>CM077792.1:18359012-19614012 GCA_039737535.1 Lagodon rhomboides | reverse complement strand
CGCCGTCACTGGAGCGATTGCAACGAACTTATTATAGCCTACTTGTGTGGTGTTTTTATCCTGACTGTAGCCTTGGACATTAACGGTCTGTGATATTTGTATAATGTTCAGGCTTTCTGCGCAGCATGGCAGTTAAAAAAAAAGAAAGAAATATGGTTTCATGACGATCTCTCTTTAGGTTTTAACATTACAGTTGCTCCACTCAGGGAGCTCGTTTTGTGCCATTGAGAAGTTCCTCCAACAGAGGTGGGCTGTTTCTGTGATAGCCTGAAAGGAAAAAAATAGTCCTCTTCAGTCCTCCTCACACCTTCCTCCTTCACTGCCTGCTTTCTGTGAATCTGCATCCGGCGTTTTTCATTTTCTCTAGTTATTCACTTGTTAATTATGCATTAAACAGTCCAGAAGCACCAGGCACTTTACTTTCTCCATACTGGGTCAGCAGATTGACTGCAGGCTGGTGCTGAATAAATGCTGGTGCCATTAGGTGTAAAGTTGGCATTTGGAAAGTAACCGACAGTGAGCTGCCTGGATGTTAATGTTTAGAGTCCAGGGCACTGGAACTGTGGCAGCAGAGCTACATGAATAATTTCGTATAAACATATCAAAATTGATTAAGTGTTTATTACAAGCCACAACAGAGAGTACATCGTATTTCATTTTTGCAATGAAAGCAAAGTCCACCCCCTACTGGCCTCATTAACTTGCTTTATATGAGCTTGTGCAATCTGATAAACGAGGAGAGCAAAAGAGAGGAGAGAAACATCACAGGAAATCTAGTGTAGGCTACTACACTACTGCACCCCAGAGAGGGACTAAAGGAGGCTGCTGAACCAAGAAAGCGAACAAAGTGGCAGAGGAAAAGAGGCTGGGGATGACAAAAGGGGGGCAGAAGAGGGACAAAGTGAAAAAAAAAAAAATATGTGGTGTGCTCACAGATTCGTCTGTGGTTTGACTTGCGAGAGCTGCTGTGTGTTTCCCACCACGGTCGCTTTTAGCCTTCGGATGGCGAAGAAAAGCTCACTCTGACTTTACGTAACAGGGTGCGAAGAACCTTCTATCAGGCAACATTTCAGGTGCCTCGTCTCTCGCAGTTCACACCTGTCTGCAGAGCTGTGAGCTGCACTGCACATGTCACATGATGGTTTTAACCCTCTATCTATCTATCTATCTATCTATCTATCTATCTATCTATCTATCTATCTATCTATCTATCTATCTATCTATCTATCTATCTATGCCACTGTCCTTTAAGTCAACCTGTAAGCTGCAGTATTTTATGTTCGAGCTCATCTCTTGAGACCTCATTTAGAGTTTGTGGAAAGGCTGCAGCCTAAAGGACAAAAGGCTTTCAAATCATCCGTGTGCCTTTCCCATTGTGTACTGTACTGTTCATGGCCAAAACACATCTGCCTTCCTGGGATGTCACTGAACAAGTCAGATAACTGACGAGCTAACAGAGCACGCACGTAACCAAACAAAGCTGGTTACAGCGATACACTGCGCGAGTGTGTTGTCAGGTGCATGCGCGAGTATGTACTTTATGTTTTTGTAGTCGCTGACGTGCTTTTTTATTAAAAAAAAAAATTGAGAACGGGAGATGCAGCTCAGGCTATGACCTTCATCTGCCCGGTTAAGCCTGCTGCCTTTCAAAAGTCTGAGATTCATTTTTTGGAGATTTTCAGTGGACTGATCTTTAATGTGCACTCACTAGTGACAAACATTTGGAGGATGAAGTATTTCAGCAGATTATTAATGGACAGACAGACAGACAGACAGATAGACAGATAGATAGATAGATAGATAGATAGATAGATAGATAGATAGATAGATAGATAGATAGATAGTGTCTACGGTAGCTAATACGTTATCAAATATCCCTCCACAGTACGACTGTCCATTGTCTCATCGGTTGCTGATTAATGAGGGAGTTGTCAAATGATAATGATTCGTCAGATTCCCTACGTACGATGTCACTGCCCCCTGCTGGTACTGCACCTTTATACTCGCCCTAGCAAGCCTTATCAACACATCTTCATACCTAAACAACTGAATAGGTCTCCCCAGGTCGGCTCCCAAAATTACGCATATCAGTGATCCTAAAACAAAACGGCCGTTGCAGCGTGACAGTGGCACACGAACGCTACTGAAGCTTTGCGGTATGGTTGCAGTCCGGTTAGACTTTGGCAAGAAAAAATACTTGGCTAGGTGATCAACAAAACATCACGGTTGAGGCTCAAATCGCTGTGTTACTGTCCGTAACAAATGTACCTACGTCACTTCATTAACTGATGTTCTGTTGCGTATGTGGCGTTACTTGAATACGATAGTGAGTCAAAATAACTTGGTTTCAGACTCGGCACGAACTGCAGCCTCCTGAATTAAAGTCCTGTTCTTGTCTGACCCATCCGTACATTGTTTTTTGGAAAATGTTCACCATTTATACTATTTCTCGTCACTTCCTCTTCTACAGCTGCAGTGCCCACTACAGCCACTAGAGGTCGCCACCAAACGACAAACGTAAATACGGGTCGTAATGACCTGACGGGTTTTTCAACCCACACGGAGGATAGGCTCATGATTAACTTGTTGACTTTTCACCCTGTTGAATTTCAATTCTTCATTGATTCATCTGCCTTGTTTGCTCGCGGCCGGAAACCCCAGCGTTAACAGAGACAGGTGAACCAGCTTCATGACACCTGTAATCAGGATCATCACTGTTAGTTATTGGGAAGCAATTTAGTCAAAGAGTGACACAGACCTCGGGACGACTGCTAGCGGTGTGGATGTTGACTTACAGCCAAGTTCTGCAAAAAATGTTCTTGCCCGTGACAAGCACGACATGCTGCCAACACTATTGTCATGAGTGTTGTTTGAGTAAAGCAGTGTCTCGGTGCTTTGGTCCCCTTTGTTTCTTCTAAGACAAGCACGGGCGCGCAGAGTATCTTCTTCTTCTGTTTCTTTCACGGAACACACACACATCTGAATGTAATCAAACGCATGAAAGTACGAGCTTGAACCCCGTGATGACACACACTGACCTGTCATGATGGATGACAGTTTCTGTGGGGATGTGTTCCCCATGCAAATACACACATGAACACATGCATTTTCATAATCACGTCTATTTTCAGTTGACTGAGTGCAGATAAAAGGCATTCCCCAACATTTTCAGCATTAGAATAACAAATTAAGAGGAGATGAAGCTTTGAAGAAGGTATTCACTCTCTAGCGTCTGATTAGTTGTGCTGTTGAACACGCCGAGCATCAATCGCTGGTTATTCTGCTGACTCGCGTCTCAGTTTTGCATAGTTTTAATTTACCAGCAGGGTTGTTTTATTCAGTAAAAAAAAAAAGGGAAAATGCTGACAGGGTATTATGGTCATACGGTATAATCAAAGATCTACAAGTACCTGTTTTTCTGTGTTCACATTTCCATGTTTTGAACTCAATTAAATGGAAGAGTGAGCTTTGATTGCGTACACCAGCCGCTCACCGTCACTTCTATTGATTAGCAAACAGTCCATCAAGGGCGATGAATGTAGTTATTACAACACCCGCACCATACAAATAGATTTCCAGTAATGCCTTTATAATGGATAGGCGGGAGAATGGCTGAGGATGATAGGGACGAGTGATCCTCATGTTTACAGTTACATTGGCGGTATCGATCAGCCCACATGTTTCTCAGAGTTGACTCACTGCGGTCTGAACTGGGAGGTTGAAGGAAATGTACTATTTTAAACAAACAAAAAAAAATCTAGGAAAATCTGAGATATAAAAATCTTCAATATTGCTTGTTGATTGACAATTACAGATTGGTCGATGCTGGAGAGAAAGAGCACATCAGATCCGGTCCTGGCACAGCGGATGAGATTTAGATTTATGTTCGTGTGGATGCTGCTGCAATGCGGGCATCAATATCCCATTATATTGTAATGGTATATCATAATGGCTGATAACAGTGGATGTGGTAAACGCCCTCTGATTCTCGTGTGGTGTAATCTGACTGTTTCCCACTGAGACTCTGCTGCTGAGGCACAGGGA
This sequence comes from Lagodon rhomboides, assembly GCA_039737535.1. Classification (NCBI taxonomy): domain Eukaryota; kingdom Metazoa; phylum Chordata; class Actinopteri; order Spariformes; family Sparidae; genus Lagodon; species Lagodon rhomboides. The sequence goes on along the minus strand of CM077792.1, from coordinate 19,609,968 downwards.
ACAGAGTCTTTGCTTCAATCTGCACCACCATGTCTACAGCCACAGAGATCTCTTCCATCACGGCAACCAGGAACAGTTACAGATGATGGTTGTTGGAGATGAAGAGGTGCATCAATCCATCAACGTGACTTTTTGAACCCTCCGTGTAATGTGGCACAGCGATCGCTCCTTGCCACCATATTCGGTGGCCTATAATGATCCTTATGTGTCCCAGGGGCTTGGAGAAAATGCTGTTGTTTACAACGATTTGGCAGCATTGGCCAAGCTAGGAAAAGTAGTGGTTAGTGCAGCCAGCCGTGCTTATTTCCACACACATGCCACCTATGTTACATAAGGATGAGCTTCAGGATGAACTGCACACACAGCATATGTTTGTTTTTTCTCTCCCTTAACTGAGTTTGGTGCCAGAGGTTTCTCGTGTCCTGCCCTCCTTGCTCATCTTCTGCCTCCTTGCTCTCACATCTCATCTGCTCGCTGCCTCCTGCAGCTGAGCCCTCTCTCCCCACCTGAACCCCCAATGAGCTTTCTGTATACATCCATCCATCTATCTGTTACACTTACTGGATAGAGTGTATAATCTTGATATGATCCACGGGCCTCATGCCAGAAGAGTTTCCACATTTTTATAAAAATGTGCCGTCAGGACAATATGACTCTAACATAGTGGTACACACAGTGGTAGGCGAGGCAGCAACATTTTCAAACATAGGCCTCATTAAAGCGCAACGCCACCGATTTTACACATTAAAGTGTGTTTACAGGTCTTGGGAGGGTACTACTGAATATGTGAAAAAGTAGTTTAAAGCCTCTTGTGGCTCCATAAGAAGCTGCATGTAATCTGATAAACAGCCTCCAGCGATGTCACGCATTTGGCTAAGTTGCATTGTGGGTAATGTAGGTGCCAAGTTTTGAAAAGGAGGAAGAAAGCGTGCAGTTTTTGTTTATGTACTCGTGTTCATTACGCTACAACATTATACACGCTCAATTGATTCATTTTTATTTATAGTACAAGTGACTTAGTTGAGGCTGCACACCGCTTGAGTAAAAGATTCAAAGCTACAGGCAGCATGTCTATTGTTCAATCTTTCATGTGGCTGTTTCCCGCTGTGATATATATTATTGTAGTGCATTGAGCAAAAAACAGTTAGTTGCTCACACTTTATGTTTGTATCATAGACATTTTTACCATGATGTTTGATATAAGCAAATGAAAACACCTATTAGCGGTAGAGTCATAATTTTGGCTGATTCCAATTTTATTATTCCTAAGAACTGTGGTTTGAAAGCACACACAAATACTTTTGCAACCTTTGTCAAATGGAAAATTCAGATGTATGTTAATAATAAAACATTGCTGTTAAATAACTCTAAAACTGTGCCAGGCTCTCTCACTCAAACAAATCTGAAAATAAAAGGGCTTGGACAGAGCTGTTTTGGACAGAGCTGTTTTGTACAAATGCGAGTTATTCAATCCGTTTGCCTTCACTGCTAGCAAAGAGATGTTGCGGCTAACCATGGGAAGCTAACAGTTGACAGAGCTAAGTTAGTAGCAATTAGCACTCACTGGTTGAAGTGAGGTTAATGGATTATTAACTGAAAAGAAACAATGACTGACCAAACTAATCAAGACAACAGTCAGCTGAGTTCTGGGTACGTGTTTTAGTAGCTATTGTAACATTTGTTAATCTAAAAATTAGTAATTGATTGTAGGACTAGCCCAAGTGGCAAGCAGTTAACCAGCTAACACTATAGGTAGGCTAATTATCAGAACAGACTTGGTTGTTATCATTGCCAGCCACAGCAGGTAGGAAGACGTCCTCGACTTTGTATAGCTCGATTATCTTTTAGGAGGCAGCATTGCTATTGCTTTCATCAACACTGCTAGCAAAGAGATTCTGGGGTTTAGCAAATGGAAGCCAACAGTTGTAGCCTAACCCACAGAGCGTTTTAGCAGTTAGCACTCGCTGGTAGAAGTGAGTTTTAATGGATTGTTAAACCAGAAGAAAAACGTAATGAACCAGCTAACAAACAACAATGAGGAATGTGTTTTGGTAGCTATTGCAACATTGTTTAATTGAACAGTAAGTAATTAATTGTTGGCTCAAATGGTGTGCAGGATGTAATTAGCAGAACTGACACGGTAGCTATAAGCTTATATTTATATAGCTGCACCAAAGAGTAGCCGTTGTATAAGGGTATTGTAATTGGAGGCGATACAATATTATATTCTACATTTGGACCTCTTTCTGGCTGTTGGATTTTCCATAGCTCGCATAAAACAGTATTTCAGTCAAAGCTACAAAATCAACAAAACATTCACAGTGGCAGGAATCCCATATTAAGGTCACTGCCAAAATCGTATCAACTGATCCCGGGCCAGGGTTCTGTTCACCAAATTTTTGCCAAATTCAGTCGTAACTCGTTGAAATGTTTTGCAGACAGAGAAACAAAGATGGGAGAGCACAGGCGTCCACCAACTTCACTGGCAGAGGTAATGAAAGAATTCCAGCACGTGTACACCAACACACAGATACATCAGCAGCTCTCCCTCGCACACGAGCAAACTCACAAATGTGTTTTTGATTTTACTTGTACTATTGCGGTGGGACAATAAATATCAGAGCCAAACTGTAGAGAAACCACAAAACTACAAGCTCTGATTAAAACAATGAATCAAACTATACTAACATGTAGCAACACAGCCGGGGAGGAATTAAACTCAACAAAATCCTCGTGAAAAAAACAGATCAGCATCGGGCCGGGCTGAAATGAGATTTGCAAAGCATTGCATACACATGAGTACGGTCTTGCAATGCAGCCATAGTTTACTATAATGTAAAGTGAGCTGTGTTGAGTAAGAGACTTAAAGCTCTCTCAGCTTTCAAAGGAAAATTCATACATGAATGTGTTTTTGGTTGGGAAATGATTCGCACTCACCAAAAGTTTTGGAATTGGTCCAGTAAATGACCTCAGCTGGCAGCCGCGACATGGCTGCAACGTAATCTTTTGGGTACATTTCAACGATTATAGTTATGTCCACAGAAAGTGCTTGTTTATGTTCATTTGAAGGCTGATGCTGACAACATTACGGAAACGATTACAATTTGTCTGAAATATCACAAAGGTGAGTTGTTGTAGGTCAACACAAGAGGAAAGAGTTGGTGAGATGAGTTTGTAGTTTATCTAAAGAACTGCCAGCCACATTTTATTTCCAAAGTCATGGCTAGAGGAGGCAACAACTGAAATTTCAGTGCAAGACTTCTCCCTACTCAAGACCTTTACAAAAAGGATCTTATCGTTTCCGTAAGGTCGTCAGAGACGTAGAATAACAACCTCAGCCTGTCTGTTGCAAAAAACACACACTTATAGTGGACGTAGCTTTGACGATCAGAGTTGCCCCAAAGGTTTACCTTGCAGCCACGTAGCAGCTGCCAGCTGAGGCAATCTGCCAGACCGATTCAAAAACTTTTGGCAAGTATGAATCATTTAAACACCAAAACATGTTAACATAAGGCCCTAGTTTAAAAAATATGGCAACTCCCCTCTGAGAAAAGACGTTGGTTTTCAATCATTTGTATGCAAACTACGGTTATGTTTCAAGAAGGTGAACAGAAAAAAGCAAATGTCAATGATATCCCCACAGTGTTGCCTTCTCCGCCCTTGAAAGGTTGTAAGCACACAAAATTACCGAGACAGAGAAAAACAATTCCCCATTTTATCATGCGCTTCCGTGTTCAGGCATATGTAGCCTAGTTTTACATTCATGGAGTCTATTCATTTTACCCCAGGTTATGGCAGCAAATCTCATTTCTCTTCTGTGTTTCAGAGGTTTGCTTGAAATTACCTTGACAGCCGGACAAGAACACATAGTCATTGATTGCCGACCTTTACTCAATAGTGTCTGACTTCTGTTTTAAAACCTGCAGAGTAGAAGAAAGAAAATTAGACAAGATAGTCTTCCATAGACAGCAGTTCAGAGGTAATCATACTGATAAAAGATGTGTTTTTCTGTGCTCTGACGTAGGACAGTGAACTAACCAGCATTATAAATACACATGTAGGGAAAAAAACAATGAATTACTAATGAGTTATCCTATCCTCATGGCTCTGTAGTGACAGGAGAGAGGGAGAGGAAGGGACATTGTAAGTGACAGGGAGACAAGGAGGAGATAGGAATAAAAGATAAATTAGACGGGGAAAGAGCAATGGAGATGGAGAGACAGAAAGAGTAGTTCATTAAAGTTGCATTCATTACCAGAGTCTGTGTATGATGTCCGCTCTGTCTATAAGTCCTCATCTGTCATTTTTTACATCTCCTCTTCCTCCCCTCTTTTTTCCCCATTTCCGCTTTTCTTAATGCCTCATCTCACCTTTCCCTTTTCCTCTCAGGCCATCCCTCACTTCCCTGTGCCCGTGTCTCGTCATCTTTCCTCCACCTCTCCTTATTTATGTCTGTCGTGAGACTGTTGTGTGTGTGAAGGACTGCAGTGGCCTTTTGTGAGAGAGGAATGAGGAACAGAGAGAGGAGACAGTGAAACCGTCCTGACTTAGTTTTTCTCCAAATAGCCCCGTGGAGGCCAAGAAGCATACCCTGACATACTCCACCTGGCCCAGGTTCACACTATCTGAGTCCACTCACCTGTTAATTAGGGTTTTTCCTCATGCTGGTCCAGACTGAACAGAGCTAAATTTGGAGCCCCTGGCCGTGCTGGCTCACCGTTTCTTTGAGTTCAGCAACAAAGTGTCGAAACTGGGCTAGAATCTGGGCCAGCATAGCTGGGACACAGATCAGGAAATGACATGAAAGGTACAAATGGAACCCCAAAAATACTATACGCACAATTGAGTGTTCACCGTGCTCACTTTTGTGTTGATGAAGCTAAAAAAAAAAAATTGGACAAAAGTAATTATAACTTAAGTGTCAAGGCTGTCGTTATAAGTAGCAGTCACTTATTGCTTGCTCGTTATATTTGTCATTAGGATTTATGATGTGTTCTTCCTCCAACAGCCCCAGCTACATCACCCATTACGTAACACCCCAAGCTGTTGTAAAGATGGATCCAACAAGCCACTGCTTTATCAGTCCTTCAACTGTGGCTCCCCGTCCAATCATAACGACAACTGCCAAATCTGCTACCCCTCATCTTCTGGTAGCCGTTCCCCCCGAATGACGATATAGCTAAGGCGAGCTAAGTACAGCCCAGCACCGCACTTTTTAATTGAAAACGATTATGGACGAGACTTTGCACCAGAGGGGACGATTAATGTATAGGAGGACAGATACAAGCGATTAAACATACTGGGACAATAGGGTACATTAGCGATGCACTTTTCATTGTACAGGCGGGAAAGCAAGTGTGGCTTTACCTCGGGATGAGCATAGTCTTTAGTTCTGCAATTGCTGCTACAAGAGGGGAAGACAGAAATAGGAATCAGGAAGAGTTTCAGCAGCTGAAACTCTTTGCCCACTCTGTAGCAAAGACAACAACGGAGACGAGGAGATAGGACGGGAAATGGAAAGAGGTCAGGACTGATCCGGATTTATTGGCTCAGCTGGCCATAAAGGAGGCTTTATCCTCACATTGCATTATGCAAGCCAAGATCTCTGCTAGCTACAGGTGAGAGATGACTGCTCAGCAGACACAGATTCTCTCAGTCTCTCTGTCTCTCTCTCATCTTCCTCCCTCCCTCCCTCCCTCCGATCTGTGTATCTCTCTCTCTTAGGATGGATGAGTTTAATACCGAGGTGGTTAGAAACAAAGGCAGATTCCCTCACTGAGGTGCATTCTTTACTCTCTCTGACTCGTGGAATGAAAATCAAGCGTCGCCTCCTCGCCCTGCTCTGATCTGGCTATGTCTCCTCTATTTCCTCACCCTTTGGCTTTTGCCTTTTATTTCCCTCCCCTCTGCTTTCCAATCCTCTCTGTTTCTCACTCCGTGCCATTAGGCATCTCATCGATTGTATAAATGCATCTAGATGTTTACAGTAAGGGCAGCCAGGTATTGAAAAGGTATTGACACTAATGGACGTGCTTCCACTCAGTCCTTCGCTTATTCCCTCGCTTTAAGCCAGATGCTCGCACACACAAGATACAGCCTGGGCATCCCAGGTAGGATCTGAAAATGCTTCAGAGACAACAAACCGGTCTTTTCTGGAAATCTCCTCTCTTTTACAAAAGGACTAAAATAGAAGTACCATCTGGTGCGTAGTGACGCACAAAACTCGTCAGTTTAAAGTTTCATTGATGACAAATTGGCAACATGGACCTTCAGTAATTTGTCCTCTAACCTTCAAATTTTCAGTACAGTACAGGAAAATTGTAAGTGACATATATACACATGCCTATACACTAATGCATGGGTAATTGAATATATATCAGCATGCTCGATGGATAATCCGCTCAGAAAAAATACAAAACCATCAGAAATAGAGACGGGCGGTCTCTCTGCTTGCCTCCGAAGGGATGTGGTTCTGAGAATCAGGTAAACGAGTGTCAGTGGGGGAGCAGGATAGTGTGGGGTTGACGGAGACAACCATTCTAGTCTACCTCATCGAAAAAAATAAGAAGAGCTGGAGAAGCAACGGCAAGAAAAAATGTCGAGAAAAGCAGCTAAATAGGAGAAAAGCTAGAGCATGCTCTGCCTTTGCTCTGACCTGGTTCCAGTTAATCCGCCTACTTTACACGATGAACATTACCTCCACACTGTATTTATAGAGCCTATTCGTGTGTGTTTTTGTGTGTAAGCCGCTGTGTATATGAATGTGTCATGTTTGGCCATGATTGTAGAGTAAATGCAGTAAGACCATGTCATATAGGGCCAGGAGGTCTGGTGGCACAGTTTGAGGACAAAAAGGACCCATTTTTCCATCCATAAGGCTGAATGTTGGAGCCATTGTGGAGGCACCATACAAAACAGTTCTTCTGATGCCTACGAGACGCTTGTTCCAAGAGGAAGGAAGATTCTCACCTTCTCTCTTGAAACACAACGTCGGTAGTTTACGTCTCAATGTGCTGTTATTGCTAACATTTATTGAAGTTTAAAGCGAGGGGACTTTTTGGGACATTTGCAGCAGTGCTATGCAACATCATCCAGCGAAGCCCTGTGTTAGCCAGTCACTACACACACATTCCTGGTGGATAACTTTGTATGAGTTAAAATAACTGCCTCCAACTGCCTATAATTTTTCTCAGAGTCTCAGAGTGCAACAGAATGAATTGTTGGCAGTTAACCTTCCTGTGAAACCACTGGATGTTTGTGTCGAGGAAACACTCAGTTTCAACATTTGTACGCGTGACACCACTGGATATTTTTTTAGAGACCTTGGGGCATTTTGAGCTGTGTTGAGGTGACAAAAAAACGAATATTATTGAGAGGAATCTCCTGCTGTGTTTCTGGCGCCAAAGTCAAGTGTTTTAATGAGACCTCGGGACATCTCCAGCCATTATATTGGTGACCAAGTGGGTTTTGTGCCTATACCTAACCAGACCATAAACACAGAACTGTCACAACATAAAATTGCAACAAAAAGCTGATTGCATAGGTCGGCATGTAAACATGTGTTAATTAGCAACTAAACTGTTGTGTAACTAGACACAAAGTACAGCTGAGGCTGATGAGAATGTCAGTTGTTTAGCGGGTGTTTGATCAACAACCAAAGTATTTATCAAATCGATTGAATCAGACAGAGCAAACGTTTAAGGATCCCTTAAGTTGTCACAAGTCATCTTGAGGCGGACATTAATGAGATGATGATTTCGTGGCAGTCCATCCAATAATTTACGTGACATTTCACTCCTTACTGCAAATGTCAACCTCAAGGAGAGGAAAAGTCGGGAGATTACCAAAGTCAGTAGGGCAGTAGGAGAACCTTGAATGTCTGTCCAACACATCCAGTAGTGGCTGACATATTTCAGTCTGTGAAAAAAATTGGCTGACCAACTGACCGACATTGATATCCCTATTACTGCACTGCTGGCTCTGTAAAAATCAACACTGATTTGAATCACAGGACAGAATTTTTTTTTATGTATTTTTCCACACAACTACAACCTGAATTCAGTTTTTTTTTTGTCTCTAACATCACTTCACTGCACACCCTCCAGCAGCCTGCGACTCTGGTGGCAGAATGAGTTGTCCAAGTTTGCATTTACTCAGTTGAGGATGCAGAAGCAGTAAAAAAACAAATCTGGTCTTTGAGGCAGTGAAGACACCGGCCCCATATATACTGAGCTGCAGTTACATATGCTCTGCTGACTCCCAGAAGAACTTGGCCAGTGGAAAAGACAATTTCCAATTCGGGACCAGGAATTCATCTTATTATTTATTTGATGTCCAGAGGCTGCTCTCTTCGCTACTAAAATGGTAACCCAGTACAAAAGCTCTACATAAGCTCACCTCCAGCAAGCTCCACAGGTATACTGGATGCTATAAGGTGTGAGCGGTATACCCACACACTGTTTAAAAATAGAGAGGGCCCTGACAGTCCTACACGAAGCTTCACAGCAGAGACCTCTCTGTTGAAATGGTCTCTAGCCTTATGACTCTTATCCAAATACTTCAATCACTACTCCTTTCTCCTCCTCCTCCTCTCTTCTGCTCCTCCTCCCTTCTCTTCCTCTCTTCTTTCTCTCCAGGGAGGGGATTTTGCTTCTATAAGTCTTCTATCACACTGAATATTTCACAAAAAGCACCTTTTTTTTCGCCCTCCTAGCACACACACACACACACACACACACACACACACACACACACATACAGTGCCGACTTTCTCACGGAAGTGTTCTCACTTTCGTTCCCTCACACTCTTCACATCTGTCATCTTCCATGCTTTGTCGTCCTCCTTCATTCTTTCTCTTTTCTTGTTATCTTCATCTCAATCTTATTTTCTTCCCTGAGCGTTCCTCCTTGTCTAGCACCAGTGCTCCCTCTTCGTCCTCTTCACTTAGCTCCCTTCTTCTCACTTGCTCTCAACCTAAACCAAACCTCTTTACTTCGTCCACCCTCATTTTTAACACGTCTCCTACAGTTACTTCCGTACATCTTCGCTTATTATTACAGGAATGCATTTGAAATATATTGGCCTTAAAAGGATTTAATGCTTGAGAATCAATACATTGTCTCATTGGCCTTGCCCATTGCTATCTCCCTGCTTTGTTTATTGATTATTTATAACCAGGTCCCATCAATCTGTGTACAAATACCACAACGTTATACTTTCAAATTGCCTGCAATGCAAACCAGTTGCCTGAAGGAATCTTGGCAATGTACATTTTAAAACTTATATTTCTGTGTGACAACTTAACATTTCTTTAATTTCAATTTTCTATTTTATTTTGAGACAAATCTGTGCTTATGATATGGTTAGGGTTAGGACCTTTTTTTGCCTTAAATACCTGTCACAAAAACAGCTGGAATTGTCATGAGGTCTCCTTAAAAATATCCAGTGGTGACATGCTTACAAATGTTGAAACGCCGTCTCGAGCTGCAGTCACTGGCTTGGCAGCCTTCTGGCCTGTAACTCCACCACCATGCAAGTGATACATCAATCCCTCCTGCTAACCTCCGCAGAGAGCAGATCCAGAGTCAGGTGACCTTTGTCATCATGGTAACGATAATAAATGCATAAGGAGCACAGCTTGGTTAGGTTTAGGCAACAAAACTACTTGTTTAGGTTTCTGCAATTGAACTTAAAGCATCTGTTTACCACAAAACTCAGTGGGAACGGTTGGCGTATCACCCGTGCTGATAGTGATTGGGCAATGGGACAGTTCAAACACTTCGCTGTAAATCAGCTGTGTTGTGTTTCAACTTCACTGGTCATTGAGGTTGATCTAAAGGTCCTACAGCTGTTGTTGTACACTATTGAAGTAGCTTTTTTTTACAGGATTAGCCTCACAGAAAGTGCAGCAAAAGTTTCTCTTGAGCAATTTCCTCAGCCGAGGTAACTTTTCGTATGAGTGCACTCCTAATGTTAAATGAGTCAGAGCATCGAGGAAGATTGCATATAGGAATTTTACTCATCTATGAATTATTTATGCGGTGTGCAGGATAAATCTATTTTACAGCCTTAGACAGAGTGTGTGTATGTGTGCGTCCTGTTGATTCATACCCAAGAGTTTTAATAATCTGCTTTTTCGTCTCGAAAATTAGATTCTTCATTTTGCCATCATTGTTAGTCAAAGCTCGCTTACTACCTGTGTGTTTTGCAATGCCTCCAAGGCTCTGATCCAGCCGCAGAACACAATCACTCCTCTGAATTCCCCCAAAGCATTTAGAGGCATCTCATACAGAAGACAGGTGTGATTCTCACCAAAGTGACAGGTCTATCATTTCCCTTCTTCTCATACCCGTTTATCATCTTCCTCTGATTGTGATGACAAGACAATCGTACAAAGCAGTTCGAGACATTTGAAAAGAAGTCCGATTAGCGGAACTGCTTTATATTTCATACATAGTTAGATGCCACACAACAGAAAACCACACAACAGCCCAGAGTGTACAGACGCCTGCAGGAGCCTCGGGCTAATTACACCAGAGTCTCCACTCACTGTGCACTTCCTGAGCATGTAAGACTGAATGGGGATGGTGAAATTATACTGTCAGTGTCTTTTTTTTTTTTTTGTTTCCTCGAGACTAATAAGAAAAGCAGGCTACCGGCCAAGCAGCATGAATACATTTTATCTCTCTGAAGTAAAAATCGCAGTTTAATAGCTGCAATAGCTCCACGTTTTGACTAAATGATCTGTGTTAACAAGGAGAACTTAAATATGGAGGATTTGAACTGTGATGTAACATAAACATACAGATAATAAGTCTGCAGGATTGTTTAGAATGGTATGGAACCAGTCCCACAAGAACAAGTGCGTATACAGTATACACAGGGTTAATAAATACTGCAGAATTGCATGTAATAATGAGAGAGAGGCCCACCATTGTGGCAGTGTTTGCATTTGTGATTTACAGTCATCACTTCAAAGCAAAAGTCCTTTTAACATGTGCCTTAATTTTTTTGTCTGCCCTCTGAAGTGCCAAGATAAAAGCAAATCTTCTCACTTCAGAGTGATGTTAAACTTCCACTCATCTTGTGTTACTTTTCGCGACAGATGGAATTTGACCTGCAGGGTTCCCTGGATAAATGGTTTAGAAATTGGACATCCTTGACAGAAAGCAGCTAAACAGTGGCTGAAAAGTAATCCTCTGACCTGTGTGTCTGTCTGAGTATGTTGGTGGGGCGCCATTTTTTTTTTTTTTGATTACATTGTGCGCTGCTGACATGCCCGAACTGGATCATGCCCAACAGCAATTATTCCATAATCCTCCTCTTCCTCACTGCTCTCTCTTTTCTGTCTGTCTCATCTTTTTTTGTCCTTTCACTTACCATCTCGCTCCCACTCTAACTTTCCCATGAGGCCAAATGGCCTCATTTTCATCTCAAGACTCGTGCTTGAGCAGGCTTGTTCTCATCACACACAAACATGCACGTATGCAGAGGTGCTTGTGCAGAAGTAGCATGATTAACGACAGTCTGGTGCGTATAATGAATATCTCTCTAAATGCCTCTTTCTGCCCGACACAGACTGTTGCATACACCCATAGACTGTGAAACATCAGGCATTCCAGCACCTACGCTAATCTATTATGAGTCCTGCTGTATGCATTTTTATATGTAGCATCTACATATGTGTATAATGGTGTGAGCTGTGTCCTTGGTCCCTTTCATATTTATGCTTCCCTTTTCTTTTTGAACAGAAGTGTGTGTGTGTGAGTGTGTGTTTGTGTGTGTAAGGAAGAAGCCTTCAGGGTTCAGATTGCTGCAGATGTGACAAAAACAGAAACAACCACCTTTAAAAGCTCACAAGGCAGAACCGTCCCTTATACCCCCAAAACTCAAAGGCTACTCTTGGGAAGATTATAATGAGCTGCCAAATTAAGCAGAAAGAAAAGAATACAAATTTCTTTTTGTTGGAGGCGTCACAGGTTAAAATACTGTCTTTGAAAAGTCAATTATCTGTCAGCCTTCGAACTCAATCCGGAGAGAATAAATTCCTTTCAAATGGGTTTTCAAGGATGAATTAGTGACTGTTTTCAGGCATTTAATTGTGCAGAATGCTGCATCTGAGTCTCAACATCTACCATACGATAAATTGGCCATTCACTCTGACAAAATGGTTGCAGGAATGAAACATCCACGTACACCGGCATAAGCTATGCAACAGGTTGTGGTACACAAAAACAGCACCCAGACACAAACGATCTTTTCCTGCTGTTTTATGAAACACAGGAAAGAGAGTCACCATTATGCAGCTCTGCTCGTGTGGTTTTTGTTTTTATTTTTTCCTTGTCTTGCAGGGAGTGGAGCAGTTTAGGCTCATGTTTTTTTATTGACAATGGTTTGCCTCAGCACAATAAGAATAAGAATCTTTGCACACCTGTATGAGACAGGGAAGCGTATTTGTATTCCTGTGTCCCAAAGGTCTTATGTTCCTGAGGCTGTATGCTCCCAGGATGCTCAGTCACCAAGGTCCTATGTTGTCACGGTCCTATGTTGCCATGGTCCTTTGTTTCCAAGCTACTATGTTCCCAGGGTCCTATGTTCCCAGTGGCCCTTGGGAATAGAGGTCCTGCATTTGCAAGGTCCTATGTTCTCATAGTCCTATCTATGTTGTCATGGTCCTATGTTCATAGTCCTATGTTCCCAAGGTCCTATATTCTCAGGGTCCTATGTTTCCAAATTTAATATTCTGCTAGCACTAATTAACCCTCCTACACTAACTCTAGAGATGGGGAACATAGGACCCTGGGAGAGCACATATGTAGAACTGGGGAACAATAAGACCCACATAGGACCCTGGAAACATAGGACACTGGGAATATGAATGACTCACGAGAGGGACAGAAGGGACAAGCAGGAATAGATCAATATAAAGTTGAACTACTTTTGCCATGAAGCTACTTTTACTTGGCATTTCAGTCGGAGGAGATGTAACATACAGAGTTTTATTGTGAGGCAGAAGTGAAGGAACGGAGTAAAACTGTGGAGATGGTGGAGATTTCACTGCTGCCAATTAGTTGAACATCCCGACTTGGGAGAAACAGTGCTAGAGGGTTATATGACAGTGTCAGAATCTGTGAAAGCTTGTGTCTGTGTGTTAGACTGTACATGTGCATGTATGAGTTTCTTACTTTGTTTACATGTGCATGTGTGTGCATGCATACTGAGGTGTGAAGTGAGCCTCTCAATTGAAGTCTGGGTTTTTTGGAGAGGCACTCTGTGCGGTGTGTCTAAAGGCCGCATTGGCCACAAAAGGAATGAATTAATGCAGTTGAGATCAATGGAGACACACGCACAACTTCATGTGCGCATGGACACACACACACACGCACAAATGGATGCTGGGAAAGAAGGTTTTGCAGTTTTAATTTATTCCCCAGAGAGGGCAAGTCTAACAATGAGACCAGTGTCTAAACACATGTACATGTGCATTTGAATTTGCCCGAATGTGAGTGTGCATGTAGGTGTTTCGTGGGTTGGTGCATTAGTGGGTCTGTGTGTGTGAAACTCAGAAAGCTAACAGAGGTGTGTGTGCGTAAGAGTGAGTTCTCCCTTGACAGGAGTGTTTCTCAATCATCCAAAAGTGGATGAAGTGTAACCAAAAGTGCCCCTGTAACACACACATACAAATTAAGTTGGGCGGTAAAAGTAGCATCAGCTCATGTCCCTGAGGGGAGCTGCATTTTCAGTCATTGACATATTGTGTGCTTCTCGAGTATGTGCGAGCGTGCATCTCTTCAACTCCGTGCTGCAGATTTCTGGGGAGGAAAACCACTTCACATCCGATGTTGTTCTTCTCCACTGACCCCCGAGTCACAAACACACATGTATAATACACACACACTCAACAAGGCCATGAGGTTTCCACATAGCTTCTCCTTGAGCATCTCATATCCTGTGAATGTTTTATAGTGATCTCGCACTTCTCATACTTACATACATACAACGTTTCCTCCCTCTCTCCATCCTTTTGTCTAAACTCAAATGTCTGCTGAAAGCATTTATGTTGTGTTCTGTGAGGTTTGCGTGTGTTGAAGCTGACAGAAGCCGTTCAATTCAGCGCTCCTGTGTTTGACACGTGAGCCATGTGAGACATGGTCGTGTCTGCCTCGCATGGCAATTTTCTCTGCACCACAAACGCTTTGCATCTTTCCCAATCTGCATGCGTAAGTGAAGCATGAGACATAGTTTTGTTGTGTTTTCTAGTTCTGGATATTTTATGAATACAACATTTATTCATTATGAAGACACAGGAGGAAGAGCAGCATTGTTTTCCCCTGTACTTAAAAGCACTGTAAATATAAAGTGGGCCCAGGCAGACCAAAAGTGTCCACACCATCAGAGGATCAATATTTCAAGCTTAGTTTCCTGAAAGATAGAAAGCTAACGTCATCACAGATGGACGATTAGTTTCAAAAAAGTCCTGTCAAAAGAAGGCTGTCCTGTTTCGGTCTCAGAGGACAAGTAGCAGTTTCTATACCACTTTCCAGGAGAGGGAACAAGGCCCAATGCTTGAGGTGGGCTAGGATATAGCAGGGTTTCATAGTGGGTTGTGGAGAGTGACACGCTCCACCCTCTGGTCTGCATCTTTGTGGAGAAGGATTCACACTGCAGCAGGAGAATGACCCTGAACTCACCTGAAACCTTTGCAAGACCAAGGGTAACCAAGGATTCCTGACCAACATGGACTTTCCTCCACAGTCGCCTGACCTCAACCCTGCTAAACATTTAAGGGGGCATTTGAAGACTAAGAAGGCCCAGCCAAGTTCAGCTGTCAAACGGCAGACAGTGATATACAGACTGACTACATAAGAGATCCCAGAGTTACCAGAGATAAGTGGAAGTTACAGCAAGGTGGTCCATTGCTTGTAAGTGGGCATTTTCTAATGTTAGGTTGACCCCCCTCTCATAATAGCATAAGATTGGCAATTTCAAATCAACAAAGCCCACACAGGAGGGCATTTTATATCAGAAAATGCCAGCTTAGGGCAGACGGAAGGCCAAAATCAAGAGAGAATGTAGTGTTTTCAATTCAGTCCACATTATTGGAAACAGTCAAAAAGACAAACTACCAGGAATGAAACCTCAAACAGAAAGCTGGCTGCTGAGGGAGGCAACACAGGTGCAACACAGCTTCAGTCAGTGGTGGACATCTTGGGTAAGATCAGTCATGCATTCACCAGTACACAGAAAGCTGTGCTAATATACACTTGGGGTTACAAAAGCCTACAAACAATGGAGAGTATTGATTGTAATTTTAAAAAAAATTCATTGTTGCACACTGGCAGGTTTAATGTTTGTCCATGCTCCACTCAGAAGGCACACATGCTCACAGCCCAACAGTGAAAAGTGTTGTTCATATAGGATGTGAGACGAAATATGGGTGAGGTGCACCCATTACTGGAATGCAATTAAGGGCAACAAAACCACAAAAGTATGACTTCAGACTGCGGAAAATTCAATCAATACCTCCCTGGCACTGTCTCATGAAAAACCGAACCATAGACGCTTAACAAATGTGGGTTTTCTTGCAGGGCAGTGGTATCAGATAGTATCACATTGTGCATGTGTTACATTTATCCCATTTGCATACTTTGAGTTTATAGTTGTGAGACAGTCAGATGCATGGTATTCTGCCACTGGTCAAAGCAAATCAACCCGATATGCCACACACAGACGCCTGAAAAGTCGTCCTTGTGAACTGTTTGGAAAATGGAGGGCCACATGTGAAATTAATCGGCAGATAATTGGATACACCATCTGTCTATCACTGTCCATCACAGGCTAACATCAATCAAAGATCAACGAGCCATATGATGTAGTAGGAGAACAATACCACCAGCGGAGCCAGTCGATACCTCAAACTTACCGAAGAGGAGGGGTGAAAACAACTTTGCAATCGAGAGGAGCCTTTAGTGCTTTTCTTTACTGTTCCATCAATGAAGAGACATTCTCCAGTTCTGATATAACTGGTGCTAAAGCAGCGATGCTAACCTGACCGAACAGTCACTTCCAGGCCTGTAGCTGCCAGTAGGTGCCAGTGATGCGTCTGAACCGCTGTGGCTCGGACCCAAGCACATAACTTCAAGCCTGGCAAGATGGATACTACTCTCAAGAATCCATCTGCCTCGCAAGGTAAAAAGCAACTGGCTGATCAATGGTTCATAATCGCAATGTAATTAAAAGTGCTTGTGCAATTGGATTAGCGCATTAGCCGCCAGACTGTCAAATGCTTTGGGCCAGACTGAAATATTTCAACTGCTCTGGATTGGCAGGAAATGTTGTACAGACATTCTTGCCCCCAGAGGCTGACTTGTACTTTTGACTTCGGTGACTTTTTTCCTTAACACCATCAGCAGTTTGACATTTGTGGTTTTATGTTCCAACAATATCGGATGGGTCGGCGTGAAATTTGGTTCCACATTCATTTTTGACAAAGTACAGCCTCACCGAGCTCTTATGACTGTGGACTCTCAGTTGTCATCAGCACTAAATAAATGTAATTTAATTTAGTAGGTTTAATGTACAGCAATATTTGTAACTCGTGGTGTAAAACAAGCATATATTGAAAGACTTTTTAAACTTGTTAATAACAAATTTTTTTTATCTTATTTAAATCAGGAGTGACCTACAGCCTGCAATGCTCCCATCTGAACTCCTATCCTCATGTTGTGGACGAACCATTACATTACAGGATAATTCAAACAGAGGGTGGGGGGGTGGGCGGGAAGGGGTCCATTGGAACAGATGGCTTTTATTCCACAGGAAGAAAAGTGTAAGACAGACAAGACAGCGGAACACGAAAACAACACAAAACCACATGGCAGAGCGGTTGAAAAGACACTGAGCGAGAGCAGGCTCACGCTGTTGTTCATAAATATATCTTATTTTTTAAGAAAACACTCTAAATGTGTGAAGCACATATATACACTTTGTGCAATAGATTTATATAATTTATTTATGATTGCCTTCCTTTTTCTCCTGCCCAACACTCACTCTCTCTCTCTCATTCACGATCTGATTTTCTATTTTGATTCGATGTCTAACTTGAAGAGGAAGGATTCGGTCCTTTTTCCGCACAGTCCTAGATTTAGCCAAAAAGTTACTTACACACACACACACATTTGCAAAAAAAGCACACATCATCCATCGTTCATTTGGCGAATTGTACACTTACAGTGTGTGTGTGTGTGCCTGCGGGTCTTGCCTCAGGCTATTCTGGTGTCAGAGAGAGAGGGCCTGTCAGCCAGACATTGCATCATTCTACGTAAGCTACAGACACACATGCACACAGACACACACTCATGTCCAAATAGAAAAAAAAAAAAGCTACTCTGTGGCCCTTCTCCCTGAGGACACACTTACTGTGTTAGACCTGCACAGATCCACTCTCCTAATGAGGGGACAGGAAGCGGAGCACACACAGGAGGGGAGAGCGAAAGGTGAGGAGGGGAGATTTTTCTGACAGAGTGGGGTAAGGTTTACAACAGATGAAGCCTACAGTATCATTCAGAATAAGGCATGTGCTGTGTGTTCATACAGTACGTTTGTGTATGTGTGTGTGCGTGTGTGTGTGTGTGTGTGTGTGCATGAATTTGGTATACGTGTCTGCATTTGGGGGCGTCTTTCTCCCTCTCTTTCTCTCTGGGCAGATGTGATGAATTTTCATTAGAGCGTTTCCTTATTAAGCCTGTTTCTGGCCTTGTGTATGCCTCGCAGCCACACACACACACACATGCACGCATACACACACACACAAACATACACACACACACACACCACACACATGCACAAGCCTTAGATGAGAGCCGCTGAGCAATAAGGGAATTAGTGTATATAACAAGCTCAGAGAAGACCCCTTACTGGGAACTCAGTGGAAGAAGCAAACGTAATGGGTACGGATGCAGCACACACACACACACACACAGAAGCACCCGAAGATATACACATGATACGCGCATACTCGTAACTCTTAATACTGTAAGTTGTGTGTATAAGTGCGTGTATTTTGAATGGTAATCCATTCACCCTCTTTCTCATTCTTGTATCCTTAGCACTCTTGATTCTAAGGAGCTTCTGAGTAATGCTGATAATTGGCCTTTCATCTGCTTCTTCTCTTCATCACTATCAGCTTTTCTCTCCCGCAGCCATCCTCAACTCCCTTATTTGCCCCACTTTCACGTCACGGCATCCTGATAAGGCCTGGGACCGACCTCAGGCGCCCCTTAATATCGAACACACACGTTCATCAACTCGGGCAACCAGCTCATTAGGAAATCAGTGGACTGATTTCCGCTTTAATGTTTAATGTTATTATATTCCTTTTGTAGGCCATAAAGATAATAAAGACAACATAAAAGGGCTTTCAGCTGCGTCTAGATTATTAATCGTGTTATTATTTCCTAATTGTGCTTGATGCAATTCTTACGTAAGGTTGTGGATCGAGTGAAAGTTTAAACCTGAAGCGAAAAGTCAATGTGTGTTAAGTCAAGTAAATCATGGGTGGTCTTGGTTGATCAATAAGGAACAGGCAGCAACTGTCAGGTCTTGTTATGCACAGATGAAGAGACGCACACTGAATTGCACGCAAGGAACACACAAATGATTGCAGTGAGAGCAAAGTGTTACTGCTAATCTTATTAAAGGTGGAAGACCTGATGGTAATGGCGCGCTTAATTGCACCCAGGAGGGCTTTTGGGACACAGAAAATTTCCTTCCATTACGCCGAAGGTGTGAGAACATGCAAATGTCTCATCAATTTATTTATTTCCTTTACTTGCGCACTCGTACGCTCATGAAGGGGCTGGTGCTGTAGGATAGAGTGGATTCACGTGGTGGCCATTTTCCTCAGATGTCACACTCAGGGTGGGAGGCTGCATAATGTGCCGCTGTGTTCCAGGCTGCAAGTCACATAAACACAGGAAATGTGACAAATTGTTATCATTTCGCCACTTCCCCGTTGGTCAGCAACTGAGAAGATGATGCTAGCGAGAATCTGATGAAAAATCAGGCCATATTTCAAGACGAAACATCATATTTGATAACCCATTAGCTAATGATAGCATTCAACTGCCTTTGCGTCCAAGATGTTTGTTGATATTTTAGAATACATTACGCCTCTTCTATCGTGTTGCATAGGCTAACACTATCAAACGATAATGTTAGCTAGGGAATGGTCGAACGCTAACGTTATGATCAAATATGTTGTTTTACCTTGAAAGATGGCCTCATTTCCCTCCAGATTTTCATCGGATTCCTTACATTGATAGAACTTACAGGCAACCTGGAGCGCAACAGTACAACATTTGAGCCTCCCACCCTGAGGGTGATGTCAGAAGAAAATGGCCGCCATGTGAATATGTTCTAGCAGTGGCCGTAATGTGCAGGAATGGCAAACATGTCCAGAATCTTCCATTAGCGATCGAACAGTTGAGGTTGCCGCATCAGTCGTAACCCCTGATGTTCTTCTCTCCCACCTCGGCGAGGAATTGTCGTGATTGAACCTCTCCGGCTCTACTAAAATGGGGATGGGTGAGGGCAAAAATGACGAGATGAAAGCTACGAGGGGGGGCGGGCAAGACAAAGAGGCGTATAAATGAGACGATCCCGCCGTGTTGTTGAAAGGATAAACGTGCGATTCCTGCAGAACGGCACACCTGTGTCCATACGGCCTTGATATAGGCAGAGGGACATGTCGAGCACTAATGAGGGACACATACATCCAGTATGCCTCTCTGTCACATTAGGGAACTCATATAGTGGCACGCACTGAGCCGCATAATTCGTGTGATGTATGCTCCTTGTGGCGGTCATGCAGTTGTGTGTGTGTGTGTGTGCGCGTGTGTGTAACTCAGGTGGTTAGTGCTGTGACATGCGAGGCCTGTCATCTCTTGTTCACACAGGCAGAAGTAACCTGAGGTCGTCCACAGACCCTCTGCTGCTCCGACTCGTCTCCTGAGGCAAACATTGACATATTTGTCAGTGTATTTTTCACACGCACGCCTCTCTCGCGCATCTCCCTCTCTCTCTCTCGTTCGTCTTATCGTACCGAAGATCTCGTGTCACCTCTTAACAAAGCCGATGCGGCATCTCTTAATCACATTGTGCAGATATCAGGATTCGTGTTGGGGTGATGCTGATAGTGATAATGCGGTTGGTTTGTCGCTGCGCTGCGTCTGTGTGACAGTGACAGGGACACGCCGACACACCTAGACTTGACTGACAACACAAAGGGACTCTGTAGAAGTAGCTTCGCACAGCAGCCGATGAAATATTTACGCAACATACATAGTCAAATCTTGTCACAAAGAACATACACCTATAATGTGATAGACTGCTTCCTCTTCGACACGTCAATCTATTTGCATTTGTATTTAGTGCTGAGCTGCAAAAAGCACCATTTTTCTTTCCTCTTTTCTCCCTGTTAGACTGAGCTTGTGCTTAATAGGATGGGATGGCTAAAGAGATGAGTGCCAGCAAATAGCAGATTTTCTTAGAATAACCTTGATGCCGAGAACCTCTGAAACACTTCCCCTCTGAGCTGAATAGATCTTCTATTCCATTTGATTCATTTCTGAGCCTCGCTGCAACCTAAACACAACACTTGTGAACAAGCACACCGACACACTCAGACGCAGAGACACGCCGCAGCAATCTGATTTTGAGGAGCTGAAGATGAAGTGTGATGTTTTCTCGGATAGCGCGGCGTTCCTTCGCACCTGAGTCTGTGGGTGCCAAAGGGTGTGCATTTCAAAAAGCATAAGGAAAATATACTAAACGATGCATTTGTAAAATAATTCTTCATTTTGTATCGCACAACGACATCCCCCCTCACCCTTGTTCATAAGGAGATACACAGATTTTAATTCAAACCGTGTAAATTAAAAAAAGATCCATTCAGTAGTTCTCATTTCATTTTTGTTTCATCATGCCAAAGTGACCCGTTGTCTGGACCCTCATTATGAGCAGAATTTAATTAATAATTTAATTTTGAAGCATCCCCACCTGTTACATGATCGGATGAGAGCAGCTATGAAGAGACAAGTGCCATCATTGCCTATGATGGTAAAACAGGTGCCTACACACTCCTGGAAACACTGACTCATCTCGAAATGAAGTTGAATTAATTAAGTAGAGTTAGACACCCCTCACTTACTTTTTTAAAACTCATTTGGGCTTTCTCAGTAAGAATCTCTTTCTGGGGTCCACACAGATATAAATCACATCACGATATAAAACAATTAAACACCTGAGGCAGAAAGAGAACAAAACAAATAAACTACAAACACCAAACAACCCCCCCAATGAATCAACAACAATACAATTAGTGATGAGAACAAAAGAACCCACAAAGTACAGCTGGAAAGCACAGAATCGGAAAGTAAAATGAACAGGAAACATGATAAGGAAAGCTCCTCATTAAAGGGTAACGCCACTAATTTTACACATTGAAGCGTGTTTACAGGTCTTGGGGAGTACTACAGCATATGTGAAAAAAGGAGTTAGCCTTTCGTGGCTCCAGAGGGAGTTGCATGTAATCTGGTAGATTGCCTCCAACGATGTCATTCAGTGGTTAAATTGCACTGTGGGTAATGTAGGCCCCAGATTTTAAAAAAGGAAGAACAACACATGGAATAAAGGAGGTGACATCATGTCCATAATGAGTCTATAACAGTGTTATAGGACTGCAATTCTAGGCCAGTAGACTGCTTTTCAAAACCTGGCGCCTACATTACCCACAATGCAAATTAGCCTCCAAGTGACAACACTGGAGGCAATTTTTCATATTACATACAGCTCCCTCTGCAGCCACAAAAGGCTTTATACCACTTTTTTTCAAATATGCAATAGTACTCCACAAGACCTATAAACACAACTTGATCTATAAAATTGGTGGAGTAGCCCTTTAATGATCATACTGTCTGATATTATGTAGCAAAAAACATGATATTTTTTTAAGGGCCTTTCTAAAAACACATTTAAATGTGTAATGTCTGATGGTAAACTATTACATTTTTTCATCCCTCTGTGCATAACAGTATGTGGCCTCGCATTAGCTTTTGAGACAGGAAGTCAGAAACAACCTCTTGATGCATAACCCCCTTTTTAACTGTACATCGTCAAATACATCCCAGACTATATAGACATAAACATGTTTTAAATCTAAAATTATGGCTTAGTATGTATGGTTTATGGCTTATGGGCCCCCTTCAAAAATGAGAGGATACATCTCTCGCGGTTTATCCTGAAACAATAAGAATATTTGAATATTTTGACTAAAATTGGCACATTTACTGGTTGGGAGTATCATTTCAGAAATAATATATTCGCTGTCACATTAATAAGTGACAGCTTTACCACATACCAACGATGACATCGGATGCAGACTGCAGATTTTTTTTTTAAATGTGTTTGACAACATTAATCATTTCTGCCATTTCAGTGTCAAAGCAGCCAGAGCACAGTTCCAAGTTTTGTCGATTCAAAGCAGCCGTGATATGCAGTGAGATCGGCGGTCGTGCTCGTTTTTATCTCTGGTTTTGTGCCACCTTTCGGAGTGCGTGCCATGAATTTGTTTTGCCGAGAGTTTGCCCTGTCAGCATGCCTTCAAGTGTTTTCAGACTTTGGGGACAGCCCCTCATTCGCTCCCTAACATGAGTCACACAATGCATTATCACACATAGCCTGTTAACACATACCTACATGCACCCGCATGTGCATGGAGACACACAAACACACACGTTCACCTGTGCGAACAGTCACACACGCATAGCTGTGAAGCTGTGAGGTTGAGAGGTACTCGCAGTCTGCCTCTGCAGTTCTGTGTTTTACACTTTGTTCTCATGTACACTATTTTCTCTATCCACCTTTTCACTTAGTCACAGTGTACCTTTCTCCTTGCCTTTCTGTTCCCGTTGCTTCTCACCTCTTTCCTCATCTCCCATCTTTTCCACCCTTCTCCTCTCATCTCCGTTCTTCTCATATCCTCCCATATCGCCTCCTACTCTCCGCCAACTTCAAGGTTGGTACTGACTCAGTATTCTGCAGGTATGGTGTTTCTAAGGCATCAGAGTTTTTAGGGCGAGAAACGATCACCAGTGACACGAGAGAAGAAGGACCAACACGTACAGTATGGAAAAGAAAGTTAAGACCATAAACTGATCTTCACACCTCAAACATACAGGTAGTCAGCTGATAGTCTTCATGACGCCAGCTGCCTTTCAAGCCTTCCGGGAGGTAAAATTCAGTAAAGGAAAGAAAAGGTAAAGTTGCACCCGTCGTGACTGTGGAGAAATGGGAGGAAAAGTTAGCAAAAAAAGTTCATGCTAGTGTAAAGAAACATTCAGTGATTTTGTCATAACACGAGCACATCATCAACGTTGTTGTTATTACGGATATTCTCATAGGAATGAGTGGACTTCGGTTGACTCGCCTCCGTACTCATACGATATGTGGAAATGAGGCATAAATGTCACAAAAACAATGGCAGCACCCACAGGAAGGGGGTAGGATGAATGTGTAGATGACAGTATTTGTGTTAGGCGAGATAATGAAATATATAGACACATTTCCACAAGTGTAAAAGTGCCACATGTGCCATTTTTTCCCCTTTATTTTGTCCATTTATGCATCGAGGCTGCACTGCTGAGGGTTCACACTTGCAAAAAAGACTTTTGTAAACTTTTGGCGTTTTACACCTGAAACGCTCCCGACTTTACCTGCATTACACCAGAGCCGTAAGGAATTGTGAGTGTATACCTTATGCCAAAGGAGATAATAAAGGATTTTTCTGTAGCATTTACAGAAATCGCCCAGATGGTATCACAGCTGCCACTTCGATATCTACGGGTCATTTCACTCTGTTAGGAACCTTCCTAAGCAAAAAAAGACTGTTTGACCTATGTGAATCTGACTATTCAGGTATATCTTTGAATTTAGAGAATAGAAACAACTGTGTGGCAACACAGTGCTCAAACATCCGAAAAGTTATTGGCGAGTGTGTCTGCTGACCCTTGTTGACAAATGACATGTGGTGCTTGGCAGTTGTCACCATATTTCAGTGGGGACACGCTGTTCTCACAGGGATTCGTGTGCTCCATTCACACCAAGCCGGCCTTCACCTTCACTGTCCTGGACCGTGTTACGGGAATGTTGCTGCGCTTACATAATCTCCTGGCAAAACTAGGCCTTTTCAATCCACCATTAAACTCCCCTCAGTCTCAGTGGGGCATTACACTCGCACACACGAGGGCGCACATATGGACACAGATGTGCGCGCACACACAAACACACACATATGCATCGGCACATGTGACATATCCCCATCAACCTTTGCTCTTAGTTAGACACATACACATAAAGTCATGCATGCACGCGCACACACATACATTGTATCCCAGCGCTCTGGATTAGGTGTACAGATTAGAGATTAGGGCCAGCAGTGGGATTACACAGTGCTCTGCAGCCCCGCCTCCATCATAGATCAGAAGCACCTCTGGCCCTGTCAGAGAGAGAGAGAGAGAGAGAGAGAGAGAGGGTGAGGGTTTTACATAGCTGGTATTCATTTCTTAATCCTAAATTAGCATCTGCAAAATGCCTTTACCTCAGAGGATTTCAATTGTCTTTCTGTGCTCAGTCCTCTCTATTATAATTCTCTATTTCCTCAATTGCACATCTTCCTCCATCTCTCTCTCTCTCTCTCTCTCTCTCTCTCTCTCTCTCTCTCTCTCTCTCTCTCTCTCTCTCTCCCACCACTTACGCACAAATCCTGAGGCCATCTTCACAGCAATACCAGCTGCCTCTAGCATCACTCACATTAATCTGAGCTCCCTCTCAATTGCCCCCTTATCACATATTTCCTGACTTGGTCAATTCCGCGGATATGTCTTGATGAGCTCCACAGAGACCGAAGATAAAGTGCAGGTCCACTCAGGGAGAGTCAAACCAACAGAAATGAATCATCCAGCGGGACTGGCTATGTCGGGTATTTCAGAGAGGAGAAAGGATCTTGAGGATAGATGGCTGAATCTTCCAGGGAATCTGTCTCCTACAGTAGATGGAGTGTTAAAGGATGTGGGTGAGGATTGCCTGAGGACTGTGGTGAGATGGTATATCGATTGCTGATTCACTATCTAGATCCTTGATTTTCTACCTGGGCGTTTGGGACCTCCTGTGGGGTCACAAGCTATTTCAGGGTGGACATGAAAAGAAGAATGTGATGGTAGAGTACATATATATATATATACACACTGTATATACTGTACGTAATCATCGGAATGTTGGGGTTTTTTTTCCTCGTGAAGAGCATTTTCAGGCGCAATACTAACAGCGAGTGTCACCATGAGGTGAAACGAGGAGTTTAAAAGGTCATGAACTACTGATCTAGATAGATAAATCCAAACTCACACACGCAAACTACAAACAAAAAACTAATTTCCCCGTCATTAAAACCCAGCGCTGTCAGTGTGACGCGGGGTCTGCAGTGATTGCTAAAGAAGCCAGCTGCCTTAGGGACACGGGGACACTGCCCTTTATAAATAAAGTTTAACTTGAACTTGACAGACGTTGCACAGAATCTGCAGACTTTAGCACAGTAGATAGAAGCTTAGTGGGTAGCTTAGTATCTGTTGACAAGGCTGGCACGCAACCAGGCTGCCAGAAGTGTTGGTATCCCGATTCGTTCAGAAGTTGACTTGGCTGCGTCTGTGGTTCTCCAATAAACTGTGTGTGTTCGAGGCTAATCGTAATATCGCTCCCTCAGTGTGTTTTTGATTACAGCCACTGGGGGCTTTCATAATGTTTCATCAGTACCTCATTTGCTCTTTAACATGCTTGTCCATGCCGATCTGCAATCCCTTTATCCGTCTGTTACCTACAGGTACCATCAAAACCATTTAAGCTCTCCCCCCTTTGTAGTGAAATGATTGAAATGTTTTTTTTGTTCACTTCTTAGGTGAATGCCGTCATGCCATTTGGGTGCCTTGCCCTGCGAGATGGGCGGAGTTACGATAGCATGTCTGATGTCACGGACAAATATGAAATTGGACAAGTCCTCCGAGCGTAAGTATGCGTGCAGCTTTTTTTCCTCCACTCCCATGTAGAATTCATGGGCATGCTCCTATATTCCCCAGCGATCTTTATATTCTTCATGAATTATTTCAAATTGAATTTGATCCATTGTCCCTGCAGATTTACTTTGGCATATCAAACAGTTTCGCTGAAGGTAATCGCATGAGGCTAGTATGTAACAGACTGAAAGGGGCACTATGTAGTTTTGGAGAAGAAATTCAAAGAATTTTAATATTTGCAATATCAATGAGGTAATAATACAAACTCAGACATATTACATTTTTCCATAACCGAATAAACAAGCTGTTCTCAGAGGAAAAAAAGGTTCCCAGAACACTGTTTGAAGCGAGAAAAGTGGCAGGGTCCGCCAAATATAAACAAAGTAAAACAATATAACATTTTGTTGGCTAGCTTGTTTATTCAGTTTAAAGAAGTATGTTTGTTTGTTTGTTTGTTTGTTTAGGCATAAACAAATCAGTCAATGAAGATCTTTCTCTTCTAATGAAAATACCTTCCTCAAAATTACAAAGTGCACCTTTAAGAGACAGAAACATTTTGTAGTTAAAAAGACCTCAGACCTATTTTCAAAGAGCTGTTAGTCAGCTGCTTTGGCTGGCCGTTCCCTTCCCCTGAACACCTCTCCTTGACACATTGGAGGCACACACACACACACACACACACAAACACACACACACACACAAACACACACACTCACTCACACACCAATCAGTGTAAGAGGCCATATGGCAACATCGGCATCTGGCCTCAGAGATTTCTGCTCATCTTTTATATAACACACACGCACACATATTAACTCAGAATTAAGTGCACACATTTGCTGTATACGCACTCGTCTTAATTTTTACGGGAACGAGGAAGATGAAGTTGCTGAGGCTGTGGTGAAGATGAAGTATGTGCTTGTTGCTTTGTATTTTACTTTGTGTTTTGAATCAAAGAAGAAAGAAAGAAAGAAAGAAGGCAGTATTTATTGCGCATGAAAGATTTAATGTGAAATGTTGTGGTTTACTTTTGCCTCACACAGCTTCTTAAAACCCATTTGGGTGAAGTACTGTATGCCCCAAAGGCTCAAAACCAGACGATGCCCATCTGATGGCAGCAATAGACCCATTTGAAATTTATTATGACCCTGTTATTCTACCCAACGACTCTCCCCCTAATTAAATTCTTTCACTGTGTTTCACCACCACAACAGTCAGTGCACTTTGTCTCCCTAATATGAATATTATGCTGTCTCTCTCTCTCTCTCTCTCTCCCTCTCTCCAAAACGCTTCTTTCATGCTCTAACATTATATTTACTTTCTCTGCTTTCCTCTGTCTGTCTGTCTTTCTATTTCCTTTTTTCTTCTTGCGTAGGAAGGAGTTCTGCGAGCTGTGCCTGGCTAAGGACAGACAAACAGACAAGGTGTTTGTCTGCAAGAAATTCCTCAAGAAAGACGGCAGGAAAGTCCGCAAGGCTGCCAAGAACGAAATCATGATCCTGAAATTGTACGCAGTCAGTCTGTGGACAGATGGGTGTATAACTGATGGGTGGAGAGATGCGATGAGATGAGATGAGATGAGATGAGAGAATGTTGTCTTTTTCTTGACTTTTGCTGTTCATATTTCCAGTCACACGATCCACGTAATAACTTCATTTAATGCTGTTAGCTCAAGTGTTTGCAGCGTCTGCTTTGCACTGATTGTGAAGTATCTACCCAGCTACAGAGATTTACACCCACATGATCTTCTCTGTAGATTTTTCAAAAGCCACGGAATGGTTAGCACCTTTCAATTTCCTGAGACCCTTTTGCTTTTGTTGAGGTTACAGTCTGTGAACTCTTGTGGCTGTTCCAGGGTCAACCACCCAAACATCCTTCAGCTGATAGACACATTCGAGACCCGGAAAGAATACCTCATCATCCAGGAGCTGTGAGTGTTTCTTTTCTCTCCATCGCTATTTATTTTCCCTGTCAATGTGTACTCAGATTTGTGTGTGTGTGTGTGTCTTAATTGTGCATGTGCCTCCATGTACCTGAACACACGCAGATCAATCAGCTAAAGGGTCTACCCTCTTATTACTGTGTGCTCTGTTGCTCCCCTCAGCAACAGAGGAAGGTGTTAGATTTTATGAGTTATTTGCTCTTAGTAACACTCAACATTACTCAGTGCTCCTGAAGCACTGTTTTGCCGTAATAGAGTCTCAACAGAGAATTCCAGATCGATGCGCCAGAGCGGGGCCCGATCTGCGTCACTTGTGACTACTGCACTTTCAACATTTGCGATTTTTATTTGAAAGCATTGATCTAAGCTGAGACGGACTGCACTCAAAGCGATTGCAGTCATCTGTATACCTGGTGTTTGTTCGTGGCTTACATCTGCCGAAGCAATAGCCCTCCTGCTGCAGGCAATACGTGATGATCACACCCATCCTTTATACTCTCTCGGAAGTTAACCAAGTCTTTCAGAGTAATGACCAGTAGTATAGTTTTTAATTGCTCAGCAGCGCTAGCTTTAGGCCCGTGGAAGCAGATTGCCTTACTAATGGGCAACAAACACAGGAGCACAGGGCTTTTGATAACTGTGTTACCAGAAGCTCAAAGTGGATTAATGTGCTGCAACATGTGGCACCAACTTGCACGCACTTTTATTAGTAGATTTGGTGAAGTGTACGCTGACGTTTGTGTGCGTTTGACTGCATGCAGAGCCACGGGAGGAGACGTTTTCGACTGGATTCTGGACCAAGGCAATTACACAGAGAGAGACGCCTCCAATGTCATCAGACAAGTACTGGAGGCTGTGGCGTACTTACACTCCCTCAACATAGTTCACAGGAACCTGAAGGTACACGCTCACTCTCTTTCTCCCTCTCCTTACTGTGTAAAACGATACGCAATTCAGATGTGTGACAAAAAACATTGTAAAGTGAGTGGCCGTCTTTTCCGTCACACCCCAAAAAGCAATATCCAGTCAGAAGAAACTCAACTGAGACATTAAAGCAATTCACTTAGTGCCATCTCAGCTAATGACCTGGAATTTGATGAACTTTTTAGCAGGGGAGGAAAACACTTTCTTTATTGCTTAATGCAGTTTCTAGTGGTACACAGAGGCATATGCAGACAGATTCAAATCCTATCCCCCTTCATCAACACATTAGGCTGGAGTTGCAGCCTCTCTTGGGCTTCCGACTCCCCCTACTGGTAGAAGCTGTGATTGCCTTTCAGTCTTTATGGTGTGGACTCAGATGTACTGTATGAAATGGCATTTTCAGATCAATGGGACAAATCAAATGGACATGAATTCATAAAGGCAAGCCAAGACGCTTCTTTTAATCAAGAATGTGTGTTTCTGCCTTTCTCTTCAGTACCCTTCATCTTTGAGAAATGATTATTATTAAGACCAACTGCAGTGTTATCATTGTAATGATTTGTAATGATTTCTTCTTTGTACTTCAGGGACTAGTTATTATATTTACCTCACTCACTGATCACCTTCAAGATCAAAACACAACTTATAAATCAACCTCAAGAGGAAATTTGTCTTTCAGCTTGAACACAAAACACACACTTGAACACTTGAACATGAATATGATTTATAAAAGATCTGATAAAATATATAAAACAGACTAAACTGGCTTTTGTAACACAAGAAATATGTGTCATCATCCAACCGCATCGCTGGTGGTTTAAACAGCATCACCATCATCACAAACCCAAAAATAATTTAGGAGACTAAAGATCAGCTGACTCATCTAAAGCATTTAACAGTTTAATGGCAACTAACACCAATAATCTTTGTGCCCACTAAACTACACTATGTGATGCTGTCTGTTTCCATCGAGACATTACAAAGAAATACAAGAAAAGGTCTTTGTTGACTCTACGATCAAGTTGTAGAATAGTTCCCAGCACATTTCTGATTTCTGATTAAATATGCTTTCTGATACTGTCTCAACTCCCATACAGGAGTGTGGTCAGTAGGCGATTTGAGGGGTGATGAGGGGGGATGTGATCCTTCTTGCTTGCAAAATGACCAAAATGACCCCCCCCCCCTTGTTAACCTGACATCCCCACTCTCCATCCCCTAGTGTTATAGAGAGTGCAGGGGCAGAAGGGGTGTTTAGTTGCTAGTCTGGTCTGCCTGTATCATTGATCCGTATTCTGACTGAGGTTTGTTAAAGTTAGAATCTAAGGCCTCGACCGCGGCTCTGGAATATCAGTAACCCAACCATGCTGTGTATTGATCAATGCGTGGTGCTGTCCTTGGTTCTGAAGTAGCCGACGCATTTGTAATTGTGCATTTTTCTCTCAGTCCGGCCCTTTAGTCAGGTTTGATTTTGAGCTATAATATTCTCTAAAATGTATGCTATGAATACTCAATTCCATATTATATTGTAGCCTTTAGATGTATTTATTCTGTCCCTCATTTTGTTTAGCTGGAAAACCTGATGTACTACACAGAAAACAACCACCAGAAAGTAGTCCTGCGAGATTTCTACCTGTCCAGGTTTGAGAATGGGCCCATCACAGAGCCTTGTGGAACACCAGAATACCTGGGTAGGATACTCTCTATTGCCCCTTCTTCTGATTCTATATACAACTTTATTCCTTATATTCCTTTATCTCTCTTCTTTTTTCCATGTCCTCCCATTAGCTTTGTCTGCTTTTGTGAATATAGACCTGTGGGCATGCTTTACCCTTTTTGAGTTCTTTACTTCCTTCTTCCTTTGAAAATTATAATCTGTCAGAGGTAAACTGTAGAAGTAAAAAAAAAAAAACAGACGTGAAACCCAATGAAACACACACACAGAGTTGAAAGCACCTAGCCGTCAACCTCCTCCTCCTCCCACTCCTCCTCTCCTTTCATACCCTCTGATCTCCTCTGTACTATCTCGCTCTCCGCTCTCTGAGGTTTTTGCGAGGGCAACTTGGAATGCAGAGCTGTGCTTTGGCCTGGTTCTCCGCAGTGAAAAAGGTCAGGACAGTTATTCATAATGCTGAGCTGAGTAATTAGACAAATAAATAAGGGAAGCGAACGGAGGCCCTGATGGGAAAGGTATGAGAAGGGAGGGAGTGCAAGAGGGAGCTCTTGTCTACGCAGTGTAGATTTTTCAATAATGGCCTTTGATGGTTTACAAATGAAAACTGTATCTCTCTCACCCTCTCCCTCTCTCAATGTCTTTTCTTCTGTCCCTCAGCTCCTGAAGTGGTGGCCCGTCACCGATATGGTCGTCCTGTGGACTGCTGGGCTGTGGGTGTAATTATGTTCATACTGTGAGTCTCCCATCACTAAGCACCAAAACCAGAATTTCAACAAGCACGACAATACAAGCTGAGCTGCAGCCGAATAACCGCTGTTTGATTCAGGCATTTCCAGGAGTTGCTTGCACGCTTACAAAATGACTTCCCATTCCGCTGTCTCTTCTATGTATGTTCCCCTTTCTGCAGCCTATCAGGTAACCCTCCTTTTTATGATGAGACAGAGGAGGAGAACACAGATTTACACAATCGCATCATCTTCTGTCGCATCGTTGCTGGCGAGTTTGAATTTGATTCTCCGTACTGGGATGACATTTCACCTGCAGGTACATAGCTCCACCACACGATGGCAATAAATACCCAGTTGAATTTTTTTTCTGGCATGAAGCATTGAAAGTGTTGGCAGTCAAAAGAAAAGTCTAATATTGTATATACTTCCCCATTTGTAGGCTAAAATTAAAGGTGACTACTACTTCTTACTACTAAGTGCGATATTAAAGCTGCTGTAAGGGATTTTTTTTTTTCTTATACTAAGTATTAAACAGCTCTATATTCCAACACCTATCGCTGTTTTGAGTGTTTGGTCGGTAACCCATGTCTCTCGTACATTTACATTTACATTTACATTGAGGGCATTTAGCACATTACATTTGTTACAAGAAAGAAACCACAAAATATCACCATTGATACAGTAAGAATGAATAAAGTCTCCTCCTCCTCCTGCTCATGCAGTGAAAGAGAAATAACATTTTCTGGTATCCCCGCCCACTTTATCCAATCAGGACAGAGAACACCAGAAAGAGGCGGTCCTGTCTGCTCATGAACACAAGGGAGAGCAGCATCCTCCTGTCTGCTGCTATGTCTGGCTAATACTGCTAATGCTAACTGCCACCAGCAGGAAGTTAAGCTAAAAGCGACGAGCAGCTTTAATCACTCAGCTTCATGACCAAATGTTTAATCATCATGCATGATTGCATGACAAGCTTTACATTCTCTCATCTGAAAGAGGACTAACTATTGGTGGTTCTTCCCTAGATTATTATCATAAATGATTAGAATACGTCTTTACTGTTTCTCCCAGCTAAGGAGCTCGTCTGTAGGCTCATGGAGGTGGACCAGATGCTGAGAATCACTGCGCAGGATGCACTTTGGCACGAATGGTAATTGCGTGCACGAGAGCAACATTTTTGGCACACGTCTACAGGATTTAGCGCTCACTTACTCACTATCTGTCCTTTGTGCCAGGATTGCAGGAAATGGTGCGTCAGAGAAGAACCTAAAAGATGGTGTGTGTGCCCAGTTCGAGAAGAACTTTGCAAAGGCCAAGTGGCGGGTATGGATTCACTCTCACTCTCTTTCTGTGGCAGTAAATGAAATTGGTGATATATGAGTAAGCAACAAGAGAAAAGGAGGAGGAAGGATAGATTACACCAGCGGTCATGACTGTAGCTGGTTTATTTGTAATGGGGGTTGCACTTAGCATACAACTCTGCAGAGGTTTGTTTTAAATGTGCAAATTATATGGAGATGATCATAAGGAAGTCCTGGAGGTAAGAATGCAGAAGACCAAAGAAGGAAGAAGTCAAGATGGCAGTGCCAACCTAACACCATAAGTAACAGTTATAACCCTCTTCTCTCTTTCCCCATGTGGTTCCAAGGAGTTAAAGGTATTGTAGTTCATTATGAGGGAGAGTGGAAGGACAGAGCATGGGCAGAAACTCACCTTCTGTCCAGCATGATTCAAATAAAAAAAGCATCCTTCTAATGGCTGAACATCCTCTTGAATTAAAAAGAGGTTTCTATTTGTTAGGTTTTTTTAATTAATTCCAGTGAAGCCTTGAGATGTATTGATCATGTTCGGGCAGGTGAAACGACTCCTCATAAGCTCTGTTCCTTCCCACTGTCACTCTGCCTGTCCCAGACGAGATCCATCCACTCTGCCCCACGTTTCTTCATCGGATTAGACCCAGATGTTCAAAGTGGCCCACTCTGCTCCTTTCTTACTCCTCATCTGCACTAGTCTATAAACCAGATTGGTTAAAAACAAGATGATGATCAGCAACAGGGGAAGATGGTTGGTGCATTGCTTGTCTAGTTTTTATGTACGTGTGGATAAGGAGAGGCAGATATGGAAAGGATATAAGGGATATAGGCCACTGTGGACTGTTGAACTGCAGTGATTTGAACTCTAAGGCCCTCTGTCATTCCTTTTACGTGAATCCTGGCTCATCGTCCCATACTGTTCCTCAGTGTTACATTCAAGTCATACTTGAAGCTACTGTGTACAGAAGCTGCTCAGTCAAGCCATATTGTATTCAGTGATATTTCTGTGTCCACATGGCTTTTGCACTTCCGGAGAATCAAATCCCTGGTTTAGAAACAACTTCTAAGCTCACACATTTCCCCAACTCCTTCAGTGTTCGCAGATCAAAAGGAGTCCGATGGGTGTAAGAATAAAGGAGAAGGGGATTTACACTTGTCTGGTCATTCACCTTTTCCTGTCAGCTAGCAGTCAAGGAGTGGCTTTGGGAGAGTGAGTCTTGAGATTGATTTAAACCAGGGTACAATCTGTCATAGCCTCCTGGAAGTAAACAACTGGCACTAATCTTACGGCACTGTTCACTTCACACAAATCACATCTCAGCGCTTAGTATGACGAGTCTTGACAGGCTTTTTGTCAAGTGCTTGTCTTTCAAAGCTTATTTTTTATGCTTTGCCAAATCCAACTGTAGTATCAGTGTTGTTTTTCTTTTAGGGAACAATTCAATATGGATGTTACTGCAAAAACACACACATTGTAAATCGAAAATTCTCTGTACACCGCAGTCCTTCTCTACTTTTTTCTTCTCCTGTGTCTCTTTTGCAGAAAGCGATCCGTGTCACCACCTTCATGCAGCGCTTGAAGAACTCTGAGGCACTGAATGACAGTTCAGCCGAGGTTCAGGGCAGTGAGGAGGCAGGAGATGGTGAGGGGGGTGTGTCCCAGGGGACAAGTGACGAGGGAGACAAAGGGACAAGTGATGGAGGGGTGACTTCGAGTAGTGTGTCCTTAGAGGTTACGGTTGAAAGTACACCTCCAGGTATGGACGAGGAACAGGGGAGGGGTAAAGTCGGAGGAAAACATGATGAGAGAAAGATGAGCACAGGCCCATCTGTAGGAACTTCCCCAACAGATACTCAAGAGCCCCTCTGTCAATCAAATGCAGTCCCCAAACTCGCACAGGAGCAGCCTGATAAGGTTGGTGCAAAGAAAGCCCCAGGCGATGGAACCAGGAAAATGGCTGCCAATTTGGGTCAAAATAAAGTCGCTCCAGAATCCCCCGTGATGACACCTGACCCCTCCAAGCTGTCAGACGGTTCTTCCGGCACTAACCTTGACAGAAGCCACACAGCCGCCTCCCCTGAGCCCAGCAGCAAACGTAAGATGGCTGCAACGCTCCATGGCCCTACACCCACGGGCTCTACTGCTGCAACAGCCTTATCAGAGAAGAAGCCAGCTGTGCAGAGGGAGCAGAAGGATGAGACTGACGGGAGCTGGTGTCAGACGCAAGTACCCGAGGCAGTGGCAGAGAGGTCAGTTGCAGCCTCGGTCACTCCAGCGATAGGGCCTGGAGCTGGGGTGGATGTAGGACTAGGAGTCAGGTTAAGGGGTGATGGCAGCCCTGTAGTAGGTAGAAGTGATAGGGATGCCAGGAGAACCGACAGACACAGTGCTGAGTTTAGCCTAGCAAGAGTAGGTCCTGCGCCTGGACAGGGTTGTTATTCAGTAGGAAGCTCTGCTAGTTTGGGCCGTCATGCCACACCATACAACCCAGACGTTGGGACTTTAGGGATGGGGGTAGCAGGCAGCTATGGGAGTCCATACAGCTCCCTGTATACAAGTGGAGGAGGTTTAGGGATGTACGGAACCGGGCTACAGCCTGGAGGAGGTGGAAGCAGTACCACAAGCGACTGGCAAATGGACAGTGTGATCGAGCAGATAGAGAAGCAAATGGCCGCCGTGCTGGAGAAGATTGAGGGAGACATGCCCTCGCTGCTAGAGCAAATCAGTGACTGCCCAGCTGAACCGCCGCGCGCCCGGAGCACGCACGCCTCACCTGCCACCTCCCGCGCACGCTCCTCACAACACTCCTCGACTGCGACCTCGTCCACTCCTCCACCTCTTCCAACCTCTCCCAGGCCTGCGCTGCCATCTCTCCCTCGCCTTACTATCCCTCCTCCCTCCTATCCCCCACCCTCCCCACCCACACAATCCCCATCGCAAGCTGCGGGAGAGCAGGAAGACAGGGACGGACAGAGGGATGCCGCTCGTTCCAGCCAGTCGCCCAGAGCTGGGATGGGCAGGGGGCTATGAACACCTGGAACACTGGATTTATAGTTTAAGCTTGAGGATTTAAAGACTCTGAATCATCCAAAAGTATCATCCTCTTGCTCCTCAGAACAAAAGTAACCATGCACTGTTGTTTGGTTTGGACGTGTGTTCATATTGAGAATACTACTAAAGAGAAATCTCCCCATGGCATTCAGATTCTCTTGTGACTGGAGTGCATAGGGAGTAGTTTACTGTATCTCCTTGTATAAGAGCTGCACAGAAGAAAGATCGCAAATCTTTTTCCATCTCAAATCCAGATTGTATGCATGAATGCTCACCACACAACCTCCTCATACTGTAATCCTAGCACTCTTCGCAGTTTGCAAATCACGAATCTACACAAATAAGACCATTGTGGTAAAGTTCTCAGTCATTCCTGAGAGGTGACAGTTATGGAAGTGTTATGATTTGCATTATTCCCTACAAACTGTATACACTTGTATATATACATACAAAGAAATGGGCTCCTGATTTTTGCTCTACTCCCATGTGGTATACTTCCTCATATCCAAACTGACATGTACGTTTTTCAAAGCATCCCATTGCATTATTTTTCAT
This sequence comes from Lagodon rhomboides, assembly GCA_039737535.1. Classification (NCBI taxonomy): domain Eukaryota; kingdom Metazoa; phylum Chordata; class Actinopteri; order Spariformes; family Sparidae; genus Lagodon; species Lagodon rhomboides. Next base: position 19,573,661 of record CM077792.1, on the reverse strand, counting down.
TCCTTTTTATTTATGTAGCTATTAGTTCTATAGTGAGGCTGCAAAATCATGAGCGTGCAGTCACACAGTTGTACAGAAGTATGTGAAACTGAACTGATCAAGCCTTTCCATTGGCTGCTGCTGGAGATTATTATAAAGTATATTTAAACTTGATATGTCACCCAAAGTCTTGCTCCACACCTGTTTGAGAGCTTGAGAAAAATCTTTAAATACAAGATATTGTATAAAGGCTTTGCAGTAACACACACACGCACACGCACACAAACACACCTTATTTCCTTATCTTTTTTCCAAGTTTTGCCCAGAAAGTTTGTTTTCATTTCTCTCCAGTTTTGTCACCACATTCATTTGGTAAGATACTGTTAAATAGACAGTGTTGTCTATATTTGCTCCTTTTTATCATGTAAAAAAAAAAAAACATCTTTCTGAATTTCATCCTGCTTTTGGATCTATGTAATACCAGGTTCTGTGCTTTTCTCCTTAACAAGTCTAGCACCCACAATTTTGTCCCTATGTAAAACTGTGCTGTTTGCAAGTCTTTCAATAAAAGCACAAAAACTATATCTTGATCGTGAGTTGTTTCATGTCAACCTTTAAAAATGGTTTTCTCTTTGCTATAAATGCAATTACAAGTATGGGTTGTTTTTTTTCAGTGAGAGTGTTGAAATAACTTTTTATCCAATGATTTCTCACAGAAGTTTTATGTTGCATCGCCATGCCTACAAGTCCCATCTGGCCTTGCGTGAACTTCGGATTAGTCCATCCTTGTGAAGACAGGGGGGCTGGAAAACATATTCTTGGTTCTAAATAGTTGACATAAGGTAACACCACGTAGCCGTGTGGAAATAAATTTATTTAAAACTCTAGATAAGGTTTTTGAAATCAAACATGAATAAGGAAATCTACTTATGATAAATCAATCAGGTACGCATGTCGGCAAACCCTCCGGACCGGAATGATGGTTGTGCCTGTAACGTGCACATGTTGCTGCTTTGCTTTGCTTTCAACTGAAATAGAGTGAGGGGAAACGGTTCGGGAACAGCCGGGCAGGCAACCGTCCAGCGGAAAAACTCACACTGAGCCCGCCACCCTGACACACTTTTCAGTTTGCAGTCCACGGCCGTGTTGAATTGACACGTTGTTTGTTAGGATTCTTGCTTAAATACAAGCCGATTTTAATACTACAGATCAGGCCGAGTAATATCGGATGTGGTAAGTTCTGCACACTTGTGTAAGCTCCCGTCTTGGTAATGTTAGCCCCAGCTAGTTGGCTAACGTTAGCTAGTTAGCCAACGTAGCGGCACAAGTAGGAAAAAGTCGTTGGGTGGCTAGATAGCTTGAAAGCTAGCGCACACAAGCTAACAACTACGCAGTCGTTTGATCTGCGTTATTGGTAGTCGTTAACGTTACTTGCCGTCGGCTTTCGTAACCATTTCATCTGCCCCCTTCGGCTAAGCGTTGCTAACAAGCCAGTGTCACCAAACTGTTGATGTTAAATTGGCATTTGCACATTTTGTGTGCACCAGAGTGCTGTCTTGATTAACGTTCTGTGATAAATAACGTTAACGGTAGCTGGAAAGCTAGTTGGCTACAAACATGAGATGGACGCAGTGTTGAGAGGCAGACACTAGAGCTAGCTAACTTGCACCACGCAGCGTTTTATGGAGTATGATAGAGTATCAGTCTCAACAGATGTATTTCGGTTAACGTTTCGACAGCGCGACAATCGACGTTACCACAGTAACGAGATATTGGCCAATGTCTCCTCTTAGCTTGTCAAGTTGGGGGGGAAGCCTGTTAACGTGGATGATATCCATATGTCTCACCTCGGATAGAATAGTGGAAAATTGTGTTTTTTATCATTTCGAAGCAAGAAGATGAGAATGGGGACCCCCTCGACATGTGTACCCGAGAATATGCGGCCCACTCTTTTCCAGGGCCTTTGTCATTTGCCAGGCACCCCCTCCCCCAATACTCCTCCTCGGCAAGGAATGCTCACCCCTAACCTCAGTGTGACTGAGGGCCCAGACGCTCAGCATCAATATAGATAGCAAGTAGCCTACCTAATGTTGTACCTGTCTTGATTATCATTGCAGCACACTTGACAAGTGATGTGTTTTGCTGAACTCCGGAAAGTGCATCCGAAAACCAAAGTTCCCCAGTTGGCGTTGCAGTGATAATGATGGGTTACACTCTCAACATGTGTTATTTTCTTTTGTAACGTTAGTGCATGGAGGCATGTCTGGTGTAAGTTTTGTGCGTGCAGTTTAGTTCCACAACGCGGCGACTTCTCGCGAACCCATCACTGAAACAAAGATGCTGTTGTTGATTGTCTCTATTCACCACCGGTGGACGGGATTTTTACTGAATTTTTACTGAAAATGTGGAAAGAACATAAATTTCCTGCAATTGAATCAGTCACGCTCTGTGCAAGCTTTTAGGAACATAATGCATGATGCTTCTTAAATGGATTGCTAGAGGTCCTGCAGTTCATTGTACAGTAATATACATGGCATGCATCTTCTGGTAGAAGGGGCGGGATGAATGCGCTGTGTCTTCGGCTGAGCAGCCAATGAGCAGAGCGCCTGGCTGAGCAGCATGCTCGCAGCCACCCTTTCCTGTTGAATATTTCAGCCCATGCGTCACATCTCCTCCGCCCCTTTCTCCCCATCTGCCATTTTGGTTTTGTTCCCGTCCGCAGTCGCAAAGCCAGCAACGCAATTACATAGAAGAGACTCTCGGCACAACGACATAGTGACTCGACAATATAGTGCAGACCATCCTAATCCCGCATCGCGTTTCTCGTCTTTGTACAAACCGTCGAATTTCCAGCCATCGATATTACTGACATCTATACACTGCGGGAGAGGAGCGGGTTCGCATTGGGAAGGGACCGAGAAGGATTATTGGTAAGAAAAGCGATATCAATGGAGCACGAGTGCAATGGCTAGTCTTTCATTCGTTGAAAATCCTCAAAATGAGCGTCAAAGTTAAACGGTGTCTCTTTTCAGGCGCCGAAGCGTTTAACCACAGTATTAGAGGAGCTGTGTTAGCTAGCTGTCAAATTAAACCCGTTGCTGTCTTTTGCGAGCAGGTTGCAGAATAGCTACAGCTGCTAGCTTGTAAAGTTGTGTTCCGCACTGGGGGTAATGCAGGCCTAGGCCGAGCTGCTAATGGATCGGCTGGCAGTCTGGTGTTTTCTTGCCTTTAAGTTATTAATGTTACGACTCGGTCTACTTGCCAAATCACTTAACTGATTAGTGGCACGCAACCTGCTTAATCTGTTTGCTCTCGCCGTTGTTAACTGACATTTGATCCACCTTTCTGAAACGCGAAATGCTTTTAAAATGGTTTTGTTACCGGTTATGTTTTAGGTTGTGCAAATTAACTACAGTAACGGCTCGAAGCGGGTGGCTCGGTGCTTTGCTGTATCATGCCGGATGCCTTCATTTTCATTTTCGACGAACAGCAGCAGTTCAGGTTACGGTGAAATGTGGATTTTATTTTTAGCCTATTGTGACGTTAATTGTTTAAAACTCGGCCCAACTCATTTTATTCATTTTGAGTTGTAGGAGGGTTTATAGACGGTTAGGTTTGACTTTGAAGGTGCAGCTGGATGCGGAAATTGTGGCTGTTCTCGCTTGTCGTGGGGTGGGAATTTGTCCGAGATCCTGCGGCCTGTTTCACTTCCCGAAGTGACTGGGTTCGGCCGGATTATTCCGTTATGCACAATGCACTTGGATGTTAATTTTTTTTTTTGATATTTTTTCCTGATAAACGCCCTTTTTTGTCTTCGCACCGAGGATAGTTCCAACGACATTGTATTGTCCGTGTCCACACCTGCAAGCCATCGTGAGGTGTTGCTCCCTTTACCGCAGTGAAGTTTTTAATGATTCAGCTGTTTTTGTTGAAACGATGTTGGCGGTCCTTAAATACCGGTATAATAAACAATGGAAGTACATAAACAAGCCAGCGCTGTCTCTGAGCATGAAAAGAACTGATAATGCTGCTATTCATGTCTCTTCTCAGGCAGTTGGTTTTCTAGCAGGTTTGTGTTTGGCCTGCATCCAGCCCAGCTGCTCCCTAGACTAGAAATCCTCTCTTCAGCATGAAGGGGATTCGGTAGCATTTAGCCTGAGCCCTCCTCACAATGGTGCCATAGCTTTGAATTATGTATTTTTCACTTAGCTGAATCTGAATTAGAAGCCATTGTTCCCACAAAATACAAGCATGTGCTCACAGTGTTGTCTTTTTTTTTTTTTTTTTTTAAGAATTGTTTTGTCGTTTTTTTAAGAATATATTGTAAACAAATTGATATAAACTTGTAAGGTGAAAATATTGAGCACTTGCATCGAGCAAGTTTTTGTGCCTTGTATGACCTGTCTTTAACATTGTCCTTTATTGCACAGATGTCCAGCTCGCCGCTGTCCAAGAAGCGTCGCTTGTCAGGAACAGACACGAAGACGGGATCCCACTGCTCCTCCTCTAACTCTGTCAGAACTGATCTGTCCCACACACCTGCCAACGTAAGCGCTAACACATATACTTAATACCGTTTGATAAACTTTTACACTGAAACTCATGGCAACCCCTGTTGTGTCTCCCCAGGGCATGGCTAAGAATGGCAATGATGCTGAGATCGATGAAGGCCTGTACTCCAGACAACTGTAAGCACAATCGCTGTAAAATTCTTGTCCTATCGAAGGAAACCTGACAAACTTTCAGTATTTATTTTTGAGCTGGTTTTTAAGCAATGCATAGTTGTAATGATGATACTTTCTCTCTTTTTGTAGTTACGTGTTGGGCCATGAAGCTATGAAGCGCATGCAAAACTCCAATGTCCTTATCTCTGGTATGAGAGGTCTTGGAGTGGAGATTGCCAAAAATGTCATCCTGGGAGGAGTTAGAAGTGTCACTGTGCATGACCAAGGAGTAGCAGAATGGAGGGACCTCTCCTCTCAGGTGTGTGGAAACATGCATGGACATTCACATTTTACAATAGATCAAACCATAGTGACAGGTATAAAAAAATGGCCGTGACATCAGGGTGGACAACTTGTGGTTGATTTGCGTTGCGGTGCTAATTGGAATTGGGAAACATTTTTCAAATTCCTTTCATCATTTTCAGTCATAACTAACATGTAAAGATATATAGGTCAGCTTGGTGGTTCGACCTGACATTTCTGCTGTGCTTATTTTATATACTGTATTGCTTTCCTAGTGTTCTTGATAAACCAAATCAATGCAACAATGGCACCTCACCACTGGTCAGGCTTACTGCCACTACTAGTTTTGGTTCAACTTCAGCTGTCATTAAGTCAGTTGCCTAACAGGTAAACTAGGTTCCCAAACTAACCTCTTAAGTATTATTATTAATGAGATAATAAAGCATCACGCATACATTTTAGATGAATGAGATGTGCACATGTTAAAATCACAATTACATTTTTTTTATGGTAAGATAGCATTTGACCCTAGGGTTATCGATCTGAAAGTTATCGAAAACAAATTCTGATCGGTTCTGTTGCATTTGATCGTCTTTTTCACTCATACAGACATCGGTTCACTAAGCCATTGTACTTAGATTTATCTGGTGTTCCATGGTCTTTAAGCCTTATTCCAAAGTGCAGTGTCCCTCTATCTGTTATGAGTCACTTGTATTGTATTGTTGACATCCAAAAACGAGCACTGCAGCCACCCCCACCCCATGGACTGACCCAGATTTATCAGTGGGTGGCCTCTCCCTTGGTCATAATCATAGTAGAGCTAAAGCCTGTTTTAGGACATCATTATAGTGGAGAGATTGTTTAGGCCCATCAGCCTGAGACCCTGAATTCTGTTGTCTATTTTAAAGAACAGACAAATGAACATGTGAGTAGAATGCTCAGGTGTAAAGTCAGGAGGATCAGCAGAGAACCCTTTTTTGGTGACAGAAATGTATGATTGTGATTAGAGCTGTATGTGAGCTGTGTTTGTGATCATCCAGTCTGAGTTTAACCTTGTGCACAGAAACATTTCTATTTAAGCCACTGGCATTTGTCCCAGTCTCCTTTTTTATTCAAGCTGATTTGAATAGCCCATTTCTATTTCTGCCACTCACTTGACATCATCCATCTTTTATAGGAGGTGGCCTTGAGTCAGCCACTGAATCTTAGTCAATGTCCACAATAAGCTAAATTTCGAAAAACCATATTTTCCACAACAAGCCAGGTATTTGTACAGCTAAAAAAGAAATAGAAACTCTGCTAGCTGGATGAACCTGACTGTCAGTTTCACATTTTCTTAAACAATGACATATTCATGTACAGACCTGTTTGAGTTATGCAGCAACTTTGTCAGCTCTAACTTTCTCTGACTGCTTATTTGAATGTCACCCCAAAAAAATACTAAATGTGTATTTGGCTATATAGAAACACTAGATATATCATTGTGCATTAGCCTGACCGAACAGAGGTTTAAACTGTTGGACCAATTGAAGTCACTACATTTTGTCTTTTTCTGCACTAAATGAAGGCTGTGATTACCTCAATTTTTCAGCCAACAGAATGAGGAGATGGAAATATTTAGACTTTTATTCTAACTTTAGGGATTTCACTGAGGATGGAGAACTTTCCCAAAATATCCTTCAATCTTAGTATGGACAAAAGTGATTTTCAGTTCAATCTGAAAACATAGAGGACATGGCCTCTATCCTCTTATTGCCATATTTGGCACTCATTCTCTGTTATTGGCAGTTATTTGTTGGTGGACTTTATATCAATCCTTCCCTGACCTCTTATATATTTTTGTGTGGTTAGTTTTACCTTCGGGAGGAGGATCTGGGCAAGAACAGAGCAGAAGTGAGTCAGACCCGTTTGGCTGAACTCAACAATTACGTCCCTGTGACCGCCTACACTGGAGCCCTCACTGAAGACTACATGAGCAAGTTCCAGGTATGACTTTTGTACAAGCTATTTCCACACTCATTCAGCACTCGGAGATAAAAGAAAATTTTAAATGTCTCTTTTTGCAACCTAGGTGATAGTACTGACTAACTCCAGTCTGGAAGAGCAACAGCATGTCGGAGAGTTGTGCCACAGCAAAGGACTCAAGCTGATTATTGCAGACACACGTGGTCTGTTTGGGTAAGATTCTGATCCTCCTTGTTAATTTACTGTTCACATGAAGTGACTCGTCTGTCAGTGTCTAAAATGTATGCTCATGTTCTGTTTTGTAGCCAACTTTTCTGTGACTTTGGCGAGGAGATGATAGTGTATGACACCAATGGAGAGCAGCCGCTCAGTGCCATGATTTCCATGATCACTAAGGTTAGTCATTAGATCGAAATATTTTTTTCTGAGCACTCACTACTTTTAGGATTAAGGAGAAGTTTTTATTTTGACCCTAAAAGTTGCTCACCCTTGGTGTCTCCAGGACAGTGCAGGAGTTGTGACGTGTCTGGATGAGGCTCGTCATGGCTTTGAGAGTGGAGATTATGTCACCTTCACAGAGGTTCAGGGTATGACAGAGCTCAATGGCTGCCAGCCAGTGGAAATTAAAGTTTTGGGTAAGATCTATTTATATTCAGGGCAAGACAAGTTTTGGTTAATGTGGTTATGGCTGTCGCAAATTGACATGATTTAATCTCTGTCCAGGTCCCTACACCTTCAGCATCTGTGACACAACTGGCTATACAGATTATGTAAGAGGAGGAATCGTTTCCCAGGTCAAGATGCCCAAGAAGATCGCTTTTGTAAGTGGCTGACCATTTTTCTTCATGGTGACATAACAGTACATTTTTTAAAATTAAAATCCACCACGATCTGCTGCAGCTGATCAGCAAAATGTTTGTCATCACAGTAACAGTGCCGCCACATTATCTGCTGTTGCGCTCACCAGTGGAAAATCTTTTTGTGTTGTCCAACCTCACAATCTTGTGTGTCTTTCCTGTGCAGAAATCCATCTCTTCTTCCTTGGCTGAGCCAGAGTTCGTGATGACAGACTTTGCCAAGTTTGATCGTCCAGGACAGCTGCACGTAGGCTTCCAGGCTATCCACGCCTTCCAAAAGAAACACAACCACCTTCCTGCACCTTGGAGCCAGGTAAGTCTCACTTGTACTGGTTTAAATATCACAAATGGCTTAAAGTTTCTGTGGTTTGATTTAATGATTAAGGATAACACCCAACTATTTGTTCCATGCCACTAGCCTTTAGTCTTGTTCTGGTGACATTGGGGAACTTGTATGTTATAGCTTTTGTGTGGGTCTTTTTAAAATAATTTTTCTAATTTAGCCATTACATATGAAACAAAAAAATTACCTTTGATTCATAATTTTAAAAAATGATAATAAAACTGAATTGGTGCTTCTCAATTGTCTTCATTTTATAAATTGTTGTAACATGCTGAGCTTGCATGTATTCCAGGCTGATGGTGAGGAGCTACTGACGTTGGCAAAGGAGGTGAACTCTGCCCTGACGGGGTCAGCCAAAGTGGAGCAGTTGGATGAGGCTCTTATCAAAAAGTTGTCATTCGTTGCTTCTGGTGACCTTGCCCCTGTCAATGCCTTCATTGGGGGACTGGCTGCACAGGAAGTGATGAAGGTCAGTTATGTGCTGTGTTGTGTTTGATCCCTACAGGATCTGCTTCAGTGATTTGTTTGTATTTGATTTTTTTATACTGTAAGTGAAGGAAATGGGTTATCAGTGTTTATTTTATTAATAATCATGTTTGGACGTTTACTCCACTCCCATGTCTCAACGTATTCTTTGTCATCTTTTGTTTTAAATATTTGTTAACATGTGCTTTGTTCTTTTAGGCATGCACAGGGAAATTCATGCCCATAATGCAGTGGCTGTACTTTGATGCCCTGGAGTGCCTGGCCGAAGAGGAAGGAGTCATGCTCACAGAGGAAGAGTGCGCCCCGGTGGGTGTTCAGAGCAAATTTCACACTCATAATGAAGACGGATACACATGATGGAGCCAAACGATGGTGTTAAACCTGTTTATCTGTCTTTTTCTCTTTTTCCTCCCAGAGGAACTGTCGATATGACGGGCAGATTGCAGTGTTTGGCACCAAGCTGCAGGATTTACTTGGCAAACAGCGCTACTTCCTGGTGAGTTGGCCAATGGAAAACTTTCCAACACCTCCTCTGGCGTCCTGTTGCTAAGGAAGATTTAAAGGATGAGTCTGGTGATGGTGATCGAGTGACAAAATAACAGATGGTTATTTAGTCTGTTTTTGGGATTTGTCAATAAAAATGTAGATAATATGGCCAGCTTTATCCTTTAACAATCACATGTTTCTGACGTTGCCATATTTAATTATTTTTGACCTGATACACTGCAAGCATGCCCTGTAAGCATAATATAATACTTTTGTTTCTCTCGTGACCACTGCAAATGGATGCTGTTTGTTGAATCATGTCTTAACATGGTTTATATATAGTACAACTTACTTTGCTCACTGAGAGGTTTCATCATTCCAGGTTGGAGCAGGTGCCATTGGCTGTGAGCTGTTGAAAAACTTTGCCATGATTGGACTGGCTGGCGGGGAGGGTGAGGTCATTGTGACAGACATGGACACGATCGAGAAGTCTAACCTCAACAGACAGTTCCTCTTCAGACCATCAGATGTTACGGTCAGTTTCATCACTGCTTATCTGAATCTGTTGGTAGACATAAAGTAGGTAGTGCACATAAGTTGGTCTTTCAGTTATTGATTGAATCTGGTATTTCCGAGCAGTTCTACATATAGATTTCCTGTTCCTTGTCACTCCTGAGTGCACTTAATCTGACTGCTCCAAATGGATGATGTCATGGTACAACATTAAATGGAGGCACAGAATGCCTGGAGGTCATTGTTGGCTCATTGTTGATGTGATGTTGTTTGTTGCTTCATGCGGTGAGAAATTAAATGCAGTGACATTTCAAAGTACAGATTGATATTGGAACGGTGTCATTGCTCCAATGAAACAGTTTGCCTCAGTTTATTCAAGGGTAACATTATGTTACAGAATTGTGGAGGAACACACAGCTGACAGACAAATGTTGTAGTAACAATCGTTGGAATGTTGTGATGGCACCTTAATAAGGACAGCAAACCATGCAAAATCTGATATTTTAGATATCAGATTAGATATTAAAATCTGTCAAGTAATCGAGAAGTATTAACACTGTATCAATTTTCTTTTGTTCAAAATTTCACATTTTCTCTATCAGGAATGTGATGGTCTAAGTGGCTGAGATATACTTTTTCGGAACAATATCTTTATACATTAAAATGTACTACTTTTTTAACAATTCATGTTTTCTTACTTAAAAATCAGTCAGCTAGTCAAGGTTTTAATATCTATTTGAAATGTTTTGGAAGTTTGTTAGGAACATTTTCTAATAAGTATGTATATGGCAACAGAAAATGAAGAGTGATACAGCTGCTGCTGCAGTGAAGCAGATGAACCCCTCCATCAGGATCACAGGTCACCAGAACAGGGTCGGCCCTGACACAGAGAGGGTCTACGACGACGACTTCTTTGAGAGCCTTGACGGAGTAGCCAATGCACTTGACAATGTTGATGCACGTAAGGGACACATCAATTTAAAAAATTTTAAAGTGTTCACTTAAAAATAAATTAATTTATATATATCACCCTCTTTAAGTGCTGTCTTCTGCCTTGTTTGTGCAGGTATGTACATGGATCGGAGGTGTGTTTACTACCGTAAACCCCTGCTGGAGTCCGGTACTCTGGGTACCAAAGGAAATGTCCAGGTTGTAATCCCCTTCCTCACAGAGTCATACAGCTCCAGCCAAGACCCACCTGAGAAGTCCATCCCCATCTGTACCCTCAAGAACTTCCCAAATGCCATTGAACACACACTGCAGGTCAGTAGGTGCACAGGCATGGGGTTGAACAATTTAGAATTGCAGTAATTGATAGTATTGTTAGTCAAACACAGATGTTAAACTCGGTCATACCACTTTCTTTTTAGCATAAAACAGTTGTATCACTTTTTGTGTGTGTTTTTGCTTGAGCACAATTGACATGCCATAACAACTCTTAGTAAAAATGTTTTCTCATTCTAACATGAGAATTCCGCTGCAATATCTAGTGAATTTTCATGATATGATTACATGGAGAAATTAGTGGTTTCATTTGCCAGGCCCGGATAACGACACTAACTCTCTCTGAAAAAGTTAACATTTTATACATTGTACTCGTACTTTAGTGACTTGAGTTTATAATTTTTGTGTCCATATTGTCCTCTCTTCAGTGGGCCCGCGATGAGTTTGAGGGACTTTTCAAACAGCCACCAGAGAATGCCATGCAGTACCTCACGTGAGTTGCCTTCCCTGTCATATTTTAAAATGAGCATGTGACATGACTGTAGGTGGCTGCACATACATTTCGCTTGTGATGCTATTTGTGGAAATTGTATTACTGCATCAAAGAGCATAGCATGGTTGACGAATTGTTTTGATATTAAGTAGCTGTTTGGATGTTTTGAACTATATTTAAACTTTGAAGAAATGAAACGCCAAGCTTTAAAGGATCCTACTGGGTGAACAGCTAAATAAAAAGTGACAGCTCCTTGCACGTTTGAAACCAGCTCATACAATTTATGATCATTGTTGCAGAGATCCAAAGTTCATGGAGCGTACTCTGAAACTTCCTGGAGCTCAGCCTGTTGAGGTGCTGGAGGCCGTTTACAAGAGTATCGTCACAGACTGCCCCCACAGCTGGGCTGACTGCGTAGCCTGGGCACGAAACCACTGGCAGTGTCAGTACAACAACAACATCCGCCAGCTACTGCACAACTTCCCCCCAGAACAGGTACATATCGAGCTTGCTACGTGATGAATATCACAGTCGTCTTAGAATGCTTGATGTCTGGTCTGGGAATTCCCCCGATATTTTCATGCGAACTTGAAGTAACCCTTTTAAATGTATTTTATTTATTAATTATTTATATGTTTATCAAAATTCTGTTTGAACATACCATATTGCTATGTATTATAGCTACATGTTGATTTAAAGTCTGTTCAGTAGTGAGCATTGCAGTATGTATTGCTCTTGCAGTTAAAGTATTTAATAATGAAATAACGGGTGTCAGAGGCGATTTAATGCACGACTCTTGTTATTGCTGATGTTTAAGCTTCAGTTCTCCCATTCCTCCAAAGAATTTAGTTATAAAGTCTCGAAAAACACTTTAGAACTCAACTCCTTCTGCATTCTTCACATCATATTCAGCTCTCTCAGCCCCCTGCAGACACAACACAGCAGTGTGTGCACTTATGGAATTATGTATGTTGTAAAATGCGACACTAAGCATGAAGGGGACTTTAGACGCAATGTACTAGCGATCTGTCATTGATCTCCTGACTTTTTAGATATTTCTAACGGTTGAGTCAGAGCTTTATACGTTAGGATTAAGGCATCGACTGTTAACCACAATGCTATGGTTCATGGAGACATTTTTTGCTTGTCATTCCCATCTCATCATTTCTGTCATTATCAATCCAATTAAGGCATGTAATGCCCCAAACATCTTTTTAAATGATGAGAATTGTTATGGAACATCTGCTGTAAAATTTACATTTTAGTGATCTGCATTTTAATGGTGCTAATAATTTACTTGTGTCTCAGCTCACCAGCTCTGGTGCCCCCTTCTGGTCTGGCCCAAAGAGGTGTCCTCATGCCCTAGAATTCAGCACTAGCAATGTAAGTATGGCTTTCTAATGTACACCTGCTTGAATGACCACTAACTGCTCTGTACTGTTCCATCCAGTTTTGAAGATACTGACAGAAGTGCTCTCTTTTGTAGGAGCTGCACATGGACTACATACTGGCAGCAGCCAACCTGTATGCCCAAACGTACGGTCTGCCAGGCAGCAGTGATCGTGCAGGCGTGATCAAGATCTTGCAGGATGTCAAAGTGCCGGTCTTTACCCCTCGTTCAGGGGTTAAAATCCACGTGTCGGATCAGGACTTGCAGAACAGCAATTCCTCTGTTGGTAAGACGGGCAAATCTGTGCATGTACAAAAAGGCATCCAAAGTCATAAAAGTTTTTGGAGAGCTTCAGCTAGAGAAATGTTTGTGTGAATGATTTACTGTTAATGACCCCGATTCAATTTATAAGCTATTATGTATCCTATGAGACACATGCTCAACGGACCTTTGTTTATAGATGACTCCCGACTGGAGGAGCTGAAGTCCCAGCTGCCCTCTGCTGAAACCTTCGAGTTCAAACTCTGCCCAATTGACTTTGAGAAGGTACAGTCTTTCCTCCTAAAACTAAATTCCTGTGAGATCGCCTCAGCCTTTTTTTTTTTTTATTCCTGTTAGTCCTCAACGCGATCTGGACTGATGGTCGTTCTGTTTGAGTGACAGTGGGGGGTGCTCTCTGTTGACAGGATGATGACACCAACTTCCACATGGACTTCATTGTAGCAGCATCCAACCTGAGAGCGGAAAACTACGACATTCCCCCCACAGACAGACACAAGGTGGGGACACACACTTGAGACCTGGCATTGACTTTTGAATGAAAAAACATTTTTCAAACTCCAGATGCTTCTTTGCAAATGTTCTGATCTCTCCCAGAAAGTACCTGCTGAATGTGACAAATAATGTCCTTTTCTTTCTGGCGCTCATTACCATCCAATCCAGAGCAAACTGATAGCTGGCAAGATCATTCCTGCCATCGCCACGACCACAGCCGCAGTGGTGGGCCTGGTGTGCCTGGAGCTCATCAAAATTGTCCAAGGACACAAGAAGCTGGAGACGTACAAGAATGGCTTCATGAACTTGGCCCTGCCTTTCTTTGCCTTCTCTGAGCCCATCGCTGCTCCCAGGCACAAGGTGGGCCATTTTATTTGTATCATTGCTTTGATGTCCAAATGTGTCCCCACTGCAGAAAAATGTTTTGAGCTCCAGTGATGATCCAGCCATGCTAATACTGATGCACCAGGCAGATACAGTTTGTCTGCCTGGGTGCAAATGAGTTCAACTCACCTTCTCATGCTGATGTGATCAGTGTGTGCTGAGGAGAAAAAATCAAAACGTATTCACTAGTTTGTCTTCTACCCTGCTGTTTATACATTTTCAAAAAGCTCAGCAATAACTGGTTGTGAAGTCTTTCTGTGACTGACATCGTCATTGGAATCAATTCTCTCTGTTTTTGCAGTACTACGAAATCGATTGGTCATTGTGGGATCGCTTCGAGGTCACAGGGTTGCAGCCCAATGGGGAGGAGATGACACTCCGACAGTTCCTGGACCACTTTAAAGTACGTTCTCATCAGCTCGTCTCTTCACTGTGCCACCAAGCTGTTTCAGAAGTACAAGTAACTAAACAATATTTTTGTTCCCCCTTCTCTCCCCCCCTTTGTCAGAATGATCATAAATTGGAGATCACCATGCTCTCTCAGGGAGTGTCCATGCTCTATTCCTTCTTCATGCCTGCTGCCAAACTGAAAGAAAGACTGGACCTGCCGTGAGTATATATTCTTTACGTACATGTGCATTCTTCTTTAGCATATACAATTGGAGTGTTTAATTCGTTGTCATAATCGTGTTCCTCTGTGTACTGCAGGATGACGGAGATTGTGACAAAGGTGTCCAAAAAGAAGCTGGGCAAGCACGTGAAAGCCCTTGTGTTCGAGCTATGCTGTAACGACTTGTCAGACGAAGACGTGGAAGTGCCCTATGTCAGATACACCATCCGCTGAGCTCTACACTGAACCCACCCACAGGAGGGTGGGGATGACAGGGGTGGGGGACTGGGGGGTGGGTGTTCTAAGTGAGGTGTTGAGGTTGGGGATCGATGGGGAGGGTGGGTTGATCCAAGTCGGCTCTATTGGATCAATCAGATTTTTTTTTAGGCCTGTGGTTTGTGTAAACCTGTGCCTGAGTGTACATAGCCCCAGTAAGCTGATTTAAGGATACCTGTATGTGTGTTAGGGATCCAGTTGGTGCTCGGCTGTGGGAACAGGGGTGTCACGGGAGGAAAGGAGCATGTATACTGGACCTCCTCAGTAGCAGAACCTCTCCGCTGAGTTCATTTATAAGCCTTAGTGTTCTCTTGACACTCCATCGCCCAGCTAGTGTCCCTCTGAAACATCCTCACACTCTTTACTAGCCTTCAGCACTAAAGGAGGGATCTTTTAATCAAGCCAACTGTCTCCCCTCCACTCTACTTGCTCTCTTCCCCCCTCCAACCCCTGTCTCGTAGACCTGGTCCCACATTACTGTTTTTTTTGTTTGTTTTATAAAGATGCACCTCATTAAGTAAAAGATGTTCAGCCAAGAATCCCAGAAATAGTTAACACGTTTATTGAAAATCCATCAGCCCCCTTGATTCTACCCAAGACCCCAAATTTGAAACTGTAGAAGCACCTGAACACTCATTTAAACCAGAGTCAACAGCCTCTCCTGACTGGAATAATAATCAGAGTATCTCACGCCGGCAGAATAGGTACCCTTGCCGGTTTGAGGCGCCCCTACAACCCACCTCATCCAGCACTCTGTGGCATTGGTGGGGCTCTTGCACATGACATCATTTTTTTTTCTCTATTTTCTCCTATATTTCATCTGTTTTGTTAATTTCTATTTTATTTTTTGCGGGTGGGAGGGCGGACAAAGTTTCGGCACACACCTTGTAGATCATAAACTGTCTTCTTTCTACTTTGTTAACTCCAAATGACATTACAGTATAAGAACAAGGCAATGAGATGTATCTTGAAATGGGAGCACTTAGTGTGATAGTGAATAAACATGTAAAAACATGCCTGACTCTGTGTGGTTATTTGACTTCTTGGAAGGTGGATTCGGTATAAATGTGATAAGTATCTGATTAAATGTGGCATATTTAATGTGTGTGGTGTAAAACCAGAACGTGAAGATATTGATGTGTTTTTTCCTGTCTAACCTGCCTTTGCTTCTGCTTCTGTTCATCAGAAGTTTCATTATAGAGCACATCCAGGAAACAGTTGAATCAGCTCAACGCCTACCTGAGAAATTAACATGAAAGCCTAATCAGATTCAGCACTCGTTAAAACTTAAGTTATAAATGTCAGTTCCGCTTGTGCATCGTACTGTATTTTCACTTTTATTTGGTCTGGAAAGTAGTGCAAAAGCTGTCAACAGTTTTTAGGTAATAAGTTTGAACAAACTAGTTTTGAACCCTCCTCCCTGAGAGGAGCGGATACATGAGTATGTGCAACGCTAAAGGATGTGGTCGATTTGTGAGATGAGGAAGAAAGTGAGGAGGAAGGAGTACATCGAGCTGTGACAAAGCTCCCTGCAAACAACTCGGCGTGTTCATGAAATGGTGGGGGGGGGAACACAGCCGTAACCTTGGATTATTTCAAACTTTTCTCGCTTTGAGAATGTGTAATGTTGCTGTGAAGATGCACTGAAGAAAGAAGAGAAGATGGAAGTGGAGGAGACCGGTGAAAAAAAGACTTCCTGGTATGGTAACTTACATTCATCGCTAATTTCTACCTCGGTGTCCTACAGACTGTAATAATGTTGAGAGAGGGATTTACATTCACAGATCAGTTGGTCTGATTTCATTTACCAATCTTTTAATTTCTGTCAAAATGAGGTTGTTTGGTGTCAAATGATGTGGTTTTTTTGTGTGTTAAAATTCACAATACTGATGTTGCAAAATGCTCAAACCTACAACTGAACCTAATACTACATTTTAACTGTATACTTGCACTTACCTGTTGGCCAAAGGTCACTCTAATAACCGCTTTCCTACATTAAACCTACCTCTGCACGGGATCACATATGTTACACTCCGTAACCTCATACTTATCTGCAATCCTTGAACAGGAAAAATACGATTTCTCCACAAAAAACAGTCTGAAATTTGGTTAAAGAAGAACGCATCTTGAAAAGGTCTTAAAAAGTGATGATTTAAGTGTCAGCTACATGTAGATAATCTGATTTAACAGGATTGAATACTTAAATACGTAGGGGGCATGACAGGTATTTACAGATCACTGTGATCAAATCTTTTTGGTATTACTGTTCTGTATTCTAATCTATGTAATCTTTACCCTTCTATGAAACCCATACTTTTTTACCATACTCACTAAAATCACAGAAAAATCTGCCAAATTGATGATTCAGGCACAAACTAGCAGGATCACAGGCTGTTTGTTAGATTTATCACGAGTAAAATTACAAATGTGTAATTAATTGGTTTTTTTTCTGCGTGTGTGTCCTTTTTAGGTATGTGTCACCAGGAGAGGCACCCTCCATCCCCTGTGACCATGCTGGTGTAAGTCACATCACCTACCTTATTTATTTAACTGCACATGTCTAAAACATGTGGGCACATTCCTACCAAAAAACTCACTTGAATTTCTGCTTTTAGAAGAAGAGAAAACAAGACCCAGTCCCTGAGTCTGCGATCAGAATCATGGAGGTGAGAAGCACCGTTTCTCTCTGTCTCTTTGTAACTAGCGGAAGTTAGTCAACCTTACCTTTGCGACCACAGTGTTGAGTGCAGAGCTGATGAGTTACATGAGCGCTGTGCTCAGCTCTGCGGCCGCAGAAGCTCTCAGACAGCACAAGTCTTGGTTTTTAGGTCGCATTTCAACCACTGTGATTTTCCACTTTTCCTGTTCTGCTGTCTGATCGTGTTGTGTAACAGCAAGGACAAGATACATTTTTTACTGCCGGTATTTAAACGTGTCTCACTCCGACTATACAGCTGATGTGGTTAGAGTGTCAAAAACAGGCAGACATCTTGTGTTTTACTACAGAGGCACAGTTTCAGCCTTCTTCCTCTTTGAAAGTGTCACACAGGAAATGAGAGATCTGCACCGTGCACCATCTCAGCCCCCTCCACATCTCTCTCTCTTTCCACTTTCCTGAACTGTCTCGTGTGTCTCTCTCTCTCAGGGAGTACACTTCTAACTAATTCTGTTATGCGGCCTCTACTTTCTTGCCAGGATGAAGAGGAAGATGAGGAGGGTGAAATAATGTCCGACCACATGAAGGACTCAGAGGTGACTGTTCCTCTTTTGCAGAGGCCCTGATGTGTTAAAGTCTTCTGATGTTAAAAAAAACAAAGTCTGATGAATGACCCACTTTGATGAGCTTGTGCGCCATTTTTTTGGTTTTGTCGATAATTAATGTTTAATTTTAATTTAAGGAGCCCAGTAACAAAAGGGTCAAACCTGTGGGGAAGTCCAACAGCCTCACAGGTGTCATAACACCAGTGAAGACCCCCGCTCTGAAACGCATCGGACAGTCTATTTCGGTAACCGTGCACAAACACACTCACGCACCTGTTGCCATACAAGCGGCTTGAGTGTGCAGATGTTCAACCACTGTGCCCTTTGTCACAGCGCTCGATCAGTTTTCGCACAGAGGCTCGACCTTTGCCCCCGGCCCCCCTGCGCCCTCGCTCGAAGGCCTCGTCGTTTCCACGCCGACGCAACAGCCAATGCTGGAGTGACACCGTGGAGAGTCACGACCTCACTGTGAAGGAGATCAAACGTCAAGAGGTAAAAGGGATGGCCAGTTGGAGTACTTCAGCTGCGTAGAAAAACTTCTTGAACAAGATGCAATGCGTTCTGGGGGTATCTGGGTCAGGCTGTGGGGTTGTGGTTTGCAGTGTGTGCAGGGTGATTAGTGTATGCGCTATTTCTCTGAAGCCGTTCTGCACGGCGATTATGAAAGAGGATGTGAGTTGGCACTGCAGGCTCAACTTCCCTTATTGAACAATCAGCTGTAAAAACTGCCCGTCTGTGTATTTCACATCAAATTGCAAGCCTGTTTGCATCCACATGTTTGACGTAAACATGTTCTGACTCTCCTGCAGGTGATTTATGAGCTGACTCAGGGAGAGAGACAACTCATTGACGACCTCAGTCTGGTGAAGAAGGTGCTTTTTTCCAACCACCAACACTGTCACTCAATTCTGCTCGCGCAAGTCGAATGTGTCACCAAGTGCCATTCCACTTCCACACATCAATTTCTCACGCTTCTTTCTGCAGTGTGTTTCATTCTTTCCTAACCTTTGCTACCAGGTGTACTATGAGCCCATGCTGAAGTTGGACATCATGACGGAGAGTGAGCTTGGACAGATCTTTGGGACACTGGACTCTCTTATTCCTCTCCATCAAGGTAAACACTCATTAATCATGCACAAGGCAAGTGTGGACGAACGGTGGTGGTGTTCAGATCCTTCACTTGAGTAAAAAACTGTGAAAATACTCAACTAAACATGAAAATTCTGCATTAAAAAAAAAGTATGTAGGTAGAATCAGCAAAAATGTAGTTCTAGTATAAAAAGTAAAAGCACCTATAGCGCAGCTAAATGTTCCCTGTCAGTGTTTTACTATTATATCTGATGTTTATGGATTGATATTACAGCTGCATTAAAGTGTATTTTGCATTGTATTACTGTAAATGTTTCAGATTGAACTACTTTTTTTATACAGTCGGGTAGTTTAATCTACATCAATGCATCATATTCTATAAAAACAAAACTTTTCATGAGCTCAGTTTTCAGCTTTTTGAACGATGCATTTTGCAACTAATCCAAGAGAGATTTAAAATGTTATTTTTTTATTTAGCTTAAAGATGCAATATGTAAGAATTTTAGTTGAAAACGTTACAAAAAAACTACTAAAATGATCAACAGAATGCAAAGTAGGAACAGTTTTGACGTTGTGCCACCAATTCTTACATATGCGCCTTTAAGAAGTAGGCAAATTTTCTTAACATAATAAGGAACACTTCAATCCTTTAGTCATAAAGTAGATTTCACTGAACAGAAGGTTAGTTAATCTGAAAAGTAACTAGTAATTTAAGATGTCAGACAAATGTAGTGGAGTAAAAAGTAAAATATTTACCTCCAAGATGTACTGGAGCAGTATAAGGTAGCTTACAAGGTAATACTCAAGGAAAGTACAAACACCTCATGTTTGTACTTATTTTCACCACTGTTGCTAATTGATAATTAGACGCTACGATTAGTTGGGTCCCAGTGTAATTATGGTAATGTTGGTTCAGCCAGTGCAAATTAAAGATTCTGAGTAAATTCTAATGTTAACATTAAAAAAAAAAAAAAAAAAAATAGTGATAGAGTCATTTATTAAAGAGATTTTTCATATGGTATATATTGCAGTGTAAAAAATACCCAAAAGTTGTACTTGAGGGATTCAGTGGGGGTGTTTTTTTGTTGCTTTTTATGTGATTTATGTGACTGATGCAGTATGCAATCTGCAAAGTAACTAAGTACTTGGTAACTAAGTAATCAAATGGATGTAGTTGAGTAAAAGTACCTCAAAGGTGTATATAACTACAGTACTAAATGTGCTTAGTCACACCTCTCACTGGTATATTGTAAATGTTCAGATTAATTTGCCACAAAAGTAAATGTGTAAAGCCTCTCGAGGAGAATTCATGTTTATTCATTCACTTTCTAAGTTTCCATGTTATAACTGAGTGTGCTGATGTCATGTCTTTTTTTAACTAAAGGAAGTTGAGTTGAATTTGCCAACGCCGTCTCCGAGATGTAGTAACTCTGGCATTCAGTCAGCAGAAATAAATACGAATCCGACACTTGTGTTTGTGTTTCGTGCCAGATCTTCTGGGTCGTCTCGAGCGTCTGAGGGGTTCAGAGAAGACGGTCGGAGAGGTGGGGCCTACCCTCATGAGCTGGGTGAGCATTTCCATGGAAACTAAGAGAAAACTGAGAGAGAGGAGAAGAAGAGAACAGGACACAACCCACCTTCACTCTCTCCAGTCCCAGTAGTTCCTCTATTATGTTCCTCTCTAAACCAGAGTCGCAGAGTTCAGCATGTGAGCGCCTCTTCTTATGTTTGGCTCATTTGCTCCTCCTCCTTCTCCCTGCAGTTTCCTTGCCTGGAGGCCTACGTTACGTACTGCTGTAACCAGGTGGGGGCTAAAGCCCTGCTGGACCAGAAGAAGCACGAGAAAAGGGTGGAGCACTTCTTGCGCCTGTGTCAGGAGTCTTCGTTCAGCAGGAAACTGGACCTGTGGAACTTCCTGGATCTCCCTCGGAGCCGTTTGGTCAAATACCCCCTGCTGCTGAAAGAGATACAGAAGTGCACACCTGCAGACCACCCGGATGAGGACACGCTGCCTGATGCTGTGAGTTGCTGTCCCACACATTCATGTGCACACAAAGGACTTCCACCAGATAATTGCTAGATCCAAATGTTAACCTTCTGGACTTGCAGACTCTGACAACCGTGTGGGGCTTCAGACTCCACTTGTCATAAAAAGGATATAACAAGACTATCTGGACTCTGTGACCCTTTTTTCTAAAGGGTTCTGAATAATATCCACATTGTTAGTTTAATGCAATACGTCTACCCTCTCACTGAAGTTACATAGTGCAGAAACAAGTGATAGAGACAGAGTGGCTGAGACAGAGACAACATTCATCTTATTACGAGACACTTATTACCATCAACATGATTCTGAAGTGGTTATTTGAAGGTAGAAAAGTTATGTAATGTGGCTTTAATCAATACTAAATAGATATTGTAAAATGTTTTCCTATTATGTGGTCCATCAGTCTGCAAGCGTGGAAAGTCCAGCCATTCGGCTTTAGGTAATATGATGTTGCACACTGGTGCCTCAATATGCAGCAAGAGATCCTTTTCTTATGAAAGATTAACCTCAGTAGCTCGTGATCCCTTGATGTCACATTATATGACATAACATTCAAGCTCATATTTGAAGCAGGAAGCTATCAAGCAACATACTAAATGTTCACTTAGATTTAAATAGACGGTATTAGTTGTGTCCCAGTCCATCATTTTCCTCTTAACTCTGAGATCTAAGTCGTAGGAGATGGGACACTTTCTTCATCACCAGAAGGCCACGTACAATACATCGTGTCACTCTTTGTTCTGCTCAGTTGGAGCTGATCCAGAGCATCGTGGCGGAGGTGAACAAGAAGACAGGCGAGGCGGAGTGTCAGTTCTACAGGCGGGGTCTCATGTACCTCGAAGAGAGTCAGAGACTACCAGAGATCCAGCAGTCCCGCTTCATCTACTGCCACGGAGAGCTCAAGAACAACAAGGGCCAGGTAGAGGTTCTTTGTTGTTGTTGACTGACCTTTGAGGGCTTCACCTGAAGTCTTAGATTTGTTTCTGTCTCAACTGAAGAGGGTCAAATCTGCCATCATCACCTTGTATTGTAATTGTCCCGTCTAATATAATTTCTAAAAAAGGATCGTTTTTGTGAATGACGGATGATATTTTGTGGTAAACATTCTTGTAAAGCAGTATCTCTCACTCTGCGTCTGTCTCGTCTGTTAGCGGCTGCACGTCTTCCTGTTTGAGCTGGCTTTGGTTCTGAGCAGACCTGGTGACGACAGAGACGGATTTCAGATGTTCAATGTGTACAGACAGCCTCTGCCCAATGCCCTGATCAACCTGGAGGAGATCCCAGATGGGGAGGCAGCTGGAGGAGGCACCTTCAGGGGAGCCTTCACTGGAGGAAATGATAAAGGTAACATCTATATAGAACATGTAAATGTTGTATTAGTCATTAAATGATACTGAACACAGTGTTGCAGGGCTGCAACGAAGGACTTTCAATTGATAGATTAAGCTATGGACTAAAATGGCACTCAGTAGGGCGCCTACCTCCGCCAAGTCTCAACAGCCTTTAATTCAGTCAGGCCTAATCCAATGTCACACCCAATAGCCCTGTAACAATACATTTTAAACCACCCATAACTAATTGACCATAATTTAAGATCACCAGATCAAGGCTCGTATCAAATTGCCCTCACTCATCAAGATCCATGCATTCATGTGGAAACAACGCCCCATCTCGCAATGTTAATGAAAGCAAGAGAAAACTCCCAGATCAACACAAAGAGCGAGCTGGGTCTATTCTGGGTCAAGACCCATCCTCCAACCAAGTTTGGAGGAAATCCGTTCAGTAGTTTTTGTGTAATCCTGCTGACAAACCAACCAACAAACAAATAAACGGACATGGCGGAGGTAATACTAATGAAAAATGGCCAACATGACATCACATTCACATGGTATCATTCTCAAAGGGAGCAAAACCCCACAAATATTCAATTTATAATTACATCTATCCTCGATAGATGGCTTTAACAATTACTCAATTATCAGAACTGTTGACGATGAATGTTTTGTTGATCAACTAATTAATTATTTGTTTCAGCACTACATTAAAAAACAGTACACATTCTTTACTATTGCGTACATGACCTGCATACTCTATGCCTCTCCTTCCATGTTGGCTGGTGAAGTGAGGGATAAAGGAGTTACTGTACATTCAGGCTTAAACCGAGAGAGAGAGTCATGCCCCTCCACCTCATTCATTTCAGTTGAAGTGAAACTCACTCCTTCCTTCCCTTCTTTCTCTCTCTCTCTGTCTCACAGTGAGGAACTGTTTCCGTGTGAGCAGCAGAGGACGCTCCAAACTCCACCCGTACTGCCTGCAGGCCAACGACTCCTTCAGCAAGCAGCAGTGGATCACCTGTCTGCGGCAGGCCATCGTGCACTCGCGAGACAAGATGGCTCAGACCAGCCAGTCGCAGCTCTCCCCTCACGCCGATCCCGCCCTGTATCACATAGCCGAGCTCAGCCTCAGCTCGGACACAGAAATGGCAGACCATACCAGTCGCTGACTGTCAGACTGATCAGCAGGAGACCTGGGGAGCTTCTATACATCTGTACATTGATATTAGAGAAAATGAGAGACTATCTGTGAGAGATGATTGTGCTTAGACACACACAAGGATAATATTGTTTTCATGCCTTTTTCTGATGGATTGTGTGATTGTGGCGATATGTGCCGTGCGTCCTGGGAACAGTATTACTGAATGTAAATGTAAGATGTTTTCATTGTTGTTTTTTTTTAATAAACTGACACTTGGAAGTTTGTTGTGTTACCCTTGGCAAAGTACACAAATACAGGTCTAAGTATAGCCAACAAGATCCACAAAGAAAAGATTAGTGATGATTATCCTCCCTCCCTCTCCGCCTTTCTCTCTCCCTCCCTCCGACTCTCTGTGACACCGGTGACAGTGCAGGAGAGAGAGGTAGACTTTCAGCTCTAGCCTACAGACACACAGTGAAACTGTAGACGTCCCCCTTATGCATTTTTAACAGCTCAGCAGGTGATGGGAACAGTTTGGTTGGGACTCTTTGTCCACAGATAGAGTGACCAAGTGATCAGGTGAGTCCAAACCGCTCTGTTTGTTCGCTATTGCTGCTGTATTTATCAGGCGTCATTCGCAAACTTACTTTGTTTGCAGGATTATTACCCTGTAACGGCAACCACTTTTGGTTTTGGTAACATCTCGGTGCAGTGGTTGTGAGACTGGCGTGCTCTTTTTATAGCTTAAATACCTGACTCTTTGATTAATGATCACTTGATGTGAGTTCTACAAAAATCTCTTTTTGTAAATATGCACCCTCAAGCTTTTTCTTGTTAATATCAGGAATCATTGAGATCTATTTCAGACCTTGACTTTCGGAGCTGTCGTGCTTGCAGTAATTACGAGAGAGAATTGTGAGCCAGAATGGATCAACTTGATCTATTTAAGATAAGGATTTACCTTAAAGGGATACCCATTCACAAATTAATCCTGTTCTTTTTCCCCTCAGCTCTGAATAACATTCCCCGTCATTTTTCCTGGAAAAAAGAGGACAATACTCCATCGTCTGTTTTTTTTTGTTTTTGTTTTTTAGAGTGGACTCTCTTTCTGTCAGGCAGCTTATGAACCACCCTCACAATTTGCTCACTTTGACCCTTCATGTGAAGAAACTGAGGTTCCAGTCTGAGGCTGCGAACCATCTCGCTTTTATTTCTTTGTGGGAACCTCCGATCTGTAGACACTTCTGAGGTCTACCAGTAAAAACAGGATGCCTGGAGCCAGTGGCGTCAACGTGGAGGGCTCTTGTGAGGCCCTGTGTCGGACACTGGTGTCTCAGAACGGCCTCCAGAGAGAGACTGCCGACATCTCCCAGTCTGTCCTCTACACCTCACTGATGGGCCTGCTGCTGGTCGCTGACAACGAGGTGCGCAAAAACATAAGTGTAGTTTGCACTCTAACCTTCAAATCCGGTCCTCTTGAACGTTTGTTTCTTCGTGTAGAAGTTATGGGACGCTCGTGAGACAAACATAAACACAGACAGAGAGGCTGATGGAGAGAGCACATCGACACACACGTGTTTCAGCACCTGTCAGCACTCCTTGGTCGGTAATAGGATGAATGCTTGAGGCTGACCTCCTTTTAGCCCGTCTTGTTATGTTAATGAGATAAGAAGACTAAATCTGTCCCACTGATGCTGTACACACACACACACACACACACACACACTGACATTGCAGGGTTACGGCAGACAAGACAGTGACACATCGTACAGACACAGCCAGGGGTCAAATAGTAGGGCACGCATGCAGGGAGCTACGTGTAGTAAAAAGCTATGCTGTATAATGTATTTGCAGATGTAAGTTAACCGCTTCCTGTGTTGTCTCTGGTTTCCAGAAAGAGCAGCTCACCTTAGGGAGTGGAAGAGTTGGCCTTAGAAACATAGGAAACACAGTAAGTGTTTAAACGATGCGGGATGTGCTTTAAAGGATAAGTTCACCCAAAAATTTCAGTCGTTATCTCCTCACCCTCATGCCGATGGAAAGTCACATGAAGTTCTGTAGTCCACAAAACATTTCTGGAGCCTCACGGCACAACACCGTTGCAGTATTCTCCTGAACAACTGAAGGAGACGGGGACTTCTTTTAAAACAACCCCAACAGAAATGACTTCATACAGCTCAGCCAGCGTAATCTGAGTCTTGGAAGCCCCAAGTTCTTCAATTGATTTGAAAAGACAATGTTTACTCCCTGGACGCGTGGTCAAGCTTGTGCACCGACTTCAGAGGGGGTGCACTCTAACACTTTTAGCTTGGCAGCTACAGCGAAGTTTTCGGCTTTAAAAAGGCTGTAAAGAACATCTTTTCAAATCAATTTGTGACCTCGGTGCTCCAGGAAACTTTGAGTATTGAGCCATTTTGATAATATATAATGAAGTTTTTGGGTGAACTTTACTTTAAACAACGTTCTTTGAAGCAACTCTTCCAGGATACTTTCTCTTTTTTTGCCATAACAAGCTCACGTCCTCTACGCTTCGTCTCCGTAGTGTTTCCTGAATGCAGTAGTCCAGTGTTTGTCTCACACGTGTGGCCTGCGGGACTACTGCCTCCTGAAGCTCTACAAGCAGGAGAAGTTTTCCAAGGAGGATGCTAAGCTCACTGAAGGTAGTGTTCCTCTCTTCTGCCGTTCCCTCCTTTTCCTTTTATTTGTTTTCTCATCACTTCTTATCGTTCTGTGCCAGCCTTCTCTCAGGTGCTGTTGGGCCTTTGGAATGAAAACGAAGGGGACACAGTTGTGAACCCACGACAGTTTTACAATTTTTTTAAAGAAGCTGTGCCATACTTCAGTGGTTACAGGTGAGAATATAGACGATGGATTTGTTTTCCTCAATGTGAACCGCATCATCCAGTGAGACGTTTGTGCAGGCAGCATTATTGCTGTGCAAAGGCTAGAGCACTGCTGGATTGCTTCGGCTGCTCGCAGCTTTCTCAAGAACCGCTCATCCAAACTACTTCACTCTAGACTCTGCACTTCCTTAGGACCCCGACAATACACCCGCCAAGTGTGAAGTCAATTTGGTGAACAGTTGTCGAGAAGCTCAAAGCACAGACAGACAGAGATTCCTTCGATTTTAGTTAGATGCCATCAAACAAAATGCTATTTATTCAATGCAAGACAATATCAACCTCTTGAGGATGTTAACTATTTAAATTAATTCATTTTCCACTTTCTCACGAGTACATATGCTGTTTTTTGGAGACTTGTACAGAAATAGCTGCCTGTAACATTGACATGAAGAGGAAATGTTTCTGTGTCTCTGTATTTGACCCAGTCAACAGGACGCGCAGGAGTTCCTCAGGTTCCTTTTGGACAAGCTGCACACAGAAATCAACCGCAAACCCAATGTGCGACGAACAGGGAAGGAGACTGAACAAAAATACACCAGATTTAGGTGTGTGTGTGTGTGTGTGGAAAAAAATCCAACTTTGAAGCTTTTACAACCTTGATGCGACTTCAGTTGTTTTCTCATCTTTTGTCCTCGCTTAGGATTTCCGAGGAGGCAGCAGCCATGTGGAAGAAGCACTTGGAGAGAGATGACAGCAGAATAGTAGGTGAGGAAAGCAAATCCAGTCGTGGTGACCCGTCAGTCTGATCTGTACAACCGCTGATGACTCTTGCCACCCGTCTCTTACAGACCTGTTCTCGGGCCAGCTGCGAAGCTCGCTGCACTGCTCAGTGTGCTCCCACTACTCCAACACATTCGATGTGTTCTGTGATCTGTCGCTGCCCATCCCCAAGAGGAGCTCTGGCGGCGAGGTCACGCTGAGGGAGTGTCTGGACCTCTTCTCTCAGGAGGAGAAACTGGACAAGGAGAATTCACCAGTGAGTAAACACAGAACGTGACAAACTAATGGATTATAATACAAAAATGGTTTCTAAGTTTGGGGTCAAAGGCCAATGATGTTGACACTGTGAGCTAGGAATGGTGTAGTCCAAAGAAAAATAGTTTTTGTTATCCAGCATGATTTTGATTGTATTAATTATCAAGCTTATTGGAAACGGCGAGTGAATGTAAACTCATCCGCTGCCAACACTAAACCTTTTTCCACTGTCTCCTGCTGCTGAAATCCCTGATGATGCAGTTCATTCATCTCCTATAACGACTAAAGTAGACTTATAAAAAGACACTCAATTTAGTTGTAGGTTTTATTTTGTTTCTATCTTCATTTGTTTGTGCACGTTGTGACATCATTATAAGATACAGTACAGTAATAGACATGTGGAGACGAGGGAAGCCAAGGGCTTTTACGGCATCGTCTACAATGCGACACGAGATCATAAACATCAGACAAAGCGAACAAAAATAATAATAATAATAATTATTATTATTATTAATACCAAACTGTTACAGAGAGAAGGACCTCTACATTTAATGGTATTTTGTTATTAAGGAGTATAAGATAAAACTCCATTGATCCCACAATTCCCTTGTTACAGCAGCTCAAGAGTCAAGAAGCAGAAGAAAAAGTAATTGGGTGGCAAATAAAAGTGTAATGAGATAAAACAAAAACAAAAAAATATATATAAAGAAAGAAAACTCACCTTCCACTCACACAGATATGACCACGACGGATAATCACACTGTATAACTGCACCCCTAATTTTTATTCGCATGTGGTGTGTAGCATTACATATTAAAACATAAGGGAAAAAAAAAAATTGCAGATTGCATTGCAAAGGATGGTTACACAGTATAAGTATGAATATCTAGTATAAAATCTTTGGGGAAAAGTAATGTCTATAATATTATTTGAATACCTACATATATACATACATACATACATACACACACACACATATATATATATATATATATATATATATATATATATATATATATATATATATATATATATATATATATATATATATAAACATAATATAAACATAAATATATGCTCCAACATATACATGTGTTGAAAAGAAAATATATTTTCGGAATGAAAAGTATCTTGTTAAGGTGATGAGACAGTAAGATCCCAAACAATATTGCAATCAGGGGCGCTGATTTATGTTTCTGCTGGTGGGTGCTCACAGTGCTTGCATGACTCGATCTCCGTGGATGCTCGGCAATCTCCGTGGGTGCTCGGCAATCTCCGTGGGTGCTCCGACCCCAAAGCACCCACAGAATCGGCGCCCATGATTGCAATTGTTAATATATGGTGAATAAAACTGTAATACAAAACTGCAGTGGATCACACATACATCAATTTTCCAGCTGTTTTAATGCATTTTTATTACGTTTTTTGGTCTAGTTAGTTATGTACAAAAGATCTTGTTTATTTGCGATGTATTTGATGTGTGTATTTGTGTGTTTCAGATGTGTGAGAGGTGTAACAGGCATACAGAGTGCACCAAGCGTCTGTCCATCCAGAGGTTTCCCCAGGTTATCGTGATCCGTATCCTTGACGACAACTCTTTCAGAAACCTTTTAAGAAATTATGTTTTTCAGTGCAGTTGTGATGATACTTAACCGTCTCTATCAGATCTGAATCGTTTTACAATGACACGGTGGTCGATCAGTAAAAGCACGGTGTACGTATCCTTCCCACTCACTAACCTGGACCTTGGGCCTTATGGACCCATTGACTGTGGTAAGAAAAAACAAACCTTTCTTTCTTTCGATTTTATCCTTGTATATTTCTCATTTATATACCTCTGTCTGTGCGTTATCTCCTTTTACAGGCATGCTTTTTGTGTGTAACTGAGTCAGTATTGGTCTATTTATGTTTCATGATAAAACGTGCAGGAGAGGTTAAAGATACACAGGCTTGTGAAGGTTATACCTTAAAAAGAAAGAAAAGGAGCCATGAATTGGTGGAAGTAATCGTTTTAACATTCTGACACCACTCAATAGATTCAACAAGATTTTCTAAAGCTGGTTTTGTAGAGTTTAATTTCAATAGTTGACAGTTAAGTCAACTATTGAAATAAAAAGACATGGAGAAAAAGAGATGTGAAAGAGTTGAGGACAAGGTCCCCAGCAGTACTTGAACCATCAATGTTATAGTTGTTTTAATGGCATGTTGGCAACAGGTAGTTTATTCCATGATGTGCAAACTTGGAAGACTGAAACAACATAGTTCTGGAGAATGGAGTGAGTCATTATGTCAATGTACGTCCCAACAGGCCCAGTGCTGTATGACTTATATGCAATCTGTAACCACGCTGGGACTGTGAACATGGGCCACTACACAGCCTGCTGTTCAGATGAAAATGGGTGGTGCTTCTACAATGACTCCAGGTGAGACTTGCCCTGCACATGAATTTAATAATAATAATTTCTAATATGCAACTTCCTAGCCACTGCTTGCTGTTCAGACAGCCTTCTGTGTATGTGTTTCATCTGTATTGAAATCTTTTCTATATAAGCCTGGATCTGTTTCTAATGATAACTCTCCATCTACCCGCCTACAGTGTGACTCAAGTCTCAGAGAACCAGCTTCAGACCAATCAAGCCTATGTGCTGTTCTACCAGCGCAGCAACAGCACCGCCACCACAAACGTTAGGAAATAGACCAGAGACTGGCTGAGCCAGGCAGCCAATCAGAGCAACTTTACCTCCAGTGTCCATAGAAACAAATAGAAGCAGCGGTGCTGCCATCTATGAACTTCTGAATGAGCTCAAATGAACTCTGAGGAGGAGAGAAGAGCTCCGTCGCTTTAAGTGGGCTTGAAGAGCTGATCTTCCCTTCTAAATCATGGAGAAGCTTTTGAAGAGTCTCGGTATGAAAGCTGGGACGGCTCTTAGACGGACTGTAGCCTTACGCGTCTCTGTGTCCTCAGGCAGCAGTGAGTGGGGTACTTGCACATTATGCAGAGCTCTTAATGTGAGATGGTCACGATTCATGCTTGCTATCAAACCCAAATATGCAAAAACAAATCTTGGGTGTAATAGAAATATGGCAACATTTCATTACCCAGTTGTGGCTTACTGTAGACTTAACTACTCAAATTCTCTGACTTTATTTTTCTTTCAGACTTTAATTAAAAAATATTAAATTATCTGTAGCCTAACTATCTATGCATTCTTTTTTTAACTTAATATCCCACCACATGGATAGTCATCCTTAAAGGCTGGAAATATGAAAATGAGCTATATGTTCCCTCTAACTGAATTATAATTTCTCTCTCTCTCTCTCTCTCTCTCTCTCTATATATATATATATATATATATATATATATATATATATATATATATATATATATTCATATGTGTATGTTCATTTATTTTTTACATTTGTGTCTACTTTTACTGTATATATGGACAAATTGCACTGTTGAATGTATTGCATTGTTGACATTTGAATCAGTCAATAAATGACCAAGGAACAAGTCAGTCTATTATTATTATCATTATTGTTATTGTTGTCGTTGTTGTTTTTGTTGTTATTATTATTGGAGTAATTTACATATTTCGCTCATTTGTTAACATGCAATAAATAATAAAAATGTATTAATATGTTTTATTTTATTAACATTTAAGCAATGTTCAATATTTATTATACATACAAAAGTAAAAAAAAAAAAAGAAAAAAGAAAAGTTCCACTGCCTGCTGACGAATGACGTTATTGTGCGCATGCGTACGAGGGGTGGGCGGAGTTTTCCAGTCGGTCAGGAAGAGGAGAAAGGCGGACACAGAAACATCAAGCGGTAATCACATTCAACGATAGCTTTTAAACTTTAAGCCGACCCTTGTTTAAGTCGCAGACGTTTGGGGATAGTGCGATGAATGCTGTAGTTATAATTTCAGGGAGAATACCTTGAATGACAGCAGTCCGAACCACTGGAAACACCGTTAGCTTTACTGCTAGCTAATGTTAGCTGGTTTGACAGGCCCAGACTACACTGCACAGCCTTTCAGCAGGAATGGGAACAGAGCACGGAAATGTTATATGTTTACACCCTTTATCTCCGAGGCAGTCTCCCTGACGGCTCGTTTTGGAGTGGATTTATGTCGTATAAAAAAAGGATATTTTTAATGAAACTCTAGGTATAAAGAAGCTGGTGTGTCGGCGTTACTAGCGTCCGAGCTGTTAGGTTTACCGTTTAGTGCCGACCAAGAGGAACTGTTGTTGAATCATAGCACGCATTGTAATTGCAGCATAAAGTTTAAAAGGCTTATTCATCTTGTTTGTGCATCGGTGCACTATTAGTAAAATTATATGTTTGGGTGTGATGTTAGTATAGGGCAACCCAAGTGACTTGTGGTAACCTTTTTCTAACAGTGTGACTTTATTTTGGACTCCTTTTTTAAAAAAAAAAAAATAGATGGCTGCTATCAGGAAAAAGTTGGTGATAGTTGGAGATGGAGCATGTGGAAAGACCTGTCTGCTCATCGTCTTCAGCAAGGACCAGTTCCCAGAGGTCTACGTCCCCACTGTATTTGAGAACTATGTGGCAGACATTGAAGTGGATGGGAAACAGGTAAGATTGAAAAAGCACTGGCTCCAAACTGGTGTCTGGAGAGAACAAAGGGTCCTTGAAGAGACTATTCATGTGTTTGTTTGTTTTGCTTTTTGTTGTTGTTGTTTACTTAATTGTATATAGTTATCAGACTGTAGAAGTTGTTGGTTCAGACATGTCAAAAAATTGTGAAAATGTTCCTGATACTTTACCTGAGTCCAAGGTGAGATCTTCATATTAGGGTTTGAACTATTAGCATTATCAATTAAGCAGCTGCTTATATTCCCTCGATTAATAACTTGATCTGCAGCACCCCAGAAAGAAATTATAATTTCACATACAGCCTGAGATGACGTCAACAAGTGTCCCAAAGAGAAAAGTTTTTCTATGATGTAGAACACTGACAAGTTGCAAATTCTCACATTTGATCCCATCAAATTATATTGAATTATTTGCTAATTATTTTTCTGTTGTTTTTCAATTGATAAATTGACTAATCATTGCAGCTCTATTTCAAGTTTCATGTTTTCTCCCAACAATGGGAAAAAAAAAAACTTGAGGGAAAACGAGTTAATTTTTGGCCTTAATGCTTTAAAAATTACTTTACCTTTAAAATGACTTCTAGTAGTCCTTTAATAATATAGTTGCTGATTAATTTTATGTATCTAATCTATGTAGCTATTTAATTGTTTCTGCTCTAAGATAAACAATTTTCCTGCAGTTGTTTCTGAAAAATGACTGTTCCATTTTGACTTCCAATTGCCAAAAAGTACAATGCAACAAACATAATCTAGACATGATTTTCCTGAACAGATGATCGTATTGATGATAGGTATTGATATTGAGTGAAAGAATGATATAATCTGGGACTGCTTAATCGTGTAATTTGAATGTTATGATGGCCTTCCTTACGTACCCATTTTTCTTGATTCTATCCTCACATGTATAGAAACTTTCTTTCTCTTTTCTCAGGTAGAGCTAGCACTTTGGGATACAGCCGGTCAGGAAGACTACGACAGACTGAGGCCTCTCTCCTACCCTGACACTGATGTTATTCTCATGTGCTTCTCTGTAGACAGCCCTGACAGCTTAGGTATTGTCTCTGCCGCAGTCACACCACCATGTATTGAAGACCTTGTGATTGTTAAAGTGAGGTATGTTGCTAATTACTGCATTCTCTCCCTGAACTCACTTTAGAGAATATTCCTGAAAAGTGGACACCTGAAGTGAAACACTTTTGTCCGAATGTTCCCATCATCCTGGTGGGCAATAAAAAAGATCTGCGCAATGATGAGCACACCAGACGCGAGCTTGCCAAAATGAAACAGGTCAGTTTCTTTTGTTCAAAAGAATCTTACATGTGCATATTTAGTTGGCATAAATGTAATAATTTAATCTTTCTCACTAATGTGCGTCTGCAGGAGCCAGTTAAACTTGACGAGGGCAAAGACATGGCGAACCGCATCAGTGCCTACGGCTACCAAGAGTGTTCTGCCAAAACCAAAGATGGCGTGAGGGAAGTCTTTGAGATGGCAACTAGGGCAGCACTGCAGAGCAAGAAACGTTCCAAGAAGAGCACCTGCCTTCTGTTATAGGCTCTGAAAGAGGAGGGAGCTGCCGTCAAGCACAGATGGAGAGGGCATCTTCCGTTAAGATTTGATATAGGGGAGAATATTGGGGGAGGGCCCTGTAAAGTTTTGCGGATGCTCAATTTCTGATCACCCAATAATCCTCAGTAAATTAAAGCAGGTTTCAAATGATTTGATAGGCTTCTACACCTTGGTCCTCGTTCTATACATTAGGTTTTGTGCCATTTTGCTTTTGTCTATCAAAAACTTTCAGATCTATGAGTCTGTAGGGCAGGTGGTGGGGGGGTGGGGGTGGGTTGATGACTTGAAGTTGAGTAGATGTAAACGGGTTGAAATGTGCCACAATTGGAATGAAGAGAGAAAAGGTCCTTACCAGGCCAAAGACAATGGGGACATGAGAGAGATTTTAAAAAAGACATACACAAAAAATAGGGTTGAATTAAGACCATGTCTAAGTGGATTTCACACAGTATCGCCTACTTGTAGTGCCTTGAGAGCAGTGGTCATGAAGAGTAAGTTGTGGGGTAGGGATTCATAACTTAGATGGGGTATTATTTTGTCATTTGTAGTGTCCACACATCACATTTGTGAATGCTTTCTCCCTGTCATTGGCTTGGCTCCTTCAGGCCCATATTCTGACTCAGGCGCTATGCAGGGGTATGCCTAAACTAGATTGTATGAGATCTTTTCCCATACTGATTAACTTACCTGTACTTAAGAGAGTGTGTGTGTGTTTGCGTGCGTGTGTGCAACTGTATGGTGGTTTGTTTTCTCCAGTGCAGGTCTGCATGCAGTGAATGTGTGTATATTTGTGTGGATGTGTATTAACATATGTGTCTATGTACTGTATGCATGGAAAGGCCTTTTGCGTCACTGACCTAACCCCTTGTTTCCATGCCAAAGTTACCCCTGATGGCTGTATTTTATGGCTCCGATGGGTAATGGAATTAACAGCTATTCAGAGTGACATAGAAACCTTCACTTTACTGGAAGACATTGTACTATACCTAGAGGCACAATCAGGTTAAACATATTATCAGTTTTTAGGACCTTTTTTGTGTGTACCAGAGATTCATTTGATTGTGTTAATCAGTGGGTCAAATCATGAGTGGTTTAGTTAAGTTGAATATTCCTTCACATAGACGATAGGCTTATGTTATTACTATAATGTCCATTATGTACTGTATGTCTTACAAGGCTTTGTAAGGACATGTTATTGATGTGTATTTCAAGTTTGCCTTTTACTCAACTCTCCCCATTCCCCCTTTTAATGATATTGTCATTATTGTACTATAACTTTTTATTATTGATGTCTCTAATTTTCCTAGTATATTTTAATCATTTTACGTAAACCTGCTGTTATGATCAGCTTATGTCAGTTAACCGTAGTATTCTGTTTAATTGATTGGAGGTCAAGCTTAGGTTTCAAGGCTGGAAGGTTCTGGGGGTGGGCTGCTAGAGCAGTTTGTTTATCTTTTTTTTCTTATTTGTACTGTGACTTATAACAATTTTTGGATTATTATTTTTTCCCCCAAATAAAGCTGATATTAGGGGTTTCTGTTGTAAGGTATTTATGTGTTATTTGATTCATTCATTTATTAATAATGAACAATCTTACCTACATTTTTGGAATAATTTACTTTTCCCCCCAAATAAAACACTCATAACCCGTCAAAATATGTGATTCTATGATTTTGTATGTGATATTATTAAGATATATACAGAGACGCATCAAATAATACCGTGCGTGTCCTCCCGGTTTGTGGACCACTAGTTTCGGGTTGGCCTGCTTGTCTTGTCCAATCATCATCGACATTAATGTGTTCGCTCTCCAAGCACCAATCAGATACCAGAGTCAGGTATAGGTCCCTCCCACTCTGAATTGTTGTCTTGCTGTGGCCATTTTACACTTGGTTCCCTCAAAATAATTACACTTGGCTAGCGGAAAAATAAAACACCCTTCGCTCCTGGGCCTCAACGTGACATTCACATAACTACCATTGGTTACATGTGGCACCGGTAAGTGTTTGTCTTATTTCACATACAGTTGCGTTAGTTGTGTTTGCAGCGGTTGGCAGGCGTTTGGAAACAGCGGCTCTGCCTGGACTAGCTAGCCAACCTCAGGCTAAAATAGTTAGCTTGCCTGCTATCCGAGATGACCGCCACACGTCATTGGTGAATACTCCTTTTCTACTACTTTAAGGATTGTCAGGATGAGAACGTGCACTGCGTTACGTCGCACGCATGTTTAAACGTGTTGCAGGGCTATGCCTCTGTTAATAGTCCGTGTAATTTGTTAAGCAGTGACTGAAGTGACATTACTGCAAGTTGGAGAAGTCAGTGTTCAAAAATACAGCAAACCCAGTTGCACACTGTTGACAATCATGGTATCTATCTTTGGGCTCCTCTATTTCTCTAAAGTCTTCGCTTATAAGTTTTGACTCCGTTTTTCTTAAAGGCAAGATGTGTGTATGATAGGTGTGCAACATCAACTGTGAGTGTCCTGATTATTGCTTGTCATCAGAAAGAGTAAATTGCTGATGTACTTCCAGGGAATCTGATGCTGTAACCAAATAGAAAAAGGACTGTGACCAGGAGCAGAGTCATTGGATCAGTATGGACTATGAGAGGAGGTGAGTTACCCATTCATGTTATACTTTTCCTTATGGAGTATATGTGTGCCTCACATTGTCTTTCATGGCCCACAGGGGTGGACGAGGTGACCGCACAGGTCGCTATGGCAGCATCCACAACGATCACAACTTTCGGGACATGGATTACCGAGCCTATGGCCAGGAGGATGAGGAGGAAGAAACAGACGGATCATACGGCCACGACGAGCAAATGCTAGGTGTCCTCCAAGACCGCCTGGGGTTTCATCAGAGAGGAGACGGGCGGGGGAGCATTGCTTGTGAGGGGAAAGGGCTCCTGTGGCCCCCTTCCACTCAGTCGCAGCCTGATCTAGCCCATCCCATGCTCCAGAGAGAGGAAGAGGGATCCAGGCAGGAGTTTGAACAGTTACGGACTGGTCAGCAGGAAAGGGGTCGGGGGAGAGGTGGAAGAGGCTTTCCTGACAACAGTACCCCTCATTCAGGAAGTAGGGATGGCAACTGGGGTCGTGGTGGTGCCCAGTCTGAACAGATGGAATACAATATGGCACGACAGAGAGAGGAGGAAAGGTTCTCTCGCGGGGCACTGAAGAGAAGGGTAAACCATAACAAGTCCATCCTTGGCATCATAGAGCTGCTACTAGAGCCTGACCGATATATTGGTTGGCCGATATCACAGATATTTTGGTATCGTGTATAGCTTGCCTGATATGTGCAGATATAAACTTTTAGGGATTACAATGCAGAAAGAAAATACTTGGGATAATTTATAATTATTAAATTCTCTGACGTTTACTGTATCAGTGCACTGATGTTATTTTAGACAAAGTTTAATGTTAGACTGTAAAATATCCTGCCTCCATTTCATATCTTTACTCCAATCATTTTTATTTTGTTGTGACATCAGTTGCTAATCTGTGACTGTTGTCTGCAGGCTTTTTCAGTGGGGACAGAGGAGCATAGTTGTGGTAGCGCTGGTCCAGACTTGTCCCTTGAGGAGTTGGATCAAAGGGACCAGGACTACCGTGCAGATCTAGACCACAACCAGAGGCCAAGCAACATCGTAATGCTTCGCATGTTGCCACCTAATGCCACTGCCAATGAGGTACGTTTACGTCTCCCTGGCATGTTTGTGTGTCTACAGTGGTCCACTGAGATGTTGATCGGTGTAATAATGTCTCTGTGTTCTTAGATTCGGGCACAACTTCAGGAGCAGGGGATCCAGCCAAGAGAGGTTCGCCTCATGAGGAACAAATCTTCAGGTGAGAACTAGTCCATTGCCCCGAATTTGTTTTCTGTTCTTGACTCTCCCTTCGTGTCACTCATCCTTCACCAGCTCTTTCATTTTCATCGCTCTTTCGGGTTGATTAACCGTATCTGTTCTCTCTTCCTAATAAGCGTCCTCCTTTTTCTTCTCTCTTTCTGTCACTGTCTTTACTCATACTCTGAAAGCAGGATATATAGCTGATGCAAAGATGACATTTATACTCATATAAAGGCTATTGCTTAGATTTCTGCTTCAATTCTTTGGTCTGCTGGTGTCTGAATTCTAGCTATTGCCCACAGCAAAACATCCATGCACGCTTCAAAGGAGAGCAGTAACCATATTTGCCTCTAAGACAGGAAGTCATGCATACAACAATAGGCTTTAGATCTTCACTTCATGGCTTAAATTTTCCTTTTCACCTTGACTCTCTTATTGTCTTTACCCTTTCATGATTCTGCCTCATCCATCTTGAAGTGCGATGTGTCTGAATAGATTAACAATGCTCACAAACTAACAGTGTCATCTGACGAATGAGCAGCGGAAGCAGAATCTGTTTGATTGTGTGTGTCATTGTAGCTATTTTTGAATGTGCAAGTGTTGGGATATGAAGTGTTGGAGCTACCTCTCAGCTACGTGAGTGTCATCCATACCACTCAGAAAAGCTTGTCTTTTTCTAAAGGTTTCCATTAAGGTCATTGTCTCACTGGCCTCCCTCTTTGCTAACTCAATGGTTGTGTGTAAGGTGTGCCTATTTGAAACGGGCACACTTACAATCCCCCGCACTGCTCTGTCTTAATCACCCCTACATCACTGTTTCTCTGTTTTTAGGACAAGTCACTCTCAGTTTTAACTGTTTAAAATATGAACTTTTGTGATTTACACACAATACATAGCATTGTTTAAAAAAAGTTGATGAAAGATGATGACTTTAAATATGTTTAATGTGTTGTCAATAAGTAATGGTAATGCATGGACAAGATATGCAGTGTTTAAGATGAGGCATTACACCACAGTGCTACATAGTTCAGACTGCATTCGGACTCTCAGAGTAGCAGATATATGCGTGTGTGTGCTTGTGTGTCTGTTCTGCCTGGGTGCTTCATCAATCAAAGCCAAAAAGCTCAGACTCAAACTGATGAGTGGCTAGGGTTCTCCCTCTCTCTCCCTCTTTCCTCGACCCTGTTGAGTTACTTGACATTGCGTCCTCCCACCCTTGTAGAGAATTTGACAGTGGCTCCTCAACTGGCTGTCAGGTGTGTTATTTCCAAGGGAGAGAGGAAGCAATGATTTATTTTATTAGTGCTGATACAGGGTCTCTCTCTCTCCTCTGGACATGAAGCACTAACCCCTCACTGCGTTGTTGTTATGTTGTTGTTGTTGTTGTTCGGTTACCATGGCGCTGGGCGGTGTCCAGGTCAGAGCCGAGGATTCGCCTTCGTCGAGTTTAATGTCATACAGGAGGCCACGCGCTGGATGGAGACCAACCAGGTCACTCTCCCCTACACAGACACACATACACATATATACATGCATACAATGGGTCATTTGGGTTAATATCAGAGCAAATGTACAGTCACATCATGCCTTGTTATATGCACATGATGCATTCCAGTATGGTATAGACGTGCAGAGTGGAGAATAAAATTTTTGTCCCTGAGGTGGGTAGGTAAGTCTTTATAGTCTTTATAAATTCTTTGTTTTCTATTTACACAGAATTTCAAAAACAGGCAAATTATTTTTACATCATGCTGACATCTGTCTGTCTGGGGCCCAATGGCATAGTTTTCATAACTGGACCCTCCCAATCACAATTGCTCATCATTTGTCCAATACAAGCTCCTCTTTTTGCAGTGACATGTTCTCACTCTCTCCTAAGTTTACAGTACCACCTCTGGGATAGTATGAAAGTTTGAATATATTTCCTCACATGGTCTATTGTATGTTGAATCGGAACAGCACTTCATTTTCTTGTTTTTGAACCTGTCATATCTGGGTCATCTACCATTATTACATCTTTAGGATGGAGCTATTGTCTATTTTGGGGTTGAAGGTGGTGACAGTGGGATGGGATGTGTGGAAAACTGTGAAAAGGTTTCCCCTTAAGGGGGGAGGGATGACACAATTGAACAAAATACATTGCGTCCTTAAAAATGGATACCCACACACTACACTCCATCTCAGTCCGTCCCAGTTTCCTAAAGCTGAAGGTTGCAATTCTCTGGTGTCCTCTTTCTTTCAGCCTCAGCTCTACTCTCTTTCTCTGTCCCCTCTCCCTCTCTCTCACTCTCGTCCCTTTCAATCTCTCTCATCTCTTGTGAGATGAGGCCTTTCTCTGGCATGTGTGGCCTAATTATTGCTGATAATCATTCTTTGTTCCCCCTCCCTCTCTTTCTTTTTCTTTCAGGGCGTGCTGTTGATTCTGGGACAAAGAGTGTCGATGCACTTCAGTGACCCAAAACCGCGTGCCAATGAGGACTGGCTCTGCAACAAGGTTGTGTGTGTGTTTGTGTGTGTGTTGGCATTGTTTGCCATGCATAAATGAAAATCTAAATTTGTTTGTTTGTATCATCTGCATGTCTGTCAGCCACTGTAGTGGCTCAGTCAATTAAGAAGTTTTTTAACAGCAGGTCATGTACCATTTCAACAGTGTGGTGTGCAAAACTTTAAAAGAAGAGAGAAGTGCTTCAAATGCAGTGTGCCTAAATCAGGTAAACTTTAACCCCTACAGTAAATATCACAACTATTCTCCCTTTTATAATAACACAAGCTCTCGCTCATCATATAATGATAAATGGCATGTTGTCTTTCCCCAGAGGCTGAGCTGAAGCTGCCCCAGTTGCAGAGGGATTTGCCTGTTGGTCTCCAGAAGGAGCGAGCCCAAGGCTTATTGCCCTTGCCAGCACCCTACCACTCTTCTGGTCCTACTGTGAACCCAGGACAGGCTGCACAACAGGCAGATGTTGCCAATGACAGTAAGTCCATTAACTGACATTTTTCCTACGATGGCAATCCACTTTTTGTGTAACCATTGTCATATACCAGAAGGTGCTTTTCCAGTGGCACTTTTGGCTGCAAGCTGATTGACATTTCCGTTACCACTTAACCTCGCCACACCAATGCGGGGCCAAATTGTCCTGCCTCAAGCGGTCTCTGTTGGCTTCTCACTACTGGGGCCATGCCGAAACGACCCCCAGTCTCCCTCACAAGCAGGCATATGTTACAAATCTCAAATCTTGTCTGTACAGGATTGCAAAGACAAAGACATTTTTAAAACTCTTTGTTTTCAGCTCACAGTACTCTTTAAGCTTCTAACTATCCGGGTTCTGCTTCATTTTACTCTTTCATCGTATTTGCTTTCAGCTGTTTGAAGAGTCATGTTAAGTTACTGCTAGTTAAAACACAACATTTCATAACTTGGCTGCTTCATAATAAAAGCTTGTAAATAACAAAACAAAGGGATTATTTTGTGAAGAATTTATAGGAAACAAAATGCATTTACAACGAATTTTATAAGTGCGTTTTGCAGCAGCGATTCCTCAATAATACCATAAGGACAAAGAGTATTTACAGCTGCTCCTTTGGCCACTTCTCCAGTCAAGTGCATCATCAGTTAAAGACACACCTTCAAGCCAGGGAAGCCCTGTTGTAATGACAATGCAAATCCCTGCCTGCTTCCACAACACTGTGTAATACCTGGTACTTGCATTGTTAAATCTTGTGTTCTCCTATTCTCTCCTACAACAGCTCTGATACTAAGAAATCTTGGCCCGCATACTTCATTGGAGGCCATCTTATCAGCTTTGGCTCCTTTTGCTACTCTCTCCCCTTCCAATGTTCGCCTAATCAAGGACAAGCACACACATCTCAACAGGGGCTTTGCCTTTCTGCAGCTCTCTACCATAGTGGTGAGAAACACGAGGAGACTGACACACACGAGCACAAATGCTAGACCGATGTATTTGCGAATTGTCAGTCGCTTAGACACTAACTCGCAGGTCTCTGGATGTTTTATCAACAGGAGGCATCTCAACTGCTCCAGATCTTGCAGGCTCTCCAGCCAGCTCTCTCTATTGATGGGAAGACTATAGTGGTTGAGTTTGCCAAAGGCTCTAAACGGTAAACACTTGCACACTCAAACTTGGCTGCAAAGAAAACACAAGAGCACTGCATGTTATGGCGCTAAGAATAATATTGTGGTTTCAAGTCGGTTATTGCCACGTCACGTTAAACTGAAATTGGTCCTGTGAATAATGTGGATCAGAAGTAGCTTAAGAGAGGATTACATCAAATAAATTAGCCTTAAAAAAAACTGACTGTTGTATTTTAGCATCACATGAAAAGCTGTTTGAAATGTAGGTTACCAAAACCCACTGAAATCCTCTCTGTGCCTCTTTTCCATGCCAGAGATGTATTCCTGACAGATGGCAACAGAGTGAGTGCTGCTACGGTGGCCAGCACTGCTATCGCTGCCGCACAGTGGGCTGTCACACAGGTAACCTGTCTGAATGACAAACATGATGTTGCAACTTGTCTTTAATTGTATGTATTAGAGGTGCCAAGATTCCCCAAATCCAAGATTGTAATTTTGTGTTTTTGTCTCATTCTTTAAAACCTTTTTTTTTCCAAGACTGCTCAGAATGGATCAGGAGGCCAGAGCATAGATACAGCAGTGTATCAGCAGGGGGCAGCAGTCACATACAGTCAAGAAGGAAATGAATACTCCGGGCTTGACGGCACAACTTTCAAGGCCCATGCAGATGCCAGGGTTGCTGCTTTGCCAAATGCAGGAGCAGCCCTGATGGGAACATACACAGGAGGAGCAGCCCCAGGTTGGTATATATAGAGCATATCACCTATATGACGATATATTTAACTTGAACTGCAACTGAACTTAAGCCATCTGCTTGTGTTTGCATGCCGATTTGCAGCTGCCATTTTATCTGAGGCAGTAACATCTGGATCAGCAGTCGTGCAGCAACCACTCACTCATACACAGACTGCTCTCATCACCACAGTTACCACCACACCAGCAACGCAGGTACAATATTTCTGTTGTCTCTTCTTCTTCTGTCTCTTGTATTCTTGCATTATTTCATGCCATTGCTTTCTTGTTTTTAAGAGCTCTGTCCCTCGACAGGTTGAGATAGTGGGAAAACCACAGCCAGCTACTACCAGCCAACCTGCTACCCCAGGCACTGAACACGAGCTCCAGCAATACCGTAAGGCTACCTGTGTCCAGTGTTGACAACAAGTTTAGAATTTATTTCAGGTATTCATCCCAAATCTATGTATCTGACCCTAAAGCGAGTGTCCTGTTTCTTTGACTGCAGCTGTGCCAGATGTGTCTACATACAGTTATGACGAAAGCTCTGGCTACTATTACGACCCCCTCACAGGACTCTACTATGACCCTAACTCCCAGGTAAAGCGTGGTGAATGTACTGCACTTAAAATGTTAAGCCAGCACTTTATGTAAGACATTTCTCTGTCCTCTTACTCAGCATTTCAGTCTAGTTTTGTTTGCCCGTCCTCTTTGCAGTACTATTACAACCCTCACACTCAGCAGTACATGTACTGGGATGGAGAGAAGCAAACTTACATTCCTGCTGCTACCGACCAGTCGAACACAGAAGGTGCTCCCATGAGTGCAGCCCCTTCAGACTCGCCGTTTGCTTCCCCTGGCAGCAAGGAGAAAAAGGACAAACCCAAAAATAAAACAGCTCAACAGGTACTCCACATACTGGATACAAATTCAAGTGCTGACTAATGTGCAAAGTTAAGTTTCAGTATGTATAATTTAACACCTCAGTTATTTAAAGATGTAGACTTCATCAAGGTAGTATTTATTGAAGGGCTACTGAGATGGATTACATTATATTCTGCAGGCATTGATTTTACACATTTACATAGTACAACATTTCAAAATTGTAAATCTTTGTCCATTTAACTGGCTTACTTGCATCTCTTGGGGTTTATATTAATAGATTGCCAAAGATATGGAGCGCTGGGCTAAGAGTCTCAATAGACAAAAGGAGAACATGCGTTCCGTCTCCTCCTCCCCTGCTGTCGGCTCTACAGCGCTACCGCCAGGATACACTAGGGCACCTGGCCATAGTCGCCTAGATGACCGCAGAGAGTCTGCTAGTGCTGATGCAGGCTATGCTGTTCTGGAGAAAAAGGTATCTGACTCTGACACAGACATCCATGTTTTAGCTGTTATCACCTGGGGCAGTAGAGTATCACAGTCAATCATCCTGCCCCAGTGCAAGTAATGTCTGCATAGGATAAAGTAGTCCTGGTAATCCCACTGAGCTTGTTTTTTTTTTCGACCTGCAGGGGGCACTGTCTGAGCGGCCTCAGATGTTTCTGGACCAGATCCGACAAAGTACAGAGGTGTGGACCTGGTGACAGTGATCTACTTGTTATGTATCTTGTGTTTGTCTGTGTTCTTTTTGCAGAGGGTGTTG
This sequence comes from Lagodon rhomboides, assembly GCA_039737535.1. Taxonomy (NCBI): domain Eukaryota; kingdom Metazoa; phylum Chordata; class Actinopteri; order Spariformes; family Sparidae; genus Lagodon; species Lagodon rhomboides. Next base: position 19,529,646 of record CM077792.1, on the reverse strand, counting down.
AAAAACTGTTTTCAAGCAGACTATCTTAATCTGTGTCTATTTGTTCCTCAGTCTGTGATCTCTTATCTTATTTCCATAGCGTTCACCACCTCAGCAGCAGGGTCTGGTCCCAGCCTACAGCGGAGAAACTGACAGTGAAGAAGAAGGAGGCGAGAGAGATGAGAGGGAAGGTAGAATGACAGACTGGGTTAAACTGGCTTGTCTGCTGTGTAGGAGGCAGTTCCCCAGCAAGGAGGCCCTCATCAGGCACCAGCAGCTCTCTGAGCTACATAAGGTGGTTACATAAAGAGTGTACATGAATTTATGAATTTTACATTGTTACAAATATTGCAAAAGTGATTAATAGTGAAGTGTTTACTTCGGGCTGGAAAGCAGTTTTCAGTGTATTTGTTGAATTATGTCATACATTCTTCACTATGTTACCTAAAATGTGTCTCAAAATATCACATTTACAGCCTAATGACATTTCTTGTAATCACGTCTTAACTTGCACCTCTTTACCTTTTCTGCCCTCAGCAAAACTTGGAGCAGAGAAGAGTCCAGCAGGAAGCTGCAGGCAAAGAGGTTGGTCAGGATCTGACTGCTAGAGTTAGACAACATTACATAGACCAATTATGTTTGTTACAAAGGATGTACTGTAACAGTACACAGAAGTCACAGTTCAGTACATACCTCAGATTTTGGGTCATGGTTTAGTACAAACAAAAATCTAAATACATATGGCTGGATTTCTTTTACTTTATTTGACAGTAATTTAATTTAAAGTTGTTATACCAAGTGTCCACCTAGTTCCACTTTATGGAGGCATAGAAATACATACAAGTATATAAATAAGACATTAGAATATTTTTATAATAACATTTTAAAGACAACAAAAGCAAGCAAATAAATAGTTACAGATTAAAAATAGGTTATGTATGACACTTATTGGCAAGCCACAGTAAACAGTAATGTTTCATTGCCTTATTTAAATGAGCTGACAGAATCAGCAGACCTCAGGTATTCAGGATGTTTGTTCAACAGGTGGGAGCAAAGAAACTAAAAGCTACCTCACCTTGCTTACACTGAATATAGACACATATGTTTTTCTGAAGGGCTGATAAACATCAAATGTTTGGGTGAGTGTGGATCATAACAGTTAAATTCTCGCCCATTAACACATCCTCTTACCGTAGTGTGATAATCAGGTGTATTTTTCGTATGACTGCAAGCACTGGACCATCTGTTTTATAATGGTTTGGGCATAATACATGTACTGTAACATCTTCATTTGTTACTGATTTAGTTTAGTTAAATTTGATTTCATCATCCTCTTTCTTTGCAGAGACTTACTGATGGACCCGAAACTCCTGATCCAAAGAGGAGGAAGTTTAACCCCATGTAAGCAGAAGTGAAGTAACAAACAAGACTCTCCATGTCAATTTACAGTTGATGTGTGGTGCAGAAGTGGCCTGCAAATTGACAAAATACTGGAAAAACCATGCATTGTTTCCCTGTTACTTTTTAAGTCAGGGTGATCTATTTTAACTACAGCTATGTGGTAATGTTTGTAATTGGTCTTTACTAACCATGTAAGCCCTGCTGTTCACTCCACACAACACTAAAATATGGCAGTAGTGGATGTGACTTTGTTTACTTGCAGTTTCTTTTATGTGTGTGTGCTTAACATTATTTTATTTTCTCTTGACTCTTTAGTGATGGGATCACAGGCAGTAGTCTCGGTGCCAGGATGCTACAGGGAGGTGTGAAAAAGGGGCTTCTTCTGCGCAACATGCAAGTGGAGTGAGCAATCACCCCAAAGCCTCAAGTTCCTGACCCAAATGGGACAATGACAGAGCCTAGCACACAACACTTCTTCATTAACATTATATAGATATCTATAGATAAACCTCTTAATTTTGGTTTGACTTCACATTACCTCAACAGTGGTAATACACTCATGAACTGATCCTGTAGCAGTGATGTCAGGATATTGCACAGAATGCACTTTTTTGCTTTCTTCCTGAATGATGCAGTTTTAGTTCTCACTTGCTTCAGAGCTTGTATGTGATAAACAAGCTTTATGTGGTTGGGAAACATTTGCTGATGGAAAATAAAAGATCGGTATAGATCTTTATGGCAGCAAATGGGATTTTCTAATATTACTATGCACCATAGATTTTTTTTAATTTAATGCTATATGCCTCGTCATTCAGTGAATGACTGATCTGGGCATGAACTGTGTGTACATTTTAGAAAAGACTTGCCTCATGAACTGGACAATGTCACGCTTACAGTGTGTAGTCATATTGCAGGTATGAATTCACAATGTAATAGTTATGTCTGGAGAATGTTTTTTTTATTTCTGTATTTGTTCAATAATGTGACTGTTTCATCAAGCTTATGTAAATTAACTCAGAATAACACATTTTCATCATTATTGCTGATTGGTGTCTTGTATATGTAAGCCAGAAAACTGTAGTTAATGTTCTGAAATTTTGCATGGAGATGTCCAAAGGTGTGTTTTTGCAAAAAACCGTGGTTCGAAAAGAGAAATGCATTTAACTCTTGTTATGAAGTCTCCAATGCAACACCTTGACCTGCTGAAATCAAATAAGACTCTAAACCAAGGACGTTTGTTTACATCTGCTCCCAACATTCTCATGCTCATGTTGCGACTGTTGGGTTTCCATGGCAACAACGACAAACACGGATTTGGGTCTGCTAGCTGGAATGGTTAGCTAACGTTAGATTTATCAGAGTTAACACTATCTTCTTCCTAGCATTTCATTATCTGTCTGTATAATGGTCGTAATGTAAAAGTTACAAAGTTGAACTGAACACAGTTCAACAAGATAGCTAGCTACTATAAATTGCAGCTGTCACACACAAAGTAGCTACGAGCTAACTCAGCTAAACTAGCAGCTAGTTTCTTCATTATAATCTACTTAAACCAGTGCAGTTGGACTAACTATAACTAGTTAACAGTTAGTCACTTATCAAGTGGTCTGCCGCTACTTTTTGTGAAAACAAATCAAACTGACCAGAATGTCTGAGATGGATGAAGATGCAGTCTTGTCGGATGTAGAGGGAGATGAAGAAACGCATCGAGACGGAGTTGAAGAGGGCGATAAGGTAAAGTCACCTGAAAAACAACGTCTGATTTATAGCACGACTCACGTCATTAACTATGATTGCCCCACTTTTGCAAATAGTTAAATACTGTAGAAGTTGGGCTTTAGTATTGTGGTATTATGGCTGTAATTTGTATTACACATTTTTAAATAGGTGGAGTAAACAAAGTCACTCCAATCCACTCACCCTCTGCCCTTCTCTTATGAATCCCAGCTGCCACCTATTACCTAACTTACCCCAGCCATGTATTTAAAGGATAAGTTCAGCCATAAATGAAGATCAGTTATTATCTGCTCAAACCCATACCGATGGAAAGGTAGGTGAAGTTTCGTAGTCCACAAAACATTTCTGGAGCTTTACAGCAAAACAATGCTGCAGCATTCTCCTAAACAATGGAGGTAGATGGGGACAAAAACAAAACGTCTCTCTGCAGCTGGTCCAGCATAATTGATGAGAAAGTTGTATTTATTTCCCTCCTTAAGGCCCATATCTTAACCCTGTCTGACTTGGGTATATGAAGTGGGTGTACAAGCTCCACGAGACATCAAGTGTGTGAATAACGTCTTTTCAAATCAATAAAAAACTAAATAATAATTGGGATCTTGGAGTTTTGGGAGACTTGGATTACGCTGAACGAGCTGTATGGATCCATTTTATTTGTTTTTTGTTGTTGTTGTTGCTTATATCACTTTTTGAAACAAATCACCAACTAATAAAGTTGTTATGCTGTGAAACTCAAGAAAAGTTTGGTAGATTATGAAATTTGACCTAACTTTCAGTTGGCATGGGGATGAGTAGATGATGACAATGTTCATTTTGGGGTGAATTTATCCTTTAATTTGCTCTTCATTGCCTCCCCTACCTCTTTTTAAGGAAGACTCAGAGGCCTCCAGCTTATTCACATGTCGGATGTCATGAAATGCATTAGTTTGTGAATATGTAACATTTAACCCACAACATTAAATGAAAGGATGGGGTACCTAGAAGGGTATCTATTCCCAAAACTGTAGTGTGGAGTCTACTATTGACATCTAAGTACTAGTTAAGAGATCATTTGCCCCCTTAACACTGCACTCAGAGGCTGTGTTGCTCCCACAAAGCATTGAGGTTGTGGATATTTACGTTTAGAGATCACTAGTAATTCACGGGAAGTACTTCCTGGAAGGGTTAATTTATGGTTTAAACATTCCATGGGTAGTTTTGAAGGTCTATGTGTAGATGTCCTTGTGTAAGGACTTGGCCCTGTTCACAAACACTGGTTGGGTGTACTCCCCTGTGAGTTTAAAACCAACAACACTTTGGTTGAGTTTAATCCTTCGATGTCTTCCATTTCACAGGTACAGGTTTGCCATCTGACCCAAGAAACCATAAGTCATGGGCTCTCATTACTGTGCCGAACAGGAAATGGGCTTGGACATGCATTTGTCAAACTGGACCTAAAAGAAAAGTAAGAGGGCAGAACTGGCTACCTCTGCTCTGTAACTTCAAGTTGACATTACCCTTCTTTAATTGTGACTATCTCTTTGCTTTGTTATCACTGTACACCTCAGAAGACTGAATGACATAGCTGCAATCAGCAGTTATATCCACCTACGTTTTCTGGATGTATCCAATAACCACCTGACTGATCTCTCTCCTCTGGCATCTCTGACCCAGCTGCTCTGGCTGAAGGCAAGCAGCTCTCCTTGATAATACATTTTAAAAGGACATTTCTGGTGCTGATATCATTCATTCTGACAGATGGTAAATCTTGAATGTGTCTTCTTCTTCTTCTTCTGTAGGTTGACAATAATGCTGTCGCTTGCTTCAAAGGGCAGCCATTCGCTCAGCTGCCCTACCTGCAATGGCTGGGTATAGCAGGGAACAGGCTGACAGAAGTGGAGGGTCTGGTCGGGCCTGCCTTGGAATGTCTCAATCTCACAGGTTGGTCTCTTTTCAGTAAGGATAAGTGGTGTGTTTATGATCTAGTGATTGAGGGTTGTCATAACCCGGCTCTAGGCCATGACATAAAAGGGACATGCACAATGAACGCAAGGCATTTATTATAATTGACATGAGAAACAAAGCAATGAGCAGTTAAATAAAGTGTGAACATCAGTGGCATCAGTGGTGTAAATGTGGAGAGATGGTGTGGGGTAGGTGTTGGTGGAGCAAAACAGTAGTGTGGGTGGGTGGGTGGGGGGAGGGAGGGAGGGAGGAGCAAGAAAGACTAGCTCAGTTAGAGGCATGACTTTCATATTGCCCAGAGCACTGAGACCAGGTGCTCCAGATCAGGCTGATACTGCAATCAACCTCCTCCTCTGGTAACCTCAGAGAGAGAAACGGGGAAAAGGGTTACAATGACCAACCTGCACAAACACTCACACTGTGTTTATTAAGCTCATCCAGAGTTAGTTTTGTAAAGTGAGGTCAGTCAAATGAGGGATATTATCATTATTTCTTAGGTATAACAAACTCTTATTAATCAGCAAGATATTCCTCAGACACTTGGTGCCTTATCTAATATATATTTGAAAAGGCCTTGACTTAACATTTTGGAACCTCTCTGGCAGGTAACAGCATTCAGAGATTGAACGGTCTCCAGGGTCACTGTTTTGCAAACCTGGTAACTTTAGAGCTGAGGGGAAACAAGTTGGATACCACTGAAGGCATCAATCTCCCCAACCTGCGACAGTTATATCTGGTAGTAAAAGTACTATGATTCAGTCCTAATGCCAATATAATGACCCAGAGAACAGACTGCCTATAACTATTCTTGCTATCATTCAGGCTCAAAACGTTATCAAACGTCTGGAGGGTCTAGAAAGGTTGGAGCGCCTCACCACCCTTCACCTTCGAGAAAACCAGTTAGACACTCTGGATGGCCTCAGCTCCAATATGAAGTGTCTACAATACCTCAATGTCAGGTACACAATTGTATCACAGTAGGACAGGTTTGTCTTATAATTGTGGTTCCCATCATTATTTCAGTACAACACCAAATACCCCAGATCATATCCCATTATATGTGTGTCTCTCTCCCATAGAGGGAATGCAATCTTAGATGAGGTTGCCCTGAAATGCCTTGGAAATGTGTCAAAAACTCTGCGAGCTTTGGTCCTTTCTGGTAATCCTCTGGTGGAAACGGTAGACTACCGACTGAGTGTGCTGATTCTCCTGCCGCAACTTGAGCGACTTGACAAAGAACCTGTCTCCCCTCGGGAGAGGATTGAGGCCCAGGAGAGAATAATTGTAAAGATAAGAAACATCTTCATTTTCTTTGCGGCTGATGCTTTGCTTGTTTCTCATGGTGTGTGTGTGCTTTTCAGGAACTTAAAGAGGAAGAAACCTCCATACCCATAAAGCCATGGTAATGATGTCCAAAAATGAGGAAGTGTTTCACTTCCTTAAAAGCATGGGCCTGGTGTGTGTGTGTTTGTGTGTGCCTGTGATTGATATCTTGAGAGCTATCGGTGTCATGTTCTTACACTAACTTTTACAGCCAATCTAATTTTCAAACAATAAAATTTTGAAAGTTCTAATTTCTGATATATTAATGTACATTATACAAATGCAGACTGTAGCTAATGATTTGACATTTTTCGTGGAGATGTCCAAAGGTGCGTTTTTGCGAAAAATGGGATTTGAAAAGAGGAACGCACTCAACTCTTGTTATGAAGTCTCCAATGCAACATCTTGACCTGCAGAAATCAAATGAGACTCTCGTCGACATTCTCGTGCTCATGTTGCGACCATTGGGTTTCCACGACAACAGCGACAAACGCGGATCTTGGTTTGCTAGCTGGGATGGTTAGCTAACGTTAGATTTATCAGAGTTAACACTATCTTCTACCTAGCCTTTCATTATCTGTATAATGTTTGTAATGTAAAGTTACAAAGTTGAACTGAACACAGTTTAACAGGATAGCTAGCGACTGTAAATTGCAGCAGTCACAAAGTAGCAGTCACAAAGTAGCTACGAGCTAACTCAGCTAAACTAGCAGCTAGTTTCGTCATTATAATCTACCTAACCCAGTGCAGTTGGACTAACTATAACTAGTTAACATAACAGTTAGTCACTTATCAACTGGTCTGCCGCTACTTTTTGTGAAAACAAGTCAAACTGACCAGGATGTCTGAGATGCATGAAGATGCAGTCTTGTCGGATGTAGAGGGAGATGAAGAAACGCATCAAGACAGAGTTGCAGAGGGTGATAAAGTATAGTCGCCTGAAGAAAACAACGTCTGATTTATAGCACGACTCACGTCATTAACGAGTTGGACTCTAGTATTGTGGTATTATGGCTTTTAAACAGGTGGAGTAAACAAAGTCACTCCACTCACCCTTTACCATTCTCTTATGAATCCTAGCTGTCATCTAGTACCTACCCCAAACATATAGGCCAGGCCATGTATTTAAAGGATAAGTTCACCCATAAATGAAAATTCAGTCATGATCTGCTCAACCCCATACCGATGGAAAGGTAGGTGAAGTTTCATAGTCCACAAATCATTTCTGGAGCTTTACAGCAAAACTGCTGCGTTCTCCTAAACATTGGAGGCAGATGGGGACTCCCCTGTGAGTTAAAACCAACAACACTTTGGATGAATATAACGGAGGAAGGAGTTTAATATCCCCCAGAGTGTTCCAGATCAGGCTGCGAAACAGGGAAAAGGGTTACAATGACCACCCTGCACAAACACTCACACTGTGTATTAAGCTCATGTTTTGTAAGTGAGGTCAGTCAAATGAGGGATATTATCTCAGCAAGATATTCCTCAGACACCTGGTGCCTAGTCCAATATATATTCGAAAAGGCCTTGACATAACATTGTGGAACCTGTCTGGCAGGTATTAGCATACAGAGAATTAAAGTGGGCTGATTCTCCTGACGCAACTGGAGCGACTTGTCAAACTTGTCAAACTCGCGAGAGGAAGAGGCACAGGAGAGAATAAATGTAGAGATAAGAAGTGAGTTTTTCTAGTGGCAATTCAGGAACTCCAAGAGGAGGGCATTTCCAAAAAAATAAAGACTGGTAATGTCTAAAATTGTATTGCATTGGCATGTAAATAGAGTATCTTGTATGATTTGTAAATCCACAGGGCTGCCCGTGTCACGTTCTTACACTAACTTTTACAGCCAATCCAATTTTTAAACAATACAACTTTTAAACGTTTTAATTTTTGATATATTAATTTACATTATACAAATGCACACAATCAGCTGAAGTGACCAAGCTATGGCAGTGACTCAGGAATAAGACATCAGTGGTGTTTGCAGTCCACACCATCCTACTATTTCCCTGACTAAGGATGAGAGAGCAAAAACTGCCTCCACTTCCCTGTTGGCAGCCATCCTGCTGCAGCTTTAAAGGGACAGTGACATGCCATGGGCCAATAACTGCACACAGAGGACCCTGAAGAGAGAGCCCATTGTATTCAAGAAGCTTTAATTGTGTAAAAACACTTTGTTTATGATAGTAGTTTGATGTGATCTCAAGCTGCCGGTCATATTTCAACATCTCGCCGGCACACCTTTACCACAACAAGGAAGTCAGGTGGCCTTTTCAAGGAAACGATTGCACAATGTTCTTCAGGTCTTTTCAAAGTGCCCAGTGCAGTTCCTGATACTGTAATAACAATGCCATCTAACTACGTACGGTTCTCTACATTGTAGCTACCTGTAGTGATACTAATGATTAAGGATCTTTGCCCTTTTTATTAGTGATTTGCTCATTTAAAAAAAAAAGAAGAGAGAAAAAAAAAGAAAAAAGGGAAATGATAAGAAAGAAGTGATGTGTGTTTCATGAAGTGAGAAGGATTTGTGAAAGCAGCATCTCCTGCGCAACTCACCACAGCTCCTCCTCCAATCATTGGATAAGGGGGGCGTGGCTGCTACAGGAGACATAAATCCCCCTACCCGCTCTCACTCTTTGGGCAGCTAGCAGCGACTTGGTACAGCTCTGAACTCCCGACACCTGAAAGCACCACCTGCGATAACTAAATTGAACTTTTCAGGCAGACTCGGTTCTTAAGAAGCAACCACCCCCCCAGACACGATGACTAGCTACCACAAGCCAGACGAGAAAACCCTGCAGGGGCTGAAAGACATCGCCAACAAGCTCAGGATCCTCTCCATCAAGGCGACATGCGCCTCCAACTCTGGGTAAGTCATTCAAAGTTATGTAAGGTTGGATTGTTCAAAATCACACAGCTACATACGAAGACGTAATGGGCGATACGCGGTGTGACGTTAACTTGCTGTAGGAGACGCACGTTGTTCTTGCGGGCCGCGGTTGCACGTGCTGCAGATTATCTTCACGCGGTGGGACAGCTAGCGAGTAATTATGCTAACTTTCATAAATGTTGAAGGTAAATTGTGTCGTGAGTTAAGTTTGGTCTCGGTTTACTGTAGTTTAAGCTAAGAGTAGCATAAGCTAACATTTTGTGTGTGACCGTTTTTTTTGTTGTTTTTGGTCATTTTTTTTTTAAAAAGCCGCTGACAGATGAGAACAAATGACAGTGTCTGTATCGATAGCTGGGTTGTCTACAGTAAGTGCAAGCTCGCTCACAATGTATGCCTTTCAGCGTTAGCTTGAGGAAACTTCCTCGTTAGCACAGAGCTGCTTCTTCTAGCTAACCAGAAATCACATGATCACGCCAAAGGACGAGACTCGTGGTCCCTTTTACACTCTAATTTAAAGTTGCAGCCAATTTCAAAATGCGAGACAGACGCACATCTATTGAATTACAGTCGGGAAATCTGGGTCATGCGTGATAAGAGCCACCGTAGTCAAAAGGGCACCTGTGGTGTTGCCTCATCCTTCATGCCCGAGGGTTTTTGGTAACCAGATTTCTTCCTCTTCACTGTCAGAAATGTGGGACAAGTTTACTACTATTGGGTCTATACATCTGTGTACACATCAGAAATGGCTGAATTAATTGTCTTAATGTTAATTCATGTTCAGTCACACTTGTCTCAGAATCAAAATTCCTTTATTGTCCCGCAAACGGTGACATTTCTTTGCTACAGCAGCCAAATGGCAGTAATATTACAAAAAACAATATTAGTAAAAAAATAAACAATATAATAAAAACGTAAGAAATGGAATGGACTTGTGTATACATATTAATATAATATTGTACAAAATGAACATGTAGTTATAAACACTGTGGTAGTGTATTGTTATTTACAAATAATAAATGTGGGTATTAAGAAATTGACCAGATGGTGCAAACCAGAAATGAGAGTTGAGTTGTGTATAGAGTTTGTATTGACCAGTGAGGTCTACGGGAGCAGTGCTGGTTGTAAAGTCTGACAGCAGCAGGAAAGAAGGACCTGCCATACCTCTCCTTCACACACTTGGGGTGTATCAGTCTATTGCTGAAGGAGCTGCCCAGTGCTGTAATAGTGACCTGCAGGGGGGTGGGACTCCTCCGTCAGCAGCAATGACAGTTTATCCATCATCCTGCTCTCTACCACCACCTGCACTGGGACAAGAGGGCAAAGTTGTCAGGAGTGCCCCCTGCACGATCCTGAGCTTCCTCAGCAGATGGAGTCTGCTCTGACCTTTCTTATAGGTTGCTGCAGTGTTATCAATCCAGTTTATTGTTCAGGTAAACTCCCAGGTACTTGTAAGATGCCACCAACTCAATGTCCGTTCCCTGGATGTTCACCTGTGTGGAGGGTTTGTCTGTGCCTGCGGAAATCCACCACCAGCTCTTTGGCATTCCCAGCGTTGAGCTGGAACCGGTTCTGCTGGCACCAGTCCACAAAGTCCTTAATAAGTTCTCTGTAGGCTCTGTCATCCCCGTCCCTGATGAGGCAGATTATGGCAGAGTCGTTAAGAGATCTTTTGTATATGGCGTTTGTGCAAATCCAGTAATCTTCGAACAGGAAATGTTTTTTTGTTAAACCTGTTTTTGTCACTCATTTGTATGAGCAAGTTTTGACGCCCTGCGAGGTCAACACAATGTGTCTCATTGTTTGCTATGGAACATTACACCTGAGCATCTCATTGCTTGGTTTTGAGATTCATGAGTTTACTTCGGTTTTTCTTAGCAGGCTATTGATCAACAAAAGGACGAGGGGTAAAGAAGGCACTGGATTTTTAAGTGACTAAAATGTGTGTGTGTGTGTTTGACTAAGATAAACCGGTGTGTTTCCAGCATGGTTTAAATGATGCTATTTGTAACTTAACCCACTTAGGGAAGCTGAGATCCTGTTGAGTAACGTGGGATTTCTAAACATGTTGAACAACACTCGGCCCACTATGCAGTAACAAATAGTTTCACAAGTTTGCTTATTGTTTTTTGTTTTGTAAAGGCTCTGGATTGTAAAACTTGATTTGATGTTGCAGATTAACAATGTATTGCCACGTCATATTCCTAACCCCAAAAGATGGGTCAGATTTACTCATTTGGAATGGTTTTCCTGGAATGACTGACTTTTTTTGTGGATCTTATTGTCAAACTAAATCCAAGTGCAAGGATGCCTAAATGTAGTAACACACGCATGGACATGGACATGTGCATGGTGTGTGGATATTTATTTTTTTATGTCTTTTAATGTGAACGGTTATCAACAGGTTGTCTCCATTTTTCCCTCCTCAGTCATCCAACATCATGCTGCAGTATGGCAGAGCTCATGTCTGTGCTCTTCTTCAACACTATGCGCTACAAAGCCGAAGACCCTCGCAACCAGTGTAACGACCGCTTTGTGCTCTCAAAGGTTGGCATACATTTATTTTCTGAGATGACTTGATAATCTACAGTTAGTCAGCTGCCTTTAAAGACTCACTCCTCCCCCTCTTGATCTCAGGGCCATGCTGCACCTATCCTCTATGCTGCCTGGGCAGAGGCAGGTTTCTTGAAGGAGTCTGATCTGCTCAACCTGCGCAAGATCGACTCTGACCTGGAGGGCCACCCCACTCCAGTAAGTGGAGATCCTGAACAGAATGAATAAAATGTAAAAGTCACTTTTTATATGTGGATTTAATGAATTCCCTCTTGTTTCCCAGAAACTGCAGTTTGTTGATGTGGCCACAGGATCTTTGGGACAGGGTCTTGGTGCTGCCTGTGGGATGGCCTACACTGGCAAAAACTTTGACAAATCCAGGTGAGAATGTAAACAAAATGTGTGAATTAAAAGGTTCAACGACTTGGAATAATCCTGCTTTTGGAAACTGGTATATGAAAATCTGGACCATCTATTTAAGTTTTAGCCTTCAACAATAGTCATTGATCTAAGCTCCCAGTGACTGTCCGGCTCCTGGCTAATAAAAGCGTGTAGGGTGTGAGTTCAGGACATACACATATAACATGGAGACCATGTGCCAGATTCTAAACATTCATCCAAAAAGAAGTTATTATCTGGAAAGGATGGATGAACTTTGAGTCTAGAATCCTACTCATTCTGCCTTTGGGCTAACTCCATCTAGACTGTCTCTGTAAAAGAAACTATGTCATGCTTACTGTATAATTAACAAGAGCTTTGTTTACCAAGAGTGTTACGGCTTGAGTTGTAGGCAGGGAACTCCCTTCTTGTGGTGGTGCCTGATGCCAGGTAATCTCTTTAATGGATAAGTCTGTAGTAGTGTAGTTGTAATTGTGTTAAATTGCACCCCAGCAGCAGCCCTCAGTGATGCTAAGAGGTGTTTGCGATACTCGATAAGTAATGAATGATTGTTTGAGACTAAACTGTCTAACCATGATGCTTCTGTTGGAGTTAATTCATTGCTGTTGCTGATTTGAAGGGCAGTTTTGAGTCACATGGAAGTCGAAAGTAACTGGTGAGCCTTAAGCAAACATAAGTTTGTTTGTTCTAAAATTGTTGTGAAATGACAGATTTGTCCACAATGTAAAGGGATTTAATTAACTTAATTATCTTATCAGTGATTGTAAAAACAAAATCAAGATTTTGCAAAGCAGAAGAATGCAATTGTTAATTTTAGACTTTGATATCGTAGAAAGTTGTATGGATAACTTCTTCCAATAAAGTAGCCTGTTGACTCTTCTGTAAGGATAAGACCATACAGTGCAAGAACCAGTGATGGGAACAACTGGCATGAGATCACTTGTAATGTTCTTGACTCAAGAGCAGTGACTTGTTCTGAAATACAGTCATTGGGGTAAAAGTGCTGCAATCCTGTGGTCTGCCCTTTTTTGAGTAGTCCACCACAAGCCTCAGCTCAACAGACATTGATTATTACATTATTTTGTAACCACTGTGTGATTCATTCTTTGGAGAACAATGCTAATCTTCTGCTTTTCTACATGTGTTGCAGTTACCGTGTGTACTGCATGTTGGGCGATGGAGAGTGTGCAGAGGGCTCCGTGTGGGAGGCCATGGCCTTTGCCTCCCACTACAAGCTGGACAACTTGGTTGCCATCATTGATGTCAATCGGCTTGGTCAGAGTGAGCCCACATCCCTGCAGCATGACTTGGAGACCTACCGCAAGCGCGCTGAGGCCTTTGGGTCAGTACCAAACTTCCTCAGCTCTTAACTAATATTCTTGGAAATGCTTTTAGGTGATGGCCCAGAATACGCTATCAAAATCAAACCTAGCCTTTACTGTCATATTTTTGCATAATCACGTCTTTGCTGTGAATAAGTTAAAAAGCTGCTCCTATGGATTTTAATGTTGTCTTTCATTATCAAACTTCATGGGTTGAAATTTCTCTGTCACCACTCGCGCATAGGGTTTTGCTGTCTGAATTCCCCTCTTCCCTCCTGGCCTCTTGACCCTTCTGTACTCTCTGCTCCCCCTTACTCAGTTAATAACTTGATGCTTAACATGTTTGTTCAGGAGTTAATATGTCCACGTGTTTTGGGTTAATAATTGTTGCAATGTTTGGTAGAATGTTAAAATTGAGCCATGTTTTTTTGTAGGTGGAACACGTATGTTGTGGATGGACATGATGTGGAGGAGCTGTGCAAAGCTCTCTGGCAGGCTCAGCAGGTCAAGGACAAACCCACTTGCATTGTAGCCAAAACGTATAAGGGCAAAGGACTGAAGGGTAAGTCTCGTGTTCAGATAGTGAATATTCAAACCATATTGTTCTTTTCTGAGTTTCATTAAGATTCTTTATTTCTTGTTTGTAGATATTGAGGATCGTGATAACTGGCATGGAAAGGCCATCCCCAAGGACCGGGCTGAGGCCCTCCTTAAGGACCTGGAAGCTCTGATCCAGGTCCCCAACAAGACCTTGTGTCCTGAGCTGCCTAAAGACGACACAGCACCTGCGGACCTTAGCCCCATCTTGCTGCCCACACCCCCACCATACAAAAAGGGAGAGAAGGTACTTGCAGCAACACCCAAAGCATGTTTTACAATGGGTAATAAGCCCCTTCAACAGTCACTGAATGGTCTTCGGAATTTTAAAAGCAATGATGTTGATCATAAGTTTATCAGTATTTGAGATGTACATGTAAGTCAGACCTATTTAACTACTTTTACAAAAAGGGTCAGATTTGGGAAAATGGTTAGACATTTACATTTTGTGAATGACCTGTAAAGCTAGGAATTTCAATATACTTAATGCACTTAATTTTTTTCCCCCCACTTCATTAGATTTCACAATTGAAAACATGTTTATAAAAGGACAGATAAGTGCACCTTTTTAATCTTTGAAGTAGGTTGTCAGTTTGGCTCTCTCAAATTCTCTCTGCTTAGTAGCCCTGGTTAAAACATTTAAATGGCAGTATTTTTGACCTGGCTAATGAATGGGCCAATAAGCGAAGAATGATCAAAAGGCCAGAATACGCTTGTTAAAGGGCTGCATTCTGGCCCAGGGGCTTCCACTATGAGAGGTCTGATATAATTGTTTTGTCATGAATTACCTTGTTAATTTTTCCTTCCTGTCCTGACAGATGGCCCCAAGGCGTGCTTATGGTGCTGCACTGGCCAGGCTGGGCCAGACAAGCCAGAGAGTGGTGGCCCTTGATGGAGACACCAAAAACTCCACCTTCGCTGAGACCTTCAAGAAGGCCTACCCTGACCGCTACATTGAGTGCTTTATTGCTGAACAGAACCTGGTACGTGCTACAGAAGACAGACATGAGAACCCACACTTTATAAAAGGCTTGGCTAAACTTGGCTCACTCGACACCATTTACTACCATAATCTGCTCCAAACTGGTCTAATCTGTTACTATTCATTCTGTAGCATAGTAATCCCAGCCTCTCACTGCAGCTTGTCACCTGTACCCTCTGCACTTGCTTAATCACATCCACTTACTGTCATTAAGACTAACTCCTATCACTGATGTCTTGCTCACTGCTGCAGGTTGGAGTGGCCATGGGCTGCGCCACCCGTGACCGTACGGTCGCATTTGCCAGCACGTTTGCTGCCTTTCTTTCCAGAGCCTATGACCAAATCCGTATGGGTGCCGTCTCCCAGACAAATGTCAACCTGGTTGGGTCCCATTGCGGAGTCTCCATTGGTAAGCTTCCTGCTTAAGCGTTACCAGTTTTCTTTAGGGCAGTGTGTGCCCCCTCTCTGACTTATGTTACTCTGCCTTCAGGTGAGGATGGCCCTTCCCAGATGGCTCTAGAGGACTTGGCCATGTTCCGTGCTATCCCAACATGCACTGTATTTTACCCCAGTGATGCAGTGTCCACAGAGAGAGCTGTCGAGCTGGCAGCCAACACAAAGGTTGGTAGGCACCCTAGACGTTTTTGTACCAAGTTGTATTCACAACATTGTGGGAATCGCATTATGTTCTAACTCAATCATTACATTCTCAGGGTATCTGTTTCATCCGTAGCAGCAGACCAGAGTCTGAAGTCCTCTACTCTCCCGATGAGAAGTTTGAAGTGGGAGTAGCCAAGGTAATAATCAATACCATGATCATGCTTAAAGTACCCATTAATGACGACAACAACAAGACATACAAGCCTGAATGTCCTTACTTCACAGGTAGTGCGCCAGTCTGACAAGGATCACGTCACTGTGATTGGAGCTGGTGTGACACTACATGAAGCTCTTGCTGCTGCTGACATGCTGGCAAGTGAAGGTAAGCTCACACTGCCCTCTAGTGGATAGAAGTAGGTATTTAGAGCTACATATTTTAACCACCATCCACAATTTTTAATGTCAAGTTATCCACTGGATAGAGGCCTAAGCTTCCCAGTTAGCTTATTCTGCCTATAGAACATGCCTAAAGTAACATTTTCCTATAGGGAAGAACATCCGTGTGATTGACCCGTTCACCATCAAGCCCCTGGATGCCTCTACCATTCTGGCCAGTGCGAGAGCCACAGGGGGACGCATCATCACTGTGGAGGACCACTACAAAGAGGGTGGGTTGCAATGTCCCATTGCACAGTTCTGCAGTCATGTGCACATGCTTGAATTGCTACTGGTTTGCTCCAAGTAGCAAGTGTTTTTAACAATTTAGTTTTGTGCAGAGATTTTTCTTGATCTACAAGGGTCCAATAAGGGCATCACGCTGTCGTCTCTAATGTGAACTGCTTGTTTTCTGCTGTGTGGATTTACTGATGGTCTGTTTCCTCTGTCCAGGTGGTCTTGGTGAAGCAGTCCTGTCAGCAGTCGGTGAGGAGCCCGGCATTGTTGTGACCCGGCTTGCAGTGACCACGGTTCCCCGCAGCGGAAAGCCCCAAGAGCTGATGGACCTCTACGGCATTAGCGCCAAGCACATCGCCAACGCTGTGCGCCAGACCTTTGCAAACTGAGGACTGTGCCTGACTACCTGGAGATGATCACATGAAGACCAGTAAACTGATGTGTATTTAAGTACCCGCTTGTGGCTTTCACATAGGGCAGCATACTAACTGTATTATTACTCACCTGTGTGCACCTATTGTTCTTCTGCAACATTCCTTTGTTGTATCCTGATACATTGTCAAAATGCTGTCTTGCAATTCGGCTGAGACAAGCATCACTGAATACTATAAACACTGTTCATTCACCATCATGCCAGCAGCCCTTCCAGATTTGGGCCATGACCATCATTTCTATTTCACATTCCTTACAACCAGGCCTCATGTCTTCTCATTTTGCTTAAAGCGGTTACTGTTTGTCATGAATATAAATGTACTTCATAATTTCTTTTTAGTTGCAGTCAGACTGTAGCGCCTGTGTTGTGAACAGTTTTCTTCAGCCCCAGTGTATGTTCATGACTGTTTAGTCATGTGCTGTTATTAACTAAACATTCCTATGATTCCTGGCCGCACGGCCATCACACAATGTTACTGGCTTTCTAGGTCTACAGTGTCATCCTGTTTTTGCTGTGACGTGCAGAATTAAAAATAACAAACCCAATACGGTTGTCTGTGTTTTGTCATGGTCAGTTGATTAGGTCTAAGGACTCCAGTGCCTGCCTTTTGATCTAGCACCACAAGCTGGTTTATGGTTTTCACTTAACCAGTAAAATATCTGTAAAATCAGTAAAATAATATACAGAATGGATGAGCAAAACATTTTGTACAGACAAGATTGTTTTAGCACCCTTGTAATGGAGGATTTTTCTATAACCTAATGCCTCCAAGAAAACCCCCAATTCCCATCATCCTCATCTGTACTCAATGTTTAACTACTGATTAGCGTGAGTCAGCAGTTGAAACTAAAATGGTAAACATCAGTTTGTTAGCATGCTGGCTTTAGCATTTAGCTCAAAGCATCACATTTCAGTTCTGTTTAAAGCTGCTGTCATGGCTGTAGACCAGTGGAGCAGTAAGTGCTTTTATATTAAAACATCATAAAATATGAAATATATTAGTTCTTCATTCAAAACCTAAAGTAAAAGTATAATCACCTAAAGTCAAAATCACCTGTTTACAGCTAATTAGCAAGTGTTAGCAGGCTTAATTTAAAAGAGTCAGTGTTTTATGTATTTAGATTATGTTGAATTGCATGTTCCATTTTACTGCTGTAAGTGAGATGTTTTAAGTTTCAGCTCATTTTACAACTTTACTTCCCTACTTGAGCTACTTTTATATAATATTTGGAAGTTTCATCCAATACTTCCTCTACTCTACCACTATTTTATTTTAGATTTGGCTTTGGAGAATTCCTTTCCCATGAACACGCCTTCACTTTCTCACAAACAGTCACATTCAAAATCAGCATAGCTGGGTTTTCTCCAGACAGGAAAGGTTTGACAAATTGTAATCTCAAAAGAAACAAGTAACTGAAGCTTTAACTGCAACTTTACTGGAGTAAAAAGTACAATATTTGCCTCTGAGAAGTACTGGAATGAGAATATAAGGTTGCAAAACTACTGAAAGTACCATACATGTGCACTCACAGACAGTTATTCAGTAAATATTACATCCCAGCATTGTTTTACACTCTTAGTTTTGTTGTCGTTTATTGAATGTTTGGTGAAAGTGACTTTTACAGATGTGTCATATGTTCTGAGCTGGCAGTGATCAGACTGTCCAGTATGGGACAACTTTATTTAGCGAGAACGAGGCGTAAATAATGCTGAGATATCTGATAAACAGGTCACAGCAGAGACGGTAAAGCCTGTGGTGTGTCCTAAACCAGTGACTGGGGTAATGATGTTGGAGTGTGATGTTCTCTGCAGTGGAAATTGTTAACCCAGGGTGCCGTTAGACTGAGGTTAAGGAAGGGGTTGAATGCGGTCAGTGGATTACTGGACGCTCCTGTCAAGGTTTAAATAAATAGTCTTGGGACACATCACTGTTTACCTTGGATGAACACGTCGGGAGTGTTTCAGTGTTTAGTGTGAAGTCGTCCAGTG
Source organism: Lagodon rhomboides (assembly GCA_039737535.1). NCBI lineage: Eukaryota > Metazoa > Chordata > Actinopteri > Spariformes > Sparidae > Lagodon > Lagodon rhomboides. The sequence continues at coordinate 19,510,821 of CM077792.1, read as the reverse complement.
AGCCATTTGGAACATGTCTGGGTTGAGCTGTCGTCTCTGACTCATCAGCTCCTAAAAAAAATTAACACATTAAATTGACGTTATTGATATGTTCATTAGTGATGATATCGAGGGAGCTTGTTCATCGCGGCAGCTGTTGTCTGGGACATGACAACATGCGCGCACATTTTTTGGACAGATTTAGTGTGTGTATGTGTGGTTAGTGAGCAAATAAATAGGGGTCTGTCAGCAGCTTTCACCCCACAGTGAAAATCCCAGCTTGGCTCGACACTCAGCCGGTGGCACCTGCTTGGCTTGGCGGTGAGTGTTCAGCTTGCACACTCCGGAGTACATGTGTCAGCATCGCCCAGACAGTATGCATGTACAAAATGTAAAGACGGGCTCACCGTTCATTTCTCAGGGGTCCGTGTTTGCCTTCATACGTAGACGTTAGTGGAGCTTCGCCAAACAAGACTGTCTCTGAGCTGAACTGTCTACCAACTCTTGTCTCCTGTTGGAAAACGTCCAGGATCAGTCTGGAAATACACAAAACTGACAGTGGCTCACAAATTCATGCTTCAAACCCACATGATAACTAGAATCTATCACAGGTGTATGAAACGCATTGTGTTCCAGTTTCTATCTTTTGCTCCCTGTCTGTCTTCTCATGTCCTCCACAAATATCTGCTTTCCACCTAACGCTAGCAGACAGTTATGACAGGGCGAAGGAGACGAGGAGCAGGGCGGGTCTGTATATTTCATGGTGCAATGAACCAGGGCCTTTATTAACAATGTGAGAGTTTTTTTTTTTTACCTCTCCACCTCCTGGATATTCCTTCCCACCGTCTTGCTCTTTTTTTATTTCAGCTTCCACTCTGAGTTGGGGGCATGTGCTATATGCTTAAGTACTGCTTGTAGCTCACTCCAACAAAGAAACTGCACCACAGCTTTCACTACAAGTGTTCATAATCTCTAATTCTAGTTTTTCTTTTGGAGACTTATCCTCCCGTGTAAACTCTCACGCTGACAGCTCCTCAGAGTTCCTTCTCTTTGGCATAATCGTCTGCACTTTCTGTGGATTTGCCTCATCGTTTTGGACGTCTGTCTCTCTCTGACTGAAAGCAGCTCAAACTGAGTGAACATCCAACCATGCAGATGCCAACGACTTGTGTCTTATTTATCTGTCTGTGTGGCACAGTGTTATCAGGACAAGGCCAGAACTCTTTGCAGGACACGGACGTGCACTGGGAAACCTCATCTGAGTCCCCTGAATTAGAAAAGGCACCCAGTCACCTGCCAGGAATGGATACAAGGGTGACACATGTTTCAAGTTCAGCCATCCCTGCTGGTAAGTTCAAGCTTTTGTCTTTTAAATGCTTCCTGTTCCTGTCTGCATGATCTTGGTTATCAAATGCTTTAATAACTCAACTTTTTCTTTCTTTCTTTCTTTCTTTCTTTCTTTCTTTCTTTCTTTCTTTCTTTCTTTCTTTCTTTCTTTCTTTATCTGCTCATCTGCTCTGGTTTATGGTGAAGAAGAAAGTGATGATGAGCGTCTCGTCTTGGAGGCAGAGCAGGAGAGGGAGCATCCGGGGGTGGATTTCAGGGAGCTGAACGCCGGCAGAAGCAGGAGAGGTGCCCGGGGGAAGAGGATACATGCAGCTACAGTGGAGGCCACTGCATATAGAATAGTAAGGCGCTTGATTCTGCTGTTGCGAACTCAGAAATGCAAATTTGCAAATGAAGAAAAAAAAAAACAAAAGTTGCACATTTTTTAAAATTTATTTTCAAATCTCTTTTCACCTACGTGATATTCTGGTCTAAGACTGTGTTGGTTGTGATGTCCTGCTGGTTATCGTAGGCGGGGTTGGGGAGACCCCTGATGGGCTGGAGGAGGCGTGGAAAAGGAGAGGTGACCGGCGCTCTCATGGCCGTCCTCAAGGAGCTTCACGCTGAAAAGTGGCGGCTGATGGATCAAGGGAAAACACAAGAGGGGGAAGAAGAGGAAGATGATGATGATGAGGATGAAGATGACGATGATGAGGATGACGATGATGAGGATGAAGATGATGATGATGAAGAAGAAGAAGAAGAAGAGGAGGTTTGTTTTTCTTGCTTTAATTCATTGAATCACTAAGTCCTTTTACTGGTGTGTAATTATTTTTGAATTTCCTGTGTCAGGAAGAGGAAGAAGAGGAGGAGGAGGAAGAAGAAGAAGAAGAAGAAGAAGAAGAAGAAGAAGAAGAAGAAGAAGAAGAAGAAGAGGCGACAGAGCCTCCAAGCAATCAAACAGAAACACACTCCGGCTCCACGGAGTCTCCTCTCAGTGAGTGTCAGACTGCTAACATAGAAATCAGCTGCAGGGGCATCGGCCTGACTCACCTGCCCATCATCGACAACCTGCAGGCCACAAAGCTGGACATGGCAGGTGTGTGTGTGTGTGTGTGTCAGTGATGTTGTGGTAGATTAATCACACAAAATGAACATGCTCGTACAGAGGTGAATGGTAGAAAACACTCCACTGATATCATATGAACTGGTTCATCATTAAATCGGCTTATTTATTAAGTTTCTCAGACGCTCTGATTCGTACTTTGATGCCACAAGACTGTTAATCATTTAACTGAGAAACTAAAAATGACCATATATTCTTTAGATCAACATCCAAACAAAAGTGTAAATCAAGAGACATTTAAGTGAAGCCATTTATCCAACCTAATGGCCAGAAACTTGACATTTCTTCAGGTTCAGTTTTCAGTTTTTATGTTGTGACAACTCTGCTTATAGTCTGGTTAGGTTTTGGCACAAAAAGATAATCATATAATGTAAGTCACTTAAGTTTCACAGCTGTGATAGTGAGTGACAGACACCAGGTAATTGACACCTAATATAGAAATTATGATATGACACGTATGACATGTACACATTTCAACATATCCATGGTTTACAGGCCCTTACAGCAACATTATGTAACTTTATTTATCCTTCAAGAAAACAACATCAGACTCATCGCTCCGCAAGCTTTCTCTGGAGTGCCGAACCTGGACACGTTGGACCTGAGCAAAAACAAACTGGATGATGAGGCTTTCAGCCAAAACCCCCTGTCTGTGAGTAACTCAGTCAGCAGCCAACACGGCCGTCAACACTTCTTCACTGTCAGTGTGTCAACAGTCCAGTTAAATACTCATCTGCAAGCACATCACACCTGGTTGTATTCTGCATGTTTACATGTTGTAAAGTAGTAGAGTACATCTTATTTCTACGTTAGAGTTCAGCTGAAGGGTATCGGTGCTTTTAAACGCTCAAGTGTTACATGATGTATGTGCCATGTGGTACAAGTTCACGAGGAGACATATCGTGTCATGTATCACCCAGTCATAAAGCTGCAGCTCCAGACCTGAAATACCACACCAGCCTGCTCCGCCTGCACTGTTACTGTCCCTTTAATGCTTGCGGGTATCAAGTGAAGTTGATCATATTTGCGATAAATAGCGTGTCATCACGTGACTTTTCTCCCCCAGAGCTGGAGAAAAAGCAGTTTCTAACCCAACTGTAAAAAAATAAATAAAAAATAGAAACAACAAATAGGAGAGGCAGAGCCCAAAGGAAATGAAACAACAAGCAGAAAGTTCTCTTTCATGGTGCCACATATTGGAACTATCTTCTTAAGTGTCACTCAAATTACTTACCAGCTAGGCTCCTCGCTTGCCTCAAAAATCCGTATGTTCTGCCAAAATGAGGGAAACTCTTCCAACTGAAGCACATTTTCTTTTTGATTTTCTATTTTGGGTATTTAATTGAGTGGTTAATATTCACTGGAGGTCAGAATAGCATAATAATGAACGCAGAAAAAAAGAAAAGAAAAAAAAAAGAAGCTACAAAAAGTAAAGCTCGCTGCCTGCTGAGGGTACAAACATTATAATTGCAGCAGATGTTGCCATAATGTCCCTGTAAGAGGCGGCGCTGACATTTCTTGACCTGTAGGTCCAAATTGCAGCCACTATTGTTTTTCCTTTCCTTGGTCTGATATTGACCCAAAAAGCTCCCTCTTGTGGAGAATCTGCAGCCTACTGAATGTGAACGTGAGTGTGTGAGTTACGGGCCAGTTTTATAGGTTACTCTTCATCTAATTACAACAGAAATCAGGCGGCATCCTGTATCATTACGGTAATAAAAGAGCGCTGAAGATTGCATTAACTAATCTTTTCTAAGATTAGCCTCCGGTCTAACCTCTAAATGACCACATGCCAAACACAGATCCTGACCACGCCGAGGCAGCGCACCACACTCTGACCAATCATTACACGTCACCATCAGCACACTCTCACAGTATTGGCTGGACGGACCTGTTGGAACACAGCTGCAGCCAATGATGTGGAGAATAAAAAGGAAATTATTTTTAGAGGAAGATTTTTCTTCGTTTTTTTTTCTCCTCACATCCCAGTAATGACAGAGGACTGATGGACTGGCGCGAGGGACACTGCAAAAGACTCAGTCCACTGCTTTTACTCGACACACACCGACCACAGCAGCTTTCACTGAGGAGCCACACAGAGTGGCTTTACTAAAAATACGACATGATAGATGACATGGAAGAGATGCTCGGATTTTATATTCTCTCAGTTGGTTTATTTCTGTGAACTCTGTGACTGTGTCCTGCTTGGCAAGTCCGGATGGAAAATTATGGATTTGGAGACTAGCATCCATTTTGTCTGTTTTGTGTCTCTTTTTCTTGCTGCGTGTCATGCAGAACTTGACCTTTCTGAAGAAGCTGAACCTCGATGGCAACCAGCTCACCAGGATCCCGGCGCTGCCGCCATCTCTGGAGGAGCTCAAGATGAACAGCAACAAGCTCAGTGCACTCACCCTTCGCTGTTTCACCGGTAGGACTTAACCCTGTCTGCGCACATGGAAGAGGAACAGCATCTCTTGTTAAAATAATGATAATATTATTTTGCATGCCCCTTCTAGGCTTGACGAGCCTGTTGAATCTGGAGCTGGAGGAGAATCTTCTCCACGAGGGAAGCGTGTCACCACAAGCCTTCAGACCACTAGGGAGGCTTGTGGAGCTCCAGCTGGACAAGAACCGCTTCCGTTCCCTCCCGCTGGGCCTTCCTCCCTCTCTTCAGGTGCACTGGTATCAATTTACTGAATCCTGTAGGGAAAATCCTCCTCCTTAAAGGGCAACTCCACTTATTTTACACATTAGAGTGTGTTTACAGCTCTTGGGGAGTACTACTGCATACATGAAAAAAAAGTAGTATAAAGCCTTTTGTGGCTCGAGAGGAAGGTGCATATGATTATATGAATTGTCTCCGGTGATGCCACTCAGTGGATACATTGCATTGTGGGTAATGTAGGTTCCAGGGTTGGAAAAGGAAGAAGAATGTGTGAAATACAAAATGTGATGGCTCTGGTTCTGCCACATCAATTTAATCATTTGTCCACAAAGAGTGTGCCCACATTACCCACAATGCAACTTAACCACTGAGTGACATCACTCAGAGCCACAAAAGGCTTTATACTACTTATTTTCACACATGCAGCAGTACTCCCCAAGGCCCCTAAACAAACGTACTTAAAGGGAGTTACCCTTTAAGGACTGGAGCACCTAATAATGTAATCATTTCCTGAAACTGTAATAAGATTTACACTGACCTTGAACACAAATGTAATGAAACCTCATAATGCAATTACTCGACCAATAATGTATTACACTATTACATAAAATTTTCATTGGGTAGCTTATATTTTTTTCATTTTGACAGATAACAAGTTCATTTTCAGTTCAGTGTCCTACATTTTGTGTTTGTAATTTTAGAAAGTTCTATACTTTGGGTTTGAAATGCAAGTTTGAGTCCCCAATTTCACCTCAGAAAGCCTGACACCAGGGGCGGCCTTAACCTGAATGACGCCCTGAGCGAAACTCTTTCTTCATTCTTGTCATACAGTACATTTCTACCGTCCCACTGCTTTTGTGAACATAAATTTGCATGTTCACGTCGACTGACGGAAAAGCAGGTCTTGTGAGAATTTATGACCTGTAGCCAGTGGTGGGCCTAGCTTGATTGACAACCTGAGTGAAACTCCCCTGCCCCCCCCCCTTCCCCTTCTTCCACAACCTCTGTATGTGAGACTTTCTCAGCAGCAAGCAGATGCGCCTTTACAAAACAAAGGGTGCCCAGCCGCCTACTCCCCACAGGGCAACGTGACATAATTGACGTTGCGTGCAAATGAGCAATACAAAAACCAGATGAAATAAATGCCGCCCCACAACAAATGCCGCCCTGAACCGCTCCCCATGTTGCCAATATGCGAGATACTGACATCAGGAAATGAACAATGCCACCATGATGCCCTAAATCAGATATCCCTGTCTGTTTGTGTCCTTCTTTTTTTTTTTTTTATAGGACCTCGAGATGAGTGAAAATCTGATTGAGGAGGCGACAGAGGAGGCGCTGAGGGGCTGCGTTCATTTGAGAGTGCTGGACCTGAGTCACAACCTGCTGCATGAGCACAGCATCGGCAGCCAAGCCTGGACCCGTCTCAAGTACGTCCATCGATTCGTCCGTTAATCCATCCAGAGCTGTCGATTTTAAGAAGAATAATGTTCTGCAGTTCCCCTGTCGGCCACAAGAGGGTAGACTGGTTTCATTTGGGATCCTGAGCCCCGTTGTTATCTTATCAGTTGATGGTTGAGGCACTTAAAAGATTTAAGACGTTCTGATTGCTGCAGTTAGCTGGTCTTTATGGTCCCCCTGGGCTGAGTTCTTTTTAACAGCACTGTCCACCACAGGAAGGATTGGCGCTGCGCTCTCCACACATCATCACACAACAAAGACAGATAAAAATGGATGACTCACATCACACAGCACTCTACACGTCCCTCGGCAGGTCACCCTTTTTAGGGCTGCCGTGGCTGCTGGTCACAGACTTTTGCCACAGTGAGCCCCTCTACACCTCAGGGTCCCATACCTGCGTACATCACCTATCCTCAGTATCTATGGATGAGGCAGATGCTCTCATTCGCACACAGAAACGCACATCACGCACGGTCCAGACCAGTACTTTCATCTCCTTTATCATGTCTGTGCCTTTCGTGACGAGTCTGACCGATGAACACAAACACAGACGCATTCTTCTCCTGTTTTCCTCTTCTTTATTTCGCTTTGTCTCACACACACACACACACACACACACACACACACACACACACACACACACACACACATAGCGCACATGCATACATATCTTAGAAGTTCTGACAGCTGACCTTGTGTACTCAGATGAGCAGCGGTGTGGGGGAGAGCCTGAGGGCAACTGTGTGTCTGCATTGGTGTGTTTGTGCATATATGTCTCGGTGTGTGTGTGTGTGTCTGTGTGTGTGTGTTGTTTAAATATAGTGAATTCCAGTGGGTTTTTTTCTCTGCTCCCTGGGATCCTTGTGAACCACGGTGGGAGCTTCAGGGAAAACTGAGGAAAAGAAAATGCTAAAGAGCGAGAGAGAAAGAAAGGCAGGAAAGTGCTATTAAAGAAAGTTTGTATTTTACTGTGTGACTGAATGATTACATTAGAGAGGAGACAGAAAGTCTAAAAAAATAGTCCCGGTAAAAGTGATTGGGGTTAATTACGTTTGTCTTGTAATCACAGATCGAAACGTGTAAAAAAACAAAAACTGGTCCAAAGAGTGACAGAAAGATAAAGGAAGAGTTTGAGTGAAGCTAAAAATGGAGGAAACTCAACCAGGCTGCTCTCTGAGCCTTCGCTTGACATCCTGACCTCATTAGTGGCGAGAGCAGCGGTCCCCTCCTCGGCACTGCAGGCTTATTAACCGGCCCTAAAGCTTCCTCCGGCACCGCGTAGACTACAGAGTGTGAACAAATTCTGCTGGACCTGAACTCTACCCAACACAGCAGGAGATGATACCTTAAAGTTCATTAGCGAGACCCCGAGTGGCGTGAACCAAGACTCCTCCCTGTGGTTGTACTAGACATCATCCTGCAGACCTTTAATGATTAAACCCGCGTTTTACTTCTTGTGGAGATGTGTATTCATCGTGTAGCCCTGCAGAGTGGAGAAACAGCCAGAAAAAAAATGGAGAAACAGTATGAAAAGTAAATTGGTTAATGATAAAGTAAACTGCAGAGTGCTGGTTCTGGTTAGTGGAGCGCCTCCGTTCCATGTCATGGAGTCCGTGTTATTGTTAACGCCTGCTGGGGTTCAGCGATTGGAGGCTACCGTGGAGGATACTGGAACCTGGGGGAGTGTAGTTTGGCCCGCTGCCACCACCTTACCTCATTATCAACCTTGTTCTCTACGGTCAGTACTCAGTACTGTGTGTTTCTGTATGTTTGCTTAAAGAAAGTAAAGTGAACTAACAATTTTGACTATCCAACACTTTTTAGCTTAAAAGTCTACTTCACTTGGTAATTCTGAGGTAGTGACATGCTTAACCAACAGAAGTGGAGATAAATCATAGTACTCGAGTACTATATCTAAGTATGGTACAGTTTTTAGGCTCTTGCATTTAACTTGAGTATTGCTGTTAAATTATGCTTTATCCCTTAACTCAACGACATTTCAGAGGGAGCAATTGTACACTGTAAATATTCAAAGTTTACTTTACTTTAAAAAAGTACTATTTCACTTGGTAATTTTGAGGTAATCAGTTTCCTCAATTTTTTAAAGTAAAGTCCGATTTTACGGTGTACTTTTTTTTTTTCAATGATAAACTTGTTTAAACTAAAATATAATGTTTAAACTCCCCCTCAACATTCCTCCGGGAATAGTTTATTCTTCTGACTTGATTATTAGTCTATTAGTCTGTGTAGTTTTGTTTCGTGTGTGTGTGTAACTTTGAGAAATACAAACAGAGGTGTCTTTATACAATCTTATATTGCAAAGGGACAATTAAACTGATCTTGAATCTTGAATTTTATACTATAAAGTTTAAGCTACACAGCAGTATTTGAATTGAATCAAATGAGCCCCACTTTTACCATCAATGACTGTAAGACAATAATATGATATATATATAATTCTGAAGTAGATCATTCTGCCAAAAAAGTTCTTTTACTTGCGGTTCTTTAAGTATGTTTTGTTGCCAAAACTTTTGTACTTTTACTTGAGTAAAATTTTGACTGCTGGAATATTTCTACTCTGTGGTATTAGTAGTTTTCTTTAAGTAAATGATTTCAGTGCTTCCTCCACAACTGTGCAGCATTACAGATTAAACAGTAGCTATGTAAAGTAGTTAAAATCAGCCCCATAATAACATACTGTATATCATGATCATGACATTTTCTGCATAAAGAATCCTTTGATGCTTTCGGTACATTTGTCTGATAATACGTCGGTGCTGATAACATCTCTCCTGGGGGGTTTATCTTGCAATTCTTTTATCTTTATACACACAGAACACACACAAATCGACACAATCGTTTGCTATCTCCTGCCAGCATTCGATCCCCTCAGCTTAAATAACAATCTTACATGTCTCCAAATCGTCCCTTTTTGTGGTCGATCAATATTTAACAGCCATCACATCAGTGCTGTTGGCCAGCAGAGCTGACTCCAAGCTCTCCATGTTCACTGAGACAACCAGAACGTGTTTTAAATTACCAGCGCGGATTAAAGCTGCGTAAGCATCAGTCCTTCCAAAAGTCCAGAATAATAGTGTTTCATGGGTAATATGTTCTCAATTCTAGCTTCATTTTCTGCCATTTTTTTCGGGATTTATTGGGAAAATGATTGTAATCAGGCCTTTCTGCATAAATTACCTAATACTACAGGGTATTCTGCAGCTTAACATAACAGCCTCGTAAAACTGTTTTATCAGTTCAAAGATTATCCAGAGAAACTAGATTGAATGCATTAATTAACAAGTGTTGTCTTACTTTATTTTGTGTTAGCAGTTTGTGTCGATCGAATGGTATTTTTTGCACATTTGGTTTGAATTAGTTGTGTCATTTTGACGGACAGGCTGTCGTTGGAGAGGACCTCTGTGTAAATCATCGCTGCTTGCTCAGGCTGACTGAATGTAGGCACGGGTTCAGCAGTCATCGCACAAAAGATGTGCCTGTCGTGTTGCGTTGTGACATGTCCAAGCCTCGTGGGACTTGTAACGATGGCTCCTCCATCAAATTGGTTTTGTTATAAGCTTTCACATATGGGAAAACAAACACACACAAAGGGAACCAATTGCTTAAGATCACATAGATGCCAAGTGAAAACCTCTAACTTTGATTAAGTTGGCTTTGACGAACACATTTCATGTATGTATAGCCTGCAACATATGCATACAAATACTCATACTGCAGCAGGTGTTACTTACTTACTGCACGTACCGCTGCAGTAAATTGTTAAAGTCACTTTTAACGTATTCATTCATACAAATGTGCCTCAATCTGTTTTCAACAGATTTGAAAAATGGTCTTAAATTATTTCCAGATAGCTGCTTAATGAATTCAGTGCACACAGAAGCCTGCAACAGAACGTCAGGACTCGGCCGAAAGCATGCCGTGCCACAAGCCATCCTTCACTCAATTTTTCAAAGTCCAGTCTTGGTCTGTCTGGTCTGCATAAAGCAGGAGCTCTTCCTGACTACATTACCCTACCTTGGTTAGGTTCCCAACGCGTGTGAGACAGCTTGTGTGTTGCTGGCACGACAGGCTACATAAGTGCTTCTGTATCCTCGTGTGTTAAAGAGAGCAGGACCAACCCCCCCCCCGGCCTGCTGGTCCCCATTACGAGCCAGCACACTGAGGATGAGCAAGGGCATCAGATCGATGACTCATGGACACATTTCAGGTTTATGTAAGCTGTGTGTGCAATAAATTACCGTTGGAGGGAGAGTGCATGTGTGTGCCGATCTATTAAGGAAATGGCTTATTCAAACTCACATGTTTGTGCCTGTGAGCATGTTTATTTGTCTGTGTATACTTCTTCCTCACATCATGTTGCACATACTCGGGGTTGCGTATGTGTTAGTATGAGCGTATGTGTGTAGGTGCCAGTGAGTGGGAGTGCGGAGGGTGGAGGACTCTGAGAAGAGAGGACTGTGTGTCCCTCCGCTCATTAATACCATGTGGAGCTCTACGCAGCGGCGGACTGCTGCTGAGCTTCCTGGCAAAGACTTACAGAATACAAATCAGCAGCAAACAACTGGTCTGAACTGGTCCTGAGAAACAGATAGAAGGGTAAATATTTCGGGGGTTTAGATTTCGAGCTGAAACCACATGTTCACAGCAATTCGTAACGGCCACAACACGTACAGGTTAAACAAAAAGCCCGCTGAGTGTTCTGTGAGTGTAAGGCCTGTGTGTTCCGAGTTAAATCTGTCATTGTGCTCCCTCCCCTCTGCCTCAACTTTGTTTTCAATAAAACATTTAATGGCTGTATTAATGTGATATTTTATGACACCTCTGTTAAGCTGAGAGGCATGTAACCAACCTCAAGTTTCCTGGAGTCAATAATGGACCTTGCTTTACAGAACTGAGGGAGGAAGGACTCATGCAAACCGAGACCTTACCTGTGATACAGAAAAATGATCAGAAATACTTAATTTTTGCGGTTATGCTTAATGCCTATCAACGAGTCAGATTCTGAGAATTACAACTACTTTTATGACAGAGGGCTGAGGTTGAATTCAGGAGTCTCGCAGCCTGGAGAAAGAATCTGCTCTGTAGTCTGGTGGTACGGTAGCAGAACAACTAGCTTATGATGTAACATTTTATGTCACAATTGCCTTGCTATTGAGCTATACCTTGATGACATAACATAACTAAGGGATGTTGATAACTTCAACAAAATCACTATTGCAGAGCAACCAAATCTGTTCGCTGTAGGCTTACATGTAACCTGTGTTCGAACGGTAACGTTACTAAAACAAACTTCGTTTCATCCAAAAAATGAAAAATACAGGTTTTAGCTTTAATTTTACAACTAATTCAAAGACATATTGTTTATCTTTCTTTTGCTCACGTTAAAAAAATGCTAGCCAGATCAAGACCTTTATGAAATGAGGTGTTGGTGCTCATACGACTTTTGTCCACTTTGGCCACTAGAATCTACTTTAGTTGCTTCAGGGTACCAACGTTTTGATTTATTTTGTGATTTTAACCCCACTTCTCATCGTTACACATCATCTATCTCATAGAAATCCCAACCCTTAACCCTAAACCCCACAAAAACACCAATGATTAACGTCCCCTGGGAGCTGTAAAGTTCAAGGGAGGAGAGTTAATGCGGAGGCCGTACTGTAAGTCACCTTTACGAGTAGCAGAAGTGCTGAGGCACTGATCATCAGTCAAACCACCGCCGGATCAAGTGCCTCCTCCATCCATGACCCTTCACTCTCACTCTCTCCTCATTGGTCTCCATTGCACTTGACTGTGTGGTCATTGGCTGGTCACCTTAGGGTGGTCTGGGCCCATTGGCTGTTTTCTGTGGTCTATGGATGTTGGAAAACAGGAAATGAGGTTCCTCTCCTGCTGTGAGCTGTGCTGTAAACTCACAACAGCTGTGCAGGATCTTCCAACAAAAACACTGAGCCCCTGTACTACATCTTCGCCTCAGACCCCTGAAATCTGGTCCCCCCTCTATGGCTGTTCATTCTCTTTTCTGCAAACCACACATTTTCATTCCCCTTATCTGCCACTCAGTCACAAATCCCCCCTCAAACTGCCATGCATTATACCTCGCCCCCAGGCCCCATTATATCCTCCCCTGCTGCTCCCCATGATTCCCCCACAGCCTAGCCTCCTGCTCTGCACTGCTGACTCCCCAGCAGCGCTACGCAGGAGTCCAGTAACTATAAAACATGAGGCCTGCAGTTTAAAGCCTTGGATTAAGAAAGGAAGTAGGCATCCATTATAATACTTGAGTGTCAGTTTTAGAGAAATTTTAATTTTGAGCTGATTATGCTAAATTAAAAGTCAAGGGACCACCAAAGTCAGTAGGATTCATTCTCTTGGGGCCATGAATGTCTGTAGAGGCAATCTATCTAATAGTTGTCGAGATATTACAGTCTGGACCAAAGTTAGGAACCGTCCAACAGACTTAATTTGCCACTAGAATTGCTGAAAATATCTGAGAGAAGAATTTGAAATTGAACGTCCTCCTCTTTGTGTTTCCTCTCAGGTCCCTGGAAGCCTTGGACCTGTCCTATAACCAGTTCACCTCCATGCCGCTGAATCTGCCTCGCCATCTCCGTAAGCTGACCCTCCAACACAACAACATCAGTCACATCCCCTCCTTCGTGTTCCGTCACGTGCGGCCCGGCCTGCAGACCCTCCAGCTATCCCACAATGCCTTGAGCAATGAGGGTGTAGAGCGGTTCTCCTTTGTCGGAACGTACCGTTCACTACATGAGCTCCTACTGGACAACAATCACCTGAGGGACATCCCGCGCTGCGTTCGGCAGTTTAAGAACCTGAAGGTGCTGCAGCTGGATAACAACCAGATCAGGTAGAGTCTAGCTTCCCTGGAAGTCACTTTTTCAGAGTGACTTTCACAATGCAGGGATAAGCTAAATGCTTGCTAGCATGTTACCCAATCCTGCTCTAATGCCATTAGCTTTGCTGGTGCAGCCCCCTTTGGAATTACTCTAAGGAGCTTGGCAAAGAAGCAAAGAAGAATATTGTGGAACGTTCAGTGTCTTATGGGACAGTCAGATATGAAGTCAGTGACTATCGTTGTCACAGCAATGTCTTATTACTGTCTGTGAACTGTACCAGACTACTTGTGACCAAAACAACAGTTATTACTGATATTTACATGACGTGATTTTTTGTTATCACAGTCAGTAGCCAAAGTCAATGAACATACTACAAAACTTCAGTACAGTCGATAAACAACTGTAGAGAAGTGTTAGAAGGACCTTAGATTTCCTGAATTGATGTAAGAACCGGACACAAAGCTAAGTTGAAATGCATGTCTCAACAAGAGTCTGCAGCCATACCATAAGCACAGCTGTGTTTTGAGCTAAATGCTAATGTTAGCATGTTAACATGCTCATAATGACAATGCTTATATGCTGATGTTTGGCAGGTACCATGTTCACCATCATGATGCTGCATGTTAATATTTTGTAATGGGCAAAAATTCAAGTCCTTTGAAGCAAGTCTTGCCGCTGCCATCAGGCTGTTATTTTGGGTTAACAAGACCGCTTTCAATGGTCAGCGGGTCATAAAAGACACTCAAAAGGTTTGTTGACTTTGCCCCATAATAAGGTTTAAAGGGTCTTTTATAAACTCTTTTACAGCTCAATCTAGAGTTCTGCGTCATGACGCTGTTGGCTCATTCCACCAGAGCGGCTGAAGAAATGCGAAGTTCAATGTCTGATCTTTAAATAACCTACATTTTATTGGTAATACTGAGCTTTTAGCCTGATACCCCTTGTCTGTAAATGCACCAAGTTGGTTGAAACTGTCATAAATCTGAATCTCAACTCTGCGCTCGCATCAGTGCAACGAAACAATTTGCTGATGTGTTTCCCAGTTCGGCTGTGATGAACCACATGATTGGCTTTTGGGGGGAAGAAGCGGGGTACGTGCGATCCAACCGCCATTTCTAGAATTTGGCCAAATTTCATGTCAATCCATCCAATTTCTGTTAAGACTTTTAATTCAAAACCATTAATGTGAACCTTGTGGTGGAGAATACACATTGTTGTATGTCTAAAGTGTTTGCATGTTGTGTTTGCAGGGTGCTGAGGAAGTGGGAAGTGTGCCATCCTCGTAATTCTGGCTCCACCCTGACTTCGCTCCACTTGGAAAACAATCTGCTGGAGGTGGAGAGGATTCCTCCAAACGCCTTCACCTGTCTCTCCGATGCTGAGGGACTGGTCCTCTATCCACAGCAGGAACACAACTCATACAACCAATAGACAAACATGAAAAAGACACGTACCCACAATATACGCATGTGCATCCTTGCTCATGATGACAGCCTCACGGGAAAATAGCATTATCATGTAGTCGGCTTAGTCAGTCATCATCTCACTATCGTTTTACCCATCATTTTCTCTCAGATCTTGTCTTTGATGAGGAAAATGACTGTAATGTTTTATATGTATTAAATCAATGTGTAATTTACACTGTAATGGAGCTAATCTTTTGATTCTGGTGGATGTGTGAAAGGATTAGGATCCAGATCTGCTTGAAACATTCGTTCTAATCTGTCTTTTTATTAAAGTAATTTGTTTGAAAAAAAAGGAAGACTGAAAAGGATTAACTTATGTTTCCAGTCTACATCTGGGGGCAGCAGGAGGAGTCTTTGAGCAGAAGTATAATCGGGGGGGGGGGTGTTAAAATGTGACTTTGGGGGGGTCATGAAGCAGTCAGGTCTTTTGACTGCAGCATGGGGGTCCCTGAGAGAAAGCGAAAATGTCTGGTGACATAGTGTGAACCTGAGGGGCCCATTAGGAAGGAAAATATAAACATCACGCAGGTTTCCCTATTACCAGATGAGTTCCAACATAAACATCCACCACCAGCCGCTCAGTAAAAACACATAGAGTCAGTCTGACTCTGACTCTGACGGGGGCCTCAGCGAAGGGCCTCGAAACATGTAAAGGTGACGTCAGCCGCTGTAGGATTATGTACGGTGATCGGGGTGCAAGTATGTGTGCGTGAGAGGAGCGGGGCAGCCAATTATTTGGGTTGGCAGGAGGGAACATGTTAGCGCGGAGAGTGGAGCCGAGGGGACAAACAGCAATCTGACTTTTAACACACAATACAGCGATTGTTCTGAGAAAGCATCTAGGCTGATCAGTGAAAGCCGAGAAGAGCAGCGGTTCACGTGTAGCCGAGTCCAATAAGACGTGGCTGGAGAAGAAAGAGAGGAGAGGAGATTTGAAACAGAGGAGGGAGGAAGGCAGGCGATTTTGCGTTTAGAGCCATTTTCCTGTTTGAGCGCTGAAGCCGCCGGAGCTCTGGTGTCCTGCCAACCTCATTGACAGAGTGGCTTCCCAGAGCTCGCTGTTCTTCTTGCTTTCTTTCTCTGTGTATCTATCGCCGCTACTATCTCACCATCCATCTTCTGCTGTTTGTCCCTTCTCCCTATGCCCTTTTTCACTCTCACCCCCTCCTGTACAGTTCAATACAACACACACTAACAATGCACCGTTCTCCTGTCTCAACATATCTGTGACCTCGAGCCCCCCTCGGAGATGCTTCGAGCTCCGCGGCGACATGAATGAGAGCTTTGTCCACAACATTTCAAGGCCAGGTAGCAGTTTTGAGGAAAACAGAACATAGCAAGAGGAAAAAAAAAAAAGCACAAACCTCGCTGCACTCTCCTCTCATCCAATATTATTACCTATATACACTGTATAACTCCAATCAGGAACATGAAGTGATCATGAGAGATCAATCAATCAGTCAATTGGTCAACTTTATTTAAACCCAGATCATCAGAACAAAGGAAAGGAAGAACTATAACGACGAAAAATAATGACGAAAAGCAAAGAAGAAAAACCTGTAAAAAAACATTCAGTTACATCAAATCCCTAACATTTTGCAGTTACGCCGGATAATTTACTAGATAGAATAATTACCTTACCTCATCCAATTAAAAATAATAGTTTGAAGAAGTATACAGTAGTACAGTAATATTACAGTAATGTTAATGTTAAATACAAAAAGTACAGTTATTTTAAAAATATAGATGTCTAGATTCACGTTGTTGCAGTGGCGAAAAAAAAAATTAAAAAGGGCACCACATGTATGCGAGGGGGCCACCAGCATGCAGAAAGTCGTGATATACTTATAGTGAAGAGAGGGCCACGTTTTGTCCACTAGAGGGGCACGCTATAGGGCACTTGCCAGTGTTTTTTTTTAAACATGGGGGCACCAGGGAGACGATCCCACCGCCCCGTCGAGTCCACCAGTGCATTGTCGTCTGCTGCTTTACACCAAATCCTACTGCAACAAACATTCCAGAGAGAAATAAAGCGACTAAACTTAATATTTCATGTGAGCTGATGCAAGTGGGAGCAATTCGGTGTTGGGGAGTGTGAGCTCTTTAATTTGCTAATCTGCCCATGCAAAGACACAAAAGTATATCACTTAGACTAATGAACGTAATTAAAATGATAAAGCGGAGAGTCGCGCTCGCTCGGTGTGTGAAGTGGTAATTTACCGGCTGCTGTGCACTTGCTGTGTTGACTAGCTGGCTCCAGGTATGAGTTTTCAACAGCGAGCAGCTTTCTTCTGTGGCTCTAAATGAAGAACAGAAGGTCGCCTGCAGATGCCAGAGTTACAAAAGCGGGAGGGAGGGAGGGAGGAGATGGATGGTTAATAAGAGAGAGAGGATGAATGGGTTGTCAAGAGCCAAGCAGATGACAAAGTTAACACGGTTATGACAACAGAGAACATGCCGGGCCTGAATATGTGACGCGAACACACACACACACACACACACACACACACACACACACACACACACACACACACACACACACATATTTATACTCTTCACTCTCTCAGCCTGGGCGTGTAATCACATGTTAAGATTTCTTCTCTCAGTCTTGTGCATGTGGTGCAGTCTCCATAATTGTACAGTCATTTTTACAAACAGCACATTACTGTCTAAGAAACTACACATTCGCACTTATACTGCAGACCCTACACGTACAGGCAGAGTCAAAAGCTGTGCACAGAAAAGACGACCCGACTGCATCAGCCCTCTTTTTGCAGTTTTCCCATCTTTGTTGCACAGATGGATGCTCCAGCCTTTGATCTCAAATCCTCCGACCTCGCCCTCCACAGCTCGTCACGTGGGGCATTTTCACATTTGACAGGCTTGCCACTTCGGTGCCGTCCATCACGCACACGTGTGACACGGCCAAACTGTTCAAACCTGCGCCGCGTCGCACCGGACAGATGTTTCGCGTCCCGTCGAGCTCGGGCCAGAGTCCGTTTGTGAGGGGTTGACCGGAGAGCGGTGTGGTGCTTTTCTTCTCACATGCTCTGCCTGTTCTACCCGGCTACAGCAGCTTCCTGTGTTTGTTATTGGAGGAGTGGGGGAGCGCTGGCCGATAAAATAAAAAGCACAAGTACACAGGCGCAGAGAGAAGCAGCTGAAGACTTATTTTCCTGAGTTAGGTTGGCATCAAAAGCGGGTAAAGTGAGGCGAGGACGTTGTGTCTCACCCTACATGAGACTGGGTTCCAAGTGTCAAGGGTCAACCATTAGGAAACAAGAATGTGCTTACTTAACCGATCGGCCATTAGCCCTGGTGTGATCCTTTTTATAGCCAGCAACTTTAATGACTGTTAAATAAACTTGCGTTGGGCTGAAATCCAAAAACACAGAAACAACAATTTGGTCAATATTATCTTTCTCTTCTCTCCCCTGCACACACACACACACACACACACACAGTAACTGCATGGCAGCACCTACGCAAGCGAGCTAACAAGTGGGTGTGCTAATCTCTGGAGACACGTTAGCTGAACACTCGTAGGACAAAAAAGAGTTTAATTTGGATGCCAAGCCCTCGAGCTACAGACCAACACCATAATCAACTGAACCACAGTGAAAGAGAGCGAGAGAGACGGGCAGACAGCAGAGGAATAAGGAGTGAGAACCAGAGAGCGGGACTGAATCTACAAACTGAGGGAGAGGAAGCGGAGGGAGGAATGTTATCTGCAAAAGACCTTTATCAAAACCGTGTCCCCTGCCAACACCCCTGCAGAGCATTGATCTGGTCTGCATGCCTTTTCCGCCACTGTGGTTACTGCACTCTCTGAGAGAAAAAGAAACAAGGCAGGAGTGCCGGTCTCCTCGTGTATTGACATGTACGATGAGGGACACAATTATGATTTCGAAATGCTACTGAAGCAGCCGAGCTCGTGGATAACGTGTACTAGATAACAGATAACTGCAAACGTCTGTGTGAAGCCGACTCTGCGCAGGGCCGGGGAAGAGTTTCCAGATGGTGTGGCTTGCCAAACTCACTGCCTCTGCTCTGGGTGCTGGCAATATGGAGCAGAAATCAGAGAGAGGCAGTGAGAAAAAAAACATTTCATCCTGCCAGAACAAAATTTAATAGAAAACTGCGAGAAGACACAAAATCATACGTTTCGTAAACACAGTGCTACAAATGCTTTTTTTTTTTCTCCTCGTGATTTCGGTGGAGCTGGGTGTGATCACAATGTCCAATCCAAGTACTAATCAGAGAGAGATGTGTTACTCGGTGTTCCTGAACTGTGACGCGGCAAACATATTAAAAAAACTGCAGAGAAGTGTAATGATGGGATGCTATACTGATCAGATTATCAATTATTTTTACATTTTTGAACTGCAAAAATAACTTCAAACCTATAGTTTACACACACCTGAAGGTAAGAAAGGCTCGGATGTAGTGACATAAGACGGCAGCTCTGATACGATTTGTTGTGTCAAAACTCTTGGGACACTTTGTTTGCTCTTCTCGTCCTGCTTCTCTTTGTTTATCGGCAGGTTGCATACAAACTGCAAAAGGTGCACACCTCTACTGACTGTATCGTGTTGAAGGGGGCTCTATGTGACAGTCGGTTGCAATTTACATGCGTTGATCCTTGTTGGATTGGCCAAATTTGAGCGGACTGTAATGTGACGTGAAACACGAGACCATCCCGTCTCTCTCAGGTTGTCTATACAAGCCTTTGGACGATTTCTTTAAAGGCGTCATTTGTGACGTGAAAATAGACACGTCCATTTCAAACGATACGAAACAGTCTCTCACGGACCTCAATTTTTCCTTCGCCACCGTCTAACTCAGATCTAAATTTATTTCACTTGTACTGCCTCCGCTTATCTTGTCTGAACTATTGGTTAGACCGATACAATGCCCCCCACGACTACCAGAGTTATCGCCCAGTTGGTATGTATCCGTAAAAGCTTCCGGAAATCAGAAATACGGACGAAATGAACGCAGAGTTGTGGACAGAAGGCTGGCTCCATATCCGTATGCGTCTCTAACACTGAGCATAAATGTGCCTTAAGCATATGTTGTTTAAAGCTGCTGGGCTTTGGATTTCTTTGTGAAGGACTCGGGTCAGATTTTCCTCGACAGTCCAAAGGATGCGACTTTATGCACGTTCTTGAGCGCTTTGTCGAGTCTGCTTACGTCTACCAACGAGCGGTTTTCAGCACAAAACAGAAGCTCCAAAGAGCCCCTTGAAGTCAATGAAAGCAATTTGGTTTTAATCATTATCTATATTTATCGGCTATAATTTCACCGATATGATAGCTATAATACAAATTTCCCAATAGGGGGCCGATTGTGTAGGGATGACATATTTTTGTAGGATAACGCGAAAGTTAGCATCTCCACGGACCCCTTGACGAAAAAGCCTACGGGATTTTTGATTTAGATTTTGGATTAATGCCATAGATAAACTCTGTGGCAAACACAAGGTCATGATACTTACACGTTTTGTTCAGGAAGATGATCTTCACAGACGAACACCACCTTTGTGATTTTCGAAGCTTAAATTAAATCACTAGAAGTAAAAAGGCTAAAAACGTTATATATAAAGCGGCTACAGTACGGTCACATGGCTTGAACGTCACCACCACAAAGAGTCTTACGACGCAATCACTCTACGCATTTTCTATAAATTGATCACTGTACAAGTTGTAAAGTTCAAGTTCAAGAAGAGTTTGTAACTGAGGTCGGCCTGTAAAGACAGACTCGTGAGTAGATGAGCCTCCGTGTTCGGTGTGAGGACGTTTAACGTCCCCGACTACCTCTGCAGTCTCATTTAGACACTCGTCAGCAATTTTTAAGACACGTAAGCGCTGTATAATCAAACTGTGGGACATTTAATGGTGTATTTTGTGTCACAGAACAACCACGTACCTTCAGGCATTTAACTGAAACTGAAAAATGTAACTGGTTTTAGGACGCGTCACTACACTG
The DNA here is from genome assembly GCA_039737535.1 of Lagodon rhomboides. NCBI lineage: Eukaryota > Metazoa > Chordata > Actinopteri > Spariformes > Sparidae > Lagodon > Lagodon rhomboides. Next base: position 19,489,935 of record CM077792.1, on the reverse strand, counting down.
TTTTTTCCCTCTAAAAAATGTAAATGACGGCTACATAAGGCTAGGTTTACCCTACAAATCCCTCCCCAACACCGAGGTGATGCTGGGCAAAAAAAAAAGCATTTCAATTCCACTGCATGGAGACACATTTTTCTTGCTCTTGACTTTAAGCTTTTATCTGAGGGAGCGACAACACTGTGGTTCCCCCCGTGGTGTTACCGTAGGCCTATGTCGCAATTACACCGTCGTGAAGTCTGTCTGAGACAATACCATGTTTTACTTTGTGTGCTAAGTGGTAGTGCGAAAATTACAATGTCTTCTCTCAGCAGTGCCTTCTGAAGCAATTAATTACAGACCTCAGGCGCAAAGTTCAAACAGAGCTCCGTCTCCGTCTCCCTGTACGTCCTGATGAGACATCACCACGAGTTTTACCATGGGGGGGATTGTTTCATGTACTTAAAACAATCCCATTTAGTGGTTTCACACAGGTTACAAGCCAGCGATGCCATGAATTTTTTGCCTGATGCCACTTCATGAACTATCTTAAGAGTGCCACTAACTTTATATAACTTTAATACTGTGCCAGCTACTATAGCAGCACTGTACTCAGGCCTATCCTCCTCCTCCTCCTCCTCCTCCTTCCTCCTCCATCCAAAAAGGGGAGAAAGGAGGCTGGCTCGCTAACTTTATGGGCTTGACCCCCCCCACCCAGCTCTCAGTCATTTCCTCGGGTTTGGACAGGAGAGAGCACACACGGTGCCCGGACACGGTTCGCAGTGGCACACGTTGGCGGAGGAGAGCTGCGGTCGGACGTCAGAGGACCCCGGGGAAATACTGCAATAATCTCTAATGTGATGAAATTATAAGACTAAACTTTTTTTTTTTATTTTTGGTTTAAAAAAAAGTCTCCGGGATAAAATCTGACGCGCAGAGGGAGAAAAACACCCTTCAAGCTACTTTTTTTTTTTCGGATTTGGAATTAATATCTAATTTCTGTCTATAAGGTAGGGGAGATGAACTTTAGACTGATTTTACTCGTGAAAATAGAAAAAGAAAAAGTATTACAACGTTTGCCTGACGTCTAGAGACTGTTTAACTGCCGTTACATTGATTTGATATCAAAATAATTCAGATTTAAAGTGGCTGTAAAACTCTTCCGCCACATCTCGAGATGCATTTATTTATTTATTTTTTGCACGTTTAATTTGTTTAACTTTTTCTTCCATTGTTGTCTAGTTCGCAGAATATGCACAGTCACACTTGTGTCTTATTTCTCTTGTTATTTCCTGTCATGATTATTATAAAAGGAATATTACGTGACCTACTTAATGCGACCCGTCTCATCCACTGGCGCATCTGATGCTGGAGCCTCTCCATCGGCTCTTACTCCGGACTCACGCTAGATGGCGCAACGAGTCTCTGAACGCTGCTGGATCGAACTTGTCATTACTGGATGAGATTATAACTAAGCTAAAACTTTTCTCTCAACTCACTTGATTCTCTAATTAATGCACCTTAATGCCCTGACCGGGCTGTAAATGCAGCAGGGCATGTGCAGCGGCTCTTTGAACAGTCCCTGCAGCATCATTTAGGGAGAATAATTATAGTGAAACGTGCCAATCAAGTCCAACCTCCTCTGGTACACACAGAACCTCTGCTACCCTCAAATCCAAGCCTCTGCACACACACGGTGCCCAGATTGAGAAGTGTTGAGAGGGCTGTTGCCTGAGGAAGTGTACTCAGTAGGGTGATTACTACACCTTTCATCGCTGTGTTTGATTCTGTCACATAATGCGACGCAGACAAACAAACATATAGTTTTTATGGAAGGAACTTTTTTTTCCTCCCCATCTGTGTCCATCTCCAGTAATTCTCAGCTGTCAGTGTGTTTAACTGGGTCACCTTTAAAGAAAGCGTCTGTGGAGTCAATGGTCGGACAAGCCGATGCTCCAGATCCGTCTGTGTCCTTCCTGTCAATTAGCCAACCTGTGGGTGGACCACTCTGCGCCGGCTCGCTTATCAGTCAGTCAGTCCATCCACCTGTCTGTGTCAGCGCTGCGTAAATCACAATTTGGTCTAACTTCCTCTGCAGCTTCGTATTTCCCCCGGCAGAGTTCAGGTTTGAGGCCAAATCAGTGGTTAAATGTTCTTACGATTTTGGATCAACGTCAGGCTTCGACTTGAAACAGCTCTGGAAATGTTTCACTTTCCATGTTTTCCCAGTCAAATCTGCTGATTGTTCCCTTTTGGTGTTTGAAAAAAGCAGCCATTGTTTACAGTCTCTATTCATAGCCCACTTCTGAACTGTGGAATACTCCACATTCTTTGATTGAGGCTCATCTGCCCACAGGCACACGGACCCTCAGGTCAACTGTCTCTGATTCTGCCCTTCGCTGTTGTCCTGCATTGCTTTTTCTCTCCGTTCCTCTCTGGCCAGGCCTCGTCTCTGCAGCGTCGAGCAGCTTGCCACCACATCCAAGCGTGGCGGCAACAGAGAAGCTGCCAAACAGTTCCTTTTTTTAGGGATAGCAGTCACCAAATTACAGCCGCTGGGGCAGTTAACTCCACCCGAGAACGCTCCTACCGGACCCGCCTAGCACTAACTTGTACTGTCTGAAAAGTACATGAAATTGGGTTGTGTGTGTGTGTGTGTGTGTGTGTGTGTGTGTGTGTGTGTGTGTGTGTGTGAGTGTGTGTACCTGTCTGTGTGTGGAGGGAAGGAGACAGGGCATATGGAAATGAGGGAGGCCAGCCAAATGACCACATCATTTTGGAGGTGGACTTCAGATTTGGAGACCAAAATGTATGGTTTACATACCACTGGTGTGCGTACACGTGTGAGTGTGTGTTTGGGCCACAAGCAAACATTTGTGTGTGTTTTCCATTTGTGATTTTTTTGAGGTGTCACTTAATTGCAGCTTGGCTCCTGCTCAGAATACCATGATGGTTTTTTTGGGGGGCGAGAAAAAAAATACAAAACTTTTACTCCAACAAACGAATATCCCCAGAGCGACGCCCTTCAAATTAGATTCATTGTCTACAACACAGCGCTGAGCCGCGTCGGATACTTTGTGCTCCGTCAGCACTGCGATCACCTCGAGCTGCCATGTGAAGTTAATCGACACTGAGTGTTGACGTGGCGGAAGCCAGTACACCAGCGTTGTGGCGCCAGCTGGCACCTTGGGTAAGCTCCCTGCCCCACCTTAACTCTGCTCACATGACTGCAGTCACAATCGAAGGAGGGCCCCTAAAAAAAGTGGATGCAATGTTAAAATGGGACTGTAGTGTGAGGCTGCACGGATCCCCCAGCTCTGAGGTTTCATGCTGGTGTCAAAGGGTTCAGTGTCTGGTTAAGAAGCAGACAGGAACACATAAAACGTGGGGTGATAAAAGGAGTTGTGTGTGATGGTATAATTTCATGATTTTACAGTCACAGAAATTAAAAACTTTCTCTGTGGGGAAAAGGTGGAAGCAACTCGTATGAGCCAAGAGGGAAAAAAAAAAGGGAGCTTGTGTGCACGAGCGGGTGGGAGGTATCACTGCGGTCACGGGAGACCAAACACTCTGAGAAGATGATTATTCTTGGCACCACAGCGAGCATATAGCTTAAATATATGTTTGTTTAGGTTGACGAGGGCAAAGGCCGCCTTGTGGGAACTCGACATCAGAGTAATTGCGGTGGACGTGATGGCTGACATGTTGCCCGCCACTTGATGGATTGTGCGTATAGGAAATGTAAAGCTAATCTCAGACACCGAGTGTGGGAAACTCAAACAGCTGATGCGCTCGCAAAGGGGTGGATCGCTCAGCAGATGGTGCTTTCGGGGACAACTCAGCGTTTTATTATCAGTCGACGTTAATCCATCCCTGTACCCTGTCTCACATCTTCTTTCTCTGTTGCTCTTTTCTCCCTCCTTAAGCCTGTTTTCACCTTTGGAATCGTGTAGTAAACCACTGGAATTCATATCTTCGCGAAAGCGTCTGTCTTCTGGTGCCTGTTCTAACAGCTTCAACCACTTTTAGATTTGCCCGTGTGTGTTTGTGTGTGTGAAGAGAGAGATTCACATACTAGGCATGAGCTGACACACCTTCCACGCAGACGGGGAATTTCCTCCTCTTCCCTCTCTTCTTTGTTCTTCATCGAAGGAAAGCAATCGTTGCTGCGGAAAACGATGGAAGCTAGACTGTATGGCCAAAAGTACGCGGACGCCTCAGCATTAAAGTCGAATGTAATTGTTGAGCGTCTCATTTAAAAAGCCGTGGACGTCGGTCTGCTGCCATCGCAGCTTCCACTCTTTTGGGGAGAGACTCTTGCGAGACTTTTTTAAAACTGGCTGCAGGGATTTGTTCCCGTTTCAGGAACGTTAATGGGGTCAGACGCTGATGCTGTGTGACGATTCCTGGATCGCAGCTGACGTCAGGCGCTTCAGTATTATGATATCTGTCTATTTGGACTAAGAGGTGTATAAACAGCTCCAGACAAAAAAAGAATGCATTTCTTCACGGGTGTCCGCATACTTTCAGCCACACAGTGCAGCTGCAAACTCTCACGCATCCTTCTCGCCTCCGCCGGTACACAACGCCTACTCCTTCTGTCTTTCTTTCTTTCTTTCCGTCTGCCCCCCCCCCTCGCACCCCGCAGCGCCTCAGAGACAAACACAGTGCTCGAGACGAGAATAGCCGCCCGTCCATCCATCCATTAAACCGCTCTTGGCCTTTTGGATGGGAGGGAGAGGCCGAGGCAATAACAATTAAAATTGAAGCCTTGGGTTTTGTTTTCCTCTCAGACCGGATGTTTGACGGCTCGCGGCATAACTGCAGGGAGAGGAGAGGGATTCGTACGAGCACACACACACACACTCAGGGCCAGATAAAAGTGGTTATTACTGCCAGAGAGGCTGTGTGATTGTGGGATGTAGTTTAGTCTTAACGTCATGTTGTGTTTATAGTGGACTTACACGTCATGATGATAGACTGTTCTTGTTCCGGTCTCCCCTTTTTGCCTTCTTCTCATCTATCATCCCCAACGCCTCTGTCTGCAAATCTCCATCCACTACCACGTCTCTGCAAATCACTGGTTGGACGGATGAAAAATGGCTCCACGGATGAGAGCATGGGTGCCTTATTTTTAGATGTGCGGTACATATACCGTCGCTCTTATATGTTCCATAATGTTGCAAGGCACAAGTGCAGAAATTGCGGGCGTCCGAGGGGTGTCTTCTGTGCACGTCCCAGCTCTTTTGAGCGTTGCGTGTCATTGTGTGATGCTGACTATATATGCCCTCGCTGTGTCCTTTTGGCTGCATTCTTCTGGCCAAGCCGAGGCCAGTGGTGTTTTTTTTCTTTCGCTGCAAAATGGTATAATTTGGCAGCTATTTTTATTGCACGGAGCAGACTACAGGGGCCAGTTATTCATGCTTCCAGACCAGGTCCATATCAAGCACAGGCTCTTTGTTTCGCTGATTTTAATCATGATACTTTCATTCTCTTGCATTTAGCTGAAACACTCAACGGCAGTTGCAGCGGATTGCATAAGCAACTTAAACCGCATAGAAAGGGATCCTTTTCTCACGAACAGTCCCCGATGATCTAGCTCGCATCTGAGGTTATGAGAGGTCAGCAAGTGTTGAATCGACGTGTTGTAAAATCATCAACCACACGCCGCGATGTGTGTACCCAGACCACATTCTTCTTCGTGGGGTGTTTTTGTTGAGGCTTTACTTTTATAATTCAAAAGATCAGTATCAGTTTAGAGAGCAGTTTTTTTCATGAAGTGTGGAATGAGAAGCATTTCCCCCCCAACATTAAAAAAGCCCTCGGAACCAAACTCACAAGCTTTTATTATTGCAGCCTCCCTTTTGAAGCTTTCAAAGTTGAAAAAAAAAAGTGAACAGTCAGTGTTGCTAAAAGTAGCCCAAGACATTAGGTCAAACAGGCAGGACAACCATCAAGCGAATGTTTAAGTGGTTTGGGAAGAATGGGATTGAGACAAAATACTGTTTCAGGTTCGGGGGTTTTGAGAGTTCTGACACATTTGCACAAGTGCTTCCCAGAACCCAGAAATTTCGGTGGAAATGCCCTCAATTGTTTTCAGTCTCTCTGTGAACCTTCACTCCTCCTCACTGCTGTTATTCCTCCCTCTCCCTCCCTCTTCCCTTTAATTCCATCCATCTCTTGGGCCTCAATAATGCTGACAAGCAATCTTTGCATCCTGCTTCCAAAGAAAATGAGATCATGTTGCGACAGGATCCCTCAAACTTCCCTGGAAAGTCAACTTGCATGCTAACCACTGGCATCGAGACTTCGCAGCTGTAGGATTACGGAGCCGGGGATCAGAGGAGGAATTAACACGACAGGGTTAGAGATTATCGGGTTTTAGGTCACCCAAGGGGTCCAGTGAAGGGCTGGGCTTCACGTCACAGGATTAGCTTCAGGTTAGAGGGGCACGGCTTCCACGGTCTGAGGATAAATTGGCCTGGTAATAATTAGTTTGCCTAGGAATTAGATTTTAGGTTGAGTGGGAGGGGCCGGCTGCTGAAGCGCTAGTTAGGTCAGTGCAGACGGGATAGAAAGGAAGCAAACAATCACGCATGTGCTCGCATGTCTGGTGACCTCAATTTGCAGTGTGTGTGTGTGTGTGTGTCTGTGTGTTTGCAGCCATGACATCATGGAGTCTGTGTTTCGTGACATGATGCTCACACACATGTACAGGCACACAGACACACTTGCACACCCAGTTTCCCCTCGAAATGAATGGCGGCTTTGTTTGACCGCCCGGCTGCAGGAATAGAGTTTTCCATCGCTGAGGTGATGTCCTGCAGACTGTATCTGATTGGCCGGCGAGAGGAGACTTGCCCTCCAGGGAACGGACTCGGTGTGCAGGAAGCAGACAGTGGCACTTCGTCAGTGTGGTTTAAGTGACTCTCATTCCCAGAGTCGACTCCTGGCAAGTTTCCCCGGGGGAATGAGTGCGTTTCTCCGCACCAGCCTGCAGCTCCTGGTCTGCCCTGTGAGGTGTGGCGTAAACACTGGGCCTTTGTAATTAAGGACAAGCAGACCATTTCATAATAATTCAATGTCCACTTATCTCTGACCATCACCTGTAGCTATTAATTTAATGCCCTCATGCGCACGGTTGGATTAACCTGGGCAAAGGTTTGTTATTGGGCTCCTGGTGACGGCCCTCACAGTATGTGCACACACACACACACACACAGTGCATTCAGCAGACTATACATGGCAGCATCGGTATTTGCCCCTGAAACCAAACAGTACTTAAAGATGGTGCCAGGTTTTTTTGTGCTGTGGATATTTGGAATAAATACAACTCGATTTAGGAATGTGTGCCACGTAAGCACAATATGACAAAACAGCTACAAGTGCGGATCCAGATACAGGGACGGGTCCAGGAATTTTCTCGCTTTCATTAACATGGCGAGATTACAGGGCATTTTTCTACACTTTTGCTAATTTCTCAGGGAATTATACGTGGATCTCCATCAGATGTTTTTCAGCTGGCCGGTATTAAGTCAGGTCAATTTGATGCCGAGCCTAGTGGTGGGCTCAAATTATGGTTGAGCAGTAATGGGTGGTTGAAAATTTACTGGGCTACCGAGGTTGATATAAGATTAGGCTTGATTGAATTCAATGGGACTGTAGGGCCTTGGCGGAGGTATGCTCTCTACTGAGTGCCATTCTAATTTTGAATGCAGGATTTATTGTCGGGCTGCTTTACTTCTGGGTTTTTATAACCTATAAACTGCCTTCAGAGTGTATGTACTGATGTACAATAAAAACTGACGCTGCTCTCCTTCCTCTTTGTGTTCTTAGTTAAAGATGCTGCCACATTGCTCCATCCTGCTGCTGCTGTGCGTGGTCCGGCTGCTCTCCCCCTCCTCGGCCCTGCCCTTCGAGCAGAGAGGCTTCTGGGATTTCGCCATGGACAGCATGGACAGCATGGACAGCATGATGACGATGATGAGGGACGAGGAAGAAGGCTCGGCCGTAGAGGAGATCCTCCCCCCTGACATGCCCATGTGCCCCTTCGGCTGCCACTGTCAGCTCCGGGTCGTCCAGTGCTCTGACCTCGGTCAGTGAGAGTGTGTGAAACAACAGAGATGCATGTCTGGGATGCTTGGTCATCATTTCAAAGTGTGTGTGCGAGCAAGACCACCTCCAGCCTTGCATGACTATCATAGCTTCAGAGACTAAAGCCCCCCTTTGGTGTATTATATAAAGGAGGAATTTCTTCCTTGGAGATAATGCTGGTGTGTTTTGACAAGGAAAGGCATGTCTTTGAGGGATTTTGTGTTCCAGACTTTGTGTGTAGATACTGGGTGGGAGAGGAAGAGAGAGATGGTGTGAGCAGAAAAAGGAGAAAAAAGACTGGGACGAGAGGAGGGAGACAAAATAAGACGAAGAAAGACACAGTAGTCGACATAAAAAAGAGGGAAAAACTTTGATGGGAGGAGATGAAAAGTTTACAATTTCCTTACTGTCTTTAAGGAGCTGTTTCATGTTGTTTTTCGGGATGGTTAAAGGAAACAAAACAGGAGGAGGGAGGGTGGAGGGTTGGTTTTAGGGGGGTTTTAGAGATGGTGGAGAGGGTTAAAAGGAAAGGACGATAAGAGACATAAAAGTTGTGTTGAGGTTTTGAATGAAAAAATAAGGACGTGAGGATGATTAATATTCACAGTTATGAGCTCCATGAGAAAAATACACACACAGACGAAAGGATACACAAATATTTAGCCATTTCGCGATCTTAAAATATGATTTCCATGATGCTTTTACAGTCTGATTCAATTTTAGTCATGTTTCCATATAAGCACACGCTACAATTTCCCAACTGTGGATATAATAAGTGCACGCTGTTCTTCCTGTGTCTATTCTTACAGGAAGACTGCATGCAGTCGTATTTGTGGATATAAAGATTCCTCACTTTATACTGGCTATACAGCTCTAATAGGCTGTCTGTCTTTAGACATAATGGTTTTGCCGAATCATCATTTTACAAGCTCTATGTATTTACTGTCCCCAGTCTCTCTCTGCAGCGAGTAAATGTGGAAGCGTATAATTTCCGAGATGTCAAGTGCTTATTTAGAGCAGATGTATTTTGGCGATGGCGTCTGTCTCCTCTCAGTGTGCATCCCGGCATGATGTCGGGTATTTGTGTTCAGGGGCGCTGGGGTTTAGGAAGGTGCTAGTTTTGTCAGTTTGTGGTAAGGGCTTTGAGATTTGTGGCAGATGCGGGCGAGGCGCTGTGGTTTGGAGGTTTTAGAGGGTTAAGAGATTCAGTTAATCAGGGTGTTGGCAAACGTTTTTTTTTTTCCCAGGTCTGTTTATTGTGTCTGACACAGGCGTACGAATGTGAAGGTTTCCGCGAGCTGCAGGTGTTGACTGGAAGGTGGATATTTCCTACCACATGAATCCGCCTGGAAACATTCTGCACTTGTCGAGTCATATTTCTCTCGCAGCAGCTGTAATAGCTTTATTATATTTGAGAGAAGTAAATCACAGAGGCTGAGTTTGGTTTACAACTTAATCTTGATCTATCTTCCACAACTTTAATGAATTTATCTGCGCTCCCCGGAGGCAAAAGGCTCATTTTCTTGGATGAGGCTACACCATGAAGTTCTCTCTCTTCTCTCTCAGCACTGCGAGGACGTGGTCTGAGCAGAATGTCAGAGGGAGCTGCTGAGGGTTTGATCCTGTGTGGTGACACAAGGAGGGTGTGGCGCAGTACAACCAAAGCCATATATCTAAACTTAACTCTAGATGGACAGCTCTGGGTAGAGTCCTGTGGGTCAGATGTGGTTGGTGGCAAACTGGATCCCAGTGGGACAGCTGGCGCTTTCTCACCAGCGAGTCTGGTTGCATCATGGTCGTGGTCCAGATGAGGTCGGGCCTGATCGGGATTCGCTTACAGTGGGCTGTCTGCGCCGCCGGCCACATCTGAAACACCCGTCCACGTGGCTCTGTGATGTGGTCTTGTTAATGAGCACTGGTTGCCGTGTTTGTGCGCGTGCTGAGTCATTTTTCCAGATACATCCCTTTGTGGAATCCTGCAGGTGTATTTCTTAATGCTGGCCAACTGATGCAACCAGTGGTGGAAACTAACTTAGTACAGTATTCGTACTTTATTTGAGTATTTCCATTTTCTGATACTTCAGACATCGACTACAAATCAAATGTTGAATATATTGTTCATCAAACTTTAGTTGATAGTTATTTCACTGTTCACAAGCAATTAAATGATTTTAAAACCATTTATTTAAGGAGCCAAATGTAAGAATTTCCTTTGACAGCATTTTAAGCTAAATTAAAATGATCAATAGAATGTGAAGAAATAACTGCTTGGATGTAATGACATGTTCTAGAAATATCTACCAAAGACAGCATGCTAACCAGCTAGCCCCGGCCTGTTACGATGGACCTATTACTACTAGGACACAGCCTTGCTCAGTTGCGCATGAAGCTAAAAACGCTGGCTGGCGCTCTTCTGCATAGCTTTGGTAATTGTGCGGCTCATAGAGCGTGCTCACTACAGACTTCCGCCAACCGGACAGACCCGACTAACTTGCATTGCACCATGTGACGATGTCATGGCGATGTCATTTCACGGTTTGGCCACTACGAAGACTGGCTTCAAAGCCTGCCGCTCCTCCTGCGAGCTTGGTCAAAGTCCAACACTCCCTTGCTGCTCCCAGTCCAAACCGCTAGCTGCACAGCTTACTGAGCTAACTACCGAATGGCATCTACAATTGGCACAGGTTAGGCTTGTGATTTGCTGCCCCTTATGGGTTTGGAGTATGAATTTCGACAGGTGGCCAGTTTTTGCATAATGCACCTTTAAGCAAATGTAAAGGTTTATAAACATCAGCTGCAACTTTAATATGACCATCCACATTCATATGTTCAACTTCATCAACCATCTCCAATAATGCGTAATTCAATTTATAAAGCAATTTGTTTTGTGTTTACATTTGCTTAAAGGTGCAATTTATAGTTAAATAAGCTTTAGGTAAATAGTTTTTATTTACCTAAATCTTATTTAACCATTCATTTACCATTTATTAGTGGTACCTATTTTTTTCTCCACTACATTTATTTCAACAACATCTCATTGCTTTCCAGATTAAGTTTAATTCTGCAAAATATAATCAACGCATAAATTATAATATTATTATATCAATGGCCAATAAACCTGATATACAGTATAATAGATATTATTTTGAAATTGGCAATTGTGTATACTGAGTACTTTTACCTTTTTAGCCTCACACTTAAAACACTTTTACTTGAGTAAAAGTGTATTTCTACACTGTGGTATTAACAAAATCAGGAAAAAAACTGTTCCCTTCACTTGCAATTAAGTTTAATGACAACCTTTCGGTACTCAGACCTTCATCAGGTTCTCTCATAACCATCAAACAACCTGATGAAGGTCTGGCTACCGAAACGTTGTCATTAAACTTAATTGCAAGTGAAGTGAACAGTGTGCAGGAGTTTTTTCCTGATTTTGTCGGCCCTTGGTGTTCTCCTACGCACCTGTCAAACCACAGGTGTGCAAAGGCTGTACTCCGTGAGTGTTCCTACACTGTGGTACTGAACATTTTAATTAAGAATAAGATCTGATCTCTTCTTCCACCCCTTGTTGCTCCCTATTCTTGCCCTTTTTAATGAGTTGCTCGGTAATCAACACTTATAAACAGCAGTAATCATAACAGCTTGTGGGAAACCTGTCACTGATGGTGTTAACGTAGCGTGTGTGTCATGAAGACGCTGAAATTGAGACACGTGCATTCCCGCATGGCATGACAGCTGCACCGCTTACACGTTATCACACACAGCTTGTATACTTTCTCACTTTGTTCGTGTCAGGGCTGTGCCCTCACTTTTATTTGATGTGTGATTTTTTGATTTAAGTCCCATCCTTTGTGACTTCTGTCGAATGGAAACCAGATGGAAAACATCTGCTGTCCCCATCTGGTGTGAGGGGAACACGCGTTTGTGTGTGCTTGAGAGAGTGTGTGTGTGTGTGTGTGTGTGTCGTTGTCAATGACAAACCAGTAATGTTATGACGTCTCTGCGTGACCTCCATGATTGTGTCTGTGTCCACCTCTCATTAAAATAATAGTCGAGGTGGCCCAGAGTGCTCATTTGCGATTGTGTGGGTGTGATTGAGTGAATTTTTAGGCCTGAAGGAGGTTTTAAATCACACAGTGACTATTTATTTTCCAAGGTCTATGTCTGACTAAGACATCCTAAGAGCTTGCCCATTGAAAACAAACTGGCTTTTAGGGTGTTGGTTCAAAGTCGCCCATGGAAGTATTTAATGGAGTGTGATTCCCCTCTGTGTTTTCACTGGTCTTGTCCTCAGGTCTGACCGAGGTGCCAAAGAATATTCCTCGGGACACCAAGTTCCTGGACCTGCAGAACAACCGCATCACTGAGCTCAAAGAGAACGACTTCGCGGGCCTCACTAACTTATACGTAAGAGACGCTCACAGTCCTGTCACATTCATAATGTCCCTCTCAGCATTAGATCAGCACCTCTCAAGGATGTGTAATCGACTCTGCTCAGCTTCCGTTGGCTTCAGTGGTGTGAAATGTCGTTATGACCCTCCGTCTCCTCGGAGATTTAGAGGTTCATTTCCTTTAATTTTTTGCCATCCGCCGCTCTTTGCTCTGAGAGCTTTAATTGTATTAAAGCTGGAGCCCGAGGCCAAATGGGAGTACCCGAGCTCACATCCTTGCCTCTCTGAGCAAAAAGGCTTTGCTCACTCCTGACCTGCTTTCAAGAGCGCCGACCAAAAGCAATATTAAGTCTGGCAGTGAAGAAAACTCCAGACATGACATTACACAATAACATCTCTATTAAGGTCTGTTTACCTCAGCCTACATCTGTCTCCTTCTCCCAGCCAGCGCAGGTGGAGAGACAGTCTGTTGGATGATGGACTGCTGTTCACACATTCAGCAGGGACAGAGGATGCAAACACAAACTCTAGTGCACTAATTTAGCCTCCCTTCTTTTTATTTTCCGCCTGTCTGGGTGATGTTTTCACACAAATCAAATAAAGTGGCTGTTGAATCTTGCCTCTCCATTATTACTTTTTTTTTTTTTTTTACAGGGTCTGTCTCTGAGGAATAACCATATTTCCAAAGTCCACCCCAGAGCTTTCGTGCCTCTGAAGCACATGCAGAAGCTCTACTTCTCCAAGAATCTGCTGACCACCATCCCCAAGAACCTGCCAGCTTCTCTGGTTGAGATGAGGATCCACGAGAACCGCATCAAGAAGGTGGCAGCTGGATCCTTCGCAGGACTGAGCAACATGAACTGCATAGGTCAGAATTTCTGATGACTTTAACAAATTTAGGCTATATTCGGAGGTTCCCACCACTGTCTGACATTGGCAGTGGACTTTAGAATATTAAAGAGACTGTATTTTTATTTCGCGCCACAAATATTCTCTTCATCTCGCAGAAATGGGAGCAAACCCCATCCATAACAGTGGTTTTGAGCCTGGAGCCTTCAAGGGACTGAAACTGAATTTCCTGCGTATATCGGAGGCCAAACTGACCGGTGTGCCAAAAGGTAACAGCTCATCTGTGTGACTCACATGTTTAAACATTCACACAGACATAACACAGTTTGTCTTTAAGGCAATAGTTCAGCATTTTGGGAATACACTTATTAGATTAGCTTAGAAGACTGATACTACTGTGATATCCGTACGCTAAAGATGAAGCCAGCAGCTCAAATGCTTTCCAAAAATGTTAGAAACGAGAGGAACCAGGTGGCCTGGCTCTGTCCAAAGGGGAAAAAAACACAGACCAGAACCCCTGAAGTCCATTAACATGTTATATCTTATTTGTTTAATCCATCCAATGGTGTCTTCCCTGGTTGCCTGGCAACTACAGAGTGACCACATGGCTCCAGGAAGTCACCACCCCCGGCAAAGAAATAATCTGCCACACAACTGCCTTCATAACCACAAATTCTCATTTTTACACTTCGATTTTTGTATGCATTAAACAAAAAGATAAAAATGTGTCCATTATTGTGTTTTAGAGGTTCTGGAAGGGGGATTTTTTTTCTTTTTTGCCTTCGGACAGAACTCGGCTAGATGTGTCAATCAGTTGCCGGTTGGAGCGTCATTTGACTGACAGACATAAGAGTGGTATCAATAGTGCGTGTCACAAAATGTGAAACTACTCCTCTAAGATCCTCTGTCATGAAAATGTCAATATGGTATGAAAGAACAAAATAAAACCTCACACTAAAGTAAAGCCTTACAAGTTTGGTGTCTGTCTTTCAGATCTCCCAGAGAGTCTCCATGAGCTTCACCTGGACCACAACGAGATCCAGGCTGTGGAACTGGAGGACCTGAGCCGCTACAAAAACCTGTACAGGTATCTGTCGCTCTTCGGCATCACACTCGTTTTTTTTCAACCGTAACTGATCCCTTCCTCCCTGTGGGATTTGCTTGCATACCTGTTCTTGAGAGATACATGCCCAGCCGGCAGTGCCCCTCAGGGGTAATAATATGAACTACATTGGCATGCCACTAAAAAGGAGCAGGGTAACCGGTTTTAGCCAGTTTATGCTTCTGAGGGATTTCCCACTATAGTTGAAATAGCAGTTTCTCTCCCTCATCTATCATAAGGTGAAAACTTTCTAACAAGTGCCTTATAGGGACACTTCAGCCCCAAATCAAAAATGCTGTCACATTGGTGTGAGTTGTTGAGTTTTGGAGGTATTGGATTTAGAGATTGCTGCCTTCCCTGAAATATAAAATGGAACTAGATGGCACCAATAGATTCTCGAAGTGCCAAAATATATATTTGCAAAACTCAACAGCAATGTCTCTTTCCTGAAATCATGAGCCTGTTACACAAGATAACCAACGGACCTATTTGTGAGCAGTTTTATGTAACTACTTTCTTTCCTTATCACTGAACTACGCCCACACGGGGGTGTGAACATTAATCATTTGCTCAGCTTTAACATTAGCTTGCTTATCCATTAGTAGATGCATGTATTAGTCATCAAAACGAGGTCTGTGGATTATCTTGGGTGCCATCTATTTCCATTGTATTTCACTCATCACACAATCTAGATGGATAAATCTCACTACAGACAAGAGGAAAAATATGTATTTTTATTTTGGGGTGCACTGTCCCTTTAAGCTGGTTTCTTTAGCGGGCCTTTTTTAAAAAGTACAGGTTTTCTCTTCTACTCTTTTCTTATATTACACTTCTGTATTGTATTGTGTTTTTTTTAATGGTCATGGGCGTATAAGGCTGATGTGGCCCTTATTCTCACCTGGCTCACCTCCGACTTGCACTGATATTTATCAGGGAATTTGCTACTCATGCTCACACTCGTCAAACAGTTAAGCTAAATGTACCTTGCAGTGGCCTAATTTCTCCCAATTTCACATTTCTCCCTCTTGTCTCACTTTTTCCAGGTTGGGCCTTGGCTATAACCATATCCGTAACATAGAGAACGGCAGCCTGTCCTACCTCCCCAGACTGAGAGAGCTGCATCTGGAGAACAACCGCCTCACTCGCGTCCCCAGAGGCCTCCCAGACATGAAATACCTCCAGGTGAGTCTCACACGCACTGATTTTGTTTCACACGATGCTCGACTCAACCCTCTACGTCACCGCTCTGCCTTCTAGGTGGTGTACCTTCATTCCAACAACATCGACCAGGTGGCCGTGGATGACTTCTGCCCTCGCGGATTCGGGATGAAGAGGGCCTTCTATAACGGCATCAGCCTGTTTGCTAACCCCGTCAACTACTGGGAGGTGCAGCCTGCCACGTTCCGCTGCGTCAGCGACCGGCTGGCCATTCAGTTTGGCAACTACAAGAAGTAAAGATGAGGAGAGGCGGAGAGGGGAAGGGGGATGGAGGAGGAGCAGATAATTTAAATAATGAAAGAAACCTGAGAAACAGAGGGAGGGGGAGTTCATATTTGAGATGATTATTATTATAATTACTATTGTTAATGTTGTTTTCTGAGAGATGAGAACTGGCGAGTTTTTGAAAGAGAAGTGGAAAAAATCCAAACACATAACTTGAAGGGAGTGGAAAGCAAAGTTTTTTTCTGCATTTTTTGAATTTAAGGTTTCGAAGGTTTTTGCCATCAGAAATGGATGAAACAGAGGAGACTCTCTGAGAAGAATGTTTCCCCCCGGCCTAAAACGATGAAAAATGAAAACTTGTGAAGCGTTTCATTCCATGTTTTGTACACAATAGTGCCTGTTGTGATAGAAGTCATTTTTCTTTTTATTAACATTTTTTAAGATTACGAGTAAAAAAAATAGAAAAGCAATGCATTATAGATTTTTTTGTTTTTAAATATACATAAAAGGTGCTCTGTGTGACTTTCTGTGTGTGCTGATTTGGGAAATATATCACAGCGTCCTGTTTCACCGATGCAAAGCCATTCGGCACTCCTTTCTGTGATTAAATTGTACTGTATTCATGAACAGGTAGTCACAGATATTTTGTAACCATTTACGGCCACAAAAACCATTGTACGAAGAGTAGAAACTTTAATTCAAGTTAACCAATTGTACATATCACGGCAATAAGTACATTTTTAAAAATTCCCTCCGCCAGTGCTAAACATTTATGTCTAATCGATCTGAGGTAACTGAACCACGAGCCTGCCTGCGTAAGGAGTCTATTCTGTGCCTTTACTAATATTATGCTGTCTGTATGATACTTTAATACAGTATTCCTTGAGGGGACACTGTAGTGGGGGTTCGCCCCCAGTTAGAGAAAAACACACATCCGCTTTGCTTTGAGACAATGAAGGCAGTGTGTTTACATAGTGCTACAAACAATAGTAGTGTTAATGCATTGTTTTGCACAGTTTTTTTCTGTTATGCTTTATCTGCTTCAGGGTTGTGTTTAGGTTGGTAGAACCTACGTGGAACCACTCTGGCCACAAGTATTCTGTCTCTGTTCTGTTTCTTGTAATCTGACGAGCTATACTGCTGCATGTGAATAAAGACATTTTTAGGCTGCTGCATAAAGCCAGAGAACAACTGAGGCCCCTGGGTTGGATGCTGTGTGAATAATAAAGGAGAAATATCACTTTTGTGTAGAGAAAGTTTGAGTCCACACTTTATAATGTGCAGTGTGTAATACAAACACATACAGCAAGATGGAATGACGGGAACTGAGGGTTTAGGAGGTGATACGGTGGACAGGATGTCATCATAATACTGGCCCGAAGTCGTGAAATTGTCATGGATTTGAATCTATTATTTTAAATTAATTTCAATATGAATATTTGATCTGATATTTGAAAATGGAAAACGAAGTTGGAATAGCTACAATAACCATCTGTAATTTGCACACATGCTTAAAGGATAAGTTCACCTAAAAATGAAAGTCCACTCATTATCTACTCACACATGACCATGGAAGGTCAGAGGACGTTTTGTAGTCCGCACAACATTTCTGGAGCTTCACAGCAAAACAGCGCTGCAGCATTCTCCTAAACAACTGAAGTAGATGGGGAAAAGAGCGAAATCTAAAAGGAAATTGACCCATGCAGCTCGTCCAACATAATCCAAGTCTCTGGAAGCCCCTAGATCCC
This sequence comes from Lagodon rhomboides, assembly GCA_039737535.1. Lineage (NCBI taxonomy): Eukaryota > Metazoa > Chordata > Actinopteri > Spariformes > Sparidae > Lagodon > Lagodon rhomboides. The sequence goes on along the minus strand of CM077792.1, from coordinate 19,472,335 downwards.
AAACTGATTTGAAAAAACATTATTCACAACCTCCACATGCGTTCAAGCTTGTGCACCGACTTCAGACGGGTGCGTTCTGAAGCTTTTAGCTTAGCAGCTACATCTGAGATTTCTGCTTTAAAAAGGTGTTACTCAATTTAGGATGTCAGGGCATTAGGAGACTGGGATTGCACAACTGAGCCATTTTACATTTTAACATAACATTACATTCTGAAAAATCGCAATAAGAATATTACATCTGATATCTTTAAATGGAAAACAAATTCAGAATAGTCACATTAGTAACTTGTGCACATACTTAAGCTGCCAACCCATCCGCCACAATAAATGTTGGCAATACAAATTTCTGCAAGTTTACAATTCTTAAGGCTCCATTTTCTATTTTAAGTGACAATGCTGTGCTTATGATTTGGTTTGGTTTAGGAATAGAACACACTTGGTTATGGTTCAGAAAAAAACATGTTTACTCGCTCAAACAAAAGTCTTCTTCAGATGAAAAGGATGAAAAGTGTTTAATTTATGCTTTGTGATTTTCATGTTTTTTTGTGTTTGTGTCTGAGAATTATTTTTAGCTACTACACATGTTACCGACTGGTCGCACCACAATTTTTGGTCACATTCCTACTGTATTGTGAGAGTCTTTTGTTCTCCTCTGTGGGATTCAATCCTACAATCTGAGGCTCTTGCCAAGTTTTCCTGAGTCTGGCGCTTTCACAGAAGACTTTCTACAGCAGTGATGATGAACACTCACCACACATTTCCACACGGGCAAAATACACTTGAACATGGGGCGACACTATCACACCATCACTAATAATGGGACATTTATAGTTAATTCAAAGCAACATTATGTCGCTTTTCTACCTTAAAATAACACCTTCAGAATCATGTTGATGCTACAGTGTCTTGTAACAGGGTGAATGGTGTCTCTGTCTCAGTGACTCCGCCCCCCCCATCACAATGTAACTTCAGTGAGAGGGTAGGATCAGCGTTACACACATGTTGACGTTCAACATACAAGTTTTCAACACATAACATTGTTATGATGTCATGATTCAGACCTGAGATTTGTATTTACGACAGTGGTGTTGCACTCAGACTCTGTGGGGGGCTCCAAACTGCACAAAATGCCAATTTCTACATAATGTTGCTTTAACTTTAGTTTATAGTTATTTCACTGTTTACAGACAATCACATGCTCGATAAATGTTTATCAGCGTTGGTTGCGACATTATGGCCATCCAGATAATGTTTCATACGTGAACTACACAGTATATTTACAAAGACTTAAAAACATAATTTGCTAATGAATGTTTATAAAGCATTCCATAACAAACACCTGTTAACCAATTAACTGTAAACTTAGCATTTATTAATGATGATTGTGATAAAGTGTTAACAAATACGACAACATGCAGACTGAAAGAATACAGACGGATGTGGAGTCACATTAGATAAGTCAGGCTACGTATCATTATAATTCTGATGGGCATTTATTCAGCTTACTTATCGAGCTGGTTTGGTGATAATTGGAATTAAAATGCAGTTTATTTGGGCCCTGATTAGGTCAGTTGGTCGAGCATGCGTCCCATGTACAGAGGCTTTGTCCTCGCTGCAGCGGCCCCGGGTTCGAGTCCCGGTCTGGGGCCCTTTGCTGCATGTCACTCTGCTGTTTTCCTGCCATCTCTGAAGCCATACAAAAAACTTTATTTAGGCCAATATAGCACTTTTCCTCACAAAGGTACGAACTGTCAACAAGAAGAAGATAAAACCAGACAAGACAGATAAAAACAAAAAAAGTTAGGATCAATAAAGATCAAGATCATTGAATGCCATTTGTTTTAAATGCTCGAACGTGAATGTATTTATCAGTCATCATCCATAGGTGGCAAAAAAAAAAATCACCGTTTATTTTTCAAATATGCCGCCGGACGCGTCACCGCCGTGCGCCCCGGCTCCATCTGGTCCAATGACACGGTGAGACAGCAGCGATGAGGCAGAGCGCACTCGCCTGTGTTGACACTGGACCGATATGCGGCGATGCTCTTGCGTGTGAACGCGTTTGCAGCGCTCTCTAAGCAGCCACGGGGAGATTTCGCCTCGGATGAGAGATTAGGAGGAGGGGGAGGAGAAGGAGGAGGAGGAGGAGGAGAAGGAGGACCAGCGACCGCAGCATCTGGGAGAAGAAAAAACGGTATCCGTCGCTCCATCTTCTCCTGCTCGGTGGCTGGCGGCCCCGTCGACTGCGAGAGGAAGCCGGGGGCTGGATTTGAAGCGTCGCAGGGGGATGTGCTGGTGAGTCGGCAAGAGCGCCCGTGCAGCCTAGAATGAACAATCGTCGGATTGATAAGCAGCCTTTGGGGTCCGGAGGAGAAGATCCTGCAGCGTCCTGTCGAATAAACGTAAATAATGCATGCTACCATTGGCTGCACAGGCCCAACGATGAATGCTGATAGGCTAATCACCTGAACTGAAGGCTACCCTGATAACCATGGCGCTGTTTCTGCTCTATCGTGTGAACAGCCACGAATCCTAGTTGCCCAGTGATGTATCCAGCCGCACAGGGTTTTTTTTTTTCTTTTCTTTTAACATGTAACTGTTTGGACTGAGGCTGGATTAAAAGAGCTGCAGGCATCAGCCTATCTCCCATGCACGCCCCATGGAAATGTCACAGCTGAAAATAAGCCCTTCTAAATAAAGAAGCAAACATGACATTCGTTTGTAGCTGCCTGTCATTCCCCCCCAGCTTATTTTCAGCTGACGGTGGATAACGCTGAGTGAGGATGTGTTTGCTGCTGTGCTCCCTCGCTCATTCATATCTCCTCTTTTTTTTTTTTTTTTTTTTTAAATCACAGAGAGCTTGATGATGAAAGGAGGAAGAGGAGGGGAGATGTGGAGCGAGCCCCTCCTGGCCCAGAAGAGGTTTTAGTCAGACCCGTGCAAATCCAGGTACATCCAGACTGACGTGGTGCACAATGATAAGATGCAATAAGTGTTATTAACCAAGTGTGTACATGTTTTCTTGCTTCCCAGTGAGGTCAGGAGGTGATGGCAGTGCCGTCAGAGCTTCACCACCACTACTACCCGTTCCTACAGATGGACGCCCGCCTCCTGCACGCCTGAGCCTGCACCCAGCGCTGCCTCCTTCCCCTCCTCTCCTTCTGCCTCTCCTCGCTCATTTCCCACCTCCTCCTCCACCCTCCTTATCCAGCTCTCCTCCCATCCCTCCATCCTTTTTTCCCCTTGTTGAATTTTACTCAGTTTTCACTTTATTATGGCGTGCTGCGGCCGCTCTCTGGACTCCCCGTGCACACTGGCCCTGCTGGTGGGCTTCCAGTTTGCCTTTGTTCTCTACTTCTCCCTCGGGGGCTTCAGAGGCCTGGTGTCCGTCCTGGTGCACACCACGGAGCCGGAGTTTGACTACTCTCGACCTCACGATGTCTACACCAACCTCAGTCATCTGGGAGTGCCGCCTCCGCCGCCTCGCAACTCTGGCACCGGACCCCCCGCCACGGGAGCACCGCTGAGAGACTGCCAGATCCCCTCCCCGCTGCTGGGTGTGTGCTCTTTTAGGTAACACAACGGTGTGGCATTGTGCTAAAAGCCAGACAATCAATATCAGTCTCTTCCTTTTCCCCCTCCTCCAGTCGGACCTGTGTCCGTCCACCTCTCCTCCCCGCTGTCTCTGGAGGAGATCAGACAGAGGAATCCGTTGGTGATGCCAGGTGGACGCTACCGGCCCCCAGACTGTGAACCCCGTCACCACACAGCGATAGTGGTGCCGTACCGGAACCGGCAGACCCACCTCCGGGCCCTCCTCTACCACCTCCATCCCTTCCTGCAAAGACAGCAGATCCACTACAGCATCTATATAGTACAGCAGGTCAGGATACCTATGAGTGAAATACAGGTGTGTTACATGTGAGGGATAATGCTTCACAAGGTGTCCTTTAAGCAGGAATGAATGTGGACCTGGAGGCCAGACCATTAATTCCTGATTATTGACACCTTGAAGGGCATTATCCTGCTTATACCGTGGTGACGTGCCAAAGAAAAAAAAAAAAACAAGACCATTGATTTACACTTTCATGCATTTTGCGATCAAAAAAAGTTTTTCACAAGCAATAACTGTGTTTCCCTGGCAACGCCTGATGATACACACAGGATAGGAGGATCACACACGGGACAATCATTGCTATCTGAAAGATTCACTCTTCCAGTAAATAGGACGAACCTAAGATACGACTTAAAGGGGAGATGAAGTAGTCCTCTCACCTTGTCCACCTCATTCCCTTCCCTCATGTTACCTTCCACCACTAATGGCCGGGACGTCTGTCGTGTCCTGCCGCTTATCCAGAACCAGTGTTTTAAATGGTAACAAGTCGCTAATCCTTGTTTCAGAGAGCGACTTGTGATTTAGTTCATGATGCATTCATTCAGATCTAGGTTAGCGACTGTATTTAGTAAATGCTGCAGACATTATTATTGCTTAGCCCACTAAGCTAACACTTCTAAAGCCTCGTAAGTACAACCACTGTGTCAGTTATCGTGATACTTTCTTTCACCAGAAGTATCACCCATATTTGTTTCCCCCGTGACCTCCCTGAGAAGCTCGTGGATAGACGCCTTTGGCTCAGCTATTAACCAGAGAGCTAACATTACGTTATGGAAGCAAGATCGAAAATCAATTACGCTGCGTATGGTTGACAAACATAGCTAGCCAGCCCCATTTCATTGTCCCCAAAGCAATATCAAGATCTCAACGAACAAATAATACGCCATGTGTACTGTCGGCTGCTGCCTGAAGCAGCGAGTTGGAAAGCGATGGGAAGATTTCATCGTTCCAGAATGATGCAGGTGATTTTGTGGGCGAGTGCGTTTTATCCAACAACCGAAGGCCTCATGTCAATTCATGGCCAACACACACCCCAGCCAAGAACCCTTAAACTGGACTGAATTATATCATGATAAGCCCTATTTAACTGGATATTTAAAATAACAATATTACAAAAAGTATTATTACAAGCTTGCATCACCGTTGAGTGCTTCGTACTTAACTCATGCTGTATTTGTTTTAGAATGAACACATCCATGTGTAGCTGTGTGTAATATGTGTGCCTGTGTCTCCAGTGGGGGAACGGTACCTTCAACCGAGCCAAGCTGCTGAACGTCGGGGTGCGGGAGGCCCTCAGAGACGAGGACTGGAGCTGCATCTTCCTGCATGACGTCGACCTGCTGCCTGAGAACGACCACAACACCTACACCTGCCACAAGCAGTTCCCCACACACCTGTCCGTGGCCATGGACAAGTTCAGATACAGGTAGAAGCACGGGGTGCATGTGTGCGTGGATGGACTTATGCATGTGTTGTGCTGAGACATTATTTTCAAGATTGCACATTTGGTGATGTGACCCTCCCAGGCTGCCGTACCCACAGTATTTTGGCGGGGTGTCTGCAGTGACCCCAGACCAGTACATGAAGATGAACGGCTTCCCTAACCAGTACTGGGGCTGGGGCGGAGAGGACGATGACATTGCTGCCAGGTGAGGAGCATGATGATGGAGCATCAGAACCACATGCATGCGTGCTTCTTGTACTTTCTTTTACCCTCTTCTTTTACTCATTCATCTTATTTTTCTCATATTTACTGTTCAGTTCCCACATGTTCTCCGTTTCTTTGACTTTTGGTTTTGTGTGTTCTCACATCGTCTTTCATCTTCACGTCCCCTCCCTCTGCTCTGGCTTTGCTGTGTGTCTCTTGGAGTGGGCTCAGTGAGTACTTTGTTTGGATTTGTTTAGCTCACAGTTTTGGGCTGGGTCAGTGCTGGAAGAAGTATTTAGAGCCTTCACTGAAGTAAGTACTAAGTACTGAAACAACACTTTGAAAACACTTCCCCCACAAGTGAAAGCCCTGGATACAAAACCTTAGTTAGGATGTAAGTATAATTAGCAAAATTTACTTCAAATAATATAAGTAAAAGTAATAATTGTGCTGTAAAATGGTGCCTGTCAGTCTTAAATATTGTTTTATTTACTGTCACTGTTATTATAAGATTATATTAATTTTAAATGCTTTGTAAACTGTTGGGTACTGAAACTGATGTTAATGAACCTTTACAATCAACACATTGTTGTCACTGGAAAGGGAGTATTGATAACTGTCTTCGGAAAAATAACTAGTAACTAAAGCTGTCAGACAAAAGTAGTGGAGTATGTATAAAGCTGTATAAAATGGAAATGTATTATAGTATTTATAATTAAAGGGTAACTCCATCAAGTTTGCACATTTAAGTGTGTTTACAGGTCTTGACGAGTTCTGCTACGTATGTGAAAAAATAGTGTAAAGTCTTTTGTGGCTCCAGAGGGGGCTGTGTATGTAAAATAATTGCCTCCAGCGATGTCATTCAGTGGCTCACTTTAATTGTGGGTGCATGAAGGCGCCAGGTTGTGAAAAGCAGTCCACTGGTGTGCGAAGAGATATCAGAGATTTCACCTTTTTATTCCACACGGTCTTCTTCTTCTTTTAAAACCTGGCGCCTACATTACCCACAAAGCAACCTCGCTACTGAGTGACATCACTGCAGGCAATTTATTGGACTACATGCAGCTTCCTCTGGAGCCACAAAAGGCTTTATACTACTTATATACACATATGCAGTAGTAGTCCCCGAGAGCAAATTAGTGGAGTTACCCTTTAAGTACAGCACTTGAGTAAATGTGTGTCCCACCACTGGGCTGGGCTGAGTGCTTACACGTTTTCAGGCAGTTTTCAGACTAATGAGATTTCTGTGCTGTGGTCCTCTCTTCACTCTCTGCTTTGTTAGCATTAACCCATTACCCATCTGTTACGATAGAAGCTGAAAGGGTACAAGATAATGAATATTGAAAAACATTTGCTTATTATTGCATGAAGCAACAGTACAATAGTATTTTTCCTCTAGTTTTCGGAACACTGTGTGCTGTTCACAACCTCAAATATATCATAAACTGCCTATACTTAGATATCTGGCGTGGTACAGAAGCAACAGTGATGGAAAAAAGGGAACCACAGTGTTTCCACCTCCTATAGCCCATAAGAGTATGTTATTCTCATACGTTCTGCTTTTAAACTAGAGCCTAGATGTTCTCAGGACAGAGTGTTGCTGTTTGTTTTTGGTTATAGAAAATAGCACAGAAAGTGCTAGGCTTTGTTGATGTAAGACTGTGCTGACTCGAAGATTTAGTTTTCCAGTCAAATTCCTGTGAATGAGGATCTGCGGTTCCTATTGACCCCTGTTTTGTGCTGCCTGTCCAGAGTACGTCTGTCTGGCATGAAGATCATGCGCCCTCCAGTGGCCATTGGTCACTACAAGATGATCAAGCATAAAGGAGACAGAGGCAATGAGCAGAACCCACGCAGGTACAGATGGACACACACACACACACACACACACACACACACACACAGAAATTATGTAAGGATATTTTCCCTTTGATATAATTTAAGGGGATAGTTTTGAACTATGAAACTATATTTTTCACATTGTCACATAAACACTTAGCTCTGGCTTCATTCCCATTGATCAAAGAATTATCAGAATTATGCTGTATTCCCCTTTTCGTCCCCACCTGTTCTCTCTCCAGCCCTTCACATGATACATTTCTACAATAATGGTTGTTTCTTATCTTGTTGATACTGTTTTGTGTGGGCTTGCCTTTTTTGCCCGGCTTGTTCCATCAAGCGAACGATTTCTACTGCCTCAGGCGGCATTGCTTATTTGTTTTCAGATTAAAAAAAACATGTAATTTTTCTTGTCAGTGATGTTCAGCATTATTTTCTTGATTATAAAAACAAGCTCCTGCAAATCAGCTGTAGTGCCACAAGTCATATTCACATGGGAAAGTATCTCCAACTTAATTAAGACTGACCTTGTTCCCTGTGTCAGGAGCGCTTTATTAACTTGTAAGGAGAGGGATTTTTCATGTGGAGTTGTTGAAGGAAATAATACGGCATTTTGGGATAAAAGCCTCTTTCTGGCAGAGAGTCACATGAAAAGATAAATCTCACTCTCATGTGTGTCTGATAGCTTAGCCTAGCAGGAAGACTGGAAACGGGGGAAACTGCTAGCCTGGCTCTGTCAGGTAACAAAGTTAAAGGTACAACATGTAAGAATTTTAGTTTCATTAATTAAAGTTATTTATAGTTAACAATAGAATGTTAAGGAATGACAGTTGTGACATTAGCATGTTTATTTATTGTGTTGTGGAGATATCTACCTGAGCCCCAGCTCTTCCCAATCCAATGCTCCTGTGCTAGCTGTGTTAACTCCCAGTGTTCCAAGCTTCCAGTCTGGACTGCTAACGGTAGCTAAAGTTAGCCACAGTTAGCGGTTATTCTGGTGATATGTTGCCCACTATTTGGTTTGAATATGAACTCGACAGTACTCCAATTATAGATATTGCACCTTTAACAAAACCCGCCCACCAGAACCGTTGGATTTTGCTGAATCATACATTATATTTCTTTTATTTAGTCTCTCCAAAAGCCAGAAAGGAAACAAAAGTCTGTACTAGAGTGTAAAAATGACAAGTTGGGGTTTTGTAGGCGTTATGTGCTGGAGCTACTTCTCTCTCAGTGACTTCAAACAGAAACTTGAGGACAGAGCGAAGCTAGCTGTTTCCCCCCACCTCCAGTATTTATGCTAAGCTAACTGTTTCTCGGCTGTAGACTCATATCTAGTGCATGAACATGAGAATGGTATGGATCTTCTCATCTCCTGGCAAGAAAGCCAGTGAAATAAATTCCTATTTTGTCAAACTCTTCTTTTCCCTTGTCCAACGAGTTTGACCCTGAAACAAACACAAACTTCCTCCATTCTGTTCGTCTTTACAGATTTGACCTTCTGAAAAGGACCAGACTCAACTGGCGCTCTGACGGCCTCAACTCTTTGACCTACGAGCTCCTTTCCAGGGAGCTGGAGCCTCTCTACACCAACCTCACCGTCAACATTGGAGAAGACCCCCGTCTGCCCCCGGGGAAACCACCCGTCATTGTGAAAGCCACAAACCCAGTCAACCAACGTAGCACCAGCAAGACCGGGGACAAACAGGAGAAGAGGCAAGAGACCAAAGGGGCTGTGGCGGCAAACCTGACTGTGGTCAAGCCTGTCGGTGAAAAGACAGAACCTGTCAGGTCGAAGGCAGCAAATCAGACAACACAGGAGAAGACAGGTGTGATGAAATAGAATGAGGTGACTAATAAAAAGACGGCATCACATCTGTAGCATAAAGTGGCTTCGCCCTTCGAAGGAGAGCATCGTAGGTCTGCTCTGTCGTGGGACATAAAGTACACCAGCTTTTTGTGCTCAGTGCAGGTTTAGGGACACTTGTGCAACAGATCCAGTGAAGAAGCCACTTTTGTCTACAGGGGTGCGTTCAGGACCACGACTGAGTCACCTCTCAGTTTGACATCCAATGAATGTGACTCTGGCTCTAGTGACTGACCCGAGTCTGCGGTCGGGGCTCCCGGCCAATTTCAGGCCAGGCGAGGAATGGCGCGGGACTCAGTCAGATCCGAAACAAACTAAATGAAAGTATGACAGCAAATATATAAGTCTCTGCTCTTTTCCAGACATCGCGAGTTGTAAGCAACCCATCTGCTGCCAGCAGACCTGCAGCTTCATCCAGTTTGCTCCTGAAAAACTGCTGCTGTCAGTCCGCCCCACTCCACGGTGGGTTTGTGTTTCTGTGCCTTCTCTCTTTTATGCGCATTTTATAGACTCGTATACTAGTTGCTTTTAGACGCTGACCTGGGGTTGATTTTTACCTCTCCTGCGTCGTGGCAAAAATGTTTGAAAGCAGGGAGGCTAAAGCTGATCCTAGATCAGAGCAAATGATTTGTTCCAGGACTGCCGTTTTATATTTGTGTGCATTGATCAGGCGCTGACCAACTCCATAGTTATCAGACAATTCTAGAGTTTATATTTCTATAGAGAGACTTCTTTATTTGTTTACTGGTTTGTTTTACTCGTCTTTCCTTACAGTCTGGTGCCTCTCTCTCTCTCTCTCTCTCTCTCTCTCTCTCTCTCTCTCTGACATTTAGTTTCTAGACAATCAAATCATACGAGAACATAAATCTGTATCCAGCCGCATAACGACGTGAGGAAATATAATCATGACTATCTAGACTGTTTTCTATTATCATGGCATGATAGTTGTCGTCTAGCTTGACTATATTCTCGATACATGGATAGACCTGTGCTTCTGATATTATCTGTGATTTTATTCTTTTTCATTTAGATTAGTCGGGTGCGGGAAAAAAAAAAGGCAAACTTGCAGACAATATTGTAGGCACGTGGCTACACATTTTTCCAATTTCAGATTGTGTTTTGATGACAATAATAGTAAGAAATGGTCGTAGTCACAACAAAGCACTGTGTATAGATCTAGGTCAGCTTTTTACTAGAAGGCCTGGCGTCCTCACAGAGGGGGTCTTTCAGTATACTAGGAAAGATGCATCTAAAAGCTACAAGTGAGTGTCTGTCTCTCCTTGTCCACGTTCATTTGCTTGAATGAGGCTTTTGTGTCTTGAAGGAAAGGAGACAGGAAGAAGGAAACACGTTCATATTAGACTAAAAATGTAATACTTTTTATTCTGAGGGCTAGATGCATGTTGGTGATTTTCCTTTCATTTTTTTTTCATTGCCATTGACATTCAGTTCATTTTTCCATATCAGCTGTCCGGAATGTATTATTTAGAGTTGTGTGAAGGGAGAGTTTTATCAGGTGAGCGCTCAGTCTGATCTCTCGTAGGGCGTGAGGTTTGTTGCTGCTATTTGACTAGAGAAATGGTTAAGTGTATAATTAATTAGCTTGAAAAATGACATACTGTAACACAGATGTTTCTGGTGTGGAATTGTGTTTTCTCATACTAACCGGTAATGTGTTATATATGCTGTTTTGAATGTATTTAATTTATTAATTTATTTGTCGAGTCACTGGCGGAGCTAAATGCACAGCATTGTAGAGCAGATTATTATCCCTTTATACGACATCTCCATGTTTTAACGTTGACATTGTGCCTCACGAAATAAGCCCACATTACTGAAGGACTGAAGGCACATGTCTGGGTTATATGTGAGCGCCCTCAAGTGGCACAGTCTGGCATAGCGCCAGCCAAGAGGAACCAACAACTTGAATGAAACTGCAGTGTTGTGACATGAATGTTAATCATTAACGTCGGCCATTCACAGGTTTCAGCCAATCATATCTTTGCATTGCTCTGTGTGGAGGTTTCTCGTTTTGCGTACTGTCACATGATCGATCCTGCCGGCTTAAAGGCGTAGAGCAACTCTCTGAATTTCACTGGTTAATAGAACCAAAAAAAGTACGTGGTGAGAGTTTTATGAATGGATATAGTTTTTATAGAAGGAATCAATGTTTATTTATGATTAAATATAAACTGTTTTAAACAAAGAGTGCTGTACAAGCAGAGTACACTGAGAGATAATAAGGCCTCATTTCTTAGCTTTATATTACATAATAGTTTAGTTGCATATCAATAGATAATATGTCCTCCATTTATCATATTGCCTGGGACAACGCCTGTATTACGTGAAGCAGCGACACACTGAAAGCTTTTAAGGACGTTATGTAATCTCTGCAGATTAATCAGCAAACCGTGTGCTTACCTGGAGATTGTTCTATATTTAATAAATAGGCTAGTTTTTATAAAGGATGTTTTTCGCATAAATGTTGGAAATATATATATAAATATATATTTACTGTGTAGTTGAATGCAAACTCAGCAAACAGGATTGGAACTTCTTAGTAACGTTTTTCATTTCATAGAGTCACGAGTTCATCCTGTCATTAATCGGTTTGAGGAGTGTAAATGTGATTGCCCGAGAACAAATGAGACGTAATTAATACATTACATCGCTCGTAACAGAGGACCATGATGTTTGTTTTCGTCATCTTATGTTGCCTAATTTACTGACCTTGTCCGAAGATGAAAACTTGTTGTGTGTGTGTGGGTGTGTGTGTGTGTGTGTGTGTGTGTGTGTGTGTGTGTGCTTGTGTGTGTGTGGAGAGCAAGGTCATCAAAAAAGGCAACAGAAGCAGTGAACTATGATGGACAGTGTTGTGACAGAAAGCAAATATGTCTACCAATAAAAACGCGTAATGATAAAATGTGTCTCTTCCTGTGTTTTCTCTCATGAATTCACAAAACACACTCATGCAATAACAGAAATGTGGCAACGCACACAGACACACACATGAACAAACACCGTACTATAAATACATCTAAATACTTACAGTGATGCTCAGTGATTACTCCCCCACAACACTCGAGGCCTCTTAATGAACACAGGCTTTAGCATTTATGATTAATGCTTCCACAGCTTTAACGTTGCGGAGATCAGATGCTCATGCTAGCCGGTAGATTAGCAGCCATGTATCATCATCAACACATGCAGTAGGGCAATCTAAACCTGCGCTAACCTGTTACATCACCCCGTGTATTGCAGGCCTCGGCGTTCTATGTGGGCATAAAGAGCAGGATTAAAAAGTTGGATGTGAGATCATACCTATAAATAGACAGTAACCCCCAGCTCTGTACGTTCGATCTGTTTCATAATCCAAAAAAATGCTGTATGACTCACCGAGAGAGGGCAAAACACAAACTCATGAACCAGTTGGACAAAAAAGAGCGCCGTGCCACAGATCCCGATGCAGCGCCGACACAGACTACCGCCTCAAATATAGCACATTATACCAACAGGGTTTCCTGTTCAGAAAAGGTATAAAGACTATATACTGTAGCTTTACTTGAACAGCAACCACAGTGGCAGGTGAAAAGAATGGGATATTGGTAAAAACATGCTCTAACAGTCCCACAAGTAGAGGTAAGCCCTAAACACAGCACTATCTCAGGGTAGATGACATTAGCTAACATTAGCCACCATAAGCTACCAGATAAAAGTCAGTCTGTAGCAGCGTGTGTTTGCATCTCAGCAACACAATAGGCATTTCCTTTTGGCCCATGGCCAACCATTAGGTTTCAGTTTTGCCCCCTGAAGGGAAAATGGGCACCCCTGGTCTATACTCAACACACTATAGATGGATGTGGGCCTAACGTTATGAGACATCACAGCGTAATATCTTCTTTTAAAGTCGTCACACCTGGGTGTCTGTCTGCAGGATGTTCTGTGATGCTGACAGCAGTGACAGTCTAGTTTGCACTTTCCCTCCAGTAGACTGACACACTGGCCTGCTGAAGTGACCGTGGCAGGCAGACGCAGAGGGCTGAGGCAGCCTTTAGTCACCTCCTGTTACTGTATAGGCCTAGAAGACCCGGCTGACCTCTCATACCCTCAGCAATACTTCAGCCCTCTGACACACACACACGCACACACACACACACACGCACGCACAGCACACAAACAATGATATAGACATATGGTCCTAATATATTGCAGCGCATAAGTCACGCTAAAATGAACATCGGTGAGAAACTGAGATAAGAAAAGAAAGAAAAATCAAAATCTTAGCAGTGTTACAATGTTTTGCTTTTTATTTAGACAATTCCCAGATCATTCCCTTACAGTAATGGCTTCTCAAGTTGTTTGTTTTTATTCTTTCAAGTTGACAGTGTGTTCACCGTACACAAGTCATTTCTACAAAGCTGTACTAAGCATTGTTCACTTTTCTTAAGGTCTAGTCTGCATCCACTTCCTAACAGAAAAAATAGGTCATGCTGAATTACAGGGCAACACACATGCCCAAAATACTATTAACATGGTGAGCTGGGTTTTAATATTTGACTCAATCTCAGCTATGATATAACCTAAAAAATCCTTGAAACAATCATGTAATGCCTATTCATATCCGTGTCATAGTCATTCAGGGTGGATTTACTATGGCACATAATGCATATATACACTATAAGTATTTGTATATGAGCTATTAAAGATCCAGTGTGTAGGATTTAGTGGCTTCTAGCTGTGTGGTTGCAGACTGTAACCAACTGAACACCCCTCCTCTCAACCTCCCCAATGGTGGCTGCTAAAAATGTTAAAGGTAGACGTCACCAACAGCTGAACAATCAGCGGCATCACCAAGCACCTGTGTTTGTTCAATGGCGACATTACAGTCCTCACAGACACATCATATTGTATATAGTCACATCTTAGGTTCGCTAATGTTTCCAAAACCTGAGCTAACTGCCTAGCTATCGTATAGCGGTTCCCAACGTTACACTAAGAGTAGATAGCTCATCAGTCAGATGACCGATGAAACTAAGCTAGGTAGGCATCCTTCCACTATTTCTTTGGTTAAATGTTAAAGCGATTGGGAAGAGGACAGATAGGTAGGTTGCTGACATATATTCTAGTTGACATGAATTATCGTTAGCCAGTAAAGATCAAGGCTTTTCTAGTTTTCGTCAAGACCAGAATGACTAGGCCTCAATTTACATTGTTTTGCCGTGTTCGTAAAACTTCATCGCGCACTGTAGTACTTGCTGTCGACAGCTTGAAGATTTCTTGCCTGACTCCCAGAAATAATCTAATAAACACTGTGGTGCCCAGCTATACGGGACTGGCATTGCAATGTTTCTTATGGTCAGGCTAGTCCGACCTAGCAACAGTAACTAAGGTGGGTGGGACTTTGGATCTGTCTGTTCCATTTCTCAAGAGGTTATACACTAATGAATATTATATTAGCCTACATCTTTGCTCATAAATCCTGCACACTGGACCTTTACATCTCAACTGTAAAACATATAACTTACTCGTTGTTTAAAACATTCATAATCATTCATAATGTCCCCATAACACAATGACAAAAGGCCAAAACTTTTTAGATCAGATCTGGTTTTGAGTTTTAAATTTAGTGTCTGGTTTACGACAGGATGGATCTAAGATTTTGCACCGCTGCCACTCTTTTAGTGTGATTCATTGCCATGCATCACTGTGACTATCCACGATAGTAGGTCAAAACATTTGGTTATATAACCACTCTTAATGTTCTGCTCTGAAAATCATCACATCATCATCGGATATGGGCATAAAAGAAAATGAGAGGATGTATCAAGATCCCCGGGCGTCACACGCATGGGGGCTAAATAATGAGGAGGAAACGGGATCAGCCGTCAGGGTCGGCGGGGTTGGACCCTCGTCCCTGTGTCATCCCACGGCTGCTCAGCTGTTCCTGTCATCCATATTTGCAGCCTCAGTGGACAATTTCCTCAGCCGCAGGCCCTCTCAGTGCTCACAACAACACATAGATCAAGTGAATTAATTCTGCTATTGTGGCAGCGATGTGGAGATCTAGGTCATGCAGTCATGGCTCAGTTTTTTTCTTGTGTGGCCACCTAAAGTCATGTCAACATCCTCCTATCCTCCTCCAACAATCTGACCTTGACATTCCCAGGTGATTTTCCACAGAGGTGTGTGCGTGCGTGTGTGTGTGTCTGTAAGCCTGTGATGGTGTGTGTGTGTGTGTGTGTGTGCCAACGTGTGTGAGTATGTGTGTCTACATGTGTATGAGTGTTTTATCCGTAGGTAGCATAGGTATGATGAGATGTGTTATGAAAAAGAATGAGCCTGTCTATACTTAGGGCTTGCCTGCGGCTATGTGTGCACGGGAGAGAGGAGGAGAAGATAGAGAGCACAGGAGTGGATGTGGGAGGGTGAGCAGAGTGAGGGAGGCAGAGGGAGGATGACAGAGAAGGGAGTAGGGTGGGAGGGAGAGGAGGGAGGGTGCAGCGGAGGGGACTGTGACGCACGCTGATCGGCCGTGCTCGCCGCTGATTGGCCGCCGCCGCTGACAGTCAGAGGAGCTGGGAGTCAGGCACTGCTAGGAGAGCAGATTATGAAGCGGAGCTCAACCAGCGGCAGTCTCCTTCCATTGTCTCAATGGCTGCACACGCGTTCCTCCTCTGCTCCCTCGCCTTGCTGTCCGCTCTCAGCCGGCCTGGGCTCTCCTTCACTGAGGACGAGCTGCAGCCGGGACTCACCTATGACGAAGTGCCTGAAATCCTGGACAGAAGGTAAATCCATCCTCTCCATGGCTGTGAACAGAGGAGGGGTGTAGAGGAGGAGGGGGGGAGGAGGAGGTGGTGGTGGGGGGGGGGAGGGGTACGGGGAGATGCATGCAGGGATGCTGGGATGCTGATGTGTTCTCTTAGGGTCTTTCTTCCTCTCCCTTGCCTCCTTTCTCCTCCCGTCTCCCCATCTCACCTTGGGTGCACCACGAATCGTGAATGCAGGCGGTGCTGGCGTGTGAGAGGGAGCAGAGGCTGTGAAGCTTTGTTTGTCTCAGTCTTGGGGACTGCATCAGACGCTGCTCATCGATCACGGATGGGGCTGTTGTCTCTGTACAGTAGTGTCGGTCTGGCAGAGGGGAGCTAAATAAGGCTGGGGCAGTGGGCCTGCAGGGGGAGAGAGGTACAAAGGGAGAGAAGGAGGAGAGGAGAGAGGAGAGAAGAGGGGGAGCAGCACGGAGGGAAGGTAAACAAGGATGGGACAGGGAGGAGAGGAGAGGAGAGGATGCATCAGGGATGGTCTGTTGGGGTCTGTTTACTGATGCAGTCATTGAGAGAGAGAGAGAGAGGGACGGAGAGAGAGGGAGAGCGGAGAAGGGAATTCTAGCCGGCCATGTCTGCATAATGCACATGCAGTCCTGCAGGTCAAATCTGGATAAAATATTCAGGGCTCTAACCTGGAGGCACTCACACCAGTGTCACAGGGACAGGACTGAGCTGGCAGCCGGGGCCTTTGCTCGCACCAGTCCCTGCCTGCTCACAGAGACGTCAAGGCAATAATGTTGTGCCAAAGCCATGTAAGGCTCTTGAAACTATGCCATGCCACGCTCACACAATCCTCCATAGCGCAAATGCAGCAAACTCTGACTTAATGCTGTTTAATCATTGTACACTTTCAGCACAGTAATACACTTCAGAGAGTGAAAGATTATGACTGTCATGCTTTCATTCATCGCGGAAACAATCCTATCTGTACACATGTTGGGGCGCAGATAACTTGGATTTAGAAATTCAATATACACTCTCATGGGAATGCTCTCATTCCGGCTCAATCTGGCGTTCGTGAAACCCTGACAGATCCCTATCTTAACTTTTCACCGCAGTCACTCCGACAGAGACCGGCTGCGTTAATTTCTCCTGGGGTTCTGGGCCTATTCCCCGGATCAAACTTTTATACGCAACTCTGCAACGTAACAGTTGCGGTCCCCAGTCGCAGCTCCATTCTCAGCTCTGACACACTCCAAGATGCTGTTATATAAGAGCAGCCTTTCATTTCAGAGGGCCTTGTAGGGTGCATAACATCGGTTGGAAAGGCAGAGGGAAAGGTAGAGCCAGTTCGAAGCCTCCGCTGCTGACAGTCATGTGGGTTGCAGGAAGATAATGAAGGGAAAATGTTCAGTGAGCGTGAGATACTATGACAAATATGGAGCTGGACTGAGAATCATAGCCCAGAGCTTTACAAATAATTAAAAAATACCAACTAGAAAGGACCCACTGGATGGTTATATATTTTTCTGCTTTAACAACCCCGTTCATCATCATCCAAATACTTTCTAGGAAATGTGTAAGAGGTACA
Source organism: Lagodon rhomboides (assembly GCA_039737535.1). NCBI lineage: Eukaryota > Metazoa > Chordata > Actinopteri > Spariformes > Sparidae > Lagodon > Lagodon rhomboides. The sequence goes on along the minus strand of CM077792.1, from coordinate 19,454,731 downwards.
TTTAAGCTATAGTGATGACTTTTTCCTATTCAAAACAAAATAACTGCAGTTCAATGGATGATAAATAATTCAAAACATTCCCCGTCTTTTATGTAACTGTCATAACCTCCGTGCGAGCAGTGTTTCTGAAACAATCCAAGCACAAACGCATTTACGCCGAAAATGAATATGGTCCAAATATGGCTCCAGATTAGGGTCCAACGACTAAATTGTAATTTCGAAAAAATGACCTCTTTTACTCATCCGAGGCAGAGATAGAGAGAATGAGAGGAAAACTACAGCGAGAGGAGATTTTTGCAGCTGTAGCTCAAAGTTGTGTAAATGACACGATACTGATGCTGCTGTAATCTCTTTTGTTGCATAACAACGACAAAACAATTATAAATTCTGATAATAAAAACACTTGTAGGATTTGTAAACCACAAGTAACAAGTAAAAGATGCTTCGGCACTGCAAGACTTACTCGCATGAATATTTGTTCCTGCTCGTTAATCACCAGCGTCTTGTGGATTATTTAGTTTACTTCTAAAGGTTTATCAGCGTATCGTAACATGTGCTTAACTTTGACTTAAAACTGTTAAACAATCTAACATAAATATAGAAACAGATTAGTAATATGTACTGGATTTCCAGGCAGTTATCCCCTTTTATAAAAGGATTAAAAGAAAGATTGACCATTTAGCTAAAAATACATGCACTGCTGATTTTGCTGATTCAGAGACCAAAGAAGGGACAAAAAGTTCAAGTTAAAGGCAATAATGCAGTTGCTGTGTCAAAAGGTAAACACCAGCACTGGGGCACAGTCAGATTTAGATAAATCTATCACTTGACCTGAGGTCATATTCCACTCTACTATCAAAGCGACACTGAAATGGCAGCAGGTCTCTCTGAGCAGCATCCTGATAAACTCCTAAAGCTTAATCTGCACTAATAAATCTATTAATAGGCCAGCACCTGCACAGTGTGGGATTAAGACGTGTTTACCTCCTTCATCAGAGACGCTGTTTGGCCGAGCATCGAATTCTTTCTGATGAACGAAATACGAAGGTGCTCTACGTATACCCCCAAAATAATAATCTTTGAGAGCATTGGTAGTTCGACCTGTACAGTGTGAAATACTATCATAGCTGCGTTTGAAATTTCATGTAGGCATAATATAAGGAAATCTGAGTACAAGAACATATCATTGTAGTCCGATACACTATCGATATACACAATGACAATGGCTCTAATCTCAGAAACTAAAATCTAATGGCTTAAGGTCCACATTCAGTGGTTACCTTTTGTGTTCTTGTCATTGTTTCTAATAATAATAGTGATTCAACGTCATGGAAAACAGCTAACAACTAGATATTCCTCGCCAACACTGTATTCCTGTATAGACGCTTGGATTGGCTGATCCTGGTTCACAAAGAGTCCGTGCGCAGAGGCTCAGCCCTCTGTCGTAGCAGAGGAGAGGAGGATTTGTTTACAAGTTTGGGAAGCAGGCACCACACCTTCCCTCTGCTCAGCAGCAAACAGCAGAGCCACACATGATGGATGATCATCAGCCATCCATCTACGATCTTGAATAAGGACGTCCGGCGAATATAAGTGTATTGATCCAGATACCATCAGTAGCACAGATGGTTCTCAGTGTTGTTAATATTTAAAGCCAGGCACTTACTTATCCAAAAGTAATTGTGATCACAGCAGACTAACAGACATTGTAATGTATTCCGGTTCATATTGTGCTGTTAATATGTTATGTGCAGGGGCATGTTTGTACACTTGCGTGCGCGCATATTTAGAGCTATATGCAGAGGGAGCGAGGTGAGCCAAGGAGTGGCTCTGGCATGGCTTTGATTATATAAAGGGCCTGTTCAGCACCCAGGCACCGTGTGACAGGCCGAGCCAATGACGGGGCCGCAGCAGTCCTGGGTTGCTGACCTCGCGAAACTGGCACAGGAACAAACGACTGGGCTCTAGTTAGCACTCACACACACTCATGCTCGCACAGACTCCTCTGGCTCCTTTCAGCCAGCTGAGGCCTGGGTAGGTGCAGAGGAAGGAGTGCTTATTCACTTGAGTTTGGGATGGGCCGGGGCGAGGGGGGAGGAGGCGGGTGCATATGCAGCTTGTTTGAAACGACACAAACAGTTGTTAATCGCGACTGTGGCTGCGCATTGTTAACGTGAATTCATAAAATATGTAAACCAGATACGACATTAAGATGTCTAGGGGGATTTTTTTTTTTAACCTCTGTGTTGTTCGGTTTCACATATCAGTGGAGGTGATAAGCGTGCGGCGTCCAAGTAGCTACCGTGCTGCTGAGGTTTCAGTCACAACTGCCAAAGGCGTAGTGCTTTTGGCAGCTCATTCATATACAAATGCTTACCCAGCATTCACCTGGGCAGATGTAAATATTTAAGTAAACTGTCATTTTGTTACCCGTGAAATAGTAGATGCAGACGTAGAAGGAAGCGGAATGTCTGGGTGCCAGTGTGTGTTCACACACGCAAACACACACACACGCAAATGCCAGAGCGTCTTTAATTAGCCAATCACGATGCTGACGTTGGGGCTGGCAACCGCATGGGTGAAGGTTAGGGTTAGGGTTAGACACCAGCTTTCCAGGAAATGACCTCAGAGTACTGTCCTGTAGGTCCCTGCTGATCCCTCCCACCAAATATCATTCATTTCATTTGATGTATCGAGGAAACCCGTCTGATAACTCTCCAGCAGTGTGACAGGCGACCCGCCACGAAGTCCAAATCAATGCTAGACAATGAAAGAGTAGCCTGCATCTAAGTGTTGCATACCATGAGCCAGTCTCGCTGCAGGATGTGAGCCCATCTGTTTTCTCAAACTCGCCTTTTGTTTTACACAGTCAGTTGAGAACATGAAGATTAATGGAAAACAATCAATAATTTTAAAAAAAGTAATAGGACAATAGGATTACCATGAGTGTAATCTGGATATACTGATGGAATTCCAATATATTTATGTGCAAAAAAATAAATCCAATAATGAAGAAAAGTATATGTTTATGTTTGATTATATTCCACAAATGTGACCAAATAACCTTAACCTGCTCCATGCAGCTGGCGGATATCAACTCAATTACAAGCTCATGGGTACCGAGCTGGTGCTGATTTAAATTAACACTTGAACTGTCTAGAATGCTGTCAGCTCTGACATCAGGCCTTAATCTCTTCATCTTGTTCACGGCCTACGTCTCTCCATATTTGGGCTCCTGTGGACCTGGCCTGTGCTTACCACTAATCCTAATCCATCTGGCGCTAAACTACACAATATTGCCCAGGTGGAAACTGCACCAGACGGGTGGATAACTGCTGCAGGCTGCTGGAACAGATACGTCTGGACCCGCTAATACCTTTTTCATTCGTTAGCGGCTGCCCAGTTCTGTTCACCTTAATCTCGATCTTCAACTGCGCCGCTCTTCCAGGAACAATATGCATAATTGTTTTAAAAAATGGACTAAAGGGATGGGAATATAAAAAAAGATGTTGACAGCCGTGTCTGAGATCCTGTGGAAGGCATCCATGGACGAATGAGCCAACAACACTAGAGACTGGCCCTAGAGCCAATCAGTGAAAATGTCAAAGTGACAAAGTGAGAAGATGCGTCTCTTCCTTGAATCTGTCCAAAACCAAGTTGAGACTTGAGCACGAAATGCGAGTGAAAAACAAGCATCCCAAGATATACGATTGAGAAAAATGTGATTTTCTTGCCACCAACAACAATAACGACTGTGCCATCAGCGTGATAATATTGAGATTACTTGTAAATCACGACACAAAGGGAAAATAAAAAGTAACGTAGTACAAATATAAGTTTTTGTTAGATTTCCTAACCCTTTCTGTTACAAAATGTAGGTTGGTGCTGCTCTTTATAGATCACTTATCTACAGTATATGGGGTAGTTCCACCAGTGTCTGGTTCACCATTGGAGAGAAACAAAGTGTGAAGAGTCCTTGACAACAGTAGTCACAGCTATTGACCGGCTTCTGTGCGTTTATATTTAGTATAAACATTCAGGTCATCCTCAGTCTGTCTTGTGTATCTTCTTCTAAAAAGGCTTTTCCTCCGAGATCACAGCGTTACTATTCAACTAAAGATAACAGAGACGATATCACAGGTGAACGACACTTTTGTTGTGCTGCAATTCATAAAATGATTTGAAAAACTTGTGACTGAGGCTGATAAACAAACAGACTGCCTGGTGACGGCACACTAAAGGAAGATTCTACTTGTCATGCTCAATGCCAGAGGTTTTAGGGTTTACCTTTTACAAGCCCATTATAAGTGGCTATTGTGCTGAGATTAGCGAGCCAGACCAGAAGATCATGAGACGCAAGGACAGACCACACAGTCGGTCAGACTACTTGGGTGGACCATCACAACAAGCAAAACTGGCCATGTCAGCGCCGCTCAGTAAGCCCATTGCTGGCGTATTATGTCTTTGATTAGACAGTTAAAAGGATCAGGCTAAGCTTTAAGAAGTCCAAGGCTATGCAGGGTTTAGCTGTAGGTGAGAGCACGTCAGCTAGGGCAAGCACGTGAGGGAGAAGGAAGTGGTTTGTCCTCCGCCCCTTGTGCACTATGTAGGTCAGTCCACCGCAAAAGATCGGTAATTTAGAAGAGGCAATACACCAAATGACCACTGAACTCCTGCAACATAGACGCTGAACTTTTTTACTTTGAAAACTTGTAATAAAATTCTGCGGGCAACTTAGTCTGAATGCGTGAATGAGTGTTTTGCAGCTGCTCACTGTCCATAAAAGTCTTTATTGATAATATGTTGCAAAATGTGTAACAGAATAGTCAGTAAATTGTAACAAAATTTTCATGCATTAAATGTAATACAACAGTATTCTTACACTACATAAGGGTAGTTTTGTAGCTACATATAGTTTGTAAATACGATGCCATACAGAGAGCATGTCATTACTTATATTAGATTACCTAAATTATGTTTTCACCCATGTTGTTGGTTGGTTGGTTTGTTGGTTTGTTTCTTGGTTGGTTGGTTGGCATGTCAGCAGAATTACACAAAAACTACTGAACAGATTTCCACGAAACGTAATGATAACTTTTGGTGTAGATCAGGATAAAGGGACGGAGCTAAATTGTCCATAGGTGTGAATGTGAGTGTGAATGGCTGTTTGTCCCTCTATGTCAGCCCTGTCGTGAACTGGTGACTTATCCAGGATGTACCCTGCCGTCTTCTAATGTCAGCTGGGATGATCGGCTCCAGCCCCCCTGTTGACCCATGAAAAGGATAAGCAGTTTCAGATAATGGATGGATGGATAATGTATGGATCTTGATGAAAAAAAATCAGGCACATTTAGATGGCTGGTATCTATGAGTGTGTACAATTAGATGTGGGTTCTAGATCTTAAATTACGGTGAAGCAGTTATGGGTGGTTTAAGCTTAGAGTGATACAGGGCTATTGATTTTGAAATTGGATTAGACTTGATTGAATTAAATTGGACTGTTGAGCCCTGATGGAGGTATGCGCTCTACTGAGTGCCATTCTAGTTTTTGGCACTTAGCGTTTAATCGTGTACCGTAACAAAACATGTTTTGCAGACACTAACTGAGTAGCATATAATTACACTAATATGTTGTATGAAATGTGTATAAAAATGTGCATAACCATTATTGGACCAAATATGTAAACAATGTCTTCACAAAAACCTGTAAAATGTATTTTACCACATGAAATGCTCTTGGAGGTGTTCTTTTATGTAGATGAGCCCGCAAAGCTTTTTTTTTTTGTCCCTGTGTTTGCTGCAGCTGCATCAGTACAAAATGAACTTTCCTGCTCAAGGGAAAATGCTAAATAAGCAGCCCATACATTAAGGAGCATTATCAAAAAAAAAAAGAAAGGAAGGAAGACAGATAGAAAGAAAGAAAACTTTTCCCTGCATCTTGTAATAACAAGACGTTGTTTTGTCTTCTGTCTTTTCCACAGCAAAGAAAACCCCAAACAAGCAACAAGAGTCACATCAAGTAAGTAACAAATGTGGCATGACACGAGGCCTGATTCAATCAGACCTGCCATGGTTATTTTGATGCTGATGTGTTGGATAGATCTTCCTGACAAAGGCATTTCATTCTTAATGCTGGAGACACCCTCGCCACGCCGTAATACTAACAGATGCGAAGGCATGTGTGTCTGTGTGTGTGTGTGTGTGTGTGTGTGATCCATACACCTCAATGGCAGTTCAGATGTGTGGCTATATTTAGACCTTTTGACAAAAGGGCAGAAAAGAAATGATGGTATCGTTCCTTTAATTATGTGATTGCAAATCATATGTTTCTGGAACAGGATGAAGAGAATTTGTAAACACCAAACAATACTACCGTAACTGTGAAACAGGCTGCTGATGAGTCACTGCGATGACGCAAAACAACTGGAAATAGATAGGGGCCTGAGCAGCGAGGTGTATGCAGGATCTCGTTGTGCTTATGTGTGAGTGTGTGTGTGTCTGTGTGTGTCTGTCTGTAGCGTGTGTGGAATCGGCTGAACTTTTATGATTATGTTGCAATCTGCAATGCAGCATTGCAATCAGCTTAATATGTATACTGATATAATCTCTCTGAGTGCCGTAATGTGTGTACGTGTTTTCAGGTCAAGATGGTGGGTACGGCTTAGAAAGTGAAGAGGTTATTTTGACGCCTGAAGATGAAAACCCACTCAGGAGAATACTGCAGGTACGCACTCTTTTTCTTCCTCCCTCGCTATCGCCACCATCTATCTTTAGCCGCACATACAAACACACACACACACACACACACTCACACACAAACAAAACAGGCCGCACTCACTCAGCCACACTGCGTGACCTTGGATGTAGGAATAATGTTGGTCTCACATTCACCAGAGGTAAGACATGCTTGCCACCCACACATATGGGAGCACTCTGACCAGACCAGGCGCAGCTACATATGTTTTCGTAGCCTCTCCTAAGCTACTGTATTCACCACTGCTGCTTTAAAATGTAAATAAACAAATACTAATAGCAGCTGCCTGATAACCACTGAGAGCGCCACTTTGCGTGTCTTTTAAAATAGTGCTGGATTAGCCCAAATGCCCTCCAATGAGATGTGGCCTTTGAGGAAAAAAAAAAAGATTAAACAGCCAGAGGGGGCAGTTTTTAATATGCACAGCGCGGAAATGCAGTCCTAACAGCAACCGCGCTATTATGTGCAAATTCAGAAAGGAAACACTGCTCATCCCTCATTTGAGATTCAGCTGTCTGGAACACTGAACTTTACACATTACTGACATTTGCTGGTCAGAATGAAGCTTAAAAAACAGAGGCAGTTTTTTATTTATTTATTTATTTATTTAAATCCACTGTTAAATAATATATCACAGCATGAGAGGGAGGTGCAGTGGGCTATGCACCATGCAAGCCTTCTGTGGATCAGTTTTGTAAAATGAAGCAAGAGCTGCTAAATGGTGATATATAGATCACACAGAAGCATGTTGTAGAAAAGAATGATCTGACTGAAATGGCTGCTTATATATTGAAGAATGGGATAACATGAATGTGTCCTTGTTCAGTGTCTGGAACATCCAAAGACATGCATTTTTCCAGGATAAGGTTTTTACAGTTTGCCAATGACATCAATTGATGACTGGTCTTTTTACATTTTGGCCATTTGTAGTCAACTTCCTGGTGAAAACTTAGAAAATATTGATTCAACAGTTGGATGAATGAATTATCTTTATAAAGCTAGACACTCTGATTCAAGAAGAAAAAACCTTGAGGGCATTTACCTTTTGTGGGCCACATCCTTTTAAGTATCCAGGCACACAGCTCATGAGTTTGTCTCTACATTAAAATCTGATCGCCCTCTAGAGGACAGTCAAAGAACACAAAGCTGCTCCTTCCCACACTTCAGTTGCCTGTTTACTGCAGCTTCTTTATTTCTCCTGTGCTTAATTCTTTTCTTCGTATGTTTCACAGCCTTTTAACTGGCATCAGCCAGGGATGTCTCTCAGTAAGAGGAAGCTGCTCCAGTCTCTGATGGGGCCTTATGGCCCGCTGAGCGTGTCTTACAATGGAAAGACCTGCATTCTGTTCAAGGCAAAGCGCCTGGCAATCCGCTACAGGAACCATACCTTCATTGACCTGACTGAGAGGGTCTTCAACCCCAACACACCCGTAGACACTAAAGGCTCCATCTGCACCAAGGAAAAGGCGACGTAAGTCACTGACCGAATAAATGTTGGCAATTTATAAAAATATCATTTTTTTTGTCACCGGCTGAGAATTGTCCCGAGGTCTATCCAGAGGTGTCACATTTACAGTCTCGAATGAGAATGTGATATGACATGTATTGTAGAAATGTGAATATGTGGTTTGCAGAAACATTAACTGAAAACATTTTAACCTAGCAACTGGGCTGGTATTAGAATTGGTTAGATAATAATAATAATAATAATAATAATAATAATAATAATAATAATAATAATAATAATAATAATAATAATTAATAATTCACGAGAACCAGGGACGATTTACACAGTAGGATAAAAACAGACAAACAAACAGACAACCTCCTGACTGACAACTACCTACTTATCTAGAAGAAAGTAATCGTTCAGTATTTGTTTTGATCAGCTGGGATTACCTCAGAGCTGCTGCACTAAATCAGAAGTTTTAATATCTGTGTTTTTGTTTTTGCACAGGCTTTCATTAAGGTTTGGTGATGTGGAGGACTTGCGAGGTCTAGTAATCAGGTAAAATACGCGTTTATCTTGAATACAAAGTGAACATGTGTGGACTGTACATGTCACTAACTATCTTCATTGTGTCTTCGGCCAGGCTTCAGATGTCGAACACTTTTTATGAGGCAGCTGGTCAAAACTGGTTCACACTAGACAGTGTCCACATCCACTACAACTGGACCCAGGAGGCCACATTTAACGCCAGCGAGGTCTACGCTCCTGCCACCTCATCCTACCATTGCCAGCACGTCAGCAGCCTGCACAAATATGACACCCTGCTAGTGCCCAGCTCCCACACTGACACATCAGCTAACTGGCACATCACTTTCACTGATTTCCAGGTACACTGTCGCACAAGGGGCACAGCTTTTATTGTGTAATTCTTCTCTTGATGTCGCCACATTCACTGTTATATCATAGCCTTTTGCTCCCTGTTTCCAACATGTGCATGTGTCTGTATGTTTGCCAGCCATTTTACCTTTGTGCTCCGCCTGTTTGGCTGTCAGTCAGTCAGCCTGTCTGTTATCGTCTGTTTGGCAGTCTGTCAATCTGTCTGTACGCTGTCTGTTTAGCCATCTGCTAGGCTGTCTCAACCTGTCCATCTGCCCAGTGTCTCGGTGCCTGGTAAGCCAGTTGTCCTCTTTAGTTTAGCCTAATCTCATCTTTCCGCCTTTCTTTCTGTGTTCCGGCAGATCCAGGCCTTCAATGTGCAGTCGGACAAGTTCGCGTCGGCCAGCGACTGTGCCACTTTCCTGACGCCGGCCATCCTGATGGGCCTGGTGACATCTCTGATCCTGCTCCTCGTCTTAGCCTACGCCCTGCACATGGTGGTACACCTCAAGCACATCGACCGCTATGAGGAGCACAAAGCCACCGTGTACTTCCCCCGCAGTCCAGAGGCCGAGTTGCCAGACAAGAACAGCCTGTGAGGGGAGCTGGAGGACGGCAGAGGGGAGAGAGAAAGCTGAGAAGCAAAGCCGAGGGGAGTGCAAGTGAATATAAGAGTGAAAAAGTATCCTCCACAGAATATTTGTTCAACAAAATGACAACTTTGCCTGTTCATATGAAAACCCTCTAAGTCTTAACTACTTTAAGTAAACGCAGACCGTGGTTGGATACTTTTTCTTCTTTCCTCATTGACCTGCATTTTGGCATCCACATTTTGAAGAAGGCCTTTGGATGTTCAAGCCTCCCCCTGAGAGATGGTTCATGATCCTAATGTCAAAGGTCAAGGACAGACCCAGGGCCCTGAAGGGCAACAGCGTATACAGGCCTTTACCCCAGTCAGCCATTAAAACCACAAACGGCTAGCACCTGTAGCTAATACTGCTAACATCAGATGCTCCTGATTATACGTATGTATTACATGGCTCACAAGTGTCATATTACAAGCTTCCATCACACACACATTGTTGTTCCAGCTTTCATTACAGTGTACTTTGTCTGATACTGCTGCAAGAAATATATACTTCAAACAGCCGGTTTTATAGCTGAAATAGCCGTATTAGCTGCATGCCATAAAAGGCTGGTCTATCTGGGCTAGCACAGTGTTTCCTAATTACAAGGATTACAGAGAGTCTTGCATGAGTACAGCTTAAAATAAAACAACATGGCACAAAGCAAAGGGAGCTTAAAAAGCTTTGGAGTGAAGCAAAGGAAAAAATATTGGGAACCACTGGTCTAGCATCTGGCTGGAGTGAACGGACCAGCACTACTGGCCCTTCAGAGCCTCTGGCGTCTCTCAACCCCGCCCCTGAACAAGACTGCTGCTTGGGACTTAACTGTGAAAACGGCCTTTTACAGACCAGCCAGACGAAAGGGGGGTTCGACAAACTAGCACAACATTGGTTAGCCGCGAAAGCGCTAACTACAAACTATCAAAGACTATACAAGGAACTATGCTGCACAAGACTGCCCATCTGAGGGCGTGGCAGGAAAGCGGGCCTTGCGCTGACTTGACTCTCTGGGAGTCAAACGTTTGGACAAGGGAGGCCACGGGTCCTCCATCCACACCACTGGGTTTGACTGCCAAAGTGAAGCCACAAAAGGAGTTGCCATTAAAACATGGTGAGAGACGGAGCGAGACAATGTGAAAAACGAAAGCTAACCGTTACAGCTATGTACAAAACAAAAACACATACATGTACAGAAGTGTCACTCTGCGGAGGTCTTTTTTTTTATATACAACGTAACCATGAACTACTATTAGGTACAGGATGACTATGCTAATCCTCATAACCAAAAGGATATACAAAGCTGTAGATACATTAAGATCTCTATACGATCATAGCTGTTTACTATCTTCAAAATATTGCACAACTAATAAACATAGGTACAAGTAAGACATTGTGCTATGAGGATTGGTAAAAGTATCAATGCATATGATTTTTTCTACAAAGTATTAACATAATACATTGTCTGTCTATTTGTTTTAAGCTGGACCAGACAATGTGAGGTCCAGTCTCATCTAACTGTAAATTACAGTACAGATTCCTACCATAGAAGGACGATACTATGGAATGCCGTCCACCCACCGGGACTTATAGATGCCATTATTATGCCAGAAGCCACACTAGCAGCAGTAACAGCGTCAGTAAGTCATTACTACTGATAAAAACACTCAGCATGACAGTAAATAGATATCTTAACATTCGATATGGCAGTTCTGTCAATCTGTAGCAGTGTGAAATGTGTTCTTTGGTCATAAATGTATCCTACAAACTATGAAATGAGCGGAGGCGGTTTGTCCAAGGACCGACCGATGTAGATTGAACAATAAATGATATTCAGAGGAGAACGTGTGCTGTGTTTATATGTGTCAGAAGCTTGTGTTGTACTGCATACAGGAGCACACTGATCACATATTTTTCATGGAGTTTTCCTTTTAGATTTTAATTGCGTCATGTATTTCGCAAAACATTTTTGAATCATGTCAATTGTTACATGACCCACAGCTTTCCTGACCAGTGTCCAGGTCTTCTGGCAGCTCCATATCCCCTCCTGAGTGCCATCTGCTCTCTCCTCTCACCTCTCTGACCTAAAGTGTCAGTAGTCCAACTAGGACAGTTTACCCACCGGCACCTGTCCAATCAAACCTAGGCAATCAAAGCCATATGATAGATTGCAAATCTCAAACCAGAGCTGCGATGTCTTTCTCTTGTCTGCTGCTCATAAGATGCTGCATCCAAGAACCTTTTCCACCATTTCAACTACACACATGAGATGCAGAGTGTATTTATTACTCAATGTCACACAGCATGTGCCCAGTGTCAGAGTGTCAGAGATGACAATCACTATCTATTGATTATTTTGAATCTGTAGGTATGCAAGGCTTACATGACATCACATGAAAACACACTGCTGTGGTAGTTTTATTCCTCAAATATAATTTTCTACTTTTTTCAACATCACAAACAGCAATTAAATAAAAATACATTATGTCCATGTCATTCACACCCCAGCAAAACTCACAGTCACATTAAAAGTTGGATTTTGAATGCTCAATCAGACATGCTTGTGTGCTACAGTGACACCTAGTGGCTACAAGTGGACCTGTAACCAGTCAAAGGAAGTAGTAACGTGTTTGAACGACGTGATTAGCCTACTTTTGAACGGAGTCACAATTTAAAAATCGGGATTAAATTACAGTTACTGATTGGCTCTATATTGTTTTGACGTCACTGGGGTGGATTGACAGTTGCTTTCCCCAGGTGATGGACCGGAAGTGAGCAGCAAATGAAGAGGACCTGAACACCAGGTAAAACCCAAATGTCTGCCCAGGAGTCGAATTATTTAGGAGAAGCTAACATGACGTGTTTGTAAACTTAGAATTTGAGATTTCTGTTTTCAGATCAGGAGTTCTGCAAGGGCCTCGCTTTGTGTCTCATTTAAGTGTCCCCAGTGTAAATAGACCTTTTTTCACAGCAGACATATTGAGCACAGGTGGAATTTGTAACATTAATGATGGCTGCATTCCATTTAGGCGAGCTCGGTCCAGAGCTCTGTTATTGTGCATTCTCGCGGACTGGCATGACACTTAATAGAATGGTGACATCGTAAACGTTATTGGTCACACCTGCACTTTTCCTGCTTGGACAAGTTGAAATGTTTGCCTTACACCCTAGCTAGCTACCTAGCTAGCTAGCTAGATAACTTTATTAATCACCGAGGGGAAATTAGGTCACCATAGCTGCAGGTACATTTACGTACAAATACAATCAAAATACAAGGGCAAATATAGAAACAATAAAGTACTATAAACAATAAATGCTTAAGTAGCTATGAAATAATTTGCTGAAGCTGCTCTTAAGCTTTTCCAGAGTTTTGTGGAGGGGGTGAATTTGATAAATGTAAAGTACTCTGAATTCAATCAAGTCATAAAAAAGTATCATACTAGCAGACTTCCCAGCATGCATTGTTTGAGAGTTAAAGGCCCTTTTTGTAAAAAAATAAAAAATGTAATGAGATTTCACATATTGCATTGGAACATAGAAGCTCCAACAGAGTGCTGTGACAGAGTCCTAAAACTAATATAGAGATTTGTTGCTTAAACCCTGGTTCCCTGGTCTCAAAGTCAATGTTTTTTGTTTTTTTAAACAATGGGTTTTTGTTCAAAGCCTGTAATAAGGTCTGCGGTTAACACAAGCTTAAGAGATTTTTATGTTTTGTTGCACTCTATTTGAATCATAAAATGTTTACGTGTCCAAAAACAGGCGGTTGCTAAGATTTTTGGGGACAAAAAATGTCACAATGCCAAAGACTGAGACTCGTCCTTCTTTACAGGCAAACTTTTACAGATCAGTGTGTAGTTGGAGGCGTATTGGCGGTGACGTCAAAGTCATGCAACCACAGTGTGGTCTGTTTATAGCCTAACATTAGCTTTTCGCTCCTGCTGATTGCATTTTGCTCTTCAGAAATCATAGAGGTGAAGAAGTGTGCATTTGTGAAGATTATCTTGCTGAACAAAGCGTGTGAATATCATACATTTTAGTTTGCCACAGGCCTACTTGTGCACCGAACTGAAGTTCTGGTCCGGTGTCGGTGCTGCAAAGTGGACCATGTCATTTTATAATTCATCCACCAGAGGTTAGGAAAGCTATACATTCAGTAAAGTGCACTGCAGTGAACCCTCGTAAGTCTATACTACAACACATTAACATTATTTTTCACATTCTTCATTGTCAAATACGGTGATATTCTCCTTAATAGAGCAACCAGATACGATCAGGCCTAGTGTTTAATAGTGTGTTTTTATGTGTTGGAATTTATTTGAATTTTGCAGCAAACTATAACAAGTTTCATCAAGCTTTTTCATGAAAAGGACGTTTTTTGTCGGTTATCTGATGAATGATTTATGGGACTGTAACAAAGATGTTGTACAGAAAAGTTTTGTCTACCCTTTAAAGGCCCAGTCCTTAATTTTTTGACCACGTAGATCTGGTCTTATTTCTCAGACATATTTATATTAATGGCTGTTGCTTATGTAGAGCTGTTATCCAAAGTGTTTTGCAATGTATTCATGTATACTTGCACACAATTTTGGGGGAGGAGAAAGGCGACAACCCCCTTTACCGCACCTCAAATCTTTACATTTGAGTGTGACTTACATTGGAGCTTTCAAAGTGTAGCTTCACAGGACATGCTCTAGATGTCAGTGTTTGCTTGTGTCACAGTTCCTCTTGCTACCTCTGGTTGTTATACCTCCTGATAAATGAATTATAAAAGCCACAGCAAGTTTAGCATCGACTGTGAACAGTTGTGAAATGCCAAGAGAGACAGGATTCAAATCTCTCTTATTTGATGCAGAGAGTAACACGGTCAGTGCCAGTAACTTGTGACGACAACTTCATATCAGATTAATCCGCGGCAGCTTGCGACGTGACAGCGCCAAAGCTTCGTATGAAATCGAACAAATAATGCACGCAAACTTTCAAGGAGGATGAGAGAAGATTCATCAACGGCTCTGAACGACGGGGGAAATGATTCTGTGTGCTGACAGTGAAGCTGGAGGCTTTTTATTTAAAACAAACTTCCCCTCAGTGATCCACGGTTCCTCTCTGAGACATGGACAGAAGAGTCATGTTTAGTGTTTGTTGTTAATCTCTCCCTGTGCAGAACTCCAGAGCGAGGATCCTCAGAGTGTTCCAAGCTGGGGATTCAGACTTTGTGGCCGCAGCCTGTGCAGAGGCAGATAGGCCTGCCTGTTTTATATGTAAAGCTGCCAGCCAGAAAGCACGGGCCCGCAGGGTACTCCGCACAACTCCTTTGTTGCAGCCAAACTGTGACTGGGTCCCACTGTCTAAGCTGCTTTGCATTCTGGGAGCACAAGAGAGGGGAAGGACACTAAGGATGGTAGGTGGGTAAAGTTGGACCTTTTAAGGAATCCATGTTCTCATGCTTTTTTTACGCAGCTGTCTGGGCCCCGGACGGCAGCGTCCTGTTTAAAAACTGCGCTGGCAGGAGACAGGAATACGCTCTCCCTCTTCTTCTTTCATTCTGCAACCTTTCCTTCCATTTCTCTTTGTACATTCCTTGTTTGGTGTGTCCACCGCCGCAAATACGTGGAGATAATATAACTCAGCCCTTACCGTGGCTGGGATTACTCCGCACTGTCAATCACTGATTCGGCCCAATGGGGTACTTTGATGTGCGTTAGGACTGGATGAGTTGACTATTAATTGAACATCACAGTCGAGCCAATCAGAGCCTCCGAGGTTCCTCATCCTCTATCAGCACCGTGCAGTGAATGGCCTCATTTTAGCCTCTTGGGCATGTTATCATTGCAAATGAGTTTGTTATCAACAAGACAGCCTAGGCTCAACAAATAAACAGTCCAATGGTGCTTTCGGAGGAGCTTCCCTACGTGCTGCTCGACAGTTACCCGTGTATTTTATGAATATGTGTGTTTTGTTTTGCTTTTCGGGTACAGATCGCGTGCCGCAGAGATAAATATTTGCTGTTACAAAAGGTTGGAAATTGATTTTTGTGCCAAGTGCTGTGTTTCAGAATCCGAAAGAAAAAATGCTAAACTAATATATAACGACTGAGAACATACAGTGCTTGTCACTGATTTGCAGCTGCGTCGCGCAGTGTTGCCAAACCAACACAGAGAAAGCAGACTGCAAGAAAGAGGCATGCTATCTGGTTCTGCTCAGTCTCACTGTAATTTCCTGTAACATGGGCCATGGCTCTGGTTCTCTAGGCAAACAGTTCGCCTTTGAAGAATGATTTGGAAATATACATTTTAATAAGGTGCACTGAGGCACGGCCAAACCAGACACAAGAAAAAGATAAAAAGGAGATTGCGTATCTGAAATAAGCTGATGACGGGAGGGAGGGGGAAATAAAGGAGGGACAGAAAATAATGGGGGTAAGGAAAGGACTTGTAACAGCAAGGTGTTTTTTTCTTTAATTGAAGTGGCTGGGGAATGTAAAATGGAATAGCATGCTTTGGGCGAATCAGTTCTGAACATGTTGTGAATGTAGAGCACTTTATAATCTGCTTCGCAAAATAAATGCAAATATCGCAGACGTCTTTGTCAGCTCGCCTGTTATTTCTCCACGTAATGAAGCCACCGCTCCCATCAAATCTTTTCTTCCAGGCAATCAGACAGCTGCTTGAATCATTTCACACAGTTTTTTTTTTTTCAAGATGAAAAAGAAAATTGACAAGTTTGCTCTTTAATACAAAAGTCAGACTTAGCCAAAGAGTTTGTGCAGGGGAGGTTTTTCTTTTCTTCTTCTACTTTGTTATGGCTGTGGACATCCCTCATCCCACTCCTCTGTCTGTCTCTCGTTTCTCTCTCTTCTCTTGTTTCTACCTCTCTACTCTCTCTGTCCGACCCCTCTATTTTTAGGTAGAGTGCTTTTAATTATGCATGTTGTCATAGTGCTTTTAGCATTACTGTCGTTTAAGAAGATGTGTGTAAGTGTGCGTGTGTCTGCGTGCCGGTGCGTGTGTGTACGTGTGAACATTTCCTTACTTTCTGTTTGTTTACCCAGCTTGCTTTGCATCTGAACACAACCCCAGTGCGAGGACACCGTGTCAACTGTAAGCTATGAGAAGCTCTGGCCCCTCAGGAGACCAGCAGTGCAGACATGACGGTTTAGAATAGGGCCGTCACCCACGTCAGATGTTCGCTACACGATCGTCGTGGACAAATGAATAAATTGATTTACAATAACGTTATTGTCACGATATCTATAGGAAATTGAAAAAGAAATGCTTTCAAGCAAAATCGTATTTAACTTTTTGTTTTGAGCAAATAAATTTCCCCTTAAAGTACGAGTGTAGGGATGTGCAGAAGGAGACAGTAACCAGGACTGTAAAATAAATTTACAAAAAGAACAGTTACGCTCGATGACTGGTGAAACGGCCACCATAAACAAAAGATGAACGCGACCGAACATCTCCCATGGATTTTTCCTGCTATATTATTATACGTGTGAGTATTAACGCAATATCAATATAACACTTTTTAATATCATTGTGAATATGGATGCCTGCGTCGCCCTTCCTGCACCAGGTGACCAAATAAGTTACAAAAGTCAGTTAATGTACATCAGATTCCTTAAAATGTCATTGATTTCTAACTGCAGAAGAGCACCGAGATGAAAAACCATGCAAAAATATGTGCAAACCAATTATACGTTGTTATCAGTGTACCATGACACAACCGAGAAGTAAGACCAGCCTGGTTTCCTCACAGACCAGGAGTGTGTGGAGCCATGCTGATTCGACACCAGGCTGACAGTCATTGATTTCCAACACGCTCTAAACACCAGATTGAGACTGACAAATCTTCCTCTGTCTCTACCTCTGTCATCCCGTGCTACAGTTTCTTATTTTTCAATCCACTGGCACCTTCTTGTTCCTCTCATCAATCCTCTTGCCATTTTTTGAAAGCTTCTTCCCATCACTTCCAGCCTCTCTCCCTCTCTGTCGTCCCTTTCACCTGTGTTCTCCGACTCCCTTGTTTTTTTTTCCTTTTCCTCATCCAACACTATCCGCCCTCTTTGTCTTTGGCTTCTTTCATCTCCTC
This sequence comes from Lagodon rhomboides, assembly GCA_039737535.1. Lineage (NCBI taxonomy): Eukaryota > Metazoa > Chordata > Actinopteri > Spariformes > Sparidae > Lagodon > Lagodon rhomboides. Next base: position 19,436,940 of record CM077792.1, on the reverse strand, counting down.
TCCGACCATCTCTGTCCCTCCTCGCCCGGGCGCTTCATTGTTTTGATATATGACCTAATTACTTGGCTAATTGAGGTTCTTGTAGCTGCCACACAGTTCGGTGTGGTGGTGGAACTCTGGTCGCCTTTACAGTATGCATGAAGGTCGTGGTCAGTGTGAATGGAAACTTAGCTTGTGATCACACCGATGGCACGTAGATCATCGACTCTTAACAAAATATGCCAGCATTTCTTTGTTTCATAATGTTCTTTGTCAACTACTTCATAGTGGGTCCAAAATACCACAATTCCCCTGGCCATTATGGGACTGGCAGTCCTCCGTCGGCTCATTTTCTTTTTCATAAAGGGTTCAATGTTCTGATTCTTATCTGCGAGCAAAGGAATTGACTGGTGTATAATTGCTTTTAAGCACAATTATGGTCACTAATATGCATCCCATTCTGTAGATTTTCTTCAATGACAAATTAATCTTTGGCGTCCTTTAAGAGAGCCCGAGGCACTCATTTCACTCTTGTCTCCTCCTGTTGCTTTTCACAGGATATCTTGGCCTCTTCATTTCCCACTCTTTTCTTTTATTTCGCTGAAGAAGCTGTTTCTTTTCTCTCAACTATCGACTGTTTGTCAGACGACACCAGATGTAGGACTGTGCCGGTCTGCGTCTCCTCCTGATCTGTCTGCTGTACAGGAGCTTGTCTTACTTTAAACTACCTTAGTACTTGTTTAAGTAGCTTTGTTGATCTTGGAAGTATTTGATCAGTATACAATCATAAAGAGAATACATATATATGGATAAAATACATTTTGGAACAGTAATACCTTTTAAATATAATCATTTTTATGGTATATTGACTTGGAAAAGGGAGGATGGTGTCTCTTTCCTTCCTGCTCCGTGCCTCAGAGAGGTCTCTTCTTGCACAATATAACTTCGGTCAAGCAGGCTTATTGTTAATCAGATCACCATGAACTAGAATGGATGATTGTCATATAGAAACACAACTTTATACGGATTTTGGTGAACGTAGATAATATTTTCTGACGTAACCCTAACACAGTTGCAAATGCTGGTGGGCCGAGTCAGTTCTAGGAATGGAGCTAACTAGCTAACGGCATCTACAGATAGCAGCAGTTAGCGCTTACTTTAGCAACAAGTTAAGATTAAAATATGATCCTGGTTGCAGCGGCTACAGATCACCTTGATGTGACAGTGGTGTAAAAGTGAACTGCACTGAAACTGTGGGGACAGTTTCAGTGCATATGCTCTATAATGTGCTCTTTTCAGAATGTATAATATGCACTTTGAAGAGATATAAATCAAATGTTTTGTGTATTTTTCACCCTTGAATAGAGTAATGAATTAGATGTAGAGAGCCTTAAAAAAACAAACTATCTTGATTATTGTCAGTAGCTTTAATGTGTAGAGATATTATTCAGACCTTTTTGTAAGCGCTTTTATCACACCTGCATACCTCTAAGAAATCATGCTGGATGTGAGTGTTCATGAAAACCCTTCCAATCTAAACATGACCCAAGGCATTTGGTTCCTAAGCAGAAAACGATCTGACCGTGACTGAACAATACCCTTTCAGCAAAGTTCACCAACGTGCAAACATAAAACATTAAAAGAAAAAAAAAGATGATTAATTAAATTACCTGAATTATTCAAAAACTGAATAGACGACTTCAAGTTTATGATCTGCTCCTGGAGGCTTTGGGGCCCTAAGCAGCTGCTGACTGTATTGTGCTTGCGCCTGAGGCCAGCGATGCAGATATTCTCAGGTGAAAGTTTGAGCGAAAAGACGGGAACATTAGCCGTGATTGATTGTCTCTTGCGCCATTTATCCAAGAAGGAATTTCTGAACTTTTATCGCTCAGGAACTACTTTTCCATCATACAAACTAAAAAGTATATGGTTTGCACCTTCTTTAATATCAGTGAGGTTATCACACAAGTGTAGATTTGACATGTTATATAATAAATAATGAGTAGTTTCCTTAATGTCGCTGAATTGCACCCCGTGGAGAAAACCTGCCTCACTTTTTTCTAAATGTGTTAAAATGACATCTAAGCATCCGCAGCAATTTTTCTAAAGAAGAGATGCCAGTCTCGAAAAAAAAAATTAGGCTACCTTTCAGCGGCACCGGAGGAATCTCAGAGTCTATCTCTGAGCATTTCGAATCATCTATTCAACCCAGTGTACTGTATTCTGACAGCCATGATTTCTCCCAAAAGCCTTCATTCACTCTCCATCTGCTTTAACATTCCTTTTCAAAGAACTTACTTGTACAAGCACAGACAGCCTTTGCCAACATTAGACATCAGATGTTTAATTCAAGGACACACTTTCCAGTAATGGAGGAAAGCCCAGAAATCATCCTTTCTTCCCGTCCTGATTTCACAGGTGACACAGCAGGCATTAGCTCACCTCTCTCCCTCGTCCTGGCTACCACCGCCCCCTGCTGTTCGCCGTGGCTAAGCCTGGTGCAGTTTGTCCTTGTTCTTCTTCGTTCCATGAATCTTGCATGCAGTGGATATTTTGATCCATGACAGTGCATATTCCACCGGCAGCTGCGTTCCATCTCATCAAATATGGTCGTCTGTTTCTTTGCCAGTGCTGATGGAGGAAAGACATCTCATTATTAATTGAATTAAGGGGAGTATTTCTGGAGCAAGGTGAGTTGTGGGCCTGTTAACAAAGAATTATTTATGGAGTGCTTTGAAATTCCCAGGCACTAATGGGACCGAGCTCCATCACTGTCTATACAGATAAGAACATCGATGCTGCCTCCCGCCTTGTAATGTAAATACAAACCAGCCTGGACGGAGATGCTTTCGCGTGGCGATACCTCAAAGCATAGAATATAACAACCCAATCCCCATAATTTCACATAGAAATAGTGACTAGATGGAGACTGTTGGAGAGCTTGAGGAAGAGAACTTATCTGATTATGATGACCATTAGTGCTGTCAGAGGTGCAATTCCCAATCCTTTGCTCCCTTATATGTAGGCATGGGACCATTGGCAGTAGTAAAGGAGCATGATACAAAAGTAAAATCATACAGGAAGCTCATTGAAGTAGCAGCATATCCAGTTCAATCATGCCAGTACGCCGGCGCCTTTGCCACTGATCCTTTATTCTGTAGTGGTATGCAGAATTGACCTTGCTGCTAATGAGCTGCTAGAGATACAGGATAGCTGCGAGCCCTGAGGTCAGACTAGGGACAAACAACAGAAAAAGGCAACATGGCACAGTGACGAAGCTCTCATAGCCACATGTAGTCCGTAAGAAATTCTTTCAGCGACTTTAAAGTCATTTTCATCAACAGCACCTCATCAGTTTAGGATCAAGAACAACAACACAACATGTAGCTTCTTCGTGGAATAGTTGTGCCATATACAGTCGTTGGATATTTTATGATAAATGCACTTTAGATGAATTATAAACATATTTTTTTGTGTCTTTAGATCCCACCGCCACAATATTAAAGATCAGCTCCAGTCGAAAATGATGAGCTTCACTGTGTAGGATGATGTGTGTGCAGAGTTCGACACTATGAGGCTGTTTTTCTGTGTTCTGTTTTGTCTGCGTCCACTGAAAAATCAGATTTTAAGAGGCGGGCCTATGAGCATGATTTGTGACATCACCAATAGGTTGAAGGTCAATTGAGGTCCAATTTTCAGCCAAAACAGGTGTTCTGTAAGAACTTGAAGCCTCCAGTGTCAAAATGTTCTCACTCCCAATTAGTCAAATACAGCAGCTTGTTCAGTGGACTTAAACTTCAAACTATAATACTCTGCCTACCCCTCTAGAAGCTTTTGCATGTCCAGGGCTCTGCGGTCAGATTAGCAATAATGCATAAAAGGTCATGTCAGGTTACACTTTCAAAATAAAGGCTCCATGGTTACACACATGATGATTTATCGAATGTTATAAATGTTGTCGAACAGTCACGGTTTGGTCAGATGTTTGGGCACAACAATGATTTTTGTCACCAATATCTGTTTAGGCACTGGAAAGGATCATAGTTCGAGTTTAAATAACTACATTCAGTCCTGCAACATAAGTGACTTAAAGCTAGTTTCGTCATTCACATATGTAAACTTACCTACGTAACATAACGTAAAAACAAATCATTCTTGACTCTGAAGGGAAAGTCCAATCCAAGGTCATCCCTGACTTGGACTTTACTCGCTCTCTATACTGCTGCAGTAGAGGGACGAGTGATGCTAGAGGGCTAACTACAGCGTCACTGACCAGGCTGCTGCATCTGACACTTTGTGAGAACGTGCTGCCAGTGCACAGACACTGAGACGATCTTGTGTCCGGCAGTTAAACTTCTGGAAATTAAAAGATAATGACATATTCATAGATCCTGGAACTTTTATGGAAATTTTAACAAGATAATTGAACTTTTTGCGAGAATCAGTCACGACTTATTATTCAAAATAGAGTTTTTTTTTTATGTACGTCTTAAAACTTGTCTGGAGGGGATCATTAATTCAGCATGGTTGCAGCTAGTTGAGATGAGATGAGGCATTCAGGGACTCATTTATCTGGTCTTTAAAATGAACAAAAAAATAATGCACTCAGTGTAAAAAACAGGATAAGATAAGGATTTGTCTTGTATTTGATGCTGCAGGTTTTACATTAGAGGGTCACTGGGGGGATTTAAAGCCAAAACTGTTGCATCACAGATGAATTTTCAGTGTGTTCTTTTTTTTTTTTCTTCGCTGAAATGTCAGGTACAGTAGAGCCCAGTTACCACCAGCTTTGGTACACTCTGCTCTCCAAAGTCAGGTGTGATTACAGCGTTCAGCGCCGAGGAAATGGAGGTTCAAGGAGAAACAAGAGGGGTTGTGGGCGTGTGAAGATGGAAACGAGCGCTGGGTCATTAGTCTTTGATGTTTTTTTCCCTCCTCTGATGTGACCCGTGACTAATTCTTCTCCACACTCTTTGCATGAATTGTGGGTGTGTGCAGCACTTTTATTATCTATGAATATATTAATAAATCTATCCATCTATCGCTGCTTTATTTTGTTCATGATCTCTAATAATTTCAGGTCTCGCTCGCCACGTTATTAACCTCATCCCCGTTCGCGGCTGCGTGCCACGCCTCGGGTTTCAAGGTTGACTGTACTGTGTAGGAGAATCCCCCCTGCTAATCCAGACTTTAGCCTCCTACCTCAACGCCCCATCCATCCAGAAAACCTCCTGGGACGTGTCCCCAGCTCACGTGCACAAATTTATCAGTAGGAATTATGCAGGAAAAATGGTCGGTCCCTAGATAGTTACAGAACTGATATATATATTTTTTTATGTTAATGAATAATATCACTGGAACGATTTTGTTCTCTCTCCAAACTAGCTGTGTCTTTTGGGACATGGCTACAAGCTATTATAAGAATGGATCGGGAGTATAATGGCATCTCATGGGACATGAGTGGCTTTACACAGTGTTGTCTCAAGGGGGGTGAGACAGACAGAAACAAGCCTTGGGAGCAGATAAGCCACATGAGGAATTTACGGCCAGTAACGTTATTATCATCGGACTTTTGTTTACCTTGAAACCGCTCCAGCGCGTACAAGCATTTGCTCAACTTAAGTTGAAAAAAACACAAAATCATCTGTCTGTGTAACGGCTCCGAAAAATGGAGTGAAATGAGTAAATATGAGGGCAGTCCAGACGCCCGGTGAAGGAGATCTGGAGGGTACGGCAATAAACGGACCAGAATGGGAGGAAAATAACAAATAAGAACCGGGGACAGAAATAACTTATCTTTATCCAATCCCCCCCCCCCCCAGTCCTCATGGCGAAGACTTTCTCGACTTCCTCTAACTGCACGGATATTTTTCTCCATTTCATGCTTTATGTCGTTTTTTTACTTGGCTATTCTCTCCACTTACTGCTTTTATTCAGGCGGCGTAGAACTGTCAAGTGAAGTGGCCCTGCTTTTCGCTCGGTAATATTCCTATACACAAAAACACTCTCAGGGGAGACTTTGGCCTTGCGGATAAAAACTTACACTCGGTAAAGAAAAAAATCCCTCCGACTACAGCAATTGTTGCGGGTTTCCAGGAGCAAACATCTCGTCTGTCATTTTGCAGATGCTGTCCTTTGCGATCGCCTCCCTCAGTATGCGTGAGTGGATACGAGTGTGTGGTTGTTTTTAATCCGTCTTGTTTCGATTGTTTATTCGGTGACATTAGGAAGAGATCAAACTTTCACTTCACTGGTAACTTGTTTATTTCTGCACATCACAATAAAGGATTTGACCCCTTTGAATCCTTAAATCCCAAAAGAAATATCTCCTAAATGCTGTTCGTCGTCTCGTGACCTGGGGGGGGAGATGATGCTACAAGGATAAGTTCACCCAAAAATTAAAACTCAGTCATTATGTGCTCACCCTCGCGTCGATGGAAAGTTGGAGGAAGTTTCGTAGTCCACGAAACAGCGTTGCAGCATCCTCCTAAACGACTGAAGTAGATGGGGCCTTGTTTTGAATTGTTTAACTTGAACTCAGGCTGAATTCAGACCAAATCAATTGGTGCGACCAAATCACAGGTCTTCCCATTCATTTTAATGAGGATGGTAGTTTTTGGCTTTCGGCTGCCGCGATGCTGGTCGCAGGGTTTTTTTTCGGTTGCGGCGAGAAAGTTGAAACATACTGTACTCAACTTTTGGAGAAACTCAGCTTCAACGTCACGTAGCGGTGGCCAATGACATAGACTGGTGATCAGACTTGCAGCGTGAATGACTGAAACCACAGTGGATTGTAACGTCATGTGTCGCGTGCATTCACCCAGTTTGCCATCGAGCACCACTTTAAAACACTTTAGTATAAATCTCTTGATGCCAACGATCACTGTAGGACCAGCAACTATTTCTTTGTGCACCGCTATGTTTCTCTTCCGATCTCACTCGGTTTGGTCTCGACCCACACACCGCAGGTCAAAGGTGAGGGAGGCCAGCAAGCAACAGGCCGCCACCTCTGCAGTGGCAGGAACAGGCTGTTCAGTCGGTGTTGATCCCCTTGCCCGAGCATTGCCAGAATCCTTCCAGCTCTATGTGAAAGCGATCCGTCGCCTGGGGTCCGTCGCCTGGGGGCTCTCTCATCCTCTTTCACCACCCGCACGCCGGTGGCACAACACTGCTGCAGCGCACACTCAACTGTCATGCTTTTTATGCAGCCTAACTGACTTATCATCTGGTGCTTCCCCGCTTCCGCCCAAGAGCCCGGACACCCACGTTTTCCCGCCGCACACACGCACGCACACACTTTTCCCCTTTTTCTCCTCTCCCCTTCTTCTGTCTTTTGTCAGCACTTTGCCAGAAATTCCTGCTTCACTGAACTGGGCATATAGTGCATGACTTGATCTGACATGAAAGCTAAAGGCTAGCTATTATAGCCTCGTATTAGAGCCCACGAGTGGCTGCGGGAGGGAGAGAGAGAAAAAAAAAAGAGAAAGAAAGAGAGAGGCAGAAGTATGGCGTAATTCAACAACAACAATAACAGCATCCTCGGTAGCCTTTCTTCAGATGCTGGGAGTGTGGAGGAGAGAAAGTGAGAGAAAGGGGGAGAGGGAGGGAGGGAGTGAGGGAGGACGCTAGTCGCATCACTCAGGAGGAGTAGGCGTGCTCTCCAGTGCGCTGCATCGTTTGATGATCTCCCCGGTCTCCCCCCCCCACCCACCCACCCCCCACTGAACCTCCACTCTCTGCTCCCTGCGGGTGAGGTCGGTCAAACAAAGCGCCCGAGCGGACTTTCCCTGCCGGAGGAGTCGAGCTCGACTTTCCGCCGAGCAGCAGCAGAGCCGTGAGCACGGCGCCGGTCAGCGGGGCCACACCGCGGCACTTTGGATAACTCACACAGCTGAGGATCCCGCCGCTTCGCCAGGGCGCATCGCGGCTCATCCGCGTCCCGCACCAAGAACAGCTGAACGCATTGCCATGAACGCGTCAGTCGGTCAGCATAGGTGACTTTTGATTCCCTCGCTTTTTTTTTTTTCCCCCTTCCATCTCCTTTTCTTTTTCATTCTCTTGGATTCACTGGGAGAGAGAGGGATTGGGGGGATAATATCCACGGTGGCAGCATAAAGCTCCAAACTCGCAGTGTGCGTGCAAGGGAGGGTGCTTTCGCCCAAGATGCAGGTGGATCGGAGCTGCGTGGTCTCCAGTGCGTGGTGTGCGTGTCTGCTTTTACTTTTCTCAACTCTGAGCACCAGGGTCACCGAGGTGGGAGGAACCCACCAGAGCATCCCTCCGTCCGTGTAAGTACATGCATCTTTTACGCAGAGGTGCCGCGCATCCATTGATCCTCCAAGTTTCAAACCTCGATTAACAAAAATACTCTGCACGGAATATTTGATGGCCTGTTTGAGTCTCTATTTGAATTGTTCCCACTGCTGTTTAACGGCATGTTCAGTGTGTGTGACGCCCCCCCCTCCCCAAATATCTCACTTTTGTTGTATTAAATAAAAATTAGTAGGGTTGAGAATACAAAATCAGTCAAAAAACAGACAATCCCCTGTATAACTGTAGCCTATACTGTATGTATTTAGATGTTAACATGTCTGCATCTTGCTCCTCTGTGTCTGCAGGGTGAAGCTCTGGGCTTCAGCCTTTGGTGGGGAAATGAAGTCCATCTCTGCAAAGTACTCCGGCTCCCAGCTGCTGCAGAAGGTGAGCGCTTTTTATCGTCTCAATACAACTTCAGGTGTCAAACTGAAAACTGAAAGTACCTCACGGAACCTCAAAAGTATTTCAAATATTATTCAAATGTCCACATGAGTAAACTGGAGCGGGGTTTTCTTGTGGACGGGCAAACTCTGGCAAATAGTGAGTATGAAAGAGGAAAAAGGAGCTCCACTATCCATGAACTATATGCATTTTTTTGTTTTCTTTCCCCATCCTAGTGTGTGAGAGACACACACTGCATTGCCGATTTCTTTTTTCTGTTCTTTTTTTTTTTGGCAAAGCTGAAATCATGTGACGCCGTGCGTAAAGCAACTGTTTATCTAAAAGCTTTAAGCAACCTTTTCCAGACTGTTCAAATTGCCGTCAGAGAGGAAACGACTGCCGCTGAGTATTCCTGCGTGGAGAGAAATGTCACTCTTCATCTCTTAAACTGTGGGTCCTGTGCTTTTTTAGCCACTTGAGGATCGGTAATGCATGTCAACTAGGTAGGCGCAGATTTTAAAAGCTTATTCAGAACGTGCGCCTTTCAAATGAGTGTCCAATTCTCAAGCACTCCGGCAGATGCGTTCGCACGGGCGTACGCGCGGATACACTCTCCTGAAAGCAGCAGTTTTTCTTTTTTTTTTTTCCGCTAAGCAACTGAATGTTCCTCACATTTCCGACGCCCCCCTTACCTCTTTTTCGTACCTCTCCGCGGTCCCTTTTACACTCCGCTTTGTTGCATTAATGCGAGCTTCGAGTGTGATGGAATGCAAATTTTCCTAATGGAGGGTCAGTTGATGAAGCATGAGTCGAAAAAACTGGCTAATGGATAGCCGGTGGATAAAAGGCCAAGCTGCACAGACACAATGTTGTGCTTGGGGGGGGCAACAGTTCAGGGTACTGGTGGATGTCAGAAGATCTGCCGCACGACCAGGACGTGTGTCTGTCACTTCAATATGTACGCCTATACATGAGTGCACACAAACACACACACACGCACACGAAAGCATGCGCACGACCACACACTGTATATCCACACGCAAAGCCTCGTCGACGCACATGGGGCCGATAGCGTGGATTTCATCAGCCGTCGAGAAGGCAGCGGAGTGGTGTTATCTCTTTGACAGGATAAAAAACTGTTCCCCCCCCTCTCATCTTTTTTCCGCCTCCAAAAAAGGAGATAACCCTCCTACAGAGTGACGACCTCTTTATGAAATGCAAATGAAGGCCGCGGGGTTAATTGAGCAAAAGAAAAGACTGGAGACCTCTTTGTGGGGGGAAAAAAGTGCATCTTTTAGCCCAAACTGGTGTGTTTGCCGGAGTGCATGGTATCGGCCAGATGTGTGCAGGACGTATCGGCGCACACATGCATTCACAGCGTCCTGTATGCTGTCCTCCATTGCGTGTCCGGTACAGTCTATTAGCTGCTGTCAAGAAAAAGCTGGGGAGGGATCACAGTTCCCCTGAAGGCACATATGCTTTTAAATAGGCATAGAAAAGAATGAGGGATGTACACTGTTGTACATAGAGGGGAGGATGGTACCGAAGAGAAAGGACCAAGGCTTGTGTGTGTGTGTGTGTGTGTGTGTGTGTGTGTTTGTGTATCCCCTGGGCATGGGACAGATGGACTCAGTCTCTCTTCAGATATCTCTGTGACCCTAGCGTAACTAAATTCCTTCGGAAATAACCATACCTCTGCAAAAGCCACATGCACGCACGCACGCACACACACACACACAAATGCAAATACACTATGCATTGCAACTCGACCTGACTCATGCTGCACACAAAGACACACGCAAGGAATTCTTTGAGTGTTCGGGCATTTCGCTCACCGTGTACGGCATAATGTAATTTATTTACGTCTGAATGTTTGAAACCATCAGACCCAAACATTACAAATTGTACATGTTATTTATATTTATATATACCATCTTTTTCACTAAAACTCTAAAATGGAAAAAAAGATGGAGTCAGCAAATGTGAGGCAACTTTTTTCTCCCCTTTTTTTTAAAATTTAGTTTAAATTTTGGTCAAGTTTTCAAGAATCCATCGTGGCTCATGTTGTTATTTTGTGTTCCAAGTCGAAACGCTACAATTAGAAGGAGTTATTTCCTTTGTGCTGACTCTGCATTAATCTGATGCCGGATTTGGCTTCCAATTAAATCCTCTCCAGTGAGAGTTATTCTTGAAAAAAGTGCGAAAGTGTGATTAATCATAATTGATAATGTAAAACCATGCAATAAATTACTTTTCCAAATTGACTGACGGCCCTAATCCAAACACATTAGTAGCTTAATTTAATATTTTCATAGTTAATTCATTAAGATGCCGCAAGTCATTTCACTCCGAATGAAACAGGGTTGTGGGATCAATTCTGAATCGACAATTAAATTATTTTATGACCATTAAGTTGTGAAACAATATAATTCCCAGACGAGCCTACTAGGGTACATTAATGATATCAATCTAAAAAGTTTAACATTACTTTTGTTAAAATAAGTGGATTTGTTGCTGCTGTTTTCGCAGACTTTTTAAAAAAATATTCCTTTAAAAAAAAAAAAATCCACTTGGCCTTTCATCTACCTTCCACCCCCACCCTCCACTCTCCTCTCCTCTCCTGTCCTGATCTGTCCTCCCTTCCCACGCCACAGCCCCGCTTCCTGTATCCATCGGAAACAGCTCCTGTTTCAAGGTTAGTCAGGGCACATGTGTGTGTGTGTGTATGTGTGTGTGCCGGATTGTGTGTCCCTGAAGAAAAAAAAAAAACCCATGATCAATAACTCCTCCAATTTGTTACACCAATCGGATGTTAGCAGTATTCTCATCACTGTGTGTACAAATACATGGAACACTGTACATTATATAGACAACATGTACTGTATACACACATCCATACTAAAGACGGGAGACTTCTGCTTGAGAGCCATTAAACATCTCCCACTGATTGTTAGAATTGGCTCTGTGTGTTTTACCCTCTTCACTGCTATTCTGTTGAAATCTTTAATTTCATGTATCATTGAGCAACCTGTCTATATGAGCCAGTCTGGCTGCGATGGCTCTCTGTGTGTGTGTGTGTGTGTGTGTGTTGGTGGCTGGACTGGTTTTCACCTCACTGATGTTATGGCTTCCTGGAATCAAAGTAGTGGGACATTATTCCACGCTGAAGTAACTTCAAGCCTCTTGGTAATGCAAGACACCAGACAAATGATCGTTCTGCGGGATCGCCACCGCCGCTGTCTCGAAAGTTATCCTTGCACGTCTGCTTTCCTATTTTTAAAAGCATAAGCAGTAACCTGAGGGCGGGGGATAGTGTTTGCAGTGTGTGTGTGTGTGTGTGTGTGTGTTAAGTTTGCATACCTACTTAAAGCATGCTCAATCACACACACACACACACACACACACACACACACACACACACACACACTCACACCATCCTCACACTCAAAGGCGCATATACAGAGCAAAAGAGCCGAGGATGATAGGAAGGTGTAATGATGTGTGACAAGAGTATGCTGGAATCGATTTGCCTGGGTGGGGAGGAGGAGTGTGTGTCTGGGTGGTGTGTGTGTGTGTGTGTGTGTGTGTGTGTGTGTGTGCACGTATGGTCACTGCTACAGAGCGGTGCTATACCGCTCCCCTTTACTTCAGCGGGGACAGTCACATCTCTGCTGACAATATTCCTAAAAGAATTAGCCTACAGAAGACAGAGTTGAGTGGTTCCTCAAAAAAGAAGCGGCGGATGAAACATATATAGTATTAAAGTCATCCAGTGAAGAGGAAAAAGGCTCAGACGGAGACGCACCACGCACACAAGCCGGTTTATGGAGTGTAGAGAGAAAGAGAGCGAGGAGACGGATGTCTTTACGCTTGAATCCAGTGATGTCGGCAGCCGTCGGCCTTTGCCACTAAATACTCAGTAGTTACTTAATAAGTTTGTTACCGCAAAGTGTTTCGTGTTCAAATGAATGTACGAGCATCAAGTAAAATACAGTTTTAAAATCTTCAGAAAAAAGAAAATATTTATTTATTTAGAGCACGACTGAGATATCAGTTGGCCGATATTATCGGCCTATCCAAGATATATGAGTGTCTCTTACAGTATATGCAGGCCGAATGGCACCGATATGAAAACGTTTTTTTTTACAGAGATCATATTGCAGATAAAGATGCTTGGGGTAATTTATAATTAAACTTTTAAACTGTAATAAACTTTACATATGCAGTATATTATGTTAGTTCTATACTATACAATATGATGACTGATAAAAAACCCGGAAATGAAAACCTGACCAGTGTCACCTTTTCAAAGAATAAGAAAAACAACCTTTCTGCTGCTAACTCTATGAATCAAACTTTATTTATAAAGCATCTCTTGTACATGAATACTTTGCTTGTGTGTTTCACATAATCTAATGCGCTTCAGTAGGAACATTGAATCTTGAATCACACGACGAGTAAATTGTTGTGTACTGCAGAGTTGTGTCACATAAAACATGAATTGTTCTTTCTACAGAACGGGATCTCGGGATGTTTGTCTGTTTGGGGAAAGAGATCTTTTTTTGTTCTGAATATGTATTTTGGTCACACTAACCAGATTTAAGAGCATGACTAATTACCTAATTCTGAAGTGGAAATGATTATGCATTTCAGTTTTTCACGTTCATTTAAAATTAATTACATATTTGGATGAGAACAGTGAACAGTGGAAGAATGACTCTCGCAATATGAGTTTTTTTCCCCCATTCGGTGCTCATATTAAACAGCACTTAAAGTTTTAATTTGATTTGGCCTTCCCTTTTTTTTTATTTACAAATATTCTGCATTTGTCAAAGAAATGGATGTAGTTCCAGTTCCCTTTTTATTTCTTTCACCTAATTGCCCTTCATTTGTTGCGAAAAAAGTTTTATTTATATTAGCAATAGATTATTTCTTCGAGCTAATTTGCTAAAGTCAATACGGGAATGATTTCTGTGCTATTCCTGTTGTTCACACATACAGAGAGCCTACAGGAATCAGGAAGGTTAAGGACATTCAGTGCTGCATATCCACATACTCACATATGACACTTTAAAGGATGGTGCTGTCATTTTTTTTAGGTGCTTTTAGACAGATTAATAAAAAAACTGTGTCTCCACCCGACTTGCATCCTTGAAGAAGGCTTCTATACGATCCTATGGGGAGATATATAATCAGAAAGCTTTACAGACTTGCTTGCTACTATGTTCTGGATGAATTTAGACAACCTCGGTGTTGACTGTATGGTAACTGTTGTATTTCAGCTTGATAGGGAAAAAAATGAGGCACGAAGATGGCTTTCACCTGAGTTTCAGGCAGCGAATGTTACAGTGAGTATTTTGTGTCCATGATAAATTAAACATACGAGAACAAACTCCATCACTTGTCCTTCACGGTCATTTGAAATGCGTTTTATGTATTTCTCTTTTTGCCCTCTGTTTGCTTTTCTTGCCCTATGGATGACATTGTGTATATATATGTGTGCGTGTGTGTTTGTGTGTGCGCGGAAGTGGAGAGGGAACTATGTGTGATGGTGCCAATCTGCTGCCAAGGGTGGGTGATGGCTGAGGCGTTCCAGTGTAACAGTGTGTCAGTGAGGGGGAGACGGCTGCAGATTAGATTTAGCTTTGGGAAAATTGAATAGCTGTCAGGTTTGGTTCAGCACGGCTGGCGATGAGGTGAGGGACGGGGGTGTGTAGGGGTGTGTACTGATGACTGTCCCTCTTTCCCTAACCTCCCCTTAACCCTCCCACCTCTTCTCCTGCTTCTCGCGCCCTCCCTCCCTTGCTCTCATTGACCAAGGCATGATCTTGCTATATTTGATTCCTCCACCTCACATAGTAGAAGGGAGAGGGAAGAGAAAGAGGTGTGTGTGTATGTGTGTGTGTGTGTGTGTAAAGAAAGAGGGAGAAAAGAAGGAGGAATGTCGTGTCACAGAGTTAATTACAGCGTTAGCAGGCGGGAGCTCAGCCTGTGCTGCTATCCTTTCATGTCCTAGCAGGCCAGCTTTAGCCAACACAGCCACTCACTCATACTGTAATTAGTGCTTTGTTGGTGAGAAAAGCAGGAGAAAAGCCACTGTGAATCAAACACCCTGCCTTTACTGTGGAGAGCTCTGGAGCAGGGAGCGAGGCCCCTTTGCTACCGGATTAAAGACCTTAAATTCTTAAAGAGCACAACTGCTGACGCCGTGTTTGTGGGCTTAGAAAATCAAGCGTCTTTTGATGACTCGTTGTGCGGTTTAACTCTTCGATTTATCCCCAATCTCTGTGACTAAGTTCATTTTGCCGGCGTGAAAAGTGTGTGATTTAGTAGTTAATTTGTGTTAGCGGGGAAGTTGATTTTTCTTCCCCAGTTTCCTGAAGTTTCTGCAACAGATACACACACGCACGCGCGAGTGCATGCACTCTCTGTGTTTGCATACTGTGTGTGTGTGTGTGTGTATGTGTGTCTCACTGTTTGGATGATGAATGTGAACACTGAAGATAAATATCCACTGTCATCTGTCATCGGCTGTTCAGGTCTGGCTGTGCCTCTGTCGGCCTGCAGATAAAGAGAATCTTACCACGGCTGTACACCGGACATTAATGGACACACACACACACACACACACGCACACACACGCACACACTCGCAGATATCTGTAATTATGACAGATTGTTCACCTGGTTTATGCAGCGAGTAAACATTAGCCAACTTGCTAAAGGGGCGGGACCAGTACTATTAAGCACATTAACGTGTGCGGCATTGTGTGAAGGACTGTCTGTGACTTGCTGCTGTCCACATCAATCATCCATGCCGGTTGTTTGGATCCAGCCTGTGCGCTGTAGGTAAAGATGGCACGCATAAAGCAATACACCGAATAGAAGAAAGGACATCAGACCCATTACAGCCGCTCCATCCATCACAAATACCTCCTCAAACCTCTGCATGCTCAGATAATTCTGGTTTATGCTCAGAATTAAACATGAACTGGCACCCCCAGCTCATTCCCTCTTTTGTCTTCCTCCCTTTCAACCTCTCCGTCAACTCTTCCCTCTATCAACATCTTCACCCCTGTGTTTTTGCACCCCTGCTCCTCCCCCCAATTATTTTCCTCTCTCTCTCTGCCCTCCCCTCTCTATGTCTCTCCACCTCTCCCTCCATCCCCCCCCTGCTTTAATAATGGATAGGATGCAGCTACGGCGCTAAAGAATACATGGGAGGGGGGATCTTGGGATACGCCAGCGTTCGGTGCAAGTGTCGGTGCCCACACCCCACAAAAAAAATAAATAAATTGCTCCGCTGGCCAAGCACAATGTCGTGCACTCGCTGCACTCTCGGGCGGCCTCACTATGCGTCCCCAGTCACCCCCCCTTGGCCTCTACATCAACTCTGCCAACGTACGCACACACTCTCGCACGAACACACGCCTAGTTTGGCTGTACTTTATGGAGGGCCGCACTGCGCCCCATTTGCACAACACTTCTCGTGGACTGTGAGAGTGCTGCCAAATCGAGCTCAGTGGGACAACAGCGGCCCCTCCTCCTGATGACCTTCACCTGTACTTGCTATCAGTAATACAGTACAGTGATGCACAAACAAACACATTTTTATCAGTGTACGTTCTTGTTTCCTTCTGTGCCTCCTTTGCATGCCCTGTAGTGCATCCGTCGGCTTGAGGCCTGCGTTGGCTAATGTGCAGATGACACTGTGGTAATGCTGAGCGCTGAGTAAGTGACAAATGATTACTTAGACACAGAGGATCAGTATGGATCGATGTTGAGCCGTATTGATCACATGGTGTTGTTGGCATGTGCAATAACAAAGACAGATACTGTGTGCAAAGTAGGAAGTCCACGTTTAGTCCACTGAGAGGAAATGTCGCTCAATCAATGAGGTTTAGCCCGTTTCTCAACTGCACGTAACCCATTTTGTGGGTGAGTGTTTGAGTTCCGTTATTGCCATAGCTTAATTAAACATTAAAGTCTTATTCTGTTTTGGAAAAGAAAAGGATACAGAGCAGTTTGAGTCCTGGTGTCTCGTCGAGTTGCGCTTCATAACCAGTTCTGATCGGAGCCATCTCAAGTTGAGGTACCAAAAAATCCCCAGGGTGCACTGCGGTCTTCAAAACCAGAACTTTTGAGGTCGCTTCTTTCTGGGAAGTTAGCGGCAGAGATATTTCTCTTGGCATGTGGCCTGGGTATGTGGGGACTATCCATGAGTAATTTAATGCTTATTTTGTTTGAGAGGGCTCACTGAACATAAGGAATTGGTTAAAATGTCCATTTATGGTAAAGGTTGCTAACAGTTCTTCAAATACTTGGTTGTCTTCTGGTGTGCGGAATGATGCTTGGCACTCTAGTAGCTGAGAAACTGTCCTTAATTTTTAAGGGTGCCCGATAAAATAAGCTTTAACATGAAACACTGTCTGAAATGAACATTTCTGCTGATATGACAGGCAACTGAGTAGTTTCCTTGTTTTGCCTAATATATTGGTATATTTTGGTAAGGGCCATAACAATAAGAGAATAATTAAAGATATGTTAATTCCACTACAAGAGAAACTTGATGTGTTCTGCAATTAGGTGTAAAAATGATATGTGAATATATCAGTATCAGCATCGGCAATTGGCCACTATGATGTAGAAACTATTGGCATATCGGATATCGACAAAAATCCAGTATCCTGCATCCCTTCTTATTCTTGAATTCTTGACACAGCATTTCCTAACAGTGATGCTGACGGATGCTCCCCACACTGCTACCTCCTACATGAGACCTCCCAGGATTGTTCTGGTAGTCTGATGGGGACGGCATTTTACTCAACTGGAGTGCACAGTTTCTGAATCTCAGCCCAGTGAGCTCCTGTGATATGATGCAGAACAATATATTAACATCTTGAAAGAGACACCAGAGGATCATGACGTCATAGTGGACTATGTATGAGTGTGAGTGGCATGGACCAATACTAGCTTACGTCAAATATATTTGTTATATCAGCAATGGACAACAAGAAATGTTTGCTATAAATCACTTATTGTATAATTATCTGAGCTGCAAATGTGTTGTGAATTGTTGATGTTGCTTATTTTCTTTAATAGGCCCTAAAACAATCTCTTTAGTTTAAAACTTCATGTTCTACATTTACTTCCAATTACATTTATATGTTCAGTCCGACGTCACAGTCTCTGCTGATGAACGTTTTGCGGTGCTTCGCCGCCACAGATGGTGTGTTTATCCCCTCCCCGGTTTCTTTGTGAGGCTTCCAAAGCAAACTCGAATGAAACTGCGGGCCAGAAAAGTGTAACTTCCCGTTATAACTCTCCACTTGCAAGGATGAATATTACCTTTATACATCTACCACAATGTTTTGCTCTCCCCTTCCACTTTCACGCTGGCTGCTGCTAGAATCAATTTGAGGCCGGGAGACTGCGTGGAGTGGAATAGGGAAGCAGCAGGCCGCATTGTGCATGCCGCTAAGCATGAAAAATGTTTTCCGCGACTCCGCTGAAACCAACTGAATGCAGGCAACTACAGATAGACTGTGGACTATTAATCAGTTCCATGTGAAAAGATTAGACCTGCTCGTGGTGCTATTAAGTTTTTTGGTGAAGTGAATTATGGCTGTCTGAAAGAAAAAGTGGAGAGAAGATAGCGGAGAGACTACTTCCTGTATTTGCCTCTTAAGTTTTGAAAGGCGGCGGCTGCCTTCGCCTCGTAAACAGATTATTTCGGAGCAGATATGTTCCCATGCTGGCGCCGATGATGTCAGCCTCAGCCCCCTTTAGGAACTTCTGTGTGCGAGTGTTTGTAGGTGGGGGGTACACCGTGATGGCGAGGCATCTGAGGACATTGAAAGATGGTGGTCATTAAGGAGAGCAGGGATTTGGCACCCACTCTGAGGGGCAATGGTGCATACCCAACAGACGCAGTGCACCCTGGGACAAACTCCTGAGCGTCGCTACCAGCTATGCCATAAGGCCTTCTGTGTGTGTGTGTGTTCGTATTAGCGTACAGCTGTTATTCTAGTGTTCCTCTCAATAGCCCTCAGGCAGCTGTTAAACACTCTATCAGTGCAGAAGCACCCATGAGCTGCGGGAGGATGAATGTGTTGAGGAGTGAAACAGGCGCGATGTTTAAGTGCTTTTAATTATTCTGAAATAAAAAGGAGCAACATCGGCCGTACGGGGTTAAACATCTGTCATCAGCAGTAAGTAATGGAGTGGGGATTATTTTGAATTTTGCATTTTTGCCCCTATAAGCATCAAAGTTGTGTGGTCACTTCCCCCGAGTTCCTGGTAGGATAGGGTGGTACTATTTGTCCATGTGACCATGTTTGTCCCTGTATTGGAACAATAGACAAACAGCAGAGTTGCACACCACAAATCCCGTCCTCTAGAACATCTGTCCAATCCCCAAAACTCAAAAGTGTAAGGAAAAACTATGAATTGCAAAGAAATGCAAATCAAAAGACTGGGTATAAAGCCATGCTGAAGCTGCAATCTAATTTCCACATTGCAGTTTTTTTTTTTACACATTTTGGGATAATCTTTCTTCAAGTTTTGTTGAATGGTTTGAAATCCCACATTTTTCTTTGGGTTTCATTTCTTTTGAGCTTTCTACCTTTGCCCACAGGGAGGATGTGCATGAGGTAATGATTTTATTTGTTTTTCTGCGAGGTGTTTACAAATCCATAGTCATATTTTGATATGCCGTATGAATAATACTGGAGAAGTTTTATGCTCCGTGGAGGCAAACCTCCGTTTTCAACTGGACCGCCACTTCGGTCCTGATTAGAGTCGCAAACAATTAGCGGATTAATCAGTTAGTTGACTGAAAGGAAATTAATTGTGCAACTATTTTGGTGATTGAAATGAAACCTTTCAGCAAAAATGTCAAACATTTTCTGGTTCCATCTTCTTAAAAATGTGAAGATTTGCT
Organism: Lagodon rhomboides; assembly: GCA_039737535.1. NCBI lineage: Eukaryota > Metazoa > Chordata > Actinopteri > Spariformes > Sparidae > Lagodon > Lagodon rhomboides. The sequence continues at coordinate 19,417,323 of CM077792.1, read as the reverse complement.
GCTTTTCTGTGTCTTTTATGATTAGAGCCCGACCCATTCTGATTTTCTTGGGCCACTGCCTATACGGATATTAGGTTGTAAAGGAAAATCTGACATCAGTACATCAGCAGATATTCTTGTATAGGATATAAACATAAACACACATTTTTAGCAATGATCCTGCAAAAAGTTTAACAATAAACTTGTCAAAATTATTGTCAAAATGAGATCAGTAAACCTCACTGGGAATTTAATAATTATATACTATCCCGAGCATCTTTTTCTGCATTATGGTCTGGAAAAAACAATGACAAAGTTTCCATATCGGCACATATTGGACAACATATATGAAGTGAAGACATTAATATATGTGTGATAGGCCAATATCGATATATTGATCAAATTCAAAGAAGAGTCTTTGGGTTTTGGACTGTTGGTTGGACAGAAGACGCAATTTGACGGTGTCACTTTAGGCTCTGGGAAATAGTGATGAGCATGTTTCAAAATATTTTTCATTTTTTATAGACTTAATGGATTAATCGTTAAAATAATTGTTTGTTGCAGTCCTAGTCCTGACTGAAATATCTCGACATTAGTTCGGTGAAGGATTGATTCCCAGAGGATGAAGCCTACTGACTTCACTGATCCGATTTTCTTATCATGCCACTGTGAGGGTGTGACATTTTTGGTTTGAGTGAAATTCCTCAACAACTAATGAGTGCTCTGAAATTTGGGTGAAGCCTTCATAACGGCCTCAAACTTATTACATTTCCTCAGTCCTCATTGGTCTCTAGTCAATTTGAGACCAATTCCTTCTCACTAAGTAATTCATTTTTATCTCTTTGGGGATTTTACAGGGTTAAAACTTGAGATTTATTTGTTTTTTCACTAAGTCTGACTTGAGTCCTTACTCAAACACATTAGAGAATAAAGAGCTACCACATTCCTGAGATAATGATGTTTCTTTTTTACTGCGCTCATAACCCCCTGATAATTTCCATTTTTAAGTTGTAAGTGAAGCTATTTACTGTTTTCAACGGTAATTTCAGATTTTTGCTCCTCTAATGACAACACACCGACAGCTGCTGTCACTGCTGTTAACACACCGAAGAATAGGAAACCAGCGTGTCACCGTGATGATAAAGAAAGACTTGTAGGATCATTATTTAGCTGTTGTTATCTGTCTAGACGTAACGGAGCCTTAATCAATCAAAAGCGAAGAGATACGAGATTTGGAACATTGTTATTAAGCCCCGACAGAAGGCAGAATTCAGTTATCTTTCATTGTAATCAATAGTCAGTGGAATGACGTTGCTTTTAAGATTCAGTGTTTTCTATCTTGCAATCAAAATGCTGTCCGGGTGGAGTTTTGGATATTTAACGGATGTGGTCAAGCATGTATGTTCAACAGGTGCTTTGTAACGCCTCAGATGTGGCTCGATGAAGCAGAAACTGACACCAGATTTATTTGCTTTATAGGAAGAAAATAGAGACCAGAGTGCCACCTGTTAGCCGTCCCGCAATCTGGTTTGCCTCTCCGGCCTCTTTGGCCTCTGACTGTGCGTCTGACCATCTGGTAGCCGTCCAAGGCCCAGCGGCCCAGACCACAATTAAACTTTTCCAAGCTCACTTCTTGCAGCACAGTCTACTTCCTTTCAGTTGCTGCCCTCTCCTTACATGATTGAGTGGTCCGTCAAAGCTGTGTGTGCGTGCGCGTGTCCTCGCAATCCTCCCCCGTTCATTCACAGCGCATTGATCTGACTTTGCGACGCCTCCGCGTTCTGATCGAATTCTATATTCAGCCCCATTGATAGATTGCATTATGGTGAATGGAGCGGCGGCGAAGGTGCGGCCAGTCAGGCGAGGAGACTTTCATCCGTGTTTAAAGATGTCTTGTTTTTTACGTCTGTGTGATTAGCATTTACACTAAGTGTTTAATTTACATTTTGTCTGTGCGCGCGCGGGCGTGTGTGTGTGTGTGTTTGTGTGTTTTACAATCCGCGGGGAGTGTCGCTGTGCCACCAGATACGGGACTCAGACCAACATGCTTTTGAGGCAGGGAGGACAAGCGTGAAATTAATTGTTCCACTTCATCTCCGGCCAGCGCTCTTCTTTTGAGGGAACAATTTGTCGGCTGGCATACAAGGGAGGGCATGAGAGGAGGAGGGCACAGCAACGATTTGCCGTTCCTGGGAGATCCTGTGATCCAGCAGTGATTTTCCTGCTTTGGATTTGGGCTGACGCTCCTGTCCCCCCGCGCGAGTAACAGACTCGGAGTGTTTCACAGAATGCGACATCAGTCAAAGTGCAATCGTTTCTCACCCCCACTTTGTGTTTTCCCCCTCGTTTCTGCACACACACACACACACTCAGACACACTCGCAGCAGTTGGCCCAGTGAAACTGTGGCAGAAAGCAGAATTGACTTCAACCACGTGATGCCTCTGGGTGCCTACCGCTTACCTTCTTCTCTCCTCACCACCTCTCTCATCCCTTGTCTATCCACCCCTTCCCTCCCCTCCTCCTCCTCCTCCTCCTCCTCCCGAGCCGTGTTGGCTGTAATTACGAACACGGCTTTGGGGAATCAGTGGCGCTTTTATATGAAATGATGACAATGCAAGATGTTTGTCCTCCTGAACATGTTTGAGGAAAATACATGCTCTCGCACTGTAGGCACAAGAACGTAGCCTGCATAAATGAATAAATACAAGCACCGGTGGGAAAACACTCTGTTTCTGCTCTGGGATTTTGTGGAATAATTCAGGCAGGTCATGTCTGACAACATTTTATATTAGGTAATTAAGTTGTTTGGGAAAGAATAAATTGACGCATAGATTAGGCTGCAAAAGTTTTGACTGTCTCACGTCAGATAGAGCATAGATATTATATATCTTTCTGAGGATATCATTGAATTTAAGGGCTATTTTTGATGTGCAGTAGTGACAGATGTATGATTAAGTAAAAACAGCAACATAACAACCCAAAAATACTCCATGTCAAGTAAAATTATTACATAGAGGCCTTAATATACTTAAAAAAAATAACAATAGTTTCACCACTGTTGATGTATTACTGCTCATAATCCTCCTGGCAAAGGGGCCGATGATTTTAATGGTCACCTCTAGCGACTGTGTTGCAATCAATTAGTTCATCAGTTCCCTACTGGACCCTTTGGTTAGGTCTCTGTAAGCACTGAGCACTCAGAGAGACTAAGTGACATGAAACAGAGTTCAGCGCAGCAATTTTCTGAAGTGTCATAATGAAGCACACAGGAATATCTACAGGCTTGGAGAGAAAGAAGCATGTGGAAACAAGGAAGTAGTTATAAAATGTCAAAGCTGGTTACAGAACAACTGGGATGAGCGAGGAATAGAAAGGTTGAATAAAATAGGGCTGCTGATAATCCTCCTGGCAAAGGGGACGATGATTTTAACGATAAAGTTATTTTAATCTCACTGCCTATAGAGCATTGTTTGTTTAACATTGTTTTAAAGGTACCAGTGTGTAGGATTAAGTGTCACCTAGTGGTGAAGATGTGTATTCCAACCAACTCAACGCCACTCATGATGGTCTCTTAAAAAACACAAACATGCAAAAGGCCCTCTCTAGAGAGTGTTTGATTTGTCCATTCTAGACTATCGTAGAAACATGCCTATGCAACATGGAGGACTCCATAGGAAGAGGCCCCGCTCACTCTGGAGGTATGAGAGTCTCATCCTTCCGTAACTAAGGCGCACAGTTCTTAGGCTGTGTCCGAAATCACAAACTACCCCACTATATAATGGACTACATAGTGAGATCGCCATTTTATAGTGCTGCCAGATGTATAGTGAGATTTATCATACCCCATATAGTTGATTCAAAGTATCCCGCAATGCATCGTGAAAAGTAATGCACGACCGATGGTCACTTCCCATTATATACCATCATGCATTGCGCTGGAGGGGGGGAAAAAAAATGACCCGAGTGGTGTCCAGAAGTGCTATTTCATTTGACCGATGAGCTCACTGCGTAGTCCACTACATCGAGCTCCCTGGGTAGTGATTAGGGAGCAGTGAACGAGTGGGTGGCAGCCTTAGTTTCAAGATGATTATACACTAATGAAAAGATTATTATGAATATTGTATTCTATTTCTGCCCTTAACTCCTACACACTGGACATTTGATGTATTTATTTAACATTGTAAAGCAACGACATATGAATAAGAACAACTAGTCCCTGATATTGCTATTAGTGGTATGTGGAATCGAGAATCCAAACACCACTAATGGACGAATGAATGAAAGAAAGAAGATGTTTTGAGAAGAGTATCGTATTAAAAAGAGTGACAGGGAGTTCCTCACAGTCCAGTTCTTTTCATACCCTTTTTTTTCCCCTGAGTCGGTCGTTGTTGAGCAGTTCCTTGAAGCAACATGCATTTTTTTCCCCAAGCTTCGCTTGAAAGTTTGTCATGGACACTAGAAACCATCTTGATTGTAAGACATGTTTGCTCATTTCAAGGGCTCAGTACATCAGAGAGTCTGTTAAGTGGACTTATTGGTCTCTATGTCCCTGTCTTGTCCCTCTTGTCTCCTCCAGCACGCACACACACAAACACGCACACACACACACACACCCGCATTCAGAGGCTTGTCTGAGTCGTGTCTCTTTTGTTTCACCAAACCAGACTCATCCGTTTGCAGTCAGACAAGCGGGCGCGCAAGCACACGAAAACAAACGAGGCTGCTTTTTGTGAATGAGATCCAAATAAGGCAGCTTGAATGATGCAGGATACTATAGCACACAGTCTTGTAATTCAGGGTCGCACGCTCGGCTTCTTGGGCCGTGCCTCTGCCTCTCGCTGCTGCGAATGTTCAGCTTGATATACTGAGCCGGAGTGACAGGAAACACCTGAGCAGCAAACGACAAAATCAAATCAATAACTTTAAGTTGTTTACATTTAGATGACGTGCTTCATGATTTTGCAATTAATTTGAAATCGCGATACGCCCCTTCGACTTTTAACTGCGTAATCCATATATGTGCTGAAGGTAATTTGATAATTAATAATGGAAGAATCCAAGGAGCATGGTTTATATGTTTGTGTCTGTGCACAGATGTTGGAGTGTAAACATACATCTTTGTGCTAGTTAATGTGTGTGTCTTTGTGTCTTTGTGTGTGAGAGAGAGACAGAGAGGGAAGGAAAGGAGAGATTCAAACAGCTGTGAGATTGTGTGAGAGTGGGCTGAGGTAAAGTGGGCTCTGGTGACGCGTAAAATGAGCTGGGATTTGGGGGATTGGGGTTCAGTCTTGGTGTGAAATGAAGTTTTTCCCCTTCATTAATCACTTTATTGTCAAGCCCCAAGGAAACAAATTACATAGACACAAACACATAAAGTATTATGTCATTCAGAAGTCTACTAACGCTTGATTGTGACCAGCAGAAAGACACAAAGACAAACCGTGCACTACGGTGACTGCAGAAAAATCTTTAGTACGAGAGCTGCCCTCTTCTAATCTTCTGGATCTACTGTATGACTTTGTTTTATTTATTCAGTTTGCATACATGTGGTTGCATGTGTGTTCATGCAGGGTGACACATGCCTATTTTTCTGTGTGCTAATATGCAGCCTGGATATGCGGATTCTAGCCTCTCATTGTTGTCCCACAGTCAGAGCGCACTGTGTAGGAGAGAGATTAGCAGCATCAGCTCATTCATGTGATGCAGCACAGCAAAGGAGGTGAGGGGTGGGGGGCCTGAGTTACCACAAACCATACAGTGTGTGTCACCACTGGCTGTCTTCAGCACAGTCGAAACTGCTTTTTTTTCAGTGGAAACATGAGGTAGCATTCGCAGCCCTATCATGCTCAGGGAGAATAAATCTGTGACCGGGCTGCGGTATTGTTCATGAGCACACAAAGTTATTTTTGCTTCGGAAAGCTCCGTGTGGAACCGAACCTCGAGCTGCTCTACTGAACCCGCCTCAGTCGGCTGAATAAAATGTTAGAACTATACGTTCCTGCAAAACACAGATATTTTTGAAAATGTTAAATTCAAATTTTGCATTTCTTAAGGTCAAATTTCCAAAGGCTGCCAAGCCATTCAACGGAGTTGGAGACCTCATTTCAACATTTGTAAGCGTCATCCCACTGGATGTTTTTAAGGAGACCTCGGGAGAATGTCCAGCCATGTTTGTTTCAACAGAACCGGGAGTTTTTAACGAGATCTCTCGAAACTCGTGGCTTGTTTGTGGTGACTAAAGCAGGTACTTTAATCCCGAAGTGATCTTTTCCTAACCCTAACCCAGTGGTTTATGTGCTTAAACGTTAACTAGACTGACAAAGACTGGTTGCACAGTCAAGATTTGACTATATACTTTATGCAAACACAGTCCCAGCCCCCTATACTATATATATATATATATATATATAGTATTATTTTTTAGTATTATTTTTTTTTTAATCATCCCTCTAGTGACTGTGTTGTAATCAATTAGTTCATCAGTTCCCGACTGGACCCTTTGGTTCGGTCTCTGTAAGCACTGAGCACTCAGAGAGACTAAGTGACATGAAACAGAGTTCAGCGCAGCAATTTTCTGAAGTGTCATAATGAAGCACACAGGAATATCTACAGGCTAGGAGAGAAAGAAGCATGTGGAAACAAGGAAGTAGTTATAAAATGTCAAAGCTGGTTACAGAACAACTGGGATGAGCGAGGAATAGAAACGGCTTGCGTAAGAAGAATAAAGGTTGAATAAAATAGGGCTGTGTTCAGGGTTCAGGATGCGGTGAGAACGGAATAGAACAGGAAGAGAAAAGTTATTCGCAACAAAACAAAAAACGATGTAGGCAAGAAAATGTGTTTTTTGTTATTTAACATATTTGCATGAACCGACCTTTACAGAACAGCCCACGTCTTAAATATATCTGGCCTACATATATCTCAACAGCTAAGCTGGCAATTAAAATATTTTTGAAATCAAAAGGAATGATGAACAAAACAAGAGCAATGGGATGTGAAATAGATAAATAAATAAATAAGTAAATAAAGGAACGGCTCCCTTGTTGGTTGCAGAAAGTTTGATCTGAAGCCCAGCCCAGATTGTAGGTAAGCAGAAGTCTCCCTGTTGAAATGAGCAGCACATGTGTGACTGGTAAATCAGGTCAGTATCCAGGTGCACAAGCCTGAGCCATGTACAAAAAAATGAAACAACCCTTTGGGAAAAATGAAAGGGAACATTATTTTGTGCTCATATCAGCAGGCGTTAGCAGCAGTAGCGGACGTGAGCAGGTGCTCCAGCCGAGGACACGTAGAACAACTAGTGCAGTGCCTGTTCAAAACATGAAGTTCGGCACAGATTATCCGGTGATTTAAGGGGTTTACAGATCCAGTCTCATTGATATTTAGGATTTAAAATACCCATTACACCAGACCACAACAACGTGTCGACCACGTCTCTGCACTCATCCAGACTCATTCAACCTTCTGCTTTTGTTTGGTTCTCACTCCAACGCTTTACTACAGCAAGTTGTCGCACCGTGCTAATCTTGATTTTGTTTACATCTGCTTCCCCATGAGATCACATGTGAGGTTCACATGTCCAAATCGCACTAAATCCGACACTGCGCTTCCTTGGGTCCTCAGCCAAGTGTAGAAAAAGAAGATTGGATTAATGGTTCTGGAGATATGCAATGAGCAGACAGAGAGACGGACACACATTCCTTGCTTTATATTTCGATATTTGACCTTAAATGGCTTCTTTAAACAGCCACAATGTTTCTGATACTGCAGTAGCAGCAACCCTGGAGCTGGAAGGGTGTTTCTCTGTCTGGCTCAAGGACACTTCAGCAGAGTCCTTATTAACCCAGGAGCATGAATGCGGCTCCTCTGATTGTCTTCTTCTTCCCTGCACCACTATCCTGCTGTTAAACTTGCCATTGAAGCCTGCTGTAGAAACTTTCCTCTCCTGGGAAATGGTAGTTCTGGATGTGTGTCAGTTGGCTTCCCTGTGAAGATGATGTGATGTGAAGAGGATAGCTTCGGGCTAATTAGGCCTGGTCTGCCCCGGTCTGCTCTGGTCAGCCTTGAATGCACATAGCGCTGCAGACAGCCTGTGGTCAGCTGGACCCTCTCAGCCTCTCACTGACCACACAAACCTGATCGCAAACACATAAACACTTCGGTCCAGGCTGTAGGCGCTCAGCGCCTCCCTTATGCCGCTGTGAAGTGTTTAATATGTGTCAGTTCTGGGCGAGTTTAGTAGAGCCAAAAATATACTGGTTTCAATAGAAAAGAGAGAACAATTCTTAGCTACGACTGCGTCCATGGAGTCGGCCCATTCATTTTTATAATTAGCAAAGGAAGTGGGTGCAGTGGAGAAGGAGGGAGATGAAAGAGAAGAACGGGAGACACACTTAGTGGAGAGAAGAAGCCCTGGTGAACCAGGCAAAGGGGGAGAGGACAAAGAGGAAATTGGTGAAGAAAGCAGTCAAGCCAGTTCAGGTTTGAGGCACTGCTGACCTGTCAGCTTTAACAGCCCACCACCACCACAACCACCAGCAGCAGCAGCAGCCAGGAACCAGGATTGGCCTAAAAGATGGATGTTCTGTCGCTCTGACATACTGCAGTTGTCTGTCAGGCAGAGGGATTACCGCTCTGATTTTCGTACGGTTACGGTCGCTGTGATTTGGCTTCTGAGTCATCAGCCAGTCACTTTGATTGGCCACAGAAGATGTTACTTGAGGCTGCAATTAATTAGCAGTGCGGTGGGGTGAAGGGATAAAGGTTTGTTTTAGGAAATGTCAAACTTGTGGTTGTGGTGGCTGGTGCGCAGTACGGTTGTGAAGGAGCATTTCTTTTCTTTCTTTCTCTTCCTTTCTTTTCCCCCCTTGTGTCTGATGCAATCTTTACCAAATGCAATGAGACAGAAGCATTTTTTTGGATGGCTGCGCCGCGGCGTTTGAAGACAATTTTGATACTCCAAACTGTTTTTGCCATGACACGCAAACGAATTTGGCAGCGGAGGCGCCACTTCGGCAGCATTTCAAAGGCGCACAGACGGTTCAGTGTTATGGCTGTGAACGGGGTGTTGATGCTATGATATGGAGATAGAGATGAAACAGCGAGTGTTTTCCCTTCATGAGCCTGATTTCATTCAACCTTCCCCGGCTTTTTTTATTGTCAGTTCCTGCTTCTCCTTGTCTTTAAATCTCTCTCCTGCCTCGCCTTCAGCCCGGTGGAAGAACTTTTACACTCTCCCCTCCTCCCAGATTCCATTATACTACAAGTCAGACACCCATCTACTCGAAAAGTACCTTGATGAATCAGACCCTCTTTCCTCTAATCACTATAATTGCTTAATCCCTCCTACCTTTGCTCTTATTTTAATTCTTTCCCGAGCACATTCCTCTTACACGATCGCTCTGACATCACGGGGATGTTGCACCTTCAGGCTCACTGGCCCTTGCACTTCTTATAATTGGTTGCTTGTAAGGATGAATGTAGTAATTAACGGATTTGACCTTTACCTATTGTCTTGTATAGTGTAAGTCATTCTGCTTACTATTTATGTCGTAAAATATTAAATTCAATGTGAATTTTGAACCTGCTTCCCTCTGCTTGTGCCCATCTGCAGCTCTACAAAACACAGATAGCATTTTGCACGCCCCTCTAACTTCCCACTTCAACATCGTCCCATTTCTCTACTTTCTGCCTTCACTTTTCTCCCTTCGCATCCCTCCACCCTTTCTTTCTTTCTTTCTTTCTTTCTTTCTTTCTTTCTTTCTTTCTTTCTTTCTTTCTTTCTTTCTTTCTTTCTTTCTTTCTTTCTTTCTTTCTTTCTTCCTCCCTTCCTTTACCTGTCTTTGCATCTCTTGAATCCCATTGCCCTCATTCTCTCTTTTTTTCTTCCTGTTATCTCTCGTTCCCTCCTTTCTCAAAGGTTTTTTTCTGACTGGCTCCGGCTTTTTCTTGGGCTGGGGAGTGGAGAAAAGCAATGCACTCATAATTCTAACAAGATAACAATCATTGATCAAACCCAGTGTCCCCTCTGAGCATCCGTTTTCGGTGCTTGATTGCTTTTCACTTCCGTCGCGCAATAAACTGACTTGTCTTAGTTCACTAAAGGGACCGAACATTTTCGCACAGCCTCTCTCCTCACTTGCTACCTTCAGCTGCAACCACAGAGCCCGACCCCCTTATAAAAAAGTTCTTGGTATGAAGCAGAAAAATATCGCTCTCTGTTCAGCGATGTCCTGCAGTTTTTCAGATGACTGCCTAAATCCAAAAAGCTGCTTGCTGCCTGAGTGTCTGACGCCGTCCCCATTCCTCCTGCCACCGTGATCTCTCTCCCCCTTTCGCCCTGCTCCCGGTGTGTGTTGTTGCACAGGAGCAGCTGAGAGCATGCGTCTTAGCAGGTTGGCATAACATTAGAGGGGGCACGCTATTTGATATGGCGGTAATCTTCCGTTAAATCCCCCAAGAGTGAAACACAGCCGCCTTCAGCTTTGCACACATTTAAAAAATGGTTTTCTTATTTTTTCCCGTTTTTTTTTTCTGTACGAGTATACCCCCTGCTTACATCAGCTCTGCATATATTCTGTATATGTGTGTGTGTCTGTGTGTGTGTGTGTGTGGCATGTATGGGTGTGGAATTAGCAGGACTTAATGTCACTGTCCCTGGCTAAGGCCCGGGTTAAGTTAAGAACCCCGGTATTGGTTTGGAGCAGAATAATGTGATTTAGTGAAGTGCAGATACTGAGGACACTGGTGTGTCATCGATGCTTAATGTGTGGTTGGTGAAATCTGAAGGTGGTTGATAATTCTCTTGGCTGAGCTGATTGGTTTCCGTTTATATATAGATTAATTTGGGGAAGCAACTCCTACTGAGCTGTAGTCCACTGCTGAACCACTGAGGCTGCATTCTTGGTATTATAGATGATGGTTGTATACGGTTATTATATTTTTCTGTGTTGTAATTTCTACCACTGCTGCATCTCGTAACCCTGAGAAGACCTACTGAGTGTCTGCTCATTGATCGGTTTTCTATTATTTCCATGTCACGCACACAAAGGGCCAAACCCTCATCGGTTTAAAAGATATATACAGTTGTAGCGGTCAAACATTTAATTTCGTTACAAAACTACATTCTATGTTGCAGCTTGGTCTTAAATAAAATATTCTGCTAGAATATTCAGCAAAACAACACCTCATCCTCAATCTCACCTGGGTCACGCAACAAACAAAGTCTGTCCTCCTCTGGAGTGTGATTAAAGCTGCCGGTCTCTGGGGCTAATGGTGGTGTTACTGTATGGAACTGTGCACGCAGTGATCTTTGTCTTTTGTTTAAATTGTACTTCACATAAGGTTCTAGGCTGTAGCATTTGTACAATGTTTTGTCCCAATCTCCTGAATACCACAAAGTAACGTGTTTTGGAAAACCAATGACAAATCATTCAGGTAGCATTAGGATTTCAACTCATTAGCAGTCCAATATTGTGTTAGTCTCCGATCAGACATTTTCACAAGTTCACTCTAGAGCTAAATTATTTGACATTAATGTCTGATGTTTGGAGGTTCCCATTCAAGTTTTTACTCAGGTTTCTCTCAGGTTTTTTCCCCTTGTTAAACTCTTATTTTATGTTTTTCTATCAAAGATCTGCTGTAAGGATAGATTATGTCACACACTGTGAACTTGTGATTTTATATATTGAAAGAAACTAGGCTTTATTGCATACTCACCAAAAAATACCTGCACAGATATTAGAGCCCGACCAATATCCAGTTTGTCCAGTTTGGTTTATTACACATATCGGCATTAGCGTATATTTGGACGGATTTGTACCATTCTAAAAACTTTTTTTATGGAACATTACACATAAAAACATGCTTTGGGTCATTTATATGTATTAGATTCCCAGCTAAGTTTACTGTTTTTGTCCATGGATATAATTTTGTACAATAAAGCTTATTGTTTAACTGTAAAATATCCTGTCTTTGTTACATTTTATGTTATATTTTAATCACAAGTGCCTGATGACCACAATTGAGGGATCTTTGCAGGGAAATTTCTCTGTGTCGGTGCATATATATATATATATATATATATATATATATATATATATATATATATATATATATATATATATATATATATATATATATATATATATATATATATATATATATATATATATACACACACACTGAATATATATTAGACTGCAATGTCATTATTTCATTTCATAACTGATAATTATGTATATTTTTACCACTTAACCTTATGACTCCAAGCTGATTGTAAAAACTGTACTTAGTAAAATTACTGTAGATGCGATGCTGAACATTAGCATGAGCTCACACTGGGACATGCATGCTATCAAGTGTAACATGTGTTGCAAAGGGAAGCACTTTATTGGAATGAGAACACATCATTTAGTGATTTAACTGGTGTGGTAACTGTGGCCTGATAACACGAATGTGTGGTTTTTCCTCCAGAAATACAAGGAGTTTGAGCGGGCGGTGCGGGTGGAGGAGATCGATGGGCTGCGGCTGGTGAAGCGGCTAGCAGAGGACATGGAGGAGATGTTTCACAAGAAGGCCCAGGCAATGAAGGTACTTGTTTTTCTACTTGAATCTCTAATCTCTCGCACCTTCTAAATTATAATACGATACGACTCCTAATAAAGCACAACAACATGAGATGTATGTGATGTACTGTTGCGCTGTTCCACATGACAAATAATGACTACGTAATTACAAAGAAACAGTCATTTTCAGGTGCTTTGGTAGATCTGTTACCAACTAAAAGTGCTGGTCTGAGGTTAGTGATATCACTTGGTGCTGCAGTTATTTCTGACCACTGTGCTGACCCCATTGGATGTCTGAAGAGGTGCTGTCATGTCACATTGCCACAGTGTAACGAGACACATCTTGGGTTTGCCGTGTGCGTGTGTGAGAGAGATATGTGAGAGACTGTGGAGCCGCGGGTGAGGTGACAGACAGAGAGAGGCTGTGATTCACCAATCAGTGTCTGTGTCACTTCATTGATCCGCTCAGGTCAGACATCAGCATCTACCGCAAGAGGCCACTTAAGGACAACGCTCCACAAAATGAAAATGAAAATTATGTTCCAAATAAACTTGAATCACATGAATTAGGCTAATATCTAGGTCAGGGTGAGTCTCCGTCATCTCATTTGTAGGTTGACTTGCAATAACATGAACTTTTTTTTTTTTAAATAAAAGAGAGCAGAGTCCAACAGAGTCTATTTGTCCCACCAAAACACCGACCACGACACCAGCTCAGAGAGAATAAGAACAGGTGCCACTGTGACACAAGCAGTTAGCTCATTAATCCCCGGCAAAGCTCCGAACTCCTAGAACATCACTGATAACCATCCACCAAAGGATACTAAAAGACAACACCCACCTCAGCCACAGTCGGGTCACTGCTGCCCTCTGGCAAAAGATACAAAAGTACCCGCTGCCGTACCAACAGACAACTTGTCTTGTCTTCGTTCTTGTCTAACATAAACATACAAGTTGCATTTCATTTTACAACCGTGTGTTGTAGAATGACAAACACACTGAACTCTAAAGTTGATTCTTATTAGAGCCAAACCAATATATTGGTTAGCCAATATTATTGGCTGATATTAACCATTACATATAGATCACTATCGGCGTCGATATGGACTGATGGAATTATTTTTTTTTAAGATTACAATGCAGAAAACATTTGTATTTTATAATTATTATATACCCAGTGAAGTGTTTAACCACATTGGAGAGATCAGTGCAAAAAATGTGTGTGTATCCGTCGATATATCAATATCAGAATTTTTTTCCTTCCTTATCGGTAAAGATCGGTTTTTGGTCGGGCTCTGATTTTTATGACGTGGGTTGAGCAAGAGCACGGGGATGGGTTTGCCTGTGCGAGTTTGTCCACTTCAATGTCTGTTTCAGTAGCAGGACAACAGAACACTGACAACAAACGTGATGCTTCACCGACATAATATCACTCAGCCAGTCTTAATCATCAGGGTTCACCATGTTATGTAGTTCTAGGTAAGATTGTAGGTAATCCACAAAGTAAATCTTCACAAAAATAAATCGAGCTACAGTACATAACATTAAACAACTCCATGATGTCTGAAGTCTTATCATGGCGCAGATTAACCCGTTTCTGCTGCCCTCCCTGGATGTCTAATAAAGAATTATTATTTCTGGTTTTTGTGCAAATTTATACGACGTACAGCGGGTTAATCCGATCATGGGAAATAGTGTCTAATAGCGTACAAAGATCTGCCATTTGGTTTTCTAATTAGAGTATCATTCGGTAATAAGGTCTCAGTATAGTATTTGGTCTCTGATCTGATCTGGAGCTGAACGCTTCATTCACCACTGCTGTCAGTACAGTATGAACACACTTGTTCATATCTGTGCGTGAGCTAAATGCCTTTTAATAGTATACCTGTGTGTGTGCGTGCGCGCGCGTGTGTGCGTTTGTCAGTGTTGTAACAGGCGCAGTTCAGGATGTGTCCACGGTGCACTGCCTCTCTGGCAGCAGCTCTAGCTCCAGGTGATAGATCCTATCAGGACAACATGGTGCTGTTAACAGAAATTGGATTTCTCTCTGAGAGTCTGGTCCAAGGATACGAGCTGAAAGGAAAAAGCGAGGGAGGGAGAGAGAGGGGGCCACAGAGAGTGACACACCATTTCCATGCTTTAGCTGTGCTTCTGCCTGTGTCATTATACCTACGTATGATACCCGCGCCTGCCCGGGCTGCATGACCGTGCCTGTTTGACAGCGTTACCTCCGCTTTTGGGAGCATCTCCACCTGTCCACATGCACAACAGTCTCCACCGAGCGCATGGGGAGGATGATGTATTTCATGCTAACATGAGTCATCTGACATTTGGAAAAAATATGCCTCCTAGGCTTATACAATGATTGCTGGCGTGGAAGCAAGGTTCTAATTGAATATTGCTGCATGTTGTGTTATTAACTCCCGTAATAGAAAATTAAGGACTTAATCAGTTCTCTAATAATTATGAACATTGTTTTTGGATTCAGTCACCGCTGCACCCTTTCCGAACCATTGTTAAACATATTCAGCGGACATAACTAGTTTTTCTTTATCAAAGAGAAACATGTCTTGTCAGCCCATTTCAGCTGTCCGATAAACGTACATGGTGACAAGCTTCGCGGTTTGTTATATTTAATCTTGTGGCATAGTTGTCTGTGTGTGTGTGCCACCTCCACGAGAGCGAGCTAAACCCCTGGAGATTCTCTAAAACCGTCTGCCAGGATGCCGGATGCCTGATAATTGTACATCTCAGGGGGCTGTGTGTGCCACTGTGCGTTCATACGTGTGTTGAATCAAAGTTATGGGGGTTGATGAGAAGATTAGAGGTAATGTTGGTCACAGGCAGGAGTGAATCGCGCTACTGAAACGACAGATGAAAGTCATGGGAGGAAGAGACGGGAAAAAAAAAAGGAATAAAAGATTTAAGAAACTGGAGGAGCGACAAAAAAGGCCCCCGCGCTTCCATCCATGGAGAATTTAACTCTCGTCAGCTGCCGTCATGATTCCACTTCACCTCCGCCTTCCTCATTTTGGCCGCTGCCAGTCGTCCTTGTGATGAATTGTTAGTCACGAACATACAATGGAAGTGTACGCGAGTCCTTTTCCCTCCTCGTCTCCATCTTTCTCCAATTTCTCTCCGCTTTTATTACCAAAACTCTCATCTGTCTGGCCCTAGTGTCTGCCCTTAAGCATCCCCCTCGCTCCTTTGTCTGTCTCTGCCCTCTCCACTCCGCCTCTTCCCATCTCTCTGCCTTGTGCTAAAGTATATGTGGCGCTTCAGCGATTCAATTTCCGTGCAGGCGCTCTCCCCTGTCCGTCAACGTGGTTTTATCTAACCGTCTCCGCGTCGATTCCCCCCTCTTTATCGCTCGCAACCACCTGCTAAGAGACAGCAGCCTCTGCTGCTTTGAAAGGGTTCACCTGTAAATATGTGTGTGTGCCAGTTGATGTCATTCTTTTTAAGTGCGCACAGGTCAGAGAAGGTTTTATGTTTTCATCCTGTGCGTTAAGAATGATGGCTTCAATTTGGAGGCGGGGGCGATGATATGGTAGGGGAAAGCTTAATTCGTGGTATTTAAGCTTCCTGCAGGTTTTTGGGTGTGGTGCTGTGTGTGTGTGGGAGAGAGCGTGGCGGAGCATGTGTACGTGTGTGTAATTGCATTTAAAATGGCTGTTTGATTGTGTTTATGTTTCCGTCCTTTCTCCTTTATCGTCTCTGCATTGTTGCGGCGAGCACAGCCTCCTCTCTGTCTGACAGAAAAATAAAAACTTCGGGCTCGAGCCGTTGTCTCTTTTTTAGTCGCTTCAGCCAATTTAATTGCAACTCCGCTATTAAGTTAGATAAGATTAAAGGCCAATCAGACGGCGTTTCAAAGTAAACACGGGCTTGTGTCCTTGCTTGTAGCCCGCGTGCGGGCGCGTCTACTGTAAATCCATAGCGACGTGTGTGTGTTTGTGTGTTTATTCCGGGGCTCAGCAAGCATATTAGCGCGCCATTGTTACTTTTTAATTGCTATTACCTCCATCAGTTCCTGAGTTGGTGGGATATTATCGTCGTCTGGCAGACAGCGGCCCCTCTCCTCTCTCGTTCTCGGCTCTCGTCTCCCCTTTCTATCTCTTGTGAAAAACTTGACTGCCGACTGGAAATGGAGGCGACAGCAGACGGTTAAAGAAACAGTGAACATGTTGTTATCGAAGTTGAAAGGCGTGGAGCTATTGTAATGCCCTCTTTGAAGTCAAGCACGGCTGTGTTTCATGTGACAAATGCACTTCAAAGCGGAGTGGATGCCTTGCTGCTAGGGCTGTTTCTCCTGTAATGGCATTCGGGCCCCGCATGCTCTGTACCTGCTGATATCATTTACCTGTGGCAGCTACGCCTCTGTAGTCCTCAACATGATTACCAGTGTAGCGCAAGGGGAAGTCTGCATGGGTGTATGTTAAAAATAAAAGGCACGCACAGGACTTTAAACGAAAATTCCTCTGCCAGCAAAAAACCTCCTATGAACTTTAATTTCCGTTTGCTGACATGCACAGTGAATTTTAAACACAGTTTTAGCATTTCGACAATGTGGCACAACTCGTCCTCTGCAGGAGAAGATTTCAATTAAGATCAACATTTGAAAAGGAATTCTTGTTTATGAAGACTTGGGTCTTATTTTCATACTTTTTCGACTGTCATGTCTGTCGGAAATGGTAACATTGCGTTTTTAATTGCCAAGCACATGACAGCGCTGCTGGAAAGAAGTCTGAAAGAGCAGGAAATCAAACAATCAAACCACAAGGTTAGCCAGACTTGGAACAGGCGAGGAATAATTTGGAGAACACGAAGACAAATGATAAAAACGGTTCCTTTTGCAGCCAGCATCTGTCACAGTTTCAAAGACTGACTTCTGGCTTCAAATTTGGTCGACTGCACTTACTGTAAGACCGTTTTGCGGCTCATACACACAATTTTCTTCAACCATTACAGAGTGTTCACTGTTGATTTCGCCTACAATAAAAGAGGTGTAGAAATTCTGGCCTCAACTACAAAAATAAGACCCAGGTTGAAGTACAAATGTCCTGTAATGTCACATGAAAGCCAAGTTTCCATTCAAATGTAGCACAAACTTTATACGACGGTCCAGCAGATCAGTAAAGAGAAAAAATGGATTGATGTGCGTTTCCATATTTTTTTTCATGCCACTAATCCTCTAGTTTTGGTGCCATTTAAACCATCATGAATGAGGTCCAGTACTAAACTGTTAATAAGAAGTTTCTTTTTAACTTATAGCATAGCATATTCTTTTTTATTCTTGCACCAAATGTCCACTTCTGCCGTGCATAAAAAACATTTTATTTTTGAATTTCTGGTGTATTCACTCAACGTTTATGGATAAAACAGGTGAGACACATGACACATGAGAGCTAAATGTTTTTTTGGTGTGTACTCCTGTTAGGGATTATTATGGTGTGGTCCGGGCGGCAGTCTTGTCCTGCCCTTTCCTCCTGTCTGCCCTCCTCTCTGACATACCACACTGTCACGCTGAGCTCACAGCGCTGCTCTCCTCATTTCCCTCATTATATTAGCTGTCCTCAGTCTCAGATCATTGCCACATCTGTGTGTGTCTGTGTGTGTGTGTGTGTGTGTGTGTCTGTTAAGAGTGATGGCTACTAATGACAGGCAGAGGAAGCCAGCCAGTGGATGTCAGGACAGCGGCAGTCTCTTCCTCCTTCCTCTTCTCTCTGGTTGTTTTCCTGTCACCAAGAAATCAGAGAGATGGAATTGTTTTCTAGAATGATGAAATTGGGATGTCGACAGGAGGGAAGGGAAAGGTAAATGTCAGGGAAAAAAAAGTTGGCGAGTAGTATGACATGAAAGTGAAGTAAGTTTGAAGAAAGAGACAACATGAGACAGAGGAGAGAGGGATGACAAGGCTGCAAGCACTCCATATCCTCTTCATATTCCCTTTCAGTCAGCAGAACCGCTGAGAACTTGTCAAGTATTGATTATTGGGACTTGACGCCTCGGAACTCCCCGCCCTCTCTCTTTCAGGTTCCCTTTGAGTCTCTCCAGCTTTCTCTGACTGCTTGGCTTGTGCCCAATCTAAATGTGCAAAACAGAGGAAGCAAAGTGTCACAGAGCACTTTTCCATTTTGTTGATGCTGCAACTCTCCCCTTGTTGGTTTGACAATATTAATTGCTGTCCCCAGTGCTATTGATGGGCTGACCCGAGCCAATCACGCTCAGCCCTGCTCGGGCCTCGATGGATCAGGCCTCTGGCAGGGCCGGGACCCTTAGGACCTGCTCTGATCCAGTAGGGCGAGGCTTAGTTAGCATTTATTCTTGCAAATGAGGAACAGAAGCCAAGTTATTTTTAAGCATTAGCTTACTGCATGTGCACTTTATTCGTGTAAGGTCACACATGTCAAAGCTACTGTCTTCACGTGCAGACAGAGCTGATAAATGATCTTGATTCATTTGTCTTGTTTTTTCTTAAATAGCAACTCTGCTACTTTAGAGGCCAATATGTTCAGATGTCCACCACAAATGATAACTCCAGAGGATGATTATGGCGAAAGAGAAAAGCAAAGAAAGAAAAGTTTAAACCCAAAGTACAGATGCATGCTGAACCAACAGCACACGGCACCTCTGGGAATGTTTTTTTATGCGAGTCTACTTAGAAACCGGAGTTGACTGCGGTCTTGTTCTCGGCTACCTCGGGAGAACATTCAGATTCAGGCCACTGCCCTCCCCTCCCCTCGGTGGAGGGAATGTGCCGAGGCGAGGCTTAATGTACTGCTTCAAAAAATGTCCAGGACTTCCGCTACCAGTCAATAATGTATGTGACCCCCCGTACACCCCGCCTCTGCCTCTCCGGCAGCGGCTGCGAGCATAGCTCAGCTCTGTATGACAGCTTTCTCTAACTTCCACGGCTTTAGTGTTGCATTTATAATGGATAGGCATTTGTTAAGGTCAGTGGCTTCAGCCGTCGGGAAAGCTACCACACGGCGCAAGAACAATAAGCCAATCAAGTTGACAGCTAAATGAGGGGGATCGTTTATGAACTTTTGAAAGTGTAAACAAGCGGAGTCCTTTGTCAGGCAAATCATAATCACAGGATGTCAGATAATGAAAGGGGGTAGATGAGAGCAAATGTCAGAGAAAAAGACTGGGAGGGAGGAAAGGGGCGGCATGAAAAATGATGAAATAGGAACAGAAATTGTGTTTAATTGAGGGGGACAAGATTGCTTCAACTTGAACAAGGGAACTGGGGGGAACATTTGGAAAGGATTTGGTTCAGGCTCAGAAAGTTCCTTCTAAACCGGTTGGAACCAAAGAGATGGACCTCTTTAATAGGGACTGACATGAATCTTAACAAAACGCAAAACCTGATCCTAAATTCTTCTTCATGGGTATCGTATTCTGTGATACTATGCATCACCTCAGCCAACCTGACAGCTTCAAAAGCATCCCTGCAAGCACCCACGAAGCAACAGTGGCGAGATGTGAACTTGTCAACTCAACACATCGCTTCCTGCGGTTAGTTTTAGGCCAAAAACAAGAACGACAAATAAAAAGAGCCTGTGGGAGTTAAGAGAAAATGGAGTCTGACCCCACGCGGGACCAGTCTGGTCCGGCCTAATCAGGTTTGTGCTGAGAAACAAAGCTCTGTAGTGAAGACAGAAACCAGCGGAAACACATCAGGGATCTGTAATCAGGTAGAGATGCCAGACTTCTTCCAGCGCTAACAAATCTAATCCAGTCACCACGGCAAGTCTTGTTAGCCCCGTGTGTTCGGCTTTTACCCTGTCAGCTCCAGTGAAGGCTTGTGAATGCGGATGTTTGTGTATGAGTGTGTGTGTGTGCGTGTGTGTGTGTGTGTTTGGGGAGACAACAGGGCCTGCCTCTCTGACTGTGTCAGTTTAATTATTGCTGTCATCTCGTACCGAGCCCGAGCCGCGGCAGAATGATTTGAGAAAAAAAGGGAAAAGTCATTTCCTCCCTCTTTTTAAACTGCATCATACACTTTGGCAGGACCACCTATTGACAATAAGACATGACAGGCTCATTTGAATATATGCGAGAGAGACGCACAAACACAGGCAGACCGATTCGCCCACAGCAGCACAACATACACAGAAAGACAAACACGCCACCTGGAGTGTTCATCCTGGTGATGTGCCGGAATTGAAATTCACAGGAGTGAGTAGTACCTACTTATCTCTGATCTGTTTTTCCAATTGAAAAAGTCCCCGCTACTATGCAAGTTATTTTTGACAGAGAGCTTTAACTCACAGCTCCCTGCATGGTTAGTTAGACTACATGAATGACATGCCAGAATAGATTATCTGCAGGTGGAATCAAGTGGTTAAATATTCAGCAGAGTGCAGTGGAGATTAAATTACCATTGGCCCCATGTATGATGATGACATTCAGTGTAATTTATTACATTTCTTGTTTTTCCTATGTACAGACATAGACAGACTCAGTAGTAATACACTGTTAACAAACAGCGAGTTTTCACTATATATTCTCAGAGTAAACTACTGTAATTATGCTGTTGCAGTGCATGATGGGTAATAATTTTGACCGTTACAACAAACGCTGCTGCTGATTTGAGTTTAAGTGACATTCTGAAGCAACCGTAAAAATGGTACATTACAAGGAAATACTGTAATTAGGGCACAGAGCCATACTGTGATTTACCAATAAAATATTGTAATTTTACGACAATGTAGACATGCTAACATACTGAAAGGCTAACAACATGTTAAAAGGCTAACAGCCTAAAATGCTAACATTAAAACACAATACATTGCTGTAAGTTTACTGTAACTTTGTAAATTTACAAAAACTACCCATGTCATTTCAGCATCATAATGTAATTTTACATCAGTATTTTCACGGTAAACCTCTGACTAGGTTACTATATAAACGTAATGTCTTGCTGTGATTTTCATCAATATTACAGTAAAAATAATTACAGTATACTACTGTGAATTTACCGCAATCCTTAGTCAGTAATTTACTGCAAAATTACAGTAATAATCTTTACAGTGTAGTTACACACATGGAGTTTCAATGTCAGATTACAAACTTCATCACACCCAAGCAGACACACTTGCATACGCTCACATTTGATGATTGGCATTTGCAAAAAGCAGCTGCGAGACAGAAAAGGTCAAAGGGCTAATATCTTAACACGTGTCAGCGGAGAAAAACATTAACACTCGCGCACGCAAACACACACCATCACCCACTCGCTGAAAAGTGTGTTTCTATCGACACGGGGCTTCACAGGCAGCGTCTGACATTTCGCTGGGAGTGTGAGGCTAAGCGTTCAGACCTTTAGAGAATGTTATTCTCTCATTCCTCTCTAATCCTCCCTTTATTCCACCGTCCTTATCTTTGTTTGTTCCAAGAGCGCACTTTGTTGTGGATCTCAAGCAGATGCACCTGCCGGAGGTTTTGCCTCTCGGTGCCCTGATGAACACACACACACGCACCTAAGAATTTCCTGTTCAATTCTAAGTAAGATCTGACCAGAGTCCAGGCCAGAGTGGACACAGAGGCGTCCACTGTGTCTGTTGCTGTTCTCCATCAGACCAGGAAGTAATCAGAAAAACAGCGTACACATGAATCAATAGCCAAACTGAGCCAAGCACGGAATGATATGCAACGATATGCAGTGGCCAGGTGTGTTGCTATGGTGAAGGAAATGATTGGCCAGGCTCTAGATTACAGTGTTCGCTTCCCAAAACAGCCTGCATGCACACACACACAGCAGCAGCAGCAGCACAACGCACACGCACACACACACACACACACACACACACATAACCTCACACAAGGCTCAGCTGAAATAAGCCGGCTGATTGCAGTAGTTTTACGGGTAAAGCCATTTGAATGGAAATGGAAGTGCATTACCAAAACTCATAGACACCAGGAGCAGCTGTGAATGAGAGAAATGACTTGCTATGAGAACATACTATGCACATCACAGTTGGAAGTAGAGAGAAGTGCTTGTGTGTATGGGGGCGAGAGATCCCGGAGAGTCAAGCTGTCAGTCAGGGCCCCCGAAAACCTTCCATCAGGTCCTTCACCTTTAGCCTGTTGGAAATGCTGCTGTTTGCCAGCTATTATAACCTTACGCTTCTTTTTATTGAACACAATTTCCTTGGCGTCAGACCACAGGCCGTTACATCTTCAACCATCAACGCCAGCACAAAAGCTTTTCATGGCAAAGCAGTTGCACAGATCAACACCTTTAGACATCAGTGACTCATTACTCATTACCCATTCCAGCGCTGGTCGTCCTGCTTCTTTGTCGCGCTAAACAAACTCTCCAGCATCCCACGCGACGCCTCCAGAGCGATTTGCCTCCCGTACCCCCAATCTTTCAGCCATGATCAGCAGAGCCATGACACGCCTTGCACTCATAACAGCAAATGACGCGGATCGCCCCCTCAGTGCATCCTCCAGGGCACTGCACTCCGGTCGTAGAAACAGGACTTGATGACTTGTGGACTTGTTGACACTGTTTGTAAAGATGTAGACATATCTGAGTGCCTATATGTGTATCTGAGTATGGGTGACGAGGGCAGGGTTATGAATGAGTATATGTATGGGCCCAAGTGTGTGTTTTATGTATCGTGTATACTGTATGTTTCTTTGTATTGAATGTGCAAAAGAAGGCAATTGAAATCTCTTCTAGCGACAGACATGCACAAGAGATGCATATTCACCGGTGCTGAAATGATTAATCAATTAAAGGAGCAACACAAAATAATTGACAAGTGATTTATCAAAACCAGCTCTGTGGGTCATAAATGAAAATATACAAAGGTGTCACTTTGTTGTCAATTGTTTTATGTAACTTTTCACTAGTTGCCGGCCGTTGTTAAAATAATTGATTCATTGTTAAAGGATTAGCAAACCCTGAAATGAAAATTCAAAAGTCAGGTGAAGTTTCGTCATCCACAAAATATTTCTGGAGCTTCACAGCAAAACAGCATTCACCTAAACAACTGAAGTAGATGGGGACTTGTTATAAAACTTAAATAAAACAACTAAAAACCATGTTAAATATCTCCATACAGCTCTTCTGTTGAATCCAAGTCTTTGGAAGCTCACTAGACCAAAACAGACCCAAATTAATTTGAAAAAAGAATATTTACACGCTCTAGCAGCTACATTGAAGATATCATCTTTAAAACTGTGTAAATAATGCCTTTTCATATCAGTTTGAATCTCGGTGCTTTCAGAGACCTGGATTACGCCAGGCGAGCTGAATAGGGCCATTTTAGTTTATTATAACAAGTCCCCATCGACTTCAGCTGTTTAGGAGAATGTTGTGTGGACTTGAAAACTTCACCTGACTTTCCCTCTTTTGTAAGCTGTTCCTTCAAGTCAGAACAAGAAATACTGATATATTTTAAAAAAGAATTATGATAGATTAATTGATTTACACACACTCATGCATTCAGTTATTATTGTCTTACAGCAGATATCCAAGTGCTTGAGTGACTTCTTGAGTGCTTCTCAACCACAACCATCCATGTAGCCAGTGTGATGGTTGGATTCTGATTCATATCTTGCTGTAACATTTCTCTTTCTAGTTTGCCACAGCAAAGGCAAATGCAAGTCATAAAGTCGGGAGAGATGCAACTTACATTTCTCCCCGTGATTATCTTTTATTTGAGAATGATGACAGTTACGTGTTCCCTGCTTTTGACCGAAAAAATAAATAAAAGCTATTTCAAAAGATGATAGTGAGAGAGCGAGACAGAGAGAGAGAGAGAGCACAACGTTGACTCAAAGGCACACAGATACCCACAACGCCCTACAGGCACACACAGCAGACGGTAGCAGCGAGAGGGTGATGATGGAATGAGTGTGTGTGTGCCGTGGAGTGTACGAGAGAGAAAAGAGTGCATGTGTAAAACAGCATGAACTGATGATGGAGTTTGTTGTGGTGGTGTCCAAAGAACCTGAGGCAGTCATTACCTCTACTGCTGAACCATTTAGGAAAATAGCCTCTTTTCACAAGATGGCCAAAAGTCTGTCCGCTATCACTGCCTGTATATGTGTGTGTGCTCGTCCCGAGGGGTTGTGGTGTTGCTCCAGTGCTGAGGGCCACTTATAAAGCCAGTTGTAAAGCTACTTTCTGCACGGGTGTTTCTCTGCCTATTATTATTTGACCCACTGATCAATTCACTTTTGTACTGGCACTATTACATTTCTCCTCTCTTCTTCTCCCCTAGAGACTGGTGGAGGCGGCGGAGGAAGCCCACCTACAGCACGAGGAGGATCCGGACCTACAGGTACATGCATGCGTATACGTTACCACAGTCAACACGTTCACTCCCTGTTTTTTGTAAGCTGATTAATTAAATCATGCTGTAAATAATTTTTTATCCTACTGAAGCCGGTGCTCGTGAGATTAGTGCGGGCCCAGCGATGGCAGGGGGCCTCTGTAAACACTACAGAGGAGAGACGGGGAGAAAAGGCATTAAGAGCCTTGTTCTTTAGTCTGTTTCGCTCGACTGGGCTTAACAGCCTTTTCTCTTGTAGAAGTGCATGTTAGCCCACATCTCTCTGTGATCATTTCTTCGGCGTGTGTCTCAGCCTGCTACCGTCACACTGTCAGGTGTCCACAGTCCAGCAGGAGCAGATGTGCCAAGAAACATGCATACAAAAAAAATTAGTGTTTTTTATTGAAGTAATGAGTGACGCAAACAGTGACACACAGCTCACAGCTGTTTTTATGTGCTTATGGCTGTTAATGAATGGTGCCGATGTTTGCCAGACTCTGCAATCAATGCTTTGGTGATCAGCTTCACATGCATCTGTGGTCAGTGCCACAGCATACACAAGTTATTTTACGGGTCTCCAGCAAGTTGCTTTATTTCTAAAAGCTAAAAATATATAATATAAACTATGATGACATTGCAGCAATGAGTTTCATACCCTCTGATTATCGGTCTGGCCGATTATTTGACATTTTTGCAATTATCTGTTTTTTTTTTTTTTTGTTGCTGACTGCAGATAAAAACATTTTAAAATGCAGTCATTTCTTCACTGATGCATCGTTCTTTTCCCTGTTAGTGGTCACTACTCTGTGGCCTCAGTGTCCACAACACTATCCAATGTCATGAGTAATAGCCGATCGGCACCAAATAATGCCTGCTAAAGTTATCAGATGAAAGTGGAGTGAAGGTAAGTGTTAAGTAGCAGAAAATGGAAATACTGAAGCAAAGTACCTCCAAGTTGTACATAGAGACATTATCGGTAATCGGTCTCCAGGATTACTAATAATCTGCGTTGGTATTTGACCTGAAAAAAAATATCAGTCGACCCCTACTCCCTGCATCCTCGACTGTCTGTATGAACCGAATGGGAAACCCAGGTGAGGTCGTGGTGATCGGTGGTGTTCGCCCAGATCTTTATTCTATTTTGTAGGCCTGCAACTAAAGTTTATTTTCATTGTCGATTAATCTGCCCATTATTTTCTCAATTAATCAATTAATTGCTCAGTTATTCTATAAAATGTCAGAAAATGGTGAAAAGCGATCAGCCAAGACGACGCCCTCGAATGCCTTGTTTTGGCCGCAACACAAAGATATTCAGGTTACTGTCATAGAGGAGTAAAGAGAAAAACAGAAAATATTCACATTTAAGAAGCTGGAATCAGATAATTTTTGTTTGACTTTTGATTTGTTTGGATTGATTTGTTTCGATGTTTTCCAACTTTGGTGTAAGGTTTATCATTGTTGGCATCATTCAGTTCTGATTACTGCACACAGGTACTGATACACTGTCAACAGTCTAGTTAGCTGCCATAGGTTGTCAGCCATTATGATGTAGTGACTCTTGCAACTGTATATTAAAACACAAACGGTGTTAGCCCCAACCTCACTGTAGCCGAAAGTTCGCAGATGAAAATATGTCAGAAACAAGTATATAAATATGAACTTAGCTCACTATGTCTTACAGATCATGTCGGACAACCTTTACTCCACCCAGATCACATGAGGTTAATGTTGAGCAGGAAACCTATAGTCGAACTCTTCAGCCTAAGTAGAACAAATATGTCACTCATTCAATGCATCATGACTGCGCCTACAGATGTATGATCGCAAAAGCTGAAAGATTCAATTGTACGTGGGAGGCATACATATTTTTTCAGAGGTGAAGCAATTAATCCGCACGATTCTGTGCCAGAATTCACCCTGTGACAAACACATTTTGAGCCGGAAACATAAATTGTGAATTATTTATGGTTTTATATCACTGTCATATTGCTCCTCAAAAAAAAAAAAAAAAAATCAACCCATTTCAAACTCTTTCCTGTGAGTTCCAGCCCCAGTTCTGCAGACTTGGGCAAATGCATTCAGCTAATCATATCTGCATACACACCCCCAAACCCAGCCTCTGCTCTCATGGTTCTGCCTCAAATCCATTTGAGCAGCTTTAATTTTTAGAGTACAGCTTTGTATTGTGTGTGCGTGTGTGTGTGTGTGTCTGTGTGCGCGTGTGTGTGTGTGTGAGAACCAGAGAGAGAGAGAGAGACAGCGCGTTTGTGATGTGTTTCGCCTGAGTTCGTTGCGCCTCGTGCACATCTCAGTACAGAGTTTATAAAAGTAGGAGGAGCGACAGCAGAAACTTGAGTTTTAAAGAGGAAATATGATGCTAAGCTGACTTGGGAGTATTTGCTGCTAAACTACTTATAAAGTCTGTGGCGCGTGTGTTGTGTGTGCCTGTGTCTCTGCCTGTGGCGGTGAGTATGTGTTTACTCTGTCAGCTCTTTAAGGCCTTACAGTGAATGTCCAGAGGTTTTTCTGCTGTCATGGGCCATTAAGGAGGATCAATTACTAAATTTAAGCACTGACTGCTGTCCACTCCTGAATCTTCCACTCATAGTGCCCCTTTTCTTCTTTCTCTTGATTCTCCAAATGCTGTGCAATTTCTGCTCCTTTTCCCTCAATTTTAATTTACAACAACAATGGACTGAAAATTTAAATTTTTGATCCTCAATTAATCATTTAAAGGGACATGAGGCAGGATCAAGAAATAAGACCCAATAGTGACACGAAGGCCGTAAAGGTAACTGCAGCCATCAGCCAAGCCGGCACTGGAGCGCGCATGAACTCTTCACAGCAGAACAAGGTTCTCACACACTCTGTTGTCAGTAGAAAGTTTATCTACTCTAATGAAATGAAATGGGTTGGTTACTGAAGAGTAGATTATGAGAATTTGTCAAGCAGGTGGAGCACATAAATGTATATTATACATGGTTACCTGTACAGGTTTTATTTGAGGGTGTACTCTTTATTTGTAAATGTCTTCATCTGTACTTGTGTGTGAGTGTGTGTTGTCGTTGTGCAGGTAAAACAAAACTACTTGTATTTGTCAAGTATCTGTAAAGGCAATTTTGCCTGTTCTCGTGGTCATGTGTTTGTGCATCTGCACTTCTGTGTCACTCGGTGACGCTTGTCTGCGTATGTTTGTGTTGTCATTATGCTGCTTGAGGGGCAGTAACACTGTGTGGGCTCACAGCGGTGCTTTATGCCAGTAATTACTTGGCGGCGATGAGATGAGCCCAGCAAAGTGAGTGTCCCTTTGTTTCGGCTTAAATCACGCAGCTAGAGAGCTGATAATGGCTGATAGAGAGCCTATAATGTAATGTAGAGTTTCACGATGTCTAGGACAGAGTGAGGTGCTCTCAGTGAGGTGCAGAGGGAGGACAAAATTCCCTCTATTCAAGAAGACCAGCATGCCTGTATTATGTATGTAGGATGCCAAAAAATGCAGGGATTGTAGGCAGGGGAAGAAGGAAGGAGAGAGGGAAGGTGAGGGAGAAAAATAATACTATTAATTACATGTACCTGGCAGATGCCTGTTGGCATTGGTGTGTGACAATAGTAATAGCATTTACCTTAATCAGAGAATAACATAATGGCAGATGCAGCGTTAGTCCATTACAGAGCTTAATCGTGGCGCTTTGCGATCCACTGCACAGCACGGGACGCAGGCGGGAAATATGCATGAAGGCAACGCAGATAAACATGGAGGAGAGCGGACATGACACAGAACAGGAGAAGGGAGTCCAGCCAGCCAAAACACAAACGGAGAGATTGTCCCTAAAAGAGGGGCTACCTCTGTCACATGGTCGCGATTTGGATGTGAAAAGTCTGATATGGACCAGAGAACTGTGCTTTGCATATTATGTCTCAGATCAGTCCCCTCAACACACTCAAACATTAGTATATAGTTTTTTGTTGGGTATGTGCTGTAATAAGAAGTGACATAATAAAAGATGACCCTTTTCACCTGGTCATTCTATATAAACTATTTTTTCATTAACTTGTCCTTGCCATGTCCTTAAACGCATTGTTATCTGGATATAACATTGACCTATGTCGGGATATGAGATGAGGTCGTATGGCACAGCCTCACAGCACAAACAGGTTTTCGCCGCTTGCTAGTTTAGCACAGTAATCATCAACCTCGTCATCATCATGAATCAGTTCATCAAATTCAAATTCCAAGCAGCTTTATTGGCAGGACGATATAGATTTGTGTTGTCAAATCATTTTAAATCACATAACAATTATAATAATAAAATAAACCAACTGATCAGTAAAATCATAAAGATACAAATACATAATATAAATACATAATTATGTTCATGGTGGCTGTATTCACTCAGATATATGTGAATCCAACCAGCAAAATACCACCCATCAGGGTTTAATACAATGAAAGCACCATATTAAAAGTTTACCATAGTACAAGACCGAGAATCCTCTCTCCTCTTTCATCCTCCACATATTCTTCATCATTCTCTCCCTCCTCATCGTCACCCCGCCGATCCACTGAAGTGTGTTTGGCCTGCCTAAAGTCTCACTGACTGACTGACTGACAGGCAAAGTTACACTGACTTAAGTGATTACCAAGTAACATCAATGGGAAATAAAGGACTGACAGAAACACTTGCATCATATTTTTCAGAAGTATTGAAAGATCTTGATAGTTACAGATGAAGTGTCAGTCCAAATGTGTGTGTGTGTGTGTGTGTGTGTGTGTGTGTGTGTGTGTGTGTGTGTGTGTGTGTGTGTGTGTGTGTGTGTGTGTGTGTGTGTGTGTGTGTGTGTTCGGCATTGTGTCCCGTCACCTGTCACAGATCAATCGCTGCTCCACGAGCACCAGATTGATATTAAAAGACTGTCGTTCTGCATCAATGTTAGTGTGTGTGTGTGTGTGTGTGTGTGTGTGTGTGTGTGTGTGTGTGTGTGTGTCTTGGTATTTATCCTTAGTTAAGCAGGTTTTACAGTACCTCTTGGCAGAACGATGTCGCAGCCATTAATTTGTCTTTGCTAATTGTGTTTTGAATTGCCTGAGCGTAAAATGAAATGGTTGAACATTCTTTCGTTAGGATCGCAAACTGCCGTCGTGTTTTTATGCTGCCGTTTCATGCATGAATATTAATATGCATGTAAGTTCTGTGTGATCACTGTACGTGTACACCTGTGTGCGAGTGTGTGTGTGTGTGTGTGTGTGTGCGTGCGTGGGCGTGGGCGTGTGTGTCTGCACGCACAGCTCTGATGGTGGCATTTCTAATGGTGCTTTTTACCGCAGAACATGGTGAATAGATGGTAATTATCACCAGCTGTGCTAAAAATATCACGTCTGCGCTGTAGGGTGAAACCTCCTCCATCACTATTCGGGGGTTTATTATAAAATGTTTGTGTGTTTTTTTTTGCTATTGGATACATATTTGGCTGGCGGGGGTTTGATAGGAATTTCCTTATCTATCCTTTCCAGAGCTCTTCTGCTTCCATGTGAAATTGGCACGGTAATCTGCTGCGATTTTCCTCCCTTGCTCTTTTACCCGCAATGCTCGTGTACTGTAAATAGGAAAGCAGAGAGCAGTCTCCCATGCCCTCTGCAGCCAATGAAATCCTTCCTTGGAGGTTGGAGACAAACAGCCAATTGCCAAGCCCGATGTTGACTGAAAATGTAGCCCCAGTCTGGAGGGAGCAACGGGAGATAAATGCTTAATCTTTCTTTTCTCTTGCTCTCCCTCTTTTGTTGTCATACTCCCCTGTCTAGGGCATTACCGTGGAGTGCAAGAGAGGTGGCCACATGCTTGTTGATTTGCCTATTTGCTCATCTTATTACTGCCAAAGAATATTTGACCCGAGTGTATCCAGACTATCTTCTGCTTCACGGCCAGCGATGTGAAAGTGTGATTTATGTTTTTACGCCATTTATTCAAGGGTCGGCCTTGTGTGTCCAACGTGTGCTGCACAAACACACCACAAACACACAGGCGCCACTTCTTCCGCGTCAAAAAAACACATTCTCTTTCACCTGCTTGCCAAATCCCGACTCAAAGCATTTCAAGGCACCTTCGTCTCCAATCTCAGAGAGACTGGTTCAAAAAGGTCCCCGGCAGAGCGACGCGGCGCTACCTTGAATCGCCCACGTCTGGAACGCTTGCATGAAAAAAAAAATGAGTCAATTTAATGGAACTCGCTGCATCACACAGCTAATTGTTGCCCCTGCTTTTATATATTCGTATCTCCACAATTCAGTTTTGGGCCTGGAGAGAGCCTGGAGAGATAAGCCCTGACTTATCCGATTATTATTTTCCTTTGGACAGAGAACATTAGCCACTTACAAAGATGATTGATAGAACTTGTTTTCATACTACTTTATGTAGATTTCAACAAATTCACAGTTTTGTTATGAACCTAAATCTTTGTTAAGCATTACTTTTAACATCAAAAGTCAAACTTAGCTGTGATTAGAGTTTATAACACTGATAATTGTTTCTTTCTTTCTCCACCACAAACACCGCTCTGCAGCAGAATAGTTTCTGGCCTCACGTGCCTGCTGTGGAGTTTACTCATGCTTCCCAGAGTGGGCGAGCCCAACATATAAGATGCGTGAAGAAGGATTTTAAGCGCAGCGCATGAACCCCTACTTGGCCTTTCCTCTAAGTTGCTTTCTTAATCTGCCGTCTTGTTTGCTCACTGATTACCTGTATCCGTGCCCCCTGGTTGTTTTCCAAGTCACATTTCCACACTCTGGGAGTGGTGTCTCCCCCCCTTCCCTGACTGTGGAGAAAGAGAGAAGGGAGGTGGGTGAATAGAAAGGGGAGAGTTGAAGTGGGGATGGGAGTTTAAAGTGAACACCAGAGGGTGGAGCGTCACGGTCAAACCCCCGCTTCACATGTGGTCTCCTCTCTGTCTCGCTCTCTCTCTCTTCTCCCCTTGAGGATGTTGACTCACTGTTGTGCTCTTTGCAGCAAGGGTATTTATCAGAATCAACAGGATTGGTGAACGTGGGTCGCACATATACTGTATGCGCTCGACCGGGTGCACGTAGGCTGCATAGGTGCTCGTCTGTAGGGCAAATGGCACTCCTGCCTGTGTGATTTTAATGCGGTGGAGGCAGGCGTGTCGTTTTGCCATATGCATTTTTGCCAAGCTAAATCTTGAAAGTGTCTAATCCCCAAAAATTCCATCCCCTCTCTTCAGGACTCCCTCCGGAGCCACTCCTGCGAAACACGTGAGTGCTCACTGGCCGACTACACAAACACCCCCCCGGAGTTCTCACTGGCCAGCTGGGAGATGAAGCGGCTAGTTCGCTACTTTCTGGAAGCTTTCTTAGCTTTTTCAGACTTATAAATACATAAATAAATCATTGTCATCACTTATCATATCTAACCATATACCAAATGTCTCCCTTACGTAGAAGAAAGCGCCCAAAAATGATCATGATGAACGTAAACAACAAAATAGTATGTTAGTACTGGGATATTCTTGCTGCAATTTCGTTGACGTTCTCGTGCCACTAGCTCGCCCATACCTTTAGCAATATATCCACCTAGCCTTGTGGAAGACTCCAGTCATGTGCAGCGAGTGCACGGGGAGATCGCGTGCTGGCAGGCAGGTACATAAACAGATAATTGGCCTGTCTAGTCTTTTCCCGGCTGAATGAAATGGCCTCATTAAAAAGATCTTGAATTCCTTTTCCTTTCATTTGTCGGCGCGTTTGTTTTATTGATTGCTGTCGGCATGTTAAGAGATTTTCTACCAATATAACAAAAGATGCTTGTAGGATAACTTACAAACCCTAGCTCTGTATTGCTAAAAAGAGAGCCACTCAACTCAGTGATTGCAGGGAAAGACCTGTGAGTGTTGCCTCACTGTAGCGCCTGTATCTTCCTACACAAGTCTCACTCAGCAGTGACAAAAATATTCTGACGAGTCTGTAGGAAACCAGTTACATGCATGCAGAGAGTATAAAGAGATAGCACCATTTCTTCTCCTTCTTTTCAAAATGTTTTACATGCAATTTAAACACATTTAATGGGAAGCCTGATAAAAGAAAATGAAGGGATTGAAAACCTATGAGATCACGCTGTCACTGTTATATCAGTTAGGGAATTGCCTCACCTAGTTAGTGCAAAAAGGATACTAGCTTTGCAGAATTATTTCTGTGAGTTCCCTCAGTCCATCATGGCGATTTGGGCATGTTATTGTTGCAGAGTTAGAGCGAGCAAACATTCAGTTTAAAGCACAGAGCATCACAGAAAAGGACAAGGGTCTTCAACTAGCGATTATTTCCTTGACGAATCAAATCATTTTTCTCTTCCTGTGAAATGTCAGAAAATGTTAAATGACATATGCTCATCACAGCTGTTCACACACACAACAGTCCAAAAACCAGAGATATTTGGTTTATTGTAATTGATAAAAAAAGGCAGCAAATCCTCATTTTTTATATGTAAATTGCAAATATTTAACATTTTTCCCCACTTGAAAAATGAAGTGGTTAGTCAATTTTAAAAAAGTAATCAATTTATTTATGTAAATTGATTTAATCAAGTAATAGCTTCAGCTCTAAAATCAGAAGGTGTTTGTTTTTGGCAATTAAACTCACGTATAGGCACAGTTGAAGCCTCATCTGATGAAACACCGAACCACTTTTTTTTGGTTTGACCTTTTAGACCTGATGAAGCGAAATGTGTGAATATATTCTGCTTCTTTAATACTTCCATTTAACTGTCATGTAAATGAATATGCATTTCTTCCTTCTTGGTACCCTCGTGGAGCACACTGTTAAAAACATAAAAAGATACAAAAATAATTTAATTTCAAAATTATTTACCCGCAGAAATGCAGGAAACCAACACGACAACAGAGGACAGAATGACATTATAACCTATAATATAGTATAATTTATGCTAAACGTTTCACTGAGCACATCGTACAAACGTATCAGTTTTGACGTGTTGTTGTCAAACCCTAGATCTATCCCATCTTTTGGGCTTACTGTATGCTTTGAAACAGGAGATATGCTCCGCTGTTTACCTCCAGCAACCCCTCCTCACCCTCTCCCTCTCTGTCTGCAGCACACTGAGTGAGTGGGTGCTGATAGAACGGGTGCGATCTCTCAGCGTAATGCACTGCAGCGTTAAAGATCAGGTTGTTAACACCATGATCAGGGACTGCATTAGTGGCACCGGGCACTCCTTCACTGTAAACCTAAAATGGCATAATTGACTTACTCAACACATACACCCACACTTGGATAGACACACACACACACACACACACACACACACACACACACACACACACACACATTTCCACAGTTACTATACACACAGCTTCAGCTGATGCTCTAGAGCATGCACAAACAGGCACACACACACACACGCACACACTCCGTGGTTTGCCCCTGCCTCTGTTCACACTCCCACGTTCACTCCCACACTGCTGAAACTCAAAAGCTGATGGGTGCCATTTTAATCAAAATCAGAGCCCACATGCTGTGAATTTAAACAAAGTCTATTAGCAAACTCATTAGCTGTTGTTTGTCTTACTTTTATTTACTTTACTTTATACTCTCTATACTTTTAACTGCTGATGCCTCTGCTTGGCCTTTTTTCTCCCGTCTCTGTATTTCAAGACACTCACTTTGGGGTATAGAGCCAGAACATCTGTGCAACTTCCATTGTTTCTCTGAATTGAGTCATTAGTAACTGTTCTTTCTTGGATCCTGAGAAAGTCACTGCCATTATAAAACCAACGTCTTTTGTGTGAGTGTCTGTGTATGTGTGTTTTGTTAAATTTGCCAGTCCTCTGTCTGCATTTGGACAAAAAAAAAATAGCTATAGCTGCTGGAAATTGCTTTTATTTAGGAGCAAAAATGTTTCCTAGTTCCTTATTTCACCTGTCATACGCAGACAGAGGAAAGCTGGAGCTCCGCCAGCGAGATGGGAGAGACAAACAGATAGAAAGTGAGACCAGACAGATGCAACCTGGCAATTGCAACAGTGGTCTCACAGACAGAGCCGATAGTAGCCGAACCTTGCCAATGAGAGCTGTGTGCCCACGAGAGAACATTTGAGTCAGATGCTGGGAAGAGACGGGGGGTGGTGAGGAGCTTGATGAGGATTGCCTGCGGCCCGTGAACAATGGGTAGAAGGAAGCAGGCTGAGCCAGAAAAAGAAAAGGGATGAATCAGGACGGGAGGGAGAGACAGAGGAGGTGAGAGTGAGAGGGATACAACAGGTACTAACGAGACAATGGCAGAAGGAGAGGCGCGATGGGGCCTGGTCTGCTGCGGGTGCAGTCGGCTCTGCATCTGTGCACCGCGAGCGAGTGTGTGTTTCTAAATGCTGTGTTAACAAAGCTCAGTTTTTTAGGAAATTTGGCTTCAGCCAGTAAATATTTCAGTTGGAGGTCAAATCTTGTTTTTCTTTTTTTTTTGGAAAGACGTCGTCATTTACTTTACGAGTCCCTCTGCACCGACAGTTATTGTGTTTTCATAAAAGCAACTCTGACACATCTGACTTGCGAAAACCTTTCTACAGCTCCCTGTTGCTCCGTTTCTGCTTATTACACCATTTGCGGGGAGATAATTGTGCTTGTTCAAAGTGTTGAATGGTTTGAAAAGAACGTTTTCAGGCTCAAAAAGAAGCAATGAAGTGAGTGAATAAAATGTTAAAGATAATTGAGCAATCAGAAAAATAAAAGAAGGAGTCCTAATGCGCTGATTTTCAGTCGAGGTCATTCATGCATTCTTTGGGTTTGTGTTTCTATGGATTTTTTTGGAACAACATGGTGAGAGTGACCTGGCGAGGTCGTGAAGGTGATAATTAGGTGCGATTACGGCTGTCTCTGGACACCAGGGCCTGTTTTGGCAGGAGGTAAAGATACAGTTGCCAGGGGAAGAGAAGTGAGGTGCAGAGCAAGCAAGAGATGGATGAACAGGACACGTAAGCAGTTCTCCGCATTGAAAAACGGTGCCAGAGTTTCTCGCCGCCTGAAGGTCGTCAATCCTGCAACCTCACCGAATTTTTATGCCATGGGACACTCTCTCATGTCCGCGGCGACAGTTTTTTGATTGCAGTTCAAATGCCAACAAGGTCTTGTAATCCTCGAGGTGCCTGCTCAATCTGAGAAAGAATATCACAAAAAATGCATAAAGATATTGAGCCCAGTGAAACAAAACTGAGGGCACAACTCTGGCACATTATCCCCTTTAAAGATGACATGGCAAACTTGTTAGCAAACAGTTGCCTGTTTATGAATTCAGCTGACACAGAGCAAAATTAGCATTCACACGGAGCCAGCAGGTTTCTGGACACCTGGTGGAAGTGGGTGAGGTCAGAAAGCTCCGGCAACACTTGTAGTATTTAGAACAACTTTATTATTATACTGACGTGTTTCGGCTTGTGGCTTCACCGGGGTCATCGTGAAACAAATTCTAAACATCATTTAAATGAGTTAGGTATGGAAATGAAAAACGTAATGAAAAAAGAGAAATAAGTACATATACGTGCACTGTATAAGACAAACAGTCGTCCAATCACATATATGCACACACGTACATATCAGCCAGTGGAGCACCTACAAAGATGCGTTGGTTGTTAGATCGTGTGGTTTCAGGCCAATCGTTGTCAACGACTGACAGAGAGGTGAGGGGAGTGTCCAATAAAGGACAGGGAGCGACAAAGAGGTGGTACTTAAGTTTGTATCGAACTGATCTTTCATAACTTTTCATAAAGTGCCGTACATGTACACAGAAAAAGTAGGAAGACCAATAAAGAAAATCGTAAAAAGCATATAAAGGGTGAAAGAAAAAATGAACAATAAAACACAATTTCTCATAAAGCAAATCTTCAAAACCTGATACAAAATTTCCTTTTAGCTCTATTTTGGTCTTCACCAGCTCCTTAGGGAAAATATCTGCCTCTTTAGCTGCTAAATACTCCAATGAAATAAATACACCAAGGCCTTAACTTTGTCTTTGTCTGCTGTTTGGTACTTGAAACGAGCTTACTTTGGTTATTTTAGAACCTTTTTTTTTCATAAACAGTTGCAGAAACGGCGCTCAGAGAGCGGTGAGCGTGAACAGTGAGGTTTGAGGGCGGAAAACCAAAATAATGAGCTGAAAGACGCGATAATGCTCCGTAATGTAAACTGGAGAATTACATGAGTAGTTTATCTGTTGGTTCTTCGCTATGAATAAACCATTTTCACAAACAAGTAGTTAAGTGATCCATTGTTGATATAAAAATATTGATTATAGCTGCTTTTGAGTAGCCAAAATGCCTCCTTTGCTGCTGTCAGGGCTATTTGTCCCGTTTTCTCTCCTTTTTCATAATGGAACCATATCCTGTCCTGTCATATCCTCTTACATTCTATCGTTTCCTATACCTATTCCTATTCCATGTTATGTGGTATCATTAATAGAAGGTGCATTGAGATGGCTGAAGCTTTTTTTAACCGGTGTTTTGCTTTTCTGTTTGTTAATATCCCGCCTGTGTGACATTTCTATCTAAATGCTATTATTTCGAAGCACTTTAATGTTTGTTTTGAAAAGTGCCACATAATTGAATATTACACAGTTACTAACCAGAAGTTTCACTCTCGGAGCTGAACCGTCGGGTTCAAAGCAGTCATTTTGAAGACATTTAGACATTTTCCTTTTTTTTCCCCTTCTTGTTATTAATTTTTTCTGTCTACCCTTAAAAGCACAAGGCTGAAGTGGTTCCCCAAAGAAACAGCAAAACTCAAATAAGAATGTCCTTGTCAAAGTCAACCAATTTGGATTCTGTTCACCCTGTTGAGCTGATGAAAAGGAGAGGTACCATACTCGTCTTAGAAAATGTCTGGTATCCCAAACATCGTAAAGGTCAATGTAGATCAGATTTTCACAATTGGTGGGTCAAGAAGACGGAAGAGTGAGTTGCATACTAATGTTTTGTACTGACAGAATGAAACGCTGACAGTACCAGTCCTGCACCGACCGGCACTGTATGAAAGGTTGCCAAATGTTTGTCTATTGAATCCCGCTGTGGCTCTGTGACCTTTGGCCTCCCCAGACTATTTTGTTTTGCATCACTCATTACACAAAAAGCGAAGGGGGTTGTTCTTTTGAAAACACTTCCGTCGAGAGGGGGGAAACATCGGCGGAAATATGCAACACTCTGCTCCCTCACCTTGAAATGGCAGTGTTCCCCTTGATAAAAGGCTAATAAGCCTAATCAGGCCTGATTAATTACACCGATAGGCACTGCGTTTGCCAGCCTAATTGATGGCTTTATCTGTGTTTTGCACCGGGGCTGAGGGGATGATGGGGTTCCTCAGGAGGAGCTGGGAAGATTTAGCCCAAATGAAGGTTAGTGGTTGCTCCAATAGAGAGGGAAGGATCAGTGAGGCATTTAAAGAAACATCCACCAAAGTGAGTGGTGGGAGAATAAAATACCTTTGGTGTCCGGATTTGGTGATGAATCGAAAAGGGTATGCTGACTTTTAAATTTGTACTCTTTGCCTCTTTCTCTGTGCGGATTCACCCTTTACTCGGACCCGCAGTCTCTCAAAAATCAAAGTCCGGAGAGTGTCTGTCCCCCCTCTGAATGATAACACATGTACTGAGGCTTTGTATTGGACTCTTGAGAATAGCAATTCATTCTCCTCAGAGGCCTCTCTTCAAATCCTATTCTCTTGGTCATTACAACAGAAATCAATGTGGCCTTAAGCCATGCAATCACCACCGGTCACCTGTGTAAGGGATTGAACTGCGGCTGCTGCTGCTGCTGCTGCTGCTGCTGCCGCTGACAGTGAGAGAAGTAGAAAACCTTTTCATTGAAGTAGGAAATACAGGCTGTTCTCGATCAACCAGTGTTTTGACAGCACCTGTTATACATAACTGAAGATGACAATAATGTATTCATTATCAGTTCAAAGCAACCTTCAGTTTAATTGACACCTGGTTCAGATTTCAGATGTCATCAAAGTATAATTTGTTTTATATGAGATAAAAGTACCTCCAAATACATGGAAAGCACACAGGCTTCCCACGTAGCAGCTTTATAGGCCGGCTGCTGCACTGCACCTGTGCTTCTACAACGATGCAAGTAACTTCAAGACTACACTGTGAAGGATGAATATACAAAGACAGATGACACCTTAAAAAGTTGTCGGAAGTTCACTCTTTTCGGCTTGAATTTACAAAATGTAATGTTTAGTTTTATTGCATGTGTAACTGTAGCATGTGTAACATACAAGAGTATGGATGCCTTTGTATTCTAAAATGTCAAATTCTTCCTTTATCGCTTTGTTGCCATCGATTCTGCATCGGCTGTAGCCTTTTGCAGGCTGCGGCCCTGTGTGGTATCTCAGACTTCAGAGCCTTTGGGATGCAGGCAGCCATGTGCTCTATATTTATCTAGCTCTATGATTTATTAATAGTCTACCCAGTATGCGCAGTACTAAAAATACAGTGGAGGCAGAGCACCACATGCAGCATCTTGCTAGGAAGGGGAGTGTTGGAGCTGAGAGGAGATTTGTCAACTCAGCAGCTTTCCACTGTAACAACATGCACGTCTGGGATGATCCAGGGCCTCAGGTTACCTTAGTACGCAAACTCCTCTCTGACTCAGCACTTAAGTGACCCAGTCATTCTTTGCAGTGGTAACACGATTCAACAAGTCGAACATATTGACACCGAGGTGCACGATCCCGAGTAAAAGATTCAATGAGCGCCTGTATTTAGATTTATCTCGTTGCATGTGGAATCTCATCGCTGCCTCTCTCCTTCTGTCCTCCAGTATGAATACTTCAATGCGGTGTTGATCAATGAGGTGGATGAGGTCGGGAAAAGCGTGGAGCTGGGAGGAGAATTCATCCTGCAACCAAACGACCACTTTAACAACCTTTCAGTCAACCTCAGTCTCAGCGTGGTCCAGGTGCCCACCAACATGTACAACAAAGGTAATGTTCACCGCCTCTGACACCATCACCATAAAAATATGCACATATTTGCCACTCAGGAGCTGATACGTCAGTGAACTGTTCAATAATTCAGATAATTGAAAC
Organism: Lagodon rhomboides; assembly: GCA_039737535.1. NCBI lineage: Eukaryota > Metazoa > Chordata > Actinopteri > Spariformes > Sparidae > Lagodon > Lagodon rhomboides. The sequence goes on along the minus strand of CM077792.1, from coordinate 19,377,384 downwards.
CCCCAATCCAAAACGATCAGTCCAACAGTTAGTATGTGTGTTACACATGGATGTGCGTGTGTGTCAGGAGGAGGATTTGAGTTAATTAACCATAACTCTTTGGATCATCCATACCACACACTGACTTAATTAGCAGTTAAATAATCAGACATTGTGCTAATTTACCATCCACTCAAGTCCAACCGATGAAGTCATGGCCCTGCACAATGCTCAGTGGACAGAGTGAATGTCATGTCGGCTTAGCCCGGCTACCAGAGGCAAAGAAATTATATGGAGAGGGAGAGAGGAGAGAGGAGAAGAGGGAGAGGAAGTAAATGAGAGAGAAAGTAGGTTAAGTCAGACTGATGGAAGGTCTGAGCAACAGATTAATTACCGCAAGGTGGAAAAAAGAGAAAAAGCAAGTGAGAGTGGCAGGAGGAGAGAGAATGAAATGGAAAGAAATTGAATGAAATGGCGAGGAGAGTGAGGCTGGCAGAGCGATACGGGGAGAGGAAGAGTAATTTTGATTTGATTCGCGGGCAAATGTGTAGAGTCGCACACACTCGCGTGCGCGCACGCACACACGGCTTCAAGAGTTTTAGATCTGCAGGCTTTGTTCACAAGCAGTGATAACGTGGATGTATTGGAGACTGCAGGGAGCTCGTTGGTGGGCAAAGTTCTGCAAAAGGATTCTGAGAGGCTCGCCTTGCGGGGAAGGTCTATGTGAGCAATTCTGTAAAACCTTTTTGAAACATTTTTTAAATTACTGTCCTGTGTATGTCTTTTAATAATACTGCATTATCAGTATTGTGAGCAGGGAATCTCTCCTGTTCGCTCAAGCACTGACATGTTTTTGAATGTTTGAAAGTCAGCAGGTGTTCGCACAGAAAAAAGTGCTACTGGCGCAGGTGTTTATGAATAATGATCCAGAAAGTGTTCACAAACCCACGAATAACTTCAGAATTTTTGTCCGGATCCGGCTGAGCCTGTAAAGACTGTCCCGAAGGAGTCCCAACAGATCCCGACGGTGTTTGGTCAGGTATCCATGCTCTGAGTGACACTCCGAACATCACGTTGTCATATATATCGTATCGGAAGGTTCACGTGAATTGCTAAGGACTCCCCACCAGTCCACTATAACCCAAGAACCTTTCAGATGAAAGTCCGTCCAGTCCACTTGCCTTCGTTCAGCACTTAGAAGGAGGAGGCTACGTTCTTTTTCACAGCTCTATTCCTTATCTCAATATGGCTCTACCTCTCTCACACATATTACCAAATCGCTGTCCTTTGAACATGTTTTTTATGCTGCTGAAGAGCCAGCGCTAGTCTGTGCACTTCATAAATGGCTTGGTGGCAGCGGTGATGAATTAGAGGTTAAGTCCATGATAGCAGAGAGCTGCATGCCCCCGGAGATTAATCGCAGGAGGAACCACACCACGTCAAACATCCATCTTCTAAACTCACATCGCAAACCACAACACGCCCCGCACCATCATACTTCACGAGGCTACATGACAGGGACACGCATCGTGGATGCAGCGAAGCCATGCACACACATTTACGGCCGGTCGATACACTCTAATGTCCATACATTTACCTTTATATAGTCACTGAGATGTTCACATCCATGTGAGCACATACACACACCCATCATTTCTCACTCCTCTCTGTTTCTGCTCATGCTTCCTCACTCCTCCTTGGTTAAAACCATCCTCCCTCATCAGCCCCTAATAAAGTGAAGTTGATTTCAGCTCAGATTGCTGCAGCTGGTGCAGTGGTAAACCTACACAGTCTTTTTGCAGTCGTCCTTTTTAATCTTAGTCCATGCTCATGTGTGAATACATAGAATCATGAGGCACCTTTGATCAGATTGAGTTAAAGACTGCATTAGTTGAGATGGATTTAAATGACAGCTTAGGGGGAAAGTAGAGCCCGTGCTCTCTGCCTCATCATGACGAGTTCAGATCGTAATAGACACTCAAACTGTGCACCAGAAGTGACTGTATTGTTGTGTAAATGGAGCCTGGATCAAATCCAGCCTCCTCTCCACTCCACTCTATAGAGGTGGATGGGTGTTTACTATCAAGAGAGGGCTTTAGTGTGCTAGCTTCCAGAAGACTAATTCAATCATGGCTTATTGGCATGACTGTTGACAGCAGAACAATGTTGCCAGCATAGGAGATGATGGAAAATCTGTTATCTGCTTTTCTTTCTCTGTGTCCATTAGGTGCTTGTCTGTCCGACTGTCTCCCAGTAATTTTCTGCCTGCCTTTCTGTCTGCTTTCCTTTTTTTTCTATCTCTCTCGAAAGGCTTTTGTGTATGTGTCCTACAGTACAATTCTGTCTGTCTGTCTGTCTGTCTGTCTGTCTGTCTGTTCATCCTTTTCCACTTCCATCTCCCCCACCCTGCTTCTGAACCAAGCACAATTGTGGTGGTAAGCAGCTATAATAAGCTTGGCTGTTTGGTTGCCAACTAGTTACATACATGGCACTCTCAGTCTGTAAATTGAAAATAAGCTTCAGCGATTAGACATGCCCCACTATATATCACAATCAGCTTGGATAGACTTATAAGACAACAGCTGTAACACGTATTGTGTGGATGCACATGAGCATATATGAAGAGACACAATTATGTTACACATGCACACACATTAATACTGCCCTAGGAAGGCAGAGAGCAGCTAGCAAACTGCATTCATTGCATGCCGTTTTAGGCTGATTTTTTTTTTTTTTTACCCCCTTCAATAATTGCAATAGAACTAACATAATATTCTGGATAAACTTAATGAAATACAAGGCAAACTGCAGTATCTCCGAGCAAAATTGGTTTCTTCAGGTTTCCTGTTCATTTAAAGCTGTCTCATTAAAATAAGTGTTAAATAGCTCTATATTCCAACAGTAATCACTTTTATTGAGTGTTTGCTCAGTAACAATGTCTCTCCTCCGCCTGCTCACGCAGTAAAAGAGAAAAGAAATGTTCTGGTATCCCTGCCAACATTATCCAATCAGGACAGAGAGCACCATAAAAAGGCGGGGCTGTCTGCAGGATCCTCCTGTTTACTGGCAATGGAATGAAAAGTGACAGCTGCCAAATCCCGCGCAGCTTATACTACCAACACACGCCAAGGGACGACAAACGCTTGAAGAAAAGAAAGTGGCAAAGAGAGCTGCCTCGAGCGAAAGAAAGGAGACGTCCAAGTGTGGTGACGTAGAGGGGAGGGAGGGGATTGCTAACTGCAAAAATTGCCAGGATGTTAGCTAAAACGACCACAGCAGTTCATAGCTCGTAGAAATAGAATTTCACAAAACAAAAACAAAAATTGCAAAAAACAATTTAAATATGTGCTTTAAAGATAGCTTAATGTTCACTACAGCAAACCGCATCAGTTCTACTGGAGTCAAACGCTTGGGATGGGAGCTACTTAGCGAGCTAGCTTCAGCAGAAGTTGTCGTCACGGTTTCAGGATTCAGCTGCTGCAGCGTGCTTGTGTTGAATGATGAAGCGAAGTACAAAGACATCAGTTCTTCAAAAGCTAGTAAATAGTAAATAAGGAACATTTGTTGTTGCTCGGCCATCTCATAGAGTTTTGCTGTAGCTGTCTATTTGGCTAGCTGTCTGCGGCACAGCCCTTTAGGTGAGTTAAGCTCAGCACGTATTACTAAGGCTTTAGTGAGGTTGCTGCAGTCAGAATGCAGGAAGTGCACAGCTAGAGTTTTTTACAGAAATTGTACATTCCTATGGCATAACATTTTGATATGGTAAAACAGCTGACGCAACGTGATATTCAAGTCTTAACTCGGCTTTGAAAAAATATGTACAATAGCTCCTGCATTTTGCCTTAGTAGGGCAGAATAATCTACACTGTCTTCCTTTCATATTATCTTTTATCTCTCTAATTATTTCTCTCTGCTCGCATCTCCTAACTCTATTTCACACTTTCCCTGTATCTCTGTGAAATTAATAAGGTCCTGATTGTGATCTGCGGAGGTGCAGTGTATGATATGATATGAGTGGTTCAGCAGGCAATAGAGAAAGCCTGTTCCAACCTCCTGGACTATAAAACATTGTTAACAGTGTTGTACTCAAATAATGTTTTTGTTTCGTCTCCGTGCCTTATCTGTGTCTATCCTTCTTTTCCCCTCCAATCCTTAGACTCTGCAATTGTCAACGGAGTGTACTGGTCCGAGGCCTTGAATAAAGTGTTTGTGGATAACTTCGAGAGGGACCCATCACTCATATGGCAATACTTTGGCAGTGCCAAAGGCTTTTTCAGGCAGTACCCAGGTAAGTGTGTGTTTGTTTGAGAGGGCCGATGGCATTAGCTTTGTGTGTCTGTGTGTTTCAGTGTGTGTGTGTGTGTGTGTTTGTAATTAAGTTGCTGTCTCCCCAAAGCAAAGGGTGGGGTATGTGGGGATCTTCAGTGACTGACAGCTAGAGAGACTGGAGGCTAACAGGGTAAGAGAGCTGAGGAGGTTGAGGGGAGAATAGATAGACGAAGAGAGAGGCGCGCAGAGAAGAGAGGCAGGTGAGAGTGTGTAGAGATTAGAAAGTGAGTGAAGAGGATGGGTAATATTAATATTTCCTTGACTGAATAAGAAGCAGCATAATTAAGAAAAGTAGCCCATTGAATGAAGTTGGTGAATATATATTCTATATGGAAAAGCAATGTAAATGTATGTAATGTATTTCTTAAAACTCACTGAAAACACTGGTCATTGGGTTCATTTTCTTCTATTTTTGGCTGACTACTTTGTGTAATTTGGACATGGTGAGAGTTTGTAAAAAGGGATGTTGCTGTTGAATTTTTTAGTGTAATTTTCCAATGCTCTGAGCACTACATTCACCTCCATTGTACTGAGGTGGCAGCAGAAATCTCAAATCTCTCTCCGGAAGCCACTTGAAGTACGTGACGAAATATATCTTTTTATAGTTCAGGTGAACCAAATCTCTCAAAGATGGTGAATTTTCTAAAAAAATTCAAGAGCAGATGTCATGCCCCCTTTTTATGTTTTAGCCAAGGTAGCACTTTGCTGTCCCTTCATATAGTTTATGCAGATTCTGCACTATTGTAGTACGACATTTATCTTTAAATTGTGATGCTGACTCTGTCTCTTCAAGGGATCAAGTGGAAGCCAGATGAACACGGGGTCATTGCTTTTGACTGTCGTAACCGGAAGTGGTACATCCAGGCTGCCACCTCTCCGAAGGATGTGGTCATCCTGGTGGATGTCAGTGGCAGCATGAAAGGTCTCAGGCTGACCATCGCCAGGCAGACTGTGTCCTCCATACTGGACACTCTTGGAGACGACGACTTCTTTAACATCATCGCTGTAAGTCTGTGCAGATGTTCACACAGCTGTGAGTGGGGACTATATGAACTGCTTCGCCTCAGTGTTTTTGAGATACACACACACACACACACAAACACACAGGCCCACATCCTCTTCTCTTCAGATTAGAGGAAGTGCTGGAACGAATCAGCGTTCTCTCCTGTCACGCTCACAACCAATTAGCAGTCAGCTGAATGAAGATTTGAATTGCAAAAGAGACAGTTGTGATTGGATCCCACCTCAGGCAACCAAACCATTGTTATCGCATCTCATGCTGATGATGTGTGAGTGTGTGAGTGTGTGTGTGTGTGTGTGTGTGTGACAATGCACTTGCATGTGTGAGTCTGATGGTGTTTCACATCAAAACATAGCGAGTCACTTTGCCAGCCTCCCTTCTCTTTCTCTATAGAACAAAGTCTTCATTATCATGTGACATCCTAATCATGTTATTTTGAAAATTATTCCTTTGAAAAATAAAGAAAAGGGGGATTTGGACAATCAGGCGGAAACATATTGTTTTCCCCAAACAGTCTTTAAAGGGATGTGTCATTTTGACTCATCAGTTTCTTCTTTCTTCTTTTAATTTGTGCAAACTTATAAATACATGGAGGAATTTCTCCCACAGAAGACAGGCAGTTTTGAAAAAGCTGTTATGGATTTCGTCTTAAGTGAATGCAGTGAGAGAAGAAGTATATCTCATAAGGTGAAAGTTTGTGCACATGCATCTATGTGTGTGTATGTCATTGTGTGTATGTGCTGTACATCCACACGTTTGGGTGAAAATTGATTGCTTTGGACGAACAGACTTTCATTCTCTTTCTTGGACTTTGAAGTCTAATTCAGACTCATGCGTTAAATGGTGAGTATTATCACAGAATGGCAGGCAGTGGGTACATTGTGTACCGTACAGTGTGTGCAGTGTGTACATACTATGTGTGTGTGGGCTTTTCATCAAGATGAATGAAGTTTTCACATTTTGTATTTTTTAAACATTAGATTAAACATTTATATAGAGCACTTGTTAAGTGACTCAAAATGATGATGTTAATTATTCCTTTTGTGTTCTTTCAGTACAATGAGGAATTGCATTATGTGGAGTCATGCCTGAATGGAACTCTGGTCCAAGCAGATGTCACCAACAAAGATGTAAGTGTCGTTTTCTCCTGTAACCACCAATTAGGAATCATTGATGATTTTTAATGATGGAGGCTCTGACTCATGGCTAGTAGAAGACAATACAAAAAGAATGCATTCATAACAGTAGAAAGTAACTTGAAGTTGAAGATGTATTCTTTATTTATGTCTCAATAGGAACCACAATTAAATTCTTGTACAAAGGCGCTCTAATTTTAAAAACACAAAAATCTAAAATCAAGCCATACAATACAGTATAATGTTGGAAATATGGTGGAGACAGTGAGGGATGTATACTATATGAAAAACTGTCACTGACATATTGGTATTGGCTGAGATACATTGTGCAGTGTGATTATTGTCCATTACGCCTGGCACTTATTCACAGTGCTACACAAATCTACACTGTGCATGCATGTGTGTGAGTGATGATGTGTGCGTGACCTGTTAGGCTGGCAAAGAAACTGTCTCTGTGCCAGTTAGTGCGAGTGGTGACACTCTGATAACGATGTCCAGATGGCAGGAGACAGACCGGGGACTGATTGGCGTGACTGGAGTCCTTATAAAGGGAAATCCACTGGTTTCACACAAAAGTCTCTGCACAAGTTTTGAGGTATACTACTGTGAAGAATTCTAATACTACTACTAATATTACTGCTAGCCTAGCTGGTAACGTAGCTCCACACCCTCATCCAAATACGGTCACTTTTGGTCACGCCAAAAAATGAAGATGGCAGTGGGTAAAATGCCAGACTCAAAGCTTGAGAACGATGGTCCATGGTTGTTTGTATGTTTGACTGTGTTTGCGTGTATGTATACTGATTGGACTGTTCCTACCAGATGTTTTCATTAGGATGGCACATGTGAGAGTATTTGCTATTACTATGGCATGATTTTCCTTTTTATCTCTGACTCTGTGCTCCTCTCTGCTGCCTTTAGGCTCCACTTCAGAGCGGCCACTCAAAATTCCATCCCTTCTAAATTCTTAAGACCATTTAGAAGTTTAATTTATAACTGGAATTAAATTCAGTAAATTTAATACCTCTAGCCCAGACCAAACATTTGAGACACAGCTATTTACAAGCAAATGCATGGACTAGTTTCTATGCACCACTTGCAGGTACTGTAGAATGTTGTTGTGTGCCTGTTGGTGTTAAAGTTAATTTATGTTTATTTCTAAGTGAGTGTACACTTATGCATATGGATTAGCATTATGTGTTTAATTCCAGATGGTAGTTTTATGTTGTGTAAGTCAGCCAGCTAAGAGAGGAAGGCAGTCTGTGCCGGAAGATAAGGCTAATGTCTTTTACTTTCAGCTGAGGGCAAGAAGTGACTGTCACACTGGAGACTTAGACGTTTTCAAAATCTGTTTTTTCGTACCCAAACTTCAACTGGGTCATAAATACCTGTTGTCAAGCTCCCATGGGACACACATTCATCTGGCAATATTACCACGAGTTGTTATTTCTCTAATTAGGCTTGTCAACAGGCATTTGAGAAAGTTAAATCTGCCCAGCATGATTATTACTCATATGCACAACAGTTCCAGGCTAAAATTTAAAGCGTCAAAGGAAAAACACTCACTGATTTTTAACATTATCTCTAAATAACAGTTGTTGAGCCGTTCTCTGAAATGTGGCTGAAGGTGCTTCCTCCAGTTATTTCAAATAACTGACACCAACTGAACTAACAAGTGAGTTTTAGTGTGCCACTTAGCTATTTTGTTTGAATTTTGTTTTTGGTGAGTCCAACTCAGACAAAATCAAGGATATTTAGATCAGTATTCAACCAAGATAATCAAGCAATGCCAATAGAACTTTGGGTGGTTATTTATACTCACATAACCACACTGGATTCACTGTTCTCACTCGGCAAAATCAACCCTTTTTTCAGCTCTCTTGTTCGTGGATTTATCAGAATTGCACCTGCCGCCACGATGTGATGAATAATTTGCCATAAAATGCAAAACCTCAGGCTTCAACAAGCTGCAATTAAGGATATTTTTGTTCATTCGTCATTTTTTTCCCTGTGGTCAGGCCTCATTAAGATGACCACTGTGATTTTTCTTGAGCATAAAAGGCTTCTGAAGCATTGAAGGATCTGATCTCCATGTACATTTCAGAGCCTTGTGACGAAGCTAAAAAGGTTGTGCACACATGGCATTGCATCTGCACGTACACTTTCTGAATGTGCAACTTAAGTACACTACTGCGCAAGGGATTGAACGTGGCCTGCTGTGCTGAAACAAATCACTTCGATCTTAACTCACAATCACACACGCACACATTCGCAGGCAGCGTGTGAAGTTTGCTGCGCTCCAGGGTACAGCCTTTTCTTGGAACCGATTAACCTTTTTATCCACATCAAACGAAAGGTTGTGTCTTTTTGCCATATGGGGGTGTTGTTAGGGACGCTGGAGGATGTTTTGGCGCACATATTTTTTGTGCTTATGCCTGTGTGTGTGTGGGGGGGTGTGGTGCGCGTTTGCATTTGTTCCCAAGGCAAGCTCTGATATGGCCTCACGCTGCTTGGACTCCCTACTGTGCGCTGAGACACTTTTCTTCTCCCATCAGTAAGGCGCAGAAGACTAAGGGAGATGAGCGTTGAGTGAGTAAATGGAAAGGAGTAGATAAATAAGAGGCTGGGGAGATGATGATGTAGATGATGTTGTAGGTCTGGGGTGTTCCCAGACCATAAAAGAGTGAGAGACATGGTGTGTAATCCCCTCTGTTGCCAGTGTTAATATCGCAGTGTGTAAGAGGGATGCTCACCTACATAGGCGGAAGCGGTTTTGACTGAGAGATGCAACAGGAAATGTTCGAAATGCCGACAGCTGGATCCAAATAGCTATAAATAGATTAAACTGGATAATGGGATTTGTCCATCTGTGTGTGTGTGTGAGCATGAGTGTATCTCGCCGATGGGCTGCTGCAAATAATGAGACATGCACATGAGACCTGTTAGGTTGCTGACAACATTAAAACCATCAGTAACCGCCATATAGATAATGTACCCTTTCCGGCATGATCACATCATCATCATCATCTACAGTATGAACTGATGCACACGCTTGCGTACACATGCGAAAAGAGTTCATTTGAACTCTTTTAGTCAGCGTGTGACATTTCACTCCAAGATAATGTGGCAGTTTGCCTCAAAAACAGGCTCAGGGCTGAGATAGAGAGCCCATTAGACCGTTAAGGCCAATTCTGTTCACACACAAATGATGGTAAATCAAGTTCAGTGAGATACGATGAGTAAATTAAATCATATCTTTACATTTGAATTGTTTTACTGTCACTATCTCTCGCCTTTGTCTCCTTTTTCCTCCTTAAAATTACCAATGACCTCTTTTTCTGTCTCCCTCTGTGTTTTGGGCGTCTCGTCACCTTGATCGTAATGTTTCCTCCCCAAACTTTATTTTTTTCAGCATTTCCGGGAGCACCTCGACAAACTGTTTGCTCAAGGCATCGGTATGTTAGACATAGCTCTGACTGAGGCCTTCAATCTTCTCAGTGACGTAAGTAATGCACTCACGCAAGATCAAACACATGCACACGCACATACACACAGCTTCATGCACAAATTTAATTAGCGAGCTGTAATTAATAGCTAAATCAACAAAATCATGCAGAAACCAAGTAAACACGGCACTTGATGAGTCAGGTTACTGGTTCGACATTTGCTCATTATGAACAAGCAATTAATCAAACACACAGGCGCACAAACATGCACACACACTTACCTTCCCTTTGTAATTCTCATATTTTAATAACATGTACCTAAGTGTACACTAGAGTGACAAGTGTCTCCATTCTGCAAAATGACTCCTCTCTGTAATCTTAGGTTGTAATGAACTCTCAAGGTAGCTTGCAGCTTGTGTGCATGTCTGTATTTATAGTAGGAGGCATGTTGATATTTCATCAGCTTTTACAACATGGAAAGGTAAGTCATGTAAGTCACATTCTCTTATTGGAAGAAACTAGATAAACTGTTTCTCAGTGTTTGTTTGAATTTGAGAGGAAGCTTCATTTTGTTTTTTGTTTACCTGCATTAACGTCCCTCTTTCTGTCTCTCTAATTCCAGTTCAACGAGACCGGGAGGGGTAGCGAGTGTAGCCAGGCCATCATGTTGGTGACAGATGGGGCAGTGGACACATACGACGCCATCTTTGCCAAGTACAACTGGCCAGAGAGAAAGGTAGTGTATTAAACACACAATTGCACAGATCACCAGATGCGCCGTGTCTAATCAAGCAGGTGGGGCAAATATACCACCAAATTTTTGACATCTGGATTCGCTTAAATTTTTATTTTTATTTTCTATTACCTCCACCAAGGAGTTCATGTTTATGTCCTTCAATATGATAGTTGGTTGGTTTGTTAGCAGTAATACACAAAAACTACTGAACTGATTTCCACAAAACTTGGATGGAGTCTTGGCTCATATTGACCCCATTAAAGTTTAATGTGGATGATTAATTTTTTCTCACTTTTTTTGACATTTTTGTTTACATTCATCTTGGTGAAAAGCAATTCTTGTCTATTAATCCTGCTGGTATCTATGACTGAGCAAAATTTGTTGCAGATCCAAATAAAAATCTGGGTTAAACAGAATTATCCCTTTTTTGTTTATAATAAGCAGTTATGATGATTTTTATACCATGAGCCAGACTTATTTCTGTAATTATGTCATAGATCATAGTTCAAAAAGTCACAGACCCCCTTTTCCTATGGATTTGGTTTCTTCCAAAAATTGCCTGATGAATAGGTTTGGTAACAGCGGGTACGCATGCACACAACACTCTGTTGTGCATCAGTGCTGGAGAAAATTACAGGTGAAGGTGTGTTGCTGAAGTGGTTAGAAGAGCAAGATCCCGATTTTAAACATGTGATGTGACGTATAAATTGAATTAGTTATAATTGTCTTTGAGAAATATAATGGGCTCAGCTAAGCTTGATTTACCATTACACCTCTTTTGAAAACCTGGTGTTCCAGTGGAGGATGAGCAGTGGACTAATGCCCTCATGTGGCTATGAATGACTTTTAAGGTGGTTATTGAGAAAGTGCTGTCCAAAAATATGTAATTAGGAAGTAGATCCATTTGACAACATTTAAACTGGATACTAGGGGATACATTATAGTCAATCCATCAATTAATAGAAAAAGTGAGAGGGATTATGTTTCATAGAGTTTAAAAATAATATACAGTACAACAGAAAGTTTCCAGAGAAAAAAACTGCACCTCATGCTTCATCTGACCAAGAGGACTACAAGAGAAAGGCGAGCGGGATAATTTGAAAAACAAAATGTGTCAGTGTTTTCCATGCGGATACTTTGTTTTTTTCGTTGTTGTCACATTTCAGAGCAACTATTAGTATTTGGCTGAGTTGTTCGAAAAAGTTTTTGACAAGCAGAAGGTATTGAGCCCAGTATGGGGTCCTTTCAGGGTGCTTTAAAACAGAGTTAAGTATGGCCCTGTCTCTGAGGACTGAGCTGTCTCTCTGCTGTCCTGCAAGGTAATTGTGGTGCTCTTCTGACATGGCATGAAATGAAATGGGAGGAGAGAGGAGATGGGGAGGAAGAAAAAGGGTTATTCTTAGGTAATTTTCTTCTGTAAAAGAAAGCCTGCAGGGTCTTCACTCTTAAAAGGTCGAGGATAGAAGTACCGTACTAAAGGCAATGGTGGATGCATATACCGTAAACACATGCTGTATTAAGGCATAAGAGCGTGACTGCAGGGGTACACATACAGTACAAACTTCCTTCCTTTTTTCGTAATCTTGAATATGCTTGAGCATAAATTTCTCTGCACTCATATGAGTGCCTTTATGTTACTGTAAATGCCGCACTCGTATTGTCATGTTTTTGTGTGTGTCTGGTGGTCGCTGTTTGCACGCACCCCACCCCCTTTCTCACTCCTGCCTCAAGGCTGAACAGCAGTGAGCGGAGAGGGGACAAGGCTGCTAGATAGTTCCATTTAGAAGAAGCCCCGCTGATAATAGAAGTCTTCGGTCTCTGTCACTCTTTCCAGTCTCTCTCTCTCTCTCTCCACTGCTGCTGGTTTTTAATGGCTTCCTTCCAGATTCACCACTGTGTAGCATCACACTGAGAATATAGGCATGCTTTCGGAAAAAGCTGAATGCAAATAGCTCACTGACTATCTGCATACAGATGGCATTTATTACAAACAGCTCTGGATAAAATATCATAAAGAAAGCATTGCCAAAGTACAGAAAAACTTCAAATACATCACATAAAGAGTTTTTATTTTATTTTAAACCAGTACTTTCAGAGTGATAGAGATCCCTAAAGGAATTATATGTATATTATTGATCACAATAATTGAGTTAAAGCAAGAGATGAAAGTATCACACATCATCACACCCACTCCCAGACTCCAGACTAACCTTTCATACTGGTTGCACTGTTGTGTCTACTTCTTTAATTTCGGTGCACCAGCACATAATTTAGGTGCAAACAATATTCAACTTTAATTGTATTTTTTTAATACAATATGTTCATGGTTGTAAATAGGAATAAAGAGGAAAATACATGCTTTTCTTCATTTCAATCACAGCACATGCAACAAGAAATTACAATGACCTCATCTGTTTAAGAAATAAATTGCTAAATTTCAGCCGCACCAGTGTGACCAATGAAAATGTTGACACATTTGGGCACATGCGTGAGCAAAGGAGCCTTGCATGCTACTAAACAAATGTGACCCGTAGTCTCAGCTAGTCCTGTTTGAATGACAGCTATAATACTTTTCTGGGCATGTTTGCTTATTGTCTCCTCTATAATTCAGTACTGTCCTCCTTCACGTTTATTTTATATATATATATATATAGTTAAGAATTTGACTGCTTCAATTGTAGCTGCTCAGTTATCATAGGATTTGTGTTCTGTTGTCATTTTCATTACAGTGGATTTGTTCTATTTATTTCCAGGTCACTCACTTGGTCTCACATTTTATTTTTGGTCGTTGTTTTGTTATGCAGAACAACACTGAGTAATTAAGCACAGTGCGACAAACTGCTACAAACAACCAGAGAATAATAAATCAAAGAGCACCTGGTGCTTGGTCACATGTGTGCGACCAAATGCTGTTTTAATATAATAGCTTGTGCTATGCACCTACCTTTGCCTAAAGTGGAAGTTCAGAGCCAAATACAATCAATCCAAGCAGGAGTTACATGCTAAAATAAAATGGGGAATAATTAATGGCGGTGAATTGGGAATCTCAGCACCTTTTAAAGTGCCAAATAGTACAATAGGGAAAGAGAACAGAAAAACATATGACATTGATTAGAAAAGCAGTGATTTTCGCCCTTGACTCAGAAAGGTCGACCACTTCTTGTCTGTAGCGGCACCAAAAATTATTTTTTTCCACCTGAACCCCAGAGTCCTCTGGGCCCATTTGCATCGCGCTCCAGCCAGGGATGATAAAGGCCATTCTAAACAGTGCTTGTGGCTCCGCCAGGTCCAACATGGTGTGTTTCAGAAGCGTCCCTGAAGTGGTCTCGACTCTGCTCCGTAGATCATGTGCGCGTAGTCTATTTATGACAGAAGCAGGAAGTCAGGCAGGAACGGCAGAGAGCATCTGGTCAGTTTTCTAAATAAAACACCCCTTGCAGATTCAGGATCTAGTTTAACTTTAATACATCATCATTAATTACATAGCCTGCCTTCCCATGGAAGATTCCCCCCCAAAAAAAGATTATGAAGCAGGAACAGCGCTCCACTTCTGAGGCGCTCCTGGTGGTGTCATCACAGAGATGGGCCCAGTGGAATTAAGGCTTGAGAGTGTAGCCTGCTTGGCTCTCCACAGACACCTGAGCTTCTGACAGATTGTCTGTGTTTGGCACATGGACCACGCTCGGGGACAAAAATCTGGGTTGTGCCATCAATGTATTATGAGACCTGGATATGGTGTTGCAAGATGGCACAGATTCATGCCAATTTAAGTTGATCACTGGGTGCACTGAAAAAAAGTTCTTTAGCTATTAGTATCACATTAGTATCTTTATGCCTGCACTCAAATGTCCTAAACATTAGTGTGTTCATATGGATCTAGTCTAAATAAAGGGATTTCTTTGTGATTTTTGAGCCAGAGCATTCACAGGATTTGCAGTTGAGACAGTGGCCACAATGCCAAAATCTCTGCACAGACCAGCACTGATTGTAGTGGCTTGTGGCGCATAGCATCAAAATGTGGGCCATGTTGCAGAGGAAAGGGGAAGCTAAACAAAAACAGATGCTGCATGTTGTCTGTCCTTATTGGCATGGGCTGACCTTGAAGGTAAAGGTATGAAAAATCATGGACTACATGTACTTCTCTCAGCTGGATATGCTGGGCTACACACAACCTTGCCCATGCCTGATTGTGCACCGTCCTTTGTTCACTACCCATACCTTATCTGTTGCCACCATTTGGCAGTGCATCATGAGACCCCAGTGCCCGTCCTTTGCCATCATTGTTTCTGTTGTCCCAGTAGATAAGGGCTAACCATCATTGCCTGGTGGACTCCAAACAAGAGGCACAGTTGTACATGTGTCAGCCAGAAGAACAGCCTATACTGGTGATACCATGAGCCCGAGGAGACAGAGTGACGGTCTCCATGTGGCCTTGTGTCCCGACCTGATATGTGAGAGGAACTCCCTGAGCTGTATCTGTGGGAGACAGTAGTGCAATCTGGGAATCCACCACTATGATCAGAAACCATGTCCTCTGAAAAGACTCCAGCCTGCTCAGAGCCCGTCCTCAACCTGCTCTCCTAAAACCAATCTCAAAAACACCAGATAGATGTTCAGATTAGAGTAAAAAGTTATAAAAGTGATCATCAGCAATTCCTGAATCTTTGCCAAGTGTGATCGAGTTGGGCCTGTATTTATTTAACCGTGGTGGTTCACCTGCTTTGAGTAATAGTATAAGAAAGGCAGACTTTGAGATAAGGAATTTCATTAAAAGAGAAAAGATAGATTAATAAGATGTGTTGGTGAAGGAGAAAAGAAATCAGCTGCTAGCTTCAGCGAGTGCGTCACGGGGTTATCAGGGTCTACTGACTCTCTAATGTTTAAAAGCTTGAGTGCCTTGTGTACCACCGAGGTAGACACAATTAAAATGAATTCAAGCTGACCTAGATTTGAAACTAGCTGGGGTTTTATAACCAACAGTAGACCTGTCTGGCCCTGGTTTATGCTACATATTGCATGGGACCATTAACATCAGAACAATTAGCCCTCTTTTATTTTGTAACAGTGGGAATTGTCCCTATGTTTCCCGGACGTTAGAACACGTGTAGCCTCACAGAATCGCTTTAAACGTTTGTATGACTGTTTACACTGGAGAATATCTTTAATGAATTATTGAGTCGAGTGCTGAATACATAATGCAGGAGCGTGAACAAACAAACATCTCTGCATATGTGTATACAAAATAGGTGTTCTAAACGACTGTACGGTGTGTGCGTCAGCCTGATACTTGTGCATGTGTTTCTCTCGTACATGCCTGGGCATCTGTGCGCGCGTGGATGCACAGACATACTTGCATGTCTGTGCGTTTGTATTCTTAGATGCACATGTATTTTTACTCCTGCCTATGTAAAATTTGTGCAGTCAAGTAGGTTGAAGTTTGCATGCTGTGGCTCGCGCCCATACTAGTTTTTATCTCCACTGAACTTAACTCAACTGTAAACCTCTTCCATATTTAATAACCAGTCCGCTGTAGTTTGACCTCCATCTTGGTAATGAGTGAAGGATAAAAAATAAATAGAAAACCCCGCTGTGACACCCCTCACCCGTAGCCCTACATGGGGCAGTTTTTATCATATTGACTGTGTTGTGTTTTCCTGTCATTTTGGCAATGTTATTCAAATGGCTGAGGTTTGTATGAATAGAGGATGATTACGGTCTAGAAGATAATGAGGGCGGCTTAAAAATGACAGTCTGACAACTGCACTTATTCACAGTGAAACTCATTACAGCTGACAATAGAGCAGAAATACCCATACTAGAAAATGAGAGCCTAGAATTAACTGTCTGTAGTTTATATCTCTGTCAGCAGAAACTGCTACAATCGCTATGATTTATAAGGAGTTCATCTATCACACGCTGCAGTAACAATGAAATAAATATAATTTGATACAGAGGTATTCATCAAAAAAAGAAATGGCATTCACATATAAATTATATTTTTGCAATTTTCAGACCCTTCTATTGAGAGCCAATCATCCAAAATCAGATAAAGACACACACATACCCACATACACACATGTCCGTATACATACACACAAACACAAATACGAACAGACACATGCTGTCAGGGTGAAGGGAGGCAGTGAAAAATGCAGGCATGGGAGCTATGGCAGCTGTGCCCCCAGAGGCTTGCATCTGGTCCAATCCAGCAACCTGCTCTTCACACACACATACATACACACACCTGCCAACTACACCTGCTGCTAGAGCCAACTGAGCACTGGCGGGCAAAAATGGGTTTGGCAGCAGTGAGTTTAGAAGATTTTGTGGATTGAGCACATCAAGCTTGCGTTTGGCTTTTTCAACTCCCAAATATTTACTTCACAGATTTGTACTCATTCTAATTGCAGATTCTTGACACCGTCTACATCGACATCTTATTTTGAAACCTCTATCTGTTAATCCTTAATTGTCTCGTTTCTTGAGTTGATAATATTGATTTGAGTTGTTTAAACTTTAAATAAGATCTAAAAGACAAATTTCAGGCTTTCATGAGTCCATAATTGACTTTATTAAACAAGGAGAAAAGGTCTGCTAATCACTGGCAGATAAAGAATGAGTCTTCTGCCTGCCTTTGGCAGTGTTATCTTCTGTTTGGTGGTGTGGTGGGCCCTATCAAAATGCGATTAAAATGACTGACGGAAGCTATCTGCTCTCTCTCTGCAGGTCCGCATATTCCCTTACCTGATTGGCCGAGAGTCAGCCTTCGCAGATAATCTGAAATGGATGGCATGTGCTAACAAAGGTGGGATCTTACAACACATGCATAGACTGCTGTACTTTTTTTCCCCTTCTAATCTCTTTTTGCAGAAGAAAGTTGCTGCACGCTGCTGTCAGCTGGGCGAAAACGAATACATTACGGAGCTCAGGATTTGTTTGGGGGTGTTTGTGGATGTGTCTGTGCGTGTGCATGCAGTTACATAGACATGTGTTTGTCAGTGCTCATCAGTATTAGCACGCGTTTTTGACAGCAGGCATCTGGTGCCAGTTGCACAGACCAGATATGTCACATTACATCTTCCTCTAAGCCTAAAGTCCAAACTATCTCGACGATACACCACTCTCCAGCTGCTTTGTGTGTGGTCATGGTTGTCTCAGTGCGTAGAGCACTTTCCTTCAGGTTCTATATTTAGCCTGGAGGTGGGTGACAGAGACAGTCTGGCTCCATTTCCTCAGGCAGCCGTAGATAAGACAGGCGAGCCACAGGTCACAGAAGGGGTGTGCATGTGTTTTTAGCTGTGTGTGTATATGTGTGTGTAGATAAGAGAACAAGGGCATCCACAGTTACTTCGAAGTGATATCAGAGAACTCCAGTCAGTTTGAGGGTGTTAGTGCTGATGATGAGGCCTTCATGTGCGCGCTTGTGTTGCGCTACTTAAGTGCGTGTGTGTGTGTGTTTGTATGCCGCATGATGATTCAGGCTTGTGACGGCGACATCCTCTCCAGCCTGCAGGAGCTGTGCAGAACAGTCTTCTACAGAAAAATTTGGTTGTATTTCTTCGCTGCTTTTCAAGTAGTTTCACAGGTGAAAAAAAAGGACCATGCGTGCAATGTCACCAGAGGCTGTTATGTCAAAATCTCCCCCTATTGCCTTTGAGCGGTGCACAGAAAATTGTGAAGTGTCAGAGCACATGGAGTAATGATAAAGTAATTGAAATATTTGTAGGTCTATGGGATTTAATTACGGTTAACCCTTATGGCTGTACCAGCTACTAACAGGCCACACATATTGCCAATCAACCGAAGCCTGATGAGCTCGACTAACTTTCCGCCATTGCTCCACCAGTTCCCTGCAGTGCCGCTCACTCGATTCGTGGCTCACTTAGGACCACTCCGGTCCTTTTGTTGTTTTATCAACCGTGCATTGAGGTCACTTTGGTTTAGGGCTGCACTATATTGGAAAAAAACAACACCGGAATATTTTGCTTTTCTGCTAAATTTATTGCAATATGAAAAAAAAAGATAACTTCAGTAGCTCTATTTGGAATTAGTGAATCATTCTAAAAAGATTAGGAGTACATTTAGTCAAACAATTGATCATGAATGAATGCGATTGGTGGTTGCATACACACAGCTCACAAGCAACAAACTCCCAAGTTATATCTATAAATCAGACTACAGTATGTAACATCAGACAGACTTCTCTTGTAGATCAGTCGTGAGATGAAAACAGTGTGATTTTCCTTTTGTATCAAGTATAACGATAGATTGTGCAACTTTAATTTTCAGTTCAGCAACCACAGACTGAAACATAATAATTCAAGGATGAAGGTTATCATTCATTGTCCACCAAGGTCCAAAACAGTTATGCCTTCAGCCGCACTTCTTCCTCTTCTCTCGCTCCCGTGGCATCTGCTTTGACTAGCTACCAACCAAATTACAAATGACAACCTGTAACGACGACACTAAGATGTAGCGCTTTTTGTATATTAAATACAGTGTATCAATTGATTTTCTGTGTTGATCAGTCCACATACAGTACTTTTGTGTAATTATGGACTGGGATACACCCCTTAGTTCCAATTAAGATACATCTTAATGCTACATTAACTTTTAGACAAGAGCTTCCAATTTTTTATTGTATGTGCAGTACAATAAAACATTAGAAAAGGAAGCTAACAGACAGTTCAAACTGTAATAAATGAAGCCAGCAACCTGTGGGTACCAAACCTCTTGTTTTCTGGGTCTGCCCCTCTAAATCTAATCTTTTGTCTAAAGTATCTTGAAAGTATTCTGGAACTCTTAAATTTCTTAACAGCCCATCTTATTTTTAATCAGCGATGACTCTGCCTTCAATGATAGCACCAGGTTAACCCATAGAAAGAGATCAGGTTCAGCTGCCACATGAGACGATTACACACAAATGGTTCTTCCCTCAGCCTCCATTAATAAAAAAAAAAAAACGGTTCAATCATTCAACGGATATCACTCTCAGAAAGGGCATTAGCTGTGATTTATATGGATCAGGAATCCACTGTAGAGGCTTGGGATATCCTCATTGGTTTTCTTCGAACCCACACTTGTTGCACACAAATAATGTGTCCCTCAAATAGAATATAAGAAGGCTTACACACACATTATTTATTTTCTGTGTTTTTTGTCGGTGTGTGATTGATTTTCCTTTTTCTTTCTTTTTCTTTAAACGCAATAGTGGTATATACAGTAAATAGTGTGCAAGAATTGTAGTCTATGGTACCTCGTGCAGCGCTTTTCATTGGACAAATAATTCAATTAAAAACTTGATCACAAAAAGAAATCAGAGTGAAGTTCTCTTTAATCTCTATGGATTTGAAATCTGACGTTCAGCAATTACTTATGGGTTTTTCGCCTCCACCTTGTCCATTATTTCTGTGTACCGTGACACCTTGTTGTGTTTTTTTGCTTACATATCACCCAAACCAAGGTCCTTTTTAAATAAATTAATGCCCTGATCCTGACCAGACTAGCTGAGGCTGTCCTGTCCTGTATGTACGACAGGTACAACATGTCACTGAAAGCAGGGAGTATTCATTTTTTTCCCCACTCGGCTCATCTCACTGGCCCCGGTGGCTCAGCCCGAAGGACGCCCTCAGCCTTCCAGAGGGAGCAGTCATTCTTCACTCACTGCTGTGATGAACGATGCAGTTAGACTGAGGCAGCTCGCTTTGTGTGCGACGTGAGTCTGTATGTGTGTGTTGTCATTGTACTGTCTGCTGGAATAATAGCTGGACCCGAATGTCTCTGAGGATGAAAAGGAGGAATCTGTCAAGGTTCACTTCCAGGTCAAGTTCGGGGGCAAGTGCATTCTTGTTGCCATAGTGACTGCGGTAATCGTGTGATTTTAATTTCTCCAGTATTGGTGTGAGATTTTTGTATTTGTTAATTTTTTTTTTATGGTTGCAGCTTTAAAATGAGATCATCAAGGATTTATCCTTACTGTAGTTATTGGAGAGGATACTCGGCATCCCTCATAGATCTGTGTCTAGACACCAACTCTTCTCCCTGTGGAGTAAAGGTCGTTGCCGGGAACAATGACCCCAAAAATCTGTTTCCTCCAGCTATGATTTTCTCCTTGACTGCCTCACGGTGATGAAGGCACTTTGCTGTTTTTACGGATGGCTGGAAATGTGGTGGTCCCCCTCTTCTCCCCTTATCTCTGTGTCACTTCTTGTCCTCTCTCTCCCTCTGTCTTCCTCTTGTTCCGATTCCCTCTCTTCCTTATTCTTCTCCCTCTTTCTGTCCACCCCCCGCTGAGATAACAGTATATTCCCTCCTGCACATGCACATTAGCATCATAATGGCGGCATTACCATCGTAGGAAATGGCATTGCATTTGGTTTAACTGAGATGTTTTTTTTGTTTTTTTTTGTCGTTGCATCTACATACCACTTACTCATTCACAAACCCATTCTGGTTCGCTCTCACTTGTGTATCACTGCAGGGAGTTCTTCAGCTATTCTCACACATGTGTCGAGGTTTCCGTCTGCTTCATCAGGCAAATATCTGGTGCCTACCATACTGTATTGTACTGTATTCCAGATGTAATTTCTGCTTTGATATCAGGGCAAATAAAATGGGAGCGATGGCTTGGAAAAGCTCATATAGCCAAGTCTATACTGGATTTGACACTTGCTGCAATGTGAAACTGTTTCTGAGACACACAGACTGTATTTCTGATCTCTGTTTCTGGGCAGCACAGTGAGTGACGAGACTGAACCTGTTCACTCTCCATTGTTTGCCAGCATCTTAGTTAAGTGATTCATCATCTTTTCTCTCTTTGTCTCTCTGCCCAACAGGCTACTTCACTCAGATTTCCACATTGGCAGATGTGCAGGAGAATGTGATGGAGTATCTGCACGTGCTGAGCCGCCCCAAGGTGATCGACCAGGAGCACGACACGGTGTGGACGGAGGCCTACATTGATAGCACTGTGAGTTGCCTATGACGTCTCTCACATGGCACTTGACTCCAGCTGGGTTGTGCCAGTATGGGTCCAGAATAATCTGTGATCAATTCAAAGATTTCAATTTAAAGGGACAGTCCATCCTAAAAGCAAAAATGCATATTTTTCTCTTACCTTTGGTGCTATTTATCCCTCTCGATTGTTTCAGATATATTGACCGTGGCGATGTCTGCCCTCTCTATGTGTAATGGAACTAGATGGCGCTCGGCTTGTTGTGTTCAAAGTATCCAAAAAATATTTGAAAAACTCAACAGAAACTTCTCTTTCCAGTCAAAAATTCTGACCCAGTTACTCAAAATAAACCACAGACCTTGTCAGGAGCAGTTTCATGTAGGAACGGTTTTCTTCCTACGGAACCACACCCTCTAACTGAATTTTGGGTGCACTGTCCTTTTAATCCATAATACACTTTGATTATAAAAGTACATTTACATGTTTTGGGATTCTAATTAATTAAATAATCCAAATGAGAATAATAGCAAAGAAATGCAAGCAGAGGCTTGACAATTTGTTTCGCCTTTGTATGTCACTGGATGTGTGAGAGTGTGTGTGAGCAGCAGATGGAACCATTAAGTCAATGAGCCTCCTGTGTGTGTTTGGGAGTTGTGTAGCGTGAGTAGAACATACTGGGGCACAGTGGTGAGTTAGTCTCTGATCTCTCAACCTCATAGCCTGGCCAGACACGTATTATGAAATGGCAGCGAACAGGGGCTCAGCACACTCAGATAATCACATGCATAGCTAAATCCCCTGTACATGCTTTATAGTTCTGTCTGGCGCAGACAATATCGCAGCTAAAACACCAGTATAGGATCCTCTGCTGTAATACAAACACAATCTACAATAGTAGTGATACATGCTCCTCTTTTGTTAAAGTTAATGTGTTTGACTGTAAAGAGAGTAAACAGCAGCCATTTTTCCTCCACTGTTTCTGAATGGAGAACGTGAGAGAGAGCTTAAAAAATGTAAGGAGACAAAGGCAATACATGCAGGAAATGACTCTTTCTCTCTGAGATCTTTGTCATATCCCTCATTTTACCTTTTTTTTTTGGTTTTCCTCTACTTATTTTGTTCTCTTTGCTCTCATTGTCCCCGTCCATTTATCACAGTTAAAGTACATCCACCCAAGACTGACTCAACAGTAACAGCTTAAGTGTTGTTTCCTCTGCTGTGACCCTCCCAGCCATAAAGCTCTCCGCTCTTGACACAGTCGCTGTTTTTAAAGTCAAAGTCAATGTCAGTGGATTTTTATGCGCCTACTGGTGCTGGCACTCCATTCAGTGGAAACTGCACCGAAAGGCTTTCTCACACATATCCGCAAACGTATTGACCCTTTCTCTCCTCCCCTCCTCCTTAATCTGTTCTCCTCAGCTCCCCCAAGCTCAAAAGGTAAAAAAAAAATAAAAAATTCTGGTGTGAGGTCATCGCTGTATTGTGCTGTGTTGAGTGCATTTCATGTGCATGTAAGTTTTGGTCTCTGGTCTCCGCGAGACGACGACATAGTCTGGGTGAACTAACCACCATACTGACCCATGGCATTTTCTTTTGTGTCAGTGTCGTGTGTCGCTCCTCAACCACCCGATTCCAGCCATGCATCGTGGTTGTCATAGGTTCAGTTGATCGCTCTCTTCTGCACGCCTAATCAAGCACACGTCTTTGCACACGCTCACACTCATTGATCATTGGTGATGCTGTGTTGGCCGTGCTTCACCCGTATCTCCGGGGGCTGGCAGTGTGATCGTGTGTGTCAATGTGAGGCTACGTTTTTTGCTCTTGTGCCTGTGTGATTTTGGTGTGAAAACAAAATTGCCTGTCTTATTTGTTTTGGGAGAATCCTCCAGAATATGCTGTTTTGTCTTCTTCTGGGTGAAAATCCAATAGCCTATAATGACTGGCGGGATGATCTGTTCTGATGCCTTTTTTTATCATTTTCAGTGTTTTATTTTTCAGTGTTTTATGAATCATATGTGGGTTGAGATAAGCAGCTCTATAATCATAACAATGACGATGAAGGCTGTACAGCAGAGTGCTCGGCCCCCCCGTCGGCATGAGCTGAGCACAGAGCAGTCCCATTAGACAGCTGGCAGACCATATGTCTGACATAGTACTGTTAGTGTGATAGACTCGAGCTTATTGACATCGAAGCGGCTCAGCAGAAAACCGAAATAGATATCACATTGTCAGACATGATAATTGGGATTAGCAAGGAATCTGCACTGCTTCTTCGCATGTAATCACCCCGGCACAGCTCAGGCCTGGGTGCTAGGAGCGCACACCCACAACAGTCCCCTGAAATTAAAACAGACAGTGGCAGAAAGACACACACTCACCCACCCTGCAATGTCTGATAGCGTCTGATAAGAAGTTAGCGAAACTCCTGGGATTGGCTCAGGGTTAAGTGATCAGCATCTGGTATTTATGTCTCAGGGCTGATGTGTATCATCTTTCCAGATGTACCCTTCATCCTATCTTTTTCTTCTCCTCCTCCGTCCCTCTCAGTGCAACCCAATAATCTTCCTAGCCTAGCACATCTCCCCTTTTTTTTCCCTGCCTCTCCCTCTGCCTCCCCCCACCTGTACTCTCCCCTCCCTCCCCCTACCCTTTTCTCCCTCCTATCCTTCGTCTCACCAGCTTCATCCATCATTCTCTGGCTCATTTGGCTTTGTTTCCCACTCTGTCGGATGAACTGACACTGGAGCTCAGGGATGGTGGGAGGGAGGTGGGGGTGAGAGGAATGTGTCGGGAAGGGGGTGGGGGTGTATTTGAGGACAAGTGTGGGGAGGGTGAGAGAAAGGATGTACAATATTTGAAGAGAAAGGATCTCGGTAAAAGTCAGGAAGAGGACGTGCATCTTTTGCACTGGAGATAGACGAATGGGAAAGCTGAGAGCAGCTGATTACCGTGTGATGATAAATTGAAGCAGTAAGCAGTTTAAAGTATTATGGCTCTTTAATAGAGGCCACTATTTAAAAGCAAAACTGTCAATATTAATCTAGATAAATGTGATATTTTGTATATATATCCCAAAAACACCTGTGCATAAAAAATGTGTGCTAGGTACCGTGCCCTCCACTGGGTAAGTCTGACACTCTGGCTCTCCCAGGAGCCCACAGGGGGCCCTGGCACCAGGGCTTACACACACCAACATCAATAAACCCGGTCTCCGCAGAAACGAGGGTCACCTCGTCCACCAGAACACAATTTGTCACGGCAACCTAGATTACGAGATGTCCTATGGGATACCAAACACAGGGCAGGGGTGTGTATCTGAGCCCTCTGAGGGGTATAAGTGTGTGGGTAGTTGTGTCAGTGGGGAGTGTGTTAGTGCCCAAAGAGGTTCTTTTTCATTCTTTGACCCACAGCAGGGGAAAGGACTTACACACCCCGTTTGCTCTGACTTGTTCAGACAAAGCAAGACAATGATGATGCAGATTTGGCTCAAGTGTGCATTGAGTTCTGACCTTACATCGGAGGTTGTAGGTTATGTATGATAAGTCAGATTCTAGATACAGAGCACTACCTCAGGGACTCCTGTTGGAGGACACTCATTTAGGGTTCAAGGAAGTGCCTCTATCGTCTCCTGGGTTAGGATAATGAAGCACAGGTTTAAAGGTCTGTCCTCTGGGAAGGGTGAGTGAGTTTCCTCTGTAACCGTGCTGTTGGCTTTGAATCCAACAGATGCAGTTGCTGGCTGCCTTTCACTACGCAGCTCTTGTTATCTGCTTAATTACAGTATGTCTTTTCCCAGAGCAGCTGGGCAAGCTTGATTTTCACCAAATGCACATAAACTGAAAGTAAGATTAGTAGTGAAGTGTGAAGAGTACACATCTGATGAGGCTGCTCAACAACATTTCATGGGGATCCACAATAAACGTCAGTCCATATGCTTGTAGACCGTTGATATATGATAGACCTGAGCTTGGGAATAGATTTTGTATTTTTAGATGAGCCTTTGCCCGTTTTCCCTGTCCTTTGATCGATCCAGTTCTCCAGCAAGCAAGGCTGTCCATTGTCACAGCGGCTGTACTTAGGTGTGCTTTGTTCTCTTTTTGATGTATAATGCTGCGTCCTGGATTTGCTATTACTAGCTGTCTGAGCACAGGTCACCAATTCCCCTTTCCCCACTGTCTGAGGGAGACAGAATGGATCCTTGCAGTTTCCTGTCATTACCTATTATTACTGGAGGTAAAGGAGGGGTTGAGCGCTGCAGGAAGGAGAGTATACAGGGGGCATGTAATGTTCAGTTAAGAGGATTGGTAAAATGGAGAAGTTCCATCAGAAAAAAATGGTGCTGCGATCTGATATTTAAGTCAGTCCAACAGAAAGATGCTCTCTCGGTCACTGCAGCCTAGCAGATCTTGTTCAACACACCATCTATCTTAACACAATTGTGGATGTTGTTCTGGGATTCATATTGCACTTAACGGACCAATTACTCGAAAATGAACTGCGTGAGTGACTGACATTTAGACAGTTCCGACGTTTCTGAGTGGGCAAGGTCAGACCACGTTTTTTTCGCAGAGCATCTTTATCTTCATAACAGTGTCAAGCTTTCATCTCTAATGGATCATCGCGAGATACAGACAGCCGCCGGAAAGATAAATATCATAATTATTCCAGCAGTCTTTAGGGAGGGAAGATACCCAGATCCGAACTACAAGCACTGCCTTTGGATAAGCTTATTCTGCGAGAGATCAAAGCCGGGCTGTGATTGAACACATTTTAAGGCAAATAATAAACATGAATAAAACATGTCATGGAAGTTTTGTGGGTCCCGCAAGAAGATAATATGACGAGGTCTGCTGCAGAATTCCTATCAGGTTCACCACTCAAGGAACGAGTGTTATGCAGCTTGAGATAATCACTCACTGGGCGTCACCAAGCAAGATGATTCATATAATGCGCGGGATGCCATGTAATGTGCTGTGCAGTTGCATTTCCTATGTATAATGTTTCATCATTAGCTTCCCTCTTCTCCCCCCCCTCTGTCTCCCCTTCTCTTCCTCACCCTCTCAATTGCTCTCTTTCACTGTTCTTCTCTCGTGACTCACTCAGCTGGAGGATGGCCAAAGTCCGGTTCTAATGACCACGGTCGCCATGCCAGTGTTCAGTACCAAGAACGAGACTGTAAGTTCAGACGGAGTGCCAGAGCACATTCACTGTCACTATTATTCCCTAATGGAATTCCCTAATTAGTTTTTCTTTTATCACAAAAATTGCAGTTAGACTGAAAAACTGTGCAATAACTTATTGCATAAATCAAAAGGATTTCTGACAATAGACACAAATTGTGAAATAATGGTTAATTATGTTTTGCATTTGACGGACACTAATGTCAGTTTGATTGGAGTCTAAATTAGAATACAGTAAAGCATCACTAATTGAATTTGCTATATAGTAGACAGCTTTTTTTTGTGACAGTGGATCTGTAAGAGACGCTTTTATGTAAATAACCTTTCAAATCCAACTTCATAACATTTGTTATGTGTGTGTTTCCAGAGAAACCGTGGCATTCTGCTAGGCGTGGTTGGGACAGACGTGCCTGTTTCTGAGCTGCTGAAGACCATCCCCAAATATAAGGTACCACTCACAACATTATTTGGTGTTTCAAGAATGATTGGTCTAATTCCCTGACATAAGTGCATCTACAAGGAAACTGGCTGGCTGGCGGTAAAAATGTTGTGGGCTTACCTGCAGTCAGCAAACAGCAGCTAGTTCCTACCCTCAGCTCCCGTGATTGGCCACCCCAGGTGGTGTCAGCAGGCAGTTCACGTTCAGTTTTTTTTTGGTTGTGGTGGCTGAGCACCAAAAACAAAAAAACAAAGCCAGAGGTAGTGAGGCAGTGAGGCGTCGGACACGGTCGTGGAGAGACGTTCAGTGGATAAGATAGAAAAATGCTTGTTGCTGGGTATATCATTGAAGAGATGTTGGCTTTGTAAAAGTAATATAGTAATATAACGAGTAATGTAATTAATTACTTTTAATAACGTAATAAGTAGAGTAATATTATTACTTTTTAATGACGTAACAAGTTAAAAGTAATGTATTACTTGTCACATCTGAGCCACTGGGTTGATTGATAAGCCCCACCATCTGCCAGCCAGCTAAACCCAAGAAGGAAGTAATAATATGACAGCTGAAGAGCAAACTGCTCAACCAAACATAAGTTACTCCTACAAATAATTATAGATCTCAATGGCTATAAAAGACACACCTTTTATAATCACAACCAACTTGAATATCTTCACAAAGGGTTTAAAGGATTTTTTCTAAACTTATAGCTGCACATATGACAGTCCACCTCCACAGTGCAGTAATTGAGTGCCTGTAGTGGATGAGTCGGAGTTTTCACTGAAGTTTTGACACTGATTATTCATGGCTCCTTCTTCAAGTCCAATTATATCAGGAAAATTATACACTTTATGTATACTAATGCCATCTGATAGTATCCCCCATCACATCCACTGAGTTCATTTATTTAACTTCTTGATCTGAAGCTCGTGTAAAGTAAGGTTTTGACATTTCAAAGTGTGTGATTTGTCTAAGACGAATGACGCCGTCCTCTGGTTTTGTGCAGTTCTGTGAGGTTCTTTAGCACAAAGACAGAAATTCTTCCAGTTACAAAGAGCTTGATTAGCCCAGATTCACAATTAGGTACCGATGTTGTCAAGCATCAATACGATGTGTGTGTGTGTGTCTCTCTCTATGTGTGTGTGTGTGTCTCTGTGTGTGTGTGTCCTAGCTGGGCATTCACGGCTACGCCTTCGCAATCACCAACAACGGCTACATCCTCACCCATCCAGATCTACGGCCACTTGTGAGTATTACCTCCAGCACCATTCAAATGGACCCATATTATCATAACAATCCCTTTTCAGGCGCAGAGATTGAAGTTCAAATGTATTAATTTATTTTGTACACGCGACTGAGGAATACTAACTCGTGAGTTCATGTCAAGTCAATTACTGATTCCGTTGTTACATTGAGATGTCGATTGACGTGGAAAATTGGTGTGTAGTAGGTGTGGGTGCTCCGTGTGCCTTGCAGCGTGCGTGTGTTGGCTGCGCGGCGGTATGTAGATGAGGAGAGTGTGTTCCAGGCCTCCGCTGTGCTGTGAATAGACAGAGATACAGCTTCTGAATGGCTGTGATTAACTCCATTGTACTCACTCACTCCTCTCACAAGAGGATGAGGGGAGAGAGTGCAGCGAGAGAGCGGGAGGGAGACGGGGGAGAGCGAGGAACCTGCTTTAACGTGAGAATAGGTGCAGGGTAACAAAGCGGGGTGCAACAGCGGGTGAAAATGGAGGGATGAGAGCGGAGCAGACGCGGAAGAGGAGAGTTAGCAGACAGTGAGACAGACAGACAGATGGTTTGATAGCGGCCTAATTAAAGATGTTAATGAACACTGTTTAACAACTAATGAGGGGTGGGAGGCTGTCCTCAGTGACAGATGAATGGAGCACAAGTACACACGTACATTAGACACATAAACATATAGAATTCACGTTAATAAGCTCAGTGCTCTGGGCACTGCCATCATTTTATAATGTCAGCAACAAGCTCAGTGAGGTAGACAGAGAGGAATATGGCGGGTGATTACAGGACTAGTTTGACACACACTGTTGAATACATTTATCCTGTTACATTCATGTTAAGAATATTATGTCATATGTGTCCGTTCAGTGTAAACCTACCACCAAGATATGCTTAGCCTAGCTTAGCCCTGCTTGCCTAGCAACCCCACAGTGATGAAAAGAAATATTTACAGGACGTAACTTCCTGTAAAACCACAACCTCTCTGTTTGTGTACAAATTAAATGCAGTAATTGAGCTTTAGAGGGGCCAGTAGGGTGAGGGACAGAGCCAATTTGGGATTCGAGATTTTTCACAGGCGTTTATTAATTGATTAAGTGCTTCTCCAAAAACATATTTAACATCCCTTCTCCCGCTCACAGGACAGGTAAGTGCTGCAGGTTCCTAGAATTATAACAGTGTTTTTGTTATGGAATTAATGTAATCATCACAATTGATAAACACGTACGAGATCTCAATCCCAACGGGGTCTTTTACTTAATAGATAGTTCAAATGAGTATCATGTGCAGCCCTAGTACAAGGCAGTATACTCTTTGTATTTCATTTTCCTCAGTGTTTCTGTCTGTGCATGCATGTGTGTTTACATGGGCCTACGTGTCCAGTACGGAGATGGCAAGAAGCGCAGGAAGCCAAACTACAGCAGCGTGGATCTGTCCGAGGTGGAATGGGAGGATAAGGATGACACGGTGAGACGTTTGTTGTAAATTTACACTAAGCATCATCACAGCGCCCCTCGCAATGAAAATGTAATGTCTAAGTTTGCCATGTGCTTTGTGCTGTTAGCTGAGAAACGCCATGGTCAACAGGAAGACAGGGACCTTCTCCATCGAGGTGAAGAAGAGTGTTGACAAAGGGGTGAGCAATCCAAAATTCGGAATATGCACGAATACACACAAACAAGCACTTTTCCGATGGTCCCCAAGGGTGTGCCAGGGAAAATACTCAGCAGGGAGAATCTACTCTGCCAAGGGGTTGTTACACTTGGCACAGTCATGTACAGGATTGACTTGGGGATTTCATTTTCAGATTTTGTTTGCTCTGCATGCACGAGTGTGCGTCTGTCTGTGTGTGTGAGCCCCTTATCTCCACTCAGCACATGTTGCTGAATACGGTAGAGACATCAGCCCAGTGATTCTCTTTTACTACTTGCCTATCTGAGAGACAGGAGAGAGAGAGAGAGAGAGAGAGAGAGAGAGAGAGAGAGAGAGAGAGAGAGAGAGAGAGAGAGAGAGAGACATTCAGGTGTGTGTATGTGCATGCATACTTTGCATTTTCAAAGCTTAGTGAAGAGCATTATATATTAGCCTGAATATTAAGCTTTCAATATGTAAATACAAGTCTGCACCAATATACACATTCATATGTACACACACATGCATATTCACAAACCTTATCAAAAAAAACAAACATAAAAACTTCTGTCTGCAGAGTAACAGGTCATGTTGCAGGCAGCCAACCACAGCATGTACTCTCTGCACCACTAGATGGAGCCAGACTGCAGTGAATCACATCAGATAGCAACCATCGCTCTGCCTGCTGTTTACTGTGGCGTATAATGGAATGTATTAATCTCTTTTATTTCAGAAACGTGTGCTGGTGTTGCATAATGATTACTACTACACAGACATCAAGGGGACTCCTTTCAGGTAAGAAAACTCGAGACGTCTCTGTGAGCAGTGAACAAAGTTTGGAATAACTGAAGCGTCAGTTTTCCCAGTTTTCTTTGCACAACAAAGAATGGGGAGTTGTCATTTTTAGGAAATATCTCTTTCTTATATTTAGCCTCGGGGTAGCCCTCTCCAGAGGCCACGGAAAGTTTTTCTTCAGAGGGAATGTCACAGTGGAGGAAGGTAGGACATCCGCCCTTATTCGTTCTTACTCATTTACCCACTTTTACTCTTTCGTTGTCTTGGTGTGTCTGTTTCTCACTAAGCTGACGCGTCTTACCCGGCTTCAGTGGTGGTTGTCTGGAAATACTTCACTGAAGAGAAAACATAGAAATATCACACTGTAGATACAATGCCAAATAATATACAGTATATATTATATTTTGCCATTACAACTTAAGGTTCTGGTATAAGAAGTATATTGTACTTGAATATTAAGATACTTTTTTTGATAAGTAGCTTTATAGTTTATTGCCAACGATTGCAGTCATTAATAAATGGATTTATTAATTATTGCGTGAGCCGGGTATGTCTTTGACATGCTAATAGTGTTGAATTATTTAATAGATTGCCATATTTAATTTTTATTTCGATTAATAAAGTTTTTTCAGTGAATGTTTGAAATGAAGAACATGGAATGCTGAATTATTTTGAAGCAGGTTACAAGGTCTCCACATCTTCATTGTGCATTTTCATGAAATAGATGGAGCCACGCTAAAATCAATAAAAGATTGCTAGTAAAAGTATGCAGAATGGCCCCTTTCAGATCTGTATTTTTTCATAGGATTGTAATTACCAGTGGTGGAAAGAGCACTGAAAACCTATACTCAAGTAGGAGTACAGTTACATTATTAAAATATCACTCAATTACAAGTAAAAACTACTTGTATTAAGATAATACTTAAGTAAAAGTAAAAAGCATTCTTCTCAAAACGCTACTCAGAGTATTAGTTTTTTAACCGTTGATGTTTAATACATTATCATTTGCAGGCATTCAGTCAAAGAGGTTGCTGTTTCTCTAAATCTTCCGTCTGAGTGACTCCCAAATCCTGTTCTGTTCTGCTCAGTGGTCGTGGGCACCTTTCCAAACCTGGGCCTTCTGTAGAGTTTTGTGGGTTTTTTTGTCGGCATGTCAGGGTTTTTTTTATTCGCCCGTTTGTGATCACATACAGTTATTGGCTTCAAAAATGCAGATGAAAGCTTTATATATATGAGATTGTACTCATGTAATGCACACTTGAGTATAAGTACAATTACAGACTTGAAAAAATACTTGTACAAGTACAAGTACCACCCCCCAAAAAAGTTATTTGAGTAGCTGTAATTAGTTACATCCTACCCTGGTCATTACAGATAAATTAAAATGTAAGCAGTATTTCAATGTAGCTAGCTTAGTAAGATTAGGTGAAGGTAATCTTTTCTACTTTATATACTGCTGATCAACAATCATACAACCTATTTTATAAGCTGATCATGTATCCATCTAAAATCTTCAAAGTAATTATTCAAAGTAGTTTTAAAATAATTTGTAAAGTGTATAATATACAAGTACAAAGTAGAAGAAAATGGAAACAAAAAAAGTAGTGAACAAGTACCACAAAACTCTTTTTTGTTATTTCCAAACTACTCATTAGTAATGCAGCGATAATGAACTTGAAAGCCACAATTGGACAGGAAGTTAAATATTTCTTTACCGGCTCCTTAGGTGTGTTGTCCATGTCTTGTCAGTGCGTATGTCTGCCTCTGTCCATGTGTGCCTCTGTGTGTCTATTTTCACGTCCAGCCTCATGCATGTTAATATTCATGTGGTGGTGGTGGAGGCGGTGTGCGTGTGTGTGTCTGTGTCTGTGTTTCTCTAAACATGTCCATCATGCGGAGCCCTCTGAGCATGACTTGGCTCTTCCTGATCTAATCAGACCTGTCACATCCATTCAAAAAACACATTTTTCACCCCTGGTGTGTGTGTTTAAGAGTGTGTGCATTTGAGGTGTAGATGCCTACCCCTATTATTATGAGTTCATATTGAGTGCTTTTGCTGATTTAGTTTGAGATAAACGCTTCTTTTTTTGTTACAGGGCTTCATGACTTGGAGCATCCCGATGTAGCGCTGGCAGACGAATGGTAAGATCGACACTGCTGTATGTTTCTGTTCTGACAATGTCATCATCATTCCTTATTTACCTGACGTTGTGATTGGACCATATCCAACATAACTCCCTGGTTATAAAAATCAAAGGAAGCTAGACTCTGACTACAATACAACAGTTATACAACAGCTTTGGGATCTGCATGACTTTTGACTTGATGCTTTGTGTCACTCGATGACTTGTGGTCACCACGATTGGGAACCAACATCTAAACAAATTATAGTAAACGCTTTTCAAAGTAATGCTTCTAAATGGGAAAAACGTCTTTGTTTTACTTCACATTGTATTCATCATAGATGCCTTGTAATGCAAAAGTAACTGAAAGCAAGTGGATTGTATGGAAGAGCTTTAGTTGAGGTTAGAATCAAAGGGAGATAATGACTTAGTGCGGCTTGGACCACATTTTTTGGTCCGAACCCGACCAAGTCTTAAAGAGCAGTAACCACGTCCAAACTCTAGAGACAGTTTTTTTTTTTTTTTTTTTACATCCGAACCTAACCTGAGCCCAGTGCAGATAATGTAAGCTGAAGCATTGAGTTTGTGTTGCCCCGTCTGTCACGTAGAGTCTCACATGAATATTTCCCACATGGAAAGTAACGTAACATTGCCTCTGTGTTGCTTTCAAAATTACATGTAAATAGCAAACCCCAACCCCAGTTATCATTTAATAACACTTTTACACTATATTTATTTATTGTTACGCTACATTTTCCGCAAAAGAACTTGAAAGCACCATGTCAATTTAATGACATCAGGTCCTGACAGGTTCAGGTCCAGTATCCATGCTCTACTATCATCTAAAAACCAAGTTGGTACCTATTATGACTGTGTTGTATGTTATTATAAGTTGTAACCAATGTCCATATCACCCTTCCTTGTTATATTGCAGGACATACTGCAACACAGATGAGCACCCAGAGCACCGCTATCTGTCCCAGATAGAGGCAATCAAACTCTACCTCAGTGGACACGAACCTCACCTACAGTGTAAGAAACAAACTCTTTTACAAACCCAACATTCCTCTCTCTGCTCATAGAATTGAATAAAGATCATGGTCAGGTATGTTGTGTGGCTGATTCGTGTAAAAAAAAATATATATATATATATTTGCCTTGTTAGGTGACAAGGAGCTGATTCAGGAGGTTCTCTTTGACGCAGTGGTGACTGCCCCTTTGGAGGCCTACTGGACGAGCCTTGTGCTCAATAAGTCTGAGTGAGTCACTCACTCTTCTTTTTCCATTTTCTGATTGAAAACTGTTTCTTTATATATATATGTATATATATATAGTTGCAACACAAGCTGAATCCTGTAGTCAAAGGCGAATTTATAATGTGAAATGGTAGTGATGATACTGCGGATAAAATGTATTAATTACTTTCACAGAAAGTCAAAAATCTGAGGCTCTTGTTAAAGCTTTGGTTCTGTTTTAAAGGGGAAGTTTTGTTATTTTTAACCCTACCCATTTAAATGTTTTCAATCATTAATACTTACCAAAAGTTTTGGAAATCGGTCCAGTAGATCGCCTCAGCTGGCAGCCAGGACACGCCTGCAATGGCTGCAATGTATTTCTTTGGGGCAACTCCCCCTGTCTAAGTTACATCTACCAAAAATTATAGTTTTTGCCACTTACAGGCTGAGGTTGTTATTCTGAGTGTGCGACTGACAACATTACGGAAGCGATTCCTGCGAATATAGATTGCCATGACTTTGGAAATAAATTCTTGCTGGCAGTTCCTCTAGGTAAACGCCAAACTCCTCTCTCCAACTCTGACTCGAGCTTCCACCTTCTTCTGCCTCCAACAGCAGATATTTCAGAGCAAGACATCTCCCTAGTGAGACTTGTGCTCCCACTTACAAAAAGAATCTTATTTCTATATTATTGTCAGACACTGATAGCAACAACCTCAGTGACAGTGACAAAAACAAGCACTGTCAGTGGACGTACTCTAACTATGACAGTCGGAGTTGCCCCAAAGGATTGCATTGCAGCCGTTGCTTTGGTGAGTATGAATCATTTACACACCAAAACGTGTATGTATAGGGCCCCGGTTTAAAAATACCATAATTCCCCTTTAATGATGAACTTATGGCTGTGCAGAAATGCAGGTAACAGTCTGTATTTGTCATACTGCACAGGAACTCTGACAAAGGGGTGGAGATAGCCTACCTGGGCACACGAACAGGCCTGTCCAGAATTAACCTGTTTGTGGTGCCTGACGAGCTTACAAACCAGTAAGTATGCTGAGTGTATGTATTCAATGTGTGTATACACAGATATAAGCTCAGAAGTGTGTGTGTGTGTGTGTTGATAGTCTCTTTACTTGTGATTCAAATGAGCCGCTATTATGTTTTATGTTTGCATCCACTGTATCATCATCACCTCTGTGTCCTGTCTGCTTCAAGAGACTTCCTGACAGCTGAAGACAAAGAGGGGGTGTTCAACGCCGATCACTTTCCTCTGTGGTACAAGAGAGCAGCAGAGCAGGTTCCTGGCACCTTTGTCTACTCTCTACCTTTCAATACAGGTTAGTTGTTGATCTCAGTTTTCAAAAGATAATGAATAAATTCTCCCCAGGAAGTCACATTTTTAGGGATAAGTCTGTTATTGCTTGCATTAGCTATTGCTAGTCTAATATAATGAAAGGAACCAATTATTGTGTGGAAGTTTACTGAGCATGAAGCGGGCAAGAGTTCCAATTAGGTAATTCACATTTTGTCAAGTCCAGAAATAAAACTGTATACTCACTTCAAATTTCTTCCACCCCCTCTTTTCCTCTTTCACCCATATTTGGTCGTTTTCTCTCGCCATGCATCTCTACCTCCCCTTCCTCTCTTATTAATTCTGGGCTGTGTTCTTGTGGACAGGGCTGATTGCTGTGGGTTGAAATAAGATATGTTAGGAAGAGGTTCAGCCCTTTCCATAGTGACTTGGCCAGAACACACACACACACACACACACACACACACACACACACACAAACAGACAGAAACACACACACACGCACACACAGGCACCTCAATCCTGTGCAGTTTAACAATGTCTCTAAAAAATGGTTTCCCCTCCAAAGGGAGGATGTGTTCTCATCTGTCCTTAGCCTCAGGCTTTCCATTAGTGCCAGCTAATACAAGTGATCTGAAAGCCTCTTATTTACTCACCGGACTTGCCTTGGATGCACTCTTCCTCTCAGGACTGTGGCAGTTAGCTTTAGCCATGTAATAGTACTCTGTGGTATTTATGTTCGGTGTTTCTCTCTCCAATCACCCTGTGGTCAGTTAGAACTAATATGAGGAACTGTGATATGACTCTAATGTGAACTCCGATATGTGTGTGCCTGTGCGTGCCGTGTTTGTGTGTGCTTTTATGTGTGTGGCTTAGGATCAGAAAACAAGAGCGTTGTATTGGCCAGCACCGCCATTCAGCTTCTGGATGAGAGGAAATCACCCATAGCTGCGGGTAAGCGGGGGCTCAAGTAGCTCTTTCTTTCTCACACACTTCTACGTCGACAGCGGCTGTGATACTGTCTTCCCTACACTGCTGTAAGACTTTGTTTTCCTGGTCGACACTTGTGTACCCCTACTTATTTCCCTCTTTTTGAGATGAAACACTCGCTGCCCACATGTACTGACTGTATAGGCGAGAGAGAGACACAGCACGGCGCTCACATCCATGAGTATTTATGCCCAAATGTATTAATAGAACTCAGTTTCATAAACGCCTTTTTGTTCGTTTGCCTCCGTGTTTATTTAAGGCATATTGTGGTCTAGAGGATTTCATTGTGGCCGGCCTCGTCTCACGTCCTGGTGAGTCAGAAGCCCCAATGTGTCACGCCCTTACAATGCAACTTGGTGCAATCAGCAAGTTGATGGGATAAAGAACAGCCCATGTTCTGTTAGCCATCAATGTGGTTACAGAAGAAAGGAACTGCAGATTAAGTGAAAGAAATGGGTAAAAAGGGGGGAGGATGCAGAGATAGACATATGGCTTCACAGTACCTAGGGTTTTATCTTCAGGGAGTTATATGTAATCATTCATCACCACTAGCAGGGCTCCAGGGTGCGACTATTCTGGTCGCATCGCATATGCGCTGACACATAAGTACGACTAAACATTTTCCTTGGTATTACCAGTGCGGCCAATATTCAGTAGGTCAGAGTTAAATATGTATAAAGATACATTTTTAACAAATGCCGTTAGGTTGTGTAAACAGTTGCCTTTAGCCTGTAAACAATTTTTTTGTAAATTATTTTGTCCACATATGGCAGGATTTTATATACATCTTGCACATGTGCAGTCCATGTCTATATCTGTGCATGTGTGAGACCGCACCCTGTACCACTCCTTAATTCCTTGCACGTAAACAAGAGAAATTGTTAGACATCACAACCTTTAAACATAGTTCTCGTCATTTTTAACAAAACACAAAATAGTGGCTTCGGTTTTAATTGCTCCCATCAACAACTGGCCCAACAAAATCTAACCCATTCCGAGGCTACTAAACTACTAAAATATAATGATATCAGTTTGTATATAATGCCTTTTTGATTTTTTTGAAATTTGAAGTTATTTTGATATATTTCATTAGCCAGTATTCATAATTTGTAACAGGTACTTTTTGATGTATTTGTGCCCATCTCAGATTGTCAGTAAAGAAATTTTTAATCGCTTAAATTCTCAATGCCGATGAATCAGTAATCATCAACATCCCTACATGCAATGATGAGGATGATAAGTTAGGAAATAGACTTATACTTTTGTTTGCAAGGAGTTAACATGAGGCGAATTGCAAGCACCTTGTTTACAAAAATGAGATTCCTTAATTCCTTATTATAGATTCAGACACAAAATGTGAACATACAAAGTTGCTAAAATATGCAGAGAGGTGTTTCTGGCTCAGTGCTGTCCCTCAGGCAGCTCTGCCTACAGTAAGGTGCCTCCAACTTTCTATATGTTTCATTCTCTGCAGGCCTTTTGGAACTCCTGTTTTACATTAGTTGCTTTAATTATCACATTGTACAGATGACTGTATTTGGACAGGAATAGACAACAGTACGTGGAGTATTGTAATCCTTTCCACTGTCCATCATATGTGACAGGGACTAATGTGGAGCCCAGCTTTTGCCTCATATTAAAAACCTTGATGATTATCTACGTAAGGACTCCTGTCAACAAATGAGGGCCACTATTGCCAGTAGAGGAATCACAGAAAAAGATCTGGACAGACGAGAGAGGGAGGGGAAAAAACAAAGAGAGGAGAAAGAGGAAAATCTTTTGGAAATGCAGTGGTAAAATAAGAGAAGAAATAAAAGGGCAGAGAAAGAGAAAATTATTTCACGGTGCCTGAATGCGTTGACATGAAAGCAGTGCATTGTGGGTACTCTTGGCCCGGGGGAAACCACTGGAGCAGAAGGACAGAAATGGGAGAGTCTGTGCGGTGCCACAGCACACATGCACACAGAGTATGCATCAGATTTGTTGCAGAGCGGTGCACGAGCAGCCCACAGTTTACACCAGCCCACAGAATTACTTGACCCTGATGACTTGATCTCTATTGTTTTAAGATGGTTCATTCTCTCAAATCCTGTTAAGCAGCAATCCAAATGACTAATCAGTAACAAGGTCTCATGAATACCCTATTGTTTCATCGGATGCCGATATGCAGTGATGACGATCTTATTTGTCAGATCGGGGGATGTCTGTAAGGATGATTTTATATAAGAGAGTCAGATGGGAGGAGAGATGTAGGCTAGAATGCAAATTTAGCGTGGGCCGGTTAGGGCCAGTTTTCACTGCCCTGCGCTCCACTGAGCTGTAGACTTGTGAATACGCTAATACACTAACTTAACAGGACAGGC
The DNA here is from genome assembly GCA_039737535.1 of Lagodon rhomboides. Lineage (NCBI taxonomy): Eukaryota > Metazoa > Chordata > Actinopteri > Spariformes > Sparidae > Lagodon > Lagodon rhomboides. The sequence goes on along the minus strand of CM077792.1, from coordinate 19,338,470 downwards.
TGATGACATCACACACCACGGGCCCTGCAGACATCGCTTGAGTCACAATGTTACGGTGTTCGTACATACACACGTGTGTGTGCCAGCATGGCTCTGTGTGTGTGTGTGTGTGTGTGTGTGTGTGTGTGTGTGTGTGTGTGTGTGTGCACCAGTGGTTGTGGTCACATCCTGAGCCACGTGCAGCGAGTCTGCTGCTGTAATATAAAAAGCCATAAAACTCAGGTCAAGCGTTAAAGGCATCTGTGTACATTCGTACATCCGCACTACACTGAGTGAGCAAGTAATCACTGCTGAGCACAAATTATCAGTATTTGCATAATAATGATGGATGCTTGTGTTGGACACAACAGGCTACATTTTAAATATAATATAAAAACATTGCCTGAATATCTTCTCGGTGACATTTTAAGTATATTAGAATTAAAAGAGAAAGAAATCTGATTCACCAATGACCTGATCTTGTATTATATAATACTTCAGCATTCCAGTGATAGTACCAGTGAACTCCGTGAGGTTAAGAAAAAGGCGGTTGTGCAATATCCTCAAGGGAAAAATAATGTCATAGATACAAACATATCTTCAAATGTATCTCTCACAATTAAAATAATATCAAGTAGTATTTTTCATAGAAATATGTGTTTCTATCACCACTTTCTCCTGTCATGTTATCTGACATAATAATACAATGGAAACTTCCTGTGGCACTTTGGACAGAAAGCTGCAGGGCTGCAGAATTAATGGAAATATAATCAAAATGCCAATATAGCCATGCGCATTATCCAAACTGCAGAAGCTGACTTTTTTTGATTATAGTCAATAGTGTGACAAAACAGCATTTCGGTGTTAAACACTGTAGTTCTGCAGAGATGCCCTGGTTTGTCTGATTTTGCCGTGCTGGTGTTGTTCCTAGAACATCGTAATTAAAGGACATATTCTAAAAAAAATTGTGAATTGATAATTTTTAAAAATGTGTCAGGTCCAAAATGATTATTTTGTTAATATCTGTGAAAGAATTCTGACAGTTGGCTCCAGTATCTAACAAGGTCTGGCTATCAGTACCATCATGTGGTATAGGTGTTTTGTCAGCATCCAGAGTCTTAATAAACAAGTTGCCCTGTAAAAAAACATAGAGTTAGCAAATAACTCTACAGTTGGCAACGTTATCTAGTGTTAGCAATGTTAACGTTTGCTAGCTAGCATTAGCAGCGTTAGGTAGTGTAACAAACTGGCAACCACTTGAGGGGCAGATGATTTGAACAACAGATGTGTTTTGATGTGAATGCCATGCAAGAGTGGGAGATGAGATGCTGCATTTCTTGTCTGAGTGTTATCAATAACACCTAATGTTGTTCCAGGGTCATCATTGCAGCTCACCAATCATGTTGTGATCTCATAGCGTTGTGGTTCTGGTTGGTGTTATTCCTCGATCATGATTAGTGTTGCCCACTCATGGGACTAGGATTTGTAGCTCGTTTGGGATCTATTGTTTTACTGTTCACTTGATATTTTTAGCACAAGTTCACTTGTGTTTTGGTGGTTTTCTGTCGCAGTTTGGCAAAACTGGTTGGTAAAAGAGGTTTTGGACTTAAACAGACCCTTTCAACCACGTGTCAGAAAAGGCTATCGTCATATGTGCGTATTTTCCAGTCTTTTTCCCCCCGAGTCGCAAATCTGTGACATCATCAAAACATGATTGGTCAATTGCGCTGATGGTCCTGAAGCAAGATTAATTATTACGTTCCAGCAACAACACCAGCATGAGGACACAAACCTTCTTCTCCAGTTAAAAAAAAAAAACACGTTTGTTTCTCAAACCCCAACAAATGTCAAATCATTGTCATTTTAATAATTTTGTGAAAGTGAAAATGAAAATTGCAATGCTGAAATGATCATTCCCACAAATCGTAAATCATACCCCAATCATAACATCTGCTAAAATATTCTCTGTTTTTATTCTCCATGTGATGTCGTGCTGCTGTGTCAGCAGTACGTTAAATTGAGAGGGGCAAAAACACCCATGCATGTAAACTTATTTCAAGATCAACACTTTAAATGAGGGGTAGTTTCCTGCTTTTTGAGAAGTTGATATTACTATCTGAAGAAATGCCTTGTTTACTATAAATGGTACGTTTTCTAGCACGTGAACATTGGAATCACTCTGAAGTGGACATCTCGTTCGTTCAAAATACCCCTCGTTTAAAGATACCTACTCCATTTATGCCTTCTCAAATTAGTGGCCAGTATACATACAGCAAGCAGGTAAAATGTTCCCCTTTATTTTATATAATACATACTAAAGGACATGACTACCATTATGTGATCAGCTTAAACTCACAAACAAAGCCTTAAACTGTAGATCTAAAACTGTGTGTTTGTGGGTGTGACCGTGTGCAGCAAGTTGATGCTTCAGAGTTATGAACCCGTAAAGTCAGAGAAAAACAACAAGGCTGAGTCCAGGTTGTGTTGTTGTTTTCGTTTTAGTTTGTTTCATTATTGCTTCAACGAATCTTCCCTTCAGTCGTCAGAAAAATATCCTCTATGAAAACATATTTCTTCCTTTAAACTATATCACGTGATTAGGCACAAACTCTTAAATTCTCTATAAACATGTGCGTACACACACACACTCAAGCACAGATGAAACACCGACACAAACGACGACTCTTGTTCTCGCGCTCTCACATTAATGATACAAACAACTTAGAACAGAACTTAACTGACAGCAGCTGCCTACTATGAGTTTTCAAAATGACCTCAAAATCACACTCAAAAGAGACAACCAAACTCTGACGTCTTTTTTCTTTTTTTTTTTAAATACCAGAGCTTTACTATAATACCTACAAATACACAATTATAAATATATAGCGATTTGTTCATATCTGTGATATGCATTTCTCAGACAAAATGGAATTGATTCCTTTGGGATTCTTTGGCCTGCCCCTCAAACCCGCATACAGTAGAAGATACTCTTCTCATCAGTGCATAGTCAAATACCTGTGGAGTTTAGCTACCCAAGTCTCAGACAGGAGGTGAACATACACACACGCTCACACATAAAGAATCTCCCTCTCTGTCTCGTTTTCTCATGCACTAACACGCACATGGCATCCAGAGAGGATTAGGTTAAAGGGTTGAGGCCCAGGTTTTTATGTCCAGGGTTCATGTTATCGTCTCCTAGGCGATAGCATTCTCCAGTGGTTCCTTCTCATCTGCCGTGGCATGATCTGCCCTCTGCGCTGCTGCCAACTCCTCGTTCTTCTTTAGCTCCCGCTGATATTTGGCCATGATAGCAGCGTAGGCGCAGCCGTACACTGCTGCAGCCAGCATCATCAGACACACGATCCCACACACCACGCCAGTGATGATCACCGTGGCGATTGCGTGGCGCAAGTTGACAGGCCGATGCCGCTGCTTAGGTTCACACTCTGGAACACTCCCTCCCCCTCCTCCTCCTCCTCCCCCGCCACCAAATCCCTCCCCCATTGCCATGGGGATATGGAGAGCGTGGCTGGAGGGATGAGCATGGTTGCCATGGGTGTGACCTCGCAGTAACCTCTCAGATTCCAGGTGGTGTATGTTCGCAAACAGGTAATGGTAGCTTGTGGTCATGCAGGCGTGGAAGAGCTGGTAGGGGACTTTCTGCAGGTCTCTCTCCCTCATTTCTTCTGGCTGTGAGCAAATCACCTCATCCACCACTCCACCTTTGGATCAGAGGTAAATGGTTGGATCAGAGAGGGATGGTAGGAAGGAATAAGGAGGCATGCATCAGTCAGCTGTTGTGTATTACAAGCACATTATCTGCTACTAATTGGCCATTTCCTTTGTGGCAGCTTACTCCAAGGACACCGTCATAATCATCATAGCTTAGTCTGAACCAGCCCATTACTTAAAATATTTAATAATCTAGGGTGTAATGTCTTATTTTAATAGGCTATATTAGCAATATAGTGATATGATTAAAAGCTAAACCACAGGAGCCAAAAGAATCAAGCGTATTGGAGTGTTAAGATTGGACTGCCCTCTGTTTGTCCCGTAAATCTCTTTATTATTCACCTCTCTCTGTAACCATGTCGAGCTTGCTCGGTCACACGCTGCCTGCCTGATTAACCACTGGCTTTCTGTTAAGCACACATCCTTGTATCTGGTTCCATTGTTCTGTTTTGCAGTAATTAGAATTTCCAGCCTTTAAGACAAAAGCTGTGTCAGGGTAACACTGGCATGTAGGCGGGCCAGCCAACTCCAGAGCGAGCCTAGCTTTCACTGTACAGTGGTTATTTTGTTATCTAATGCATGCTAGGGTTGGTCTAGCATAGAAAATAATGTAGCCTGCAATTTAACTCTTAATCACCCGTGTTCACTCCATCTCTGGCTGTAGAGATCAGCACCATGGCTGGAGGAGCTGCTGCGTAGAGTGTCTAACATCACAGTGTCTCAAAGGAGATTGTTAATGCTGCATGGCCCTTTTTTTGCTCAGCTTAAAGGTCATAACATGTTACAATAAAGGCTCTATGGTAAATATTGTAAATTGTCACTATCACACCTCTAATACAGAAACCGTACACAGTAGTCATCAGTTGGTAATAATAGTGTAAAAGCCGCAACAACCTGAATTCCTTCCACGGCTAAAACCAATAACATGAGACACACACACACACACACGCATGCATTCCACCAACTTTAATATCTGGACAGAGCTTTTAGCCTGGTCTTAACTCCGCTGTGTCAATCTCTCCAATGACAAAATATATAAACACTATATCCATTTGGGGTCTATTTTAATCCCTGAAAGAGACTCTTGTCTCATTGTGTGAACTGGCATCCAGTCCTGACATTTTCTACTCTGGTACACTAGTAGTTTTAGGATACTTAAAGGTTAGTATTACCATAATGTATTATTAACATAATTTTATGGCAGGAAAGGCATTAAGATGGACGGATGCTGGAAACATTACAGACATTGCCCAGCTATAGCCTAAAGCTACAAGTGGTCTAACCTTTAAAGACGTAGCTCTCCAGCCAGAGCTTGAGGCCCATGAGCTGGCAGTCACACCTCCAGGGGTTGCCTCGAAGTGTGAGGCTGTCCAGGCGGGTCAGGGCCTCCAACAGGGAGCGGTCCACTCGTGTTAGCCTGTTGTGCGCTAGTCCCAGGTGGCTTAGGTTCCTCAAACTGTCCGCCATGGCTCCAGGAAAGCCCCACAGGCTGGAGAAAATGACATGGCAGGGAAATAAGACACAGTGAGTTTACAGTGTGCGTCGAAAATGGGTGAATAACAAAATATCTGTTCCAGTTTTTGTCGCTTAACCTGTTGTGTGAGAGGTCAAGGTGTGAAAGCGAGCGGATAGGTCCAAGCAACCGCTTGTCAAGCTCTCTCAGGTTGTTGTTGGCCAGGCTGAGGCGCTGTAGAGTTCTGAGACCCAGCAGAGCGGTCGGTGAAACAGACGTTATAGAGTTATTAGATAGATCGAGAATGCGTACAAGGGGTATTTCTCGAAAAGCCATTGATCCCAGGCCCCTGATGCGGTTATCTTGGAGATACAGTTCTTGGGTGTCTGGATGCAGTCGTCGGGGGATGTCATATAGGCCTCGACCCCGGCAGTCTACTACTTTGGTGTTGCTGTTGCAGACACACTCCTTTGGGCAGCAGTGCGACAAAGACAGGAGGGAGAGGAGGGCACACACCAGTACCACTGTGGAGACAGGGGGACGCAATATTGGATTAGATGTTTGCAGCTAAATCTAAAAAAAAAATACAGCTACATATATATTTTTTAAAGCTATTTCTAAAGATGTGATCTCCTTCATCATTACCCAAGTCTACTATTACATAACTGCATGGGCTCCATTCAAACCACAGTGTTCAACTGCCATCATGACCGCCATCTCTGAAGTACATAAATGTCACAGCCGTCTTTTGGTTTGGCATACATATTTGAAATTTACAGCTGAAAATAAGGTCTTTAGAAAACTGTTCACTTTGCTTTTGCTCACATAGCGCTGTTCTTTGTCTGATAAATAAGAAAGTAAACTTATTACTAATATGCCAACTCCCACCTCCCACCCTCCCTTAGACAGTGGCCCTTGGTGACTTCACCAAAGCTTCATAACCCTTCACCCACACTCCACCCACACACAAATCCATACACAGCAGATACTGGGTGTCTGATTCCCTTTGAGATGACTTCACATGTCCATCGCTTGTGGAACGTTACAGCAGTATTTATAGCCCTGGCTTGACTAGCTCGAGGCTCGATGAAATGAATCTCAAGCCTGGGCATGTAACTAGCTCACAAGTTACAGTCCTAGAACCTGGAACAATAGATAAGCTGCACGATGTTCATGTCTGTAAACACAACAGCTAAACAGCTGTTCTTCTGACTGGTGCAGCAGCTATTTGGGAATGGTTCCAGTGAAATGGGAATTATCTCATTTTTTCCCACTGGAATCTTTACCTAAATGATGCCTTACTATGATTCTCACATCACTGTAACATATATCCACATCAAATTATGGAAACACTGTGCAGCCATCAACTCTAATAACCATAAAACCACTGACGGATGTTGATTTGAAGGGGCACTATGTTGTTTTGGAGACTGAATAATAAGCTGCTCTCGGAGGAAAATAAGGTTACTGGAAGTGAGAAAGGTGGCAGGGTCCGCCAAATATAAACAAAGTAAAACGGTATGATATTGTGTTGTCCTTTAAGTTCAGTTTGTTTGTCAGTTTATTCAATCATGAAAAGAAAAGGACGTTTTTTGGGGGAGGGGTTTGTTTAGGCATAAAAAATCAGTCAATGATGATTTTTCTCTTCTGATTAAAATTTCTTCCCCAAAACTACACAGTGCACCTTTAAATTGGACAGCACAATCGAATTGTTCAAATGCTGTGGTCACACATGGAAAATGTAATGCGTTTACTTCCATATTCTAATATAAATTGTAACATTTGCAACATAGTCTACTAATCAGACTGACATCTACAAGCATGTCAAAATCACTTTGTCCGCCTGGCTGTTTAGGCTGCCAGGTTTAGAGAAGGCGCAGGTGTTCCCAGGTCTAATCTCAGGTGTTAGTTCGGTACAGTGGCAGTGTTGCTGTTATAATATTGCTGCAACAAAACCCATCAGAACATGGCTGGGTTGAGATTTAGCACGCTAAAGTGCAAAGCCCTGTGTTAATTGCATCTTCGCCAGTGCACGGAGAGAGTGTGTGTGTGTGTGTGTGTGTGTGTGTGTGTATCCAAGGATGCTTTCGATCACACTTGCACATAAACAAACTCATATACATACAATGCATACGTGGACACAGATAAACATCATCAGCCCAGTGGAGCGTTGTAACAGCAGCTCTGGAATGAGGTCAACACAGGAGAATGGCTCTTTGCTCTGATGTGTCCCTCCAGCCCCAAAGTACACACACAGAAGCTTGCAATGACATGCACACACAGCCCACATTAAGCACCACTTCAAATCAGCTCTGTAGCTGTGTCAATAACGGGGAACACTCAGAGGCAATTTTGATGTGCAGCTATAAGCGGAAAAGTGTGAAAGTAATGCCGCCATGTGTGTTGAATCCACTCAGTTATACAACAGTTTACACAACATACTGGTCTCAGCAGCCCACCTTGCCATGTAAATGTGCAAATACACACACACACACACACACGTACGCACAAATGCATTCGTGTTGATATTCTTCCCCTACCTCTCATATCTGCCAGTCGTCCTTGGGCCGCTTGCGTTCGATCTTCTTTTAGCTCCCCCTTTGGATTCTATCGACTGTCATTGGTTGATGATCCATTAGCCATCAGTGAGGTTGTGATGAGCTGTCCCGACTCTCATCTGTGTAGGCGGATATCGTCAGTAGGTACGAATTAGAGCGGCCAAGATCAGCGGCGGGAACCTGCGTTGCCCTCAGGATCCCCAACACTGCCGGTGAGGGCATGAAACCCCATCAGAGCGGGCAGATCAGAGCACAGAGCTTACTGCCAGCCAGTCTGGGAATCACTGGAGTTAGGGAGCTCTGCCTCTATCTATCTCTCTCTCTCTCTCTCTCTCTCTCTCTCTCTCACTCTTGCTCTATATCTCTCTGTGTAGCTCTCTCGCTCTCTCTCAACCTCTCTTTCTGCCTCTTGTATTTTTCTTCATGCTGCATTTTTTCGCCTTTGTTTCTATTTTCCCTATCTTCTCGCTTGATTAGATTTTATTTCTGCTCCTCTGTTGAATCCAAATCCACACTCTGACCTCTGTGTTTGTGTGTGTGTGTGTCTCTCTCTCTCGATCTCTCTTCATGTTTTGCTCTCTGGCTCTCCCTGTCCCCAGTTGTATTGGTGAGTGTGACGGTGTGTCAGCTCCCAGCAGACAGCTGTGCCTCTTAAATCACAGCGCGCACACACACACACACACACACACAACACGTACGCTGACATTAACGCTGCCTCTTATTGCGCTGGCAAGAGTTGAGCAAGACAGAATTAGATCTGCGTTGTGTTGCGTTGCATCTACACAAACACTCAAACACTTTTGCAACACACAGCGAACACAGTCGGAGGATGCCCGTTGCTGTGGCACGCTCTGATGATGTTATGCATGAGCCGTGGGCAGAAGGGCTGGCAGAACACGCCCCCAGCACAGCAACACAAAACGCACGAATGCACACTTACACATGCACACACGCACACAGCAGGATATTAAGCTGTTGCAGTGAATTTACATGGATCTTTTTTCCTATTTTATATATTTATTTTTTCCTGTGCATGTAAATGGATTGGCTGTTAAGCTGATACGAGCTCATGGGTCGCTTGAAGGAGAAGCAAAAAACGAACAAAGGAAGGGGCAGGGAGAGATTAATGATCAAATCATTTCTAACGATGGAGTATGATTAAGCTTACACGCTGACCTTGGCATGTAGTACCCTCCCTTGTATTTGCCCTCCTGTCCATCCATATTTGGATCCTTTCTTTCTGCTGAAGGGCATGACAATTATTTTCATTATGTCATATACAGTAAAAACTGAAGTCAATTTGTGTCTTCAGCTTATATTTAGTCAATTTATTGTGGCGAACGTGTGAAGATATCAGCCTCGGGAGGAATTAATAAACACCTGAAGATGCTTTGAAAATACATGAATGCACCTCACACACACACACACACACACACACACACTCGTACATGCACGCTTGGGTGCTCATGTGCAGCTACATAGGAAAATACATCCTCAAATGTGTGATGACACCTTTCTATTGGCTAAAAGCCCATATGGGTGATGTGTACAGACAGTCTGTTGTGTTTGCGCTGCACCGTCTAAAAATGTTAACCATCAAGTGAGAGGGGGAAAAAAACAACGTGCCCTACTATTCCTCCTCTGCAGATTGTCATAAATTATCACCATGTGGATCGCCTGTGACGCATTTTATGCATGTGGCATGAAGGCCTTGAGGGCAATCTACAGAGATGTTTTGCATGATTAGAACATTATCTTTTCTATTAAATATTACAGCGCATTCACTGCCAGATTTTAAGATAATCTGAATCTCTTTGCAGCACCGATTAGTCAGGTCTCAATTTTGTCTCAATAAGAGTGCACGGGAGAGGAGAAGCCAGCGGAGCCAAAGTTTTGTAAGACTATCGGCATCCTTGACAACAGCCTCATGTTCTGCTCATCGTCCGAATGTTGCTCAGCATCTCGACATGATCCCACCGTGTGCTCAGATTCAACACCATTTGCGAATCAGACTGTCGGTTTTTATGACACTTTTATGTCGGTTTACGTTTGTCCTAGATGTGTTTCTGCTGTCACTAAGATGTGAATTGATGCAGAGAAACACACGTACATGATACACATGAGCATGTACCCGCACAGACTCAGATGCACTCTGCTGCTCTGATGGATGTACACATTTGTACGATCCTTATTAGAATCCCAAATACCTGTAGGATTTAACGCGTTTGTCAGCTCTCCCTGCCTGGGATTGTTCCGATAGGAGATTGGTGATGGGGTGGATTTGGAGGGGATTTGATGTCTCTTCATCTTTGGACTTATAAACCCAGCTCAGGGCATAAATAGCCCCAAGTTCTTAAATCATACCAAGGGGAAATTAAATGTTCCCCCGTAGTACAGAAAATTCCCGAGTATTAGTGAGACAGATTTGGGCTTTTGTCTTTTTGTGCTGAGCCGACTTCCAGGTGGCAGCCAACACCAGTGCACTTTTAACCCGAATGCAGTTTTGCAAAGCAAACTCCATGTTCTGCTCATACTGGATTTATGTTTCAATGAATTATTTTCCTTGCAGCATAAGATACTATATTATATAACTATATAATATTGCGATATTCCCTCTAAATGGACAACATTAGATGTCAGATGGTGTTATTTTTACATCTTTAAATTATTTGAAGGTTTCATGTGTCAGGATTTACAGTATTTTCCGACAACTTAATCAGACCTCCTTATCTTTTTTCCGTCCCAGTCCCTATTTGCTTTATTTGTACAGCTTTTTTTATTTTACAGTAGATGATCCTGTCTTTTATTGGCTTAATGATCCAGGTTCTCCCTGGTTTTATACCATGTGTGTTTCCATTGCTGTTGCCCAGCATCTTAAATTAGCCTCTCCTCCTGGGTTTTCCATGTGGGTGTAGAAATGGTGGGCTGCTGAAAGGATCTGGCAAAGCTTATGACGGGATAATCTGCACCTGTTCCTCTGGGCAGGGGCTAAAACAGGCCACAGCAGCGCCCCGCTGCACTTAAACAATCACGCAAACACACAATCACACTAAAAGAGCTGCAAGCCAATAGAATATTTCTCACTGATGATGTTCAATTCATGTGTTGACATCCAGTGAAGCTTGCTGTAGTTTTTTGGTTTTAAGCCACCGCTTCAAGCTTTAAGTGAGGTTTTTTATTTTTTGTATTATTCGTATCCTTTCTCCAGTACGTGCGCACTCACTTTACTGAATCGTTCACAAACAACACAGTCAAACAAACAGTGTAACTCTTTGGAAGCAAATATATACCAGTGTATATATACAGTATACTACGTGTAATGACCAACAATAAAGTTATAGGAATACTTACTCTGAAATGCAGTATATTATGATAATAGTATTAGCTGTTGTAGTGTGTTGTAGAATCATTCAATCATTATTTTTTCATTAACAACTCAAGGATGCTATGTTTTCATCCATGTCCAAATGGTGGTTTGGATCAGGTCAGGATAAAGGGACTGATCCAGATATTTTTTCTGACTTCCTTTAATATTGCCAGCCATTTTCGTTTATTTCTCAGGGAATAATGCGTGGATCTTGCTGAAAAACATCAGGGGTATTTAGGTGGCTGGCATCTGTAAGTGAGTACAATTTGATGCAGATCCAATCTGAATCTAGCAAAATTAAATGTGTTTTATTTGATATTGGATTAGGCATGATTGAATGAAAAGGGACTGTCGGCCTTGGCGGAGGCGTGAGTTCCATTTTTAGTTATATAAATATATTAAATATCATATTAACAATCGGATGATATGAATCATATGGCAGTAAGATGACAGTGACTTGATATTTGTACTAACACAACAGTAAGATATTGATCCCAATCTGGTCAAATACTTGACGCTCTTTTAGATGTCAAAAAAAAAAGGGATTGGTCATTGATCACAGCACATTATATTTTTTTGTGTTCTGAAGACAGTTTTGCCGTTTGTGGAACTTAACTTAACCATATATTTGACATTCTTTCACATTATGCCTGATCGAGGTGTGTTTTAAATCAAGTGTGTGAAGAAAACAAAGCCTCTTGAAAACATGTATTACACGCCTTGCATTTAATTTCTTCTTAGCGTGAAATATCTTCAGACTGTGGACAGCAAGCGAAGGATTTGTATTACTAGTTTCTGATGATGGGCCGATTGTTTATTCACTCCATACAGTAAATTCGATCAATACACTGTACCTGCTTTAATGTCCCAAATTAAATGCCACATTCTCTTCCATTCAGTTTACTACCTGCGGCTGCTCTGCATTTGTATGACGCTCTAAAATGTTCTCCTGGAAAGACTTACAGACCCCCAAAAGCATGGTAACCCCCCCACTGAGAGAAAGCCAGGGTCTGAGTCTTAGTAGCAGGGGGTAGAGGGAGAGGAGGACTAGGAGGAGAGGAGGGAAGTTAAAGCCTGCGGTGAATGTGTCAATCTTTCCTCTGCCGACTCTGGAAAAAAAACTGACACATTTAATGTCAGCTACTTTTTTTTTTTTTTTCCAGTCAAGGAATTCTGGTCAGATCTGTGCATTTAGGGACCTGCTGGGATGAGGCTTATGGGAGAGAGAGCAGCTCTGTATACCAACTCTGGAAATGCCTGTCGGGGTAACAACAGGGAGGCAGACTGAGGAATGGGATGGATTTCATGTGGGCAAGGGGAGAGCGGTCTGGTTCAGAATCGTGTGAAACTCCATTTAAAGTGTGGTTAGAGGCATCTGTGAACATGTGAGCAAATAGTACAGTGTTACGCACACATACACTAAGCCTTCCAGAGAAATAAGCTGACACATGTATGATGCAGGGTGTAATTGCTCTTTTGGCCCATTTTGGCCAGCAGGGTTTTGTTGCAATGGATGTGTTCTCTCACTATGGGGTTAATGAAAGATGCACTTTGACACTGTGTGTATAGTAATAATCTCTCTCTTGCCTGTGGGATGACTTCTTGTGTGATACAGATCACAGTGCGCCTGCACACAGAGCACACGCATGTCCTGTCACTACATCTCAGTGACTGTGTTGTTCTCTTTCAGCTGTGGGCATCCAGATGAAACTGGATTTCTTTCAGAAGAAATTCTGGACAGCCAGCAGACAGGTACACATGGATACACATTCAGCATAATTTAAAAGAAAAAAAAGAATGTTTAGCATGCTAAATTTGCTTTGTCATAGATTGTCCTTTTCATATTTCTACATGTTATACTGTTGGATTTTTTGGGTCGAATTTTAAAGGTACAATATGTAAGAATTTGCCAGTGCTAAGCTTGGGAAGCATTGGTGTTTACACACCTAGCGCAGTAGCTTTGAACCAGGACGGGCTGGGGCTAGCTGGTTATAGCATTATATAGCTTTAGTAGGTATAACTGCATCACAACACATAGACGTCATAACATAATCTTACATATTGCACCTTCAACACATAAAGGTCATTAATCTGTTTCCTTCCATTTATTCATCTGAAAATGATTTTAGAGGACAGTAAAGGTTTTCAGCTGACAAAAGGAATCAGTGTTCTCGACTGAACAGCCCAAATATTTGCTGCGACCCGTCGATACAGTACGCAGATGTCTGTTTTCTTATCTTACAGTGTGCAGCATTGGATGGGAAATGCTCTATAAGCTGTGACGACGAGGTAAGTCCGCCTTCCTCTTTCCGATCAACCGCCTATGCCTTTGTCGCTTTAACTTCTCACAGCTCTAACACTTTGTTTTCTATTTTGCAGAACATTAACTGCTACCTCATTGATAACAATGGCTTCGTTCTGGTGGCAGAGGACTATACTCTGGTAAGACATCGACACACAAAGAGTCAAACGAGATGGTCTGTTTGAAAGTAGTCATAGTTATCATTTTCAAATGTATTTTTTATTCATTACCCACTCACAGTGCAGAATTGTATCGTCTGCGTATCACAAACGAGGCCAAACATGGGCTAGCTACTCCATAACATTTCCAAGCTTTTGTGTCCCCGTTCCACCTCTTGACCACTCAGCTCATCCAACCAAGGCCTCTTAATGTGAGTCTACTCTGTGCCCTCTGAAAATCCAAGGGTGACTGTGCCTTTGCTGTTCGGGCTCTGTCACTCTGGAAAAGTCAACCCCTCCTCAGATCTGCTGAGTCTGTGCACAGCTTTCGAAAACTTCTTAAAACCCATTTTTACTGACTTGCTTTCCTGATCACGGGGCTTCACTTTATATAATAAAGACTTGTTTCACATGTACGCCATTTATTTATCTGTATCCTGTTCAGCAACTTGTATCTTTAGGTCCTTTGATAAATACATTTTTTATCTAACAACTAAATGTTGTTTCAGGGAAGACATTTTGACCAGAAGAGAAAGATCTTCATTTTTTATGCCTAAACAAATGTTCTTCATTCTCATGACTGAATAAAATTAGTAAACAAACTGACCGTGAAGGACAACACAATTTCAAACTGTTTTACTTTTTATATTTGCGGAACCCTGTCACCTTTCTAGCTTCTAAATTTGAGTTCTCCAAAACTACATAGTGCCCCTTTAATAGACACAATTGTGTCAGTATACAAGTTACACTATGTAAGAGAGGTTTAAGATCACATCAGAGTACATGTGGTGAGTCAGTGATGAGCATGTTGAACTCCAACAATGATCTAAAAATTACTCGCCTCCCTCTTTATACAATATCCTTCCTACGTCTCATGCATATTGTTTTTTTCGACTGCTCTCAAGGAGACATGGTGCTGCCCTAGCAGATACCCTCTGCTTAGCTGTCACCAGACATGCTGTCACTCCGGCTCTGGCTCATCTAGAAGCCAGTCCGCTGGCTGTCACTGCCCTTCCTTTCCCCTGCATGTCCTTTTCACGTGTCTCTCACTCGCTGGCTCCTCATTCCATCTTAATTTGGAGGTGATGGAGGAGGGGGGGTGATAAAGGGTCCTCATGTCAAGTTGTTTCATCTCATGTGATTATATAGTGAAAGTGCCATTTGGGTAACATTAATGTGATCCGGCAGTGTTTTGTATTAAACTTGCGAGTGGTCTTGAGTTGGGCTTTTGAGGCAATTCCACGCTGTTTTTAGGAGGTTTCAGGGGTGAGATGCAGCTGGTCGGACTCTCCGCCTCACAGGTGTCGAGAAAATTACAATGCAGAGGGATGGAGGGGGAATCTCCCCCTCCCGGTCCTAATAGATGCTGATGGTTTGATAGCTTTTTTTTCCCTCTGGCGTCACCTGGCCTGGAGCAGTTTGGACAGCCAGGAGGTCTCGAATCATGTTAGTCGGCCAGGGTTCACATGGGTCCCTATAATCCTTGATAGTTGGGTAAAAATCAAGGTCTTGAAAGTTTTTGAAAATAGAAATAAACCGACATGGGCCATTGAAAGTGGCTGAATTTATATATTTCATCTCAGAATGGAAATTGGAGTTCTTTTGATATTTGTATAACTTTACGTGAGTAAATAGGATACATTCCACTGCCTGCACATGTGTAGTGTCTGTGAGCTCTGTAAAGCCTTATAGGTCTTATTATAAAAAATCTTTGTGTTGAAACTGTAGTTTTCTTTGTTCTGTGTCTCAAACTGTGCCGTCTTAGATCCCTGAGTTGAGGGAATTGGGCCTAGGAAGTCTGAGGAAACTCCTTGAATTTGCTTTTTCATAAAATGTGACCCTGCTCGTTATGCTGAAACAATCAATTGTTAACATAAATGTAATGGACAATATAATCAATCAGTGATTCAAGCCTTTTATCAAGCTTCTCGAATGATATGATCTATGTCAACACAACTTTAGCCTCTTTCAAGGTGCATGGAGAAAGCAAAATGTCTGAAAAGGTCAACAACAATTCTTGTATGCAGAACTCAACTGACAGACCAAAGCGTTCTGGTTTGTGGCCTACATCTGGTTCTTTCTTTGTATTTGGCTAGGATGAGGGGATGAGGTGGTTGTTCTCTCTGCAGACTATCAGAAACCGCCTCAAATGTATTTGTTTAGTTTGAAAATGACCAAATATTTGTTTGTGCTGTGGGAAGCTTAATGTGTGGTAAATGTCATTCATAGTTCGGTACCTAAAAAAAGACAGCAAGTACAATTGAATCACTGACTTTTGTCTTGGCCACATGGTCATTTGCGGAACAGATAAAGGGAAACCGTGGACTCTTAAACAATGTCAGAGGGATGGTGCCTGCATGCTTTAGGGTTTGGTAATTGACAGTTTCTCTCATCCAGTTTGATCTGGACTTTGCAAGTGACAACTGTTTAACCTGTGAGAGCATCTAGCATTATAAACACATCTTTTATGGGGATGTTAACATCCCCTTAAATGTTTTTTAAGGGGATGTTAGTTTCATATTTACATTTTGTTATGACTTGTTTTATTAAATTAAATCAAATCCCTTTCCTCTCTTTTCTCAGACAGGGAAATTCTTTGGAGAAGCAGAGGGAGCTGTAATGAGTAAGCTTCTACAGATGGGATCTTTCAAGAGGTAAGTATTTCAAACTGCACGTGTGTGTGGGTGTATGAGTTTGTACTTAGAAGTGCCAGCACAAGTGCATGTTTGAGTGTGTGTGTGCGTGCGTGTGTGTGTGTAGGCATGTGTGTAAATGTATGTGCATAATATCAGGCAGGCCACAGAATGAGAGCATGTCTCCCCTCGCGCTGACAGCTCTTAACTTGGCCAATCGTGTTGAGCTATTCAGCGGTGAACTCCGACCCCTCGCTCAGCAGAGTTCTCCGTTCGGGGATTACAGCAAATCTTTTCCTGAAACGAAGGAATTAGGCAAAACTTGAAGTCACACACATGTAGACACATTCACGCATATACTGCATGTTGCCGAGCCGTGTCTCCTGGAAAACGCCAGGAGCGGTGGGTGGCGACTCTCTGCCATTAATTTGGAAATTTAACCCGGGAGGATAACTTTCCCAGTTTAAGAGAACAGAAGCGCAGAGAAATAAACAAAGACGGACACATATTGTGGTTTGACGTTGGAGTTGGACTGGTTAAATCTAAAAAATGTTGGCATCTTAAGAACTTAGTTGCACAGTTCAACGTTAAGTTTACGTTCAGATAGCAGCTCCGCTACATTTCTAGTCGTGCCTTTGGGATGTGGGCGAGGAGATTTTTAGCCACACTGTCTCAGTGCATAAAAATCACGGGTGACAAATCATCGCAGAAGTCGACAACCACGCCTGTTTATCATCGGGATGAAGCTCAAAAGCTGACAGCGAATAGTTTACAGTCCCACTCATAAACACAAAGAGGCCTACGAGTGCCTTCGCTGAATCTTTTAAATGTCGGCCGATGAGGGATTGTTCAAAATTAAGGACGACAAATGATGAATGAATAATACGACTCGTGTCGGTGAAGCATTAGCATGATGAGTAATGCAGCTCATAGGTTCTAACACTAATAAATCCAATATGATCTGTCTTAACCCAGTGCCATCTGCTGGGAATAAATCTGCTCAATTGCGGCATGTTTTTTTTGTCTTGATTAAAAAACATTAAAGGCGTTTTTAAAGTGTTCCACTTAAAGTTGACACAAGCTGGCAGCCTCGATTTATCCGTCAGCGTCTGGGCTGCCGATGAAGACGTGCACGTGCGCAGATTATTTTGAATTACTTCAGGTTTATCCGTCTTTTTCAAATGAGCAATGAAAAGAGAAGTCAATGAAAAGCTCCCATGCACAGCGAATGGAGGCCACGCTCGCACAGTGTCCACACAACTATGCAAACACACACTCGTAGACAGATATTACACTGGTCTGAGTTTGCTGCTAACACCATTATGTGGCCTGGCTTAGTGCTAATTGGTTCCTGGCTGTGTGTTGGAGCTGTGTGTCACCGGTTCCGCGACTGAGGTTTGAACGTCGCCTCCGGCTGCGGATAGACCGGGCCGACTCAGGCATCACACACATGCTCGCGCACAAAGCATTGTCAAGTATATAGTGACTTATCCACAGGCTATGAGAAAGACTGTCCAGTGTGTAGGTGTGCGTGCGTATGTGTGTGTTAGGAACCCCTTCAATAACCTCTCGCAGACAGACCCAGACCTCACACCCTCAGGGTCTACTAAGCCTTTAAATCCTCCGATATCCCCCCAATATCCCCAAATCATCTGCGCACACACACACACACCTTCCTACATCACTTTGAGGAACCTCTCGGGAAGCTCTCTGCTTTCACTTGCTTTCCTTTTCCCATTCTTGCCACATCCATCCAATATATTATCCGTAGGTAAAGCGCCAGTTATAGCAGAGGTGGGATCTTTGCTTCCTGCTCCCACACAGCCGTCCAGAAGGCCCCGCAGGCGTGTAATAGTAGAGATAATGTGTGAATCAAGGCTTATATCACCTTATCCGGGAATGTATCTTCCCTGACAAATGCACTGCTTATTAAAGTCAAGTCTGTGAAAACATTCTCTCTATCTTTACCTCGTTTTATCTCCATTTCTGACGTCTCACTCTCTGTCCCGTCTTTATCTACTCAGGGTCACTCTGTATGACTACCAGGCTCTATGTTGGGTTTTTTCAGAGAGCAGTGACAGCGGCCACACACTGTTGGATGTGAGTACTGCATTTTTCACTGCGCAGATCTACTTTTGCAAAGCTGGAAGAACACACTATCTGTTTTTAACATCTGATCGCTGTTTCCTCTCTCTCTTTTTTCTTCAGCCTTACTTTGCTTTCTTTTCCGTCATGAAGTGGATCCTGACCGAGCTTGTCATGTAAGACTTTCTGTGTATGTGAGTGTGTCTTTTTGTCCGTTTGTAACAGCACACGCTTGCCGCACACATGAGCACTCTCGAGGACTCGTACGGTGGCCTCCCCTGTCAGATGAGGTTAACCGTGTGTTTGTGACTGCACATCAACTGTATGTTTGTTTACGAGCTCCTCCACATGTATGACGACTTGGCCATCAGTGATCATGAGCTGTAATGGCTACCTGATGTTTCCTGTTGTGCGGGTGCTCCTGTGATGCCATGTTGTGGTCGCGGAGTCTTCCTGGGTGGTCTGTTGTGGCCACAGTGCATCATGGGAGGTTCGAGTTGTCTGTGCTGATTTTACAGGCTGTCACAGTGCGGAAAGTATTAGTGATTTTTTTTAGATTTATGGGTTTGATTTTCCATGCGTGCTTTACTGCGCTTTATTTAGTTAAGATATGAATTATCACAGAGTCAGTGGGACTATATGTAAAAGTTAGAAACGTTCAAAACTTTGTAGTTATTAACTTTGTAAGATCAGAACTGCAGGGAAATTATTCACCACTTAAAGGTACACTCTGTAGTTTTAAGATCATCATAGCCTAAACAAACTCTTCGTTTTCACGACTGAATAAACAAACTGACAACACAATATCAAACTGTTTTACTTTTGATATTTATATAAAATGTTTTTATATATTTGCCACCACCTTTCTAGCTTTAGTGTTTTTCACTGAAGCTAGAAGGACAGCTTGTTTATTAAGTTATGGAAAAAATCCTATTTTAGAGTTTGTATTATTACCTCATTGATATTGTAAATATTAAAATTCTGAGTTTGAATTTCTTCTCTAAACTACAAAGTGCCCCTTTACCTCACATGATAAATTTAAGATTCAGCCCAAACCTGAATTGTCTGAAAGGCATACCAATAATTCACATTTGTCTGAAGATATTTTAAAAAAAGTTTGTCATGATTTGATTAATGATTTGACTCGATCTAACAAGCATATAAAACTGGTGGGACTCTGTCAATGTGCAGAGTTTCGTATCGGTGCCATGTCTTCTTTGAAATTAACATTTTCCTCACCATAGTTTTTGAGGAAACTTTGATCTTTTATGTAAAACATGGTTGGAATGCAGCAGAGAGAGTTCCAGTATGTATTATAAAAGTGTGTGTTGGAGTGTATTGTTATGGCCGATGTCTCCTTCATATTTAGATTCCTGGTCGAGTTTAACTTGTACAGCTGGTGGCACTCTGACCTCACAGCTAAAGGTAAGGACGCACTCTTCAGTAATCTGCTTGTTCGCTCTCACTCAAGCACACACTCATATAAAAGTATACAGTTTATACTGTCATTTTAATGATAGTTTAGATACAAAAAGCACTGTTTATGTACATGCCTCGTGAATTTGATGCATGCACACGGCACTGTGTAATAAGTACTGTGAGTGCTGCTCAAACCACTCGTCATATTTTATTTTGAATGTCTGCTGAAGTTGAGAATACTCACAATGGTTATATTTGATCCATGAAGTGCTAAATAATTTTGATCCTCAAACAACGATCACTGTTCAAACATTACGATTTACCTAGAAAAATAATCATTCCAACTGCACATTTATGTAATTTGTTGTAAGTTGTTATGATGATTATATGTTTTTTTTTTTTAACTAGAATCCTTTACAACTAAAAAGCGGATTTTTCCTGGAACAAAAAATCTCAGCAGCAGCATTCATTACACACATGAATTACATGTCAAATGGATCCGTATATATTTATTTATTTATGGTCTTTAATTTCAGTAACAAATATAACCATTGGGGGAAAAAAAGAACAATTGGAAAAAGTTATTTTTCGTTCAAAGATACGAAACAATTGTTTTCCTAAAAATACAAATAAAACAGGAAAACAAAAAAGAGCAAAAAACTATTCTTTATTCTAATTGTTTTGAACTTAATAAATGTTATCTCAAGGGTTATAACTCAACATATCCATGTGCAACAAAAAACAAATAAGACTTAATTTTTCAGTTTCATAAAAAGATTGTTTTGATCATACGAAACGTTGCTGTCTCGCTAAGAATAGAGAGAAAATAAGGTTTTAAAATGTCTCAGGTAAAAAGTACACATAACATAAATGTTTTTTTTATCCGCATTTACATATTTAGTTCTCAGAGAATAACGACGAAAACATTCACTGGCGCGTACACTGTCTGTCTCTTTGTCCCAACGCTTGAGTTCACATGGAACAAAGTTCATTTCATACAGTATAAACAATCAGTGTTCTCACCACTGACCTTCTGTCTTCATGTTCGCCATCTACCCTCCATTTCCTCCCTGGTCTGCGTCAGTGTGACCACTGGAAAAACAGAATAAAGAGGCGCAATCCAAACCCTAAAAGTAAAAATGGCAGAACACAGAATTACCTCGAGTGACCTCAGTTCGAGAGAAAGTGTGTGTGTGCATATTTGTATTTGTTTGTGTGTCCAGAGGGGGTTATACTCGATGGTTTTATGATCTGTAAGGATGTGTGTCATATTGGAAAGTGGTAGGACTCAATATCCGCTCTGTAACGGGAGTTAAAGGCTTCTCTCTCTCTTTCTCACTCTGTCTATCCCTCCTTCTCTCCCTCTCTGGTTTTTATGTCTTTCCTTTCTTTTCCTGTCTCACTTTCTTCCACAAGCGCGCACACGTCCTCGTACGATTACCGCCGGAGCTCTGCATTCTGTGATGCCTTTTTGCTTTATGGAGTGTTGAATGCTGTTTGCCTGTCTGAATATTAAAGCCTCACTAAGCAGCATCGCATTGTAGTATTAATTCCAGCCAAAACTAATATGAAAATATTTGAACGTGAACGGGGGCGAGAGAGAGAGAGAGAGAGAACCACAAAATGAAAGTATATAAAATGCTTTCCTTGCACACTCTTATCCCGAATGAAGTGAAGCTGGCCATCGTTGCTCGCCAAGCAGTCGAGACAATTTCACAGCTGGCTAGCCTCAGGTCTTAGCAGCACTTTCTATATCTTTTTACAATAGAGACACAGGCCTGTGACACACAGCTGAAACACCCCAATTTAGCAGCCCGTAACCCAATCTACACAGCCTCTCAGCCTGAACTAATCCCAGACGTTTATACGTGTAGGCTGCATTTCTCACATGCACGGAGTTAATATACAAACCACACATACACACGTAGACACACACACGTACACATGTACACACACACATTCATTTTTTTCATGCAATAATGCTGCACTGCTAATTAAACCGCTCCATTTGAATCACACACATAATCCACCATCTTTAGAAATCTGTGCCAAGCCGAACTTGAAAAATAAAACAACATGTCTTTAAATGCAAATTTGGATTATATCAGTGGCCGCTTTAATAAGCCGGCTTCAAAAGCATTGACTCAAACCAGTGGATTTTTCCATCCTGCAGACTTTTTTGAAACCTCTGGGTGGCAGGAGAGTTCAAGCAATGTTGCATAAATGTCTGGCCTAGATTTACTCTGGAAATGTATCAGGACGAGATGCAGCTCTGGTCCAGAAATGCTGCTTTCTTTCAAACGTGTATATTTGCAAGGATGTGGTGTGTTTGCTTACAATCTATTTGCATAAGTATTTTAAATATATATTTGACTTTGAAATGGATGTTTTTATGACTGTCTCACTCTTTCCGTTCACTTTCTTTCTATCTATCTATCTGTCTGTCTTTCTTTCCTTCTTTCTGTCTTTCTTTCTTTCTTTTCCTTCCTCCAGCTCAGAGGATGGGTCGGTCCATGCAGGTTCCGTGTGACACAGAGTACCCGGCCTTCATCTCTGAGAGAACCATCAAAGAGAACACAGGCAACCTCGACTGTGACGGCTGCATCAAGTACGAGACACACAGATGTGCGAAAACATATTAACAACAACACATTAGATATTTATATAAATATTTGTCTGCTGTCACAAAAAGCATTTTTTTTCATATCAGCTAGCTGCTACGCTCCATATAATAAGCTAACACTGGAAAATAAATGATCCTGTTAACACTGATCATTGCAAAGTACTTTTTATCTCCATAATCCCTGATAATGAGGAACACATTTAAATCATTTGTTGTCTGATGAAAACACTTTTATCCAGGCAATCCATCACACACAGACACTCACTCTCTGCTGCTGCAGTATGAAATACGAGGCATTCAGAGATGAGTGCGAGAGGTGGAAAAAAGTGCTTCCTTTAAAAATGGGAAAATGAGTGTGGTCCCCATTAACAATTTGGGCTTTTCTGTCAGGCAATTGTGGGGTGTTCTCTGGATCCCTCCAATGGGCCCTTCATTGCTCCCAGCTGTGGAGCTGCCAGGGAAGCTCAGAACCCTGTGTGTGTGTGTGTGTGTGTGTTTTCCTTGTGTGTCCGCTGCCGGTAAAGCCCCACAAGGTCAGCAGGGTAACCACTGCCCTGGGTGCTAGGAGTAAAATGCGGTCGGGGAAGCAGTCAGACCCTAAATACACACACACGCACACACATACACACACACACACACACACACACTCACCTTCCCACCCGCCCGCACACAAATGACAGAAGCGTGCTGCAGAGAAGAATGGCCTCATCTCCACTGACGACACCGGAGCCAGATTAGCGGGCAGGGCTGTGCGCTCCGAGCAACATGCCACCTTCGAATAAATCTTTTTTAAAGCACAATGAATTTGACAAAGTAAAATGGAGTTTTTATTTCAGCTATGTGGAATTTTATAGCTCATATTAGTAATAGAGGATATTGGCGATAAACATCTGTTTCACGTTACAGGCTGACTGAGGCCCTTTTCTCTCATATTTTCATCGAGACGCGTGTGTGTGCTTTATGCTTTAGGAAATATACCCTAAGCTTTCGCCTGTTAAACCTCTCTTTACCGCGTTATGACCGCGTGTGCACGCGTGTGTGCGTGACATCGGTATTTGTATTTGTCCACGACTTCCTGATGGGTGAGACGGACTTGACAGAGCAGAAGAAACAATGAAATCTGGTGGATGATATAATGGCTTAAGTGGCCCTATAGGATGATTTAACCTCCATTAATGTGTTGCCAGCTTCTCTAGACTGTAACATGAGATTTAGGACAAAGAGTGTGTCGTGTCTATAGCCAGAGAAGGTCTTCAAGGGGACTATTAGCAACAATACTCAAAGCCATATATCCTACAGCTCCGCATGCTCTTTTTCTTTCTCCCAACCGTCCCAGATGAGCAATGTCCCGAAATGAAAGAGGTTCAAAGCTGCAACGAGCAACGGTCTCAGAGCTACACTCAGATGTGTAGACGTGGTTTCATCTGGTAGAGATTCTTGAAATATCTTTATATTCTGGGTCACATAAATAATCATAGTATTTCTATAGTTCTGCAGGTTATGATGTTGTCACTCTCAGCTTGTTAAAGGGAAAGTTTTGTTTCTTTAACCCAGCTATTTAATCAGATTTAATTCTACACCTGCAGAGGAGAAATCCTTTTTATGATATATATACCAAGAAAAAACAATCTTTACAGAGACAGCATTTATAATTAAACAGTTAGGTAATTAAATAAGTTATGGGCACTTCCTGATGCACATTTATATCTTAGTATCAAAAAAAATGGTGACTGTATTCTGGTAAAGTTACAGAAAAAAAGTAATTAGATGGATTACTAACAGGATTCCAATTTTAAAATAAATTATTAAATACTAGTCTGTAACAATGCACATGCACACACAGTATTTTTACAGAATACTCGTTAGTAAGATTTTTTCTGGTCTTTATTTTGCATGTGTTTGGCATTGAAGTCACCCAAAAGTAACGGAGAGTAATCAAGTTACATCTCTGTAATATTGTGATACTTGGATTACATTACTGACTACACTTTTTGTAGGAATTAATTAATTAATTATTTTTGTTTGAATTAAGGAACCCTTCCAACCCTGGTTATAAGCTTTTTAGCTGTATTTGTGTCAACAGCAGCTAAAAGGTAAAAATCCAGAAATCATTTGAACATTTCAAACATAGTCCTCCTAAATTTAATTTGTGTCCTGGCATCATATAAAATGTGTAAAGAGGCCTGAAGAAGAGAAAACCTGGAATCATGGTGCCCATGTTCTCCAAAACTAATAAGAGAAATGGAAACAAAATGAAATCGTTGCTCTGAAAGCTCGCCAGTCCATTTGTTGAGATTTTATTGGAGCAACTTCAACTCATTGAATAAGTAATTGCTAAATTACACATAGTAATTACTGGTCAAATTTCCCAACTGCGATGACAGGTATTTCTTAAAACCATACAGTGCGTGCAGTTATGGTTATGGCTAGTTATGCAACGATTAAATCATTGGAAAAATGTGAACGTTCTCTACGGAACACACACGCACAAAAATACTGCATTTCACCGAAAACCTAACTCAGAAGGATTTTACTATGAACGGCAGAAAAAAACCTTTGCTACTGTTCTGCATCAGAAGCATGTGGGAAACATAATGCATTGTGAAATATTATGAGTTTAAGTGCAGCCGACACTGCAAAGATAAAACATTTATCCTCATGATCAAAAAGTGTTGATAAGCTGTGCTTCTTTATATCAGCTTCAGCTACAAACTGCGTGATATGTTTCGTCAGAACTCGACAAGAAGAAATGTTCTGTCACCACCACTTTGTGCGTGTCTTTATCTCTTCTTACAGAACAACGACTTTATACTTTACATCTTTCTAAATCCTTTTTTCTTTTTCTTTCTCCGCTTTATCTCTTGTGTGTCACTCGCTGCCTGACTATGCCGTTCTCTCTTTTCTCGACATATTGGACTTCTTCGTTGTTCGTTTCTCTCACAGGAATCCACAGCGCTGGGAGACCATGTCAAGAAGACGACACAGTCTTTACCGTCAGTCTGTTTGTGAGAGAGAGTATGCGTCGGTGTCTGTCTATTTGCACAGTGTGCACATCCTTGTGTGTGTGCATCCATATGTGGTGTAGTGCTCCCTTTCCCAGTGCTGGGTATGTTCAAGGCCAGCAGCTGTGCTGTCAGGATGTGTTTAAGTCTTTTCTCCAAGAACACTTGCTCTGCTTTCTATCAGCGGGCTGAGCTGGGCCGGCACGGCGCTGTGCAGGGGTGAGCATGGATTATTAAACATCAGCAGGTCCTAATTCACCCTGATTGGATCTGGCTTTGCCTATTTGCTGTGCTAGTTTGGTTGGGTTTGGTTGGCCACGGTGGGCTGACTGTATTAAGTTGCGGTGGATTGGTGCTACTCTGGGATTGGATGCCGTTTGTGGTCAGATGAAATTGGTCATAGTATTGAATTAAGGATGGAGATATTCCTGATACTAGGTCTGTTTAAAGGGATCAGGTCTCTCCCTCTTGTCTTCGCAAGCGTCAAGAAAGTCTGTGCATGTGAGCGGCGTTTCCGTGCGCGCGTGTTCACTCAGTCAGACGTGCATGTTCTCATACGTGTCTGATAAATGCCTCACCGTGAACTCAATAAATCACCCAGCTGCGGCAGAAGAGAGGGAGGCAGAGAAGCGAGAGATAAAGAAAGAAAGGGTGACAGAAAGAAGAGATCATCTTTACGGCCTCTTTTCTTCATAAAGCTCATCCACGGTCATAAATCACCGACCTTGAGGCCGAGGCGAGGCCTGATCTCTCAGGCCAGTAAAACACAGCCATGGGAAGCTATGAGCACAAAAGTGTGGTTCCCATTTGTCTCCCTTTGGAGTGTTTTATATTCGGCAACACTTCATTGGTGCTCGCCTTGGATAGGATATAACAAAGACAAAAGAGGAGGGAGGGGAGAGAACGGGGTGGGGGAATGGGGGGGGTGAGTTAGTGTATACTTTCTGTGTGTGTCTGTTGGTGTGAGTCTGTCTCTGTATGTTTATTGACAGCTGGCAGCGAGACAAGTCATCTCCTTGACATGCATCCAGTGGAGTCTCTTCAGTGCATCCCCCCCTCTGCCAGAGGAGAATGTGAACACTCATAACACAAATTCTCTGACACACATGGAAATTTACATCATACCCGTGCGCCTTGTCTGCTTGCCAATCCAGCACTCAACCCTCCCTCGCTCCATCTCCCTTCTTCCTTCCTCATCTTTCTCTTTGTCTCCGGCTGTTTGCTCTGTGATTGGCAGGTCCTTTGTGATCCAGCAGATCCCCAGCAGTAATCTCTTCATGGTGGTGGTGGACAACAAGTGTGACTGCAGCATGTTCGAGCCAATCACCATGGACCCCATCGAAATCATGTATATCCTTCGCTGGCCAAAAAAAACTGGAGAGGTGGGGGAGATTGAGCGCAGGACCTCAGTGTGCGTATTCTTGTCTGTTGGTGTCCTGAAAGAGAGGAACGATGATTTTAAAGCCTGAGAACTACACTTGACAAGGGTGTTAAGATGAGTAGAGCAACAGCTACAATAAAACCTTCACAGACTTAAAGCAGCAAAAAACTGATAATTGTCACGGCTCAAATGTCAGTTGGATGATGAATTTTGCAATAAACTGACTCGAAGGAAGACGAATGAGTGACTAAATGAATTAATGCTTTCTGAGGACGACTTGAATGTGTTGTACAGCTGGCTTGCAGCAGTCTTCCCCAGTTTCTCCTGCCTTGGGAAAATAACAGTATTACCAACTTTTTTTTAAAGAATATTTTCACAATCCTGTGATTGTAACTATTATGCAGTGGTAGGAAGTAATTAAGAACATTTACCATCCATCAAAATGTACTTTATATACTATATTTTGATGCTAATACTTTTGTACTTTTAATGTAATGCATGACATTTACTGGTCACAGACCTTTTCTACACTGTGGTTTTGACACTTTTACTTAAGTACAAGCTCTGAGTATTCCTTCCAGCTCTGCCAGTGTGTGTCCATCAATGATAGAGGGATGTAAGTGGCATGGAGTATTTAATTTGTGGGGAAGCCATGGGGAGTCTGTTTGCACTCTGCCCCTCCAGTGGTTCAAAGAGATGAGAGCGTTCTGTGGGACAGATCTGAAGCTAAGGCTTAGAGGCAGCACTCTACTAGACGTCGGTTTCACAGAGCCGTGTGTGTCTGTGTTTGGGGCTGTGTTACACAATAGCCCGCGCTATGATGGGATACTGATCGATAGCAGACACGGCTCCGAGTGGAGTTTGACTGAAAGTACTTAGCTCGTCACCGCATAGCTGAGCTGGGTTCTCTTGCAATGTGCATTTTCTCTGGATTTTATGCAGTGCAGGCACGCTGTATATACATGTCCACCGCTGTTTATTTTGTTGTGGAGTGCTTACTGTAGCATAAAGCCTGCTATTCCGTTGCTACGCGACGAAAGAAAACTCCTCAAACATTGCTAAGACTCTGCTTTCCTTTCCTTGTCGTGCTCTACGCGCTAACGTGAGCCAAAGTATCAGCGCATCCATAAGAACCCCTTTTCATGGCGCAATCAAAAACATGCGTTCCTTTCCATTATAAACAAGAAATACACTCCAGCAGGAAAACACCCTGCAGAGGGTACACATTGTCTGTTATTGCCTTAACTTCAGCTGCACATAATGAATCTCTCAAGTGCGAGAGGTTGAAGATGCAAAAGGACAGGAGGCGCCCAGATACCTGTCACCCTTTTCACCCTGAGGTACTCGCTCCGCGAACACTACACACAGATCACTCACTGTTACCGTACTCTCTTTCATAATATATCCCCCGCTAATTCTGCTTTTGTGTTTTTATTAAAATGTTCCACATCTGTCTGTATTTTGCTCCCCCTCTCTCTCCAGGAGAACTCAATGGAGTGCGGAGGAGCGTTGGGTCTCACCCCGTCTCTCACGGCAACACTGCTCTGCCTCCTCCTGGCGCTGTTCCCTAGGTGACCAGAGCTGGCCACGCCTCTCCATCCAGAACTCGGCTTGGATCGGCCTGGCTCGGCATGCAAACCAGTCGCGACAATGCCACAGAAAGAAACACTCCTGCCCCTTAGAAAATTGCGCCCAATTCCAACTCACCACCTACAAGGCCCCTAGCCCCGAGGGTTCCTCCCCACAAGGCACTTATTTGAAAAGATTGATAATGGATAGCTATCACAGCTGCTAAGTAGTGATCATTAAGGTGCTTTAGCAATATCACATGAGCCACACGGAGGGGAGAAAGTTTTGAACATAGTAATAAAGCCAACAAAAGCACATAGTAGCTTAAAAAACTGCACAAGTGGTCCCACTGACACTCACACTGCTACGTTCAGTCCTTTCAGGTAGTAGCAAAGGGCTGGGGTCTGTAGCTGGGCTTGGAACTGGGCATTAGAGCCACATAACACCCATGTGGAGAAAGACAAGCACACCTCTCCTCCCCCCCTCCTCCTCCCCCCCGGCCCACTCTGACTTTTCAAGGACAATAATGATTCTGAGGATTAAAAAAAAAAAAAGATGAAGATGATTCTATGTGGCTGGGGTTACAATGAAATGTTTGTCTAATGATATTTTTTTTTCATGACGAGAAAAAAAAAAGTTCTAGTCTATATATGAAGAAAAAAAAGAAAAGAGTTTTATTTATGATTTGCAAGTGGTACCCATAAACTGTGACTATGAGATTTCGAGTCCTCTGATGTGAGTGGTTGTTAATATTTGAGCTTTGCCTTATTGAACAATATTGGTCCTGTTTGTGTACTTTTGAAATAAAAAAGATGTTTAAAATTTATGCTGCTGTCGAAAGGCTTTTCGTGAAGCAGAACAAAGGAGTTAATATAAAGCATCAGTTGTCACCCGTATAGACGGTCTGTTGTTGGCAGATCTGACTGATTAATACAGTATCTGCTCTTAGTGGTTTGTTGTGTGGAAATGTTTGGTCGGCACATGCGTGTGTTTGCGTGCGTGTGTCTGGTGTTTCGCTCTTGTCTCAGTCATGTCAGCCACTGCCCCAGAGGCCTGTCCCCCACACAAAGAGACACAATAAAGACCATGACACCAGAACTGGAGGCCAACCACAACATACATCTGTATTTGTTTAGGAAATAGACACAAACAATCCTTTGACATTTTCTGACAAACATTCACATACATGCAAAGAACGGGATTCCTGTGACGTCCCCTGTGTCTGCATACAGAAGAGTACAATAAGTAAAAACAACAGAAGTTCTCGGAGACCCTGTCAGTGCCGGCAGGAGGCCGCTCTGCTGCGGTTTCCATGTCAACACCGAGGTCCCTGTGGTCAACAACGGGCCATGCCTCGTCTCCGTCCCTTTCCCCAACTCTCAACCAGCCAGACCTACTAAAACTTACTTCCTCCTCCACTGTAAAGGTAATTCTCACCGTCCTAGTGGTTTTAATCTGTTCTCAACTGCTTCCCTGATCCTGTCCCTTGAGCGAAACTGTGTCACTCTAATCATTTCCAGTTGATCCGGCTCTTCCTCTCTGGTCCAAAGACTCCCCGACTTGGTGATGGGTCATTTATCACTGCATAATGGGACTGGAGCTGTTTTGGGTCACGCATCCAATCCGGCCTGTGATTCCTTCCTGTTTGCCAGATGAGTTATGGGAAAGTGCATCCAATGTGTGTACAAAAGACAGGCTTGGGAATGCAATCTTCTTTCTCAGGGCTGTTGCCGCAATGGCAGCCTTGTTGCCACCTCGGGGTCCTGTGAGTGATAAATGCTCATCTTTGTTTTCTGTAAGCTGTTTTTCCCCCACGGACTGGAAGGGCCAATGTAACCCAAGCAGATGCCAAAAGAAGCTCTTTTTCCAAACATCCCCACTACACACTGCTCATATGCAGTCGAGAGGGGTATTCAGCTAGTTGTCTTTGTGTGACTATGTTACAGGGTGTAACAGTAAGTCATACTTTTACCATTTTACACCAACATTAGCCTGTATGCGCAGATCTTTTTAAAGGCATGTAAACCCTTGAAAAACAGGCAATTGACTCTGTTCCCATTGGCTGTAGACGAGCTCGCCTTTCTGTTTTTTTTTCCTGGTATGTCACCTCATATTTCAAAAACGCACATTAACACAGGGAACAGTAGAAAGCAGCATAGAGACCAGTGTGATGTTACATATTTTTTTATATTTTTAACATCAATCAAAGTGAATTTTGACCGAGCGCTGTTCGAGCACTGCTTGAACGTAGATGGACCGAAGAGTATTAACACGGCAACAGTAAACGTAATAGCTTACTTTACATATATTACTGTCTGTGTAGTGTAATGTCGTACTTATTATACTACTTTTGCATTACTTTCACCAAAATGACCACAGATGTATGACTAAGCATTATAAAAATGGAGGAGGGTAATATTGTTTCATGGAAAGTAATATAAAGAAATGTATTGCATTACATTACAAATCCAGTGTTGGTCGACGTTGTATAGCCTAATAAAAGTTCTTCTCCAGAGCGCAGATCTGACAGTGGTTACCACTACATGTGTGTATTAAAACAACACTATGTAGAAATTGGCATATTGTGCGATTTGGTGCCCCTCCACAGTTTCACCACGGTCATAAATACAAAAGTAAAAAAGTTAAATAATGTTGCCTAAAACTTATAACCAAAAATCCTGTTTGAAACATGTTATATAACTCCATTTCTGCTTAAAGTAATATATAACTGTTACTATTGTACCGTGTTGCCCTAGACAGTCGACGGCAACATCCAGAAGTTAACTTTTTTTTAAAAAATCCATTTAAAACAGAAAAAAAAAGGAAAAGACAACAGAAAAATAAAAAGAGACAAAATCAAAGACTGTGTAGGGAATCCAATGACAAAGACCTCTCTGGTTTTGTTGAGAAACACATGTGTTTTTACAAGTCTGGCTCAGCACTCAAATGTTCACGTGGACAAGCCGGTTCAAACCTATAACCCCTGTTCATCAAAAGAGACACACTCAAAGACAGAGCAAGTGAGAGAAACATCACTGAAGGTATTTTATGAGCAGGCGTCCACATTCCTCCCCAATGATCCGATCTAAGCTGCTGTTTGTGGTGGGAAGGAACCCTTGAGAGAGGAGCCACTGATCACTGGGACACAATGCCCCGGAGGGGCCCTGCAGTTCAAAACACACCCATCCATCAGCACTCACACCACTCCAACTTTGTTTGCTCGCCATTATCTTGACTATGAGAAATCTCTGTCAGAAGACAGATGACAGTGAATCACACACAAATTCACACATTCGAGCGTTTGTGCAAACATCCACAGTCTTAACCATGCATTAAGACACATTTATGAGCTCAGCGTACACACACAGCGGCGGTCACGAAGAGGGCAAAGCTTTTGGTGTTACCTCCAATGGAGTAGATAACAGTGGTGGTTTGCATTGAGGACCACAGATATGTTTAAATGGAAATGATTCTGAGCAGCTGAACCACACCAGGACCACACACAGGCCTGGTGACCACAACACGCCACAGCTAGGACAAGCTGGGAAAACACACGCACACACACACACACACGTGCGATTCTGTCGGCATTTTAATCATTTGGTATTTAAACTTGAGTAGGATTTTATTCCTATTGATTGTGCATTTGCTGCGTCACTGTCATCCATTCAATTTGTTTAACATGGAGTCATTATTTTCATCTCTTGCACCGTAAGCATCTCAACTCTATCCTTATTCACCTCCCTCTGCACCTTTCCTTTACCTTTTTTCCTGCTGCTCCCTGGCTGAAGTGATGATAATAACCAGACCTCTTGACTACCTCTCCGACACATGTACATACCCACACACACACACACACACACACACACATCAGAGACTTAACCGAACGAAAACCCCAAAGACAAATTTGTAACTCCGTGTGCCAGGAGACACGCTAGTGCCAAGGTTGAGAGGTGCCAGCTGAAAACATACACTCTTAACACACACACACACACACACACGCTCATACACAGAGTTAGTTGTATACCCCATGCTGTGATAGGAAGAAAAGCCTTCAGTACTTATGGACCTCTTGGTGAGCTTGAGGACCTGACAGCCAGCTGTACTAATACTGTGTGTGCGTGCGTGTGTGTGTGCGTACATGCGTGCGTTTGTGTATGTGTGTTCAGGAAAGAATGAGAAAATAAATGAGAGTCTGAGAAACATTGTGCTGTGATCAGGATTAGCACGCAGTATATATTTGGGAGGAAGAGTGCACATAATTCACCAGCTTGTCGCTCGTCAGTTTTTTCTCTCGGACAGGCAGCTCACTCTCCTCAGCCAAATATTGAATAACAAAACCAGAACAAATCATAGGCATATATTTAGCATTCCACTCCGTGTTTGTGCAAACAAGCTGAGGGAGATTTTTCAACATTAGCATATTCAGCGGAGTCTTTGTAGCTGCGATCTGAGCTCTGCCAGCCAGTCGAGTCGGCGGAAAAAAAAAAAGCCTCATTCGGTTACACGCGGCGAGCCGAGCAATGGCCTGGAGGGGCATACATATTGGCTCCCTCAAACAGGAAGTGGCTAAATGGAGACCCAGGAGCCCCTTGCCTTGCCTCTGCCACTCAAATGCGCCCAGGCTGTTTTTAGAGCGTAGGACAGTTTAACAGAATGGACAGTCAGAAAGAGGAGAGAGGGGAGGGTAAGCAGCGAGGGAAGGAGGAAAGCTAGATTGGAGGTCAGGGAGGCAACGGAGGGGAAAAGGCGGGCTGATTGCAACCGAGTAGGTGGTCTAACAATGTCATAGCTGGAAGCGAGCAACACCACTGGCTCTCAGCCGCAGTTTGTCCCTAGGTCTCTGCGCTGGATTGGGATTGAGAACCACCATAAGTGTATGAGCAATTTAAAGTTCCCTCGGATCACAGCTCATCAGCATCAGCATGTTTGTCTTGGATGGAGGACCGATCAATGAGTTAGGGACTATTGGCTGTTGGCTCCCCCATGCCTGCTATAAATCCTGCTGCGCTGATGAACACTGAATGTTGATGTGATAATTGATGCAGTGTTTTTCTGTACATGGCGTCTCTGGGCATGGTGTGGTTACATCAAACTTTTATAGAAGTCTGTGAGTGTGAGTGTGCGTGTGTGTGTGTGTGTGTGTGTGTGTGTGCGTGCGTGTGTGTGTGTGCGTGCGTGTGTGTGTGTGTATGTGTGTGCGTGTCCATCTGTCGTGTTTGATTTGTATCTTTATACCCCAGCTGGAGAGCTGCTCCTGCTAACTCTCTATGAACTCAGTGTGGACAGGACTAAATGGTTGCTCTTATTGGCACATTAGTGTGTGTGTGTGTGGGTGTGTGTGTGTGTGTGTGGGAGTGTGCATGCATCCATTATACCGATTTTGTCTTTTTAATGGAGTACATAGACCTACACTGTATCTAACCATAAATTAATCTAACTATAAAGCAGGATATCTGTCTGCATGTTATCTAACTATCTCAAGAACCGTTCATCCGATCTACTTCGTACTTGGCAGGTTTGTGGCTGAGGACCAAAGGAAGTGCAGTGTCGAATTTGGTGCAATCTGGACAGGCCACGCGTTCAACATTAACTTTTAACGACGCGTTTAGGTACGCATCAGGGCTGGCTTGCTTATCCTGCGTCCAACTGAAGTGTTGGTTGTGCACGTCTAGAAAATGATCGCTGCACCTCTGCGCGTAATGCAATATGCATGTGAACAACTACCATCACGACACAGTCAGTTGTCAGTGCAAAAAGGGTAGTTCAACAGCAAGTATATCTCCGGTCTAATGAATTTTGATCTAGCGGCGAACACCACTCTGTGCAGCAGCAGGGGAGTTGCTTCAGCGCTCTGGCTTCAAGGCTCTGCAGACTGAAGCTGAAAAAAAAAAGAAATGGGTCTGGATGGGTTGGGAGACGCAGCCAACACAGGTTTTCTATTCTTCTGATAGAAGTGGACGTGAGATTTCAAGTTTTTGTCATCAGTAGTACGCTAGCTAACGTTAGCCTCAAGGGTTAGAATGTCTCCCTTTGCTTGGCAGCATCCTCAGCTGTTCTGGGATGTCTCTGTCATTGGTTGTTTGGCTCCAGCTCAGTAAGGACACAGATTTTAAAACGTAAATATCAAACAGGGTTAGGGTTGTGTGTGCGTGTGTGTGCGTGTGTGTGCGAGTGTGTTTGGCCAGACCAATGAGCCGCATGTTCTGTGCACGCTTGGCCCTGGGACTTCAACGCCCTTATTTTGCATAGCAGAGCAGTGAAAGGAAGGCTAAGATTACAACCACAGGGCCTGACAGAAAAATCACTGCAGCAATGTGACATTTATATGCTCTGGTGTCCCCCACTCACCCCCACCCTTCCCTCACCCATCATTACCCTCTTGACCGTAGGAATATCCGAAAGCCTTGCTCTTGACACCGACCGCAGCCCTGCACGTCCTCCTGTTCTCTCTCACCCTAACCACCACCACGGCCCTTTTTCTGTATCGCCGATGTTTGTGTCAGCGCAATACATTTATGCTTATGCGTATAGTATGCACTTCTCTGTGTGTGTGTGTGTGTGTGTGTGTGTGCGTGTGTGTCGGTTTCATGCATGTGGTCCTCCTGCTCTCTCTCACCCTAACTGTCTGGAGCATTTAGAGGACATGACATCACGGAGGGGTAATGTTGGGCGCTGACGTGTGTTTTGCGGCGGAGGCGAGCTGAGCTGTGACGCCGTCTGTTTGTTTTTCGAGATCCACGGTCGGGGGAAGGCCCGGGGAGCTGGTTGATTACGGCTCTCATTTATGTAACTGCTGCAGTGCCACAGTTAAAGGCCATGTTGTAATTAAAAATAATCAGGGCTGTAAATATACTGTGGATATGATCTCGTCATAGCTCAGAGGCAAAGTGTGTGTGTGTGTGTGTGTGTGTATGGTCTGTCTGTGGGCGGATATATGAGTGTTTGTGATTCATATTGCTTATTAGTGGGTGTATGAAGTGTATTATTAATGAGCTGTGTAATCTAAAAGGCCTGCAGTGTGTCATTACAGAGAGAGGAAAAGAGGAAGCGAGCACACAATTGTCCAAAACAGGGAGAGGACGAGAAGGTGAGGCTTAAAGAGGCCGAGGCCAAGAGACACAGGAAGAGAAGGCAAGTCAGAAATGGCGGACGAGGGAGCAGAACACTCTGTCCATAAATGAAAAATATGCACATACGAACATATAAGTCATCTGTGCTTTACTGATTACTTTATTACTTTCTACTCCTTTACATTTTCAAAACAGGCTTGATCAATTATTTTCCTTTTGCTTCATTTCACGCCACCATACCAACATCACTAGACTGATTTCAACTTATGAGTGCATACACACACACACACACACACACACACACACACACACACACACACACACACACACACACACACACACACACACACACACACACACACACACACACACACACACACACACACACACACACACACACACACACACACACACACAGCAAACTTAGCGAGATGAAGCGAAGTCACGACGCAACAGAGCGGCAGCGAAAGAGACTATAATGGTCTCTGCAGCCCTCTGCCTTGATTTACTTATTTTCTCTTTTGTTTGTTTCTGCTTGAGATGCTCTACCAACCCAAAATGTCAGTGCTTAATGTCCTGGGAATGAGACTCAACAATCAACTATCTTTCTGGTGCGTTTATGAACAGCTCAGACAAATCCTACTCATTCTGCACTTCATAATCTTATATTAATGTGAATTGAGATTGAGTTAACTTTTCACAGAAATGGACAGTAGACATGTCCTTCAGAGGGACACCGTTACATTTCAGTGCCTGTACTTTCTTACTTTTCCTTGAATAAAGATTGTGTGTACTTTTTAGCCACCTGATGAAAGCGCCTCCTTTTGGTTGAATTTAACCGTCCGTGTTTGCGTAATTCCACACAGAGAAATCTCAGTTTACACAAAAAGTTATAATCAGACATAAAATAAATCTCTCAGCTTCTGGGCCCGTCGCTCTGTTCTAACCATCGCCATCACAGCCAAGCTTGAGGACATGGGGTGGGGCTGCTGCTCCAGTGCAGTGCCTCCCAATCAACTCTGAGGCCTGGAGCTGTTTATCTGAGAAAATAATTCCATTGTAAACCGTTCAAACACAGCCCGGCCCAGTCCCACCAGCCAAATGCCCTGCCATTGTGTTGATGGAGAAGAAATGGGCCTGATCCTAATAAACTATATATTTATGGACTGGGGGTAACAAGTTGAGTCAGAATGGTAATTTTGGCAAGCATTTGTTTATATACTTTTTAACAATCCTCCCTGGTGTAAACAATGTGTGTGGTTTTGCAAGCGCTAAATGCCTGCTCCATTAAACAATCAGACCTCTGCTACTTCTAAGAAACTTCACGTCGCTGTGAAGGCATAAAAACCTGATGATAACCTGGTCGATAAGTCTCCCGGAGAAATAACAGCTTGATTTAAGAAGCAGTGAGAGGTAGCAGTAGTTCAAGAGCCGTCACAACAATTCAGTATACGTTGAAACCAGTGATTTATAGATTTTCTTAACCATAGAAGAAAATTGAATTCACAGTGTATTTACACTGTGCCAGTCCAGAAAAAAAAAACTGGTCTGATTATTCTGGGATACGTGAGAAAATGTTTTCGGTTGTTTGGACGTCTTAAACCGCTCAGAATGATCGAGAATGGCCCTCGACACTGCTAAATGCACTAATGCTCTTACTAAAGAGAATAATTACTTTCTATTTACGTTATTCGAGCTTTGTCAAAACTGCTCAACAGTAACAAGTTTGGCTGAGAGTGTGTCCTTTTTTCTCAATGGAAACTGTAAGAGAAGTAGGTGATGTGAAAGGATGATGGAGTATAAGTGATAATAGATGAATGGTACCTGCAGCATTCGAGCTGGTCAGTAAAGTGCTCCTGTGTCTAAAAAAACATGTGTGGAAAGAGTCATTCTCTGACGTGCAGTATCCCGTCATCGTGGGCTCCAAAACCCTCAGAAGACCTTCCAGCTGATGGAGATTCGGCTAGCAGGTGTCACATATCTAGTTAGTCTGAGGAGTAAAGTGAGAGGTGATGTAGCTCAGAAAAGCCCTGATAGCTCAGTCTAGTTTGTTTAAATCCTGTCTTCATACTCAAATAAATGGCTTGACTTGATAAGAAAAAACTTTAAACCTTGTGAAATGTCAGAGAAAATTAGTAGAAAGTCGGTGATTATCTGCCATATGTCATCACTTAAGTGTCCTCACAGATGGAGTGATAGAAATGTTTCTACTTTGTTGTTTGTTACACTTTCTTTTCCTGGGTGACCGTAAAATGTTATAGTGATGGAATTAATTCATTATAATAAGTGATTCTATATTTTGTACAGTGAAAGTTGGCAAAAACTACCTGGATAAGTGCGAAAGAAGTCCGATGCATTGATATAAGTCAAGAAAACTGCTCGACAAAACAGAGCAAATGAGATCCAGCACCATGATGCTTATGTGCTCCTTGAGCAGAGAAGTGTTCCAATAAACTTGCGAGTAAGTGCTTTACTTGGACCATCAGAGCAGGAGTGAGGTGCAGGTTTAACCTCAGGAATGACCTGTAAATGTTTTATTGTCACTTTCAAGACGGTTGGCAACATCAGTGGACTGGTGAACTTGAATAGTGCAGTTCATTATCAATTGATTCATATTCTCACTCTGCTCCAGCTGCCCCACCCGTAATCTACACATACACACAACCCAGTAGCTCAGTGGCCCGACTCAATTGCTGACCACGTCTTTCCTCGTCCCAAAGCCTCCTGATTTAAGGATTAAGTTCTGCTTGCAGAGCCCCCTGCGCCTCAAACAGGTGTGTCTGAAAATTTTTGACGTGGGTCTTGTAGTTGTCAACTGTGATCAGTGTGTGTGACAAGAGGCACACTCGCCTGCTGGGTCCAGTTTCTACACCCCACCGGCTGCCTGAGATGAGGTGCACACCTGGCAGCTTGCATCCACACGTGTGATTGAACACACACCTGGTAAAAAACACACCTGCCCCCGCTGTCAAAGCTGTTGAGTGGAGACAGGGCGCAGGCAAGGAGGTCCACCAGAACAGCAAAAATAAAAAAAAAAACGGTCAATTATAGAGTCAAAGGAGCACAATAAAGATTCAGAGGGGCTGCCTAACAATTTATGCCTTCTTTCACCTTCAATTCACCTTCACCCAAGGGCGTAATTTACATTTTAACTTTTGGGGAGACATCTGGGAACTACTCAAGACTCCTCAATTATAGTCTGATTCATGCTCATAACACAAGGCATATGCCGCGTAACCCTTTGGCACTCAACACAAATTAGTAGTATATAAACATAATTGCTGAGAGACAGAGTTGCACTTAACTTGACATCCTGACCTGGACAGTGTACAGAGAAAAGGGGCATAATGGCGACTGAGCAGGATGTGAATGTGGCGGTGGAAGTGCCAATTTGAATCGACATCTCCAGTGTTGCAGAAGAACTGAGACACGTCCAATTGTTGACTGTAGAAGCACGAGCAGGAAAAAGGAAACGATAATAAAAAAGTTCTATTCCCTTCCAAATGTTATCATGATTTATAGATAACAAGTAAAATTGGCATGTCAAGTGGAAAAGGTCACACTGTAGGTGTACTTAAAATCAACGCCTACTCCGCCGTTGAACTCTGCCGCTCTGGGTAAAAGTGTCAGCCGAACACCTTGAATGTAATGTTTTCATAACATGAACTATGTTCAATGATAAAATTCACTAAAGTTTATTTTTGCAAATGTTTAATGAATACCCACTTCCCTCATTAATCTCCCAGCTAAGCACACCGAAGATAAACAGTAAAGCTGTTAAACAGCTGAGCTGTCCCACATATTCAAACCTTCTTATAAAAACCTGGAGGGCCGATACGCACTCCAGACTTGGCAGATCAGTCTAACTTTGGTCTGAGGACTTCCCTAGTCTCTTTCTCCGGTAGTTCTCTGTCTCTCTTTCTCTCTCACTCTCTCTCTCTTTTCTTTTTCTTTTTTGGAATTCACCTCCGTAATTTATTTCATGCAGGAAAAAAGACATTGTGGGCTCATAAATCACAAGCACTTTATATAAAAAGGAATGAAAGCCGCCTGCATGTGGGATGTTTTAACTCACATTCTTAGCAATTCAACATGTAATAAAAGAAATATGGAATTTTCACCTCAGGTCTCTATCAATAAAACAAATGTGAGCGGTGAATATGCTCTGTGTTCCCGCGCTCACGCCGTATTATGACATTTACATAACTTGATTTGTAAGCCAAGTCTGCAACGGTGAGGCAAACAGAGTGCGTGTACAGTAACTCTGAGTGTGATCTACACCCGGGCAAAGATAATTCTTATCACAGCAGATATACGGTTTAAGACCCTTTGATGACCGCGTTTCCCAGAACACTAAAAAAGGTTTGTCCACAGACAGGTTTATACTTCGGCTTAAATTTCAGGCTTAAATCTTCCGCACTAGACATTACTTGTACACTAATTTTTGCTTCAGTGCCAAAACAAAAACCAGAGAGACTAAATACACTGTAGATGGAATTTTTTCTGGAAAGCAACACGGGCTGACGTTCATTAATCACTCATACATGAGAGAGGTAATCAAAATAAATGAATCCGCGTACACTTTTTGATGTGTGTTCACCCTTCAAGGAGCCTACCTGTGGTCTCGGGCTAATTTGGGGCGCTATACACTACGTGGCAGCTTCATTTTATTTTCCCCCGTCACATTGAATCCATCATTCTGCATACCATTTGACTTATAGCATAACTGCCAGTCTGCTAAAGCCAGGCCCTGATCACTTTAATCTGTGCTGCTGTTTGCGGGTTTTAAACGATCAGGTTGTGCGAGGCTACGGCGATCTCCCCCGTGGAGAGATCGTGTTACTCTGGGACACCACTGGCAGCTCCGACTACCTTCTCTTGCTCATTTATCATCTGATGGTTGTAGATAGCCACTTATCCTCTAGATATGAAGGGAAACACATGATTTTCTGGTCGTGCAAAGGCAAAAGGAAGCGCATTATTTTTCAAAGTGTGTAACTGATGAGAGACGTAAACCTGCTCTTATTCCTGGGAATGTATGTAAAAGTATCCTAAAGGCCTTTCCCAGTTTATCCCAAAGTCAATTCAAAGCTGTTGTTGAACCGTTTGGAGCACATGCATGTTTTGGGGCTCTTTTGAGAGGTTATAAGCTGACTCTTTTACCCCAAGCTGTCAGAAGCTCAGGAAGTGCTTCTGGCATTAATCTATAGGAGTCTGAACACACTGAATTATTTATTTTCTTGAATGCAAAAATAAGCCTTGTCTGCACGATCATTCATTGGCTGTCGCAGGCTCTAGGGCGGGCATAGAAGCTTCTATCTGCTTAAATGAGGAGGTTTTAGCAGAGATAAAAGCATGAAAAATGTATGTATATGCATAGTATATAAATACGTTACTGAAATGGATCTAGTGGACATTTGGGAATAAGAGAAGACACTTTTTGTTGGACTTTGATGCACCACTGAAACACCCACTTAATTGGTGAGTTGGCAAAACTTTGTACATGCTAGTTTGTTAGCTCGTTTGTTTGTTGATTGGATTTATCTTGAAATAGTTTGCTTGAATAGAATAATGACACAACTAAGCCAACTAAGCCACAATGTGTGACATAACTCTACACTTAAATTGAGGCGTTTGCCTATTTGCTTGTAAAGTTTGATGAACTAGCCGACCGGGCCACTTGAGTCTCTTTCAGTCATAAATGTGGATTGTTGCTTTTGAATATGCCTCTACTGGCTGGGGACGGACATAGACTCATTTGAAATACTGCTAAAGCTGGACGGGCATGTAGTTATAGCTACGCGAGTGTGTGTGTGTGTGTGCATGCTTGCATTGATGCATGGTGGTGATTTGTGTACTCTCGAAGCCCTCTACTCTCAGGGGAACAGCCATATATAACCAAAGCGAAGAAGACAACCATGTCCTCCCACTGCGTCTGTACAACCCTCACCTTTATTCTGAAACAGCAGACTATGAGGTGAAATATGGCGTTATGCATGTTATGCTGTCTGAGTTTTACAGCGAAAGGCTGCAGAACGCGTCTGATGTCGCTGTGACGTTGCAGCTGTTAAAGAAAGAAAATACACGTCTGCAATGCTTTGAAATAACGTTCTGTAGACTAACACCGTTAATGAAAAGTAAAAGAAGACGTCTGTGAGCTGGTTACAGCAGTAGGTTAAGTAAGTACACAGTCTCCCTCAAGCTACAGTGCAGAGGGACAGGTCTAAAAGGAATGTCAGTCTCCTAAAGCCCTTCGGGTAAGGACGTAGGAACCACGGTCTGACCGAGAACACCTGCACCTTATAGAGGCCAGTGTACAGAGAGCTTCAACATCCTGATCCAACATACACATTATGAATGTACGCTTTCACGCAAACACACATGTATGGGCTGAACACACATGCTCACACACACACACACAAATATGCATAAAAGCCATTTGTGCTTACATACACACACACCGCACAAATCCATACAAATATATAAATATACACAGCTTGTGTCATCTTTTCCATGGCTTCCTAACCTTTTTCTAACTTCGGTAACATTTTTTGCATCTTTTCCCTCAAAAGGTAAAGTGCAATGAAATACTATCCCCACGTTATAGAGATGGACAAGACCCAAAAATGCTCTACACTCCCAAAGAAACTTCCCCTCTGCTCCTTTT
The DNA here is from genome assembly GCA_039737535.1 of Lagodon rhomboides. Taxonomy (NCBI): domain Eukaryota; kingdom Metazoa; phylum Chordata; class Actinopteri; order Spariformes; family Sparidae; genus Lagodon; species Lagodon rhomboides. The sequence continues at coordinate 19,296,469 of CM077792.1, read as the reverse complement.
CAGACTTTCAGGAGGGGGAAAAAAGCCTCTTCTGGAGACAGTGAGTTATTTGTACAGGTCTGCAGCATGTCTGCGAGCTGGGATGGGTGACTGGTTTTACTGGTCTACCTCTGCTCCCCTCAGAGAGACAAAGTGAGCGGAACAGAATGATCCTGGGCGTAATGGTGGAAACAATTTTCCTGGGCAGACCTGTATGTGGGGCCTTTCAGTGAACTTCCTCATTAGTGTAGCTTGCTAGAAATGCTATTGATTGTGCAGGATGTCTTCAGACTGAGTTCAGATTTATTAAGTCTGAGATTCCAACACAATGTACAGAAGCAAGCTCTGTCCTTTGCACGGCCATTCGAATTGTAACACCTGGCGTATTTCAGGTTTCTCTCGTCAAAACGAGAGTTTAGCTGAGATTCAGACAACTTCCAATATGTGTGTTTTGGTTCCTCGCCATCTTATGTGGTTTCATTCAAGCGGTATAAAAAGAGGTGGCACAGCAGGATACCTTTATAATCTAATCGTTTCTCATTAGCCTCGCCTCAGGGCTGATGGCAGACGGCACTATGCATCAGGTTAACACACCGCCTAAGTTAGTCTTAGCTTGTTTTCCTAGGCAGACGGCGCGCCGTGGCTCTCCAGCAGTCATTAAGAACCACAGCACGAGTGATGAGCTAAAGGCTAAACTGGAGACCGGCCGGGAATCAGAGCGCTAAAAACACACACACGGCTCTCAGACAGTGACGGCTGGGCCCCGTCCAACACCAACCTTTAACGCCGTAGCACCTGATGTAGCTCCTTGTAAAATGGCCGCACACGCATGAGACTCCACGGGATCAGAGCGATGCCCTACGCTGTTACAAGGACAGAGGACTGTTCTCACTTTCTTTTCTGGCTGTCTTCTGTGTAAACAGGAAATCATTTTTCATTTTTGTTGACATCCAGAAGAAGGAAGAGAGGGAGAGATATACGGTAGAAGGGGCTGTGAAGAGAAGCGAGACAGTGAGGGAACTATTGAGACCAGATATTTCCCCTGTTTCGCTGCAGGGCTGCATACATTTTGTCCATGTTGTATATTTGAGCTTTGGTGTCGGAAAGGCCTTCCTTATTGCATTATCCACCTCCGAAGCCAATCTGACATGCTTTCAGGTTTCTGACCTAAGTAGCGTTTTGTTTTTTCATCATTACAGCTTTTTCTTGACAACTCTGGACATTTATCCATTGATAATCAATAAAACAGGGGGAAAAGAAAAAAGGATTAATGCCACATTATGTTTGTGCCGAAAAACCAGAACTGAATGTGCTTTAGGGGGTAATACACCATGTCACATGCATTTTACATTTAGAATTCAAAAGTCAAACATGGTTTCTATGCCATTTACCACTGCTGTTTCATCTTGTTTGCTGTGAAATCGACTCCCACTCGGCATATATGAGCTGGAGTGGAAAACGAATAGAGATTCCAAGCGCATGTGAGGTATGTGTTTCCTATGAATAAGATAACTGGCCTTTCTCTCAGCTTTGAGCTCATGTCAGACTATATGAAGTCAAAGTGTATGAGTTTTTTGGAATCAAAAGTGCATTATTATTCCCTGTGTCAGTAATGAATAATGTTTTCCATCTCTCAAGGATGAAGACTCGGGAGAACTTTACATGTAATGATGTGCACCGTTGCGCCGTATGTATTCGTGTGTGTCTGTGTGTGTGGGTGTGTGCATACATTTCTGAATGTGTCTGAGGGACCCTGGGGAAGCCAATTTCTGGGTGTAAGAAGACCTAAAGCTGGTCCTCTCATTCAGCCTGACACTGTGGCCAATCATAACCTTTCCCTGGGTTCCCTCTGTAACTCAGATCAAGCTTAAGGGGGCCCAGAAAGCCACTCCATGGGCTTGCACACACACACAAACTCACACACATCACCAGCCCGGTGCCAGAACCCATTCATCAGGCCCTCATAGCTGGGCCCTGTCAACCTCCAGCCCCAGGCCTGTAGGCCTCAAGCCAGGGGCTTGAGTTCCGGGCTCCCCGCCAGTCTGTCATGGTGCTGGGCCACGGGCCAGCCTTCCATCAGCTTTGATGTGCGCTGCATAACCAAATGGCTAAAGAAGGGTGGCCCCTCAGCACAGGAGTTACGCAGCACACTGAGCGGGTCAGTGAGCAACCATAAGCATTCAGCGTATGCATACACACACCGAGAGTAGACTTCTCCAAAACATGGTATGGGGAAGGGTTTGGGATTTTTTTTTTATTGAAGTTTCCATTGCACATGCACCTTGTTATAAAATTAAATTGAAGCCTGAAATATTTTGTATTCTAATATGATTAAGTGGACTTAATTGTTTGATTTGGAGGATTTATAGAACTACCTAATTAACATTGCAATAAATACAATTTTTTTATTGCTGCACATGCTGAGCTATAATTTGTCAGATTTTCATCATGTATAAGACTCAAGTACAGCGTTTATGGCACTGGTGCACTGGAGGCCTGAGAGATTGATTACATTGAAGGAAAGCAGGCAAAGCCAATGAACTGTTGAATTATGTTGTGTTTTAAAGTCGTGTGCCAACTCTCATCTGCATCGACAGGTCGGTCCCCCTCTCTCCATCTCACTCTTTCACCCAACACATAAATAGTCACAGGCACTCATGTACAGAAACCTCACATCTACACCCTCACACACGAATGTAACAACAGATTGCGCAACGCTCATTGCGAAAGGTTCTGCTGGATTAAAACCAACATTCACGTTTCAAGAACAACAACCGTTGATAAGTATGTATGTGCTGATCGACACTTGTTGGGTATTTCCAATATGATATGAACAATGAATGGAAAAAATGTGGTGTTTTGATCTAATCTGAGCCATAGTTTTGCTAACCGTCGCCTGACCTTGATACCGCCAGAGGAGGAAATTATTTTACCAAAACACTGGACCGCAGCATCACATCATATCTCTGGCAGCTTTTTATTTGTTTTGTTTTGTTTTTGGTCCCTCTCTATCTCCCGTTTTTTTCTTATCTTCCATTTTTTTGTTGCTTTTCTCTCTCTGCTTTATATCACAAGGAATGTTTTCTGAGCAGCTCCTCCGTCATCCTGTTAAACAGAATCTATTAGAGCTGATGAGAAAGAGTATCCATCTTTCTCTGAGGTTAGCAGGGCTCGGCTGGACAGGCTACTGGAACCAGCGACTCCGATGCATTGGTCTTAAACTCGGCTCCTCTTTGGGGAACTCAAGAAACGAACAATGTTCTTGTTTGAAAAATTCAAAAATCTCCCCGTCCAGTGTTTATCTGCAGGAGTGGTCTTAAAACAACAGCAAAGAAGTACTACTAATATGTGACGGCAATATTTCAGAAAATCTTCCGTCCTTGCCAAATCAGACAAATAAACACGACATACAATATGTGGGAATAAGGCGGCCCTTTCTGAGCCCCCCTCTAAGAAAAGTCAAAGCCAATAGGAAGTGCGAATGTTCCACGAGCAGACACAGGGCCTTACAGAAGGATATTCACCTTTAAAAAGGTGTTAGGTTTATTGGATCTGGTGGGACATTACCTGCATATCCAGCTATGCCATTTTCCGTCTGCACTGTGTTGATTCATTAACCACAAAGACCTCAGTGTAAAGACCCTGTTTAAACACCTTATTTCATTAAGTGCTTTTTAATGAGGGCGCTAACTAGCCCGGGTGTCAGTCATCAGGAAAAAGACGGCCAAAGCTCTTGGAAAAATGTGTTTTTTTGTGGTCTATTACATTTTTCCTGTGATGGTAAAAGTTATGATGAGTGTGTGTGTCGATTCTTCTCTGCTTCTCAGTCCAAGCGCATCTTGTGTGACCTGTGTTGGAGTGTTTTTTTTTTTTTTGCATGGCTGTTCCTCAATAAAGGAACTGGCAGTGGAACAGTTCTTTCTGCTTCACAATTGCATGACTGGGGCTTCATGCTCTCTTGCAGTAATGAAACGGCCCATTTGCTGTGTTTGTTTTCAACACAGCAAATTGGTTTGTCTTGTTCTCCGATTGACTTGACAAATCTTCGGGCCGTGGCTCATCTTCACTCAACGCTTAATTCTTGGCACTCAGTTTCAATTCCATTTCGGGTATCAGGTTTTCCCTGCGCTCGACTGTAAAAAGGCTGTGTCCCAGTCTACACAACCAGCCATTGACAATTCTAGTTCTTAATACCAAATACATTCCCCTATTTCATTTTCTCATTCAGTGTAATCAATTCCATGTCGGTGGCAAGAGAAAAGAATCATTTTCTTCGTACTTTTATTCTATTATCCGTAATATTTAAAAAAAACTTTTTCAGAGATTGGTTGGTTTGGATGAGAGTCTTCGGGAGAGCTGGCCCCCCAGTTGATTGATTGCCACTGGTAGCCAAGGACTCACAGGGATCCCTCTTAAAGCTGAACATCAACACTTCTCTGATATGCTTCATTAATACGAGCGTTACAGCAAATTACTTCATCTCAGAGAACGGGAGCGCATCAGTCACTGTCCATCTGCTTCCCCTGCCGCTTCCTCTCCCTGTGTTTAACCCCTCAGTGCAGTGAGAGTGACATGACTGCAACCACAATACAGGTTTGACTTCTGTACCTGTTATAGTCACGTTTCAAAACAAGTTTGTGCTACTTGCCTTCAATTTGCATAAACAGGACAGAGTTAGCATCTAGCTGGTGAGCATTATGGAGCATTTCACAGGTAGAGAGCCAAATATTCGCCTAAGGAGTTGGTAGAGACCAAAAAAGAGAGTGAATATTGGACTTACATTTGCAGGTGGACAGAAACATGATTCCAAATATATGCTTATGTTATTCTGTTGACACCTGGAAGGGTAAATGAGCAGCTGTTTGCTACCAGGTATGCCAACCTAAAAGGGGCTGAAATGCCAATGCTGTGATCACGAGCTGTGTCAAAAAGAATGAGACTGAGTGGCCAAAAAACCCTTATTCTAGGTTTAAATGTGTAATTTGTAAGAAATGGCCAAAATTCAGAGGTAACTCCAAAATTATTGGGGACGGCATAACCGCTTCATGCTGCTTACCAGCAGCAAAAGCTTCTCTTTGCTGTAGCAAACATGGCTCAGTCATGACGACCCGACACCAGACTACGAGTGAATGCAGCACACAAGACTGACAGATGCCATAGCCGGGGATTACAGAATGGAGGCAATTTACAGCAACTCTGACCAGGACTGACTACAAGTATGAGAAGAAGAGGCATGAATCAGCAGAGAGCAGAGGGAGATTGTGGGCGAAAACAGCATATTCACATCTTACTCTGTGAATTGAGGATTTCTAGTATGTTTCACAATAAGTTAAAGGGACATGAGGCAGGATCAAGAAATAACACACAATAGTGACATGACTGCCGTTAGGGCAACTGCAGCCATCAGCCAAGCCGGCGCTGGAGCGCGCATGAGCTCTTCACAGCAGAGCTGTGACACTGTTATTTCCATATGGTTATTTCTTTACTAGCTGTTCACGTGACTGTTTACTGCAAGACCTCCGCGCATGTCTCCGCGGAATGACATTGGTAGCCTACAACTGCGAACTGTGCTGTGTGTAAGGGATAGCCTTATCCCCTACACACATGAAGCAGCCGGGAAGCCGGTGTCGTGCCAAAAAGTGATCGTCTGCCAGAATCTGATTACAGGCCGCGGGAGCGCGCACAGCAGCCCGTTGAGCGGTAGCACAAAAACGTCTGCTTTTCTCTAGATTAACCGGTCATAATATGCTGATACACACAACTGCATTACAATGTAATCATAGCAAAGGCATGTGTCTTCGAAAGTTTAACGTTTGTTGTTACGTAGGCTAATTATTACAACTGTGACCAAAAGAAGTGTAGTTTGTAGCGAAATCAGACATGGCAATTACGTGATATACGTGTCTGTGCTTGGTATGTCTGATGACTTTGTTTAGCCCTGTCTTCAGAAATTAGACTATAATGAATATGATTTATTGGTGGGTTTTCAATAAAGATATGATAACTTCAATTTTTTACAGGTGAAAACTGATTGAAAACTGCAAAACACATCCAAACATGGGAAGCAAATGCTATGTATAGTGCCCAGATCAAATAAAAACAATGCAGAGTCACAAGGATCATTGCAAAAGTTATCATATATTTATTGAAAACCCACCAATAAATCATATTCATTATAGTCTAATTTCTGAAGACACGTATATCACGTAATTGCCATGTCTGATTTCGCTACAAACTACACTTCTTTTGGTCACAGTTGTAATAATTAGCCTACGTAACAACAAACGTTAAACTTTCGAAGACACATGCCTTTGCTATGATTACATTGTAATGCAGTTGTGTGTATCAGCATTATGACCGGTCAATCTAGAGAAAGGCAGATGTTTTGCGCTACCGTTCAACGGGCTGCTGTGCGCGCTCCCGCGGCCTGTAATCAGATTCTGGCAGACGATCACTTTTTGGCACGACACCGGCTCGCTGTGTGTAGCGACACACAAGTCTGAAAGGCACAGGCGAAAGCAAAGACGCATACTGGGGGACAAAAACATCGTCTCTGATACGGGACTGCTGTGTGTTAGCGGCTAATGTTACTACACAGACACAAACAAACAAACCGTTAGCATGTGGCTACAGCCAGCTGCTAACGTCACCTCCCGTTTAACAGGTTGGGCTTTCGGTCCCATATATAAAGGGACATATTTCTAACTATTCGGTTTCAGACTAAAGGACCGTGGAAAATGCGCAGTCTGTAACTATTCAGTGTTACACAGCGGTGGACTAAGTTACATGTTAGCAGCTAAAGCTACTTTGCACGTTAGGTCACTCTGAGCCCTCGGTGATCTCATATAATTTTCAAATCAAGCTCTAAACATGACCTGTAATGTTTTCTTACCTGGTCACTAGGAAATGAGCCATGTCAGCATCTGTTTTCAGTCCCAATTCAAGTTGAAGCAGCCTCCATGAGTCGAACACGTATCCGATGTTTATTCTGGTTCGGCCGGCTTTGGTCGTAATTCCGTTTCGACTCTCGACTTGCCGCTGATAAAACCTTCGTTTTCTTCTTAGTATGACTTTTTAGTGGACTCTGTGTGGTGGTGCGGTCGTTTTCTGGCCGTAGCAGAATCCATTACTACCCAAACACTAGTTTGGGTTCACCGCGCTTGTCTTCTTCCTGTTTCCAAGCTGTCGAGGACGCGCATTCAGCGTCATCTGACGTTACGTCCGCAGGACTGTGCAGGAAATTCGGCCCGAATTGCAGTACATTATGCAGCACACAGCCTGTTCAAGGCAACGGAAAGATGCGTGGGTGGGTGGGCTCTTTCTTTTTGGTTTTGAACGCTTCATCACCCATTAGCATTTAAAAACTTAAAATGCATGTTTATTTTTTCACAAATCCTGCCTCAAATCCCTTTAACAAAACAATTAGGCTTGTCTTAGTTTGATAAAAGAGAGAAACTTGAATTCAGACATGTACAGCTGTCTTTTTGTTTTTAGTTAGGAAAATAGGTTTAAAAATATCTCCTTTTCTAACATATTGTGAGCTTATTTTGTTTACCTATTAGACTAAGTAGCAAACTCTCTGCTTCTATCTCCCAACTGAAACTACGGAGGGTATCAGAATAGCACATCTTCAGGTAAAAAGTGGTATTAGGAGACAGGACAAGACTTCTTTGACCTAACGTAAACACTGTTGACTCTTTCTGATCATTTTAGTTACAATTTTGAATGTTTTAAACTACAACTCTGGCCCTATCTTACAAATTGCCCCAGTAAATGACCATATACTGTAGGATATATTCTGTACTATGATCACCCCAGAGGGTTGCAAGAAAAATACTTTTCTCATGGAGATAAGTAACAGGTTGTGCTCCCCGAAGTCCTCAAATTCCTGCCCGTATTTCCTGCATACATCCGGAGTCTGCTTTTATAGCTAATATCTTTTTCAACAAATATTTTGCTGTTTATCATGTTGCATAGTACGGCTTTTTTACATTGCATCCAACCAATCTTTTACAGATAATGGGGAGCATCATGGGAGATGTAGATGTAAAGTTAGTGGTAGACACCGAGGATGAGGATGGAAAAGGAAGCTCAATAACTACCATATGATAGTTTAACCATAACTGGGCTGAGCTGCACTGATGTCGGAGCAACCCCAGGGGCCCACTTTAGCGTAATCCACGAAGGCTTAGCAGGCTGACAGAATCACTCAGCTACTGGCTCTGACCTGGCACTCAGCTCCCTGTGGGGCAGGACTCACACACACACACACACACACACACACACACACACACACACACACATATACACATCACTACCACCACCGGAGAGCAGAAAAGAAAGAGAAGATCCCATGGCGAACCACAAACAAGTACGTTTGTTCTGGGCTTGTAAACATGTGTCATTTTGTAATATATTGCATGCAAGGAAGCCATAAGGCAAAGATGTGATGACAGTGAGTGTGTATGTAACCAACACTAACTTAAAAAGGGAGCTAAAGCACAAAGCCTCAGCGTATAGAAGAGCAGCAGACCGGATGTCGAAGTGGAATACTCCACAGTGAATGTTTGCCTTTTTTTTGTGATGAAAGGCCTGTGGATTCGATTCAAGAAAAAATTGATTTAAATGACGAAAAAAAAAAACGTAATTTGGCAAGACCGTCATTCTGCATGACGCTTGAGTGCAAATAACAGATTGTGATCTTTCACTGTCCTGTGAAGGTGAATATGTTTCCACATCTGTGAGCAATAAAGTGAGATGATCTGCAGTGCACTACTTCAGTGCTGCACACACACACACACACACACACACACCAACAGCTTTTCTGCCGTGTTTACATTTCCAGTCGCAATTACATCCTCCATCCTGCTCCTTTGCAACTATATTAACTGCTAAAAGCTCTAATAGACGACTATAGCCAGTTCAACACTGTTTAAGAACTCGCTTCCGGGATTGGAATAAATAATTGAACTGATCCTGACTCCTCTTCTCTACACACACACACACACACACACACACACATACAAAAGCCTCAGTCATGCACATTGAGAATAGTGACCTATATGTATAACCTCTCTATTTTCAGCCCGAGTTGTGCCCCATTGAAACAACTTGTGGTGCGAGTGGTTTCTTGGGGGGGAACACTGGGGTAGAGCTGGCAGTGAGGGAAGGGGGGAGCCGGTAACTCTGTGGCACCGACCCGTCTCTCTGATCCAGTCCAGACTGTTTGCGACGTCACGGTGCGGCGTCCTGCCCTCTCTCTCTAAAACACGCGACCACAATCCCAAATAGCTCTAAATGCAGCTCTGCGGAGCGCTCTCATTTTGGCCCCGTTGACGCTTTATGAGACTTTTACAGTAAGAGCCGGGGAATGGAACAAGCTCCACTTTGGTCAGGAGGGATGAGCCTTGCCAGAGCTGTTGCACTGACAGCTCATGTATTCTGTTTTCTGAGCACAAAACTGGCCTGCGCTGATCAATAGAGAGTGTGTTTGTGAGATTGTTTTCTGTTGTGACAGTTTTATGGGGCCTCAAGGTGGAGTCTCCTGACATATACACCAGAATTAACCCAGCCATGATGTAGAGTGGTAAAAAAAAAAAGGGGCTAGGCCAGAGTTCAGGCTGAGGTTTTGTTTCACAGATGGTTAAATGTGGTGTTAATGCATTACATATATACAGTATGTGCAGCCTGGTATACTGCAGCTACAGCAGAACATTACTTCAGCCTTTTCAACGGCAGGAACAGAATCTACAAAATATTTATGAATCTACGAAGTTGCGGTCAGCAGATCTGGCTTCGGCGGAGCGAGGTTGCCTTATATCAACCAGCTGCTTTGTTTTAGGAAAACACAACTTGTCACGTAATCGTCCTGAAGAACCTCGGAGGAATTTTAATGCAGGGGAAGAAGAATAGAGTAAAACCACTTGATAAGCCGAGCGAACCTCAGTTTTTATCCCGCCTGTCCCATTCATCATCATAATTATCACCTTTGCATGAATACAAAAACACGCACGCACGCACAAACATGCAACCAGGCATTTAAGGCGCAGTGAATGCTTGACTTATTTGCATATTTCAACATGATTCTTTTCGGGGAAGGGAAACTTTTCTGTAAACATTTGTTACTGTTTATTTTTCTTTGAGAAAATGAGATTTCAAAAGAATGCAGCGCAAAGTGAGAAAGATGGAAGACAGGCTGCTGTTTTCTTGGATAAACTGTGAAGAGCGGATGACAGAAGGGGCGCAGAGGTTCAGGGCGGCTTAAAATATCCGCCAAGCGCCTCCTTCTCTAAGTGTGTGTGCACTTGCGGCGAAAGCTTAATTGCGTGTGTGCAAAAGCCCAAAAAAAGACGCCGTTGTTCTCTGCAGAACAGGCGTATAAATATTTACACAGTTGCCCGCACTATCTGTCAAACAGTAGGTGGGAGCAGAGGCAGGGGCAGGTGGAGGAAAGGCCTGCCAGGTTCAGACATCCAAGCATTTTCGTTTGAACCTTTGGTAAGTATCTGCACCTCCTCCTCCTCCTCCTCCTCCTCCTCTGGCTGAGTGAGCTGGGTTAAGTCACACCTGTGCACCTGTGGGTTTCAGGTTGCCCAGGCCTGGTCTATCTGTGCACCTGGGTTTCTGTTTATGCTTCCCGCTGAAGGAGTCCTGCTGGTATGAAGTCAGTCACTCACTCCGACATCCCGAGGAGCCTCGACCAGCATGTGCAAGTAGTTTCTCACCTTCATGTGTATAAGAAGTCCAGGGTTGAAAGGTCATGTCATATCCGTATGAACCCTGCTGTTGACAGAAGGTTCAAATAAGACAAAATGATAATAATAAAATAAACTCTTGCTGGCCTCGGCCTCCTTTGAGTCTTTTTTGAAAACTTTTTTTCTCTTTCTCCCTACTTGCCAACCTTGGATCTTTTGCCTCTGCCCTCCTTTATTGGCCTTTGTGACACCGCTCAGAAACGTAAACAGTTGTCATGATGTAACATATTGTGTGCAAGTGCGCGGACACACACACACACACACACACAGGCCAGTTGACAGGGTCACATATGGGATGTGCTCCTAAAGTCAGTATCATTTTACCAATGTAAATATTAGTCGATGTCAGGACCGTTTATACTGTAATGGCAGTCCTTCAGCTCTACTTTCCTCGAAGCACTTTTCTCTGCGCTCCTCTCCCGTCCTTATTACTCCCCTCTCATCCAGCCCTCATGTAATCCCCTGTCTCTCATTACCCAATCTTCTCTCCTGTTCTCTGCATCTCCTCTTGAGCTCCAGCAGTCCCTGACAAGGCCCAGTCGTCTTCCAGACAGCCCCGTTCCCCCCACTCTAAAAAAAAAAAAAAAATCCCCCTCTTCCTATTCTCCTGACACATTATGATTAATCATTCCATTAACTGATCCACCGTCTTTGGATCGTTGAGGGGCGCTTACGGTACAACCTCAACCGTCCTCGAGAGAGACACCCAATCTTCAGGCCATCTTCCAAAGCTCTCAAGCAAACCCTCCTCGTCTTTGTTCGCTGCACGCCTAAAACAGCTGTCATCCGATGTGGGTTCGACTGTCTGTCACTAAATCTGCCCAAGGGGTGAGGAGACTGAATGAAGAAATGAAACCTGGTGCAGAAAAATCCTAAAATGCTGTTTTGAGTTAAAAGAAAAGGAAAAGTTACATGTTGCTGTGTTGGAGGCCGTGATCAAATCTTTAAGGGGATTTAGTAACCGGAATGCAGAAAGGAAAAGGTTTATGCAAGAAGATTAAAGGGACCGTTCGCCCCACAAAATCCAAAAAACACATTTTTTCTTACCTGTAGGGATATTCATCCCCTAGTTTGTTTTGGTGTGAGCTGCAGAATTGTGGAACTGTTGACTGAAGAGATTCCTGCCTTCTCTCAAAAACAAAAAAATGGAACTAGATTGCACTTGTGGGGCTAAAAACACCAAAATAATTAATCTGCAAAACAAAAACAGCAACGTCTCTCTCCAGAAGTCATGACCCGGTTACTTTAAGTTAATCCACAAACAGGGTTGTGAGCAGTTTCATGTGGGAACTACTTTTTCTCTACCGAAATACAATGTATCACTGCACAGAAAGAAGTGTGCATCTACCCAGCACGTGAACGGGGTCCTGCTCGGCTGAGCATGTGTCTCATTAGCTAGCTAAATTAGCTAGCCTCTTGTCCAGGATTAGGTGCACACTTCCTACTGCGGAGGGATACAGAAAGAATGTAGTTCCTTCATGAAACTGTTCACAACAAAGCCTGTGGATTAACACGAGTAACCAGGTCATGATTTCTAGAAAGACACATAGGTGTTTGAGCGCCATCTAGTTCTATTGTATTCAAGAGAAGGCAGACATCTCTACAGTCAGTATCTCAAAACTCTGCAACTCACACCAAAACAATCTTGATGGATAACTAGCACTGCAGGCAAGAGGAAAAATATGTAGCTTTGATTTTTGGGGTGAACTGTCCCTTTAAATAATATGTAGTAAAAGGCACAGACATAAAACAATACTTCAATAATAATAATGAATACTGTGAGTAAAATACTTCTCTGCTGGTTTTACATTTGATATTTATTGAAAACAAAAGTAGAGCATTGAGCCAATTTGTAAAAAGTAACAAAATATCAGCTATAACACATTACATTTAACAAACCTCAAATTCATGGAGAAGCTTATAAATATACATAGTTGGATTGGAAGAAAAAAACTGTTGGTCTATTGAGAATCATCACAGGGATAGTGAGCAGTTCACTGGAGTGGTACTGGAAAACTGTGGGCGACGATCAAATCTGAACATCTGTGATATACATATATATATTTATTTATACGTGTGTGAAGCTGAACTTGAGTGAGAAGAAAGAATCTGTGTGTCAAAACAATAAGGTGCATTTCCCTTTACAAAAACAGTGAAGAGCCGCATTAGTGACATCTTTTTTTTTCTTTTTTTTTTTAGAAAAAGTGACTTCAAAACTTGGGGATGACCGTCTCGATATTGATCTATGATGGAGATGTTTTCTCTGTTTTTAAGCTTAAAAAGGAGGATGTGGTTAAAGAAAATAAATACAGTTTACTGATTGGTTGGATAGACATACTATATACACAGAGCATGGAATATTTCACCACTGTAACCACAACATTGCCCATATATATTCAAACCATGTTAAGTATTGTAGAATAATGTTAAATGGATAATCTGAATTAATATGGAAAACAATGTAGGCTATAATATTGATATATTTGCTGATGCACATTAGTAAAAAAAAAAAAAAAAAAAAAAGAAAACAGCTGAACAGACACGTACAGTCAGGTTTAAGCCTCTGTATCAAAGTGCATTATGGTGGAGGGCTTGTTGCAGCACCTGGGGAACTCTTAAGGCTTCTGGGACAGCTTAATAAATGGCCCAATCCCCAAAAACGCCCTCTTATTGTACCCACTGTACTCCAAGGACTCATACCAACAGTGTTCCTTACTCTATATACGTGTTGAGGGGGGACGAGCAGACTTCGGTAAGGATGTGAAGGCTGGTTTTGGGACTGGACCTGTGAAAAACACATCCGTACACGACAGCACAGAGGCGGTCTCCTCTCAACACAGTCATTCTCAAACAACAAAACCAAGGACCTCTTAGTCAACCGTGCCACAAACATCAAACTCTACTCTTGTTAGGAAATGGAAAGCACAGTCCGGTTTTCGCAATCAGCGCGTCTCATCTGACAAGAAAAAAATGGTCTTTTCTGTAATTAAAAACAGGGTGGGAGTTGGGTGGGTGAGATTTCCAGACAGCTTTAGGCACAATGGGGTTAAAATCGGCTGGTGACGACTGGGGGCCAAAATAAAACATAGCAATCTCAAAATAAATATTTCACGATACTCTCAGTTTCTGAAGACATAAGATTTTTTTTTTTTTTTAAAAAGAGTCAGTCTTTTTGCAATGGCATAATTGTTTAACTCTATAAATATAATTTATATAGTTTCTTCCATTCTCTCTCTGTGTTCAACTCTGTCGCTCCTCTGCTCATGAATACATACAGATGTATGCCCATCGTCTGCAAGCAAACACACGCAGGCAACAATCCTCTGCTCACTTGCAGACGAATTGGTCTACGATTCTGGTGCAGCGCTTGCACTTGACGTAGCAGCACCAGTGGAACTTGCAGTGGCAGCGCTCCACTATCTGGGCCTTGTACTGGTCATAACCGCGGCCGCAGCACATCAGCTCACACCCGTCCATGCCCTCCGAGGTCTTGTTGCAAAGGCGCCCCACTGTGCCCAGGGAGCCTGTGGTTTGGTTCTTCAGGCAGTAGTCTGGACTGGACTCGATGTACACCAGATCGTGGCTCGTGGGAGCGTTGTACCTGCTGTGCATCTGCACCATCTTCCCACGCGAGTTGAGCTTCATGGCGGCGGCGCTGTCGTACTTTTCCTTGAGTGCGTCGCCCACCTTACGGAAGTCGGCCAGCTGCAGCCAGCAAGTCTTCAGGCTGCAGGAGCCTGATACCCCGTGACACTTGCAGGACACGTGGGCAAGGTCCGACACCGTCTGAGTGGAAGAGAAGAGAAGTTAATTTAACCAGATGAAGAACATCTTCTTATGTGGCAAACTGCAGACATGTACAAATGACACATGCTTCATATTTCTTTTTAGACCTGTCTGCATAAATATTTGCACAATGTGCTGCTCATGATCTCATTTGGCATAACTCTGCCATAAAGGACCGAATGATCCTGTCCATGTCTCCAATGGTGCGTGGAATAAACCATTGTCCAGTCATTTGTCCTACTTGAAAGAGAACAGCCTGGCAACAGATATCTGGCATTACGTTTCCTCAGAGGTGGTTTCAAGATGTTTGGAAAAGGAAAAGAAACCCCAGATCTGCCTTCAATGACTCCATCTCCCAACAGATCAAAGCCTCAGGAGGGGAGAGCTAACAGAGCTGTTACACAGATGATCAGCCGGGACCTAACTGATTGACCTGGATTGTCTCACTTCCAGCTCCTCTTGTTCTTTTATCTGGGTTGGTGTCATTCTTGGGCCTGCAGTCTTATATCTTTCTGCTTTTTTCGTATCTGATTACATCTTAAGATCTTAAGACCTTTGTTTGTGTGCATGCGTATAACATCAGCGTCTCACCCTCCTTCCCGCCTCGTTATTGTGCAGATTCATCTGCAGCCGGGCGCTCTCATACGAGCCCTTGGGGTAGCTCTTCTCCCTCTCGCGCGCGTCCACAAACTCCTTGGAGAACCTGTAGCCGTAGTTGAGGTTGTCTCCGCAGCCACCCCACAGCCAGTCTCGCGGCAGGTCTTTGGGGCGAGCCGCCCGGCTGCACCCGCAGCTGGAGAGCTCCCCCTCTCTGCAGGCACGGCTCACCGCGTTCACCACCCCTGCTGCGCTGATGGCATACGTGAATGCCGTCTCTCGACTGCCTGCAGACACACAAACAGGAACATCACATCACTAAAACGGCTTGTCCAAAATCACTAAATACCCACTATATAATGCACTATATGGTGAGTTTACCATTTAGCAGTGCTGTCCGAATGCATAGTGGTATTCATTATACCATATATAGTTGACTCAATGTATCCCACAATGCTCCTTGAAAAGCAGTGTACAACGGACGGTGACTAACCAAGCATTAGCAGCTGGCTAGCGAGCAACGGAGTTTTTCCCCTTTTGCTCTCACTTTAATGCTGTTAAGCTTCAGGTCAAACAGGTCGGCTGAAATTATTTTAATTCAGTAAATACACAACCTTTTAATACAAATATTTACTGTGATGTATCGTCAGAAAGTTGTAAGAGAAGGTGTACACGTTGAAATAAGGTAGACACAAATGCTACATGACTACATAGCTGATTTACAAATGTATTAACTAAAAGGATTTGATTAAAATACAGTGAAGCAACATTACAAGGTGTTTCAGTTACAGTAGGTCATTGCATTAACTATGGTTAATGCTTATGATGTGAAACCAGTACATTGATTTTTTTCTTGGCAGGGATGAAAATGGGCAAAGGAAGAGAAAAAAAAACAAATTTTGGTTTATGTGTCCGTGTATTGGACTACACATTAACAAAAACAGTATATTTTACATATTGGATCTACTTACAAAAAGCCAATATAGAAAGTAGGTGAAATAAATACTTTTAATGCTGACACATAAAACATTTAAAGGCGGATATTGCTATACTTCTCGCAATGATAACAATACTGTTGGACTTTGAGAGCAGTGTATATGGTTTGGCAAGGGAGTCATTTTCCAGTTCTGGTGTTGGACTGGTTTTATTGGCCACTGGGCTAGTTTGGTTACACAGACCTGGCAACCCAATCCAAATGCGTGTATCACTTGGCATAACCGTCTGCTGCATCCATTTTTGAAGCTCATGTACAGCACGTATATTCATTTTATGCTGAATGTGTTCAACTGTCATTTCATTTTAAGAATTTTGAACCGTGCTATGAGACATGATGTCATATGACAGCATTCACCATGCGATTACAGAGCACTTCAGCCAAGAGCTGCAGGCTCCTCATCACCATTATGTTGAACGATGGAATCTGGTTTGCTGTTTTTGGGCCTCAGCCAGAGAGAAGAGAGCGCCCTCCAGTGACCGAGGCTCTTCCTAACAAGCGGCTCGCCTCGCACCCAAATTCAAAGTGACAACAGCGCTTTCACTTTATCTGTCATGACAGACACATTCTGGAGCCATTGCTCATTACCTCCCACTGTTTCTACCCACAACATTTCCTCTATAGAGACAAGAGTGAGAAAAACAAAAAAAGAGACTACGTAGTTTTTTTCTGTCACCGAATGCTCGATCCATTACTACCACCGTACACAGCCACAGACTAGAGGAGAAAACCGAGATGAGGAGATAAGCGGCTATAGAAGAAGCAGCCGACCAAACTGCAAGAATGCGTGTTGACATTGAAGACCGGGGCTGCTACAAAATAAAAATGCACAGCTCATATACCTGCTGGGCCAAACCTTTAGAGAGCGCGCCGTAACGACAATAACAGATGGACGGAGAGCGGGAGATGAGGGAGGCGAAACAAAAGACAACTGAAGAGATAAGTCAAAAAGAAGACATTGAAGAAAATAAGGAGTAAGGAGGCAAAATGGAAAAGGAGAACCATGCATGCACTTTATATCATAAAAGGCAGTAAAAGACTGACAAAGAAGAGAGGGGATGGATAAAGAAACCATTTGGAAAGGCTGAAAGACGTCCTACGGGGGAATCTGGCAGGAGCCGAGGTGATCACAGACAGTGGGGGATTTATTAGTTCAGTGCAACTTTTAATCCAGCCTGAGGATATTGGCCTAATAGTGGACCTGTGGATGGACAAACTGTCATCTCCCACACTGCTGCCTCCCTTCCCCCTCCTGTACCCCATCCTGGAGCTCTAGCCACGCCAGAGGGAGAGGGTCTGAACCCCAACCACGCCAGCACCCCCTGGAGCTCAGTTTTAAATCACCAGCAGCCTCCGAAAGCCAGCAGACAGACAGACAGACAGACAGACAGACAGACAGACAGACAGACAGACAGACAGACAGACAGCTGTAGAGGGGAGGACGTGTTTACTTGGCCCAGAACGGACTCAAATGGGGGAGGCAGAAGAGGAATGGGAGAACGGCGGCTGATGAGGTTTCTATGAAGACTGATCTGTGGCAGGGGAGTCGGCAGCAGAAGAGAGGCACAGACAGAGGATAAGCAAGAAAAGTGTGAAAACATAGACACACCTCATGCAGGGCGTAGCACATCAAAGGGTAATTTCACCTATATTACAAAAAAAAACTATTGAACGAAACATAAGTGTCATCTCTGGTATTCATCCATGCTGTTTCAGAGGTTGAGATTAAAAAAACAAACAAAACGAAAACCGCTCTCTCACCAAACAATGCCAGTATAGGTCGGGCACCGGACGATGTGAAACTTTCATGCCACGTTGATCCTGTCCAACATTATTGCAATTCATGATATCAACGCGATAATCATCAATATATGCTTCAAACTTTAAAATAAAAACTAGAATTGGAATCACTTTAACTTTGCATTTTGTGAGGAGCAAATATTTTTATTGCATCACAGATAGGACTGGCGTCTTTTTTTGTGTGAAAACAACCAACCGCAGAATCTTAAAAAAGTCATCATAAATCATAAGGTCTTCTTGCACAAATAAAGGCTAAATAAATGGTGGTAATGTCATTTTTTAAGCTTGGAATCCGCAGTAGTAACACACATCTGATTTAAGTTGTTTTTGTTGGAGACACAATGTGCAAACCATGCCTTCAGCCATGGCGACAGGCTTAGGCAATTGAAAATAAATCAGGAAACCAATATAAGACACATCAACAAGAACTCTTTCAAGTCATTAATTTGAGGATGTTCACGATTATCTTGATTCACGATTATCAACCCATCCACAGCCTGGATTCTCGTCATCTGAGCAGTTTTTCAGTGGAACTGCTTTCTACCAAAACTGAGAAAAAAAAAAAAAAAACGAAAAGAAAAAAATCGTCACTAAGTGTTGACAGCGTGTTCTGTGGATTGTCCGGAGTCATGAGAACAAACTCTCTGGACAGACGCGCTGCTGTTGAGTGCATTAAAATGTTATTTTTAAAACCTGCGAGCACCGCAAACGAAATTCCATTCATCATTAATTCCGTTAAGTGCAGAAATGGATGGATGGATATCTCATAGCCTGGAGAAAGGCGTGCAGCACGAGCGCGTGAGAAAAAAAGGCTTTATTTATGTAATTTTGTTTAAGGAATTTGGGTGAACTGACCCTTTAAAGACCACCAACGTGAGCAAAACACGCACCCCTCCGCATGGTCTTACTCGAGAGGAATTTGAACGATTCCCAAAATGTGTGCACCAGGAGCGCTGACCAAGCCTCGACACTTCAAAATGCGATCCATTCAGATTTTGCTGCTACGCAGCCGAGCCTGCTGTACCTCTGCTGTAATCACAACGCTGACGTTGCGCAGATTCATTATAATTGAGCCGGAGAGTTACGATCAATAAGCGTTAAACCCACCTTCGCTTTGGCCCGTGAGGTATAAGCCTCCATCCAAAACAAAACTAAAACAAACCATGTCCAATGAGCCTCGGATCCAGGAGTCGGATTTGCTTTTAAGAGAGGATTATAGCGCTCTTAAACTTTCTGTAAGAGATCTACACACATGCGCGCACAGATTCATATGGACAGACAGCGTAATCTCCGATAGGTGATGTATTGGTGCGTACACTCGCTGCACTCTCATTCCTTGTAAATACAGGGCGGCCATACTCAGCGCCACAGTGCGTGTCTCTGTGTGTGTCTCTGTGTGTGTGCGTGCGTTAAATGAGATTAGATTGTGTCCCATTCATCAGGGGAAAAGCAGCTTCTCTGCCTCCCTCCTGCTCCATGTCGGGAGCTGGTTTAGCAGGCCAAAGCCACATGTGATTTATCCAGCAACCTCACCCACCAACTATTCCCTCCGCACAGCTGCTGAGAATCAGCGGCCCCATACATTTCACACACACACACGAGAAACAAAACACACAGGATGTACTGAATTTGAAAAACACCGGTGAATCTGACTGCATACATTTGTGACACACGTATTATTATTTTTTTTTTAAGACTATGTGATATTTGATACTTCCTTTGCACATTTCTTACCTATTTGCATGACCCGTCCGAAAACAGAGGAGTTGTCCACAGTGCTGCAGTTCCAGCGCCGGTGTCTGAACTGGTACTGGCACTCTCTGATGCCTGTCTTGGCACCTTCGCCGATGTACTGCATGTGGTCCTGGTAGAGCTGGCACAGCTTCTTCTGGCCCTGCGACAGGCCCACCAGCTGGCTGCACAGAGGCTGGGCACCGATGATGTAGGCCTCGGGGATCAGTAAAGGGTTCATGGCCAGAGACCTGGATGAGAGGCACAAGTAATGAAGTTATTTTCACTCATTATGCCATTAGGGTCCAAGTGTATGCAAGTTCTCGGGCCAAAGTCACAACCGACCGCTGATTCCTCCCGATAAGTTATGCTGATCAGAGAAACAAGGTGCTATTATTTATTAAATGGGGTGAAACCCAGCATACACGGCCATGTGCCAAGGGGTCATGCAGCAACTGGATAGGCAAGCAAAGCAAAGAAGAGTCAGGGTGGAAAAGGGGAATGATAAGGAAAAGTAGAGAATATAACAGGGCTGCCCGAAGTGGGGCTCACGGGGAAAAGCTGGCCCACCCTAAGGCTCAACGTGGACCACCGGATGTTTTGACTTTGAAAATTAATTAAAGAGGACTTTATTTGTGAGTAAAAATACACTTTAAATATGCCAAAACCATAATGATTAATTATTTCTTCAAGCATGGTGCACAGAATCATAATTTGCACAGGCAGTCGGTCAATTACGGGAATTTGGGATTGTAGCACCATTTTGCATCTAAACAATACAAGAGGTGTTTGCTTTTGGCCCACGGCTCACCATTAAGTTTCAGTTTAGGCCGTCAAAGGGAAAAAAAATGGTTGGCCACCTCTGGAATAGAGTAAAATAAATAGCACATAAAGTAAAAGGGGCTAAAAAGAGCAGATTTTTTATTGAACTTTTTTAATGCGTCATCCTTTCTAGCTGAGCAACGCCTGACCTGACCCCTCGACACAAGTTCCCATTTCTGATTTTTTTTAGTGGCATTAGGAGGAAAAAAAAACCTTGTCATTAAAGTCAGAGAAAATGTACGTCACTTTGTTTGGCAGAAATGTGTTTTTGACCTCTCTCAACTTGTTAAAAATCTAGCAAGCCATTCTTATTCATCTTGTGACCCTCTGGAGTGAACCTCAGGTGGGAAAGCACCGTCGTGGAAGGAGGGCATTTACTTAGCCGACTGAAAAAAGACACTACGTCCATTTCTGCTGAAGCGCATTTTGATGACGGCGACTCCCTCGCATCGACTCAGCACACCGAGTAGATAACTCTGCGCTATGAAAGGCTGCATACCTTTCTGACGGAACCACAAAATGTAAGGAACAGCTCCATACATTTCGTGCGAGAGAAAGAAAAAGAGAGAGAGAGAGAGAGAGAGAGAGAGACGGGGATGAACGCAGTAGAAGCAGAGAGGAGGAACACCAGCATGAGCATCTGGTTCCAGGCCACAGGACAATTAGGGGAGCCCATCCCTGAGTCCTAAGAGAAAGACAATTAGCCCCCAGTGTAACCTGATCGACTGGGGAAACTCAGCGGCGGGGAGAACCCAACATATACACACACAGCAGAAAAAGAAAAAAAAAATTAACATACACATGCAGGCCGACACTCACACACATACAGTCGGCCGGGCTCACTGCTCTGACATTCTAAATCATTCACACCTGTGTGCCCTCTCACAGAGGAAACTGAAAAGACACACACAGTTTGAGCTCCAAACGAGGCTCTGCGGTAACTTGCTATTTGAACTACAACGCAGTCGCCATTACACACGAGTCCACATGAGACCGTTGGAATATGTTTATCTGGACAAATCCCCTTTAAATGATTTGTTTTGAATGATTATTTTCATATAATTTCACCGTCGCCATGTGATGTCAACACCGGCCTTGATCTGCTCATTTGAAGCGAACACAGGCGGAAGTGTGGCTTCCCTGTAAATGTTCCTCTACAAGCACTCAAGCTGCGATACGCGAGCGCACAATTAGGCAAAAACGCAAACAGCCACAGGATGTAAAGAGCTGTGATTTGCTGTAAGTAGTGCTTCTTTGGTGCCTGGTAAACAGTATTTTCCCCTATCAGAAGTACTCAGAGTGCGGTGAGCTCAAATATAGACTTTTTCTAATGGCAGCAAGACGCGTTTCTACACACACACACACGCACGCACGAACACACATGTACGCGCAGTCACACACAGTGCTCATGTTTGCACATATTTGGACGGCGACTCATGAACCGCAACTTTTCTATGTTTTCTATAATATTCATAATTTTGGTTTTGGCAATGTGCGAAGAAAGAAAATAAGGGAGAAAAAAGGTCTTCCTGCAGAAGCTAATGTGCTACAGTCAGCATGTTGTGTTGCTTCATATGTGGTGCAACTGAAGCTGAGGAGGCTTACTTAGCAAACACGCACACAGGCTCGCTCGCACACAAGCCTGAAAGTGAGACTGAAACTGAGACAAATATAAACACTAACAAAATGTTCTCTAAAAAATCAATATTTCCCCAAATATTTGGCTGCCTTCGTGGCGTATTTACTCCCCTTAGGCACCGCTATTTAAAAATGTGACTCATCTAAGAGTGCAAAGTGGCGCCTTTAGAAAGCTGACAATCAACACACACAATAAGACACACACACACACACACAGACATGCTGTACGTATGGAGGCAAAATGAATGCATACCACCATGAGTTGGCCTCCACCACCACCTGCATGAGGAGCGTGAGGAGTGTGAGGGCGAAGACACAGTGTCTGGAGTCCAACAGCCTGCCAAAAGGCCAGCAGACCGGCCGACACACACAGCGCATTCCCAGGTTCATACTGCCGCTGATCTGAGGGAGGACAGAGAAAAAAAGGTTTCACGTCAGTCTGCCTGCCTGCCTGCCTGTGTGGAGGTTCCTCTTACACACTGTATTCTGCTTAGTACAGTAAAAACACAGAGGCAGATATCAGGGATGTCAGAATGTATGAAGGGAATGCAGGAAAAATCCTCTCTTTTACATGCAAACAGCACTGTGGATGTCAGCGTCCGTGTGTGTGTGTGCGATGAGAGGCCTGAGGCCATCAGTGCCTCTACAGCAGAGGAGTCATTTGGCAGCAGGTCTGAGTGTGAATCACATAAGGCTGATAGACGTGCAGCCGGAGAAGACACAACCACCGTGAAACCCCATCTAGACACATTCCTGACAGTTCACTCTACTCAGAGACAGAGACAGACAGCCAGGGAGAGTCCAGCTCAGATAGTGACTGTGTGTTTGTTATTTTCAATCCATTTCTGCCCCACATACTCACTGGTAACATAAAGGTCAGATAAACCATCAAAAGTTTAACTATTTTAAACGTTTCTTTTTTTTTAATGCAAAGATGACTGAGTTTGACAATAAAATAAGATTAAAAATATGAAACATCATTTTGTTTTTTTGTCCTCTTTTGATCTGCAGCCCTGCTGTTTCTGTTCCTTCCTGTTCATTTTGCTCAGTTATATTAATAAGAAACAAACAAACAAAACAAAATTAAGAATAAAATTGCTATTTCATTATGGTTAAATTAAAACATGTTTAATCTGATTTAAAGCAAACTGGCTTTTTATACAAAACATGTAAATTAATAAAGAAAACATTTTATTTTTAAAAAATATATACTTTCCTTTGCGGGAAATGTAGGCCTGTATGCTTATTTATCGCGTAATTTAACAAATGACGGTTATGTCGGCGTTTAAATCATTATAATTAATTGGTACGGTCGTTAATTGACTGTGGATCAGACAGAAACGAGCCACGTCAGCGGATGCCACTTTATGGGCCCTGGTCATACTGTGTAAGTCTTTACCCTGACGAAAAAAATACAGGGAATTTTCAAAAAAAAAAGGAAAAACGGATCATCTGCAGACAGCTGCGTGGTGGTTTAGTTTGGTTGCTCTGAGTTAAAATAATTAGCCTTGAATTATGCGAGTTAGACCGACGTGCCAGCCTTCCAGCGGGGCCCGTGTGTGAATCTTGGGACTGAGAGCAGCTCTAATTTGTCACGCTGCGTTATTTTCCAGGGTTGAGTCGTGCAGACCTGGGCCTGCCTAATACTCATTAAAGACCAGGCCAAGTTCACCATCACTCACCCAGCGCGCGCACACACACGCACACACACACACACACGAGCATGTGCTTTGAGTTTGCGCGCCCCTGCACTAATAGTTGGTGAGGTTATGTTATGTTCCTTGTAGTTCCTCCACATAAATTAAAGCATTAATCCACAGAGGGCGGCGGTTTTACACTGATTTCTTCTTTCTTTTATTTTTTTAAAGCAGCTAGTTGGAGTTGGTCCGCCCGCCAGGAAGCGGGTTTTTAAAAAATGTGTTTTAATTTACGATCGTCAATTAAGTTCGACAATTAAATAGGAATGGCAGCGGGAGAGGCTCAGCAGCAGGAGAGAGAGAGAGAGACGTGACGCACAGGGCTCTTCCTGCATGTTAAAGTAACTGTCACGATGCTACAGGTGCGCGCAATTATCCGACATTCCACAACCGAGTCCCAGCCAATCAGAGCAGAGAACGGTAATTATTCGTTTTAAGATAAAAATAAAAAAAACAAAAACAAAACGCGAGGCTTTTATTTTCTTTTAATTCTTTACTAGGCTCGCGTGTCTTCATTTCATTGACTGAAGCAATTTTGTTTTTGGGGGTTTTCATTTATTTTTTTTTACTTAAATATGCACTCCTGCATTTGGCATCCAAACGCACGCTGCGTACATCCTGCGCTCTGTGACCCCTGGAAACGATCTGACCCGAGTGAAAAAAAAAATCACCAGCACTTGACTGGCTGACTGACGACTACCTTGCAGATTTTTGTCGGCAAAAGTGGCATAAAATTGGGCAAAATTCAGGAAGAGGAATAATTAGAGCCCAGTCTGCAGCATGATAGAACATCGGGCGCTGCTGGAGGCCTTTTTCTTTCTTTCTTTCTTTCTTTTTTTTTTTTAAACGAGCCATGAGAAATTAAATCGATTTACATCAAACCTGAGAGTCGAAGGGGGAAAAAAGTTATGTGCTTTTTATTTTAAATTAGAAAAATGTTCTTCGGTTATTTAAACATCGTGGGGCCTGTGTCTTTTCTCAGTTTGGGGTTTTCTTTGGCCAAACCATCTCATCCATTATCATATTCGAATAAAACAGAATTTGAAGGATCCGAGCAACGAATGACTGTGAAACCTGTGAAGGGAAAAGCATTATGGTGCAAGTTTTAATGTATGATGGGACTTTTTTTAAAAGCGATCGTGGCCTGCCTCTTGAAGGATTTGGAACTTTACTCCTGGTGACAATGAATAATTCGTTTTTTGAGGGTGTAGGTGGGCAAAAAATATAGAATTAAATCAAGGAGGAACTGAATAAAAAAAGCCCCTTTCTCTTGCTCCGTTACTTAACGACCAAATGAAATATTATCCGCATTTAATAGCGCAAAATGAGGAGCCTCTTCCCCTGCCTGCCCTGTTGTTTAAAAAGCCAGGAGAGGGAGCCAGGTACAAGGATTTGATGAGGAGACGCAGCACAAAGAACAGTACCTGCCTCTTTCATGGGGACCGTTAACAATTGACAAGGAAATCAGATCCACTCTTTTCTCATCTACGTGGGTTTAAAACATGCAACTTCTGGATATTTATTCGTTTTTGCTTGATGCCTAATTTGTCCATCAGGACTCCGACAGTTAACGCCAGAGACAGACAGAGAGAGAGAGAGAGAGAGAGAGGAGGAGGGGGGAGCAGCATGTTTCACACATCACATCTGTCAAGAACTTTGTCCACATCCATTTTGGAGGCAGTATTATTCCAAAAAACAAAAGAAAAAAAGGTCCCACTGAAACAAGCATTTTCCACTCTGCAGGATAAACTGCGGTTGCAATGGAAAAGCGAGTGAACCAGGAGACCTTTAGGCTACTCACCGGGGAGCACAGCCCGTTAGAAGTTGTAATCCACTTTCTGCAGACGATATCAAACCAATAATCCCAGTGCAGGCCAGGTGGATTTAAGATTTTCCTTTTCTGCCAAGTCTGGTCGTTTTATCCAGGATCTCTTGTTGGAAAAGTGCTTGGTTGGGGTTGGGGTGGGGGGGAGTGTAACGCTACAAGTGAGAGTTCTTCAGGTTTGGTGTTTTGGTGATCGCGGACGCCACAACAATCACCGAATGCGCTCCGTGCGCCAAACAAGTTCAGAGGGCCGGGAGGAAGCAGCGGGATGAGAGAAATGTCCAAAGACAGTGTGAGGGATGGATCAGTTCCTTGAACGAATCAGTGCGTGACTTTGCGGTAAGTGTTAACAAAATAAAAACCATCTACGGCAAACCCAGAGTGCCACTGGCGGAAACGTCTGGTGTGCTCTGTCGATTCTCTTCTAATTTAAAGCGGCCTACTTTTATAGTCCCTATCCGAGTAAAAGGGAAAAAAAGAAGAAGAAAGAAAGAAAAAAAAAAGATTGTATCTATGTCAAACCAAAACCATGGAGAATCTCGTTCTGGGCATTAAAATCCAGCCGCTAACACGCTCAGGTCATCGCTCGTTTTCACCTGCGGAGAGATCCACACAGTGATCCTCGCCACAGACGGCTTGTCAATTTACCTTCCATTCTGTGCAGAGAAACAAAAAAAACAACAAAAAAGACTGTGACAATTCCTCCGCTCGAGTTAAAAAGTCCTCACATGCAAGAGAGAAAAAAAAAAAGTAAGTCACCCGCCTCGCAAAAAAAAAAAAAAAGAAAAAAGAAAGAAAACAGATGCCACAATTAATCGGCTCCAGACAGTATGCTCCAAAAACTTTCCGCGCGGACTATCTCCAAACAGTGCGGCTTGGCGAGCGCGCGCGGTGCCAGGGGGAGGAAGAGAAGCACAGCGTGTGAACAAACAGCGGCTCTGCGGAGGCTCCGAGTCTGTCGTCCTCCCGCACCGTATGTGTGCGTCTCAGCGTGCTGGAAGTGCAGAAAAGTGTATCGCCGACGACTCTTCCCTCCTCCCCTCGCTCTCTCACCTGCTCCAGTCGCCTCCTTCTCCCGGACTAGCACGCCGCGGCACGGATGCGCAGCGCAGAAAACCTCCAGACGGCGCATGCGCTTCACATTTCTCCTCAGATGTGCCTTTTTTTTTTTTTTTTTGTTACTCCTCGCAAGTCACCCAACTTTTAAGAAGCGAGGAATCTGAGTGTAGGTAAAAAAAAAAAAAAAATTGTGGAGAGAGAGAGAGAAAGAAAGAGAGAGAAGGGCGGAACAGGCTGTAACAAAACAAGCGTCTCTATTACCTAAAATAAACTTATAAAGCACCCGAGGCTATTACCCTATCCATACCAGAGCAGAGTTAGAGATTTTCACTGGCAGCGGATCGAGTTACCACTCGGAAAAAAATCAAGACAAGCAGGTCCGTATCGTGTGCTTACACAGGCTGCTCTCATCACCTGAAGGGCCTGGTGAGCACTACGGTCATTACGGTAATTATTATTTTATGGTACATTATCTCAAAACATGCTGCAGGAATCCGCCGGCTCACAGTTCCATATTTTTCAATGAACCCGATGATGAGTGTCAGAGGGCAAAGTGTTTAATAGTTTCACTTGTGTGTGTGTGTGTGTGTGTGTGTGTGTGTGTGTGTGTGTGTGTGTGTGTGTGTGTCACTGTAGATTTCTCCAGGTCCGCTCACACTGAAGGCATTCAAGGGTGAAAGCCGTGTTATCCTCGATTGGAGGAGCTGGACAGAATTTCGTCTGGATTGAGGAAATGGAGATAGAATGACAGAAGGTAAACAATGCTACAATTAACGGAATCACCTGAATGTCTGGCTGGATGCCGGGGTGAAGGCGTGCCTTAGGTGATGGAGGGAGGTGAGGAAGGTTGGAGATTGATTCAGACATTTTTTTTTTTTTTATGATGCTGATCTTGTTGGAGCATCAGTGCATGTTCAGTCAATCGTATAGGTATAGTTACAGATCTAATTAAAAAATCAGCGCCTCAACCCAGTGGCGGAGTCAGGATGTTCCAGGGGCAGGGGCGGAAGAAAAAATAAGGACACCAGCAGGCATTTTAATGTTAAATGAAAATTATTATTTAAACTTGGGTAATTGCAATTGCATCAGCTGCCTTAGTTCCTATTGGGTGTCTGAGGCCCAGTGCTGACCCAGACCCATTCCTGGTCCACGGTCTGGTGGTTGGGAACCCCAAGAGAAACGTTATCGCGGTTTATTCCCTGGAAATGCAGCCTAGGGACATCCAAGAGGGCACTTTCACTGCATTTTATTCAAACATGGGGCACCTGGAGGGGTAACCGCATGAGATGAAGAATGGCTCATTTGGCTTCCAGCATGCTCAGCTTTGTGGCTTTAAGCTGTATTTGCCTTTAGATGGATAGATATCTTAACACCATACATGGGTGCTGCAATATTGTGGAATTTTTCTAATTTCTGTGTCTCTAAAAATAAAAAAAAAGAATTGTACATGAAGAACTTAATTTTAACTGCCTATAATGGAAAAAAAAAATCACAAAAAAGATCAGCAACTTAAAAAAAAAAGACGAAGCTGATTCCAGCCCCCCCCCCACAAAAATCTTTTAATATAACTAGTACTGCTTCTGGAGTGATTTTTCATTCTGTCACATTTTTCCACAAAGTGAACATCTCCAGGAATGAG
The DNA here is from genome assembly GCA_039737535.1 of Lagodon rhomboides. Classification (NCBI taxonomy): domain Eukaryota; kingdom Metazoa; phylum Chordata; class Actinopteri; order Spariformes; family Sparidae; genus Lagodon; species Lagodon rhomboides. The sequence goes on along the minus strand of CM077792.1, from coordinate 19,268,148 downwards.
AGTCTTCGTGTGACTGTGAATACCTGTGGCAGGACCGTGTGTGTGTGTGTGTGTGTGTGGTGTGTGTGCCCGGCGAAAATCGTGCAAAAAGTTCTGTTCCCAGCTAATGTTACCGTGGTGGATGCTGGAGGCTGCGACTGCGTCAAAGAGCACTTAAAACATGCTCGGCCACATTTTCTGATCCCTCACCATGCCTCGCCACCCCTCCCTCCACCGCGTTCCCCTAGGAAGAAAAACTGGGCAACATCTGGCTGAGTTTATGAGCGAGTGAGGGAGAGAGAGAGAATTGGTAGACCATGAAAACTGGGGAGAATTCTTTCTTGGGCAGTGCAAGAGTCTATTGTTGTAGTTGCCATTAGTGGCGGTGAAACTTTAATCTTGTGAAAATACCCATTGTTGCGCTCAAATTTACCAATAACACTGCAGATGTCAGTGTTCACATTATTGTCTTTCTGATAAAACACACGTTGCAGTTCTTGTGAAAACCACTTTTATTCACACAACAGAAACACGCTGACCACTGCAAAACACCGTGGAACAAGTCAAGGGTGGATGCTGCTACCCCCCCAAACTTTCACAGTCCTCACAGTCATGGAACCACACACACACGCACGCACGCACACACACATGCACACACATACTGTACAAAAACTGTACATGTTAAGGAAGGGCCAGATGGAAACACCGTTGAATCAAAACACAATACTGTACATTAATATCAGCTCAGGTCAAACCTCTGGTACAGTGAAAAATAAATAAATAAAATGACACAGTGTTTTAAATTGCAAGTCACTTCATTATAAACAAAATGAGCCACTCAGATTCACAGGATTAATATATAGACAACGAAATAATACATCACTCATCAGCGTAATGAGTCACACAACTTTAAAAAAAAAAGAAGAAGAAGAAGAGTGGCACTCAAAACTGTTTTTCGGACGTAGAAAAGCAAACAGAACATGATATTGGTTCATTAAACAAACGCACAGCAGGCTAAAAGAACACGAGGAGAAATGTATAAACAGACTGCTCTTACAGTAAGCTGGCTCATTTGAGGTCAGCGATGTTTCCTTCCCTTTTAATAAAGGTCCGGATTTTTTAAAGAAGGTGTAAGCTGATCCTCTGATCTCTAAGCCCGACATTGCCTTTTTCTTGTTGATCCCTCCGCAGGAAGCGGGAGACAGTCAAACAAACGAGTGACTGTGGCGGTTTAGTGGGTTAGTCCGAGTGATTCAGATGCGCGTCAGTAATTTGTTTTCAGCAGACAGGGGTTGTCTCCTTTGGCACGGTACATTGAGAAGGTCTCTGTGGATTGTGGATTTTGAGGTCCATGTTGTGATATTTACAAAAAAGATTTAGCTGCAGAAGTAAACATCATAAACCAGTCCGGGGATTGGCATGGAGTTTACGGCTAGTTCCACTGGCTCAGCTCAGCCACACTGGTAGTCGACGGCGGTGGAGTGATTGTCGGTTGATGTGGAGCCAGGACTCTGTAGCACCGCAGTACTGTAAAATGAATCCAGCTTCCAGTCTATTGAAAACAGCTAGGGAAATGAAGGCAGTGGACCGCTTGCCAATACCTTGGAGCTGCACACTGATGACTGATGCTCTGGTGAGGGATATTCAACCACAGTGGTCTCAAGTCCTCAGTGAAGGTGACATTCATCGGTAAGCAGGAGACTTTCTGACTGGCTGAGCAGTCAGATGGTGGGCCCTCGGGTATGTGTTCATCTGTTTATATGTACGTCTGACGGTCACGACGATGGGGAAGCACGGGCCGGCTGAGTGTTCATGCTCGCAGTGGAAGCTGTTGAACCTCCTGGTACCTGGCTCGACAGGCAGCTGTGGAAAGAAACATTGAGAAAGAATAATCAGTATGAGAGATCAACCGCAAAAAAATTAAAAACAAATGCTGAAACCCACACAGGGATATGAAGATGCATCATTAAGCCAAGGATATCAAGTTGTTTTTAATTTCTTCAGTCGTCTTCCAAAAAAGGTTACGTCATACAATTACAGTGCTTGGTAATGGACAAAGAGAGCTCAGACGCTCAGGTCCAGTGTAGATCCTTTGTTTTTTCTTAGGTTTAGGTCGACCATTTTCTTCCCCTAACTGTCTGGCGAGCCTCCAGAGCTCCTTAAGAATGCTCTAAATGCAGCTGGCAGCAGCCCAAACATCAAGTGCTCATTAATAAAAAGAAAAAAAAAACTATTGGAATGTGTCTGTTATTCAGGCTGCACAGCAGTCAGCAACAACTCACTTCTTTCCTGAGGGTTAGGTTGGAGGAAAAAAAAAAGAAAACAATGATGTATGTCTAGCTTGCTGGGGGCGCCTCATTGGCTGAGCAAACAGGCCCCAAAATAACTACCAATCACTGAGGACGTTATCATCAGTCACTCAGAAAGGGCGTAGGGGAAGGACTCTAATACAAACTTTGTTCGTGGGGACCAGAGATGTTCACAGGTAGAATGGGAATATGTTGCGAGATATTTTTTGAGCTGTGCAGTGACCCTAAAAATCAAGCACCGAATGGCAGCCTCTTATGTTGGCGTGTGTTGTGTATGAAGAGGAATGTCAAATCGTATGTCCAGTTCTGCAGGGCTGCTCACACTCTTCCTGTCTCCCTCTGATTGGCTGCCGGGCAGAGAAAGACCATCCATTACAGCCAGGAGTAAATAAACACGCACAGCAATTAAAGGTGCCATCATTTGTTATGCAACAGAGGGCGTGTGTGTGTGTGTGTGTGTGCATGTGTGCGTACACATAAGCCTGCTTGTGTGTGAGTATGATCAAATGTGTGTCTGTGCATGTACATGTTTGTGTGTGCAAATGTGTGTGTGTGTGTTGGACGCCATTCTCAGGTTTCTCAGCCGTCGTCTGCACTTAAATTAATGATTTGGGGGCCAGAGAATCAACAAATATGGCCCCCGGCAGGGTATAATGGAGAGCACGACCTGCCCGTGGATGTGTTTGAAGACCGCTCCTCTTTCTTCTCTGTCAACACCTCACTACCTCCACACAACAGACACATTCACTACACAAACTCACGTGTGACGCCTGTGTTCATGTCGGTAATGAGGAAGTGCGTGTCGCTATGTGGTCATGAATGTGTGTACGCTTACCGGCCTATGATTATTTTACATGTCAGCGTTTTGTGAAGGAGTGTTAAAATCATATGGAATTTTATGTTCCTGGGTGTAAGTCCGGCATTTGTGGTCATGATTATGCCAGCTTTAGAAACATGTGACAAAGCAAAGCATATTATATCAGCCAGGAAAGCTACAACCGCACTCGGGATAATTTAGTGAGCTCAAATGGCTCCGACAGGCTGCTTAAAGCTGTTTCAGCCCAAAGGTCATTGTCCACAATTTTCTGCATCATCAGCTGCTAAAAGCAGCAAGGAAAGCCAGCTATGCGTACACCTCAGTGCACAAAGAGGACTTTTCACACAAGTTGTACAATGGGTAGCACCGTTTCTGTAACTGATTCAAAGAATGTTTTGAAAATGAGTGTAATATGATTAAAAAACAACCAAACTTAAACCAGATGTCTTGACTGTTTGTGTCCAGATGATTGCTTGAAGTGATATGGATATTTTTCCATTGTTACCTGAAGATAATTCTTCAAACAACAATGCACAACACGGGGCCATTTTACCCTAAGTCGTAAACATGTAGGATATTTCATTTAACCAATAGACACATGGAGGATATGCATTGGTTTGGCGGCTTAAAGGTATACTATGCAGGATTTTCCTAAAAAGCAATGTATAGACTCATACAAAAGTAATCCCTTTCAGTCATCACTTATGACAAACCAGAAGCATGTGCAGTGTCTGTATCTGCAGATACCCTGCCCTCTGTCTGTGTTTTCTTAATTTGCTGTGTTTGGAATGTTTGTGGGCGTTCTACCTTAACAGTGCAAAGTTGGGACTAAAACCATAGCGACCAAGTTACATCGCTGTTTTGTCTCTCTACTCTGCTCTGTCTGCGTCATGAGCCGCAGGTCTGTATGCCTGTTCGACCAAGGGCGGGGCTGAGGTACATACACACACTCACAGAGCAGAGAGGCTAAAAAGGTGTGCGTTTTGGCTAAATTCACACAAAATCCAGCAGTTGCAGCACCTTAATGCAGGGTTGTGTGAAGGTGTGCAGAGGTGTGGGCTTGAGTATTTGCGCTCTAGAGTGTAACCCCTGTGTAACAACCAGAAAATAATGTTTTGCTTCTTGGATTTACTGCTTTGTTCTCTCCATATACTCTCTCGCTTGTTTGCTGCTGCTCTCTGTCTAGCTGAGCCAGGGAGGAGGGGCCGACTTTAAATGGTTTGTTTTCAAACATCAGCCAACAAGTCCTGCCCAGTATGCATGTAAGGACTATATGGGTAGGAAAGTGATAAATTGCACTATAATATCAAAACCATGACCTGAAACTTCACGGGAACGACTACTGATAAAACTAACATTAACACTTAACACTGACTGCAACAGATCAGACGCAACCCAACCATTATCACATTGAGCCACTTTACTTAAAGTAGGTCAAAGCACATGTGCTTATGGCTTCACTCACACATATGAATGTACATATCTCTTCTGAGGTTTGTTTTAGGTCATGATTGCATGTACTGTCCTATTAAATCAAAAATTGCTACCATATCAATGCATACCTTTGATTTTGGCAGAATATAAATCCATCTCCCTCTCGCAGCGCTCAGCCATCATCTTCCTTGAACTCAAATCAGCCATTCCTATCTTCTACTCCCTGCGTAACCCTCATCCTCATCCCCACTCCTCCACTCACAGTGTGCTTAATGGTGGGATCAGACCGGGTGAACACATTCTCATATTAATACTGGTTTAGTCACCATCTAACCCCAAATACTACTAGTCTGTTTTTTCTGTCTTTGTCCTGAGGACTGGGTGTCAAGCCTGAGAGTCTGGAAATGCGCGACTGAACCTCTTCTTGTCTTTAAGTGCTACTAATATAAACTGCCTGTTAAATGGATCCTTGCAGAGTTTTGGGACCACCAATGTAAAAGTGCCGCTCTTTCACTTGGAATTACCCTGTGGTTGGCGTCCATTCACTCCCACAGAAAAAGAGAAACAGACCTAATTCAATTAGCAGTACAACGATTGGTACACCCCCCAAACTGCCTCACCTCGGTCTGCCAAGTGGAGAAAGGTGAAACAAGCCATTTGGTGGTATGAAGGGGCAGATTTACAACAGAAATACAACAAGAGTAGGGACAACTGGCGACTGAGCTGACTTCCTCACCATTCTTTCTAAATATTCATGCATATTTCTTTGTGTTGAGACACTTGAATGCAGGACTTCTTATGGGATCACAGAAAAGATCATATTTCTGATAGGATTTAACCCCGGAGAAGAAGGTCAGAAGAGAGGCATGTTTGACAAAAGGCCAAAAGGCAGAGAAAACAAATCACTCTTATCGTATGTCTGACTTATTGAATGCAGTGAGTTAATGTAATGGAGATTCAACATGCTAACTGATGGTAGAAATGACACAATGCAGCATTTCTATTGGTCCATTGTCTCAGGTAATCCATTATAACAAATGGGATAGAAAGAAGAATTAAAATATGGTCCACTTGCAATTCGATTATTTGAGGTCACAGGTTGCAATGACCTAAAATCTCATATTAGATGGGCAAAAAAAAAAGAAAAAGATTTGTGTGCACATGCCCGTCCAATCATTTGTACACCATAGCCCTTTACAAAGCTTTAAATATGGTCTACATAAAGCCATCCCAGGAAGAGAGAACATCTTCTCTGCAACAATTGCTTCAAGAGCTCGCTCTCTCTCCACCACATTTCTCCCTTTTTTCCCTCTCTCTTTTCTTTTTTCCTGCCTGACTTTTACAACTTCCTCCTGGTTGGGGCTGCAGCTCTAACCCAAACAAAACTCCATTTTTTAGTTATTGGCCCTCATGGCATGTAATGGAGAATCAAGCTAATTATCCCTACAGCTGTTTTCACTTGCTTTTTATGTAAGCAATACCTGGCTGATCCAGAGAGCAACAGTGAGGCCCTTCTTAGCGCTCCAGGCCTCCAGGCCGGCTGGAATTAGAGAGCAAAATGCCAGGTTCCCCCCACCCCCCCAATACTGCCCGTGTGTACCCCTGCACCCATCTCCCAGCACACAACCCGACCCAGGCAAAGCCCAGCCCGACTCAACCCCCTAACACACCCAAAAGCTTTCATTTCCACTCCCTCGTACACCTCTCAAAACTCCCCCTTTGATGTTGAACAAAGCTGCTCTTCAGCAGCTAAGATGGATCTGTATGACAAGCGCTTATTTTCTTTCACTGATGGTCCCTGGCAATTAATGAAGGAGGTGAGCCAGGGTGTGGCTCGGATTAAATAGTAACCATCTCCTGCTGTCATAGGACTAGAAAGAGAGCAAAAAAAAGAAGAGGTGGGGAAAGAAAGACAGCGGGGTAAAGGCGGGAGAGAGGGGGGTAAAGAGTGAAAGAAAACAATCCCTCAAAGGCTAATTACATAATTTCCTTCATCTGAGCAAACACATGCTGGGTGAAAGCAAGTGTGAGCAAGCCTCACAGATGCCAGGCAAAGAGGTGCTGAGGAGACCTACTAACACAGTCCGCAACTGCTTCCAGCAATAGACGGCCTACGCCACAGAGGCGCTGAGCCAGATCTCAGCAACATTATCTGCACTGTGTGTAGCTTTTGTAGAACTCATATCCAAAAACCTAAGTATTGATCCTCCCTTCTGTTGCAGTCTCAGAGTAAAGTTATCTGTGCAGATAAACAACCACTGGTGTAGTGTTTCCTTCATTCCTCTCTGCAGCCAGAAATCTGTTCAGTACAAACACCACTAGGTGGAGTTGACTGTTGATGGGGGGGGGGGGGGGAGAGAAAATCTCATGTATCAAACTCATTAAACTCCCATGGAGAGGAAGTGTGCATCTGTAAGGGAGTCAGTCACGGTGCACGCTTCACATGTGCCATTTCTGAGAGCTGTCTTTCTAGCGTGCGTCGACTCCTCATGTCTCCTCAAACTGACATCTGGTTTGATATTAACAGAGACGGAGGGGGAGAAAGACAGAAGGAGACACTGGTAGCAATTTAAAGACTTCTTTTATTTCAGCTATAGTTATAGTAAGGACTCTGCCAACTACAAAAAGTAAAAGAGCAATCCCTCCCTTGAACTCTCTCCCTCTCCCTTTCTCTCTTTTTTGTCTCTAATCCTGTGAGGAATGATGGAGGGCTCTCTGTGGAATGGTGGTGAGTTCCCTGAGTCCGGCTAAGGTGTGCCAGCGTAAGAATGAAAGGGGTGGAATCTGCAGTACCTGCTCCTTGTGTGGAGGCTGTTTTTGACATAATTTGCCCTCACAAGCACCCCTGCACGGGCACATATGCATGTATGTACTGTATCTATGCTTGCATAAAAGCAGTACATGTGCATGAATGTTGAGATTCTTGCACACAAAGTATCAGAAAGGAAGATTCAAAACCTGTTATTGGCAGGACATGTTCAAATATTCATTTATCGCTCAAAAGCCCCAAGGTGAAAATTAAGCTATGTTCATAAAAGTGCATAATGTTCATGCAGATCCAAAATACAGGTTTGCGCAACATCAATAAAAAGGCGCATGGAATTCTCTCTGCTCCCAAATTCCTCCCTCCCCCTTTCTGTCTCTCTTGATCCGTCTCTCTTAGCACTCAGGAGTTCCTCTGACTAATCTCACTCATTTACTCCTTCCAGCTTTTTTGTCTTATCATAACAGGATTCCACCTCTTTTCCCTTCTCTCACTCTGAGCACAGTATGAGTGGCAGTGCTTATGTTATTGAGGGAAATGTGGAGAGCTCTACCGCCTGTGTCAAAGTCTGCCCGTGAGTGCCCGAGTGCCTGTGTACGCAACCCTACATTGCACCTATTTTTCACATTAAGAGTAGTGCTGGGACCCTGGTGAGACTGTGTCCCGTCATCTTGACCTGGAGCTAAGCCCGTGAAGTGGAGCAGCGGCGGCCCGTCAGAACCTAGGCCGGCGAGCCCTGAACGCGCCTGCATCCTGACACCAGCGCAGGCCCAGCCAGACAGGGGAGACAAGTGAAACCCGAGCCCACATTAAAGCACCTCCATCAGGTAGGAGATCAGGGGAGGCCTCCATGCTCTCAGTGTCTGCGGGGGTCCGGGCCTCTGAGGCCCTATCTCACCTCCATCTGGAAAGAGAATCTGAGGGTAGTCTGATGGTCTGATAAGAGGCCATGCCGACTGACACGGTAACAGCCTCTCACCCCCATTCGCATAAACCGCAGTGGGTGCAAGCGTAGCCGTGGTGCACTCTCATGCAGGTATGAGAGGGAGGGTGGAAGGCTTGGTGTGGGGGGTGTGGGTGCATGATGGCATTAATTTTGCTTTGAAGGTTTGACCCCGGAGCCGTAAATGTGCGTACAGGCGCTACGCTTGCAGAGAGAAGTTATAGCGTAACGGTAAAACATCAAGAGCTTCTTTTGTGCTTTCTTTATTTTCTGTGTATCCAAAAAAGACATGATGTCATAATTAATTTGTGTGTTTAATATGGGAGGAAAGTTTCCATGCAAGAAATACAGCGTATGCTGGAGTCAAGACCTCGTTCCCGAAAGACGGAAAAGAAGGACAGGGAGCCAGGCAAATGGTGACAGGCCAACTCGGAACATATCTTTGTTCACAAAAAGTGTTTCTTCTCAACTACCTTCCTTTTCATATTTGTGTTTGCATGCGTTCATAATCCCAAAATACCACTTCGGAAGTGCTATTAATGCTCCACCCTCCTCTTGATGTCTTCTCAAGATGACACCAACTCTACTGACCCGTCAGTCCTCTGTCCTGACCCGACTCGTCGCTTCCTCTCTCTCGCTGCCCACAGACTCACAGTTTCTCCATCTGTTTTATTTATTGTCCATAGTTCAGTTCCGCCTCTTAACTGATTTGCCCTTCTACCAAACTAAGCTGGAGACAGAGAAGCATGTCTCTTTCCAGATCTTTGTTTCTACAGTATAAAAACTGATTTAGCAAACTTGACAGAAAACAGACAAAAAACTGCACCTCACATTTAATAAACTCCTGCCTGACTGGTGTAACACGAATAAGAAAAGGCTGATTACTGAGCTTCATCTGGGTTATGGCAATAGAGATTTTTGGATGTGAGCCTAATATGTAAGTAGCACAGGGAGTAAAGTCTGTGTGTGTGTGTGTGCTTGCAATGGAATGGGCACAGAGACAATGAAGCTGGAGCGCTGGATTTAAAGTGGTTTGGTTTGGTCTGGTTTGGTCATCTCAGATCTATTTCGGATCACTTGAACCAGTTAAGCAAATAAATATGATCCTTCAGATCTCAATCTGCTCCGAAGGAAAAACACGCTCACCTTTACATAGGTGTGTGTCGGTGCGTGTATCTGCGCCTTCATGTGTGTGTTTGCCTATGAATCTGTATCTGTGTGTGTGTGTGTGTGTGTGTGTGTGAGACACTTGTGTCAACACAATCTGATAATAATGTCTATTCAGTAGCTACAAGTATTTGAGGTAGACAGGTTCAGACAGAGATTTACACAGTCAGCTCAGATTTTTGTTTGGTCATCAAACATGAGAGCCCCTGTCCATCCAACGGTAACAATGTGTTCATTTATTCACCCATCCCTCTTGGACGAGGGGTTAACTGATTTTGTTTTGTGGTTTATTATTCTCTCTTAAGTATGCGTGTGCCTCCGTCTTGCAAATCACGGAGACAGGCTTGGCCTATTTCACTTTGCTGTATTAAACCCAATGAAAGAGTGTGCCTACAAACAGGATCTGAGACGGAGTGACAAAGTCGAGGTTGATGTCAAGTGGAGTCGGTGTGTTTATGCAAGCACAGCTGCACTGTGGTGCTTAATACTATTTAAGTCCGGTCTCAGGAAGAACCAATCATGTTGTTGGCCGAGTCTGTTTGGTGCTCCTGGGGTCAGTATAGCCCCAGGACATGAGACACATAGGATATATGGTGGGGATAAGGAGGGAGTCTTTTACAATGCCTGGTGGTCTGCTAGTGATCTCCACCTCAGTCTGACCTGTTTGTCAGTGGGTAAGAGAAAAGGGTTGAAGAAACATGTAGAAAAGATGGCAACAATTAATTTAAATTTGCTAATGATGAGCATCACTCTCTTGCAGGTGAGATGAACTGTAGGTAAAGAAAAAGCTCCCCATGAGAAAGAAAGTAAAAAAAAAACATTGATAACTAAATCTTAAAGTTTAAACAATGATGCATTCCTGGTTTAGCTAGATTATTTAAGTACACATTAATATCACCACAAATGGAGAGGAGTGTTTTTGTTAGTCTCTGTTTGAATGTGTGTGTGTGTGGTAGGTAGACCAGGTTGTGGGGTCTAACTTCTAAAAGGGGGATAATCAAAAAAAGTGGTAAGGGGGAGTTTTGGAGGGGATAACCCACTTTTGCAGCCTCGGGCCTGAGAGATGGTGTGTGTGGTGGGTCAGTGTGTGTGAGATAAGCTGCATTTCGAACCAGAACTCCCACTTTTCAAGGAACTAAAAGGTTCCTTTAGCTCATAGTCGTTTAAAGATTAGGCACATTTTACTCAGAGGGCCATACCTCAATAATAAAGTCAAATGAATAAATAATTAATTTTTGTGTGTGAATACACAACCACGATGAAGGTTGGTCCATAAATCGGATGCTTTCTTCCGACACTCCATGTCGATTAGTGCAAGTGTGAGGAACAAAAACACAAACTGGTTGGCGGCTGAAATAAAATGCTCAGTCTACACTCCGGCAGCCTCATACAGAAATGTTCAGTTCCAGTTCCAGTTCCAGTTCAGACAGTCCATCCCCAAAGTTCCTGTGCTTTTGGAAAGTACCACCCTTCAAGGAGGGACTCTTCGGACAGTAAAGTTAAGGGTGCAGTCGATGGTCACTTCTGATCTCCTTTCCTTATGAATTTCCCTTGACGTTGATGGAAAATGCCACGAGTTCAAGGAAAGATGTGAAGGTGAACGCGTACAGAGGAGAATACGACTGCACTTACTCTGGGTTATGTAATTATGCGATGGTGGACGTTACTAACGTGGATCTCCCGTGGTGAAACTAAAACGCTCTGAAGATGGACTACTTAAAGCACCTAGATATATAAAAGCTTTCTTTGTTCATGAAGCTTAAAATTTTGTGACTTATCAGAGAAGTGTGTGAGTATACTGCAGACAGAGTCTTTGTCAGTGACAAACAGATGGATCCACGTTATGATGTATGCTCCTCTCCGATTGTGGATCACATCTCCTGCCCCACAGCATCCGGGCACTGTCTCTCCCTCTTCATCTCCTTGTGTTGTTCATGCATTAGTTCCTTGTTATTAACTTGTTGTGGCGTACAGTTTGTTGTCTGCTGTAGTTTTAAAGTTTTATGATTGTATGGAAATAATTAACTTTATGCACGACAGGCCCAACATGGAAGGGAATCCACTACTGTACATATAATCATCAATCATCAAGTTTTAACCACTTTGAAGTAAAAACATCTGGATAAAACGTCTCCTATCGCTTCTGCTTCCTGATTATGATCTGATTGTGCTTAAGTTGTTGTGGCTGATACAGGCTGTGGATGTGTGACAGTTATCTCCTTTCCTTTGCTAGGATGGTCCAGTGAATCAAATGCTAAAGGAGATTCAGAGGGAAGCACTGAAGCACTTTTCCACAGCATTTAGAGAATTCGGACAGCTTTTATCATGGCTGCCACTTACGATACTTCGGGGTCATTTCACACAAGCAAAAAAAGACTTAGTGACCACAGCTTAAGTCCCTGGAACTTAAGTAAGACCCTGGTCCCTGTGGTGGAAACACACTGACCTCCTCCAAAGGTTCCCAGTCCTTGGGTAAAACCCCTGCAGTGGAAACACAGCCATAGAGAGAAGCTAAGAGAGGGACAGGGTGAGACTAGAGGGGTCCCTAATAAGACGGACATTAAAAAACACTTAAGATATCTGAGCCAGCTATGATTCCCGAGACTACTCTGAACAATAAAATCCATCCAGAACACCAAGCCACAAAACATGTAAAAATATCGTTCACGGTGACTAAAACCACAGACACTCCTTGTGCAGCCATCTTGAACCTTTAACAACCTTTTGGAGCGCTCCGTACGACACTGTGCAAAGCCCTGCCAGTGAAACTTTAAGGGAGATACTGCTGAATCGTAAATAAGCATCGTAGAAAGTGACAGAGGTTTGGCTCTGTGCGCAGATACAGAGTAAATAATCCTCATTAGTTTTGACAAAGTGACTCATAGTTTTGCGATATTTACTGCAGAAACACACTGTACCCATTAAATAAGCGCCGATAGAGCCATCCACACCGACAGCCATGAGGCTCGCACTTAACGTTTAGTCTTGCTGTGGGATTATTGCAGCAGGTTATGATGCAAATCCTCCTTATTATGATAGCCAAGGATGATATAGAGCGGAGCTAGGACTGTAACACATGTAAACCTGTCCTCACTCTGTTTGTGAAAGTCCTTGATGTGGAATATTGATGGGCTGGCTAAGTTAGGGATCGCTTTTCAACTCCGGTTCACTTGACTCATGACGTGCTATTCGAAACATCTTGTTGACATCAGGACAGAAAAATAGATGCTGATCGTTCTAATGAACTGTGAAAAGGTGATTTAGTGTAGCGTGTGCAGACTTCCCGAAACTCTTAAAATTAACAGTATGATATGTTACGCGTGTGTGTGATTGCGTATGTCTGTGTGTGAACTTGGTCCATTTTGTCTGGGTGGTACTGGGAATAGTATCGGCTTAAGGCTGAAAGAATTCAGGCCTCCCAAGCAAGGTCATGTGCTGATGTTTGGTACGAGCTTTCTCAGGTCACAGACTGTGACTTTCAACCATCACTCACATTACCCCACATCTTTGAGTAGTTGTGTTTAACTGGCATACCCCACATCTCTCCCCCAGTTTGCTGTAATGACAGGTGACAGCCGTCTCAGTCCACTTACATAGTTGAAGGAGAAGTCAGCCCGAATAGTTGCTCCATATGAAATGGACATTGCATGGTAGATTTTGTATGAGAGCTTTAAGTAGGGCAAATATTTGTAACATAGATTTATGTTTAACCTAAGAAATGTCTGGAGAGCACTTCTATCCCTTAAGATAATATTTCTGTATTTAAAGATCATATTGATAACATTTTTATGTAAACAAATAATCAAAAAACAATAATACATATACAGAGCTAGTTGAAAGGTACAGAGTAAAAATATCCTTATAAAAACATTATTATGATAGTGAATTAATACTTACACGGCTGTTATCAATTACACCTTTAAAAATAGGATAATCAAATAATATAAACAGAAATATGAGTTGCCGGATCACTCTTGCATTAAATTTCCCTGACACATACACATTGTAACTAAAAAATATAGCTCATGAATTGAAGCAATCGGGCAGCACACTCACATCACAAACTGAGCTGAGGTGCTGGATAATAAAACATCAAACTAGGCCAGAAAAAAAAAGCAGACGCACACTCCATCTTTGAAAAAATCCGGTCAAGTTGGTTCAAGTCCGTCTTAAAACAATACTTATATGCCCCATAAACACTGAGGCGGTGAAATAAAGTTCAGTTCTCTTAAACTGTTTTTGCCTGCTGTATCATGCCTCCTATTAAATGTGAACCTTTACTAATGTGAGTGCAACGGAGGTGACTGGGAAGAAAACCCTCAGCCCTCATTCAGGGCAAAAATATATTCTAAAGGTCAGCTGAAGCTAATATGAGGTTTCAGCGGTCTGAATTACACAATCAAGTGGGTATGTTCCAAAGTCTTTTCAGTACAAAATTCCCTCTTTGTGCTTTCCCAGACAGTGCTTATCTTGCTGAGCTACAGTGGAGGGATAATAACAAAGAAAGAGAGAATTTTCTACTGAAGAGACAGTAACATTGGAAGATAACCACTTGATCTTTAGCTGAACTTGGGGATATATTTTTTCAGGGAATGAGGAATGTGGATTTTGTCCTCCATCACTTCCGTTGCATTAGGAAAGGATCTATTAAAGGATAACCCCACCAATTTTACACACTGAAGTGTGTTTACAGGTCTTGGGGAGTACTACTGCATTTCTGAAAAGTAGTTTAAAGTCTTTTGTAGATGCGTGTAATCTGATAAATTCCCTCCAGTGATGTCACTCAGTGCTTGCTTTGTGGGTAATGTAGGCACCCAATTTTGAAAAGGAAGAAAAAAGCGTGGAATAAAAAATGGTCCGTAATGACTCCAACAGTGCTATAGGAGTGTAATGCTATATCAGTGGATGGGTGCCTACATTACCCACAATGCCACTGGAGACAGTTCACATATGCAGTAGTTCTCACCAAGACCTGTAAATACACTTCAATGTATAAAATTGGTGGAATTACACTTGAAGAAGAAGGAGAAAATGATTCTTTTTCACACATAATCACACTCAGTACAACAGAATGAAACGTAGCTACATTTAATCCATCCCTGAGGAGCAGTCTGCAACCATTGTACCAATGGACCAGCTCCGGCTTTAGGCCAGTGCCTTGGTCCAGGAGGATTAACCTAATATACAACCTAATCTACATGAGCACCTGGGGGAAACCCACACAAGCACGGGGAGAATGTGCAAACTCCACACCGAAAAAGGCCCTGCCTCAGCAGGGAATCGAACACTAAACCATCTTGCTGAGAGGCGACAGTGCTAACCACCGTTCCACTGTGATAAAAAACAGCCAGTATGAAAAGCAAGCAAAATCTGTTTCAATGTTAATATGGGCACCTGACTGTTGCTTTAATACAGAATTGTAAGCCTATCTTTTAGGAATGTGTGTTTTGAGTGAGATGCCTATGTCGGATGACGTTTCTGAGCCAGCTGAGTGGTAAATGTGCCCAGCTGTGGTTAAGCAAACAGGGATTGCTCCCTGAAGTGCCCTGGCCTCAATATACCCACTGCTTAGCTTGGCATCAACTCTGCTGCACACTGTATAGTAAAGCTCGGCACCGCAGTTTGATTCCTACTCTTTAGGTCAAAGACGACCTCAAGCAAGCGTCTCCGTCTGTCTCCCCGGTCCGTTTGACTCAACATCTCCTCTCGTTGTCCCTTTTAGGTCTGCAGAATGGTGCATTTGACATGTTGCAGCTCACCACAATAAATTAGCATCAGCCCCTGTAACAGCTAGTGGACATGTGTGCAGTGTTTGTGTTACATGGGTAGTGTTTCTCAGGGATAATTGCATTGTGTCTCTCCCCACCTGGACTCTGACACATGTTCAACAGCTCAGACAGACACGCCCGACCTAACACACTCACATCGGAAGGGCCAGAGCTCCCACAGAAAGAGGGAGAGGGAGTGAGAGCGTTTGTGCCTCTCTCGTCTCCCCTGTTAGAATCAGAATCAGGCTTATTGCCAAGTAGGTTTTTCGCATACGAGGAATTTGTTAAATGTTGAGAAAATGCAAGTACTGCTGTAGAAACACAAATCTAAAATTTTAAAAAATGACAATTAAATATTGCAAAATATAAAATATGTACAATAGGTTATTTAAATGAAAGAGTTTTGAGCAGGAATGTGCAAAAGTTCACAGTATAGCGAATATATGAAATGTGCAAGATAGTAATCTAACTTAGCGTTATAAAGAGACAGTTGGTGGAGCCAGTCCTCGATTCTCCATGTATCCACGAATACACTCGTGCACTCACACACATTCCTGAATGTTCATAAACTTGGAATGCCATGTGCACCATTTGTATCAGGTCCAATTATTCCTCCTAGAAGTATGCATTGTTTCCCACATATATAGTTTCCTTGACCCAGGTATATCAGCAGCCGCCCAAGTATATCTAGCGACCCATTATAGCATTTTATAGAGTACTTTTATTTTCTGATCTGAGCATGAGAACAATGCTATCCGCTATCAATTTACTATTGGACAATCAGCCCTCGCTCTTCTACTCTTCTTCTCTCGTCTACTGTCAATCACACATGCTCTGCAAAGAGAGAGAAGCTCTCTTGTATTACATCCTTCCTATAAACACACTGATTGTGATGCAACCTCTCCAGTTTAATGTAAGCCTACTAGGTTGTTTCGTACCAACTTGTAAGTGCACTTGGTTGTTGTGATGTCGTTCGATTTACGTCGGTTTTGAAGGGCTACATATCAGGCTTCCGTTCACCTAACCTGCTATTATGACAACGGGAGGCGTGTTTTTTGGTTGACTTAATAAAACCTACTGCTGACGGAGAAAGCAGATAACGTTGCCGGGAGAGAGAAACATAAGGGAGAGAGAAACAGAAAGGCAAGCCAAGCCACACTAATGTAGACAAACTCTGCATAGAAAGTTGACTTTTGAATCTCATTCTCAGGTCGCCAGATACCCCCCTGCTACAGGTCCGCTGCCATTCTGTGGGAAACACTGGTACGGATACATGATGAAGAAAAAATAAGCAAGGCCGCTGTCTTGTTTGATTCCTCACCTACCTCTACACATCTGTTCTCAAGCAAAATCATGGGTAACCTTGGCTTTAACTGCGCACTAAGTGGCTCTTTGACTCCGGCTACAACCGAAAGCAACGGCTTCTGCGGTGAATATTACAGAAAACCCCCTCCAATTTAAGATTTTACGTACACTTGCAAGCACATTCAGAGCTCATGTAAGGAAGCAGCAAATGACAAAGGCAGAAACAAGACGGGGAGAATAAGAGAGAGGGAGAGAGAGAGAGAGAGACAAACAAGCAGTGATGTTTAAAAAAAAAAAAAATGACTGTAATAACAGTGGTTAAGGCCTGCTCTTTCATTGAGTAAATCTGGCCGGGGCTATTTCACACTGTAGGAATCTCCTGCCGACCAGATCAAAGGCTCGCCCAGAGACAGAGCTCGCACAGAGCACAGGGAACAGGTGACAGCTCCGACACACACGGAGGCATTTACACACGCACACGCAAACCCCCACACACACCCACATATTTTAATGAACACACAGTGAGATCAGAAAGCAGACAGTGACAGCTCCTTTTGTGTCTGGATGAGCCTGTGGGGAAGTCTTTCTAAGGGAGCCCATACGTCTATCATCTGCGCTTCGAAAACCACTTAAAGAGAGTCAATACAGGCTACACACACACACACACACACACACACACACACACACTCTCTAAGTATGCAGTGGGTATGACAAAGTACATTCGGCCAAGTATGAGCGTGACATGTACCATATGAGTAGAACATTGATGAGACTAACACATGTACGCGGGACATCTAGCTAGTATAGGAAGCATGTGGGACTCGAGTGCAGCCTTATGATGGATAGATCTAATATAGAGTGGGCCATATCCAGAGGGGGTGAACATAAGGCTATGTCATCACGGGCCCATCTCTCTCCATACCTTCCATCACTTTTCACTCCCTCCCATAAACAGCAGGATGGGGGATAGTGTAACTCCCACACACAAGGACACAAGCATTTTGCAGGGAAAACACACGGGGATTTAGGCGTATGCGCGCAGAGGGCCTACTCCTTTAATTGCAGTGGAGTCCGGACGCACACACAAGAGCACGCATGCATATACACAATAACATTTTCACAAAGAGAAATTAATCCCGGGTGGTCTCAGACGCAGCAATGTTTCCACTTGAGAAAGCTCTGGTTTTGAAATCACGCAATCTAGTACATACTGGGTTCAAACTGCATTCACACACACACACACACACACACACACACACACACACACACATACACCAGACAAACACACAAACACACACGCGACTGTCGAGTGATTTCCACTGGAATAAAAGGGAAATAAATGTGTACAGTGGAGAATGGAGACAGAAAATATGACTGCAGGGCTTCTGGTGTGCACCCAAGATCGCACACCCCACCCTCTGTCTCTCAGCTAGTCAGTCCCAGACCGTATCAAGCTGAGATGCTGTATGTTTAACATGGGAAGGTCCCACCTTAAACATGGCCATTATGCCCAATAGCTTTTCGCTGTTTTCATAGAATATGAGAAGATTACACAGCACTATGACGGGCCAATTACGTCCTCCGCTAAAACACACCTCTGTAGCAACAACTCTCTAATGATGATGGCTTAAACGTTTTCACCAATAGAGCCCTTTCAGCTGCCCGGGCAGTCACACCCAAACTGCTGGTATACCTACACACACGTAGGTACACACACACACACGCACGCACATATACACAGCTAGAGATGCTGACCGAGTCAAATTGAATCCTTGTGTTAAGTGTATAGAGCATCCCTCCGCACCACAAAGGGCTGTCTGTTTTTGTGTGAATGTGCATGGCATCCCCACGGGCCAACTTCTGCAATCAGGTCAAGGATTGCTTGGTACTTGAACCGAGGGAAGAAAGAGAGGGAGACAGACTAGAAGTGCCAGCCTTCCCCTCACATCTTCTCAACATCCTCTCTCCATCCCCCTCTCCACTCAAACCTGTGTCACCTCTGACCCAGGTCCAATTCAATACTGTCATTATGCAATTAACACCAATTAAGTCATTTGGCTGTAAGAATGTGTGTGTGTGCGTGTGTCTGCATGTGTGTTTGTGTGTGTGTGTTAAGTATGTGGATGTGTGTGTGCACGCATGATAGGGCAATTACAGCAGCACAAGGGAGCCTTTTGGAAGCGGAGAGCACTGCAATCAACCAATCAGCCTTCAGATGGCTTTGACATGAAAAGAGAGCATGGCCCCTGCTAACCCTGGGGGTCAGCCCCAATTTACTCTATTTACCCACTCAGGAATGACTCTGTGTGTGTGAAAGAGGGAGACACAGAGAGGGGAGGGAGAGGGGATGATGAATAGGTATGGAAATATCTAAGTTAGTGAGTGGGAGAAAAATAGAAGAAAAAAAAAAGGGGGGGCAAAGGGAAGGAAGGGAGGGAGCAGAGGGATGAGAAGCCTTGGGGTTGTTGGGCAGGTGAATTAAAGTGGGCGAGGTGGGGGGGGTTCAGTGGAGAGAAGGGGATGTGGGGAGAGGCCTTCAGGTTGTGTTTGCAAAGCTAAAAGGCCAGCAGTTGGAGCCCATTTGCTAACAATTTCCCCTTGGAGAGTGGCTCTACGCATACACACTCCGCACACACTTTTCCTGTTCCACGTAGCACAGATGAGGAATGACAACTTCACACTTGGCTGGAGCTGCTAAACAGTTAGATGCTCCATCATGATAATACGGCCGTTTCTGCTAAACAAAATGTAAAAAATTACTAATACAAAAGCAAGGGATTTTTGGATTACGCCGGTTTCTGTCAGTTGTTTGGATCCACCTTGTTTATAAAACCATACTTTCGCATGTTTTATCCCATTTACCTCAAATACAAATCAGTGTTTATATTACTGCTGACCATTTTCCAAAGAATATCCTAAGGTTTTGGATTGAGTGTCCATCTTACAGGCAGCTGTGTGTGATCGGAACGTCGAAACAATGGAAATTAACGTGTAAATACTTACCAGAGACAGGTAATCCTTCTCAGAACAATGTTTATTTTTTCTTTTGTTCTTTGTTTTTAATGCAGGATGCATTAATTACTGTAATGCATTGGGATCCGGGGACCATTTTGGAAATTCTCCTTGGTGATTCAAAAGCACTCTTTGAATTCATGTGCTATGCTGTCAGAATATTATACTCAGTAGAGAAACAATCATCACTCAATGAGGCTGTAAAAGGGTAACGCAAATGTGCTGGTTTCTTCCAGTGAAAAAGGGTTGTCATTAGGCAACTAACACAACATTCTTGAAAGTACAGCAAAACCAATATATCCAACCGTTTAGCTGATATTGGCCCATCATAGATATATAAATATTGGCATATTTGTGCGCTAATACGAACAAGAACTGCAGAAGAGTTGCACATCTTTGTAAGTGTTTGATAAGCACATTTGGGGGATTACTGCGAAAAGAATTTGTGCATACTGGCTGAAATATCGATATCAGACCAACCATCGGTCAGGCTCTACTTGAATCTCCCAGCTTGAAGAGCCTTCAAAACAATCAGTGGCCAATTCACAGAGATTGCAGCTGCTGATAGCAGCGTGAACTGTGCATCGATCACAACTGCTATCTCCTCTGTGTCAAGGTCCGATTCACAAAAGGTATTGCACTAATGATATTACAGTGCAAACACGGCCATAAAAGTTTTGCAGCTGAGGGCAATTTGCCCTTGTTTTCCACGTGATTGTAATTATGCATGTGGCGAAGTGTGTATACACACACACGCACACACACACACACTGAAATGAACAGTAAAGATAAGATTGGCTGATAGAGATTGTGGCAAAGATTGTGGGGGGTGAGAATGAGTGACTTAGGGAAAGTCTTCCAGATTGAACACTCTGCTTCATTTCAATCAGGGAAGACTTCATAAGAGTTAACAATTGTGTTAATGACACATGCACAATACGGATGAGAAATGTGAAAAAGTCATTTGACTCCCCTTAAAAATGTGCTTCCACCAGATCTCTGAAGCTGCTATCTTTTTTTTTTTTTTTTTTTTTTTACTTCAAGTGCATGTGCCTCGTAGCACTGGTTTGTGATTTGGACTAAAGTGGATTAATTTCAATATGTGCAAACAGCCTGGCTTTACCACTCATTACATTATAAAAGTATAACCATGCAACAATACCTCTGATGTCATTTCGATCATGATCATCTATCCAAGTCAAGTTTTAAGTACTTGGCAGAAACAAATGCAGGCTACAAGTAGCATTTTTTTTTCTTATAAAACTTTTGGAACTTGGTAGGCAATGATTCAAAAATGTGTTTTCTAGTTTAAAATGGCAAAACCACTGATACGGTTCTGTAATTGCTGGCCCTTAAAGGAGGTCCACACACATAGAAAGTTTGTGTCCTCTGCTTCAAAGTTAACCTGTATTGATTTTACAATTTATAAGAGTCACTGTTTGTGCAGCTCTCCCTACAGAGCTAACCAACCTGCTGCTCAATAGCCCAGCTGTGAGGTCTGGTGCCAGGGCTGAACTGCAGAGCAGTGAGTAAAGTACAACAGGACCAGTCAGCCCCTCATCACACCAAACAACCTCCTGGCTACAGAACAAGGGGCGGCAGAAAAAGCAGAAACAGGCAGAGAAACTTAAAGAGAAGAGAAAAGAGAA
Organism: Lagodon rhomboides; assembly: GCA_039737535.1. Taxonomy (NCBI): domain Eukaryota; kingdom Metazoa; phylum Chordata; class Actinopteri; order Spariformes; family Sparidae; genus Lagodon; species Lagodon rhomboides. The sequence continues at coordinate 19,247,001 of CM077792.1, read as the reverse complement.
GTAAACACAGATGCTCAGTATTTCCAGTGCTCCTGGTCAATAATATCACATATCTGACGCAGGTTATTCTATATCTATTGTGTGTGTGCGCGCGTGTGTGTGTGTGCTCGTGCATGTGTGTGTGTGTGTGTGTGTGGATGGGTGTGTTTCAGAGCAAAACTGGGCTGCTCCAGGGGTCTTAGATGTGGACTGTAATCAGGACCACATGATTTTGCCGCAGGAAGTCCTCGAGCGAAGGACAGGAAGCAGGAACACAAGGACCACATCATTAGTCTCGCTAGTCCCCAACCCCACAGCCAATAGGAGCCTCGAACACGGTGGGAATGGGTGTGGTTGGTGGTATGTCCATGAGCGCGCACAAGTGCTATACATTTGTATTTGTGTGTGTGCAGCCTGCAGGCTGGTATTAATGACTTATTTGTTTATTGAGTGTAATGAGTCCAGGTTGTGTGTGTTTAGGAGAGAAACAGCAAAACTCTGGAGCAGGGTCGGGCCTGCCGCCAGAATACTGGTGCTAACACGCACACACACCCAAATCCACACACACGCACACACAGATTACCAGACAGTGAAGACAAATGAGAAGCAAATGCTTTCATTGTATGGTATATGCCCTTTCTCTCTGTCTTATGATGGTGTAGTTTTGAAAATGGTCCGTCCAAAATACTCCACCACACACACACACACACACGGGCGCACACACACACACACACACACACACCTCTCCCACCAACAGCCCTCCTACCACATTCTCACCACCCCTTCCTCCTCTGTTCTGCAACCCATCAAGACTAAAGAGGCTAATTTCTGTCGATGGCTTACAGGTGGCCAGTGCAAGGTGAACCACATCCACTCTGTTGGCCGGCACACAGACACAACACACACACACACACACACACACATGCGCTGACACACATGCCTCTACCCAACCCTTTTATAAACCCCAATGCCAAACATCAAAGGGAGGAACACACCTTTACACACCTCAAAGGCAGCAGAGACACACAGTTACACATATGTTCAAACACACACACACGCACACATACACATTAAAACATCCAAACTCAAACATATGCACACTCGTAAAAACCTTAAAACATGAAGGATTTCCAACAAATGGTTTGAGGGTCAACCCCAGGCCTGGGACTATCTCATGTTTCCAAACAGAGCGCTTTCATAAAAAACTCCACACTGTTACAAATACTCGTATTCAAGTTTCCTCACAGACCTTTGTGCTATTGCAAAAAAAAAAAACCTATCAGCATCAATCTAAAACTGAGACTTTGAATCTTATCTATGATCCTGGAAAGTTGCCTTTCTGGAAACAGAAATTCTTCAGCTGACAGCAACAATCTAGTGAGTGTGAGGCGACTGTTACAAATGACAGCAATATTATGTGGAATGAGGTTCGCTCCAGCTCTGAGCTTCGTGTAAGTTCCCACAATTTGTCCGTTATCTCAGAAATGTCATCATTCTTCCAACTTAGCGCGTGTCGCTTTCAATATCCGTACCCTGAGTTAGCCGGAGTAAATCATGAAACAGACTTCTATTACAGTCTTCTGCCTCTGACTGAAGACAGGTGAACTGGTGACAAGTTTTGTGACATTTCTCAGGTCGTTGGTTTAATGCCGCATGTTTTTGATCATTCGCTCCCGCTCACACAAGCTCCACATTCTTTGATATCCATCTGTCTCCCTCAGTCATCTTATGAAGGTTAAGAAGCACACTGCCAAATTACAAGACCGGGCTCAAACTCTTACATTCGTTCCAACCAGCAGAGGTGCATGTGTGTGCATGAGTGTGTGTGTGTGTGTGTGTGTGTACTTTTGCACATGTAGATTGGATTGCAGCTCTTTGAAGCCATGCCCTCACCATCATTAAACACAGTCCCAGAGCCTGGAACAGCTTTCTGGGAATGTGTCGATAGCTCACACAGACACACGCACACACTGCAGTGCCAGTAAAAATGACCAGCTCTCTTTGAAGCCTGTGTCACCGTGCAAAGTGATAAGATGAAAGCTGATCATCCCCTCTCAAAGAATCTTGCAAAGCCTCGAGTGAACACTGTGCCGACAGGCCTGCACCTCGGCCGGGAGGGCCCGACGGGTGCCAAGCTAACTGCTACATGCCACACTTATCAGCTACTATCTGATTGGACGGCGATTGCGAGCTGCCACTTGGCAATTATAGCTTAAAAGTGGACAAGCTCTTTTGACAAAAAAGGTCTTTTGATGTTCTGTGGCACACATGGATCCCAGACCAAACTTTGACAAACAGGTGAACGGGTGACATTGAAAGAATGCTTGGTAAAAGTGAATACAAATATATTAATTTATGTGTTCATGGTATACGTACGTGTGCCTTTTTCGTAACGTGACTCTGCCACAGTACTTCAAGATGCGAAAACACTGAAATTATTTATACTGAAGCCTACAAATGTATAGTCTTGACAGTCAGAAATAACCATATATTAAACAACTGAGTAAATGCAGAAAAAAGAGCAGTGTTTGTCTTGCTATTTAAAGCTACAATTTAAGTGTATGTATGTAAAATGCAAAGAGAAAGAAGAGGCTGAACTTGGAAACAAACTCACCATCAGCTTCCAGCCATTTTAAAAATGGTGTCATTCCTCCTAGTATGTGACGTCAGCACCCAGGATAACTGTCATAAAGATCAAACGTGTTTCAGACGACGTTCATGAGAATGATGAGTGGTGATCTGATCAATCACATGCTTTCTGATCTTCTGACACTCGGCCCAACGTAAGGATGTCGCAAACTGATTCTTTTTTCTCTTAAGTCAGTGCCAAAATACTAAAAACGTGTTTGTACTCATTTTTCCACAGGAACCATAGCGATTTGGGATACAATTGTTCCCTACCTGACGGGGGCAACATGTACACCTACAAGTGTTCTAGTCTGCTGTTAAATGCCAGAGGAAGAAGACCACACATGGAGCAAAACGATGCAACAGTAAAAGTCATGTACTCTGCATTCGAGGAGGATCAGCAGGGATGCAAGCGATGCCGCTTCACAGTGGTACACTGGTGTTGATCATACATTAACATACTGAGTACCAACGTGGTCGGATCATTGGTGACACAAAAATCTTACTACAACCGGCCCAGCAATAATGTGCGTTACCATCTTTCGGAATGCCGAGCAAAGGCAGAAGACTCTGACACCAGGGAGCGCAATCCTGGCTCTCGCACACAAACACAAAAATGAGAAACAGAAAAGAGAAAGGACAGAAGAGATTGGGAGGGGGAACATAAGAGAGAAAAGAAAAGATACAGTGAAAGTAAGGAGGACTTAATCCCCGTTCCCTCCCTGTGGAGGCGTGCAGGCCATGGTGGAATGGCCTGCTCACACGCATTTAAACAGGGGCTTATCCCAGCACTTTGATACACCTCTCTGTAATTGCCTGTGTACATATCTGCGTGTACGTTTGCGAGCGTATGTGTGTGTACGTGTCTGTGTGAGTGTACAGTGTTGTCTTGTCTGTCAATCTCGCTCATTATGCCTAATCCCCGGGATGACACTCTCAATCCTCTCTGTCAACCTGGGCCTTTGCAGCGGCACTCAGGCGAGGAACTGGGTTTAGCACTTGCTCGCTCTCTTCGCACACACACACGCACACACATACGTACGCACTTGTCAGGTAACACCGGAGCAGGTCACAAAGAGAAGAAAGCATTTTTTGCCGGGCAAGAAAAGCAAACAACTATCCCACATCTGTATATGTGTGTGAGAATGTGGGAGAGAAAGAAGAGAAAGAGGGAAAGAGACACACACGCACACACACACACACACACACTTCAGATACAAAGAAAGAGGAAATCAAGCAACACTTCCTGTGTTTGGAAATTCAAAACCGCCACAAAGCGATGATAGAGAATGAGTACAGGGAGGCTCACACTGATCACTGAACAGCAACGCAGTTTAAAACCCGCAGAAATATCTATAGCTATTCATTTTTTCTGTTGACTCCCCCCTTCTTCTTCCCATCTCTCCCCCATCCTCTCCTCTCTCCCTCTCATCTCTCCCCATTTTTCTTTCCACCAAAAGGGAATCCGAGAAATGTCCACAAAACATCTTTCACCAGTTGTTAATACTGTTTCTGCTTTGCCATGATAAAGTCACGGTATGTTGCCTCATTCCACCCACCCACACACAGACACACACGCACGCACGCACACACACACACACACACACACACACACACACACACACACACACGCATATAAAACAAAGGTGGACCTCATGCATGCAGTCATATAAACAGACGCTCGCTTGAAGTTATTTTGTCGTTTGAGGATCAACACACACACAGGAACAGTTTGAAAACTGTGAATTCTGGACTTCTTGCCGTTTCGTCCAAAGCACACAAAATTTAATCAGGCTCTCCTCTCGCTCTCTGACATCAGAGCATCAGATGATAATGTGTGTTGTGTGTGTGTGGTTGTAGGATGAGGCAAAGGCTGGGCCGACTGAGCTGACATAACAGCTGACATCACTGATAAAACTTCTGGCCTGTGATCTCAGTGTGTGTGTGTGTGTGTGTGTGGCGCTCGACTCACCGGTTGGCAGCAACAACTCGGATCTGGCAACCCCGTTAGCTGATCTGGCAATCACTGGCCCTTGTTGACCCCCAGTATTGAGGGGAAATATGCTCTCAGTAGGTGGGCATGTGAATGTGCGTTACACTTCAAACCGTCCCACAACGAAATGATGCTGACCAGTGTATTTGAACGTTATGGGTGTACAGAGGCAGTATTTTGAAAAGCCATTTTAATGGACAAAGTCATTCTAATCACCATTTTGAGGGAGCAAACAGAATGGGCATTAAGGGGAGAGAGAAACAAGACTTGGGCAAGAGAGGAGACAAAAAAAGCCATTCATTTGTAGATGGCTTGTTTCTAAGTTCAAAGGGACGGGGCTTGTCTTTATGTGCAAATGTGTAAAATGCAAGGGAGTGCGCACACACACACACACACACACACACACACACACACACACAAACACGGACGCGTACAGTGCGTGCACGCAGACAAACATACACACAAACAAATTATGGCTGAGCCCAGTTATTACCTAAGCAAACAGAGTTAGCCTGAATGGAATGCCTGCTGTGAGACACACCAGTTCCAGACACAAAGCCTCGCGTTACAACAGCGAAACAGACACACACATGCAGTTCTGAGACGCACACACTTAACACACAAACACTGTGTGAGAGAAATAACTATGTGTATATGTAATTAGAAGGCAAAACAAAGAAAACACATGTTTGGGTCTTGTTTTCTGGCCCGCACTTCAGTTCATTTGCACCGCAGTGCAGAAGGGTCTGCTAAGCCATTGTTTTTTGACGCTGCTAAACACATGGTGGCTTGCCGGAGTAGCAAGAGGGCGAACATAACCGTGGATGAACATGTGCGTGTGCCATTACAGTTGGCTGGGGAATTTTATTAGCATAGAACAATAAATACTGTAATTTTTTTATTTCCTAAAATATTGTTTTTTATTCCCTAAAAGATGTTTGTTTCTCTTTTGTGTTGACCCAAACACAAGTATATACAGAAGTGCACACATGTTGCTTGCCAGCAGACAAGCTTTATTGGTTAAGAGCGTGCCCTAATGAGGAGCAATGTTTCGCGGCTAGGAGGTATTTGTCACATTTTTATCAGATTCTTTTACTGAAATACATCAAAACTCAAATAACTTTAGGCTAACATTATCGGTCGCAAAAACATCCTTCACATGAAACTGATGTCAAACCAAACATTGCAACATCAAATATGGCCTCAACATTGCATGGATTCACCTGTGATTCACAGTATTTGGGAAATAATTATTCAGCACAGCCATTGTTCATAGAAAGAGATTACAAGAGAGAGAGGAGGTAGAGAGAAAGAATGCGACTGAGAGAGAGAGCGAGAGAGGAAGGCTGAGAAATTTAATTGAGACGCAGCAGAGAAAGAAAGATTGCGTTCGCCTCTGGTATGCCATCTTTACGATCTGTCTGTGAGAGAGCTCGTGAAAATTGAACTCAGGTGTAGTGTGATCCCCGAAAAAGCCATTTCCCCATTAGGTCTATGGAATCTCACATAAACAAATTACACAAATACTTTCTCTATAAAGGAGAGGGTGGGTTTTCTCTAACTGTGCAGTGAAACCTGAGCGGGGCCTTGTTTATGTGTGTGACAGTGTGTTTACATTGTCCTGCGCTCCCATCCCTTCAGATGGGGAGAACTCCAGGCCTCCGACAGCTCTACTCCTGTCACACTACCTGTCTGTCTTTGGGATTTATGTTATGTAGAACATATGCCGGGTCTTTACGTACGTGTGTGTGTGTGTGTGTGTGTGTGTGTGTGTGTGTGTGTGTGTGTTTGTGTGTGTGAGAGTGGGGAATGCCAACCAGTGCTCTGTCCTCATTACAACCAGCTTAACCACTCAAGAGTGATGAGTTCAAGGATGGAAGGAAAGGTTGGAAGCCAAGGAGAAGAGAAAAAACAATGACTAACGGCCATGGCTTTGAACCGCCTGTGATTATAAGTCTATCTTTTATGTAAGGTCACACAGACATCACAAAGATTTCTTTGTCTTTCTTCCTAACCTTTAATTTGTCCAGTAAGTTTTCTAATGCCTGCAACCACAACCGCAGTCATACCGAATACACTACCCAAAACATTTCATTCACTTCATCTTGTGGATTGATTCTGTCTCGTTTAAAATGGCAAAAAAGAAAGAGCATGTGATTGACCTTTCATTCATGAGGTACAGAATTTTGCCTTTTCATGTTTGTATAACTGCACAAAAACAAGCACCATCCGCTTGGCTGCCAGTGAGTACAAGGAAAGGATAAATAAAACGTTTGATAAAAAACGCAGATCAGTTTCAACTCGTGGAATGCTAATGTTAGCTGGCTAGCTTGAGCTTTCACCCCTGCCCACACTATATCCTGTCCCGCCCGCTGTTTGCCACAGCAAGCGAGTAAATTTCGCTTTCGCCAGTTCTTGTCTGACCGCGGCATAATACAACCACAGCTTTCGAATGTTGGCCAATGAGCAGTAACACTAGAGCTCAAGCAGAACCCATTTACCCAGCCAAGTCCTACTAAGGAGGAGACTGAGGATTCAATCCAACAACCTTGAACTCACAAGACCCTTTCTCTAACCTTGAGGTTTTTCTCTGATTGTCAGTACATAGAAATCTATATGTAAATGTATTCAAATAAAGCCAATCAACAAGTGCAATAAGCTTGCAATATCCCTGGACAAACCTCAGTGACCTGACCTGATTCATAATCCTGACACCTAGAATGGGTGCGCAGTAAACTGCAATGCTGTTCTGAGATCAGTAGGAGAGGGACCACCCAGCAGTGGAGGTAATCCCATAGCTGCAGGGTTGAAGCCTTGCTGCGTACACACTCTGACAGGCTAGGCCACTCCTGGATAGGATATTAGAGTGGAGGCAAAGTACAATGGCATCTATTGATGACTGGTGTTAGGTTTTATCCTACCGTACTCTACTCTGCTTTTGGTGAGAAAGAATAATCAAGCAAGTCTCTCTTGCTCAGTTACCTCTCTCTTCCACCCTTTGCCAGCTGGTGCACAGTTCAACATAGTCTTAATTACAGGTGGGCGATAGCTGTTATTTTCTAGAGCAGGTTGTCTGTCACACGAAAGGTTAATGTAGTTCCTCTGGTATCAAAAGTTAATATCTTCGTCAAATGTTTAGGCCGCCATGTGCCAACAGACTGAAGTCTGAGACAGTCCATAAAGAGTCGGGCGGACACAAAAAAGTACACAAGTGAGCACTGACATGATACAAATGAAACTGGGAACCAAACCTCAGTTCTTTTTTTGGCATTGAAATGTGTCCATAGCGCAGAGCATCATAAACTGTCATGTAAAGCCAGATTTTGAGATGTTATACTAATTTTTTGATAGCTCCTTATGTACATAAAACATTTGCACATTTCACAGACAACAAAATTGTACCAGGCACATTCATCTGGCCCACATATCTTGTGGAATGATGGCACTTTGGAAGTCCACTTCTAAGCCATGAGTAGGCCATGAGTAGCCATGAGTAGGCCATGAGTAGCCATGAGTAGGCCATACCATGCTCGAATGTGAACCAAATAAACCAAAACTAGCCAAAGTTTGGGCCATAGTTCAATTTCTATTCTGCTCTGAGATGAATCTGGCACTTACTTGGACCAGTTCTTGCTTGTCTGGTATGCTCTTGGCTGACATGTGGCTGTGGTATAGCCTGCTTGTGGTTTAGAACAGGAGTAGTCCAACCAAATGCCATCATTCCAGGCGGTACTGTATGTGGTCCGGATGAATTGTCTGGTGTGGGCCAGATCCGGGCCACAACACCTTTGCTATCAACCGCCATTTTCTGGCATTTTGTCTTTATTGATGGTGACATTTGAGGTTGATGGAAACAGAGTAAAAAAGAAAGAGAAAGGGGATGACCCTAGCAGACCTGAGGATATTGACGTTACTTAAGCACACTGCCCAGAAATAAGACATTTGAAGAAAAACATGTTAATACTACTTGAAAGATTTTGGTAATGGGACCAAAACTCAGGGAATGTATCCAAGCTAGCATTGGAAAATGTCAATACAGACACTTCAAAGGCACCCATCAGCACCCCAAGGGTAAGCTGAGAAAAGATCAATGTAAATGTCTTCTGACACAATGCTTGGAGTTGATCGCCACTCCTTGGGGATCGCTTCCAGCACAGATGCAGGATCGGGAAGCTATTAGTTAAGAGCATCTTGCCAAGGCGTCAGGCTTGCCAATGTTGTCTCATAACAGTCAGAACAACACCTCCCACAAGGTCAAAAAAGACAGAAAAGCAATTTCATACACGGGACACAAACTGCAACAGGTAATGGACTACTTCCCTGTGTGTAGTATGGATGCGAGATCACATAACAACCGTCTAGTCAGAATCTGCAGAGTATGTTAATTATGTGCTCAACATAATACACCCATAAAGCTTCACGAGAGGCCAGAGATTGCCAACTACCTTTACTGTGCGAGCGAACATAGCGTGAATCAACAAAACTTAGTTTTGACAAAGAACATTGTAATTGACCACTTAGCACCTAAGGTTACTGTGGGCAGCTATCTCCACTTTGAGCCTCTCTGGATTGGCAGACACACAGAGCAGCCCGCTGCTGGTTCTGTTTTAGCCCGTCAAACACACTCACATCAAACACACAGCCAGCGGCACTCTACAAGATCTAGAGATGGAGAGAAGAAGAAGAAAAGAGACCGAAAGAAATGGAGAGGGAGCGACAGAGATGCACTGATTCAAAGCAACCCCCAAAGTGGAAGCCCTGGGATAAACAACCAATCAGAGGAGAATCGCTGTCTAGCCCAATCAGAACGCATTCCAATGAGAATCCTCTCCAGACCCGAAACAACTAAACCCCGGAGGTATGCACATAAATACGACACATACGCACAATGTGACCTAGATACTCAGCAGTATCTTAACTAAGGTCCTGACGATGTCTGGCCTTAGAACGTCTGAACGCAGAGAGTCTGTATTCAATCTGCGCTCAGTCTGAGTCCTCGCTCTCGAATGTAAATTGCAACGCTAGTGCAAACAATGCTTTATGTGTATGTGAGTTTGTGTGTGTGTGCGGTTTTGTGTGTGTGTGTGTGTGTGTGTTGGGGGGTCCATGATTCTATTGCAGACAGATGGGATTGGTGTCTTGGCTCATTCCTGGCAAGGATACCCCTGTTTCAGGGAGAAGAGCAAGGAGGATAGTTGTGGGATGCGGGACAAAAGGACGTCAGTGTGTGTGTGTGTCGGGCCTGCGCATGGTGTATGTGTGCATGACTTTGAGGAGATAGACTTTCTTGGGTTTGGAGTACACCATGCTAAGGGTGCAGGGATTTGTGTGTGTGTGAGACTGTGCGCACACAAACAAGTTTGCGCTTGCCTGCTTACTGTACATGTGTGTGTGCACGCCCAGTTGTTTCTCGGCCAGTGTGTGTACACGGTTGCATGAGAGTGTGTGGTTGTATAGATCCCCTCTTGGCAGCGGCTGTGTAAGCCGAGGAGGGTCTTACATGGGCTTTAATCCTGTGCTGAATGTCATCGTACAAGTGTGGCTTTTCCATGGGCCCAGATAAGAGAGAGAGAGAGAGAAAGCGAGGGAGTTCTGCTCCACATGTGTAAGTTGCTCGCATGTGTAAGTGCATACATGTATGGGAAAAAGAACACGCCCTTGTAAAGTAGCCTGACCCATCGGGTTGCTGACAGGGATTATAGCTGTGACATCCAAAAAAGATGTGAGGGACAGACAGAGCAGCTACAGCGCTAATCTGCTTGTCTGAGCTGATCTAGTGACAGGGAGAGAGGCCATGCTGGCATCCAATTCTTAGGTTTCACTGGAAAACACAACCTGGCTGAAAACACACCACTCAGCCCAACAAGCTGAGCTGTGTTGGACTAACTCTCATTCAGGCCAGGGGTTTGTATACTTTTTTTTCAGTCTGGGGCCCAAATGAGAAGTTTATTCTGTAGCCCTAACACTCAGGGGCTTTAAAACATTTTACTACCCATGTCATATGGGTACCCTGCGGCAATAGGCCTGTGACCCATTTTGGGATTTGAAGCCTAAATTCAACAAACATTACGTAGGTTTGTGTAGGTCACTGATATCGAATGTCAGCGGCTCTTCTTTTGAGGGAAATAAAACACACCATAACTAGTTACACCGCAAGACATCAATTATGGACGAAGGTGTTGCTGTTTTGACAAATGGGCAACACAGCACATCTCACTTTTTACAAGCTTCCCAGACATGGACGACCTTTGGGAAGTGACGGGCTAGCGTGAGAAATAAACTGCAGCCTACTGTTATACGAGGCCTAATTAGTGGTCAGCCCTTAATGTTGAGTGGCAGTCCAAAGGTTGTTGATGTTATTACAGTAGCTCCGCGATAGCCCGGGCTATGAAGCCTCTCCGCTGACTCTGCACGGGGATGACTTTCAGCGGGAGGAAACAGGTAAATTCCTGTTAGTTTTCCTCTTCAACTCTACAAGGAGAGTCCGATAGCAGCTCTGGCATTTCTAGAATAGGGAAAGAAAATAGTAAAATTCCTTCTGCTATTACTTATTAAAATACATTTAGTGTTATTTCTCCACCACAGTGTTTCCGTGAGTGTCAATCTTGATCATAAATGTTTGCTTTCTATTAGGCGATTTAAGAGTATGTACAGTATGTCTGCATATGTGTGTGTGTGTGTGTGCAATGGTGCTTGAGTTGAAGCATCAGGAGTGCTGTATGTAGCAGGGTGTGACATCCTTTAAGTGAGTGGTACAATATCAGTAGTGATCGAGTGTCACTTATAGTAAAATCAGCAGGTGTGAGACCTCACCCCTCCCACCCTCCCTCTATCCGTGCCTCAGAGCAGTGGGCACGTCTATGATTGGCAGCCTCGGGGCGGGTCCATGAGTTAAAAACCCAGTTTGGGGAACAACACAGGACTTACCCAAGACCTGAGGCGGTGTGGTATTTTTAGTGCTTTTTAGTGTGTGTGTATGTGCATCCGTCTATGTGTGTTTGTTCAAAAGAGCGAGGGAGGGGGGGGGCGCAGGAAGTCTGAGGAAAATAACAGGTTTAAAGTCAAAAGGCTGTGATTCCCTTTTCTCTGTCTCCAAATCCCTATACCTCCCTCCATCAGTGCCTCTTTGTAGATGTTCAGACTTTCTCTTTGGGATGTAATCCGGCTTGAACGGGGGGATCTGACCTCCAGAGCATCCCACTGAGAGTTCTCTCATGCACAATGATTTTGCTCTATAACACAAACACACATTCACACACACACACACACACACACACACACACACACACACACACACACACGTACACACACAAAAATGCACGCAATGTTCACAAGTGCCTCCCCAGGTGCGAGGTTCTCCCGAGGGAAGGGCTTTTGTGTGCTGCCATCTCCATAAGCTCACAAAACACCCTTATAATCCTGCCAATCCCTCTCTTTCTCTCTTTTTCTTTCTCAATCTTTCTTTTACACACACAGTAAGAACTAACGCTACATATAACTAACGATATCCAATCTGCCCCCCCCCTCCTGTCAAAAAGGTGTTTTTCTTATTGTTCCTACAGTTGAATGTTTGAGCTTCACTGTGTAGAATAATGTATATTTAGAGTTATAGTATAAACTCTCTCTGCACCCATTGAAAATCTGACTTTTAAGTACAAATGAAATGGCTAGTCGGGTGCTATTACCTTCGGCATAGTTATGCTTTTCCTGTAAAAACAGGCAGCAGTCAATAGTGCGGACTGTACTGTATGCCCCATCCCGAACCGCAGAGCTGCCGATGCTGACTCTCCCAGTTAACATGGCCGAACCGGGACAAAACAGCACAGCCTCCAAGAAGACAGAGACCAATATGACGAAGGGAATACAGCACAGAGGTGGTTTTCTTGCCAGCTTTGGCTCCTGGCAACCCAGAGCTGAGTCAGCAAGAACTGCTTACTAAGCTAACGGCAGCTAAGTACTGTGCATTTAGCAGAAGTTAGGAGGCCGCGTATGGCACCAGTCCGAAGGTGTTTCATTGAGAAGCTGCTGGTTGTCAGTACGCTTGTAAGCAGTTACTTTAGCAACAAGTAAAGCTACCTGACCAGAGCTGGGCAGGAAAACCAACCAGCAAATGTCTCCAAAAAACATGACCCAGTTTAACCCAAATCACTGAATAAAGTTATAAAGTAGTTTTTTTGTACAGCAATCTACAAGGTCCGCTCTCACATGAAATAAAGAAAGCATTTATTGGACAAATAATGAATATACGCCCCCTAGTGCAGGATGAGTCATCAACATCTTAAATTTGTTCCCAGGAAGTTTCAAACTCCTTCCTACGAAACAGCTATTTTTGCCACTGTTAGGCCTGGTGCTGGTGAGATATGGAGACAAGACACATGTGAACAGCAATTCTGACTTCATGGAAATTTTAAGAGGCGGGCCTACTGACATTATTTTTTTACATCACATCAATAGTTTGGAAGCCAGTCATGCAGCGTCTAGTGCACATGATTATTGACTTTAGGAATAAAGTAATAGATATTTTCTGTCCAGAAGGAAACTATATATCCTGTACTCTTTTTTATGAGGGAGAAGGAATATCTTTTAATAAGATTTTAATATGCAAATTTCACTTTTTCCCCCACAAAGGTCAGACACAGATTAGAATTTTTTTTTTGTATGCCTTAGTAATACATGTGTGGAGGTGACCATTAAGATCTGCATTCACAATCTATATATCATTTCTAATGCACTCTGGGTCTCTGTCAGCCAGCTGTTAAAAAAATATCTGGATGTATTTTTAGGGAATGGCATTTGAAGGAGCGATGGAGATAACTGATAAAGAGTAAAACAGAACGAGGAAAAAAGGAGGCAGAGAGAGATGAAAAATAGCGACAGCTTGAGGTGTACTGATTTATGACTGTGGGCCGGCTGAGCCATTTCTGCTCAGAGAGCAAACCAGAGAGGAGTTTACAGACAGACTGAACACCTGGCATGTTCAGACAGTGAGGGGAGAAAGAGGTGGCTCAGTAAAAGTTTTTCAGCCGATAGACTTTGACAAACTTTGGATGATTCAGTTCTAATTTAAAAAGCAAACGCTTGTCCACACCATGTAAAATTGCATGCACATGCATAGCCAATCAGGACAAGCCCATTTTTTAGGGTTAGCGTTACTTGCAGAGTGTCTGTGATTATGAACCTGAGCCAGTGAGTTTGTGGCCACAAATGAGAAAGCACCACAGTGCAGTCATTTAAATTACACACTAGAGAAAGAAAAGTAGGTGCTTATTGTCTTCTGGCAGATGTGTTTGTACACTTGAACTTAAAACCCCAACAACAACGACTGGGAGAAAAACACTTAATGATTACATTATAGCAACGTGCTTTAATAAATCCAGTGAGGTCAGAGCACTCAGCGATGTGCAAAAGGACAAAGAGGCACTGAGACCATATGTTGAACAGGGGATGCTAACTAGACTGTGTAAAATACAGATTCTGCAAAAGTATTGGGACACGCCTCATCTAAAATTCAAAATGCCCTTAAGCACCTTGCAAAACCCAAACTGGAACTAAACTGCTAATAAAATGAAATCCTTAAATACTATTAAACTAAAAGAACAACTGAAATAACCTTGGGGCAGCGGACAGTGATAATGTCTGGGCACGTGGCCAAGTGTGGCTGCAAGAGGATGCTGACTCACGCCACCATCAGCGACCGCTGGATGAATCCCATTTTGGTCCCACTTGGCCAGCTGGATGAGAGAAAAAGCTTGCCAGTCTTGAATAAACAGGCCTCTGAACAAATAACATCATCTCCCAACCGAGCATTGGTTGGGCTGCCCTTCATCTCCCGGGTTGCCCACGCAGGATCGGATGGATTAATTTTGGTTAGATGAGCACACACATGCAGATTTTGCACTGCACGGATAAGCGCTGATGAGAAGGGGATTTACCTGAGATCATAAGTATTAATCTCTGCTCCTGAACATTGGCAGCTCAGCACAAGCGATTGTGTGTGTGTGTGTGTGTGGCCGTGTCTCTGCGTGTGTAATGAGTGTGTTGTGGGTGGGGAAAGGGAGTTTACTCAGACAAACTGCCTTATGATCCACACATCAGGTGTCTAACTGTCCTCTCCAGCATCTAACTTCAAGAAAACCACAAAAAAACAACGTGAATAAACTTGTCTGCCTCACAACATTGCCAGCCCTTCCTTCCTTCCCTCCAGCCTCCTTCCCCCACCACCTACTCCTCCTCCACCTCCACCTCCTCCTCCTCCTCGTCTGTCGGCTGGGGCTGAAGAAGCGTCTCTGGGTCCTGTCTGTCTACAGCTTCATACGCCGACAGCGACAAAACAACTCTGTCATCGCTCTCCATTCACCAACTTAAATAATAATGTTCATTGCATTTATACACACCAATATGTCACTGTCAAATTAAGTACACACACAACTCGAGATGATTGAGACTGAGCGCCGATCTCACACCCAAAAAACTTAATGTGGTAGAATGTCAAATTCCTGTCCTTAATAGCAGAATGACAGTAATCTGTTTTTGCATTCAAGAACTACAGCTTCCATTAGTCTTCGACCTGTGTGCTATCAGATCCTCATGGAAGATGTAATTTTTGAAATGCTGGCTGCTAACCTGCAGACCCACAGCACCGTGCCCCTTCACAAGAAAACAGTCCTCTGGATAATAATTCAGGTGCTGTTTCGAGATGGACCAAAATAGATACAACACACAGCGCGCACAGATGTCGTTGCTCAGGTGTTGCTGAGTTATTGACTTCTCTCCACTCATGTTCACCCGGGTGGAACAACCTTTGACCTCACGGGCTGATGATGCTGACAGCTGGCTGAGGGATGGCCTCGGTCAGACGCCTCTGCTGACCTCCACGCTGCGGTTCACTGGTCACCAAAGACATGCTGCACAGCACGGCTACACACATGTGTGAGGAGGCACCCGCGTACCCAAACATTAGCCGAATTCACACAAGGGTATGTGTGTACACACAATCGCACACAGAGAGGGATCAATGGCCTGCTAGACTACAGCCTCGGCATATATAATTAGAATAAAGACCAAAAAACTGTCTTCTATTCTAACAAGTACCGATAAATGAATTAAGTTGCGTTGATTACATGATTACAATATCACTTCAGGCAACTCGTAAAATATGTGTGCCATCAGTTTATAGTTATTAAAGCGCAGGGTAATAGTTGTTTACACTGAAGATTCATCCTGGCACACAGTGAGCAAAAAGTAGCAGGGCTGGCTGAACCATTCTAGATGCCGCTGGCATACTTTTCGTTCAAAGTCAACCATGAATTAAAACTTACCAATTATAATCTAGTAGACCTGATATTTAAACTGTCGTATTTTGTTTACTGGTGAAAGGCATGTGACATTAAAAAAACAGACGCAGCTGAGCTGCAGACTGCTATTATCAAAACGGTAAAATTGATGTAATTTCCCACAGTTACGGTATCAATCTGTGAGAATGTGCAACTCAATGCATTGTTAGGTCACTGAAAATCTCTATTATATTTGGTATTTGGGTTTGTATATTGGTGAAATTGATGCTACAATGATGGAAAAGAGAGATAAAAACAGCTGCTGACAATGCTGCATTAAAAACAGCATTGTCCGGGAGGATTCTATGAAGGGCACGTCATGTTTTTCCTGCCTTGTTCATCTTATTTTCTGTAACTTAGCAACTAACCACAGAGTATAAAATCTGCTTCCTGTTTACACGCATGTCTAGTGTGTGAATGCCCACGGGATATGGATATAAAAGTTCAGGTCCAGAGATTATTTCTGAAACAGTGCTAAAACACTTCGAGCTGGGGATCGTTTTTGTTTTAAAACCCAGTTCCCAAAAATACCCGTGTTTGTGTGGACTAGGCCTTAGAGTCTCTCCAGATAACGGCAAAGAGATTTGTCTGCCAGTCACAGCTACTGCTGGAGTCTGCCACCACCGAGGCAGAACAGAGTCGGTAGAATTAGACGGTGCAAGCCAATAATCAATAATCCGCCAACTAATAACATTAACATTGCTTCAGAACCAAGGAGAGTGCACGCCACAGGATTGGCTTCATCAGTAAACAAGATTTGACTCTGGCATCCTCACTGTCAACAAAGCAGAGACATTTCCTACTTGACCAGCACTGTATGTCTCTCAGTGATGCCTGGTTCAACTGCAGGATAACGAGTAATTCAGTTTCCTCAGTCCAGTCCAATTTAAAATTCATTGTTCTCTGTTTTTGTGCTGTGAACCTATCAATGGCTTTGAGAAAATTACAAGAACACATAACAAGACAAAAAAGTTTCTCGTCCTTAATGTGTCTGTGCACCAGATTTTTGTCTTCCTTCCATTTTTGCAGTAGCTTAGCCCCTGTTGACTCTCGCACAGTGGAGCCAACTATCTGGAAAAAAAACAAAACAACCTTCCAGTGCTAATTCAATAAAGGCGCAGATGTAAGTCACATTTATTCTGCAACTTATACAAGCCCCTTTATTGCTATCACTCTGAATCAATTGTAAAACTAGAAGGGTTAGTGAGAGCGCATACATCCGCTAAGGCCAAAACATTAATACACCTGATTTTTTTCATCAAGATCCATGCATTATTCCCAGAGAAATTAACGATAATGTCAACATTAGAAAGTAAGAATGGATCTGTCCCTTATCTGGACTACTTTGGGCCAAGACCCATCCTTCATCCAGGTTTCATGGAAATCCATTTAGTAGTGTTTGTGCAGTCCTGCTGACTGACCAACCAACAAGCCAACAGACAAGGGTGAAAACATAACCTTCTTAGCGGAGGGATTTAAGCATTTCTGAAAGATGTTTTCGTTGTGTTTTACTTTTTTTTTTAAATGACCACTGAAACAGCAAAGCAAAACAAAGATCAGGGGTCCCTGGAGTTCACATGGGCAGTTTGTAACAACAAAGAAAAATTTACTTATGTCCCTCAGTCAAATATGTCAACTGGTTTATCTAAAGATTTGATTCAATTTTACAGTTTGTATAAGAAAGTGATGAAAAATGTGGTAAAAGCACCCAAATTCTGAAAGTTCAACCTTATAGTTTTGAGGCTGGTTTTGGTCGGGAGGAGCACTTATAGAACCAAACAATCAGGCAGTTGAGAGACAAGCACAAACATTTCTGTGTCACTTGAACTAAATTGCATTTTAGAATAATAAATGGAATTGAGTATCTGCTGTCCAATTTCAGTTTCCCACCGAATCCAAACTCCTTCTAGGACTTGCTTAATTTATGCCGCACACACACGAGCGTGAGATACTTACTGGCATACACAATGTAGACATACAAACACTGCATTCAGTGCAAACACAGCATGGGCAAATGAAAGCCATCTTCTTGACTTGTTTTAACCTGAACAAGGCCTCCCTCCTTCCTGCATGCACACACATGCACACACGCACACACACACACACACACATACACAAACATATTTCTGTCCCCACTTGGAAAGCCTCT
Organism: Lagodon rhomboides; assembly: GCA_039737535.1. NCBI lineage: Eukaryota > Metazoa > Chordata > Actinopteri > Spariformes > Sparidae > Lagodon > Lagodon rhomboides. The sequence goes on along the minus strand of CM077792.1, from coordinate 19,228,919 downwards.
CAGCTTCTTTTCGCTTCATTCAGTACAAATAACTTCACGGTGGGATAAAAGCATAATGTTTCCAGAAAACCTCTTCCCCCCACTTTGCTTCACTCTTTTGGCCCCATGCTCTCCTTCACTTTTTCCTCCAACCCCCTTCTCTTGTGCTCTCTGTCCAAAAGGACATTCTTATTTCATTAGAGGGGAGGGGGGGTCTGGGAGGCCAAGAGGGTAAACAAAACCTCTGTAATCAACAGCAGGACATACACAACCACGATGAGCCAATCAGAGCCTGGTGTCCTTTAAGACGGAACCATAGCGAACCAACACAAATCCACACCTGGACGCTAAGAACTTGAACTCGCCAACTCAAACTCAGCGCTAAAGTGTGCGTGGAATTCAACGTGTAGCCTAGCACTGGGAGTCCAGGTTGTCCGTAAGAAACACCAATCAAAGCTAGCATGCTCACACACACATGCACACACACACACACAGATCCCCAGCTATTTGTCTATCGGTGCTGTCATCTCTGTTTGCTCATATTAGGGAGGGCTCACTCAGGGACAGGATATGGGGATTAGGTCTGGCCTTATTGCGCTGTAGCTACACACCGCTAAATGGCTCCCATCTGTTCTCACATAGAGGATGGCTAATACACGTTAGCTGCGCTCGCATTGTGCACTGCCAGAATAACAGCAGTGGATAGATGAGTAGCACTGATATCGCTAGCCACAACACCACTCTGTGCTAAAGGCTAATGTGCCGGGCTTATTCTATTAGATCGGGATAAGAAGCACTAATACACACATACACACACACACACACACGCACACACGCCATTGTGATATCTGATTGGAGATACCGAAGCAGTAGGCTAGTCACGGGTCTCACTCTAGGAATATACGTTAGAGCAGGGCGAGCTGAGATCTGAGGAGAGGTGGAAAGAACGGGAGCGATGGAAAAAGATGGAGAGATGGAAAGAGAGGGAGAAAGGGGGCAGTGTGGTCTGTTTCATTACGGTGAATCCTGACACTGCTGCATTCTCAGCACACATGGACTGGATTATAGGCTATGTGGGCTGCTCCAGCACTGTATAGCTCGGCGACGCTCTCTCTCGCACACACACACACGCAGACACGCGCTTGCAAACGCGCACACAAACATCAGAGCTAAACACACTAAAGCTTTGCGCTGCAGGAAGACAAAACCATTTGCTCACACACAAGCTATAGGACTCTTAATCCCAAAGGCAGCAGGAGGGCAAAGTGCACAACTACTAAGACATTGAGGTTAGTGATAGAATCTGCTTGTGATGGTCCACCTGTGGATTACTGGGGGGAAAGAAGGAGATGCACTGGAAACTATGAGTATACCATGCTGCCTGGTTCTCTCTCTGGCTCCCACATAAATACATTAGCGCCCTTCCCCTTTCCCTTTCTTTTCCCAACTCTATCTTTTGTCTCTCGCATGTACATTTATAAATCTTTTCCTCTGTCTCCTTTTGTCTTACACGCACGCACACATGTGTATCACCTCCAAGCAAACCATAACCCTCCCTGCACAGACCTCTTTCCGCACGTCGGTGTTCAAAGGCATCCTGAGTCTATGGGGGGGCTTCGATATAAAACCCCCCAAACAGGAATTATCCTTTATGACTCCGCATTCTTCATTTTATGCTTTTTCAGCTCGCAGCCTTAAAAAAAAAAAAAAAAAAAAAAAAGCTTCATGACTGTTCTGCGTTGTATTGAAATTAACTACCCCACACACTGGCACAAAACAGGGTGGGGTAGCGCGGTAAAACTTTACTACAACTGAAAAAAAAGTGGGGTGCGGAGAGACAGACTTATCCATCTCTGGCTTTTCTCACTGTGTCGTTTTTATCACCTACGAGCCCTGGTACGCCCGCTTTAGGCTGCGGGGTGTGTATAGGTCTAATACCACAGAGTTACCTATACAGCCGCGGAGTGCACACACACGGCACACAGCACAACCCCGCATACGAGCACTTCACAGAAAGGCAGCCATAAACCTCTGAATAAACTGAGGCTCTTTAGTCGAGTGAAATTCATAAGCAATGGGAAAATGAGCCGGGTTCTATTACACTCTCTTCTGTCATAGTTGGGTAATGCTGTGGTTATTGTGGTGCCATCAATGTTCCCGGCTAATGGTTACTCAAGCCCACTGAAGAAGCCTATTGTGTGGGAGATCATTAAAGTATCTAGAGCAGATATACAGTACTACAACCTGGCAAAGAGTACAGCTGTACCAAATGTCAATTCTGTACATTTAATGCTTCTATTAAGGTTTAAGAATCAAGCTTCAAATGTATGTTGTCATATTTCATGACGTCATCACCCTATAAGGAAATACATATAAATCCTCAAACAAAATCTTCAATTTGAATAGAGTGATTCATCGGATTACAGAAGTTTATCTTTTATATATATTTTTCTTTAAATCAACTTGCTTTAAGGACTATAACTAAATACATACTTGCGCATAAACATGTACATAAATTTACATGTACTTGTTTATGAAAGGCTAAATCTAACAATATCGATTGAGGCAGAATATTTTGTTCGATACAAACATTGTGTTGTTTTGACAAGTTTTTGAGTGTTGTATGAGTCACAAACATTCCTAAGCGGGCATCTGTATTAAATACAACTAGTATATAATACTAATTATATTAGACAAGCCCAATCTTTAGCTGAAACTGTGCAGAAATACCTGGTTTAAACAGAATCAATAGACACGAAACGCTGTGCAAGCCGAATGCTGATTCAGAATGTTAACGTCAACCTTATGAATGAAGCATCAAAGCTTTTGAATGATTCCTCTCTGCCCGGGCAAGGAGTATATCAACTCTAGCATTAGTAGAAAAAAAGCTGACTCACTGTGAACCAATAGATGCAGGGTCACACTGGTGATGGTCATCATGCCCATATCCCCTCTTCATCATCCTGTGAGAAAAACACGGAAAAAAAAAAAAAATCATCATCGTCACTATCCATTCATCAACCATCAGTTTACACGTTGTCAAAAACTGCATGTATGTGGCAGAAAATGGCTCCCTTTTAAAACACACTTTTGCCCAGTGGTAAAGTCTCTCTGCCTAATCTTATGGTCCTCCTAACCCCCTGTGGATTTTAATCAAAACAATCCTATTCGTGTTCCTCATTCAGAAAAGCTGCGTATGATATCATGAAATGCTTTCCCCGGTATGATTGTTAGGGAACCAATGACTAAACACACAAGGGGTTTCCTTGGGGCTGAAATTGTGCAGACAGGAGCCCTGCTAACAGGAAGGCTAATTCACTCAGACACTAACATTACAATGGTTAGCACGAGCTGGTAGATCGCTGCAGCCGATCCCTTGCCTGCACAATGCTAAAGTCTATGCTAACGCTGCACAAGTGCAGAAAAAACACAAGGGCCTTGGCGATACTCCACAGTGGCTTTGGTTGGACTGAGTGGTTGTGACAGGCTCGGTAAACTCAGTAGGCTACACCTAAGCAGCTAAGCTATATATAATATAATGGCCTTTCAATGGAACATGCTCAATGCTAAATGCTAACATGCAGTGAACGGCTGTGACAGGCCCTGTAAACAGAGCCAGACCTATAACCACTCATTCTGCCAGGTTAAACACACACACACACACACACACACACACACACACACACACACACACACAGACACACACACACACAGACACACGCGCACAAACAGGCCAAATACCATGTGCTACTTCTCATAAACGTGAAGCAGGCGGCATGTTAAGGCTCAGAAAAAAAAGCACAACAACCCAGAAGAAAAGGTTGTATAATTCTCTCTGATAAACACTTTATGGCTGTTTTCTATTTCCTTCCGAGGCTGCTGCCAAGTATCTGGCAGTGGTGCTGGCATGGCTAAATGAGAACAACGTGAACACAACTTCCCCGTCAGACTGCACACACTCCACGCTGAGACTCAGACCTGGGGTGCATCTCCAGAGGCGAAATCGACTTCCTGTGCTTGTCTCCTCTGATTAGATTTCACCTGTCCTCGGACCATCACAGATTAAGTAGAGGACTGGGAGTCTAGTTAGAGTATTGGGATGGACCCACTAACTGTAGCTTTGACTGACATGTGGTTTGGCTGCTCGGGAAGACCTTGAAGTGTGTTCTTATTTTTGTGTGTGCACAACTCCAGTGCATGCATCCGGTGCTTATGGGTCTTAAACAGCCAGTTGGGTGTATGCAGTGTGTGTGTGTGTGTGTGTTTGAGCAAATGCAAATGCAAATGCAAATGCAAATGCAGATCCCCCCCCCAAAAAAAAAAATGCATGTGTGGTCACTCTTATGTTATTCATGGCACTAGCTGTATCTTGGAAAGGCATTGTGGTCTCCAGGGTGAGCGTGCAGACCCTCTTCATCATCATTATCATTATCATCATCAATCATCTTTCGAGTGGCATTCCTGGATCCGGCAATGCATTGAACCACTGGCCCGGCCGCACTTGGATATTACATTTGAAAGGAAAATGATGGAGGGAGAGAAAGGACTGGAGGAAAGAATGATAGAGGGACAGAGAGGATGTGGGCGGAAAGAAAACACATCAGGAAGAGAACGATGTTCAAAGAACAGACAGCGGAGGTTTGATACAAATAAAATATGTGGCGAAAGCTTTGTGAAAAAGTGGAGAAGAGAGAAGAGAGAAAACAAAGTGTTCAAGAAAAACAAGCAGAGTAATTAATCACGCTTGAAAGGCCTGAGATTAAAGGAGATGTGAAGTCCGGTGTTTGGGAGGGGAAAACAGTCTCACCTCAGCGACATCCAGTCTGTGTGATCTGACGCCCCATGCACACACACACACATACACACAGACACACACACACACACATGCAGACACGCACAAACGCCTCGGAGTCCTTAGTCTGACCTCTGCCGAACTTCCCCATTAGGTCAAAGATCAGATATGAGGAGAAGCCACAAGGTGATAAGCTGACCTCTGTGAGCAGGGTCTGTTGTTACAGAAGTGCGTGTGCTTGACACAAGAGGGACGGCGACAGAGACACAACTAAATCTGAATAATCTGCAAATTTTACACGTTGGTTGGCAATATCTTTCATTTGATCTACTTTGAATCCATATTTTCACCCCTCCCTTGTTTTTTTCATGCCTTTTCATGGCTTTATTTGACAGTACAGCTTGAGTGACAGGAAACAGGATAAGAGAGAGGGGGACGACATGCAGCTAAGGGCCACAGGTCGGATTCAGACCCTGAGCCGCTGCAGTGTGGGCTCTCTACCAACTGAGCTGCCGGGGCGCCCCGGTTTCCCCCTATTAAAACCTTTTCGACTTTCATTGTCCCCCAAATGTTCAATACAAAAGCGTGAGCCATCGCAGTAACCTTTTATAGACATAAAAATTCAACTTTAACAGAAGCATAATCCGGCCAATCTGCTCAGATTTATGAGATATTTTGTTATTCCCCACGTTCTTAACAAGATTTCCCAGCAACCCTAATAAGACTTTCTTTGCAAGTCCAACCTAAAAAGTTGAAATATCACTTGCAGAGGGCTACTGTTTCATATGTCAAAGACTATAAACACCGCTGCAGTAAAACAGAGCTGGATAGCCATATTGAAGGAAAGATATTTATAAGTGAAAAATAGAGGAGAGTAATGTGTGATACTGAACACGGGCCCCCTGCAGCTCAAAGTTAAATATGAAGCCTACTGTGGCTGCAAGTATCCTACAATACAACAGAACAATGCGGAGACTTGATAGCTTTATAATATTATTTTAGCAAGTCGGATGAAAAACATAACATAACTTAAGCTAATAACTACACAGCTAGAACACAAAAATGGTCGTCGTGGGATTACAGAGGTTAAGCTGCGTTCCATGTCATTTGTTTCCCCACTTTAGACTTCCAGGTACTGGAGCATGTGCTGCAGAAATGGTCAGCATTAGATGTGGATTCATTCTATGGCTGAACGTTCGCATAAATTTACCCTAGTGTAATATATAACTCAAGTGTGTCTGAGTCTGAGGTGAGTGCACATGGATGTCAATCAACACCAGACCCTCACATTCTTTTCAAAAACAAAAATAGAGTCTTTCCACAGGCGTAAAAAAAAGGGCTAACATAACATTAAAACCAGCTTTCCAGTCCTCTTTCATATTGCCGAGGTATGTGTGGGGCGATGCGTGCATGCGATTGTGAGCTTCTGTGTATTTGCGTGTGTTGGGGAGGTGTTAAGGACGGGGGGGATCCCCAGCGCATGTTTCACTCCAATTAAGACAGCAGTTTGAGAAACATTTATAAAGTCTTGAATCGCGTAATAGTGCCTATCGAATAGAACAGATGTGGGGATCTAGACTGAGGTGGAAATCCCCAGGTAATCGCCTTAAACCCCCAAACACACAATCGCACACACACACAGACACACACACACACACTTCATCTTCATAGTTTGGAATGCCCCTGATCGCTACCTCTTGACAACAATGGAGCTGTGATGAGTTTATATTGCATTCACATAACTCAAAGCTTTTATCAGCTGATGGAACGACTGTGAAATCACCTCTGTCTTTCTTTGAAGGAGCGATTTCATCTGGGTACACAGTATCAACAAAGACTCAGGTGTGCATCGACACGCGCGCACATACGGCACAGGCATGCACAGGGCTAAAAGTATGCACACTTGGATGCATGCACGCTCGCACGGATACGCAAACACTTTGTACTGATAGCAACAACAGTTTGTTCTTCTTCAGCTGTCTTCAAACAGACACATTAAGTTTGTCCTCCGGGCAGTCTGGATGTGATCCTCAGACAGAGAAGAAGGAGCTCGGGTGAGAGATGAGTGATATATAAACTAATCTCACACACAAATCCCATCGATCAAAAACACTCATTTGGCAGTTTTCCCCTTCAGGCTCCTTATCTAACTGATATGAATAACTCTGACTTGGCAGCAAGTAATGGGGCTGAGGGAGAAGAGACAGAGGAGAAGTGAGAGGGGAAATTTTATGCTGCCGAGCCCGACCACAACTGACTGGTAGTCGAGACGAATATGATATCAACTTTAAAAGCATGGAAATGAGAACCCACAACATGTCAACTTGTGTAAACAAGCCCACGCTTTAAACTGGCTGGTGTGGTTGAGTGTGTGTCCATAAACACATCATACTGACCGGGTCCATAGGGGGTCGGTGGTTGGCATGAGGGGGCCCTCTCGGCAGGCTTCGGTGATGCACGTTCGCTGGATGCAGGTGGTGAGAATGGTGAGGATGATGCTGGGGGTGGATGTGTTCTTCTTCGTAGTTATCCGCTATAAGCTTCATTCTGCTCTGAGTCTGCCAACAAGAAGAGATAAACAAGTAAATTTATAATGCATAATTATAGCATACACTGGGCCATTTATTTTTTTCTCAACACCGCCTATTTGTTTGTTAAATATGATCCTGGGGTCTGATTATGCTGAGAGATTCTTGGAAGGGGGAAGAGCATGTTGAAAGATCATAAAGACAGTGCCGCTAACAACTCTTGACAGGTCATAAATTGAGTGAGTCGGAGTGCCTGATGAAAATATTGTGAGTCTGTCAAATGTCAGTCAAATTGAAGATTATCATTTAATTGGATTATACGAATCCTGGTAAGAACAGTTAGTGAGTGTTCCATTCAGCCACAGGCGTTCTGGCCCGGGTGAAGCAACCTCATTCTAGATGTCATTGATTAAAATTACACTCAAGTATGCATGCCTGTAAATGGGTAAGTAAGACTTTGTGTCCTTTGTTTGTGTGTGCGCATCTGTGTGTATTGGTGTGAGTGTTTGCGGAAGAGGCTGTCAGGCCGCCAACATCATTGCTTTGGAGAGAGATAACAGCCGATCCTGACTAACGTTAACAATCAGCCTAAATCCAGTGAGGCCAGCTGTCTGGGAGATAGACAGAGACAGAGTGGGTGCAGATATATTGACAGGCTCAGCTTCATTCCCTTAACTGCAGATACTTCCCCCCGAGGGGGGACATGACTGCAGAGCGAGAAGGTGGGTTTGTGTATGGGATGAGGATGATTCCGAGGAAAGATATGCACACATCTCTCATCCAAAATGTTGCGGCTTTCCTGCTTTAAATGAGACACAGCCGTGGCAGGAAAAGACCAAAAAGGCCTGAGTCAGCTGTGACGATAGGAGGAAGATGGTGTTACAGTAGTCAGCAGCCCGGGGACATCGCTGCTGAGATAAGGAGCTGCGGCCTAATGACTGAGGAAACGAGCCAGTCGGGATCACAGGAGAGGATGTGGCTGGTATTAAAGAGGTTAGCAATTAGCTTAAATTGGAGAAGAGCTGCTTAGATAAGGTGAGAGCACTGACACAATGGCAAGAGGGAAAGAGATAAAGATGAAGAGTGAGGTATGGAGGAGGGCGCAGACAGACACCAGACCAGTGGTTAGACTAGTTAAAGGCTAGGTTGAGGTGTCGGCCCTCCTTGACCTCAGGTGTTCACACGAGCAGGTGTGATGAGGTGGGGTTAGCCTCAACGAAACAGCCACGGAGCTGACACCTGTTATTGAGGCTGGGACAATTACTATCATATACCATGCAGCTGATAAATCTACTGTCCAGCTACACAGTGCGTGCTGCAGCTGCTTCCATACGGACTCTAATAATGCTGTTTGATTCTCATGGCGAAATATTTTCAAAACTAATTTGTGGCCAAAAAGGTCCAAAAGGCTAATGTGTGTTTAGTCCTTGCTGCTAATCCTATAAGTACTGTATTACTTGTTCCCGTTCATCTAATTACAACCATCTTTGGTAGGATGGGGAGCCAAATGTCCTAGAATGTGTTTGCATGTGTGTGTGCGCATGTGTGTGCGCGCGCATAGTTAATATTAAATGACCTGACACACACAAATGAATGAAGTGATGAATTGCTTCTGGAAGAGTCTGACTGTGTGGTCAGGGGCAGCCCACATGTGGCCAAACAGACATACACACACACACACGCACGCGCGAAAGCACACACATCGACTCTCTACTTGCAGGCATATCGCTGCGTGCACGTGGAGAGAAGGTGTGCGCACATAAAATGTCTGTGTGGTGGAATGTGTGTGTTTTAATTAGTGTTAATTACGGGCTCCGCAGAGTAAACAGCTCAGTAATGGCCTCCAGGCCCGCTTGTAGATCAGGCAGGCTTGGAACGGACACAGGTGGCACTGCTGGTGGAGGAGACGAGAGAGGAGAGTTCTTCATTGACATCCCTAACCATAACAGATTTGGCCTATACTTTATGTGTGTGCAGTGAGCGGTCTCTGCGTGTGTATCAAAGTGCAGCTGCTGGTGTAAACATGGCAGCAATGATCCCGCTGCTGTGCTCACAGCTGCATCCCAAACCTCAGTCCAAGCGCTCTGTAAATCACAAGCCTGTCCTGATTAGAACAGAGCTGTGTTAACACATATGGACGCAGAGGGCCGACAAGAAGGGCCTTAAACAAACAGGCAGCTGGGGGGGGGACTGCGCAATTTTCACAACACGTATACATGCTCTTTTGATCAGCTTTGTTTGTGTGTGTGCAACATTGCCACGCTGACCCAGATAGTTTTACGAAAGCCGTTCTTAATAGCGCACCTCTGAGAAGGGGTCGGATGCTCAAGTTGGTCCAAAAAAGAGGCGGGAAGAGGAAGAGGGAGAGGAGACAGACACAGAAAATGGCACACCTCTGAGGACGCCACATTCATCTTTTCTCAGCTTCAAAGCACCGGCAATGTTTCGTCATCCATCACAAGGATGAGACCACTCGGTTCCCACATGGGGAGACATTTGTTCTGACTCTCTGCTCCAGGAGTCTAAACAATATACTCGTCATGTGGCTGTATCTTTGTGTGTTTGTCTGTGGTGAAGAAGGCCTCAAAGGGAAGCATACTGTCTGAGAAAGGAAAGTTTGTCTAAAGCTGCCGGCTGTATGCACGCACACACACAAGGTCTCCCAAAAGAGGGACGAGGGGAGGTCAGACAGGGCAGCGCTATCTGTAAATCTATCTGCTGTCTACAGATCGGCTTTCTCCTATGAGACTCTGAGCTCCATAATTCTTCGGCATTTCCTGGTCCGTTTCCTTCCGCCATTGGCTGGTGAGGACCTGAGGAAGGCAACCTATCCTGATATGTGTGTCAATGGGTCAGAAGACAGAGAGGCGGTGTGTGTCATGTCGAACAACATGGTCTCCAGGGAGTTCATTCTGTGAAATGGAAGGAACTCAAGCGGTGCAAAAATACTCCCTTTATGAACTACTTGCTTTACAGCCCCCATAATCCATTAACAGATGAGCCACACTTTTAGGAGGCTGGTGCTAGGTGGCCAAAGCACTGCCTGGCACAACGCAACACTTCGCAGTAGTTCGCAGTAATCGTTTTTTAAAAAGCCGGGTTTGCATGAGAAAGACGAGGCAAAGAAAGTCTGAGTAAATTCTGCCCACTCCTCTCCTCTCCCATCCCTTTCCTTCTCCTCTTTTTTTCTCTCTGCTCCAGCCCCGGAGGCCGCGTCGTTGCAATTAAAGCTCATCACATCATCAGGTGGACTGTAACTGCTGGTTACCCAACGGGAAAACATGACGCATCCAAGTGCAGTAAACAGATAATAGGCTTTCCTTGAAATTCCTTGAATAGAACTGCACCCCCTAGGAACTGTTTACCGTTTACAAGGCACGAATGAACATAGGTCCGCACTTAAAATGCACACCCGGCCACTGCATCTGTTGACTTTTAAATGCACCATTTTTCCCAGAAGCCCCTGTGACTCAAGAGACTGTATATGTGGACTCCCCGCTGCTGGTTCATTACTGTTAGCATTCACGTTAGCTCAGTCACTGATGTGGTCTGACCAGACCTTAATGACCCGCATACCTTCATCAGCCTCAGGTTATATTGCGAGCCAGGGAATCAAGTGAAGTAGGTATGCGCGTGAGTGTGTTCCAGTATACGCATGACAAGAAGATGCAAGACAGAAACGAGTCCGCCGGTGACTCAGTGATGATACCTACCTACGGTACGTCTGCGCCTTGAGTGCTTCCAATGACTCTGATTGCAACAGGGCCGTTAAGGGAAAAGCTTGGCTCCTGTGTTTATGTGCCTGGATTTGGAATCGCAGCTCCTGCTTGATTAGCTTGGCTTATGATGACTGAACGCAGCAAGTGTGGTTTGAGGCGGGGAAGTCTACTCTGTTAACTACCAGGAATTATTAACCTCTATCTGTTCCTGGTTTTAAAGTTCAAAGGTCTGCCCATGAGGCTGTCTGCAGCAGGTTTGAATTTGGAGTCCCGCTTTGATTCACAAAGCCAGAGTCAGTCCTAAACGGTGGCCACAAAGGCCAGGCTCAATTTGATTAACCTGCAGGGCAGTCAACCTCTCAGACTGAGGAGAGCTGTAAATTTAATTCATCGTTTATATGCATTTTTAAATAGCGGTGTGGTTGCTTGTGGTGGATGTACCTGCTGTTTGAGCTGGTGCATGAGCCTGTCTTTCTCCCTCTTCAGAGCCATCACTTCCTCTTGGGCTTTCTTCCTTTTGGAGGACGATAACTCCAGCAGGGCGATGTTAGCGTCCTTCTCACTGATGGCTGCCAGCAAAGCCTGCTGCCTGAGGGGACGTGGAGAGAAGGGTGCAAAAGGTAAGAAGAGTGTTGTCATAAATGGAGAAAAGTGTTGATATTTATTTAAAAAAAAGCTAAAATGCAAAATGTCAAGTTGGAAAACAGACAGGTGGACACAGATACAACACCCACGGCCTGTGTACGTATGTATGCAGAGGTTTCGGCAAACTCAGTCATTCCAGAGCTCCTTGAACTCAGACAGAGATTCCACAGAAAAGAAGCAGACATCTTTTGAAGTGGTCCGCTAATCGCTGTCTTGGTGGTACCTCAGTGTGACTCATGGCCGTGTGATCTTGTAATGGAGCCTAATTGAGCAGGCTGAGGAGGATATGACATCGTCCCTCTGTCACCGCCGGTTACCGCAGTTTGTGTCTGTGAGTCTGAGTGTGTGTAGGGACGGGGGTGGCAACACATGACTGTCTACAGGTGCAGGGGAAAAACACCACGGAGCGTCATCACGCAGACAGCCAGACTTACATATGTGGACCCACGGGAGGGGAATGCCTTGCGTAACCCCCTCCAGAGAAGTCAGAGCGGATCGGTGATTACTAGCCTCGTCATCAAGCAGGATGTCGTAAATCCGGTGTTGTGACAAACATTCTATCCGCCTTCTCTTGTAAACACACTCAGAGGCACAAACATATTTCAACTGATAGCCAGGCGCGCACACACACACCTCCTCCACTATGGCCATTGACCCGAGGTACACCGTAAAACACATATTCAAGTCTCCGCTAAGAGCATCTGAATGACCGCTGCAGGAGTCTAAAGCTGTCTAACAAGTTTGTAGGCACTGGAGGTATGTTAAGTTGGATAAACATAACACGGCTGCACTCCAGACTCCTAAATAGCATTTGAAATTAGAATGGTATTAAACCAGTCTGAGGTGGGTTTCTGTGAGGTGAGGGGGAAAAGGAAGAGGAGGGAGGACTCAAATAAAAAATCGACCTGCATTGGAGTGTTTTTATTCCATGATTTAAGTCCCTGCAGAAATAACTCAATTGCGAAAATAAACACGCTGAACTCAGAATAAAATCCTGCTGGCCGGGGACTCAACATTCAGTGTTTTTAGTACAATTATCTGCATGCCGCATCTGGATTCTGGATTCTCCCATTCGAAGGCCATTAATAGGCCCCTGTGTGTTTGCGCGCGCTCGAACGCGTGCTTGCATGTTGGGCGTGTATTTGTGCGTGCACGCATGTGGGTTCTGACATGGATCGGAGCAGGGCTAATCACACCATTAATCACAGAGGGGGACCGACGTGACACTTTTCGTCTCCCCACACCTCCACTGTTATTCCTTTTAATGCGCACTGAAATGGGACACACACACCACACACACACACACATGCACAGACCTACAGTGGACTTGTACCAGAGCGAGTGCTTTCAAGTGTTTGACCGGGCCCGCCACAATGTAGAATGTGGAAAATAACCGAAAATTGCCATCGGGAAAATCCACCAATCAAACGACAGTGGAACTGATTTTTGAAATCTCTCTTCATTCGGTTCAGTTTTACATCCACCGCCAAAAGAAAACGCCTAATGATGAGTTTTGCACGGGCACAACAGCGGTCCCAGATCCATTGCTTTATCTTTAGCTGTGTTAAATAGAGCAAAGAGGTGATGCACAGAGTCATATATGGGCAAGGAATGCAGCACAATGTGTCACTGTTCATAAACAGTGTGTCAGATTAACAGCCCTAACCTACTCAAAGGACGGCCATCTTTACACGACACTGCCAGACATGGAAACTCCCACATGGGACCGACAGTCTCAGAGTCACATTTTTCCTTATCTCCTTTAGCTTTAACTTCATGCAATTAGCTTGAGCATTTTTTTAGGCTTAGGTCAGCATGTAACAGTAAATACATGCGAACAATCGCTCACTAACATGGAAAAACACAGTCACCAATACGTAAACCATCTAATTGGGTGATGCATTTAGTGCAGGGGCGGCTTGGTGGGAGAAAAGGGTGCGGTGAAAGGCAGTGACGTCTATCAGATCTGTGAACTCATCTGAAAAAAACAACAAAAAAAATAGAGATCAGTCTCTTTCTGACCAGCACTGAGTCACTTAATCAAGCATTGTTACACTTCCATTCATCAAGTTGCATCAGCTGAATGAACCTGATAGGCATTGAAACTAATGAAAGATAATAATGATGAGATACTTTTCAGATTCCAGCAAGTTCTGCCAGGGCCGGGGAGTTACTCTGCTTAAGTAGATTTTCCAGGTATCTGTACTTTACTTGAGTATTTATCTTTCTGACAACTTTTTTACTTTTACTACCTACATTTTAACACAAATACCGTATCTGTACTTTCTATTCCTTAGATTTTCAAAACTGGCTCAGGGAATTATCGATTTCTTTTCTTTTTACGTCTTTGCACGCTGCCTACCCAACATCAGAAGACTGATTTCAACCTATCAGTGCATATCACGCATGGCAGATGCAGCAGCAAGACGAAACAACATAAAAGCCGTAACCAGAGTGAAACAGACAGAGAGGGAGACTTGAATGGGGAGGACAGGCGTGTTAGTGTCTCGTATCTGCAGAGACCCTGCAGCCTTCTGCCTGTATTTTCCTATTTCCTCACTTTGTTGCTGTGCTCAGGACACCAACCCAAAATGCCGGTACTTGACGTCCTGGGAAAGAGACTCAACGATCAACTATCTTTCTGGTGCATTTACAAACAGCTTGGACAAATCCTACTTTTTCTACCTTTCAGTTTAATAGTCTTTGGTTTATATTAATATGACATGAGATTCAGTTAGCTTTGCACGGAAATGGCCAGTAGAAGCATCCTTCAGAGGGATACTGGCTACTTTTATACTCTGATTACATTTCAGAGCCTGTACTTTCTTATTCTTACTTGATTAGGGAGTCTTTTCACACAAGTGTCTAGACATCCACTTGACTAAACAATGTGTGTATTATGAGTGTTGCAATGAAAAACTCCCTGTTTGCCTCACAGAAACACACAAGGAGTCTCTGTAGGTTGACACTTTCATTCTTGACATTCTCTGTGAAACTGCAGCAAGAAGAAGCTCTACTCAAACAGGCGTAGTATATATTGTCTCTTTGTGACCAGGTCACACGCTGCTGTCTGCGAATACATGGTCATCACTTCCGTCTCGCCTACATATCCTAGCACGGGCACTGACTTCGCCAAACTGAAAATTACTGATCGACCCCGAAACGTCCTGAGCGAAACGTTAATTAAACCTCTGAATCGCAGCGGCTGCCATGCTTCACCGCAAGCTTAATCACTTCCAGGTTGTAAAAGAACACAACAGATTAGAGCGCTGTCTCCCTGTGGGTGCTCTCTGACTGGTACTGCAAGATTCTGCTGAGTGATGTCTTCCTGAAACAATAAAAAAGGGGACATTATTATGATTAGCCACCCTGTAAACTTTGTCTCCCACATCCTCAATCAGTGAATGTGTGTGAACGGTGTGTGTGTGTGTGTGTGTGTCAGCGTGTGTGTGCTGATTAGTATTACTAACAGCCTTTGAACCTGAATCACACTGGAGTATTTAATCACATCTAATTTGAGTGGCCGCTTGGCCTTAGTTGTAGAACACACTTGCAACATACATGAATCTAGCAGACAGGCTTCATTTATCAGACACACTCACACACACAGCCCAGACACACACACACACAGAGACAAATGCTTGTACTGTATCTGCTGGCTGATCTTGAGTGGGTGAACACTCTCTCTTTCCTCCCCTCTCGTCTCACTCCCTGCTTAACTTCAACTTGGCGCGTCCTGGACAAACAAAGGATTATCTTAATTTCCCTTCTGATTGAAAGTGCGACAATGAAATGGTTCTTCATGACAAACTTGAGATCAGTCTTCGTAAAAGTCGGACCCCATGCACCGTGAAGTCATCAGGCAGATAAATCCCACTGCAGGATCTCCAGAGTCAAAAATCTCATCTATTCTCGTTTTTTTTTTTTATTCCATAACAGTATTTTGGCTGAGCGTAAACACGAAGCTCACATAAACTGCTGCGCATTTATATATATATTTCCCACATACCTATGACAAAGTAGGATAGAGAGCATGAAAGGCTGCAGAAAAAGCAGAGGCCGGACTGACATCTTATTTATAAGGGGTGAAATTCTCAGCTGAACTACAACATGTGATTCCAATTGAACCTTCATGGTCCCTGGGACATATTGAGACATTTGGATCGGCAGAGGTGGGAGATGGATGGCTAAAGTACATGACCATGCGACGAGAGGTGAGAGGGAAAGGGAGGCGGGGGGTCAGCCGAAGACGATATGGAACGAAAAAAAGGAATGCAGAGTGGAAGAGGAGAAGGGTAAGGAGACGTGAGGCGGAAGGAGATGATTCAGGACGAAGGGATGAAAAACGAGGAGGGCAGACTTTGATGAAGACATCTTTGAGGTGGGGCCGCCGTCGAAAGGACTGTGACGGCTGACCGAACTGGATGGGCACGCGGGTTTTTGGGGCGACGAGGGGTTAAGACGAGGTCGAGAGTGAGCATGAACACAGATGCGCACATTGGCAAAAAAGAAATTCAAAGAAAGTGAACGTTAGGGGAGGGTGACTGCGGATGTTGAAGGAGGGGAGAAAGCGCAGCAGAGCCAATGGGTCAAGAGCAGAAACAATTTTGGGGGAAAAAAAAGGAGAGAGATGGCAAGAGATGAAGGCGTTGGAAGAGAGGCGAGCATGTGTTTGACAAGAGTGACTGCCACCTGTGCTGCATGAGAGAGAAGAGAAGAGCGAAGAAAAGGAGAGGAGGAAGGGAAGAAAGCAGCAAAGGTAAAGATTTAAGAGTCCCAGCCTACCCTAAATCAGCTCAACGCACTCCATGTTGTTATTCCTAGGCGTCACGGTTGAGGGATGTGTGTTTATAATTTGTGTTATGACTTACTTGAAATTATGAGTGTGGAGAGTCAGTGGGACAGAAACAGATGCGTCCATGTGATGCCCGAGGGAACCATCAATACTGTCTGCCCCTAAGTGCTATGTGTGCATGTGTGCGTGCATTCGCCTGTCTGTGAACACATTCGGGCTTTCATGTCCGCGTGTGCACGTGTGATGTATTTTGTTAGCAAGAACATGGGGAGCCCACTAATATCTGTTCCCAGAACATCCATTATGAGGTCTTCTAGTTTGTGATCATGCCTTTCCACCACTTAACTGTCCGGGTCTGCAGAAACATTCCACGGGCAGTTTATGGCCGGCCCTTGATTGTGAGTGTGTGAAGGTGCGGCACAAGGCCGGGGGCCCCTGGCTAGGCGGTACTAGAGGCCTGCGGTGAGAGCAAGCAGAGGACATGAGAATGGGGCATGGTTGAGTGACACTATTATTTATGGCCTTGGAACACTGTGTTATTTACAACTGAGGAGGTAGGGAAAATGTCTATTTCCAACATAAAACACGCGCGCTGGATTCATCCGAGAAGCTCACTGCAAAGCCAGAGAAGATGCTAAATCTGTGTTTCAGCTCTAAATGTGGGTTAAATGCATTTTTATGAGGTCCGAGTTTTGGCTACCTCCGGTAGGATTAGCTCCATGCTAACCTGAAGCCACATGCCAGATGCATCTATTACCCACTTCCTTCTGTGTGGTGGCCTGGATTAAAGCCTTTATTTATCATAATCCAGGAGATAGGATACGCACCACAAATAAAACTCACATGTCTGTCTTGTTTGAAAATTCATGTCAACTCCAATATCCCTCTCGAGCAGCTACATTAGACGGCACATGCTAATACTAAGCTTCAAGCAAGAATGATAAACTTTACATGCTAACCTTGAGCTGTACTTCCCAAGAAAGAAAAAAAAATCCATGACAGCAGATGGTTCTCCCAGAACTGGGCCAGGTTCTGTGTGTTTTCACTTCACTAATAAAATATACAACCCACTTACTCTGCTCACCCCCCACTCCCACACTAGTGGTCTGACCGGTGGAAGAAGAGAGGGGGGGAGGGAGGGAGGGAGTGAGGGGGGTGGTGGTGGTCTAATTGAAAGAGTATGTATCAGTTTTACAGCAACAAGAGGGAAAATACGAGGGGACAAAAATCAACAAATCTGCCAAAACTAGCCAAATGTTTAGAGTGGTAGCAGGGACGAGGAGAGATGGCTGACTGCTCCCAGAGATGAGCAGGACCAGACGGCCACCGCTGACATTCCAGCCCAGACAGACAGACAGAGAGAGAGAGAGAGAGAGAGAGAGAGAGAGAGAGAGAGAGAGAGAGAGAGAGACCCAGACAGACAGACAGAGAGAGAGAGAGAGAGACCAGGTGGCTGTGAGAGGGTGTGTGTGTGTGTGTGTGTGCGTGCGTGTGTGTGTGTGTGGGTGCGAGACAAATGAGATGAAGAGAGCATTCTAACTCTCTCTCAGAAATCTTGTTAATGCAAACAAAGACAATATGATTGTTTGCTTTCTTTCCAAGAGATGAGAGGATTGATCAATGTCACGTCCGTGCATACTGTGAGGTGCAGACCTGGACGATTAGCCTAGCTTAGCTGAAGAGACGAGAAGAGAAGAGAAGAGAAGAGAAGAGAAGAGAAGAGAAGAGAAGAGAAGAGAAGAGAAGAGAAGAGGGAACAGAGGGCTCGTCTCCCTCCGAAGTTCGAAAACTACGCTCCAAACATCTCTAAACTTGACTCATTTACCTAGCTATTAACTAAAGGTAAATTTGGAAACTATTTCTTGGTAAACAACAGTCAGATGCATTCACTGTGCATGCTTCATCTTGTTGTCACAGTGAGGCCAAGTCTGATACCGTTGTGCCTGCACAAAGATTAAAATCTGAAATCTCCTGGTTGGATAAATTGTTTGTCAGAATATACAGTAGCTCCCACACTTAACTGTCCCTATATACTGTACATGTACGTATAAATGTACTTTAATGTTTTCAATTCATTTAAGGACAAACAAAAGACACATTGCGATAAGTAGTAAGCTTCAGAGGGGCTGTCTGCATCCCTCCGCCTGACTCCATCTCCAACACAAAGAACACTTGGGATTGACAGTCTGTTCTTATCTTAATCTAAGAATGAAAGCAGTATCTGCACAGAAATGTTGAACTATTCCTTTAAAAACCACAAGCTCTGCTTGTCTTTGACAGAACAACTACTGTGGTTAAGCGTCCTCTCCATTGCCTCATCACCTTCTGAGGATCAGCTCAGGGTCGGGAGGATTCCAGTTGTTGTAAAAACAGGACAGATAATAAACAAGGCCTGGTGGGTTGTCACTGATGATTATGATGTCATCGGCAGATTTTTCCGATTTGGAAGCCCTCGAGGGTCTCCATTTGTGGGTATGTGTGCTTCAGTATGTGTGTGCGCATGTGTAAGTTTGGCCTTTCCACATCAATGTGGGAAAAACACAATCAACATCAGATTAGTCAAAAGCCTCTGCCAATCTCCAAAGCTGTCAAGCACAAGGCCCACCTACACAGGCCCCTACCAATGAGGTGAGCTCTGACCCTAACCCTCTGGGGATCTACCAATCGCTGAGCAGCATTTTCCACTCTCTTGAAGGGGAGGTGTGTTTTTTCGCTTTTTATCGTCGCTCAGCTGACTGACAGTGTCTCCCCAAGGCAACAGAAACAAGACAGGGGGCTGTACTGTACCACACACGTGTAGAGCTCCCCTGCATAGCAGCCAGACACAAGTACAGGCATGCGCACACACACACACACACACACATATACAGCAGCTGGGTTGTTTAAAGCTCCCTGTCATCTGAGAGAGAGGTGAGGGTCACAGAATGAGTAACACTGCTCCAGTCACACTACTGTAAGAACACACATACACACACACACACAAACACACACACACACAAGCAGAGAGGGAGAAACATACACACATATGCAGCCTGTTAAAAAGCACCGTGGCCTCAGTATAAACACTGATGAGTTATGCCCCCCCCACCCTCGTCTGTCTCTGATCCGACCAGAGGACTGTCCCACAACCAACCTCTCGCCATTTTTAACATCAAAAATATGAAACTACACAACATGTGGAAAAGGAAAGGGTGTTTTTTGTTGAGGTCAGATGACGACTCCACAAATAAAAGTAGAGCCACCTGTCAGACATATGTCGTTGTTATCAATTAGTCATATAGTCTCTAAAATGTCAGAATCTTTTTACTTTCCTCAAGAACGATATGTCATCTTTCTTTTTTTGTGAGTCCAACTGATGTAAAACAAAGAAAAAGAGCAAATCCTGACACCTGAAAAGAGCAAAGACTTATCACACATGTATTTTTTATGCACTTAAAAAGGAGGATTCCCGATAGACCATGTTCACATGGCGGCCATTTTCCTCTGACATGTTCAGCGTGCTAAAACTGGGATGCTGGTATTACGTTATACTACTGTTCTACGTTGTGAGTTGTAAAAACATAGAAAATCTGACAAATCATCGTTTTACTGCCTCCCCACTGACAAGTAACTGAATCTGGTTGGTCATCGGGCCGAATTTCAAGTTAAAACAAGAAATCTGATAACCCATTAGCTACTGTTAGCCAACAGCTAACGTTAGCGTTCAACCACTGGCTAACTAATGTTACTTTCTATCTAAACTAAATGTTCATATTTTTGAATTAATTCACGCCTTTCCTATTGCACCGTGTCACACTATCAAACATGAATGTTAGCTCTGAGGTGGTTGAATGCTAACATTAGCTGCTGTTTAACAGTCGCTAATGGGTTAGCGAATATGTTGTTTTACCTTAAAACATGGCCCAATGGCCCAACAGATTTGCACCGTCCATTTTCTTTTCAGTTGCTGATCAATCAGGAAACGGTGAAATGATAACAATTTGTCACATTCCCTATGTTTAAAGGACTTGCAAGCTGGAACACGGCAGTACACAATGTGAGCTTCCCACCCTGAGGGTGATGTCAGAGGAAAATGGCCGTTGTGTGAATATGGTCTATTACCGCTTCGCTTCGGTTATGTTTCTATGTGAAACACTCATAAAAACAAAGTAATCTTTATTTACATTGTGCTGTATGATAACTGCAAAACACCATGCACATCTCACATTAGATACAAACAGGAGCTTCATTTGTTCTCTTTCTCTTTCCCTCCTTTTCCTTCCTGGTGTGAGTGGAGCCTATACTCTAAACTGTCAGTAATGTAAACTGAAAATACCAGGAGGACACCTTCTGCGTTGCGTCATTTGAAACAGAGGGCCTCTGCACGGTCTTGTGTGTTCCTGCGTGTTAAAATAACCCTCTGTCAAACAGTTCATCACAGGCTCTTCTACAGGAAGGCCACCACAATGCGCCGTCTTTCTCCCTCTCCATCCTCATTCCATAACTCCTCCTCGCCTCCCTTTCTTTCGCTAATCAAAGAGAGGAGCCCCTCGTCGGAGGAGAGAATGGCATCACCTCCGCCTTGGACTTGGACCTCTCTATTATTCGCCGTCTCGCTCCTCTCTATCATTCTCTATTTGGCTCTGTCGTGCCCTGTACTCACTCCAGAGTGGGGCTAAATATTAAGTTCAGGGAGGTTATGCAAACACGTTGAAACAGCCATCCTTGGCCTAAGTATTACCCTGAACCCTTCAATTACCCGCCTTGCTTTCCTCTCTCCTCATTCCTCCTGCCTTTCCTGCCCTCCGTACGGGTTTCTCTCACTCCGGTCATCTAACTGCAGCCTGGAAATACAGCGCACACTCATGACGTGGGGCCAAAAAGCCTTAAAATATCAGGGGCAGAGAGTACAACGTAGCGGCGTACTATTACACATGCACGCACACACAAACGCGCACCCCGAGGACACACGTACACACAGACCGATGAAAGACGGGTCCAGAAAACAGTGGGAGCAAGTACCCCTGGTGTATTTTCTCTGTGTTCCAAATGTAGGGCCTGGCGGTGGACCACAGCTGAACCACAGCCGACATGCGGTGGAATGGGAGGCCACCACACTCACTTCCCTTAAAGGAGCCATGGAGGCACACACACACACACACACACCCACACATAGAGGCGGTCACAGTATAACACACACACTCACACACAAGCTCAGACACACATATACACACATGTTCAGCAATTTCCTGGATAGCACTGTCATGACGATGGGAGTCCATGTTTAAAAAGCGGTTTGAGGTGAAGGGACAGATCTGTATGGGCTGTTTCCCACAATGCTTTGCCAGACAATTACACAACCCAATTAATGTGGTTACTACAACGCAGCTAGGACTTTACCCTATGCAAGCCGAGTGTGCGTGCATCCGTGCGCGAGATAAGAAGTGTGTGTGCGCGCGCTCCTCTGGCCCGTATTACTCTCAGAATTATAGCTTTCCTTGGAGCTTGGACCGGTCGATTTCCCGTCAGTGTGTAAAGGACACACAAGGTCACACTAACATTCACCCCACACTCCATCAGCCAATCACAGTTATTTCCAATCACAGCCACATGAGCTCAGCTGTTATAAAAGCTGCATGACCGGAGAACTACAATACCCACAATGTGTTTCCAGCGGAGAGCTCCAAGTCCTTCACAGACTGGAACCTGAACCTTAACCAAATGTTGGGAGAGACTGTTTTCTTTTTTTTTTAAGGGAAAAAATGGTTTTGAAATGAAATGAAATAATGTGCATATAAATTCTATATATAAGACAAGCCCTGTAATGCAGTCGTGGAAGAAGCAGGTGCTGCTGGTGTTTTCTTTCCTGGGTTGATGAAGGTTTGAAGGCCGTAACAAGTTGTAATCACAAATATGTAATTTCTTCAGCGAGGGGTTTGTCAATCAGACATTTAGAGCAAAATGAGCTATGTGTTGATGTTATGAAGTACTGTGGGATCATGGGAGTTGTTGTTTTCATTGATAAACAACCACCGATGTCTATGAAAATCTCCCTGACGTGACTCAGGCAGAAATCCTCACGGACAGGGTAATGTTTTAAAGTTTAATTCACATTACATTCAATCACATTCAACCACTTCCTTCCTCGCTCTCTGATGTATCATCTGATGTTCCTCTGGAAGTTTTAGCAAATGAAACGTGTCTTTACTTGAAGAAAATTATAGACTTCTCTGGGTTTGAACATTGTTTGAAACATTTTGGATAATGTTAGTTCACACCTCAACACAATATATCATAGGTGTAGCCAATTTTAGACAATTTAATGGGAAAATGTTACATACTATACTTTTAAATGAAAGAAATAATATGTTTCTAATACACTTGTAAATTTTAAAAATTGACTTCAGTTTTAAAGTCAGGAAACCAAATTTTTCAGAATTATGAAGATTAAGAAGATTAATTAAGAAGAATATTAAATTTAAGTTGTATGAGCTAAAGAGTTTCCACAACTTGAAATATTTAGTCTAAGCAACTTTGAAATCATGAATTTTCTCGATTCTTTTAATTAAGATCACTTTGTGAAGATTTTATTGGTTCTGCAATAATTTGGCTTAAGTAAACAAACTGTGTTTGAGTATCAAAAGAAATACGTATTATTCAGAATCACTCCAGTTTTACATGATTATTACTCTATAATAATAAATGTGTTATTTCTGTATAATCTTCACTGATGTGTTAAAGGTGCAATATATCAAATTTGAGTTGAGAATTCACTAAAATTACCAACAGAATGTGAAGAAATAACAGTTTTGACATTAATCTATTATTTTGCAGGGTGTCTACTGAAGTTAGCATGCTAACAAGCTAGCCCCAGATTGTCCTGTAAACACCAACCCACCCCCGGTGTTCTGAGTTCACAGTCCAGAACGTGTTAAAAGCAGTTTGCGGTTACTCTGGTCTGGTATTTGTCTTCAGCATGAATTTGACAGGTGGCCTATTTTTACATATCGCACCTTTGATGTGTAGGCAGCACTTTTTAGTCGTAGCTAGTTGAGGTGGAACTAATTTAGATTCATTTACATATTAATATATTACAATGGATTACCATGATCGTATGCTGACTGCAGATCTGGCATGTAAAGCAACTTGAAACTATACTGTAGTTTAGTCAAACAGTGCAGTATTTCTCTCTGATATGTAGTGGGGTAAAATAATAAAGAAACAAAAAAAAATATATAGTGTCTTTGCGTAAATGCACTGCATGCAAAAACCTACATGCATGTAGGTTTTCCCATAGATTGAGCGCACACATACACGAACGCACATCTGCTAATAATTAGCGGTCCTTTGATTCCAACCTTGGTTAAGAGTTTTCTTTTAATGAAGGATGGTAAAATGTAAGTAGAACGAAAAAAGCTCAAACTGCTCTGCTTTGTGTTGAAGCGGCAGGAACCGCATGCTTTCTTTACAGTCGGCTACACAAACACACTCTGACCACATACTAACTTATATAGACTTCATTAGCCCGGCTTTAAAGCGCTTTAAAGCGTGCAGGGGGAAAAATACATTCAAAGCAAAGCATAATGAAAGAAAGACAGAGACGCAGACAGACAGACAGTCTCTGTGTTTCTCTCTCTGTGACACACACACACACACACACACAGACGCACACACATACAGTGGGCCAGGTGAAGGTGCTGATTAGAGGAGCGGTTGCCAGGTCTGGACAGGTCCGCTGTATATTTAGACAGATCAGTGAGGATCATGGGATCAAAGAGTAACATGATTGCTACCTGGCCTTCTGATAAAAAACCCCACTATTATTTCCCTGTCAGTACACACAGGAATACACACATTTGGAAGTACAGTACACACACGTATCTGAGCGTGCACACACACTCATGTAAACTGACAGTCGTCGCTCTCAGTATTAAAAGACAAACAGGAGGCACACAGATAGACACGAGTACACGCTCACACACACACACACACACACACACTCACGCACACAGACAGACAGACAGACATATACACCCACACCGCTCTATAATCTGGGTAATTTGTACGTTGAAGCTGGTGTAGACAGATAGTGCCTCTGGTACACTGAGCCTGTTGTGTCATTGCATTCACTTGTTCGTCAGTCGGTGTGAATCCCCAATAGAGACATACCCTCACTTACAAAGTATAGTGGTTGTGAGCAACTTTCGTGTGAAGAGGACTCGCGCTCTCGTCATAATGGCGCTTCTCGCCGGTAGAAGATTGAGCGCGTGTGTGAGTTTTATGAATTTTTACGAGGGTTCGAAAATTGAAGCTGCGAGCGGGAAACACTCGAAGGTGTGCATGCAAGCATGAAGCAGCAAAAATAATGTGCGTGCTTTGTAATCACTGCATCAAAAAAAGTCCACTCACTTTTTGACCTTTCGGCTCCCCGTTTCCTCTCACCTTTGTTACGTTTCGTCTGAAGTCGGCACAGACACGCACAAACGGATCCACAGACAGCACACGCACATGAACACAGGCGGTACGGAACTGTGAAAAGTGCCCGGCCGGGCCCTTCCACACACCTGTGCATGGATTCCAGCAATGCGTCTGGTTTTTAATAAAGAGAGCAGTGGTAGTGTGCAGTCAGATGCTGCTGACAGACCCACTGATTTCCAGATAGATAACACACACACACACACAGCCGAGCCAGCTCCCTTGGTAGATTACATCACAGTTATTTTAACAATGGCTTCCACTCAGCCCTGTTGCTGGCTATGGTTACATACAGGAGTGTGTGTATGTGTGTGAACGACTTGTTTTATTTCATTCTGTGTTCACTTGGATGTGAGACTCGGAGTTTCAGTAGGACTTAAAGGGCTAGTCCACTGTACAGGGACATTTTTCAAAACAGGATTTAAAAACAAAGATTATTTTCATCCATACAAGTGTTTAAGCGATGTTTCAGAAATAATCTCTGTCCACTATAACACACCTGAAAACACATATATATCATGTGACCATGCACGTACACTGGGCATACATGTGCCGTTGTAAACAGGAAGCAGATATGGACCATTTTTCTTTACTTACTTCAACCTAACTTTTTCAGTGAAGTGCACCTGGACTTATTTTTTAACACATTATGTAAATAACTATAAACAGGAATACAAGTGCAAATGCATGTTTTTCTTCATTTGAATCCCAGCACACGCTACAGAAAATTGTGATAACCTCAACTGTGTAAAAAATAAATTAATAACAACATTTCAGGTGCATCGACAATTGTAAACGTTTAGTCGTACAGGTTTTAAGGCACCTGTGCAACCGAAATAGTCTCACCCTGGATCCCTGTTGTAGTATCAACTTCTGTTTGTCTCTCTCTTAATATAGATAATGGAGCATCCATTCCATCAATGTACAAACTCAAAGACCCCATACACTGCTGCCTACACTGATGAGAACCAATTAGGAAGTGAAATCCAAAAACCTCAGTTTCTGCCCATGCAGACAGTGATAACTTGGGTTTTTTAATATCTTCACCCTGGAAGGAGTTTTCCAAAAGGCAGTTTTCGGTGACCTAAAATGCTGCTTCCATGTGCATAAATGTTCAAAATGCAAAGAAAAGCTTTCATTCTTGCATTAAATATACATCAGGCACATTACATGTAAATGGGTTATATAGAAATAAATTCAAGATGCTTATGTTTATATGTAAAAGAGGGACACGGCTTAATGCCTCTGCCTCTATATGTGTGTGTGCATGCTGTGAGCAGGCAGTAATAGTGTTACCATGTGTTGCTCTGCGCCCCACTGACACTGGAGAGTTGCGGGTGAGAGTGGGCTCATTATCTTAACGAGTTCCTAATGTACCCTCACCTCAGCACTGTTTCTTAGACACACATGCAAACAAAACTACAGACCTGTGGGGGCACTGACATCACTCCTCTCTTAAAAG
This sequence comes from Lagodon rhomboides, assembly GCA_039737535.1. Taxonomy (NCBI): domain Eukaryota; kingdom Metazoa; phylum Chordata; class Actinopteri; order Spariformes; family Sparidae; genus Lagodon; species Lagodon rhomboides. Next base: position 19,202,545 of record CM077792.1, on the reverse strand, counting down.
CCACTCAGCTAAGATGCACAACATTACATCTTTATCAGGTGTCCCTCGTGTGGGAATGGGAAGGTCATTAACAGGCGATCGGTTATCTTGAAATTATCATACACATCTAGGAAAACATCATTCCCACACTAACAGAGTTCAGATTGATGTTTCTGATGATGATATTTGCTGAAGTTAGCATGCCAGCCGGCGCGAGCATGAAAAGCTCTTCCCCCCAGCAGTCCAAAGCTCCTGTGCTAACAGTGTAAACACACTCCTGGTAATCTGGCTAGCTGCACGGCTAACTGATCTAACAAGCCAACAGTGCGACAGGTGCCTCTCAGTGTACCTCTAACTTTATCTACCTATCGTACAGTAAAATAACATGATTGACCAGGGGTGCTCAAACTTTTACTTCTTGAGGGCCAGAACTGACACTCAATGGTGGACCAAAAGCAAACACCTATTATGTGTTATTATTCAGATGCTAAATGGTACTATATGGAACTTAATTTGTCTCCAGTGTGAATGATTAATGACGGGTGAAAATACATTTAGCCAAGATAATGTTTCAAAATTCCTTATTTTGACAAAATGTCACTCACGCATGCTGTTCTCAGATTATCAAAAAAATGTATCTATATATTGGGGATCTTACATAAGGCCTACTTAAAGTTCACCTCACAGAAATATATGTATAAAAAATATTTAAAACATACTTAACAGCGATTAATGTACTTTCCTTTTCATTAACTTTTATGTTTTTTGCTGGGAACATCTGGCAGGCCCAAACAAACTTTGGCACGCGGACCCCACTTTGGACTTCCTGACCTAAACAGAATGTCTTCTCTCTAAACACTGAATAAAGCCAAATCTGATTTTCTGTACAGACAGAGTCCTGGGCCTGCCCTCAGCCCCCTGAGTTGTTTGGTCTCCTGCCACTGTTAGACACAGCGGGGGGAATTCAGGTGTGTTTGTGTGTTTCCTGGACTTTGAAGGAAAAACTCGGTGAGATGAAGAGAATTACAGAGTCAAGAGAAAAACTCATTCTACAGCTACAGTGTGATGATATGATGGGCATTAACAAACAGCTCTCATTACTGTGCAAAGTGGGCCAGAGACCACCTCAGAGCTGCAGAAGATCCAAAATTGACTCTGCTGGGACATACAAACATTTTGACATGGAAAATGCGTGTCACAGAACAAGCGAGTTTTAAAAAGAGGTGACGTGAACGCGAGGAAACACAAGTTTGCGAGCAAGAAAGATATGTTTATTGCTCTTTTATCTGCAGTCATGCAGTCGCACATACCAGCGAGTTGCTTAGAAGTTTGGAGAAACACTGGCACGAAACGCGCCGTGACTGACATGTCGAGATGTCTGCAGTGTGGCGTGCGTGCAGACACATGTGGGCGTGTGTTTCTGTGTGTGCGCATGACTGCGTTCGGTGTTTATCCTGCGTGTGTGCTGTTTTCGCCAATGTGTCTGCGTGCGCGGGTGTTTATTGTACACTGAGCTCCAGAAAGTGACATGTCAGGACACTGATGTCAGGAAACTGAGACACTCTGCGTCTGACAAACAAACCATGCCAGGAGGAAGATCCAAACAATATGCCACAATTGCTTTATTACTCAGTGTTTGCCCTAGGTGTCATGTTACTGAAGTCTTCAATGCCATAAAAGCCTTCTCCAATGGTTCAGCACTGTGTTTGTGTGTGTGTGTGTTAGCTCTGGCAGAGGCTCCCCTATGACCGGTTATATTGGACATGCTCAAACAAAGCCAAACACACAACAGGAGCCGCAAGCAATTAGGGCCTGCCATAGTGCATAACTCCTCTCTGAACACCCTCTGTTTCCTTCTCGCCATCCACCAAACTCTTTTCGCCTCTACCGCACATTCGCCATGAGCCTCCATACACAAACGCCCACGCGCTCACATATCAGTCTCAGCAGCGCTTGCACGCTCACTCTGCGCTGGCATCCTGTGCGGCACCAGTGGCAATAACACTGTTTGCGTGCGTGTCATCGTCAGGATTAAACGGGGACCTTGGTGGGCAAAACATCGCTGACTGGCACGGGAATGCCTGTAACACTAGCAGGCAGCCTAATCTTCTGGATTAATACATATTAGGATGATTTAGCAGAGAGATGGGTGGGCCCTGTGTCTCCACTTCATGCAGTCATCGGGATACATTTGCTTCTATCCACATCGTAGCTACTCGCCGTCCTCACTGTGCTATTGTTTAATGCACGTTAAAACACACGCTGCATAGATTTCTCATTGTGGTTCTTCGCTCGCTTCTGCACAGTAGATGATTAAGACATCCTGTCATGGCAGAGCAAGGCAAGTCGCAGTGAGTGATGGACATCCAGTTTGAATCAGATCCTCTGGAGCCTGAGCGGAGGGGTGATATCTCACTGCCTGTGGCTTGGACAGCAGACGCACTGAAGATCTGTTTCAAATCAGCCCAAGAAAAACGGGTGAACTCAATCTGGGTCAACCTCTTTCTCCCTCTGCCCCCCTCTTCCCCTCTCTCTTTGTCTTTCTCTCTCTCTCTCTCTCTCTCTCTCTCTCTCTCACACACACACACTGTATTTAGGTGTCTCTTTGGCCTTCTGTCACTAAACACCTCATAAGAGAGACGTCTCTTTCTGCAGAAAGCGAAGGAGGACAGGATGGAGAGATGGAGCAGTGTTGCAGTTGTAGTGAGAGTGTTGGGTACGGTGTATGTGTGTGTGGGGGGTTATGTCTGCACCAGTTGTGTACTAATACAGCTAATGATTGCCATCTGGCCAACGGACACATTTCTGTATTCTTGTTTTGTTTTTTTTCATGTCACCAGGGCATTATTCCAGGCCAGCTTGTGTGCCACTTTATTCAAGGCAGACCATTACTCAAAGCTTAAGACCCAGTTGGAATGAATAAAATGCTGTGCTCGGATGACAGTGATAAAGCCAAAATCATCCGCATACAGAGTGTTTATGAGTGCATAGCGGTGCGTGGTGCGAGAACTATGAACAATGACACAACCATACACGCATGCAGCGATGTTTATGTGTTCAAGGACGAGTACGCGTATCCGCATTTTGACCAAAGTGCACACCGATTTGCGAGTATTCCAGGGGACTGCATACCTCTGTATGTTTGTCCTATGTGTGTAAACCTTTTGTAGTGGCTAGCGTAGCTCTCTTGTTACACATACACATGTTCTTTATGGGCTGGCTAATGGAGCTGAGCTCTTCCTGCCCCTGTGATGTGGTTTACTGTTGTTTGATGTGCTCAGGAATCCTGCATAGGAGAGCACCCCGAGCCGATCTTATCACATAAAAGCCCTCGCAATGGAAGAGGACACTCAACTCTCTTTTTTTAACTTAATAGAGATCTGTGTCCCTGTGAGGCTCTGTGTGTGTGTGTGTGTGTGTGTATGTGTGGGTATGTGTATGTGTGTGTGAGTAAGTGAGCGCTTGTGCACGTTTGCACCATTTCTTTAATTCAATCGAGTGTGTAACCCAAGGCCAAACACACACATTTGATTTCAGTAAATGCTGAACCCGGAGACCTGTGGCTCAGAGATACCTCAGTGCACGTTATCGTGAGCGCGTATGTGTGTGTGTGTGTGTTAGACAGAAGGAGAGTAAGAGACAGTGGAAACACAGGGACTTTTGTTATATATATTTTTAGACTTCACCTTGAAATCATACACAACATTTTGTGTGACGACTGCATGTATGTTTAAGAACAGGCTCATATCATGTCTTAGCTCTAATCAGTTTACTGTAAGTTTATGTTTTTTGTATGAATGTTCAAAAGTTTTCGACAGATCAACGGATGGAAAAGACTGACATATAAAAACCATGTGAGCCATAAGAGATCAAAAAATGTACTGAGAGTAGTGATGGGCATTTTACGTAATTTCCATAATATACTGCTTGCATTTAATTGTCATCTAGTACTGGAAAATCTAAAAGTAAGATGTACACCCAAACCCAAGTAAACCCAAGTGAACGCGCAGGGAGGGGTTAGGGTTAGCCTACTGTGCCTTTCTGAGCCGCGCAGCCTGTAGAGATTAGCCTAATGGAAGCCTTCTCCTTCCACACAGCTTAATAGGAGCGAATCTGGCATCTCAGCAGCACGTAACAACACGACGAGCAAATGAGGTGACAAAAGATTGCATGTTTCCTGTCTCTGCTGCTTTCTCATTGTGCCTAATGTACAGAAGGTTAACTATCGGACAAGTTGTACTACAATCTGAAGGTCGCTTTCATACTTTTGGGAGTGTCCTAATATTTCTACTCAGTGTTATCAGATCAATAATCAGCGCAAAGCTTGCCAGCTGGGCTGAAATTACAGGATAGATATTTATGACAAGCCCAACTAGCAGGTAGTAAAGCAGCTATAACCAGGACACGTATGGGTCTCCAACAATCCTGGAGCAGACAGAAATAGTTCGGGTCATTTATATTATGGAACGACTGACTTTTTCTCTGAGACATGCTACTGAAAAATGTGAAAAATACTGGAAAAAAGTGGAAATGTTCTTTGAATCATCACTATATACATATTTTGTTTGGAGGACTGTTTTATTTCCGTCTGGATGGTTTCACATGACTCAAAGTTATGAGTTATGACTCATAAGTACCTCTACAACTTTAAGGACAATCGCAGACACAGCGATGTAGCCCAGCTTCCTGTCACGTTTTTTATGTCAAGCAGGGGGACAGGGTGACGGTTGTCCCCATAACTGTCTGGCAAAAAACAATACAAATAGAGTTTTAATAAAATAACTAATTGTTCAATGATACGCAACTTCTACATTACATAGCTTGTGCTGCACATTCATTTCATTATTTCCCAAAACTTCCAAAGATCACTCTTATGCGTTGCTGACAACTTGTTGTTGTTGTTGTTGAACTTCCTGTGCAACTCTGGTTTGAAACGTCTTTAGCTATTGTTGCATCTTTCATTTCGTGCCAGGCTTAGGGCCCTGGTCGCCGGGATGAATGATGACAGAAAAAAGGCTGCGAACGATTAAAATATCCTTCTCAGGAAAGGACACGTGAATAAATAAAAGTTCTTTCACGGTCACAGTTCCTTAACGCACCTGTTTATAGGACTTTCAAGGACGTTCTAACATTTGTATATGAAGTCACATGTGAGAGAGTGGAAGGCCATGCCTAACAGAATAAAAGCATGACTTGACGATAATGAATAATAATTATATTCTTAATGTATATCAGAGTAAGCTCTGGTAATTCTTGTATTGTTTTTATGGCGCCTGTGCCTGCCAGTTCGACATAATTGAAAAAGTGTGGTTTTTTTGTCACAGAAGGCATCAATGGGCGACACAGCTTAAGGTAAACACAGACAGAAATGAAAGGAAACACACCGTCCTAGTAACAGCAATGTGTTCTCTCCAAAAGCCTCACGCTTCATAATAACGGATATGGATACACATCACTGAGGTTTGGGTTACAGTAATGTCAGGATACACACATGCCGTCTTGTTCAGGCTTTGATTATTTTATGTTAAAATGACACGCTAAAGTGACACGACATGTTGCTCGGCTCTCTGATCTTGACTTAAATTACTCCAGACGTAAACACGCACACGCTCATATCAAGACACTCATGAATGGCCGCATTCTCAATCACGCACACTGTCTATATTCTGTGTCTCATCTACGGGGCTGAAAGTCGTGCCATTGTCTTTGCTCACACTCCCTCCAGCCGTTCTTGTCTCTGCAGGCTCCCTGTGTTGTTTACTTAGTGGTGACCAGTCCTGTCTCTGCACAGTCTGTCCTCCCACATGAAGGCCTTTTCTGTCTTAATGATGCTAGCTTTAAAGATGAAGGACTACGCAGATTAAACTGTGGTTGCGATCTTGAAGAGATGTGACGCTCGCTCCAAATAAACTTTGGCTTTTCAGTTTGTGCGTTTTTCTTTTCTCTTTCCGTCTCTGTTCAGTGGGTTTTGGCTCGGCTTTTTCTTGGACATCAACTCTGATATTGTAAAAGTGAGACACAAGTTTTATTGCCGAGTTGTGAAAGTTAACAGTGTCTGTGATGCCTGTGAATGGTAATTTCTCTCCGCAAACAAATAAGACAAATGTAGTTTTCATTTTAATGAGATCTCAAATCCTAGTGGTAACATCAACTCCAGTGACCCCTAATTTCTCTCCTGATTTTATTTTTATTTTCTTCTTATTCTCTTTCCAGCATTCTCCTTTCATTTCCTCTACTCCCTCCCGTCTTTTCATTTCTTTCTCTCTCTGCTCCGTTCCAGTATTAAACTGTGGATACCCACCGGCCCCGAGAGAACAGTCATGTTTCCAATATGTCTCCATTTAGCAGAGACCAAATGAAGGAGAGCGGGGCCAAAACAAGAGCAGGAAAAATCATCACACAGCCACTGGCACAATCTGCTTATCTTTCACTGCTAATAGCTCTCATGCTCTTCACATCATTGCTCCTTTGTGCACGTGTGCACGCACGCACGACACACACACTCACAGACGAATGCATGTATGCACATGCTGTCCTTAGCACACAAACAAATTCAGTGCGCACCAGTGAGGATATACACGCTCATCCAAACTTGCTTGGGCTGTTTCCTGCCACTGCCGAGAAGTACATAATGATAATTACAGTTTGGGTCTACATCCCTGAATTAACCAGATCAGACACACACACACACAGAATCCAGAAGTGCCAGGGGCTGCTTTGGTGTGTGCTGACTGGTGTGCAGTGTTGAAGCGGTCCCGGTGCTGGGAAGCAGTCCGTTCTACTATTGTTCTCTATTAAAACCTCCTGGGAACCATCTCAACAAGATGGAGAGAGCCGCGGGGCCAATAAAACTTAAGTCAAGCCAACAAAGAGTCAGAAGGACTGAACTCTTACTGAGGTCTTTATGTAACAATATGTTACTCTGATTGAGGAACACTAGGTGAGAATTTGTGGAAATAAAACGGCAGAGGCAAAGACGGAGCTCCCGACATTCTGCCATTAAAGGTCTTTTTTTTGCATCTAAAATGTGAAAAACAAGGACGGAGGCATATTTTTACCCAGATACAGGCAGACAGACGAGAAGCCACAGAGGAGAAAAAAATCGGAGCCGGAGTTCAGGTGTGTGCGCCAACCGCAGAGGCTTGGAGGTGTTTACAGTGTGTGAATATATGCCAGTAAGCCTCATTGACTCACTTGTGTGGGTACACCAGCATTTCATGTGCCCATAATGGTAAACCATGAGGGCATTTCACAAAGCCACTGTTTTAATGGCTGTTTTACGGCGCAGCAACATATTACACACAGCTGCATTTAAAATAACTCATCCCTCGTTCTTTCTAAAATCTCTAAATGCTGCACACTCTCTCTGGGCTTTCAGTTAACCCTTTGTGCTCCATCGCTGCTGCTATCGAGGTTCAACAACAACACAGGGTGGGGCAAGTTGTAGTCCCTTTATGCTACGTAAGAAAAAACGTGATCTATGGTTGAGTGCAGAGGGAAGCTGTTTTGTAGTCTGGTGGTATGGCAACGGATACTTCTATATCTTTTGCCAGATGGCAGCAGGGTGAACAGAATGTGCCTGGGGTATCCTTTGGGCTCTGTGCCCTCACCTCAACGATATCACTGATGTCCGGTAGATGGGTACAAATGATGTTTTAGATGTTTTTAATCACTCGCTGCAGAGCCTTCCTGTCCTGGCTCGTGCAGGAACCATGCCTGTTTGTGACGTTTTCCATCAGAGCGCTTTCCTTTTCTTTCCTTGATATAAAAAGCCATTCCTGTTCTCTTTTTTCAAATAATGCATATCTCTATCTCTATACGTATGTGTTTATCTATCTATCTACATCTAAATTTGCTTTAGAGGTATATCTATCCATCTACATTGACATCCACCCCCCTTCCTTCCTTCCTTCTCCTCATTCCTTTGGTGACCCCTGAGGGCAGGACCGTCGTTCAGGAGGCCGTCACTGGTCACCTCTGTGTCCTGAGCTGCCTCTTTTACGGCTGCAGGGCCCACCTAATCTATTGCCCACTCAGGCATACACTTGAATGCTACGACATACACACACACACACACACACACACACACACACACACACACACACACACACACACACACACACACACACACACAGACTTCCAATCAATTAGTCTTGAGATTTATACAACCGGGTAAACTTGGGGGTGTTAGTCTGCCTGAGGCCAATCAGATTGGGCTTTCCCGAGACTTCTACACCAGCCAAATGACACTAATTAGCTGTGTGTGTGTGTGTGTGTGTGTGTGCGTGTGCACGTGTATGTGTGTTTGCGACTGACCCTTATTAGCATGGCTAGTGCACCTACTTCCTCGGGACCATTTCCTGTGATAGTAATTATTAGGTATGTGTGATAAATTCCAGGCCTTTCTTCCACCCGTCCAGAGATACGATAGAACAAGAGACAAACAGAAAAACAAAAGAGAGCAAGGGGGAGCACTTAATGCTCAGAGGAAGTTAAGGAGGACAGTGTTAAAAGAGTGATGAAGTAAAAGTAAGAAGAGACGATGTAAGAATGATTTTGTTCTCGTGGGACAAACTGTGACTCTGGAAGGTGGAATCAGATTTCACACGCAACATCTTTCCATTCCCTCCTTGTCATGGCCTCTCCTTCTCCTTCTCTAGTTGTCAATCACTGCATTCTTTTTGTTTTCTTGTGTCACATTCAACCCATCTATACTACGTCAATCTTCAGTTTAGGACAAGAAGTTCTTTCTGTCCTTGGAAAGACCCTTTCACATCTGTCTATCGCTGTCTTTAACTCCTTTTATCCTCTTCATTCTCTGAACGTCAACGTGTCCTTTAGGTCGACATCAACTTCATAAGACAGCTCGAGCCTTCAAGTCATACAAGTCATACACTGACTTAAGAGACAATGTTGGTTTAACCAGCGACTCCATAGCTCACAAATCCTCTCTACTATGACAGCAACCAAGAATTTACCTTACTGTAGGAAAAAAAGGGTACGTTCATCTGTGTGCCAGTTTCACAAAAGATAAAGGCATAACATACACAAATCGCCTTTAAGTAGTAGCAGTAGTGACCAGACTACATCACTGTCTCATCTCTCTGCTCTGCTCTGTTTGTGTGAACTGAGGTCGGAACTCATCATCCTGCAAGGTTGTGCCGAGGTGTGGGCATGTCTACTTAATGCTTAAGCACCTAACTACTGTGAAACAATCAGAAAATGTCAGTTTTTTTGTCTCTAATTTTGTTTACGATAACCCTGCTCCCTCTCGTCATTCAGTGTCTAGCTCGTCTCACCACTGCTGCTCCCGCAGTTGAGTTGAGTCAGGGAGGAGGAGCAAACTTCGAATGGTTTCTTACCAAATAACAACCGACAATTTCTGCACATTATGCCTTTAAGTCAGGACATAAAACTTCAACTCATATTTACTGGGTGGGCCTACGCTTGCCAAAAATACTATGTGGATATAAGCACCAATAAAATATTAATACATAGCGATAAAAAAAATAACCATAATTGTTGCTAGAACAGCCAAACCCTGAGAGAAATGAGCTCACAATATGACGGTTGCATGAGTGCAGTCCAAGAGAATTACATGGTCTGAGAAAAATGGGTCAAAAGTAAAATTTAGGGCACTTAGCCTCCAGTTGCATAAGATGAATGGCACAAAAAAAACGCCAACTTCAAACATGTGTCCGTGGACTGTTCTCTCCACCCTTGAAGCTTACTGTACGAGACTCAGGTAGTTAAGTCTGTCATTACCTTACTGTACTGAACAAAGCCTTGGAAGCAGGGATTTCCATGTGATGAAGCCCTCCATTGACAAAACCTCAAAGAAGGAGGAGGAGGACTAGGGTGGAGCATGCCTCGGCCCTGGCATAATAACACGCCTACAGGCCCGACAGTCGACACGGACGAAGGTAAACACGCGTGTCAGAGGGCACGGGAGCACAGACAGACATGATGAATGGCCCGAAGTTCCCACGAGGCAACACGCATACAAACTGGGCTCGCGGAGAGAGGAAGGTGATGTGTGGTCAGCCCCCTCCTCTCCGTTGCAATACAGAGAATCCCATTCACACACCGCACCGACCCCTCGATGTCTCATCATTACTTATCACAACAATGGCACTGTAACACCATACGAGTGTGCGTGTGGCTGTGTGAACGTGTACATACGTGCGCATGTGTGCTCCTTGCACGCCTTTCTGTGTGCTCGCCCGAGATTTTGCAGCTTTTCTTCCAGTGTGTGTGAAACGTAATTTCGAAACCATATGGGCTAACGAGTTAATGCCGCCCGGTTGAAGACACGAGATCGCAAATAAACTTTTTTCGGCTCACGCGTGTTTCAATGAGGGCGTGTAAATGCGTGTATATCTGCGTATGAGTCTGTGAAGCTGTGTGTGTGTGTGTCCAGGCCCCTCGGAGAGATCAGCGAGCGGGGACATGACCTTGCCAGTACAGCTGGTCTCTCTGTGTGTTTAGTCGGAGTAACCATGGCGATGGCGCTCTGCAGACAGGATGTCTATGTTGGGGATTTGAAAGTCATAACGTCGCTACTGCTCTAAGCTTCATTATGCCATGGATTACTGTAACTAGCCAACAAACGGATACATAAAGACGCGTCACCGGCAGAAGTGGATTTCAAGGTTACAGGTGAGAGGTTACTGCCATCATTTCCAATTCGTACAAACGTTTATTTGGCTTTGTGCGAGGGAGTCGACTTAACGACATGATGAATACGAGTGAGAATTAGATAAAGCTGATTTTGATTTTGCAGAATGGCACAAAAGGTGTGTTTCTATTCAAATAGTTCAGTTTTCTGTGAATTACTGTACAAATATTCAAGGGAATGGCATGAGAAAAGTGTTCAATTGATAGTGATCCTGTTTTTACGTTACGCTCTTCCAGGAATTAGTTTCTTCTATGTTCAGCTGGTTACAGTCTGCTAGATGCCACAAAATCCCACACACTGGACCTCTAATGCTCTAACTGTTGTGTGAAAATCCAAATGTGAATCAACAGGTGGATGTCCTTTATTGTTGGATGTGCTGCAGGTGTTTGCTGATTCACCTTGTGTCGAGTCTTTCTACTCTCACCCATTCTTTTTCCTCTCTCCAGCGCTCCTCTGCTAACCAGACTGCGCTCCCTCCCACCCCTCACAGCTCTACTCCATCTTTTCCCTCTTCTTTCTTCCACCACTTCCTCCATCATTCTCATCCACCCTCCCTCCCTCCTTCCCTCCATCGATCACCCCCTCCATCAATCACTCCCTCACTCCATCATCCCCCATTTTTTCCATCTTTTAATATTTCCTCCCTCGCCCTCCGCCACAACTTCTCTCTTTTCCTCCATCTACTGTCCTGCAGAGTCGCTCCGCTAATGTTTGCATGATTTCCCCCTCCATCTCTCAAATTGTCGACTCTCCCCTCCTCTACCTCTAAAAAAGAATGTCCACTCTGTCAACTCTGCATCTCTTTGCGCGCCTGCCCTCAAAGCGGCCGCTACCTTTTTCTTTGCTCTATCATCATTTTCCATCACTAAAATGTAAACAGAGATAATATCAGCTACATTCCCAGTGTCTACAGGAGGATCGGGTTCAGTGAGCCACTGCAGTGTTGTGGCATGTAGTATTATCCCATTCAGACTGTGGAAACATCTCAATGACTTGCTATCCAAAATGTCCAAACACATAATTTCTCTATTGTGCACCTACACCCCGTGACCCTGGACTCATTTAATGACTAGCTCCTCTTGAGGCCATCTGTGTCTGTGTGTCTGTATGTTTAAGTGTGTGTGTGTGTCTGTGTGTGTGTTTGAATCCTGTACAGTATGGTGGAAACTCAATCTGGTGTGGGGTGATAGAGCAGACCTGCACCGCTCCTTATACATCAAGCATTTAGCTCTATATCTGAAAAGGGCAAATATGAATATGCTCTCTCTCTCTCTCTCTCACACACACACACACACACACACACAACACAAGCGAGGAAACCCAGCATGCAATGAGAGGATATTGAAAATGATTTTTTCCCCTCTTGTCTCTTTCATTAACAGTGTTGAAAAGCCAAGAGTCTGTTCTCTCTCTCTCTCTCTCTCTCTCTCTCTCTCCCTCTGGCGTGTACACACACACACACACACACACACACACACACACACACACACACACACACACACACACACACACACACACACACACACGGACATTAAAAAACACACACAGAGAGCTCTCCAGTTCACTGGGGAACGTGCCTCACATGGTTTGCTTCAGCTGGTCTTCTTGACAAATGCCACATTACAGCGGAGAGAAGGAGAAACTTGGCATGCAATCAAACTTCTCTCATGATTTCTAAGATTTGAAATACTTCAGTTTGCGTAGCCCCTCCATTCCATCCTCCCCTCCCCTCCCCTCCCCTCCCATTCTCTCTTTCTGTCTCGTTTTTTTCTCCTTCGCTTTCACTCTCAGCTCCCTCCTTCTCTCTCGTTACCTCTCCTTCCCTGCCTTATCTTTCCTGTTTAGTTTTCCCTGTGCTAACTTGGACCAGAGCTGTGCTGTGGGAATATGGCCCCCTTTTTTTTAAAGCAGAAAGCCAAAGTTTGTGTAAGTGTGTGCGTGTCTGCAGACGTGAGTGATTATATGTGAGTTTCGCTGAGGTTGTGTGTACATTCTGTGTGCGTATCTTTGTGGCTTGTTTCAGATGGAAGTCAGTCTCACGAAGCCCCCCCCCCCCCCGACCCGCAATTCAACAGTCCTTTAATCCTCATCATCAGTGACCCCAAACCCCTGCCTCCAACCCCTTCGTACACACAGACGCACACAGAATCCGATGCACAGGGGACCACACACACACTCGTGCCCCCCGTGCCCTCTCCATTAGCTCTTACCAGTGTAGACTTGCATTGCGTCAAAGAACACAAAAGGAAAGAATCCCATCTACTTTGTTGCTGTTTGTGTCAACCAACCATCACACTAACCTCCTCCTCCCTCTTCCGCAGACATCTTTCTAACGTTAATATAATAATGATTTAAGCCGAGTGCCAGTAAAGTACAAAAGTATCATTCACATGCCAGGTCCAGGAGCATTTTCCTAATTTTACGGACATACCTAGAAGCATGCATTGTGTCTGGATCATGTGTAAGACATTTCCTCTGCTAAACATCCCCGGTAATGTTTGGATGGTGGAAATTGGAACAGACAGGAAGATGGTTTGTATCACAAGTGCGCGTGTGCGATACACCGGGGCACTCTCCCTCCGTGCATGCGCGTATACTGTAGCCGCCACGGACGCACACGCACATTCTTTTGGAGTTAGTGTGATCAGAGGGGCTTGTGGATTTTAAAAGTTGTGTTTTCAATACATGAGTGCCAGCCTTCCCTTTTGTACTGCACCGAGTGGCTGACATTAAAGGCATTTCTCTGAGGCACATGACAGCCAGATATGTGGGCTCCATGCTCCTTCAATCAGAGCGCTCAAAGCAAACACACATGTAGCCGCTCCACTGACAGATCACTGAACTCGCTCACACATTCGTACGCACTCGCCGACGCACACTCACACATGGAAATGCGGCCAGTCCCGCACACTCCTGTAACTCTCTCTCTGTCACACACGAACGGAAAAAAAAAAAGCGGCGGCACACACGCTTTTTTTTTCTGACCCGCTGTCGGAGGCTGCACCACCTGTCCTCAATAAATGTAACTTTTCACAAGGCAGCTATAGACACCGGCTGATCCTGCTTCAAAATACACCTCGGCACTGATGTCTTTATAACACTCGTGCACAGATGCACATGTGAACAGGTGAGAGGATAAATGTGCCTGATACAGTATTGGACACAGGCCTGAAGCTGCTGCGCTGATGAAGCGCTACGCAAATCATGTCGATGTCAATAAAAGATGCTTGATCATATACTTTTATGAGTTGGGTGTTGCATTCACTACCACAAATACTTGTGGTTTACTTTACTGGAAGCCTTACTGCAGCTACTCTTGCTCTGCAGTACATGCAGATACAAATGCAGTTTAATTAATTCATATTACTTAGAGAAAAAAGTTGAACCTTTTCTTTAAAAGAAAATGCATAGCTATGAATGTACAGGATATAGCTGGAGAGGATGTATTATTCTGTGTGGCCTGCAACGATTTGAAAAGCCTTACAGTACATCTGTTGAAGCAATGAAACAAGTACAGCAGGGTAGCTTAAGGCAGAAAGATAAGATATTAATACAGCGCAGTGTGAGACTAACTTCATCTCCAGAATCTCCTCCAGCTGTTTGCGTCGCTCCTGGCGAAGACTATTCAGGTATCCGTCTCTCTCATGCAGGGACTGCTGAGTGGAGGACAAGCGCATTTTGGTGGCGTCCAGCTCTTGCCGTGTCTTCTCCAAAGCGCCCATCAGCTCCTCCAACTATCCAAAGGGAGACGAATACACACGGGTTTAAAATATAATCAAAACCTAGAAGGGAAATCATATAAAATGTTATATATAATTCAACACACAAGGTCTATTATAGGCTTACGCATGCACCATCACACACATGTACACATGGGTATGGTTAAGTCATGAAACACACACTTTTATGGATTTTATGGCCAATTTCAGGGGGGTATGTGTATTGGAATGCTAAAATTAGGTGAAATGACGGGCTAAACATGAAAACAAATCACCGGTTGACATCCAGGAAGAGATGAAAATACTGAGGCCAAAGGTTAGTTGAATGATATGTACTTTGACCCCTGCTCTGGAAAAACAAGGGTTCCCTCTTCTCTCCCACCTTTCTCCACTTATTCTATCTCCCTCTCAAGTGTGGCTCCACTTCAGAGCAGGTGAGAATAACGCTCAAGCCCTCAACTACGTCTCCTCCCTCCGCACACACATGCCCTCCAGCCACGCAGGCCTGCGTGTCCAACCTGAGCGTCTGACACACAGGATGTGACCTCAGGGCGTCATTATCCTAAGACAGGAAGTATCTAATTGTCTCACAAGTACTTTACAATAGGATGCATTACTAGGCAGGCTTGTTCGGATTATGTGAATGAAGGACTGTGAGAGTTATCTTTGTTTGATTCTGATGATTTGCAGATTTGTGATATAAGATAGTTGAACAATAACTTCTGAGGTGTTGGGTCTTGAAGACGGGGGAAAAAAGTGAAGGAGGAGCAAAAAAGAAAAAAAAAAGGGTTTTAGGGGGAAAGCGCTCCATGGGGTAGGACATGAAAAAAGGAATGGGCCTCTTTTATGAAGGGGCCAAATCGTTCACACATTTTCAGGACACTCTCCATCTCCGCCGCTTTTCTAGGTGTGTTTCGCAGATGTCAGATAACGTGCTCGCCGACTGGTCATGAATATCACATATGGAGGGAGAGAAGAAAGGCTGAGAGCAAAAGCGAGGGTGGAATAGAGGAATCTGAAATGGTGGGAAAGTGACAACTTTCAGTCATAACTTCCTGGAAATGTAACAAAGCATTGTTTGTAATAAAATACACCCCGTTAACCCTGCCAACAACAACTGACCTGCAATCCAGCAGTATTAACAAGACATCAAACTGTCCAAAATCACACCACGTTTCATGTTTGATGTCTTCTTTCAGGCTTAAAAAAAAAAAAAAAATCCAAGCCAGTCTTTTCATCTTGAGAGCCAAGGGTCACACACACACAACTCCATTTACACCCACCACATGTCTATCAACCCTCATGCGCCAAGTGCCTACCTCCCAGTCCCCCATTAGCCAGCCACCCAGGCTAGACCTCACTTCACAATCACATCATTAATAAGGAATACAATGCATTTTAGTGAAATTAGGGACCTAATCAGCTTAGCCGAGAGCCTGTGCGTGCTAATTTAGCTCAACTTCAAGGCAAAGCCCCCCAGCCAGGCTAAGGCTCACTAAGACTGGCCCAAAGCCCCTTTAGTTGCTAAGCTGATTGGGGGCTCAGAGGTAAGGGCCAAATCCCTCTTGTCCATTTGCGTCGGTGTTGCTGGTTCAAAGGCCTAGTTCAAACGCCACAGAGGGGGAGAGAGTGAGAGAGACGGGAACAGAGACAAAGAGAAAGGGAGAGAGAGAGTGGAGGTAATCGGCCAAGACAACTTAAGAAGGCAGATGGGAGAGAACGAGGCCCGGGACAATGGACGGACAGCAGATATGATGGCAGGAGAGAGACAAGAGACAGAGAGAGGAAGGAGAGCGGGGGGGGGGGGTGTGAAGAAAAGTGACCCCGGGGGCATTACCCATGCTCCATTTCAGCAGGTCAGGCTGATGGAGGACTTTCAGCGCATTACACATCATGAGACTGATTACTCCGGGACAGAGGAGAGAAGAAAGAAGAAAATCAAGGAAAGAGTGAAAGGAGAGGGGGGGGGGAGGGATGTGAGAATGTGAGTCTGGCAAGGGCGCTCTGAAACGCTGCCAGGGTCAGGTGATGTTTCAGAAGGACCTGTCCCTCCATTTTATTCCTCACCAACATCCCTCCTCGCACACAAAAAGTCGTTTTCCTCTGGACTGACGACTGTGTAAGTGCATGTTAACGGCATGTTGACTCGCTGCCTCTTTTATGTGGTGACATCACGCTGGTTCACATTATTCGGAGTGATGACAGCAACAGGCAGTGTGCATCAACGACCGAGCAGCTCGAGTGCCACGCCAAATGGGCATCTTTCCTTGAGTCGCGACTGCATCTCTATTCTCATACGCGTCAAGTGCAGTCGCCAGCATGACTCTTCGCTGGCTTGTTATGTTCTCTATGTATAGAGTCTGGTTTGAATCGAGCGAAGTCAACGAGTGTTAGCATGTCATAAATTGGGAAAAGGTTTTCCTGATTCGTTGGCTGCAAACAGGTTAACTCAGGTCAATGCTGAATCATCCACTTCTATGCGTGCGAAAAGTCCCACAGACATAAATATTATTTTCTTTCAGACTTCTCAGCGGATCAGAATATTGTTTGATAAACACAGTATCCAAGCTGACTGTAAGTCGAGCGTGTAAAGTCGAGAAATTGCAAAAAACAAGCCACAGTTAGCATTGGCTCGCACTGAATTTTCTAAACTGTGTCTGACCTTTTACTTTAACGCTATCGGCCTCTATCTTTATGTGTGTGTGTGTGTGTGTGTGTGTGAGTCAGAGCACATGTGTGTTTGAGGCAATACAGCCACCATTCTGCCTCAAAATGTTGATTCTTGTTTTAACCGCGGATTGCTCTCATGTTACTTGTGGCACTCATCAGTAATGCGAGGTCATTCTCATTCAAATGCACGCTCACACCAGGAGGAAACACACTCCCCTGCACTGTTTCTCTTTCCCACCACAGACACACCTATACTCCCACACACACACACACACACGCACACAAATACACACACGTACACTTTTTTGGACACGCTTAAAGATGTGGGCCAACCAGCTGGAAGTCAGACAGATAGATAGCGAGACATACGGAGTAAAAAAGGGCAGCCTGTGCTCCGTCAAGACTACAAGACCTGAGTCTACAAACTTGTCAAGGAATTCTGATTGCAAGCACATAAATTCACAATATGTTAAACACATGGTGGGACTTTTTAATGAGAGACAGAAAATAAAACGCTGCAAGTTTCTGTTTCAGTTTTAAATTTCAGTCCGGAGGCAGAAAATAATCCACCGCATGTTGACAGAATAAAAAAACGACTTATGAAGAAAAGAAAAGAAGACAGACAGGAAGAAAAAGGACAACTATCCACCTTGTAATAAGGGTATTTGTAGGTTAAGAGGTACATATTTAGAGATTAAGGATCATTCATTCACCGCAGTCTGCCTACAGTTACATTCTTAGCCACATGGGGGTGCAGTTAAGTTCCCTCATATTTCCTCAGTGGTCCTTTTGAGTCCCAGGAGAGCTGAAACCTGGATTCTGTTTTAAAGGTGGACCACATTTCCTGTTTAGAGATGCGTTGAACTATCTGTGTGTGTATGAGTGTGTGTGTATACTGTGTCTTGAGTCTTTCATCAGTGTGTGAAACATCATGTAAACCTGTCTCTGGGCCTGAACTCGGGCACCCTCCTCTTGCGCCCAGAGAGCCTCCCTATGCGCGGAGGTGTTCATGCTCTCCCTCAGCGCCTTCTCCAGCTCCCTGATCCGCTCTGCCGTCTCCCGCATGGCATCCTGGGAAGCTGAAAGAGTAGGCTGGGGGGGGGGCCGAAAAGATTTCAGAGGAAGGGGGTTGGAAGCAAAGTAACAAAAAGCCAGAGAGAGAGGGTTTCTCGTTGAGCATACTTGTGTTTTAAAGGCTCATCATTAAATGTGTTTTGCACTGGAATAATACTTCACTGACAAAAGAACATTTGACAAAAAAGGTGTATTTGTCGGACGCTTTGCTAAAAGTCCAGACCGTGTGAAACAGAAACAAAGGAGACGCTCAAGAAAGTCAATAGCTGTGGTGAGAGAAGAACAACACTTCTCCAAGAAAAGAAAGAGACACAGCCAAGACAGAAGAGAGTGATAAGTGATGGAGGGAGAGTGTGTGTAAGTGCTATGACCTTTGCCGACATCCGTTCGAGTGTGCGCGTGTGTGAGTGCGGATGTGTGGAGCAGACCGTGCGCGTTCACATGCACAGTTTGTGTGTGGCCTCTCTGACACCCATGGTGAGTGGGGGAAAAGGATCCCTCTCCACACTGGGTGATGGAACTGTGAAAGAAAACACTGGACAGAAATAATAAACCCCCCCGATTCTCTCTCGCTCATTTTTTTATTTTTTTTTAAGACGTTCTCTCCCACTCCTCAAAAAGTTGACTCGCCTTTCGGGTTCACACGTTCACACTTCTGTGGGAGCCGTGCAGAGGAGACATGTTCAAATCTGGACAAAAGAGTTCAGTTACACTTGTTGCAGAGAACAAACTAGGGACAGGCCAGTTGGATAGTTTTTTTCTTTTTTGCAACAGAAACACAAAAAATAGTTTTTTCTCTTTAAACATCTCAAAACATTTTCAGTGCAATCACAATGCATTTTGCATGTTCAGCATTTGCAGTTGGTCAAATTAAATTACGCTTACAAAAAAGGAACTGAGACAGAAGACAGATGAACTATTCTTCAACTTCAGGGATGTTGTTTCTTTTGTGTAGGTTTTTGTTGCTCCACATTGAGGACTTTGTACTGCAAGAGGAGAACTCGCTCAAAATGTTTATCTTACATTTTCAATGTAAACTGCGATGAGTGCAAAACCTCCGCCAAGGCCCAACAGTCCCCTTCAATCAATCCTGATCCAATATCAGATGAAACATATTTAAATTCACTTGATCTGGACTTTTATTAGGATCTGCATCAAATTGTATCCACTCATAGATGCCAGCCACCTAAATACGCCAGATTCTTTCATCAAGATCCATCCATTGTTCCCTCGGTTAAGGTAATAAAAAGGAATACATACACATACATGCCTGTCATTAGTTAATAGGGCATTGATTAAAATTAAAAAAGTTTACCTTTTAAAAAAAATCTGCCGTATAGTAAAAAGGGGAAATTGCGGACTTCACTGTGCAATATTTTGATGTTGCACTGAGCCTCACAACAAACACATTGAATTCCCATCTCTGCTTGTAAATGCAAGTTAGTGACCTTAGAATGCTTGCAGGTACACAGCTGATATATGGAGCTCAGCATGAATGTGCATGTGTCTAATGTTATAACTCAGTCTGACAGCACTTTGAATAGACTTTTGTATTGGTATTGCATAAAATGAGCCCCAGGCTAAACATTGCCATGGCTCACACATGGGGAATCTATTGTGACGGAAAAATGAGGATACGCTAAAAGCACTGAAAAAAGGTCAAGTGAAAGTCACTTTACCAGACAGTGCCGGGGGAAATTTGTTTCAAATTGGTACCCTCAATGTGGCTACTATCGTTGAACAAGCCTGCAAGATTTATCAATGAAATAAAGAACTGGGCTCCTTCATGGAAAAAAAAGGCTGTTTATGAGCAAAAAAGCTGGCTAATTCAGTGATACTGACTAAAACAAAAGCAATGGGGTTACCTCTGAGTGTGATGGAAATAAGTGCCGAGCCAGCCAAATCACAAGCGGATACTTGTGGCTCGTCACGTCAGCACGACACAGCTGGAGGTGAGCGACAAACAGCCGCACACACCCGTACAGAGGCATGCTGTGTGCGTCAGCAGTCCAAAGCTGTAATTGGATGTGACAGACGGGCAGTAATTCGATGCACCAGAATCAACAAGTTCTGGTCTGACCCCGCCCAGCAGACAGACACACACAAATGCACGCGCACACACACTCATACACACACCCCGCTGAGATGGGGCTGCCACCGCTGGACCCCCGAGTGAAACCTGACCAGAAAACCGTGTCTGTGTGCGTGTGCGCAGAATGTGTGTCCGTCTGTCTGTGTCGATGCACACTGTGTGTTATGTGAGTTTTATTGGTGAGAAGAGACTACTGCTGACTCTCAATATAAAGAATGGAAAAAAGAAGGCACGACAGATAGGGACGTACAGACAGAAGGGGAGAAATGGGAAGATAATTGCCTCTGCAGCACCAATCATCACCTGATGCCCCTGGGAAGGACCATTACGGCGTCTGGCCCTTTCTGCTTTGATGGAGGGATTATAATCACTAAAATAAACTAGCAGTGAGTGAGAGAATGCAAGACTCCAGCAGCTGTACACCTATGATCCTCAGCTTCACACAAACCACTCAGTAGAGCCTGATCCAAGGCCGACGCATACATCTGTCTCTGTCAAAAAAAGTCAAGTGAGCGGCATCAAACTCTGTGTTCTATTTCACGATTCCAAAAAATGTCAAGTATGCGTGCGTGCCCTCAAGTTTCATATACGGTTTCAGCGAAGTGCACAGACTGTGGGAAAAAAATCTATCTTCTTTAACTGTCCCCAGATTATAAGAAGAGATTCTACAATCCTTCTAAACAGAGAGGGGTATAGAGTGTCGCTGATGCCCCTCTGTTACAGATAAAAGAGAATTAAAAAAGGCCTGTGTGAAGGCTCGAAGTGAACATTTCCGATGTGTGTTTTCTCTGTGTTTGTGAAGTGCAGCGTGGCGCGATGGAGACGATGGAGCGGAGAGATGCTATCGGTGAGTCCCACATAAACTCTCCTGGATGGACGGGGAGAGGGAGCAATGAGGGAAGGCCCTGTTTGTTTGTGTTTTCCCTCCAAGCGTGCTGTGTTCCTGATGGACCCGCAGATAAACGGAAGCAGAGACCGAGCAGGGGAAAGAGAGCGAGGCAGAGGCCGCGATGCATCCTGGCTGCTGAGCAAACAAAAATATAAAGAATATAGACTGTATTCGTAAGATATCATGGTAGATAGCAGGGCTTGTTTTTGCAATATGAGACGAAATATCTTCCTAGATTTTGGATTTCGTTATATTGTGTTATGGCATACAGCAAGTGTGTTCTTTTCCTGGTTTTAAAGGCAAAAAAGTATGTGGTACTTGTATGGCTTTCTTTTACATTTTCTTTAGCATTTTTGCTCATCCTTTTAATGTATTGCTGCTTCAATCATACTGTTCTCAATATTTATTATATATTATACTATACATTTTCTCACGGTCTTGCTTATGTGTTCATCATTTCATCACATCACATATGTTATCCTAAAAATGTAAAGCTCAGAGCACAGCTGACCACATTTTTTTAATGATCAAATTTCAGGTTGTCTTGTTGAAACGCTTGTTTATGTTAAGGGTTTATGCTAAAACAAACGTTTACAGCTGTTAGCATACAGCTAACGGCAGCATGTTAACATGTTCACAATCTAGTGATAGAATTAAGTTTACTTTTACTTAAGTGCTGTACTTAAGTAACATTTTGTGTGAGTATTTCCATTTTCTGCAACTTTCATTCATTCCTTATCTGTAACCGTTTATCAGGGTCGCGGGGGGCTGGAGCTGATCTCAGCTGGCGCTGGGCAAGTCCCGGGTACACCCTGGACAAGACACTAGTGTATCACGGGGCTTTATACTTTCATACTTTTGATACCTTTAGTTACTAGTTACTTTGCAAATTGCATGCTGATGTTTGAAGTGAAAAATCAAGGGATCATGAAATTATTTTTAAGATTAGCAAATGTGATGAACCGACAGACATCCATGGAACCATGCTGGCAGCGTATCTATCGGCCGGGTTTTGCATCTGCATAAACACTATTTCTGGGCAATATATGATAGTACATGAAATTATATCAATTATATTAAAAAAATGGTACATCAAGAATCTCTCTCCTGCCTGACTACACTCACTTGTTCCCAAGTGAGCCATTTCGCCACCACTCCAGGCTGGCGTATGGAGCTGATTTCTGCTGGACTAAATGCCTGTCTCTTCCACTTAGCACCGACTCTGAGATGCACTGAGGGAGGGAGGGCAAGAGGCATGAAAGACTGGGACAGGGTTCTCTCTCTGCTCAGAGAAGCAGAATTATACGGAGAGGGAGTGAGAAACAAGTACAGAGAGATAAAGGAAGGGGATAAGATAATACTTTCCAAAGAACGGCTTGCAAAAGAGGTGAGAGGGGAAGAAGAGAGGAAGGCAGGAGAGTGCAGTATGAGCCAATCTGCTTTCTTTTGGGATGAAGAGGTGATGAAGAGCTAACTAGAGGCCAAGGAATGTGCACATATGCACACACACAGACACATATTCAAACCTGTGATAAAGAGTGCGGATGTCCATCAGTCAGAGCATCTTTCCTCATCTCACCCGGCACCGTCTGCTTCTGGATGTTGGGAGACTTGATTTGCCTTCAGACAGAGATAGATGGGTGACAGCAGATAAAGTGGAGTAAATAAACATAAACCAATCACGGAATTAAAAAAAATATATGTATTCAACACATTATGACCATGGTATGTGCCATGTATGGATGCAAACTCCTCATGCACAATAAATAATGGCCCCATTTGACCTTTAAAAACATTTTTCTAAACCAACAGTTTAATTTGTGGTGCTTTTGTTAGCGAGTGTTTACCATTAAATGCAATTACTGATTTCCAAACTGTGATATATGTAGATTGTTTTTAGTTTTTTTATTCACAAATTTAGTTTGACTACTCTGTTTCACTTTATTTTCACAGTTAAAACAAAGCCTGCATATTGCATCACACAGGCAGATAGCAGGGCTGCATTCAGTACAGTAAAACTGAGAAGTGCTGTGCGTACGTCTAGTCTTTAGTAACATGGCAGACTGGGACAAGACAAGACTTGATCGATGGAGGTGAGACACTTCTGTGTAAATCTTTCAACAACAAAACACACAAACACATGCAGACAGGAGATGCAAGCACACGCTCGCATGCCAACGCACATGCTCAAAAATAGATACGTGCGAGAGGTGAGTCGACAGATAAGAAGACAGGAGGACGCGCACACACACACACACACACACACACACACATACACACACTCACACAAAGCATGTGTTTTGAAAAAACTGATTGGGGCGAGTCTATAGCCACTGCCAGAAACACACAAACACACACACACACACTCATACACAGGATAATAAATCTGCTGTCAGTGTTATGCATTGCTGAGGTTCTGATTACAGAGCTGAGCTGTGTATTAACCAGCCAGGATGGCTGTGTATTTACCTCCACTCCGAGGCCTGATCTTGTCATTTACCAAACTCACTTGGCAAGAGAATTATGGCACACACACCCATACACCCACACACACACACACAAATGCAAACACACACACATAACTAGAGACAATTTTGAGATGGGGAAGAACACCAGCCGCGACATCCGTCACCATGTTCTCGTTACAACTACGTAATTACATAAGTGTTCAGTAGTCATTATCACATTACTGCGTTAGTACTCAGTAGTCACAGGTCGGTTCAAAATTGTATTCAAACTTGACCTTCATTTTGATCTCGACGACACGCCTTTGAAGTTTTGTGCCTGTATCTTGCACGGTTGTGATGCTATCGCGCTGACAAAATCTGTCTACAGACACACAGACAAACAACACCAGCACTGACGTACTCAAATAATCAAAGTACTCGAAACAGGTCCCTTTACGATAGGGTCTCCTCCGGGACCACATTTGCCATGATGACAAACACACAGACACACAGACACACACACACACACACACACACACACACACACACACACACACACACACACACACACACACACATACACACACACACACACACACACAGACAGACTCACACACAGACTCACAAGCTGTCACTTCTGGTAAATATACAGAAATATTCACACATGCAAACACACACACAGTCAATACACTCGCTTGCAGACACACATGAACCCACAGAGCCCCCACGCACCATAAGACACACACAGCTGCACTTACACACAATCTGTATCTCTCAAAACAGAATCAAAACACACTCGTTGAGCTCCCAGATTGGCCGTCACACTTTTTTTTTGTTTCTCAAAAAAAATGCGAGAAAGCTGACAGTGACAAATTAGCGCTTAAGAGAACCCTCCAACACTGTAAACAGGCTGCGACCAGGCAGCTGCTAAAACGCGCCACATTATTATTCCATATCCACACTGGTGTGTTTACTCAGGGCAAAACCTACAAGCTGCCCCCACATATGGGCAAATATTTGCTGTCACAGCCTTTAGAATGGTGTGTGTGTCCGCGTGTGTGAAGGTGTGAAGGTGTGTGTGTCGACTTTTATGACTGATGTTGGGGTGCAATTCATGTGAAATACACTTAACAAGATGATGAATACATTTAATACACACTCCCCTTGCCACACACACACACACACAACATAGTTCAATAGCTTTGAGGAATTATTTGTTATAATAAGAGAAGACAGAGCAGGACAGGGGTACTTTATGTCAGTATTTATACGTGATATTACTCCCCCTGTACAAACACACACAGCGTTGGTCAGTTTATCAGGCCTGTCGCTTTATGTCTCTGGCTAATTTCTTTATTTCTTTTTTATTAAAATGACACTGCTGTTGATTTTACAAGTTATTTTTATCTCTCTCACAAGTGGGTTTTGAAAAGTGCTGCGTAAATAAAGATAATCATTCAATGCTGTTGCCATTATGGACGAAGCATACGTACACACATGTGCACACATGTTTACACAGTGAGGAGGAGGAGAGGAATCTGTTTATACTCGGACCTTTGATGTCTCTGTGTGTGTTTTTACTAACTCAGAGGCCTGTCCATGGAGAACAAACTTGCCATGAGGGCATATCAGCTATCACACGCAGCCGCTACTGGTACAGGTGTATAAACCGGCAGACTGATAGCCGATACGCCCTCATCAGCCCATCAGTGCAAAATGAAGTAAGTGTTTTGACCAATGTGAAGGCAAATGAGGGCACGCAGAGTGTGAATAAGGAGCAGACGGGCTGGGCTGCATGTGAGTGGAAAATGTGAAGGGGAGCCGTGATTTGTCGATTGCCGAAATGAGTAAATTCATGGGGGGAAAATAGTATTTTATTGCCGTGACACTTCTTAGAAAGATGAAGTGAAAGAAAAGAGAGAGCACTGTGCACGAGTCCAGCCATTTCCTAAACCGAGCGTAATAAGTAATTTTTCACATTTCCTCTCGCTTCTTTCACCTGGAGCACTCCACGCAGCCGCCTTCCAACATAAGCAGCTCCGCTTTATTCCTGGCTGTCAAAGTATAGTTCTGTTTTTTTGTTTTTTCTCTTCGGCCTAACTTTATCTCTTCTACTTTCCTTCCCCTTTATCCCTTCAACAGTATTTTCCTCTTTGTCTTTATCTCTCATGTTTTGTCTTTTACAACTCAAAAATATTAGGAATTGGAGATCCTATAGGAGGATAACTGCTGACGTACCCAAAAGCCCCGTTTCCACCGAGGAGTGTGGTTTAGTTCCATTCAGTTTTTCACACTTTAGAGCGGTTATTTTTGCGTCCCCATTGTCAAAAGCTGTGGATGGTACCACCACAACTGTTCTCTACTATCCTGTGCCTTCCTCATCCTTCTGTTGAGGTACCTAGCACACTGATCCAGTTTTAAAAGGCGGAGTTAAAACACTGCTGACCACTGATTGGTCAGTCCACACAGTCAGAGTCGTCTCGTCCTCTGCGCTCTGAAAAAGGATTTTCACTTCGTGCCGTTTCAGCAGTCTTCTGGCTCGCTGCCTGCGGCGTTTTCTCGAGTAAAGCTAGGTTCCTTGTCGTAATAAACAAACACACATGTGTGCTGTGTTTAGAGTTTGCGTGGGCGAGCAAAGGAGAGTGAGCGGAGCGTAAGGAGTGAGTGTATAAGCGAGAGCGGCAGAAAAGTGACGGTAAGTGCGAGCGGAGCAGAGGATAAACAAACAACAGCAATACGTATTTGCTGTCAGTCGGGAAGTTATGTACAGTATTGGTCACAGTGTGTCAGTTGATAATTGCAGCAGCTTATTAAGAGTTAGGACCAGTCCCCCCTTCTGTTTTCCGACTGCTGGAAAAGTCAGCAGTAACCCCAGAGCCGGCCAGTAACAACCCTGCCTACATTTAGGGGAACTGTCCGTAGTGGCTTAGCTGATCTGGGGGTTAGGTGCAGGTACCAGGGGTTACGCAGGGTTCAAAAGGTTACAGTATACCAAAAGTACTGCAGTGGAAACACAGCTAAAGAGTAACTGAATGACTCCAGCAGAGCTGCTGAGCGGCCAATAGCAGGAAGCTGCGGTCACACTGGGCCGCTCCCAGATCTGAATGTGGGAAACTGTGAATATTAAGTAGGGTGTTGCTGGAAAAGAACATGTATTCTCAGTGGACTTTTTCCTGGGTAAATAAAAGGTCAAAAGGAGCAATAACCACTACAGAAAAAAATAAACAAAAAAATCTGATTTCTATCTTCCCTTCATAAACCTTCATTCTTCCTCCTGTCTTTTAATAAACAGCGGAGTGGAAGAAAATCCTCTGATTTCACATTGCTGACAGGGACACACACCAGGGCAGTGACTACACAGGGTTGGACAATATATGGGATCGCAGGCAGATACGATCTGAATGAAATACATTTTCTCTGCAGTGCAAAAAGAGGAGGGGTACAGGAAAAGGAGAGGAGGACAAGAAACGTGGGGATATGAAAGTATAGCATAACAATGACTGGAGTCTTAAGTTTTATCTGAGGCGCTCGTCTGGATGCAGCGATGAGAGACCCGAACAGAACGAGCATGTTTATTAATGAAAGATTCTTTACGGTGCTTAGACGCGTCTTATCGCAGTGCAAATACAGTTTCAGGGTTGCTTCAATGTATTGTCTGTGTGCGTGTGACAGGGTCGAACAGAAAGGAGTTAGCGGTTAAATGTAAGAAAATGTAATGTGATGCTCTGTTTACGGAGCATTGTCTAAGTATTTGTGTTAGGAAACACCTCCTCTCCGCTGCAGGTGCAACTTGTCTATATTTCACAATAAAACAGGAAGTTCGGGTCATTTTCAAAGCCAAAATGCTCATTTAATTTGCCTGGACACCTGCATGTGCGCACAGTTTACAAACATTTTCACGCAGAAATATTATATACAAAGTCTTTGGAGGCTTTGTGTGTGCTGGCGCTCATGCGTACAGTGTGTTCGCTTTCACAAGATTGATGCTCCCAACATCTGGAGTTTGATTATGGTCACAGGAAGAAGGCCAGAAGTGATATGTGTGCGTTTTAAATGGTTGTTTGTAAGAATATTTTTCCGCCAACAAGCAACGATTCCTACCAGCTGTCAGACCCGACGCTTACATGTATTCTCTCGGACACACACACACACACACACACACGCACACATGTGCACACACAGCACGTACATGTACGCACACGCACGCCTCCTTTATCCTGAAACCCTCCCTTACATACCAGAGTGCTTACCACGTCAATAGCTGTGATATGGTGAGACTGCGAGGCTGATTTATTTTTTCAAAGTCTAGCTCCCACATCACCGCAGAAACATTAAAAGTACAGGACAGGAACAGCATTAAGAAAAATAATGAAATAACCAGTTTACAAAAATAGCCACGAAGCAAGGAGTGAAGGGAAAAGAGAAAAAGAAACATGGCTGTATGTTCATCCAACATAAAAAATCTTTTGTCACAAGTTGTCTCAAATTTATGTAACTGCGGATGCTTTAATGCAACAACCTCCGTTCACTGGACCCATTCTCTTGTACTTTCTGAGAATGAATTACATGTTAACTACATAAATTACCAAAAAAAAAAGAAAAATGATACTGGGCAAACACTCCAACTGCTACTTAATCAAATGCATGGTGAAAGGGTAAGAATGATTCACTTCTATTATGTCATACTAATGAAATGAAATGTATTCATTATTTTCTTTTTTTGTCCACCATATCTGCACAAAATGCTCCAGGGGAGTGGCTTTCAGAGCTTTACTAACTTTTATAATTAGCGCTAACAGCAGATACGGATGCTTTCCACAAAGCCTGTTGGGTGTCTCTGATCACAGATTAGTTTGGCCCTACACCTACACACATTAGAGCAAATAAAACACCAACACTAAACTACCTCGTGTTTTCTCTGACGGCTCATGGTAGATCACCAGGAGATCTAAGCTATGAAATAGCTGTGAGTGAGTCCTCCATGTGCTGGAAGGTATTTATGATAATGACCTTCTGGCTACATTCATCCTCGACTCTCTCTGCTTCACTGCCAATTGGATGAGAAAGTGTCTATTTCCTCATCTGCTCCTCTCCA
The DNA here is from genome assembly GCA_039737535.1 of Lagodon rhomboides. NCBI lineage: Eukaryota > Metazoa > Chordata > Actinopteri > Spariformes > Sparidae > Lagodon > Lagodon rhomboides. The sequence goes on along the minus strand of CM077792.1, from coordinate 19,173,902 downwards.
GCTCCATCCAGATAGCGGTTAATAGGCCATCTGACCGAGTTCCAACAGAAACAGTCTGATTAAAAAGACATTCATCCTCTGCCAGACGCATCTCACACAGTCTTACACAGAAGTCCAATCAGCACACTGCCCACCCTGTCAGATACCACATGTGTCAGACAGACACACATGCGAAATTCTTACGTCTGTATTAAAGCCTGGCCGATACATTGTGCCATTATGAAAACTCTCTTTTTTACAGATTATAATGAATAAAAAGATACTTGGAATATATCAAATTCCCAGTAAGTTTACTGTTTCAGTGCACTGATGTTATTTTAGACAATAAAGTTTGTTGTTAAACTCTAAAATATCCTGACTCCATTACAGATCTTTGTCACGAGTGTGTGAGTACCACATTCGAGGGATCACTTAAAAGAAAATGTCCAAGTGTTTCTGTTCTCACTCTTTTTTTCTGTCAATAACTGTTATAAAGTGAGGAAAATGGAATAGATATCTGCAATTTAGAGTACAACAGGCTAAAAAAAATGGCCCAGAGCAGCAAGTTCAGGAAAGCTAAATTAGCTGTGCTGTCACGAGAGCTATTCCCCTCATTTGGTTTTGAGGGGAGCACCATTAGTGGAACAATGGTCGAGGGATCCAACTCTGAGGCTTTGTTTCCATCAAAGAAACGCCTTAAAGGACAAGTTCACGCAAAAAATGAAAATTGCTTGTGCACCCACTTCAGATGAGTGCACGGTAACACTTTTAGATACCGGGACTTTTACATTGAAATTAATTGGATGGATTGTAATTGTATTTTCCCTCAGACTATAATTGTACCATCAAAATTTAGAATTGTTGCATCCCCAACAGCTACACACTTAAATAGTACATGAAATATGTGTTCATGTGCTTTAACATTAAATAAAATATTTTCTTTTCTATTCTATATGTTGATAGTGGCAGTGTTTGACTGCAGTGGATCGTCCTCTGATAACCTCAGCTGACCTGCATGTGACCCCTGAACTGTGTGCGCTGACCAGACGGAAGGGGTCAAACCGATAGGAGTGACTGGCTGACACTAATGAGACAGCAGCCCCGATAAGATGGACGAGCTGCGGTGAAAGAAACTCTTCCAATGCTCGACTCCAAACAATCCTGCCTCGCAAACGGCTGCGCACACAACGTGCACGGAAACTAAACGCACAGACTAACACACACATGCGCAAGCGTACGCTCCGGTGACAGCTGCATGTGAGCAGCAGACACATGTCGAGGAAGAGGCGTGACGCATGCATGCACGCGTGGAAACAGAGAGTGGACTGTGTGAACGAACTATGCGGGAGCTACTGTATCCCTATTATACTTGATGCTCATGCGTTCCCACACAGTTTGAGTCAGCACACGGTTTCCATGCCAGAGCAGAGAGTCTGTAAAACGGGTAATGAATGAGGCAGGAAACTGTGTTGGATCCAGCACATGCAGCCCATCCAGACCCATGCGAAACCATTCATGAACATAGCTAGCGTTAACACACCTGATGGGCCAACGCATGTCAAAAAATTGTTCTTTCACAGACATTTCTCAAAAGAGAAACCACCTACTATCAATCTACATTCACTGACACGCCAGCCTGCAGCTGATCCAAGTTAAAGATACACACACGTTGTGCAAACGCACATACAAAAACATGTCTCTTTCTTTGCTTCTTTTTTCGCACGTGCGCGCACACAAACGTGAGGTAAATATACACGCAAACACATACAAGTACCTCTGTGTTGGCATCAAACAACCACTCATTTGGGTACATATGTGAGCACCATGCCAATCCATAAATCAGATGATAATTGAGTAGCACTGCGCCAGTAATAAACAGAGTAGTATAAACAGCCAGTGTCTGGGCTGGATACACCACCTCCCACTGGCATGCTGCTGGCTGCCTGCCTGGCAAACTCAAACACACACACACACGCACGCACGCACGCGCGCGCGCACACACACACACTTGCTGTACACAGTGACGGTAATGCAAAGACAGAAGCACAAACCACCTATCTGTTGTGTTTACAGAGACACAAGTGAAAACACAGTATGAAACATGGATAAACACACATGAGAGCACTCAAGATAGCGATGAGATGTGAAGAAGCCTGCAGGAGTCAGCACAACAGAGAGTCTATAGGTCTCCAGTGATATACATCAGGTAAACATATAGAGTCTCTCATTGTGTTGTTGCTGTGACAGGACTGTTTGCCATAAACGTACATTTACTGTCCCGCTGGGATAGTCAAATCTGAGCTTTCCTGGGAATCAGATTTGAGCCAAAAAAACGCCCCAATTTCCAACTTTATACCTGGGAAAGTTTTAGCCCAACAGTCATGGCATGATGTCAAGAGTGATGGCTACGGACGGTGACGGCGGTATGATGGTATGTCAAACAGGCACGCTGAGAACTACTTACCCAGGTCTGCAGACGCTGATACACAAAAACAAACAATAAAACATTAAGCCAAATGATTAGAAGCAACACATGTACATCTGTCACGGTGTGCATTTCTAGAGTGTGATTACATCAGGCAAAAAGCATGACAGCGTGGAAGTGGTTTCAAGTGCTGGGAGGACACAATCTAGACAGTTTACGTCTCGTGGATTACTCCTTTATAAATAGAGCACTTAGGAATGAATTGGGATCTTACAAAGATCCGGTCACTTGGAAGGACACGACTCTCTGAGGACACCCACATGGTGTCCTGAGATGGATATGAATGCGGCTGAATTTTTGACCCTCACCTCTCAAGATCGGCAATTTTCTTCTCCTTGCATGATTTGTCTATCTCGGCATCCCTCAGAGCTGCCATTAGCCTCTCCACCTCCGCTTGTGACTTCCCGGATTCCTCTCTGTTGCGGGCCACTTCCTGCTCCAGGAGCCTCAGACGATCTGTGATGTCCGGACACTTCCGTGCTGCTTCGTCTGTGTTTTGGGTCTTTGGGGACACAGAGGGAGTGGATACATTAGGTACAACGATAGCCACAATACACTGCATACATTATTATTAAGGCAGCGTTACAGCACATACACAGCGGTCAGTTAAGGACGTCTCAGAGTTAGCTTTCAAGCGCTGCTGCTTTTTTTGAGGTCATTGTCAGACTTGAGCTAAACTCTTCAGTTTAAAAGACATGATTTGTCACACTTACTTCAACAGCCATTAGCCTTAGCTGTCCTTCCAGCGCATTGGATAATACATTCTTCCCCCTCATAAACCAGCCACAGATTTGTTTTGATAGTCAACTCTAACCCTAAACCTTTAATAAACAAACAAACAAAGCTAACGAACGACAGATGAAGCCGATGAAGCACTGTGAGGCCAAGAGAGGCAAAGTTTAGCTGAAAAAGACAAAGCTAGGGCAGATGGATGTTGAGCTAAGCGTGACAAAGTGCAGCTCAGGCCGATTAAAGTTAAGTCAAGTCTGGCAACAGAGAACTGAGTTCATCTGAGATGTCCTAGAGTGGCCTCTGCACAAGCACACACATGCAAGCAAAAAAACAAACAAGTGGCATAACAGAACCTACCATGGGGCTTGCAGCTGGTAGCCCATCTACTTTGGTTGGCACCTACAGGTTGATACAGAGAGATGGAAAAGAATTTAAGTATAGTCTTAAAATGTGAACATCCTTTAGCACTGAAAGACTGGAAACTGACAGTTCCACAGGGTCACATGTGAAATAATCACGCATGGGGGTAGCTTTGAAATTTCAAGGAAAAGGTAAGTCAATCCTGAATATGCGGTTAGGGTCACATTCTAGCTGAAGCAGAACCAATCTGTACCCTCATCCGTTCTCATCCCTTCATCACCCGCACCTCCCCCCCTCCCCCGCGGTTCCTCCGCTGCCTGTTTGTCTGTGGTTTGCTGCTATCAGTCCTCTCCCTGGGGCGTCCGTCGTGTCGAGCTTGGAGTTCAGTCATTATCATTATAAAATTACCGTCTCCCTCTGTTTGGCTGTGATTTTATAAGACCACCAAACATCTTAATTTTTTTTGCTGTTGAAAAAAAAAAAAGGAAAAACAGCAAAGAAGCACCAGCACTGATGAATTCTTTGTTCTCTGAGAAAAATATCCCAGAGGAAGTTTGCAACCTAGAATTATCTTTCTCTCTACTTCTCCCTCTTTTCTCTCCGTCTTTACTTCGCTCTGTCTACTGTGTTTGCGAAGATTGTTTAACTTGTTGAAACAGCTGAGGCCACTCGTTTAAACATCATCAAGTGAGCGCGCACGAACGCGCACGCACGTTGAGCAATTTCTTGTCAAGTCTACATAAGTCTGGGACTGTGCATGTAGCTCTGCGTGGGTATGTCATTAGAAAAAAAAACCCAGAGGAGTGTCTGTAAACTATTACAACTCGCCAATCCGAACAAATACCTCTTTCCACTTCTGGAGAAACCCACCAGATAAACCCTGTGCACAAGAAGGCCCCCGCATATTGGAGATACAGCCATGGGCGAAGCATATGGAAGACAACTCAGTGTTTCAAAGGACCAAAGCCTGACTTATTGTAGGGCACTCGACACTTTTAATAAGTGCTGCCTGACAAAATGCCATGTATTCGGAAATAAAAAGTGTTGTTGCACACCATGGTCGTATTCTGTCGCACATTGTGATAAGGTAGTCACTTTAGCGGTTGGAGGATGATGTCTGGTTACCATGGAGACAATTAAAACCTTTCGAAAAAGCATAAATAGATCATTTTATGTGGCTCTCTTTGTCGCGCAATATTGATCAAGAGTGTGATGTTTAAGTTCCGTCAAAATATCAACGATGACATTGCTGTCGCCTCGGACTGTGTTCTTCTGTGTACTAAGCATTCACACGCATATGTGTGTCATGGAGCTCAGTCTGACTAACCCGTCTACAATATACAGTAAGTGTCACCACGTGATCTTCGTGCCCCATAAGCTAGTCACTGTATGCGTATGCACATGTGTCTGTACTAAGGATTAAATGCTGGGAAAAAAGGGACCACTCAGCCCTCTGGAAGGCGAGCGGAGTCATTGTTTACCTCGTGCTCACCCCCATTACCTCCACACCTAGCCTCACACACTTGCGCGCACACATCCAACCCAATCTTAGCTTGCACAAAATGCATTAGGCCTAAGTGGACCAGAGTTTGTTATGTTCTTTTAGGGGAAAACACAGACAGGAAGAAAGCAGGGGCTGAGTGCACGGAGGGTCCAACTGGAATTTGTGATATTATGACAGGAGGGGGAAGGCCTGTAAAGATACGATTACATATATGGTCACCGAAATTATTATTATCATTCCTGGAAATGTCTCTGAAGTGTAAATATTACAAATAAGTTAAATATGTGTGGCCACCAGGATCTGCACTGGGTTATTAAACTACTGGTCAGAGGATGCCCGGCCACAGTGAGGCCGGGTAGCATTTACAAAAAGTTCCTAAAGGTGAGATCTGTCTCTATTTAGACAGGACATCAGTGAGTGTCATTGTTTGTCTGTCAGTGCAAAAATCAACATCGGATCTTGATGTTATCATCAAAAAGAAACAGAGAGCACCAAGAAATGAAAAGAGAAAAGGAAAAACTACAAAAAAAAGGTAAGAGGATATGACATCCGCCTGTTTGAAAAGACCAGCCTTTTCAATGGAGCTGAGGTGTGGTGCCTTCATGCTGACTCAACCCTAGCCTCTCTGGAAAAGGTCACCGCTTTCCCCGAGGATCTTTACTGTGCTCCTCTTTGAAGAGCAAGTGTTTGGTTCCAGAAGTCCTTTATTAACGCCGGAATCAACAAATACTGTTTTATGAGAAGAGGATGAGGATGCAGTGAAGTCAACAGAGCTCTGAGGTCAAAGATAAAAAGCCCCGCTAACAGCTTGACTGAGTCTGTAATACAAACATCTGCAGATACAGTGAGTGGGCCACTGTGTGTACACGACCTCATGGCAAACACAAGCGCTACATCTGCATGAGAGGTAAATGGCTACAGATCCGCACTGTCGGGCAAGAAATCTCTCCATTTTTGGAAGTATTTGTGATTAACATCAAATGAGGAGGCCTCTCACACAACTGTTGGATTAATCTATCTATATCAAAAGCGTTTACTGGGCTGACGTTGTGGAGGTGCAACCATTTAATCCACCTACAGCAATATTATAGTAGCATTAAAGGTCCAGTGTGTAGGATTTCAGTGGATTTATGGGCAAAATGCAATATAATATTCATAATGAAGACAAAATTTCTTGTGTTTTTGTAACCTTGCAATGAGCCGTTCATATCTACAGAGGGAGTGGGTCATCCTCCGTGGAGTTTGCCATGTTGCACTGCCATGTTTCTACAGTAACCCAGAAAGGACAGACCAAACACTGGCTCCAGAAAAAGGCCTTTCTTGTTTTTTGTATGTTTTTAGCAGCCACTCTGAAGGGAGGGTGAAATGAGGGGTGTTCAGTTGGTTGCAATCTGCAACCACGTCGCTAGCTCTACAACTAAATCCTACACACTGGACCTTTAACACTTGACAGTGAGGAAGGATGATTGAGCTAATTTGATTAAGACGTTCCTTTGTTTTAATAAATAATATCTATTCTGTTTAAACAACCCAGCTTCTCTTTCAGTCTTGTTATACAGAGATGTGTGTTGGCAAATGAAGCCTTCAATTGCAACCCTCATCAGCCAGATTCATGTGTTAAGGTCACACAGACTTTTTTACTTTTCTTTTTTTTCTTGGAAATGAGACATAAGTATGTGCTGTTGAGTAGGGCTGCACGATATGGTAAAAAAAAAAATCATATTGCAATTATTTTGACAAACGTTATATTTCACGATTAGTGGGAATGATCCATTTTGTACTGCAACTTTTTATTTTTCATGGTCGTGACAAAGTGCAGGCTTTGACCACGGCTTTTCTGTTTAACCATTCGATTATTTCCAGTTTCGCTAATGCTGGATTCAGACCAAAGGTGGCTGTCAGTATAAAATCAGGTCACACACTGGCTGTGCGCGTGTGGATGCGTTTTGTGTGCATGGTAGGTTAGTTTGATCACATTTTAATCTCAGGCACCATGTCAGTTCACCTCTGACCCACTGAGTATTACGGCCTCACAACCTTTCACACTCCACTGCACTACAATGGGATCAAACGCACAAGACACATTCAGACATTCACACATCGGCACAAACACACACTAAACAGTTGTGTCTGTGCTGGCATGTACAGCCACCTACACGCACATACTCACAAAAATAAACATGCGAGCATGCATCATCTGTCTTTTTGAAGAAGCCGTAAGTTTACATAACAGGTCTGATCGCTGCCGAGTACACAAAATAGTCCAATTATGGCAACACTTCTGTCGGAGTGCGAATCTGCTCGCTACAAAGAGACACTGAGCTGCTGTTCCTTTCATGTGGGGCCGCATCAAAATTCAACAAGATATCATTTCACAGGAATGAGATGTGTGTATGCTTTTTATGAGTATAAAAGAAAACATTCTCATAAATTCTGGCAGGGCGAGAGTCTGTCCTGGCTTGTACGCCTGGGAGAGGAAAAAAAAAGAGAGAGAAAAAAGACAGCAAGGCCTCTGACTTGGCACCCGAAAGGGGATAGAGGGATCTTTTACGTCCATAAATCACTCTCTCTTAATTCATCCCTTTATCCTGCGGGACAAAGTGCAGGCAGGCCCTTTGCTAGGGAGTTGCTGACAATACTGTGGATGCTCACAGGGAGGTAAGAGGGTGAAATTACTGTTACTGTAAATGTTTGCAGTGTAAATACAGGGTACAAGTAGCATATTACAACCAAGCAGTGTGGCTGTAAAGGTAAATTCTTTTAATTCTTTTTGTACAATAAAAAATAATCATAAAGTGTCGTGATACACACACGTTTGTGTGTTCGTTTGAAGTGTTAAAGCAGTAAAAGGTTCTGAGAAAAGGTACTTGTTAATATTTGTTTTATGATGTCTGTGAAATGACACTTTGGCGTTGGCACAAGAGTTGCAGAGTGTGCAAGTCTGTTATGATGCAGATAACGATGAAATATTAATGGCTGTCTGCAGTCCAGACACACATACCAGACTGGGAGTGTAACTTGTATCGACATGCAAACTGTTTTAACCATGTATATTTTGTTTTGCATTATTTCAAATATTTTGAATCTAACAGCAAATCTTAAAGTAGAAACAGACAACTCCCCCTTGCGTTTCCAAGCGGTTATTGTTTGTGCCACTGTCACAAAGACAGCCGGGTTGTTTCCTTTTTCCTCTGATTAGCAACTACCAACAACACAACTTCATTTCTCTGAGAGTTTTCATGCCTGGTGGCAGACAAGATTGTATAGTCAAAGCCAGATTTATTCAGGACGAGTTTAAAAGCCAATGGTGTGGTGTTATTCTATAGCCATTACATTGTGCCATCAACATTTACTTCATAATGATACATTAAAGCAACACTGTGTAACTTTTAAAGTAATTCTGGGGAGAAAAATAGATGATTGTTAAGTGGAGAACCTGAGCCACCAACCCAAAGCATCCGTATTTGATGATCTGGGGATGAGACTCAACAATCAAAAATCTTTGTCCTGCTGTATTCTGTGCTGTATCGTAGGCAACTGGACTTGTTGCTTGAAGACATTTCACCTCTAATCCAAGAGGCTTCCTCAGTTCTAACAAACTGGATTGCATATTGTTGTCCTGAAAGTTGCATATTGTTGCTTTAAAGCAAAAAGTTTGTCGATTCCCAGTTTCAAGGAAACATATTATGCTTATTTTCAGGTTCATAATTTTATTTTTGGTTACTACTAGAATAAGTTCACATTATTTAATGCTCAATAAACACATCAGTTTTCTCATACAGTCAAGTGCTGCAGTGCTGTACACCCCCTCTGTCGGAAACACTCTGTTTTAGCTCCTGTCTCTTTAAGGCCCGTCTCCAACATCCAGTCTCCTCTGATTGGTCAAATCACACATGCCTGACCCAGCATTGCTAACAACAACATAGCAGCTGAGCTAAACCAATTCTTACATGCCAAACTAGCCGCTAGGCATAAATTATGCAATTGTTTGGCATACTAACGTATTGTGACATCACAAATTCACAGAATCAAAGCTGGGACTACTGACGAGGCATTTCAGGAGCAGTGTTTTCTGTGGGAGAGAGGAGCTTCTGTGGGTGCAGACTTAAACCTTTTCAACTTTCGAGATGTTTACACACAAGAACCTATACAACACACCAAAGGGAAGGAAAAAGATGAAACAGCATAATAGGTCTCCTTTAAGGTACTACATCACAGCATCCATACTGACCTCTCCGTCAGGCCTTTGGTTCTGGGTCGGGCCGGAATTCACAGGCTGACTCTGGGAAAGTTTCTGGGGCTGCACTGCTGAAAGTCTGTCCTTTAATTCTTGGTTCTCCTTCCTCATCTTTTCCAGCTCGTCCAACCGAACCCTGTCCTCCCTCTCCTTCTGCTCACGCAGATTCTCAATCACGCGCTCCTGAGATAGTGAGATAAAAAAAAGAACAAGGGAAAATAACGTTTGGTGTAAGAATGAAGAACACATCATAGATAGATATCAGCCACATAAACGTTCTTTCAAATTGAAGAATTATACATATATCATTATAAAATGGATGTTTTTTCACTTCCAGTGGGCAAAAGATTGTCAGTCCTTTGTGACTGCAGCTCTTTCCTATCATTATTGACAATGTTGAACTAGTCTCTCACTGAATAGGCTCACCAGCATGCTTCATAAAGTCACGCCAAAGACAAATTCATAAATGTCTGTTATAAATAATACTACCATAAATAATTGCAGGGACGTGAGGAGATTAGAGCCAAGTAGAACAGAGTGAGAGGAGGAGAAAGGAGGAGAAGAGTTGAGGGACAGAGACAGATTTATTGAGAATGGATTGGAGAGTACTGTAGATCACTTCCTCACAACTCCACATCGCCTTCTGATAAACCAAGTTGGAATGTTTACACCATAATTTTCTCTATTCTCTAATCACATTGGACAGCGGGAGGACCTCGGCGTCGGGCATCGGCCTGAGACCAGGTCCACACCATGGGTGGCAGAGAATGCAAGGTGTGTGTAGTAGGTGTGTGTTAAAGTGCATGTGTGTGTGTTTAGGTGTGGACTGAAGTGATTATCAAGGTGTTTACTCAGGTGTTTATTTAGGCACAGAGTACAGCTCAGCAATGAGGCTTTACGATGTGGCATCGCCGCATGATTGGCAGCTTTAAACCCCCGGGTAATTGGACAAATACACCCACTAACTAGACCTGGCACACAAACACAGTTCATAGTGGGCTTTGGGCGAGTGGGCCAGAGAGAGAGAAAGAGAAAGAGAAAAGAGTGAGAGAGACCACATGGTTAATAGGTCCTGGGTGTTTTCTCCACATTATGAAATATCTCTAGGATGTTTGGGGTTTAGGGAAAGAGACCAGGATGTGATAATAAAACCTGCCTATATGAGGCTGAAGTGTGGAGCGCATGTAAACATAACAAAGACTCTCACATAACAAAACAGACGGGCACACACACAAACACACAAACACACACACACACACACACACACCAAAGAGCAGGGTTCGGCTTGGGCACAATGCCCTCGCCTGTTAATTAGAACCACAGCACTGTGGCTAGCGACTGGCTCCAAGAGCAGGTTTGTGACAGGGTGTGTGATTAGCAACACACACACTCGCTCTTGTAAACACATTACACACACCCTGTGATGACCACAAAAGTCTGAAATGCTCGCCAACGCTCTCCTCATCACAGCTGAATTATATGTAGGCTGCATCAGAAGTGGTTTCTGGGTAAACAGATGGGCCGTGGCAGAAAAAGGATTTACAGTTTATTGTGCCATTATGCTATTCATTTCAAAGTCTGTCGGCAACAAAAACAAATTTAGGTGATAAAAGATCATTTTAAGTGAAAACATCTCTGTGCTGCGCTGGCCCGAAAGGAATGAAGCGCACATCAGGCAACATCTTGTCAATTAATAGACAATAGAGAGTTCAATATGAAGAAAATAACAGCACTCTAACACATCAGCGACAAACACACACACACACACACACACACACAGACAAACAGACAGACACGCACGCAAACACACATTTTACCATTTTATACCTCTAGAACTGACTGACTCTGCTTCAGATTTTTTTTCCATGTGTCCTTTGTGTCAAATAACTTGACATTGGGTATAAAAAAAACTTGATTTGCTTGCGAGGAAGCGTTGTTGGCGGTTTTAGGACCAAAGTTGTATCTACTAAATAAAGCTGCTGAAAATCACTCAGTGGCAATGCTCTGATTTCAAAATGTTTGAACTTTGCCTGACTTCTAACCTCACCTTTTGAATGCCGCTAATGGAGCATAGCGTTAGTTCAGGCAGGGCACTAAAGTCGTACTTTTATTGGCTGTCTGGCATCAGCTGCTTGTAACACGATTCACAAACATTGACTCATCTAAAGATGTGGCAACAACATCTCAGATGAGACGGGCTTTGCTAGCAGTCACCTGAAACTGCAATATACGCTTGTTTAGAGCTGTTCTAATAGCGTTACCCTGACTTTGATACCGGTTCATAAACGATACATTTTTCAATACAGATTTTATTAAATCCTTTTTAACAAAAGATTACATTAAACATACAAGCGGTGGGCACCGTCTCTGGGCTTAGCCTAGTCAAAACTCGTCACAGCTCAAACTCATTGAGAGCTCCCTTAAAAAGCAGAGATTCCAGCCAAATCTAACTGTGTAACCATTTGCTATAAAATGGAAGTATAATAAAAGTATCCCTGGTTGAAATGAAGCGTAGCTGTTAGTTCAGACGGAGCACTGAAGTCGCACACAGAAATTAGCAACAGCTGTTCACAATATGCTTCACAATGACTGACTCATTCACAGCTGTAGCCAGTAACATGTAATCATATTCATGCAGGCGTACCGTGTGGATATTAAAACCTTATACTAATCAATGTTACTCCGAAGAAAACACTCACGCCAATGACATTTACTGCTGGAGCTTCCTACACCACTCCAGCGTGGTATCATGTGTTGTTGATGTAACCAAAGTTCATTAAGGGGGACAAGCTCTCTCAGAATCCTTTTCACTGTTAAGATTCAATGAGAGCTCCTTAAAAAAGCAGAGCTTTGTCTGTAAGATCCAACTGAATAACCACCTGCGGTCAAATTAATGTATCTGACTGAAACAGCTTTTTTTTTCTTCTTATGTGTAGTTCTGACTGAGCATTAGATGCACCACTCGAATTTGTCATGAAAGCTCCTTTAGAATTTTTTCTATTGAGCGTGTCCCTGTAGTCTCTACCACAAGTGGCAGGTCAGAGAATGGGCTAACACAAGCTTAAGTTGCAAACAGAAATATAAAACAACAAATACATACACACATTGATTATATGCACATTGAAGCCAATTTCCAGCCACTGAAAAACAAGCGGTGCAGCTGGACATCCACATCTGTCCTAAATGGGGAACTATATAAAGCCACAACCAGTGCCAAGAAAAAGTAAACTAGCATCCATCTTTTAGCCTGTAGTACAAACAAATATGTAAATGGGAACCGTTTTTAAGCCTGCTGTGCCAAAGCGATTCCTAGGCCACAGTACCAACAAATGTGTGCAAGCAGCAAACTTTAAACATTCAACAAGGCTGAGCAAGATCGAGTCACTCTGTAATCGAGCCAGTCAGTTCAAGGTAGCGCTGCCAGGATTCAGCATCTCCACGGTCATGGTCAGTTCTGTAAAGTCATACAGTCTGCTCTGAGGTTCAAGCCTGTTTCCAATTAGAAATCACCGGCACTCTGTAACCACGAGTGCAAATTCATAAACACATGGACACTAACGACTTGTGTAGACAAGACAAAAAAAAAATCTCCATTAGCAATATCATTCCAGCTTCTCGAGAGACACTAATTTACCCACGAATATTATAAAATCAGTGGGATTTTATTGGGTAAATGATCTGTGTGATGAAATGCAGGTCATTTTACTAAAAACAAGAACACCACAGTGGCCAGCGAGGCGTTCGTCTTTCAGTGTTAGCTCCGCATGCTAGCTCAGAAGTGTTGAGGTGAGGCTTTATGGAGACCAGCTGCTCCCTCATGTTGCCAGAAAACAACAAATGTTGGATGTTTACGACCAACATCCAGCCGTCCACCCATATGGAGTGAGTCTGCTCAGTTCACCTTGATTCACGTGGCAGTTGCAGCTCTGTGATGTGTCTTACTGAGGCCAGGAAATCCAATTTAAAAAGAAGCCAGATATTATGACTGTATTTGCCAGCATTGGTGCCACTTGATAAGATCGGATATCAGATACAATCCAACATTTTACCAACATTAGAACATGACCTTCCGGCACATCGAGTCTGTACTGTCTCTCGAATTATGTTCACTCATGGTCGCTGATGTTATTCCTCTGGACGTGTGCATCTGTGTTATCGGTTACAGAATTCCCATCCCTGTCTGATGCCTTGTAATTGCATTTCTCTTGCAAGCTCTGTTCTTTCTCTTCGTCCTTCATATGTCTTGCAGAAGTTACTAATTTTTTACTCTGCCTCCACCCTTGCATTCCTTGACCTCTCCCTCCCTTAATTCTGAGGCCACCTCTTCCATCAGGGCTGTGCCTCTTCTGCCATTCCACTTTTCCATCCCTCCATTCCTCCCCCTTTCAAAACTTCTATCCTCCCCTTATTCTATAGATCATTCCCTCCCTATGTTCAGCACAGTTACAGACAGGGACTAATCCTCTGTCTATGCTCACCTTAGACCTCCCTTCTCCCGGTGCCTCCTTCTCTCCCTTACTGTTTTCAGAGTGGACCTCATCTAGTGTGGCCCAAAGTCTATAAATTAGAAGGCTGTGTCAGTAAATTATTGCAGTGAGTCACGGCAAAGCACGCAACTTAACTAAGCCGGAGGCTGTATACCAGCTTCCTGAAAGACCGGTGTGCCTCGGCGGATAAAAGTTTCCACACCAAGGGGTTCTCTAATGGTTTTGTTTTGTGAGATTTTATGGTCTACACCTGACAAACAAGTTTAAGTCCCCTCATTAATAGCGTGCGTAATTATTCACACAATCCCATCCAGCAACTATTCTAACAGTGCATCGTCTATCTACCTCGGCCCTCGCCTCAAATCTCTTTTCTCAGCCAGCTGCCGTCAGCTTTTCCTGGCCTCTGACTTTAACTTTGGCTTTCTGTGACAAGGCCATCCTCACCCTCCCCTCATCCCTCCCTCCCTCCATTCATTCTGTACCTTTTCTGATAGGGCTTCCTCCAGTGTGGCCAGGGCTGTGTCTGTGTTGCTGGAGTCAGTCTGAAGGCCCTGGACCCTTTCCCTCAACCCAGCCAGCTGTTTGTCCTTATCCTTTAACTGCTCCAACAGGTTCTCAATCTGGAGAGAGAAGAACAGGGATATATGCAGAAGAGAGGGGTTGGGGTTAGGAGCAGGTTGATGTGTAACAAGCACATAATCATAGATTAATAGAACCATGGTAGGAAAGTTTCGATGAACCTGATAGGATAGAAGATGAAAAGTAAAATGCCTTTTTTAACCTTTTGAATTTGCTTAATGTACCTAGCTGGACTATCATGAATGGAGACCTTTGGGTACCAAAGTAAAACAAAAAGGAATCATCCCATTGACTGCCAATTCATCGCCAAGATGAATCTAGACACCGAAAACTGTCTGTGGCCTCTGGCTGCATTCTCCAATTTCCTGCGGTAATGTCTTCCATTCTGGCCTGGCATCTTAAAGATGAGCAGCAATGAAAGCCTCCACTGTACGGCTTGGGTCAAGACAATTATGTGCTGATCCAAGAAAAGAGAACTTTACTGCTGAGCAGAGGACTTAATAGAGAGGTGTAAACAACAAAACCCATGGACAGTGTGACCAGATCAGTTGCAGGACCACTTCAGTGGTATTATATGAAGAGTTAAGTCAGCACATCGAATTACGGGATCGTTTCTCTGCATCTGCCTTTCTGTGGCTAACCTCATGTCGCTAAAGTGGTGGTGTAATAGCCAGTTGTGGTGCTCAACTGCCTTTATCTGATGAACATCCGCAAAACAGAACGCAAACACACACAAAGACACATGCTCAGGCACAAACACAAAACGCTCTGGGCCGTCCCAAACAAAACATTAGCAGATGCAGCTGGAGTAGGACGCAGTGCAATGAAACTCCAGAGGGTCTACAAATTAGTTACAAAGGGACAGCACATCTGGTGACAAGACATGGTGACTTGCTTGTGGCTTATACTTTCTAGAAGCTCAATCTACATTCCTTTAAATGCTGATTAATATCCTCTACAAAAAGGGAGGTTGAATATAAGAAGTTGCTGGGCTCCCTGAGATTCCCTGGGCCGATTGGCATAGAGCATATATTTTCCTGTCTCCAACTCTGTCTTCTTTAGTGTTTTTTTTTTTTCTACAGACAGACAAAGCGCCATTCACTCACTGCTGCAAAGCATTAATACCACATTTGACCCAAGTGGTCCTTTCTCAGATCAGGGCTTGTGTGGTACAAAAGAAAGGCACATGCACTGAAAAGATTTCATTATTTAATGAACATGAGAATCCAATAAAAACAAGAAAAACACTTCGGGCCATTGGGAGACCGCATTTTAACTGAGATGGTGACAGGGTATAAATGTCCAGTGGGGAGAGTGAGCTGCATTCCAGTCATGGGTACATAGATAGATAATGTCCAAATCTCCGCAGCTATTTTACAAATGAATCCAATTAGGCTGCAGACTTTGGTGTTCTCTGCTCCCCAGAGGACGAGAGCGAGGATTTAAAAGGGCCATCTTGGTTTTGGCAATGGAGGGAAAGTGGCATGGGGGGTGGGAAAAAGCAGCCAGGGCCCTTCGGCAGATCTTGATAGGTTAATGACAGCCATTACACAGACCAGGCTACAGGCTCTGCTGGGTCGGCCCAAGCGATAGGGACATTAAACCCTTCAGGGAATGATGTGAAAGCTTCACACTACCAAAGTCATATAAAAATTCCCAGCAACTCATGATTGTTGGATGGGATATTGGGGTGGACACTTTAAGGGACAAAGGGACTGATAGAAACGAGGACAACATGGGTTTCTTGATTTATTCTCATATGTTTTGCTCATTTTAAGTGTGTGGGCTGAACTGGTGCTTTTCATGTATTTTCCAAAGGATGTAAGCAGTTGAGAGCTGAAGCTAGACACATTATAACTCATGATCTCAACTTCACGAAGCACCGGTGAACCACCCCTCCAACATGCAGTAAATAAAGGAAGTACGAACAAACTAAGGATCTCACTTTGGCCTCTAACTGCAGCAGCTCAGTAGCTTTGACATACGTTAAATATGCACGAAAAACACATGCACATGCACTCATGCATACCCATGCTCCCCGTTCCTATGGGCACCACATGGCCCTGTTTCAGGTCGAATTGAGCATGTCGCCTCTGGTCTTAGATAAATGATTACATTCTTCACCAGGCTGAAGTTTGCTTTGGCCTGGTCACACGAAATAACAACCCCTTGATGAAATATTTAGCCTCGTCGCTGGGCCCTCTGTGAAATTGGGCAGAAAAACGTTCAACGCAACTTAAACGTTATATCGGCGGATGAGGAACGAGCCACGGGATATGGCCGTGGATATGGGAAAGAGGGCAAGGAATTCCGTCAGAGTTCTGCAAGTCAAAACATACGGAGAGAAATGCCTTTTGTGGACAGGCGAGGCTCGGGGCAGCCGTATGCCTTTCTGGGAGAGAGAGAGAGAGAGAGAGGGGCCTCCCTCCCAGTAGCTCAATTGTTATGATGAGAACAGCAGTCATTCATTTTATCTCTCAGTGTATGAGGCTACCTCGAACTATACTCCCGCATCTCACCCACACACAAAGACACACAGCCAGACCCACACGCACACACACACACACACACAGGCTTTTATCATTAACCACTGTGCATATGTCATCCCACTCTCCAACCACACACACCTCCCGCTGAAGCAGACCACCTACGATCGTCAGCTACCATGACTCTATAGGCCAGGCACTGCGGTGTGGACTGTCTTCCTCAGCGAGTGTGTTGCCTCCTGAGAAACCATGACGTCCGTCTCAGGCCTCTCCCACACACATGCCCCCCACTGTTTACAGCCGTACTGTTTTGACTCCGATAACTTTATCAACGAGCTGATAGGAGGGGACCAGGATCCCCTCAAAGGAGGGAGTGTTGATGCGTGGTTACCTTTTACTGACCTTGACTTTGCACAGTTCCAGCTCCAAAATACAGCTGAATAGTAAAATACTAAAGCATTAGAAGCCGGTGGGATGTGGAGATTTGATTACCAGTGATTATGTGCTGGGCAATATATACAATACGTATCGTTATTGTGATATGAGAATATTTAGCGTCTGAGATTTGAATATTATGATATGGCATAAATGTCTTTTCCTGATTTTAAAGGCTGCATTACAGTAAAGTGAGGTCATTTTCTGAACTCACTGGACTGTTCTACTTGGTTATTAAATCCCCATTACTGACGATTATGTATCATAAATCTCATTGTGTTAATGTTTTGTGTAAGTACCAATAGTCATCCCTACAATGCTGTCACAATATTAAAATTGTGGTATTTGGTCAAAAATGTTGTGATTTGACGTTTAATCCTAGTATTTATTCAGTACTTTTGAGTAAATTTCCAAAATGTTGAGATAAACTGTATATCGTGTATTGCATTACAGCCTCAAAATACTGAGATATTTCAAGGCCATATCGCCCAGCCTTATATTTAATTTGTCAGTCAGCAACTTTTGCAAAATATTAATACTTTTAAATTAATATATATTGCACCTTTCAAGAACATGCGTAACAAAGGAACTCACAAAATGAATAGAAATGAGAAAAAAAACAGAACGTATAAAGAACAGCAACAGACAGTAAAAGTAGACAGCCAGCTAAAAACAAGAAGCAGAGGTAAAAATGTACTGTACATGAAAACTAGGGGAATAAAGATGGTTCACAAATAATACAAAATAACTATCATAAACTAAGTGATGCTGGCCTTTTTGTTAATAAAGAGTTGGTGAAAGCAGGGTTGAAAGTGGGCTGTGATATTGCCATTAGAGAAACAAAAACATAATGAACTATAATATATAATAATGAAATAGTGATTTTTAGTTAGTCATAGTCTAAATATTATTGGCATAATTATGAAAATGAAAAGATACAGAGAGGGGCTTTACACCTGCCATATGAGAAATTACTGAGATACTGCAACCAAAAAAAGTTACTGTACATGTAAAAACATGGGAACGAAGATGGTTGACAAATTATCCTAAAAACTTGGTGATGCTGCCTACAGTTTCTAACATATCAACTAGCTGGAGGAACTAGCGGGTTAAAAGTGGTCGGTTTTATTGAAATTTGGCTCGTATTCATCTTCAAATGAGTGACAAATATTATGAATTAGGGAGGGGAAGTCTCAAACAATAGCTGCCATATATTCATGTTAAGTTACAAAGTAAATAGTTGTCAACAAAACAATTTTGATTCTCTTTCAAGTGGGCTTTGAAATCCTCTGGGAGTCTTGGTGTGTCATTGTGTTTGCAGTCTGGAGAGTCTGATCATGATTAGGACAAGCTGCCTTCTAATGTAATGGGAGAGAAGCTGGTGAAACAGTATCAGGCCCTGTGTCTCTGGCGAAAAAAAAAAAAAAAAAAAATTGTGATCTAAAAGCAGCTTGTTCCGGAGCAGAACCACAAACTCGGTCGACCCGTCTGTCTTCCATCCAAACTCAGGGCTAGAACTCTGTGGCCTCCAGAGGAATCATTTCTGCAGAACACAAAGGAGACCAGCGTGGAGCGTGACCACCATAAAAATCATTTGTATTTTTAAAACTCTTTTGGACCAATAAAAATACAGAACAATAATTGGTCGCCCTTTCTGAGAAGCAGCTCATTTCTCTGTGCTTGTCAGCGCCTCTGAAAATATGACAGGGACAGTTGTAAAAACCCAGAGATCCTGGCACTGACGCGTCCGCGCACACACACATAGCCACACACATATGCGTAGAGGGACGGTAACCGCAAACTGAACAATATGTAGTAACACACTGTGTACTTCCCCAGAGAAATCTAGGTCAGAGTCAGACCGAATCACGATGAAAGACGACATTCTGGAAATATCATACTGCTACTTTAACTCCTCCACAATCACGTACCGCGATCCAAGCAAAGCATGTACATATTAAACTTGGAATTTTATTATGCTTGTGTGTCAGTTACAGTATACTCAAACATGGACACCTGCATACTGTTCCCATCTCGTGCTATCAGCGTTTTGTTGATTCCCACATTAATAAAGGACTTCCTCCTGCTCCGGAGCACTCAGATGTGGCTCTTCAAAGAGAAGCACAGACTGGTCATGAAGCTTAGGGAAGACAGTGACCTTTTCAGCGTGAGGAGGGGGTGCTTGCACTTCATTTAACCCCTGTCCCACCACCACCCCTTCTCTGCCTGTGGAACAGAGCAACATGGGCAAGACTGACAGACGTGTTGGAGCTTGGATACTGTGTAAGTTGGCGCCCCCATGTGGCAAACAGTCCAGTTTATCCACTTGTGACAACTCCAGAGTTCAGCCAGAATGAAAAATTGTGTTTTCTCCGAATTTACTTGCGCAATTAAGCAAGGCCTTCACCTTCACCTTGTACATGCTCAATCTTCCACACCTCATTTGGGGAAATTTCCTCGGATAAGAGCTGCAGCTAAACATGTATTTGTCAGGAACCATTACACTACACAAATGGAGTCAGCTCCTGAAAGGCAACTGCCACAATAAAGCTGTGAACTCCCCACCAGATCTCCACAGACCAGCTGAGTCGACTGGCTGGGAATGCAAAGGGGGACAAGGTAACACGAAAAGCAGCAAAGTGACACCTCTGCCCTATTCCCCTCAAATGACCTTCCTGATGTCATGCTGCTTTTGCTCGAGGAGCCATCACTCGTCTGTTATCGAACAGAGCGACGGAGCGCGATGACTTCATAAGACGAGTGGTGCCCGAGAGAGGGAGGGAGAGAAGGGAGGGTCAAGAAGCACAGGTTATGAAATCATCCACACGTTTCTTAACAAGGAAAAGTAGAGGTCATTATTCTTTTCTGTCGGGAAAAGAAGAAAGAGAGTCACAAGGAAGAGTTAAAAAAAAAGGCCTTTTCTGGGCTTTTTTGATCTGTTGGTCAAAGCTTTTTTTTTGCATCAAAACCAAAAAGGACAATGCAGAGGCAGGATCCCCCATTGACAAGCCAAACAAGCAGGTTCTCGCCTATCCTACTGCCTAAAAAAGTTTTGTCAAAGGGAAACCGGGAGCAAACGAAAGAGACAGAATTTTCTACGGGTTTCACTACGATTACGACTGAGGCCTGTGACTCTCGCAGCAGCTTCCTCTCAATTGCCCCAACATTCATTTTTGCTCCTAACCACCAGTGCCTGTTTAGAAATACAAAGGTGCTCTGTGTCCACACACACACACACACACACACACACACACACAAACTCATTTAAATGCACGCGCACAGACACACAAACATACGCAACAGCCGAGAGAAATACACTCTATAAATACAGAGAAGCAAGCGCACAGGTCGCAGATGAATATGCATGATGTAAGTTTCATATTTGTACTTCACATGACCTTGATTATATCTTAACAACCAAGGCACAGTCTCAGAAACATCAAATAAAAGGATAGCAGAACACCCACAAAGTAAGAAATAGAAAGAAATTAAGTTAAATAGACCAGGAAAAAAGAAGGCAACACTAAAACCCAACACATTATTCAGTGGCTGGGGCATCTGGCTCACAAAGGTTATAATTTAAGAACAAATTACAGATATCATAACACTAATTTCATTGGCTTGTGCGAATGCGAATACGAATGCCAATGCGAATGAAAGGAGTGAAACAACAGTTGCAACATCAGGAGTTGCAAGGAGTTGCAGACAAAACCTCCTCAACAGATAAGTGCTGCCATCATCATCAAGCGAGGAGACAAGGCCTGGCCCAATTATTTTATTATCTAAACATCATTTAAAACACAGCCTACCTGGTAGTGTCGTCACAATACAGAAACTTACTGTCTAACTTCAATAGAATACCTTGGAAAATATCAATAATCGATACCAAGTTCAATACCATGGGGAAAAAAACATAGAAGGTAAAAAAAAAGGCAAATATAACAAGCTACTGTGTGTTCAGCACAACAGAGCAGCATGTATTACATTGCAAATGCAGGGTATTGAGTATTGAAACTGTTTCAAATATTCAGTACTGATCCTTATCAATATTTCCATATTTTGGACAACACCGCTGCCTGGACTGCTCTGTATTTGTTTGCTTTCTTGCCAGGAAATAAGAACTAACATATGTGATTATCCAAAAATTCTTCAGTTATTTCCTCACAAATAACTGCGTCACCAAAGACATTTTGTTTCTGAAAAGTAAGAATTTGTGTTAACATTTACACCATTATTACCTGGTTTGGAGTACAAACACAGGCAGAGGCAGTGTGAGCTACAGATGCACCTGAGTTATTTCCAGAAGCTGCAACTAATCTTATATTGTTGCAGAACTACAGAACAAAAACTCTGAAATAAAACTGAAAGATTACCCAGAAAATTGCAACCTAATTTTCTATTTTTTGGAGAATGTCTGAAAAGTTTAAACAAAAAAAAAAAAAAACCCAAACACCTAAATAAATCCTATTTTAGCGTTGGGAAAACAAAAATATTTAAGTAGCAAGATAAATGACGCCCATTGTATGTGTCTGTGCATAAATGCATTTGCATAAGGACCCACATACACAAACAGGAAACCAACCCCTCTTGTCTAATTCTGTACATCGGCTGTAATGTGTGGCTTATTCCCAATACACAGCACCGATCTACAAACACACACACATGTGCGTGCACGCAAACACACGCACACACACACACACAATCAAAATGTGATTATTATCTTGAATGTCCGGCCAGGTTCAGGCGATGGCGGCTGCATATAGCGCTTACACACATGACAGGCAGACATCCTCCCCCACACATTCCTCCAGAAAGTCATTCACACAGAGACCCTCCGCTGCATTCATACATATGTTATAGACACCGGCACACACACACAAACGCAGACATGCAGACTTACACACACACACAACACAGATGCAGACATGCACGCGGAGAATGACGGAGAAACAGCGAGGAAGATGAAGCGAGTGTTGTTTTCATAGTGATTCCTTCTGGTCGACCACAGAGCAAAATGAGCAGGGAGAGACTCCTGCAGACCCAGAAGTGCTCAATGAAGACAGATTGCACTTGTGCAAGCTAGTCCGTACGTGAGCGTGAGTGTGTCTGTGTGTGTGCCGGCCAACTTGATCCACGTCCATGCTCTTTAGGCTCAAGACCCTATCTCTGCCCCCCCTCAGCTGCGGAATGCTGCAGTGATTGCTGGGTAATTACCCCGACGCTTTATTCCTCTGCTCCCAGCACCATTAGTATTAATTCTCTTCTTTTTCTCCTTTTTGTAGAGAGAGAACGGACGCCCTTTGATCTGAGGGAAGAAAGAAAGAAAGAAAGAAAGAAAGAAAGAAAGAAAGAAAGAAAGAAAGAAAGAAAGAAAGAAAGAAAGAAAGAAAGAAAGAAAGAAAGAAAGAAAGACCACCGGCCACCCATTGGGGACCACAGCAGCCGTATGCCAACCTGTAGCTTCTGACCCAGGCCCATTTCACAGTGATCTGGTCAAAGAGGTCATACATCATACAGTCATATGTTTTAACTGAGAGGCCGAGGGTCAAACTGTGACACACGTTCTTCTGAGCAGGTTCTGCCTGTCTCAATCATTTACAGTATGAAAAACATTCTGACACGTGCCTGCCAACAGGTTAGGTCAGAACAGGTCAGCCTGAGTTATGGCTTGTGTCATCATCAGGATACAGGCAGCTTTAAGTTCTTCATCAAGTCGGCGAGTCATCGAACACGTCTGGTTTCCCGACGTGAAGTGCATGTGTTGTGGTCAGGAAGGACTTGAATAGCTCGAGCCTGACATATGGCCCAACACTGGGTTTGTCTTGACTGATGTGTAGCCTGGCTCCAATCAGCCTGCCTCGGGCTCTCACCATTAACCCCGGCTGATTGCTGATAGGAGCAGAGGGGGATACAGTGGGGGCCTATCACAGGCTGTTTACCGGAACCTCCCCAGCTCCAACAGGCTTATCTGTAGCCATGTCTCTGCACTGTGATTGGTCAGATGGAATCCATTAGGATGAAAGGCATTGGTGGCCTCATCACAGATCTATCAAGATCACACACACGCAGGAACGAACTCGTACAGTAAAGAGTTATCTACAAGGATCTCCGAGAAATACAGCTGTTACACAGACACTCACCTGGAATACTCAACCCCACAGTGTATCTGTTTATTAACTTGTGTGCCGTACAATATCCTCATGGTCATTTTGGGATGAGTCCTCTATCACGACCTTGTGCCGACACACAGAATATACATACTGTTTGAGGGCAATGCACAAAGACGAAGTCAGACACTGAATTGGTGTCAGCCCTCGTGCAATAAATATTCCAGATGTATATTATATTATTCCAGAAGCCTTTAGTCAGCAGTAATGAATAATATTCATGCTTTATTAAGCTCCACTTTTAAAATCATTAAAAGGTTAAACTACAAGCAATGGCCAGTTCACCCTGCTGTCGTCTAGTAAAAGACACTACTGAACTCATCCTCAGCACTTCACCATATCAATATTTATTTCTCTTTTGCATCATAAAGGGACTGCAACTTGCATTTTGTTGTACAATCCTGTGCTGTAAAGAAGCAAATGATCCTTGAACCTTGAATGCCATTGCTTAGGGGTCGGTATCTTTTCTGATATTTTTTTAAACACAGGTTCCAATACACTAGTTTCTGTGTCAGTATACTTCTTGCAAAACCTTAGTCTGAGAAATGTAAAGCTGTTTTCTACTACTTTCATTTCAGAATTCACATTTTATTTAGCATATTACTGAGATTGGGTAAGTAGCTTTGAAATTTCATGCTCCGAAGAAGAGGCACAAAAACCTGCCTGTGGCTGATAGAACGTATTTGTTGGCAGTCTCAAAGGAGTAATAGATTAAAGTGTTTGAAAGATGAACCACTGACTAAATCAAGAACCGCTGGAGAATTTTGGAGGCAGCCTACTAACGACTAATGGCTGATCTAAGAGGAGAGTGACGGTTGGCGGACAAAACTTGCTACGGTGTGGATGTGGAGATGGAGGATACCTCATCTCAGACGCCTGTTCCTGCTTAAGAGGACAGCAGCATTACTGGTGAGTAATGAATGAAAAAATCGAAATCATCTAAACACACATGTTTATCAGATTACGTTTTCTTCTGTCCATGTAAACAGTGAAGTTGGAATCTCTAATCAGAATGATTTTGATCAGACTGAAGAAATACTGTCCATGTAAACACAGATAAAATTCTGTTT
Organism: Lagodon rhomboides; assembly: GCA_039737535.1. Taxonomy (NCBI): domain Eukaryota; kingdom Metazoa; phylum Chordata; class Actinopteri; order Spariformes; family Sparidae; genus Lagodon; species Lagodon rhomboides. The sequence continues at coordinate 19,149,381 of CM077792.1, read as the reverse complement.
TGCCTTAAAAGTTCATGAACTTTGCTTCGAGAAAATTAAGATGAGCTGTTTCCAGATGTAGATCAGGAATAATCTGACCAAGGATCGGTAAGAAGTAATAGTAATAAGTAAACATGATAAAATATCTGACCAAGCATTTGATGCCGAATAGTCTGTTCTGTAATCACATTTTTGTCACTAATCAAAAAGTATTGAGGTTTCACACGCAGCTCTTAAAAAGGGTGTGACATTGGACATGTGGGTCATACGACTGTTTTAGGAAGTCATTTAAAATGGCACAGAGAGATCGTGGTCCATCATGCATCTGTTCACAACAGCAGTAAGCAATGCTCATGTTTGTTTATAAGATAAACACCGTGCCCGTGCTGGACTAATATTTTCCTTTCTATCAACATGCAGCGCTTCCCCTCGCTATCCATATGCATCAAACTCAAAAGTGCCAGTGTTGTTTTGGGGCGGTGTGTAAAACATGTGGGAGGAGGGAGAGAAAAGAGAGAGAAAGGAGCAGTGAAGGGGTTTTCGGGGAAAACACGGGCAGCATAAACCTGCACGGCCACGGCAGTTTTGCGCAAGTGAATATGGCATTGATAGAGGAAGATTGGACGGTATGCGTCCGCGAATTACAAGGACAAGAACACGGAGGGTATTTCAACAAAAAAACGAAAGCTCATGAACTTAGGAGCTCCGCAGAGAGAGATCAAAGTGGGTGAGAGGAAACGGAGGAAATGTAGAAGGCCGGGGAACATCTCTATCTCTATATCACTCTCCCTCTCTCTCTCTCTACTTTTCTTCACAATCAAAGGCCGCGCCGTTCCGATGACACCAGGCCAGAGCCAGCGATGACACCAGGCCAGAGCAAGTGCTGAAAGAGTCTGGCAGAGGGCGCAATGAAACAGAGCTGGGTTCCCCTGAGATAGTCTCGGGGAGACCTGCGAGACGCTCATCATAAATAACAGAGACCCTTGTGTAGAGGGCATCCTTCTATATAGACACACACAAACATACACACACGTCCAGTGCAGCTCTAGCAGACGTAATCGAATCTCCCTGTCTGTGGTTGCTATAGGGAGGGAACATGATAGGGGATACTATACTTCTATGCACACAGCCAGCCTTTTTAAAAGCATGAATATGGATCGAGACGACCACAATGTTTGAACATGAATAACACATGTATGCCAAAACCGCACCACAACCGGCCCTGCGTGTGTACCTCCCACACCCCTGCCCCCGCGGCGAAAAAAGAGGGGAAAAAAAAAAAAAAGGAACCAAAAATGAAAAAATAAATAAATAAACGCATCATTATGCATTGGTCATGGTTTTTCGTAGACCGAGGGCTCAAACAGAGCGGCCACTGTTCTGTGTTGTGATACGTAAGTCCGAAAATGCCCACACGAACCGAACATGTGTTATTTTCATTCAAAGAGCAGTTCCTCATTACTTTTAGCTAAATTCAGCCCCTAACTATTAGGATCAACGTGGGGCTCAAACAACAGGAGTGACATCATGGTACCGTGCAGTAAGTGCGTGGCCCCGTAGCAGAAGATAAAAATCCTCATACTCTCCTGAGACAGAAAATAGGGAAGCAAAGAGTGATGGCTGTGCTGCAGTTTAAGGTAGTCTCTGCGATAGTGAACTTTAATGATTTCAGTGTTTAATGCCAGGCTGTCTCTGTGTGGATATTTCTCCAGTATGTTCAGTATTGAAAAAAAAAAAGTGGGCTAAAGAAGCTTATTTACTTTTCAGAAGTTCTGCACTTCAAACATTCATGGGGGTCGGGCTTCAGGATATAGTAAAAAATAAAAACAAATGAAATTATTTAGATAGATAATATGATTTTGATTTAGTTGGACTGATCATTTCTGCATCACAATTCTCATTTTCACTGAGAAAAAAACCTGATTAAAATCACGATGATGTGACATTTGTTGGGGTCTGTACCAAACAAACAAAAATTCATTGTAATGCTTTGCCTTTATGAAAAAAAATCTTCCCCGATTCAGATATTGAACTTGCCCATTTAGCAATTTCCAAAGTCAGAGAAGAAGGTATAAGTTTGGTTTTGCTGAATTACTCTAATTTCTACGTACTTGAAGTCGCCACCTGATACTTAAAATATTAGGTAGAAACCAAGTCAGCTTTTTAAAGGATAAGTCCACCCTAAAATGAAAATTCAATCACTATCTACTCAGCCTCATGCCGATGGAAAGTCAGGGGAGGTTTTGGAGTCAAAAAACATTTCTGGAGGTTAACAGCAAACCAACGTTGCAGGATTCTCCTAAACAACTGAAGTGGATGGGGACTTGTTTTGAAAATGTTTTAAAAATACATACGATTATACGTCTGGCATAATCAAAGTCTCTAGAAGCCTAGGAATCCCAAATTGATTTGAGAACATATTATTTAACACCCATGTTTAAGCCAAATCTTCACTTTAGCCGCTAAGCAAGCTGGTAAGCTATATGGAGCCATTTTACTTTTCTTTGTTGTTTTTGGTTGGTTTTTACATCACAAAAAAACAAATGGCTCAAAACATCTAAAAACAACACAGTGACAGGGAGGAAAGTTATGATTTACTCGTTTAAAGAACACAAAACTGCAGAACTGCAACAAGAAGAGATTCACAAACTAAAGATTGATGCACCAAACAGACTCCCTGTTGTTATGTACATCATCCTCGCTTCCATTTTATATTACACCCGCAAAAACATCCCACAGACTGTTTTCACTCTTAGTTCTCCAGATGTCAATTCCTTGTGACTGGGAAGAGAGCGAGTTGCACACACACACACACACACACACACACACACAAAGGCAGAAACACATTATGACACATCAGCTGAACTGTCATCAGCGTGTGTCATCATCACCGACACTCTGGGTGGTTTGGGAATTGGACCCGTTTGTAGTCAAGATAGAAAGCTTGTCATAATAATACAGATGCATCTCGATGACACTGAAAGCTGTCCAGGAGGATGACACACACGTGTGTGTGTGTGTGTGTGTGTGTGTGTGTGTGTGTCTGGTATAGATATTGACTCTTTTTATCGGTGAGGAACATATACAAGAGATTAATAGCCCTATTAGCCCTATGAACTATTTAGTTGAGTCATTCAGAGCTGATAATTTTATGAGGAGAGGGCCCGCCAAAACTTCTAAATGACCTAAGCCAAAACCTCATCCTATTGTGTCGCGAAGCAACAACAGTCACAGCAAAGATTTTCAAGATGAATCACACATTACAGAGCCTTCATAAGCATCTCTGGTGACCCATATTCAGCTGATCCTCCATCCATCTTACCTTTTGTGTATCCAGAATGTTTTGTCATATCAAAATACTTCCCCTTTATTGAGGAAAATGTGCCCTTGATATTTAGACACAGGAAGCATCAGGGAAAGCTTTATCCTGTCCTGGGAGGACTTCAAACATGCAGGGCCGCTCTTTGTTTTTACGAGTGCAATGCAATGACTTTTACAGTATGACACAAGGAAGGAAACAAGTTATGCTTCCAGTGTGCACTCCCCTCTTTCCCCTTGTATACAGATTTGTAAGTTATAGTGTCCTGGAGTAGAGACATATTTTGTGAAGGAAAAGGATGTGCGGCTCCCTAAATCATAGCTTAAAAGCCCAAATGTTTCAATATTTTGGCCTCAGATTTAAGTTTTGTATTCCATTTGAACAAGTTCACCAACATTTATTTTTTATTTTTTCTGTTTAGAAATGTCACCACTGAATGACTATTCATAACACGTTACACGGTACGGTTGGTTCACCGAAATCACAAAAAAACATATTTTCTCGTGTCCTCTGGGGGTTCCTAGCCATACAGATAGTTTTAGTATTACTTGGCCAGGTTTTCTGGCGCCACCCAAATACATCAGAGATTGATGGAATTTCAGTTGTGGTGCTCCCAGCGTTGAAAAAATATATTTAAAAATTCTACAGCAGCATCTCTTTCCAGAAACAATGTCCTGCTTACTGTGGGTAATCCACAGACCTCACTGTAAACAGTTTTTATTGGAACTTCTGACTTCTGATGACAGATTCACTGTAAAACTGTTGACAGCATGTTGACAAATGGATTTGTTCCTGGTAAAGACCGGTCCAAAATGTTGAGACTCAAGTTCAAAATAAGGTGAACAACACTGTAGTGTGTAGCTGTTTGGGACTCTTCTTTTATTGGTACTTCGCCTTTATTGGAAAGCTCATTGAGCTATGTGTGAGGAGAGGAAGGCCTTCAAGATAGAAAAGAAAAAGAGATGGCCATGACGAGAGAGGCCTTCATTCAAGAAGTGTCCGACATGCAGAGGATGAGAGAGGCTTTCCAGTTGGAAAAGGAGAACATGGAAAAAGAAAGAGAAACTTCAGCAAAGATCGGAGGGAACATCGCATGAAAAAGAAGGCCTTTGATGCTGAAGATGATGCCATGATCGATGACAGGGAGATGTTCAAGATGTTCAAAAGGAAGAGATGGCAAAGATGACAAAGGCTTACATTCAAGAAAAGACAAGCATCCAGAGAATGGGGGATGCTTTCCAGCTGGAAAAAGGAGAAGACTGAAAACAAAACAAAAAAAGCCTTCAATTAAGAACTGTAAGAGGAGAAGCTGCAATGTGTGAGCAGAGGATGGCCTTTGAGATGGAAAAGATTCAAGAAAGACAGCCAGAGGAGGTGGGAAGCACTGAGCAACACACAGACATCATGATGCAGAAGAATAATGCATCAATGAAAGAACAAAGCAACAAGGCTGATGCAACCAGTGCTGTCAACATGTCAGACAGATCATCTCCCACTGTGACTGTTTGGGCCTGCAGGGATGAACAAGGCAACTGCAGCTGCATCAAGAAACGTACAAAGAAACAGAGTCAATAATCTGTTCTGTGAGCCTTCACAAGCATTCAGTAAAATATGCATACATTTACTTTTACCATTGCACGTTGACATTTATTTATATCTCATATGTATGGTACAAATAAGTCTGTTCTGTTCAACAGTGATTAAAGTCAAACACAGCATTGTACACAGTGCAGAGTCTGCACCTACACAGCCTTGCAAACTGATGGCAAGGCTGTCACAGGCCAGTAGTCCATGAATGTGCAGAGCAAAACTGATGTAACAACAGATAAACATCGGCCACTGCTATAGGTGAATGTCATTTTAATTGCCAATAGGCCGTTAGCAGACAACAAGTTGAAAAGCGGCCTATACCAATGTTCAGCAGGTGCAGTATGTCGGTTCATCCCTACATACAGTAGAGTACAACTTTGTCACATTTTCCAACATTTTCAAGAGTGATTTTTAGTGTTTGTTAAAACAAAATCACAGTTACATTGTGTATCAGTCGAAGGACAGGTCTTTGTCACTACAGCACACTTCTAACAGCATTTAAAAATGTCATAATGATGAATAAGTATGCGTATCTGAGATGGCTGAGCTCTTGTTTATGGTAATGACGTAGTTCAAGTACTTCATTGTGCAATACAAATTAAATGAAGTTACTAGAATGAGCTTCACCTTCAGGTCAGCCTCAACACGTCTGCTGAATGTGTGATTAGTGTCATTGCTAAAGAACATGGAGTCACCCTTCAAAATACATCCTTTGGTTTTTATTTTACTAGCAAAGACTTAAAACACACACAGACCTTGTCAATGTATTTTATAATAGGGCAGAAGCAACTTGTAGAGAGTATGAAGCCTAGACAGAAAACTAGCTATGACTCCTAGCTTCAGTCCGGCCTCACCCTTGGGACACAGTGCTATAAGTTATAGCCCCCAGGGGTGGGATGGGAAATGGGAAGTCTGGAATACCAATCAGATTGTGGTCAGTGTATACAGTGTGACTAATGGAGTGAAACACCTGTCGGTTCACAGTGTAAAATGGTCTGGTTCTTCATTCAAATATCACTTCTTCTCCAAATAATTTCATCTAAACACATGTAAGACAGATTATAGTTTAATACTGAATGAAAACACTTTTATGTTTTTGACCACACAAGCCATGTATTCTTTATATCGCTGACCATTTTTCCAAAATGTGCTGCATCACTGCTCCGATTCATAAAAAATAAACTGTGGCAGGATGAATGAGTAAAAAAGCTTTTAAGATTGGAAGTGACAAGAACAGAAAAGGGAAAATGCACAGGGTTAGCAGAGGAAGAGCGAGGACATCTGCAATGACAGATGAAAACCATCAACGAAGGGGAAAAAAACAAGCCGGTGAGAAATCAACCCTCAGCCAACACAAACCAAATATTTGCCTAGTCATCATCCAACCTTATGTCACTCTTTCCATCGCTGAAATTATGAAAAATGGCAACTGAGGCATACAGTTAGCCCACAATAACTACATAATTAAATAAAAATGTCTTTATAAACAACACAAACACTGACAAAAACTTCCCACCAATGCCTCCAGGATGAACCTTCGAGTTCATGTCAAACATGAACGAAATGCCAATTAGCAGAAGGGCCCCATTTATCTGCTACAAACTAGCTTATTAAGTACAATCTGTAGGAGGGACCCAGAAGAGTGCTGGGTGCACACAAAGTTCATCGTTAAACTTCTCACACAGAAACACCTGGAAGTTACACAAACGTAACAAAGCAACTGAACATATTCATTTGCTCATATACACACACACACACACACACACACACACAGACTGATGGCACTACATATGACCTTTGGAGCCTTTTTTCCATTAAACTCAGCAAGGGGGAGGGCAGGAGGAGAGAGAGGGTGATCTAATTTGAGGACATGAGAGGAAACAAGGAAGTTGAGAGGGAACCTTTATGTGTGTGTAATTGGTCTATGGGGGAATTGCCAACATGCACGCCACAGGTGGCCACAGGCCCTGCCTAAATAGCTAACCTTATAAAAGTCATTAAGGCGTTGCCGTGAGAGGGTTTGTGCATGTTTGTGAGCAGGTGTGCACATAGATGGATGCGTGCTGCTCTGGGAGCAGAAATAAGATGTTGCTGTCACTTATCTGTCTCATCCACTGCATAGTAAAATGTCTGTCGGTGTCTGTGTTCACCATATGTAACAGTGAACTACTGTTAACTACGGTAGGCACACACTCAGTGATTCATTCAGCAAAAACTCTATTCACAAAGACAGCAAGAGGATCATGAGGCCTGAACCAGAACAGAGAATTAATTGCCAATATAGCTGACCTGACAGTGTGCAAGCTTTTTTTTGTTTGTTTGTTTGTTTTGTTTTAACAATCTAGCTGATTATTCAGGGAGAATTACCTGATGTGGTGACGGTCAAAAAAACCCGTCATTGATCAAATTTCTGCACTTCTTTATTTCCCTATGAAGGTGATTTCATAGTTAGTTTTTCCTGGCAAAAGTAGAAAAAGATTGAATTTATTGAATTTGTTTTTTTTTCCCCTTTATGAGTGTTATCCTAACCCTAACTATAGTCAGGACTTGCTAACTCTGTTAAAGCCACATCAATTTATCTTTTGGTCACTGATATGTTATCACCTTATAAAGCTGGTGCACCTGTTAGAAGACTTTGGAGCAGTCACAAAGAGATGTTACCATTTACAGTATTTGGAACCATGTTTCTGTCGACCTGATTTTCACTCTCGTTTTAGCTCCATGTTTGGTCTCCACCATTTCAATTTTGGATCTCCCAAGTTCATTTTGGCTGGGCTTTATAATTACTGATGTTAATACTGTTTGCCTTCCTTTGATGGCTTCCAGTCTTGCTTTGACAGAAAAGAAATGCTGTGGCAGGCTGAAAACAGCTGCCTGCTGCAGGTGGAAACGAGCTTATGAGAATGATGAGAGTGGACCGAAACACTACTGTTGCAAGACCTTAAGCCAAACTGATTAGCTGAAAGGCGGTAAAACAATACACATAAATGAAGGGAACGGCAGAGTCGGGTAATAATTCTCTGTGGGTTTGTGATCAGCGCAGCCAGCTTTAATAAAATGTTCCACTTTGTGAACCAGTGAAAGATATGGCCTCTCCAGAAGGTCTTGTCACATTTGACAAGTTAAACTAACTTACAAGGAGTCTGTTTGATATGTCCTTTGGCTACACTGCATGCAAGACTTCAGGCACTGTGTGATGATGTAAATATCTGCACTCACTTACCTTCTTCTGCAGGACATTAACCTTCCTCTCCTTGACATCCAGCATGTCCTTCATGTCTCTGATCTCCCCTGTTAGTGTGCTCTTTTCGTCCGTCAGGTCCTGCAGCTGCTTGGTCTTCTTGGTCAGGAACTGCTCCTTCTCCTCCAGTCGTACCCGCAAAGCATCTACCTGGAAAAGACCAAGACAAGAAGGTAACTGTAGATAAGCTGAGCTACAGAAGAGGCACAAATAGACAGACCAACAGGGAGTTAGACTGACATTTGGTCAGACAGAGATCACAGAGGGAGTGATATAACTCAATATTCAGAGTTCTGCCAGACAGGCAGATGGACTGGCCAGCATTTAGGCTGACCTGTAATCTGTAATAGATAGATAGTTTGATGGACAGGCGAAGACACTGACAAACAGAAACACCTGTCGAAATACTAAGAAATACACAAAAAAAACAACGAAAGCTTGAACCAGGATTTTCTTCCACTTCTCAGTCAGGTGGCCCATATGTTATCATTCAGCACTGGAACTGACGTGTCTCAACACATCGACTTGTTGACATTTGGAAGTAGTAAAACTTCAGCTTTGACCCACTGTCCATAATGTGAACCACTGTGGACTGACGCTGTTTAAGTGTGTGTGAGAGAGAAGGGGCCTGGAGCCCGTCCCATCATTTGTTACTGACAGTGCTGTGTGATTGGGCCAGCACTGCCATAGATCAGACTGCTCACACACTTCACACTCACACACTGAAATCCTCCATGTCTGGCTGTGCGCAATGAGATGAGTGATATCTGAGCTCACTCCAGAACTTCTTATTGGACATATATCAGCGTTCTGCCGCGCCGCCTTCAGCGACACACACACACACACGCACACACACACACACACTCACACACACACACACACACACAAACACAAACACACACTCTCAGCTGGCTGTCATGAACGTGCTCCTCTGATCCTCTTCAACACCTGATTACATTTCCAGCACTTTTTGCCATGGCGCAATGAGTGAACCCATTTGAACTTAATTTTAATTTGTCCGTGCGTGTTTTTATATGAATTCAAGACGCACACACACACATGCTGTAGACAAAGGGAAGCAGTAAAGAAGGGCTTGTTAACAGCCATTTTAACAAGCCTTACTTGGACACAGAGGGGACGGTGTGAAAACACTTAAAGCGCAGGCTCGCAGCACTCTCCAGCTCATCCTTCAACTATTTCACAGGGCACTCAAGGTGATCCATAAAGGGAGAGAGCAGCGGTGGAAAGTACATCTAGTCAAGTATTATACCTTAAAGTAGGGCTGGGTGATCAATAAAACTTTATTTTCAATTATGATTTTGGCTTCCAACGATTATGAGAACAAGGAAGTGTTTTCCAAACATGGGCTTTACTTGGGTGGCCCAGGTAGATTAAGCATTGCTTGAATTCCAACTTTTTTTTCCCAATAAAAACTAAAGGTGCAATTTCCATTTCAAAATGCACAGACCAGCTGACCTTTATGATCAAAGTTTTAAAATGTACGTTGTGCTGATAATTTCATTTTTCATTAACTTATGCACTGAATAACATGCAAGAAAACATTCAAGATGTCATTAGTTGCCATGTGTTTCCCCTTGCTCTGCTACTACTTGGGCTCACTGTAGCACAAAGGGAACTGCAAGCTGTTCAGCACAACTGGTACGAATCCACAGCTGTCGGCAGATGTGAAATGCCAGAATTAAGCTGAAGCCTTTTGTCAGACGCTGGGTGACCTGATGCTGAACGGTAAAAACGTAAGTCAAAACACAAAAAAATATATAAATGTTGTCAAATCAAAACAGTAATAGCCTGTACTTTGTTGTAAGCGTGTAGATGAGGGGGTGATATATAATAAAACATCAGACAAACTTAGAACACGAACTGAGAGGCACGACCGCAGTCACTTCCTACCCGCCTGTAAGTGTGTGTATGTGCATGTGCCTGTGTAAGATGAGAGTGCAGCGCCGCAGACACACTAAGGGCTCCTCTCTAATGCAGTAGCATTAGAAGCAGGCCAGGACCTCCAGGTGTAAGATGGTGAGGTATTTATCTCATATTGCTCCACTGGCAGACAACCAGAGTCTAATACTGAGCCCTGCTCTGTCCTCCCCACACACACACACACACACACACACACACACCAGTGACACCACTAATCCTTTGCACGTACATTGTGTTGGCTCATGCGCGTCGTCCCGTGCCGATGCCCGTGTGCTACGACATGAGTGTGTGCGCGTATGCATGTGTGTTTGACATTGTGTGTACGAGACAGAATAATGGGGAAAGAGAGACCCCCTCCTCTCCAACCCCACCTGGCAAGGAGCAATTTAGCAAGAATGTAGCAAAGAGGCCTAACAGGAAATCCCTGCTGTCTCACCTGCGCTGGCCCACTAAGCTGTGATAGTACTGTACAGACACCCTGCTAATACCCTCTTAAAGCACTCACCACTGCCAGGCGCAAAAAAACAAGGAGAGAGAGATGGATCGGTGAGGAGGAAGGGATGAAAGGATGAAGAGGAGTGAGAGTGAGAGGAGGCGGATAAAGACGATGGGAATCATTCCTGGGCTTGAGCATATTAACACCACGGACATGCTGCTCCTCAATTTTCTGAAACTTCTCCTCCATCAGCAGGTCTGTTACAGGAAATACTGTATGACTTTATCAGCTGGCGCACATGCTGAGATGACAGACAGCTAACAAGTCCCGGTGATTAACCTCTCTCTTCTCCTTTAATTTCCTCTCCAATTTTCCTTTCCCCGTAGAGTCGTTCCTCTCCGTGTCGTCTTCCAACAACGCCTCTCTCTCTCACCCCGTCGCTTCTACGTCTCTTTCAACACTCCATCCCTCCAGCCATGCTCCAGACTCTCCAGGAGTTTTCCTACTGCCGTTTAAAGGTGCGGGTCCTGCGGCGAGACAAAGTGACGTGTCGGTGTAGGAAATCCCTCAAGTCCTCAAGCCAGGTCGTCTTTGAGAAAGAAGGCTCACATTACCCCACTATGACTCTGTAGGTTTGTGTATTTCTGTGTGGATTTGTGTTTTTTGATGTGTTGAGGCTGCCGCAGTGAACGAATGCCCCCTGCAGTGACATAGAGTGGCTCAGCAGCATGGTGTGAGGTATTAGCGCAATTTGTTGTCTCCTTTTTTACTTCATGAAGTAATGAAGAAATGTGGCGGTTGTATCACAGTTGCATTATCTCCTGCGGTCGTCATGGTTGGGGTTTTAGTCATTTCAACAATTTACCCTTGTGTCTTGTTGTGACTTTAAACTTCATGTCTTTGTCCTTTTCCCGCCCTTTCGCTGTGTACACTTGTGTTTCATTTGCTCATTAGCCCTTGTGTATTCAAGTCTGTATTTTCCCCTCTCTTTCAGTCAGTTCGTCAGTTTTCCTCCTGGTGTTGTTCGTCTATGTTTGCTCCTTGAGCGTCCTCAGTGTTCCAGGTTTTGGTCACTTTCTGGTCTGCTTTGTTTTTGCATTCTTAATTTTTTCTTGGAGTCTCTTTTATTGCCTTTTTTGTTGCCAGCCCTTTATTGCCTGCATTTTGATTTTTTCAATACTGGCTTTCTAAATAAAGCTCGCCTTTTGCTTTTTTGTTTTTTGTCAGTAGCCTGTTTTTTCAATATTGCGGTTATTGCGACAGCAATGCAGTCTTTAGCACAACTGAAGTACCGAGGCTCTCATTCCTACACATTTTTAGTGGGATATAAAAGACAAGGGAAGAAAATGAAAGGTCATGGAAAGATGTAGAGGTGCTCACTGATGTCCAGTGTGGCCCCGTTCAAATCCAAAGAGGACATTGGAGATTGGAGATAAGATGATATTAAAAACACATCTATACTGTATCAATCCGTCGTTTTCCCAAAACCTCACTTAAACTTTCCAGCCCTTCACTCAGCACCGTATCATTTTAAAAAAAAAAATGACCTTGATATGTTTTCAAGATTCTGTGGTTTCAAAATTCTGGGGAATTTCTTTAGACAAATAAAGTCACAAATCATCTGACATATGCATGCACACATGCATATATTCAACAGTTTTCTACATGCATGTACCTGCAATTAAACATGCAACCATGCACACAAGTGCATAAACACACACACTCATTCTCCTTGACTTCCTCTCTCATGCTTGCAGTGACTGCCAAATGTGGATTCTGGACACTGGTTAGCAAAGTAAAACAGAGGCTTAAAGAAAACAGTTTCTCTGTTTGTCCTCACCTCCCTTTTTCCTGCCTCACATTTCATCATAAAAGTTTTTCTGGCAGGCGAATCTGCAAAGGTATCAGGCCCAGTGTCGGCTCTGGGCCGCGATAAACAACATAGGGACTATATGAGTAGACCACAGTCATAACGGCAGAACCAGAGACGACGGGGGAGACCACAGCAAAGGCCTGGGGACGCACTGATACTTGCATACTCGCACACTGACAGTTGCACTCTTCCTCACCCACTTGGGTGAAGATGACCAAATAAATCCTAATATGATCTCCTAGCTCGATCCAACCGTCACACATGCACACCCTTCAAGAGCTTTACTAAGTCTTGTTTCTGTTGAAAGTATAAGTTTTAATGTCACCTCAGCTGACAACAGCATCATAAAAGTTGTTAAACCCCAAGAGTGGGTCTGGTGGAGTGTATGCAACGCCTGAACTCAGGTCTGCTCAGGCTGCTGCAGTGCATGACACACAGCTGTGTGAGCGATTCACTTCGTCTGGCTGTATGACGTCCAACCAGCCTGTATAAATACAGCAGAGGACAGCCATTACACCTAATTTATTTACAGGCCTGTTCTGTGAAATATATCATCAAAATTTATGAAATAATATTCGACTAATTCATGTTTGTCTAACTGTTAATGTGGCCAAGTCTGGATAGTATCACTTCAAGAGGGAAGGCTATTTCATTTCAAGATGATGCTGGACCACCAGAGAGTGTCCCATATCAGCTATAATCAGTCAACTATCTATAAACCACAAAAGGCTCATATGATGAATAAGGAAGAGAACGAGTGTGGACTGCTGGGTTCAAACAGCCAGTTGCTGTTAGGTATGCTTTCACTCTGACTAATGTCTGTATTATTACAGATTGGTGAGAGGTGAATAAAACCCAGCTTATGAAATACGTGTGTTTACATTATATACACTGTGCGGCCTCACACCTGACTGTGGGCACCTTTTACTCACACAGATGTAAGAAGGAGTGGTGCTAAATGATCCATGGTTTCCTGATGAGGCAATAGAAACTTCCAAGAGATGTCAGGAGGTCACTGCTGAAGGTTGTGAGGTGAGCCAGCCTGAAGACCAAGGAGGGATTTTTTTCATGTGAGCGCAATCATGCATATACTGTATGTGTGTGTGTGTGTGTGCGTGTGTGGGTGTGCGTGTCTGTGTGTGTGTGTGTGTGTGTGTGTGTGCGTGCGAGCGCAGGTGCAAAGTCAAACAGAAGAATGAGGAACTTCCCGGATCAACTGTAAATAAAGGCTGAGCTTCTCTAAGACCCTGCGCCGATTCTGGGTCCCCTCATTTACACACGTGCATACAACACACACGCACACACTGCATATAGAAGTACTCGCCAGACATGACGACATCGGGGCTGATCTGTGCGGAAATTAGGGACGCTCCCTGTAGTGCGTCTTAGTCTGGGTGTCATTTGATGATGTGTCATCAAAGACGAGGACGGGGCAACAGTCAGAGCTCAGATCAGGACGGATCACCTTAGGGCCGGCTCCGGATAATAAGCGGATGTAAACTGCCTCACAGCAGGGGCTGCTACAGTAGGTGGAGAGAGGGGCACAGTCTAGTTGTACACTCCGACATCTGTGGATCAAACTGTGGCAACACAGCTGTCTGCCCACAGGCTACAGGGAACATGGGAAAGTGCGGTCGTAAAAAAAAAAAAAGACAAGGACTCATACACGCACAAAGAACTCCCAGGATCCACTGACAAAAGGATCTTTGTCATCACGATGAATGAATGTTTTCTGCCAAAGCATAAAAGTCAATCATGGCATGCTTTTGGTTTTGTACCAGAGGATGGATATATGACACAGAAATGTTAGGGACTCACCCCGAGCACCGTCACACTACCCCTTGACTACGCACAGCTGCCTCAATCCCTCTTTTGCCCTCCATCCATCATCATTACCTCCCCACCCAGCAGAGATGGACACACACACACAAGATACACAAACACAACACACATATGTGCATATAAAGGAAGAGACGCTGCAGGCGTTCCCCCTCATTAACACTTGCTCCTTCTTTGATTATTTTTCCTGATCATTTCCAGCGCCGCACGCCAGTTGCTACATCCTCTTTCCAGGGAATCCATTTCCTGTCAAACCACACTGCACAGTAACTCTGGCAAACATGTGCAGAACAATCGCAGGTCTGCCGTGTACAGTTGGTGCCTGAAATCAGATTGATTTCAGCTTGATATAAACCAGTAAAACAGCTCCTTTTCTGTCATTCTTCTGGTCTGATCACGTGGCACAGAAAACACTGAACAACAACTTAACGAATAAAAACTGACATGTTCATTTGAATCAGTTCAAATGCAACCCATAGCCTAATGCTGAGTTTGTGAAGTCATGTGATAAGTGAACCATCTCTGTGAGGAATGAGCAAGCTCTCGCATCCACCGCTTTAAAGAAAGAAATCAAGCATGTGAGCCTTGTGGAATTGACAACGGTGTAACATTACTGTAAGGCAGTTTCACTTTTAAAAGGCAGCAAACAGCTTCACATGTATCCAAGAGTTTTTCTTCTTCAGTGTCAAAGCAAAAAGCTTCCACACATTACTTCTCAAATGTTGTCATTATTATCCGTTCAGCTTGGCTCACTGCTTTCCTCTGTTTTGCACTGACAGAGAGAAGAACAATTGTCTCAGAGCAACAGGGAAAGAGAAAGATGATGACAGTTAAAGGAATATGAGGCACAGCCTGTTGCACACTGTGAAATTAATTTGGCATCATTATTATTACGCTGAATATTTACTGTAAGTCGTTCCCATATTATGAATAAGCCCTAGCAACCGATTGCCAGGGCTGCTGACTGAAGTTACAAATATTTGGGACTTCACCCCTGTTTTTCATATTGAAAAGATATTATATAGAGCTCTCTAATTCTTTCTTCACTGCCACATTTGCTATTATTTAGTCACATCACATGCAAATATCTGAAAACTATGGTGCAACACTATAAGCCTGCAGCATGCAACGTGCACATATTTGTTGCCGATAATGTAGACAACATTATCGAATATCTCACTGTTACTACATGGACATCATAGGAGGGAGAGCAGGGTGGCTCCTGCATCTCGTCCATCAGCAATATAAATCATTCAATCAAGCTGCCATACTTTAATCACACTGTTGCAACCAGTTAAGCTCTTCACATTTTTCCAACTATTCAAACTTTAGAAGAAGAAAGCCTTTTCGACAAAGCTTAAAATATTCAACGTCTTTCATACATGACGGGTCTTATTCAACTTTTAAAGCCAGCAATGCAGTTTGACGTCAGCTTTTCAACTCTCAGCGTTCACACAGCTTTTTCTACAGAAATGTCTTTCTCGAGTTATTAAAGGGAAGATTCTAAACACAAGCACACCACTCTTGTCTACTGTGGCTGCTTAGAAGAAGCAGAAGAAGGAAACCGATGATTGTACCCAACATCTAAAGTCAACAAAAACAGAAAGGCAACACTGGAAAAAAAAAAGTTTGTGCGAGTGTATCATTGCATATGTGTGTGTACATGAAAGTAGAGGTTAAGTGGTTCGAGCAAAGCAGGGTGACCGTGAGGGGAGAGGAGATCAGAACAAAAAGAAGGAGAGTTTTGTGTCTGGCAGTCTCTATCAGCACTTCACCGCCTGCTGGTTAACCAGCCACTGACAGCAGACCAAGAAAAGCCCTCATTACTGTGTTTGTGTGTTTTTGTTTAGTTTCTAAATGTGCAAAAATAGAAACAAACTTACAGAGAGCACACACACACACACACACACACACACACTTGCCACAGACCTTCACGTAGGATCATTTATCCCACAAATGAATTTTACCCCAGATGTCCTTGAACTCAACGCCTCATATGAACTGCAGTATGTGTATTTGCATGACAACACTAATGTGCATATGCATAAGTAGCCGCCTGAACGCACTCTTGTGTTTGTCGGCTCCTTCGTTCACGCACTTATTTATCCCGTTCCCTGTGTAAACCATTAAATATCTCATCCCCATTGTGACCCCTATAACTCCATTTTATGGCTTTTCCACATGGCCTCTGAAGAACTCGCGGGGGCTTTATTTTGGATCGTGCCATGTTTGTTCTGGGGGGCCCCGCCGCTGCGCTACTCACACTGCATCCCAAACCGCACCACCCCGTGAACCCGGGAGGAGGCTGTTGGGCCTGAGAGTGGTGGTCAGTCAAGTTCACATGAGGTCACATCATAACGGGTCTGCAGTGATCCAAACTCATCACATCAAAGTTGATAATTAGTGGTCCGCCTGACACAGGAAATGTTTTCCATGAGCTCAGCCACCTCAATGTTGTTGTTAGCACATTCATCAAGCCCTCGCCGATGTTAAATAAGTCCGACACTCTTCCTTGCAGTGGTTCTAACAGATGGGGGATGAGGATGGACAGAGGAGAAGGTGAATTAGGCGAGAAAATGTGTGGGAGAGAAGACAGATGGGGGCAGATAGTGTGAGGGAAGAGAAAATATGGACGGAGGGAGCAAAAGGGAATGAGGCAGAAAGAAAGACAGAGAGCGAGAGCACAGCAGGGGGAGAGGACAGGGTGGAGTATAACCAGGTTGAGACCACATCTTTTGTCCGCCTCACTACATATATGAACCATCAGTCAGCAAAGAGAACAAGGAAAGATCAACAAAAACAGTCCAGCAGGGACCACAGCCCCACCGTCCCCTCGCATCACTCACTGACAAAAGCTCACAGCCTCCTACATTCATCAAGCAACTCCATTCTCTCACTTCTTACTTCCTCTTTGCTCCATCCATCTTTAATCATTCCCTCTCCCGCTCCAGATTCTTCTTTTTTTTCCCTTGTTTTCACTCTTCATTACTGTCGCCACGGTTGATGTTTGCAAGTCATTTCTGAGTAATTTCTATCTTTTCCAAGTCATTACACTTCAACCTCAAAATCAAAACTCAGCAGAGGTCTCCTGGCAGTCAAACTGCAAATGCCAGTGATGAAAGAGAACGCAAGACATTTGAGGTCCAATCTGAGAAAGTCAAACTGAAACACCACAGATTGCTGCCTGTAAACATGGACATGTTGCCACATGGCTAAACATGCTACTACATGTGTAAACTTCTGTTGACATTTAGTGGGAAATAAGCTATTGAATGTTATATTACAGTGTTATTTATGTGTTACTTTGACTTGAGCACCGTGAACCTACTTCAGGTCTGGATTTCCCCTGTGTGGGTGCGTAGGTGGCCACCTGCGAAGTGTGTGAGTGATGAGTGTGTAAATCAAAGCTTATCGACCTTCACAAAATGAAAACCTCGGCTAATATCTGCCAAAGACATTAAGCGCAAAATGATTTGTTGCATCAAAATATTGATGGTAATAACTCAGATAATGAGACTATCAGCAGAGACAGTAATAACAAGTCACAGAGAGAATGCCAAGAAATTATTTGGGCTAAGAATAAAATCTCTGTAATACCTTTTTAACCAATGAACCACAGACAGGATCTATGTTTTTGGTGAAAGTAGAGGGCAGGATCAGACACAGACAGTTGGAGGGTTGTTACATTATCACAAAACAAGGCTCGAACAACCATCCTAACCAGCAGCACACTTACAAATCATTTCTGGGGATACATTTGCCCCAAAAACTCCACAACTCAACAGCCAACATCCTTTTCATGTGATTCCACGTATGCGTGCGTCAGTTGGGTTGTCCAGGCAAACATGTTCGTCATAGCTAAAATGAAAATAACCGTGTGTATAAGCGAACCTGCATCTCACTAATGAAAAAATAAAGCCTTTCTGTGTCAAATACAGTCATGCATACAGTAAGTTATCTGCAAATCTCATACTTTAGTCACTTTTATGAAGTGTAATGCAATGCAATAATTATTATCATCAAATATTATCATTATTTCACTAATATCCACAATTAAATTACTCATTGACACAATTTCTTCATCAAATCCTTTTGATGAAATAAATAAAGGGACTCATTTCAAACGAGCATCTGTTACTAATGTAAACAACTATATATACAACTGTATATATGCCTGCTAGAATTAAAATCTGATGTTTCTTGTCTTTTTTCTCTCTTTCCAAACCTTTATTAAAATCAAATTTTTCTCTTTTCCTTTTTTTAAATGGACTAATGTAGACTTTCTACTGGAGGATGACCACATCGAGCCCCTCTGAGGGTTTTTTGCACCTCTCCATTCCATCTTTTGTTGCTTGTGTGTGTTAATTTGTATTATTTGTGTTTGTGTAAACCAATAAAAAAACTAAAACAAAACAGAAACAAAGAATATGATTAAAGGTTCAAATAATAGTGCAATTAGTATTTGGACAATGTTTAATTGTACTGATCAAATTGTCCTCAATTTTGAGTGTTCTCTTATTTCTAATAGACAAATAGTCTTATGTGATTAGTTTAATAGTCCAAGTTAAAACTTCAATTTTAAGTTTCTTCTTCAAATGTCAGGGAAATTTGTCATTAGAGAACATCCCTTCTTGAGGAAAAGTTCTACTTTTGTTTTAGTAATATAGGAGACACTTAATTCTTGGCAGCCATTATGGTTTTGTCATTGTTGCATTGCATTTTTTACTATGCAACCATCGTCTTGAATCAATAAAATCTCAAGGAATCTGAATCTGAAAGAATGTCACTCTGTCCTGGAATCTCAAAACAGAACCAGAGGACAACAAAACAAACAGTTTTCCTGATGTACAGTCAATAAATCTGAGTGGATGTACACCTTAGCTTGTCATCACATGCAGCAAGTGTGACTAGGAGCAGCTGAATTAAATAAACAGGCCCACACGCCTCTTTCAACATTATGTTCTAAAAGAAAGCCAAACAAAGTCAAAGCGCATGCAAGCTCCTTTCGCCACTGGGGTTTGGCCTGTTTCTTTGTCGCTGGCTGGTTAAATATGCAGGAAGGTCTCTGATAGGTTACCTGAGCTGCCGGAGTATCGTTACAGCCCTGCATTGTCCGGATCAGGGCAGGAGAGACACATACGCATACTGTATTAAAGGGTTAAGTTTCCACAGACGTGGGCAGCGGACTCACAATGCTCGCGCACACACAAGCACACACTCATTATTTTCCAAATTTTCCAGTTATCTGGAGACGTATTCAATCACGCCCATTTAGAAGCTGTCCTTAACTCTGACTGACAAATAAATACACTTCCATTTTCTCATTGCCTCACTCACAGTGCCCCCTCTGTTTGCTGACTGCTCCCCTCTCGGTCCCATCCTGATGTGAATTGCTTTAAGAGACAAGTGTCGGTGAGATGAAGCTGCTCCTCAGGTCTGGGACACAGCAGTCTGTCTCCGGGGGAGTGGACTACTGTACCAATCACTGTCATTCATGATGAAACCCACCAGGCACACACACACACACGAACATGTATATGGGGAGGGATATGATGGGCTAGTAACAGGAAATCTTGGGCTCTTGAGGAATTTTAAATGAGACTTCGAAACAGACCGCTGAAGGGATATGAAGTAATAATTAAAGGTGGATAGAAGGAATGAGGTGAGAAGGGAGATCCTGTGAGAACGGCTGCGCTTTCTGGCCGAATGACTGACGGACAGTAAAGGAATGCAGGACCATGGCTGGCTTCAAGCGCACTCAATATCTGTACTCATCCTCTGGTTTGCCCACTTAGTCTGGGAAACCCTAGCCTCTCCTAAGCGGGGAGGGGGAAATGCCACTTCAATAGCAGGAAAAAAAACTCCTTGAGACCGGAGATGAGAGTCGAGCAATCAGCACTGACAGCATACGTGTTTGTGTGTATCTGTGTGTGTGTGTGCTCTGCAATACCCTATGAGAAGTGTAAAAGAAGACTACTGAGGACAGTGATTTGCCCAGTGTCAGGAGCGTTATAGTCAATCATGTATAATTCCCTTGTCACGCACCCACGTTAATGTATAAACATCAGTGTTATACTAACAGATGTACACACCACCTGCCCACTCAAGGCCATCACTTTCATTTCAGCTTTGGCTGAGTCATTTACTGGCTCGAGCAAATACAAGTATAGTCTGCAAAATAACTTTATATGTAAACCTTTAGCTCTCAAACTGGCATCCAGACCCGAACAGTGTATTCAGAGAGGGTTATAGCTCTGAAACATTTTGACGTGAAAGATTTTGTTTTAAGGCATAAATTCATACATTTGATTCATACATCTGCAGCTCTTTCTTCAGTTCAGTTCTTTATTAATACTCATATCAGCTCTTTTTCATTATGGAGTAATCGCTTTTTAAAAAATATATAGGAGAATTTCAGAGCAGGAATAGAAGAGGATGTTTTAAATAGATCTACAATTTTTGTAGAGCAGCAACATATTTACAACATTATAATCACTATAAACTTAACGGGTTAAAAATTTGTAGCAATTTACATGTATTAATCACTTTATTTACTGTCAATATGTGAGCAGATTGTAAAAAAAACAAAAGAAAATAACCTGTCTCTCCGGATTGTCTATGCAAGCCTGTGGATGTTTTGTTTAATGCTGCTGGAATGTGGATTTCTTTGTGAAGGACTCTGATCGGATTTTCCGCGGCTGTCTTGAGTGCCTCGTCTCAGTGCAACAGTAGCTAATGTTAGTTTAGAAACGGAGTCCGCTAACATTAATTAAAGAGCGGCTTCCAGCACAAACACAGAGGCTCTACAGAGCCCCTTTAATAGTAGCTCAATTGAAACAAAGCTAAAATGTCAATACAGCTGTTGCCTTTTCTACGCTATGTGTGGTTGTGTGTGTTCTTTAGGTACCATGCACAACTTTTGAAAATGGAAATGCAAAAATAAGCATTTTAATGTGTAAAGAACTGAAGTGAACTGAACCGGACTGCTTCGTGAAAACAAGGCTTCACTGACAATGGGAAAAAATTCAACATCTCGTGACATCTAATAAGCTTCGTGACCTTTAACTGACCCTGCCTTACACCCACACACACAAACGTAGACCTCCACATAATGCACTGTATTCATTTTGCTCAGTGTGGTTTGAAAGTTTAGCACCTTAAAACTGATATTGGCTGTATGACTGCCTGATTAATGTTGGCAAACTTTAGCCATCTATGTTACAGTGCATTATGGTTAATAGTTTACCTCAGCTGCACATAGTTAAAAAATAGCTAGCCACCATTGGTCATTATTTTCAGCAAATCAGATGACTAAAATTTTCCCCTGACACTGGTCTGCTGCAGCCACCAAAGTTTGTCATAAAATGTGAATGAAAGAGAGGTGAAATTTGTAAGTTAAATCATAGATTCCTGGTGGTGACGTGATTCCTGGTCTTGCTTCAAAGTTACACCTATGACAACAGGACACACATGCACACACACCCATTTCTCTAGGACACACAAACAAAAACATATACACACACAAAACCACCCACTGAAAACCAATTCCTTTAAGTATGATGTATTCAGCTAACTGCGAGGGCCAAAATTCCTTGCACATGTATGGACAATTAGGCCTAATTTTGGCCTAAATTGCTTCCTGTAATGATGAGTGGACATAGTTAGTGGGCCGCTCTCAGCTGCCCAACACAAAGGGATCTAAAGTATCAGTTCCAAGTCCAGAAAAATGCTAAATGCTCTCCGATCTCCACCCACCTCCCACAAATGCACACCTCCATCTCTCCACATACAACCCGCCCCCGTCCCTGACAGCAGTGATAAAATCATTAGAACCGCAGTGCTGAGAAAAACTTCAGAGATGAAGAAGAAAAAGCTGCCAGCTTTCTCCAGCCTTCTGACTGACTGACCCTCCTACACGTTCAAGCCCACTGGTGGAATAAAGGAGCCACACGCATCGACATTTTTTCCACCCACGTCAGTGTCCAAGAGGGAAACAGAAAGAGAAAGAAAGCAAGGCAGAAGAAGGCAGGATTGTGTACACTTGAGTATTACATTTGAGGTCCCAGCAGGTGTGTTTGTGTCATCTCTCAACTGTCCGTGCATGCAAACAAAGGCTATTTTTTCCAAGACCACTGCACAATGTCACTGTAAATGTGCCAGTGTTAGCCAGACAGCTAATGGTCTCTGTTGTGCCTGGACTACGAAACTCCAAAGCAAAGGACTGAAAGCCAAAAAAAGAAGTATAACAGGAGACGTACAAACCAAAATGGACAACACTGAAAGCTAAAAACAGCCTTCACATATTTTAGCCCATCCAAATATTATCGTTGCAGTAATCAGCAGACATCTTCATTAATCTGAGGCTGTGTGTATTGATGGGGCTCAGTGCATCATGGTGAATGTTTGCATCTGTGTAGGTGGATTTGTCCGTATGTCTGGTGTGCGTGACTGTTATGTACTGACCTCTGTCTGCAGCGTATTGGCGCGCTGCTCTTTGGCGCTGAGCGACTCCTTTAGCACCTCGATGTGTTGCTTGCAGTCCGAGTTCTGATTGGTCAGCGTTTCCAGTTTGGTCTGCAGGGCCTGCATGTCTGCCTCCTTCCTGTTCAGCTCCTGCTTCTGCTGCTCTATCTGACAATCACAGAAACACAAGCAGACATTTGTTATGAAAACCTTTTAGTCATCATTGAATGAACTGATATACTCTCAGATAACTTTGAGGTAAGGTCGCAAAGCGAGAAAAAGTTGATTTTTTTGTTCAAGCAAACATACATGCACACACACAAACCAAGCATGCTTCCTGCAAATGTGTTGCTGTGTTATATTACTGGATCAGACCAAGCATTGTGAAAGCACACATTCCTTTGAATGAAACAATAGACCTAAACATGCTGTTTAATACAGAAATGGGCAATATGAACAAATCACATCACAAAACTGTAAATTGTTCATGCTACTAAGTCAAATTATATTATAAAATATACCTTAAAAACATCTTTAAACGAAAACTGAAAAAAATCTAATTTTGAGACACATTTCATTAAATGTGCAATATGTAAGAATTTTAGCTTATACCAGGCAGCATATTACCAGAGAAACCACTAAATGCTGCTAACTGAAGCTGCCTTTAGCTAAATAGCTCAGTTAGCTGTGCAGCTAGTGGTTCAGACTGGGAGCACAGCAGCTCTGGAGCAGGATGGGCCACGGTTCGCTGGTAAGCATGCTAACTTTGCACTACAACACAGTAAATCATTTTTCATTCTCTGTTGATAATTTTAGTAATGTTTTGTATATTTTTAACTAACATTCTTACATATTGCACCTTTAAAACTGATTTTATTGTTTTTAATCTATCATTTACACATGAGCTTGTAAGCTTTAATATCTAATTATGTCAAGTGTATCATGACCCATTTATTTGGTGAGACGCTACAATACAATATTGAATTATCACCCAGCCCTACATTATCGGTCCTCACCCAGGGGACTCCCAGGCCTACTGTCTGCTTTATGTACACACTAAGCCAAACGGCCAGAGGCTGACAAACACATGCAGGCAGACAGAGTTATGGGGAGCAATATTACACTCACATAGCTGACAGATTACAGAATGTTTCAAGGAAGGCCATCAGAACAGGATAGAGAGCCACAAAGGAAATCAAATGCACTAACAGAGGGAGGTCTCTGTGCTGAGGCGAGCTTTGTGCAGAAGATTGTCATCTGTCTACTGGTGCCAAAAATGCACAAAGCTGATTCGGAGAAGAGATTTCTCTAATTGTGTGAGCAGTATTCAACTCATAACAGGGGACTGGACCAGAGCATGGCCAATCAGCCCTCACTCAAAGAAGGAAAAAAGCCCAAGAGAGCAGGGATGGAGGGGGCTGAATAATAGGAGACAAGGGGGGGCAAAAGGTGAGGCTGGAGACTGTAACCCCTTTACAACTGGACAAAAAAAAACAACTAACATCTGGCTTTTTTTATTCGGTGGGAAAGGGTACAATCGGCTTTAGTTGTGAGGTTAACTGACTCTGTGTGGACATACTAATTTTCACTATGATACGTGCTGGAGTTCTAGATTATGGTGCACAATTATTTTTCCATCCGTCTTCTTCCGTTCAAGAGGAGCTCGAACATCATTTAGTCGGTGTTGAGTTTGAAAGACAGACTGAAGATACAAACAACTGTAACACTGTCACTGGCCTCAATGCTGCTTTCAACTGTTCCCTGTTTTCTTCTGGCGTGTTCGTGATGTTGAATGTGCCACAAACAAAAAAATAAAAATAAAAATAAAAATAAAAATAATACAAAGGTAAAACTCCAATTCAAAAACATGCCAATTTGTAGTGCAAAAATATTATATGTGAGACGTGATTGGAGAGGTGAGACTGGTGAGAGGATATAAGACAGGGAGAAAAAACAAGTCCGAAAATGGGTAAATATGACGAAGTGATAGAGAATTAGATCATATCAGGAATTCAAAGAATAACAAGCGAAATAATGGGAGATGAGAGAGACTGATGAGAGTGGTACTTCTGCTTGTTCTGTAATCCAGGGCTGTTGGGTGGGGAGATGGAAGTTGGGAGCTGTTCTGATGGAAGACACAATCGGGGACAAGGTCTGCTCCTACAGAGACACAAAGACAAGTGAGACAGCAAGCCACTACACTACAGCACACAGCCAGCTGACAGTGTCCCAGCTGGCTGTGTGCTCGTCCACACTCCTCCTCACTTATCCACACTCCTCAACCACACAGCTGAAGCTTCAGAGTGTTCAACTTTGTGAGGTTTGGCTACAAATGACTTGCTGGATAAATAAATTCACCCGTGCTAATGCCCAATTATCGCACTTGAATACATTTTTATGTTCTTTGAAGCCAATTTCGAGTAAACCAAAGCCCAGAGAGGAAACCAGAGAGGGCAGGGATGCTGTCCTCGCTGGCTTCTCTTATCGCAGTCTCACCTCAACACCGGTCGCCACCGCTGCTGAAAGACCAGGACCCCAAACACTTCAAGGATATAGAATGAATCTGTGCATATCCGTGTGCGTGGTGTCTCTCTGTGTAACGCAGGAAGATGAGACATGGGAGAGCGAGGCCAGGGCCGTCGCTGTGATGCATATCGTCCCAGGTCATTTGGGTGAGGAGAGAGCTCTTTCCTCTGTCGTTGTAAGCTCACATTCATCTGTCAGGGCCCCATTCATAAAAACATCTCTTTTATGATTGCATCAGGAACTTCCCAGATGCAATGACAAATGGACCCTACAAAGAGCACCATTAATGAAGCAAAGAGAAGCATTTTCACATGGAGAGCTACTTCAAGGACACTCAGCTAGAGACTCTGTGAAACCTGAGATGGCATTTTTTAACATGGCTCCTGTACGTCATGTTCGCGTGCATGTCCGTCCATGCACTGCTGGCGTCCTGATGAATAAAACCAGAATACAACATGGGATATTGAAGTCTTAGTCAGGCCTTTCCAAAGACCTTCCTGCCAGCTCATGGTAGGAGAGTAAACAGACACGATGCGCCGTAAGCTGATAGGCCCGAGCTTGCTCTCTCAGACCAGTCACTGATAGGGGAGCTGCACAGTGCTTGTTCAAAGAAACGCACACAAGCTTTCAACAGAAAATGAGAGGAAAAAACAAACCATAACCTCTCTCTAAATATGCAAAAACAAACTCTCTAAATATGAAAAAACAAATACATCTCTAAGCATAGAGGTTCTTGCAACACCAGAGGCTAAGAGCCGCGATAGAGCAGCCAGAAGACACGACATACTGTAACATGCAGCATGCACACAACAGGTTCTCAAGCAGTTATAACTGATGCATCTACAAACATGCATCCACGTTCATGCAGTGTGAGGTCGCCTTGGGTGGCGTGCACAGTCATTCTACCTTAGTCTTCATGAATTTAGAATGGCTCTTGTAGACCTCCACCTGCTTGAGCTCATCATGCCTGTCGTCAGGGTGCAGAAGGCCGCTGGTCTTTAACATCTGGACCTCATCCTCTAAGTCTCTGATGTTCCTCTCCAGGGAAGAGATCTTGGTGTCCTGCACCGGCAACAGTGGGCAGGCAAAGAGTCAGCAGAGATCTGACTTTGGAGATTTGGCTCTGGATTTTGGTAAAGGCTATTCTGTCTCACTGTCTGTTCAGACAATAATCTATTTTTCTATCAACTCACCTCCCTGGAATGTTAAACTCACTCAAAAAGAAATTAAAAAAGAATAAAACCACAGGTATACAACCCGAAAATATCAATAATCATGCAAGTACATCATCTTCATCAACTAACCTGAACTGCTTCAAGTGCTACAATTAGACACAATAAGAGATAAAGAAAAGAGTTGATCTGTTTTTAGTATTCATGGGGCAAATTACACTCTGAATACACTGAATCTTCCGTTTCTGACTAAAGATGTGCAGAGTTTCTGCTGTCCTTTAGCATCATTCCAAAATGTGCTAATGCAGGGAGGGCTAAAATCTGCCTCCATAGAGGGTGGGGACAGTGATATCTTTTAAAATCAGGGCTAACTGCAAAGCACATTTTCAGTACAGCTGCAACAATAAATCGATTAGTTAACAGAAAAATGTAATTCTAACTATTTGGTAATTGATTAATTGTTTCATTTTTTTCAAACATAAATGTAAAACATTTACTAGTTCAAGCTTCCTAAATGTAATGATTTGCTGCTTTTCTTTGCCTTTTATGAAAATCATCATAGTAAATGAAGAGTCTTTGGGTCTTGTAAAAAGGTGTAATTTGAAGATTTTTTCGCACTTTCGGCACTGGGAAAGTATGATGAGTATTTTTTTCAAAATATCTGGACAGTTTAAGGACTAAAAAAGTAACTAATAGATCCTGAAAGAAATTGACTAATTAATCAATAATGAAAATAGTTGCTGATTGTGGCCTGATTGCAGCTGTTTGTTCACATGAAAAGTAAAAGATATAGCTTGCACATAATGAGAAAAGAGGGCTTAAGGAATAAGTTCAAAGGCTTGCTCCTTTGTCATCTCCGCACAGCTGGTGAGTGAATGTGGG
The DNA here is from genome assembly GCA_039737535.1 of Lagodon rhomboides. Classification (NCBI taxonomy): domain Eukaryota; kingdom Metazoa; phylum Chordata; class Actinopteri; order Spariformes; family Sparidae; genus Lagodon; species Lagodon rhomboides. Next base: position 19,122,120 of record CM077792.1, on the reverse strand, counting down.
ATGGTCGGTTTTAAAAGGTTACAGAAATCATCAGACACATCCTCCATAATTTGGACATCAGAAAGGTTTCCAAAGTGGACCATCTGAACAAGCAGTTCTGATGAAGCGTACCAGCAGCCTGAAAAGTATTTTGCTAAAATACCAAAATACTTTAACAGTTGTGTGCAGCCAAGATGTTTTCCTTTGCCTGTATCTATGAGGGAATGGAAGGGACTGTCATGGACAGGTCCTGAGGTTGTTTAGCTGCATGGGTTAAGACATACGTTAAATGCTAAACCTTGGAAGACACGGGAAAGGTAATTGAATAAATGGAAACAGATTGCATGATGCCATCAGCACAAACCACAGGCAACATAGAAGCATCTGACCTCTATTACATCCTGTGACATCAGCCCTGCCTTGCTCACTCACGGTGCAGAGTATACCATCCTAAACACACAAACAGGCGTGGACCGAGCAAACAGGAGGGTACGTATAACACACCGACACACACAGACTACATTATTCAATCATTTCCTCTGCTTCACATTGATCTCTGTAGTATAACTTATACTTGATCTCTAATATACGATTGCTATCTGTTTCTGCTCCAGAGCACAGAGAGAAAAAACATCACCCAGAGGTAGAGAAACAAGGCAAACCCAAAGAAAACACAGAGGGGAATATCAAAAACAACACTGAGTCGAATGGGAATACATGGAGGAAAAGCGGGGCCTCATAACCTCTGAAATATGAATGTGATGGTGCTGCAATCCAACTCAGGAAGAATTTATTATCTGGATAGAGAGAAACAAAAATTCTGTATATTTGTAGCCCGTGTTGAGTTGACAGAAGGATCGAGAGGTGAGCACTCGTTACTGTACCTGCCAGATAACGTCAGGATCAAAACAGAAAGGAGGGTTGGTGTTCTGTAATCACAAAACGTAAATAAAAGCCGCTTAGAAAAAATCAAAAGACTAACAGTGATAGACATGACACACTCATCCACAGTTGTCATCAATACTCAACAGCATTAACAGAGGACGGTTTTTTTTCTCATCTTAAGCAACAACATCAACAGAGGAAGACCGCTCCGCTCCATATGTCAAGGCCTTCTGGCAACGCTTGGTTTGCCTTTTCTGATTAATGCAGTCAAGATTTAATTGGGCCTCTGTCATGCATTTACAACTCTGTGGGCATCCCGGCCCAGCACATGTGCAGTTTGTTAATAGGCAGACAAATCACAAAGTATGTGTGAAAAATAACTGTGGTTTTGCTGTAAAGGAACCACTTTTGGAACAAGCGTTCGCTCAATGAAATGCTGAATGTGTCTGTGAGGGTGTGTGGGTGGGTGGGTGTGCATGGAGACACATGTGGCGTCAACTGCATTTTTCACAGCTCGAGCTACTTCAAAGGCCTGAGATGAGAGTGAAAGCTTCCATATGTGACATTTGAAACAAATTGAATAAGTGTTCTGCTCTGCATGGGCCAATAATGGCCTTTTCTCGGGCATGGCCGCCGTACCGACACGAGGCAGCATCAAGACAATGTTTCAAAGATTGTTGGTGACTGTAAGTTTGTGTCTGCATGAACAGGCGAGCCAGAGCCAAATCTACCACTGCTCACATTACAGCGAAGCTCATCAATAATTGATGTTTTGTTGGTATGAAGCTGACCTCAAACTAAACTGGACTACATGCCGCAGCTAGATACGAAATTAACTCGTGAACATGTTTTCCACAGCTGATGCTGTAAACAGTAACTGAGACTATAACAGCCATACACACTCCTCATGTAACGCATTATCATTTCCACGTCGATCTGCCGTACGTCCTACCTTCATTTCAATGACAGTCTGCAGGGCCCTAGTCTTGGCCGGATCAGCCTGGAGCTGGTTCCGGCGATGAAGCTCCTGTGGAGGGACGCGGTAAAAATAAGCCTGGCGGCTCATCATCTTTAGCACTTTCCAACACCCACAGCTTTAGATAAGATGCACTGATGCGTCTGACCAGTCCCAGTCTCTAGGTCTTTTCTTTTAGATGTTATCTTCTACTGTGCATCCTTAAAAATTCTTGTTTTGCAAAAAAGAAAAAAACTTTCCTCTTATCTTTAAGCTTGTCCCTGTTGGATGCTCTCCGGAGGACTTCTTCCCGTCTCTAACAGCAGATGCCGGTGTCTGTTTTCTCCGCTCTCTCTCTTTCTGTCTTTCAGTCTCTATTCGTTTGCAGGAAGGACGCACGCTCAGCTATAGGTGTCATGTGAGTCCGTCTCCATCACTCTCTAAGTCTCTATCTTTCTGCTTCTCACTTGTTGTCTCTGTCTCTCTCGCAGATGTCTCTGGCACACTCAAGCTCTTGCTTAGCAACACGTTCTGCCAGCACATGCGCTACACTTCTTCTATCAATAATTAATGGTAGCTCTGACCTACAACTATGCCCACACAGAAGCAAACACACGTTCAAGCTAATGGACACACACACAGAAACACACATACGGATGCACAGGAAGGCAACAGGCTTTTTGAGCATAACAAAAAAATCGGGATTATGGAAGAAATAACTAATTTTCAACATCTAACATAAATTTCAGTTTACAAAAGCCTCAAAAATGACAATAGAGCTAACTCAACACCTCTCTGAAAGAGTGTCAAAAAGAATAAAGGCTTCACTCAAACAATTGAGTGAAGCCTGGCAGCCAGTTTAACAGCTACTTCATTCACATGTGAGTCACTGCAACATCCATCCAACACAAAACAACCGTCATTGTTGCAGCCTGGCTTTAATCAGCCTCACACCACCCAACGTCCACCTGCAGGCTCTGACTCTTCTCTCAGTGGGAGGGTGTCTGATATCACAACAGCTATCACATATCTGTTCATGCATGCGCCTGTGTGAGCTCGGAGGTGCCAAACATTAACTTCACTGCTGTGTTGTACTGTAATGTAGAAATAACGCTTTCATTATTCATCTGAGCTGCACATTCTGAATGTTTTTTAAACTAGTATTAAACCAAGTAAGTTCCGCTAATAGCAAAGCTCTCTCTATCACAAACGCCCTGTTCACACCCGGAAGTCGCCCAGCCCCGCCACTTACTGATCTGCTGAGCACCAAGCAGCTCTACTGGAGCAGCTGGGGGTTAAAGGGCACCTCAGCGGTGGCAAGTTCTGCTCTGTCAATCCCCACACACATTTATCTTCACTGAACCGTGGGCTCATCAAAGCTTTAGGCCACCAGTCACATATTCACAGAGGATCTCTTGCAACAATTGCATTGAATTGCACACTGCTAAAGTGAATAAATGTTGTGCTTAAAGTAACCATAGACAAAGTTGCAGGTGCCAGAATAAACACATCTAAACATCTGCACAGTAGGTGAGAAAAGTGAGGGCTGTCTGCTGCTGCTCTCTGATTATGTTATAGGCAGCAGAGAGGAGAAAAAACTGCACAGGGAATGGACACGCATACAAGCACACACGGACTAATAACTAATATCATGTATGTATAAGTATATAATGTAGCACCTCTGATGAAAAAAAAGTGGCTTGAGGGACAGTGAAAAATGAGGGAAACAACCTCTTTCACCAGTGGGACTGGCACATAATGCAAAGGTGCAGATGGATTAAAGGACAAGGAAACTGCAGTACAATCAAAGCCAGAACAATTAGAAAAAATGACAGACAGTGGGTAAAGAAAAGCCATCAAAATCAGACAGACACCGTGTGAAGATGTGGCATTTATGTAAAGGCAGCTCATCAGTCAGTCACACAAAAAGATTATCATTTATCAAAAACCTCATTGCATTAATAGTTTGTGAAAGTACCAATTGTCATCCCTACAGTATTGTCGTAAATGTATATTGAGGTATTTGGCGAAAAATATTCTGATATTTGCTTTTTTTTGCCGGTCTGAGCTTTAACGAAGTGCTTCTGAGGAAATTTCTAAATTTTGAGATGTATACTGTGTATCGTAATGAAGCCAAACACTTGTGATATAAGGGGAAAGCCATATCACCAGTTTTCCCAGTGAGTTGAAAGGAGATCAGACAAGGGCCTTATCCTCTTCAGTTGTGGATAAGGAGGGATTACAGCTGTCACAGCAAGCCTCCCACAGACGGGCATGCCCACCGCTGCCACACTCCTAATCTTCTTCTGACCATATGTGTGTTAATGTGTCACGGGGAAAGTGTGCCTGTCTTTTTGTCTCCTTGGGCACATTCAAGTGTTAATTCATCCCATGGAGAGAGTGTGTGTATTGACTTCTTATCAACAAATGGTGAGAGTACAGTTAAGAGTACAATGGGGGAAATTAAGTCACGCAAGAGAGCATGTCGTCAAAGAATGTCTCCTCTGCTCCACATGTGTCAGAGGACCGAGCATATGGAATGAATAGGATCAAACGTAACACCAGAGCAATAAGTGCCGGCATCCTGAATGAAGGATACGGTCAAAAGGTTCAATTCTAGCCTGAAGGCAATGGTGTCATATATGCCATGCACAGACTAGAACATGCACAGATCACACACACACATTCATCAATCACATTCCCATCCCTTCTCCATCAGTGAGAGAAAAAGGAAACAGATTTGCTTGCCACAAATGTGTCCTCCTATCAGCTCGATGGCTTTCGAAAGAGCCGTTTGAAAAAGACAAAGGGAAAAATTAGAGGGAGAGCCTTGCAGAGGAATTGGGAGGGGGGTGAGGAGAGGGTTTGAGGGGTGTAATTTTGTCCCGATAAAGTTTTCCGCTCGAACATTCTGGGAGATCAACAGAGCGTGGCGAGTGTGCGGGGTGTGGTGGAGAGAAGGGAGCATTGGGAGTGTTCGCTGATGGTATTTACAGTGGTCCTCTAATGTTAGTTGAGAGGGGCTTCATTAGCGGAGGCTGAAAGTAGCCAATCAAGATCCTAAAAAAAAAGTCCCACCTGGGACAGGCTTTTCACCAATTAACCTTAACACAAGACAGAGCACATCAGCCTGGGGAGAAAGAAAAAAGAAAGAGAGAGTTGGGAAATGATGACGGACAGACAGATATAGAAAAGCAGATAAGAAAGGAGAGAGGAGAAAACATCGAAATGTCTCAGCTGATGGCATTAGAATATGAGCGGAAAGAAAAAGCAGGAAAAGAGACTCCAATAAAGACGGATTTGCTGACATGAACTTTAAAAAAGTTTTAAAAAGCTACATTTCTGATGTTCCGTCGCTGTTAAAAAGAGGATGTGGAGGCTCGGCAGAGAGGGCCGGCCAAAAACCGCAGCAGGACTTCTCAAGTCAGTCATACTATAGGAAAAAAAAGGGGGAGCCACAAGTGCTTTGCCCTTAGGGTCTCAACACTAGACCAAATCCACAAACTCAGTCATATTGATCGAATACTGAGAGAGAGACGTCATGTCCGGAGGCCCTTAGGACCATCTGAAATCCGCAGCAAGATATGTACAGTATGAAAGTAGATATGCCATCTCCAAGTACTAATCTCACAGTGAGAGTGTGCATGTGTGTGTGCACGCCCTTGGCAGCAGGTCAGAACTGGGCAGGAGCAGACCAGTGGTGCGGCTGTTATTATTGGGTCTGCAGGGACCTGGCGGCTGGGGAGAGCCGATTAGGCCCAGATTTATGCCTCTCAGCATGAGTGTGTGTGTGTGTGTGTGTGTGTGTGTGTGTGTGTGTGTGCACAAAACTTTGCTCACAGTTAGTGCAAGGAACCGCCATAGACGTTAAATTCTAATAGAACACTGCCGCTTTGTGGACGTTATTAGCACTGCAAACGTTACATTGGCCAGTAAACATTATGAGGAAAAAAATAACTAAAAAAAACAACTTAATATGTGTCTGTCAAGGGTGGCTATTTTATCTCAAGCGCAAAGAATAGGCTGACATAAGATGTGCCAGTGTTCTGTGTCAAGTCTCTGTGCAGCTAAGACAGTCTGAAAGCTGACAAAGCTGAACAGGAAACACAACTGAGAGCGCACCACTGCACACACACCATCTCCTGACAACACACATCAGCAGGTGAAGGAGTGATGGAGCTCCATATCCTGACATACTGCACACCAGATTTCCACACAGAAATAAAGACGGCCAGCTGGTTAAAGTAACTTCACATCTGGCCATGGTCTGTAAGTCCAGAGAGAGAAAAGGGGAAAGAGATTTCAGTCTCTGTGGACCCCTTCTCGGATTTGCACCATATAGGCCTACAGTGATGAAATGTGACTAAGCACATTTACCCAAGTACTGTGCTTGCTGTAAGTATGATTTTGAGGTGCAGTACCTGTACTTTACTTGAGTATTTCACTTCACAATATTTTAGAGGAAAATGTTAACATTTTTACGCCACTACATTTATTTGATAACTTTAGTTATGAGGTACTTTGCAGATTACAAGCTGCATTAGAGCCAAAGTGACATCAATTTATCTTATTATTAAAAAAGCACTGATTACAAAATAAGAAAAATGCTGCGTATTGGACCTGATAATCCGTCGTCTCTAAGTATACAGTATATTAATTTAGTTTTATTGCCAGAAAATTACTTTTGATACTCAAGTACATTTAATATCAAATACTTTAAGCTATTTGTAATGGTGACTTTCACTTTTACATGAGCATTATTTTAAAGGTGCAATATGTAAGAACAACCTTGAATTAAAGCCCATCAAATAGGGATAGCACATCACCAGAGTGACCGCTAACTGCTGCAAAATCCATCTTCTTATACATCGATGACTGTAACTACTGTTAGCTTGTTAGCTCAGTTAGCAGTGCAGCTAGCCAGACCACCAGGGAGAGTGTTGTTGTTTACACCACTAGCACAGGAGCTTTGTAGCACTGGGAGAAAGAGGTTTTCAGGTTGGGGCTAGCTGGTTAGTGTGCTAACTTCAGGAGGTGACTCTTCAACACAAGACATCTTTGACGTAACATCAAATCTTTTTCTCATTCTGTTGAAAATTTCAGTTTTTAATGTTTTGAACTGGAATTCTTACATATTGCACCTTTAACATAATATTTTTCACTTTTACTCAAGTATGGCTTGTGTACTTTACAACATTACAAGCCTATAGGTTAATTCATTTGCAAACCCATCTCCTAAAACATACTTACATAAAAAGAAAAGTTAAAATATAAACACAAATTTAAGGTGAACGTCTATACGAGGAATACAGAGAAAGTCCCCACGCCAACATTCAGCCATGTTGAAAGGATAAATAAAAAGCAGAGGTGAACTGAGAAGGGAGGCATTTATTATCCCAGCCCCAGCTAAACAAGCTGAGTCATTCAAAGGAGAGTAATGGGCGCAGTAATGAAAGGCAGTTGGGCTGGTTTCCTTTGCAGCTAATCAAAAGAACTAAGAGTAGTGCCCCCTAATAGAGGCAATAGCTGCACTTCCATCACTGACTCGCCTTCGCTAACCATGACAAGTGCAAGCGTAAGGCCAAATTACCACTTCGACACATAAACAAAGGTGAGAGGCATTCACAGGAAGCAGAGTGTTTCTTATGGTTAAATAAATGCATAGAAATCCTTCAATTAATATGCAATCAGGACAACATTTAATACTCAAATTCCCCGTCCAACTTGACTCTTCTTCACCTCAATGTTAATAAACTACACTGTTTAATCCCTTTTAATTGAATAATGGCTTTGTATGTGTCTGAATAATTGAAAAACACTTTTTTTTTAAACTGTTATGATTCTTATAATTCACTACTGGAGATTTATTCACTGCAGTTCAATACGTAAAAGTAGCTCAGTTATTAGGAACTATTTTGATACAGCTTGGTAAAATCACTATTAAAAAATAATTATCTATTTTAGCTTATATGATATAGACCATGCACAGTGTTAAACATAACTCTTACAATCTGATTTACATATAATCCAAACAATAAAAATACACCTGCAAATATCAATTTAAATAGCTTTCCAGTACATGAACACTGAGTCTGACACGGCCGACAAATCAATTTGTTTCACTTTAAGTCACTCTTTTAGTTTGGCTTAAAAACTGAAAAATTAGCAGCTACACTGCAGCTTCAGCTCGTCACGCGCACACACACACACACACACACACACACACACACACAGACTCCATCACCCCATCTCAACCTCTCTCAGAGGAGGCCAGAAGGAGACGAAGGAAAAAAAAACGAAAGAACAACACTCGCCTCTCTTTTCAATCAGGGCGGTCAGAGTGTTTTCCCTCATTAATCATACATTAATATTCAGACAAACACAGCCTGTTTTTCTACCTTAGAAAAACACTCCTTTCTCCCATCTCTCCCTCTCTCCCACCTCACCTCACCCCTCCTCCTCCATTACACCCAAAGTGTTAAGCTGTCAAACAGTTAAAAATAGCACAGCACACAGAGTGTGTGTGAACAGGTACTCACCTTTTACACACATAGCATGGTTGGGTCCCATACATTACACACGGACACACACACACACACAAATACACACATGTGGCTGCATTAGCATGGGGCTGAAGCACCCACGCTCCCCTCTGACAAAATCATCACAGTGACCGAACACCCGGCATGGGTGGATATCCCGTCAGCCACCGGGAGCCCAGCGAGGGAGTGTCCTTGCTAGAAACGCTAAGCCGACAGGCCCCAGATGTGTACGCATACTCATGTACAAACACACAAACACACACACGCAATCATTTTGACTGGACCAGCAGACGTGGAGGCAGACAGACAACACATAGCCAGAAAAACAAGAACATTATGAGACAAACAATAACAGAGGCTGCACAGACATGTAATGCACACACACAAACACACACACACACACAGACAGAGAGGTAGAGAAATTAAAGGCTAAGAAGATTTAGGAGTTAAAAATAAACAAGGCAGGAGTGAGGAGCACAGAGCAGCCTACTACTAGCCCTCCTGGCAGAGGCTATAGAGACACCTGTGCTTCACCATCGCTCACAGGAGGGCTCGTACCTTTACATTTGCAATCAATAAAGAGTCTCTGAGGAAGACAGAAAAACAGGAGAGAGTGAGGTATGAGCATATCAATAAAAAGCATCTTTTGTTGCATTTAGATTGAGAGTTTTTGATGGGCTGCGATTATTTTTAGCTACACTGCACGGCAAGCTCGCCGCATGCTACGTGCTGTTGAATTAAAGCCAAATGTTATGCGCAAGGCACAGACAAGTGGCATACGAGCAACTGCCATATCAGCATGTGCATACCCAGGAATACACAAGCACACACACACACACACACACACAAACCAACTGAGTCAGATTGTAAAACTGCATGGCTGAATACAGGCTTAGAGCTCTCCGTATGTTAATCTGGCCCATTGATAAGACCTGCTGAGCTGCTTTCTGTTCACACACTCGACATAATACACACACATGGGTACACACACATAAAACGCAGAAGTACAGCATGGAAAAATATATCACTTTAACCATTTATATGTATCATAATATCTGTTTGCTATAAAACATGAGATGCTATCCTCAAGCTTTTAAATGGTCTGGTCAAAGTGGAAGTCATATTCAGCGCTCAAACATTTTCTAACATAGTAATTGCTTTGTGTTATTAAAATGGCCAACACACTTGTGGTATTTAATTCACAAAACTAAAATTATATGCGACATTGTAGGTGAATGGTTTAGATATATAACCATTCACCCCATGGGAAGAAAAACCCACCTCTCTCACATGCATGTTCTCCAGCTGCGTTTCAGCCTCCTGCGCCGCCATGGCTATGATACCGGTCCGCTGTCCCCGACCCCAGTGTCCCTGAGCCTGACTTTGGCCTTGGCCCTGTAGCATCTCCAGCAGCCTCTGGATGCTCTCATCCCGGGCGCCCAGCGTCTGCTTCTGCGAGTCGATTCTCATCTCCATCTCCTCCATGGTCTTCCTCAGCAGGAACAGCTCCTTGGCCTGCCGCTCGTGCTCCGACTGCAGCCGGAAGAAATTCTCCTCTGATGGATCTACAGGAGGAGATGAGGAGAGGCCGTCACACCCAGGTACCTGGCAGGGGCTACAGGGCCGAAGTGAGCTAGAGCTGGGCGCTACCACTGGACCTTGGCTGGGGCTGTAGAGGGGCTGATTTGGGCTGTTCCTTGGCCCGGGCTGAAGGGTGTTGGCTGGGCTGACTCTCTGCGCAGCTACTGCAGTGTTAAGACCGTAACCGGGGCTGTGAATGATGATGTCAGCTTCCTGTTGCCTGGAGTTGTAGGTGTTGGATGGGCTGGCTCTCGGGCTGTTCTTCGGTCCAGGACTGTGCAGGTTGCTGGGGCTTTGTCTGGGGCTGTGGCCAGGGCTAAGCCCTCCTCTGTGGTCCTGGTCTGTATGGAGTTCTCGATAGGAGCCAGAGTTCCCTTGCCATCGCTGCTGCTGCTGCAAGCGACTGTTCATCTCCCTGTGAGCCCTCAGCTCCTCCTGAAGCTCCTGGACTGTCAACGGAAGCTGCTACAAAGACAGAGATTGAATAAATTCAGATACATTAAAAAAAAAAAATCAACACACTTTGATGGCAAACATATATACAAAAAAATATGATTAAAACAGACCTTGTTTCTTCTGATATCCCCAGGCTGCAGCAGAGTGTGATGTGTGACATAATAAAGAGAAACAAATGAATGAAAGCAAAAACAGAAAGCAGATAAAAAATAATTTATACCCTATATATCAAACCATTATGTCGATTACTTCAAGCTGTTGGGTGATGGTTACCTAATTTGGCCACCAGGGGGTGATATTTCTCTTCAAAACACAAGGAGAATGTATAGAGGGTACAGTAAGCCAAAGTGACTTGGGTTTGTTTGCAGGAGATGAGCGTCAACAGGGAGACGGACAGGATGAAAGGTGATGTTATTCCAAATAACACACAAACAAATCTGCAATTTATGAAAACAAAGACAATTACATTATCCAAATTTACAGATTACCTCAAACAGAATCAGAAAGACTTACTCACCAACTGTGCGAGTTTTATGAGGGCCATATTGTGACACTCAATAATCAATAATCAATTATTTATTGAGGACACAATTAATACATTTTCAACCCAGTAGACGGTTCAGTATCACGGTTTTGGTTTTTGGTCAGTTAATGTTCTATTTTTTTAGTTGTTTTATTTTGTTGTTCCTAGTGTTCTGGTTCCCCACATGTGCTCCTCCCCTGCCCGATATCCCACCCACACCTGTCTCACATCAGCCTTGTTATCTCTGCCCTGTTCCCAGAGTCTCTCCACCTGCACATCATCCCCTCGTTAGTTTAGTTTGCATTTAAACAAAATGCAAAAATAAGTATTAATTCATCCATCTGTAAGTACATTTTCCCAGACTTTTTCTTTGTTGTACCATCATATAGAACGGAACAATTTGAATGTCATGTGTCTTTTAAACCCATGACTTTTGAAAAACTCTTTACCTAAAAATAACTTTTATGGCTTTTAAGAATGTTTACCTGCACACTGTAAACAATGTAAAGATGGACTGATGAGGTTTACTACTGCAGTACTGGCTGGGTGCTGAGTGTTGCTGCGGACAATACATTTCCCTCAACATTCCTGCTTTTGGCGTATGACAAAGTGGAAAGTAATGCAAAATCCAATATGCTGCTTTACATTCAAAGCTCTCAGCTTTACTGACTGGAAAATGGAAATTCATTCTAAGCTTGAAACCATGGACACAGGGCCTTCTTGATGATTGACTGAGCACAGTAGAAAAGGCTGTAAGGAATTCAAACAAAAGGGAAAGAACGGAAACGCACAGCATCTGACTCGACACATAGCATGGGAGTGAGAGATTCATTTACACACGCACAGAGAGCACAAGTGAAATGACTAATCTTTGCCTCGGTGTGACGATATTACTAATTTTTCCTTGGATATTCTTACTCCTCTGCTTGAGTCCAGAGGGTGGGGAGCACCAAGGACGCAGAGTTGAGATGTAGGAGGAAGGCGAGGGTGAACACAGATAATCAATGCAACAAGCTAGCACTGAATATCAAGTCAGAGTGGGTGGACAGTCCTCCGCACAAACACACATACACACACACAGCCAAGACTGTAGACACAAATACATATGCACGTGCACACACACACATACACACACACACACACACACACACCAAACACGCAGATGGTCAGGGGACAAGCCTGGTCACTGCAGCTGAGAGAAAAGGTGACATTCCTTATGCTAATTAAAAAGTTCCCCTGTCAGACCGAACTCTTCCCAGAGTGTCTCGAAGGGCAAAAAAAAAAAAAAACAGGAGAAACAGATTTTTAAAAAAAGAGAAGGAAAGTGATAATGCGAAAAGCGAGATGGCGGATAGAGGTGATAAAGGAAGAGTGTGGTGACAGCCGATAAGAGGGAGAATAACATTTTCTGCATGAGATATCGCTTTTTATTTTTCCATTTTCAAAATAAACAAGGAATTGGGGGAAAGAAAGTGCTTTTATCTGATTTTATATGATAGGGCTGTGAGAAACTGTGAGATAGATTTGAGGTTAAAGTTAAGAGACAAAAAGAGTTGGGAGCAATTTAACGAGATATCAATGCCGTCGACAAAGCCACAGTCATTATGAGCTGGTGCTGAAGTAGCCCTGTGTGTGTGTGTGTGTGTGTGTGTCTATAAGAGAGAGGGATGGAGGGTGTGAGAGAAGACAGAAAGGGAGACATAAGACATGATAATGTTTTATAATCAATATTTTCCTAGCAAGTGTAGGTAAAGCAAGTTGACATACTTAGTCACAGCCTCATCAGAGGTGAATGAATGATACTAAAATTGGACACATCACAAGAGGGTGTGTCACATTGATTTTTTAAGAGTCACTTTTATTAATCTTGCTAGAAACCTTTAAGATGGCGTGACTGAGGATGCTGCGGAGGACTGATCAAGGACAACAAGTTCAGCATGAGGAATACGACAGGCCACATATGAGGGGAGGAGGACGCATCGCAACTTACACATTTATTGGTTTCCGTCACAGCCTTCTACAGTGGGCAAGCTTCTGTTCATTTTTCTCATGGTAGCTTTTCCGGTGCCACTATTCCCAAGATTTTTAAATGGCCAGTTTTAAATGAAGTTTAATAAAATCAAGTAATTCTGCTTCTAGTGTCCTATTCAATGTTGCTATTAGGGCTGCAACTAACAATTATTTTTACTGTAGATTAATCTGCAGATTATTTTCGCGATTACTCATTGTTTGGTCTATAAAATGTCAGAAAATGGCGCAAAATGTCGACCAGTGTTTCCCAAAGCCGAAAAATGACATCCTTATATGTCTTGTTTTTTCCACAACCCAAAGCTATTCAACTTACTGTCATAGAGGAGTAAAGAAACCAGATAATATTCACATTTACGAATCAGAGAATTGATTGATTATTTAAATAGCTGGTGAGAACTAATTGATTAATCAATGCAGCTCTAGTTAGTATTAAATACAAAAGGTACACCTATGCTTTCATTGTCAGCAGGTATGTAAGAGTTATGAGATCATAATAAGTATCAATAGATAGATCAAAATAAAAAAAAGGGTAAAAGTCAGTACTCAAGGGTGTATTGGGGTGGGAGAGACAAATGAGCCGACACATGACAACACAGTAATACACTAGTTGTATTGGTCTGTCGCTTGAAGGAGCAGAACAGAGACGAACAGATCCATCCATCACAGACAGAGCCATGTCAGGACAGGCCTACAGACACAGAGTCTCATAACATTGAGTGTCAATTTCATTAATTTCAGGGAATAACGCATGGATCTTGATGAAACAAATCAGGTGTATTTAGGCAGCTGGTATCAATGATGAGGATCCAAATAAAAAATCCAAATGTAGCTTTATTTGATATTGGATTTGGTTTGATTGAATCAAAAGGGGTTGGGCCTTTGCAGAGATATGTTCTCTACTGAGTGCCATTCTAGTTTATAATGTTTTTAATTTATATTAGTGCTAGATGCAGATCTTCATGCAAATTTAGCATACAATTCTGGTTGTTAAGGAGGCTTTTGTGAAACATTTCTGACTAAAACTCTATCAAGGAAGATTGTTAGTCTGTATTCATTTTCAAAGTTTCTGTTTTATCACCTTTGGTTTTAAAACCAGAAAAAAGGGAGTGTGCGTGTGTCACAGTGTCCTCACACCGCACGACAATGTGAGATAAAAAAAAAGATATAAATACAAATGCAGAGGTGTCTCCTTGGTTACAAAAGGGAGGAGTCCGACGGAATAACGCAGATATGATCAAAGTTTCTGCACGCTTGTGTGAGAGAGATGATGAGTATTAAACACATTCAACGGAGACTTCACAAACTACATAGTGTGTATGATCCCTACAAAGGATCAAAAACATATATCTTATGCAGATTTACATCCTTCTATTTCCCCACCAGACAATCACAGAAACACAGGGAATTTAAACGCCACACAGACAAATGGACATACAGACGGACAGTGTGAGACAGAAAATGAAAGACAATGACTGAACATAGAGATACTTTATCGCAACTATGCAGTGAGACAGTCAGATGGATAATGCCCCCGAAAATGAGTGGGACGGGACAGACTGGTCAATGTCCATTCAGGAGTAGCTGTGAGCATTTTTTACAATCTGGCTAACACACAGAATGGATGCCACCAGGGCCTGTTCCCATGGAAACACAGACAGCGCTGAGCCTGGCAAACATCTTTACAAATGAACTGCACAGGAGTCTCTCTATGCAACCTTGAAGACAGTAACAAAAGGTATGATGTGCGGAGAGAGATGGGCGCGTCAACACAAAAAGTCTCAAAGTGACGTGTGAGCGGACAAAGCAAAGAGTTTGGTTTCAAAATGAGATTTTTCCACCATCTGACGTCTTTTCTCATAAAGAGACTTACTGTTCGTCTTCAAAGTGGAAAGATTTGAACAAACTCTTCAATTTGTCATTTTTCTCACCTGCATATCCTCTTGGTTAGTTCTGATATGGTCCTTCAAAACCGAGGTCCTCACTCCCTCCTCCCGCCTTACCCCCTTGTCTCTTTTCACATCTGGGCTCCAGAAGTTCACGTTGTTCATGCTGGGCCCCGTCCTCCCGTCCCTCCCTCCGTCCAGTTCTCTCCTCAGGTTGTCATTCTCCCTCTGCAGATCCCTCAGCTGAACCTGAAGATCAGCCTCTCCCCGTCCAGCTGAATCCACTCCCTGTGGATGTCTCCCTGACTGGCGCCGCATACTGGAAGTCCCTGCAGGCTGCAGGGTTTGGTCTCCATAGGGGTCTGACGGGTGATGCAGCCCATAGGTGGTGATGTTTGGGCTGCTGCCCGTGGCTGTTGTCCGACCGGTGTAGGACGAGCGGCTGGTGCTCCTGCCCAGCGTCATGGTACCTTTAGGATACCCTCCAGAGGGTTCCAAGGACTCCCGCTCATTGGGGTACATGGTGCCTGAAGTGGCATATGCGGCACTCAAAGACTGGATGTTCTCCATAGACAGGGTTTTACCCCCTGGCGCTGTCGCTGAACCATAAGTTACTCCTTTGTTTGCTGCTGTGCCAGGTTTGTTCTTAGAACCTGGCCTCGACACCGACCCTTGACCTCCAGCCACTTTAGACGCTGGTGCAGGCCCGCCCCCTGACACAGAGCCTGGTTCTAGCCCCGAGCGGGAGCCTGGTGCTGAGCTTACAGCCTGTTTTCCTTTCCCCTGTTTGGGGGATTTGGAAAAGCGTGAATGAGATGTGCTGCCATCAGTGTGCCCACTACTCTTCGGGCCAGCAGACAGTTTGCTCTGCGCAGGCTTGGCTCTAATGTTAATAGGCATTTTTTTATATGGCAAAAGTCGACTTCTGAGCGGAAACCGTTAAGGTCTGGAATATTTTCATGTCTTTTTATGGCGCCAGAATGACTAACAAGGTTGAAAATAAAGGCCACCTCTTGGCCTCTCAGTTTTCACGTGTCCATCCTTGATTGTAAAGGGCTTGAGGCTGAGTCTTATTTAGTCCTATTAGAAGAAAGTGGCACACTGACTGTTTGCTAGAGGACACACAGGCCAGAGGTCTTGTGCTTTCAGCTACAGAGCAGGACATCATGGATTCTAGACAGGTGAGAGAGGGACAAACATTGAGAGAAAAACCAATCATATTTAAAAGGAAAAAAAGGCAGCTGAGGATCACCACAATGTTCATAGGGGTGGTTTTCACACCCATACCAAAGCAACTTCTTGGTTATTTTGTTAAGCCGAATCATTTTTTTCTTTACCCAATTTCAAGCTTCTCAAATGTCAAATGCTGTTTAAACAGAAGCATCTGTACAAGAATTTTGTCTAAATAAAACAAAAACGTCTAAAATGGACAGAGTTATGATTTAAATCCAGAAATATCTGGATACGTAACCAAGCCCTCGGGCTATCTAGCCCTACAAAGCTCATGCTAAACATCAGCACAACAATTAAGACTAGGGCTGCACAATTACTCGCAAAATGATCAAAATCATAATATGGCAATATGAGTGCAATATCCACAATGCAAGACGTTTAATTATTTGATGAAGCTGAAATTTATCACGAAATCGCACAGTAGTACAAATTTTGTTCTCTAGATATAAGAAAACATGTTTGTTTGGTAGAGACCCCAACAAATGTCACAAAACAGCCACCGTCACCTCCGTAAATGGTGAGAGAAAAGGGAGCAGCTTCACCACTTCAGCACCATGGACAGCATCAATCTACTGCCATAAGCATGGACTCTAATGCCTGTTTAGGTCTTAAGGAAACAGGAAAAATAATAGTGTAATTGGCCACTGCCATGGCAGATTGCTGAGGGGAATTGGAAGACCAGTCTTTATTATCTGCAGTCCCTTGGGGGAACTTACAAAACTCATTGTCAGACTTAATAAGGGCTGAAAACATACCGATACCTTAGGCTTCGACTAAAATTAGGCACAAGGAATTTAGGCTAAATCACAATTCTAAAGTACAGCATGATAACATTATGATTATTTTTGGTATAAATTTAGCATTATACTACATGTCTATGATACATTATTTCTGTTCAACTGTTGTCTTTGGAGGCATACATAAATATACATATAGATGTAAATATACATAAAGACAGTCCACAGGAAATCAAAGTAAGCACAACCGGGAGTCCGGGATGGACCAGATATTGGGGACTGTCTGCAAAGCAGAGGCAAATCCAAATCATAATCCCACCTCTAATCCAAGAGGATTGGATGCTGGGAGCCGGTGCATGGGATGCAACTAACCAAGAGATTGGTTAAGTCTGCTTGTCAGTCATAACATAGCTGTCAATCCCTTATCCATCATTGTTGGAGACAATGAATTTAGCCTTATGTGATAGCAATGGAGCCACCGGCCCTGTGATTAATAACTCTGGAGCATTGGCTGTGCAGTTACATCCCAAATGATGACGGCCAAAGTTAAAACAGCACAGACAGCTGTGTGTAAAAAAAAACAAACAAACAATGGAGCTGCACACATGTCATGTCAGCTCGCTACAATTAAATCTTTGGCTACAGATATCAGATGTCACTTGCATTAAGATGGAGGTTTCACGAGTCAGCGCGTCCGGTCAGTTCCGGTGGGCACGCGCCCATCTGTACACCTCCTTTTTTTTTAAGAACTAAAAAGGTCGATAAAACTAGCAAAGAAAGACAGAAAGGAGAAAATACAAATGTAGAGCCTATGTGACCAGTAGAAGACAGCTCCCAACATGTACCGGCCTCTGCACTTACTTCTGAGTTGGCAGCCAGCTGTTGCCGCGAAGAGAGAAAACTCGAGTCACCTCCCCAAACAAGCGACAGCGGGACCATTTGCGTGGTAACACTTGTCCATACGAGCCCCCTCCGTCTCTCAGCTCCACATGCCGCCAACCTGACGTCCAAACCGTGACCCCACACCGCCCCACATTTGACGGGCGGGCACGAGTAAAACGCTCTTTGTGCATGTGAGCGCACAGCCCCGAATAACTCTACTACGACCACGGCATGAAGGATTAGTTTCTTGCTCATATGCACACGGCTACATGAGTTCGAGCTAGTACCTTACATAATAATTAATCTGCCACACAAACTGAGAGCGCAGAGTTTCATTTGTTTCCTAAATGTTGCCGACATGACGCCACGAAATTCCAGGTGTGTGCACGCAACGACCGTTTGCCACGGGGCTTACCGGACAGGCGCCTCTCCATCACCGCGAAGTCCCGACCGACCCCTGTCCGACTTCGGCTCAGGCTCCATGATCTCATCGGCTCAGCTCTCTCATGATGACCTGTCCTGCCATCGGGTCCTCGTGGGCGCGCACTGCCGAGCTGGCGCGTGCGCGACCCACGCGGCATGATGGGGCAGCAGGAGCAGCCTGATGATTGGAGGGCATGATGTTGTTCATACACCTACATGAGCGTCAGTTGGCTATGGAAACCTATCTCTGCCTGTTAAAGACAGAAGATGAGATGGAAAAAAGTATTCCTTTGGTAAGTCATGAATATGAGATTAAAATCAGAAACATGAGACGCAAAGTCGACATAATGACATCAGAAAACTAAATTTTAAACAGAAAGTCAACATCATGATAGAAAAAGTCATAAGTATGAGATTAAAAGTCCAAATAATGAGATAAAAGAAAGTCAACATCATGATATAAAGTCATATATATGAGATGCAAAGTTGAGATAATGAGATAAAAAGTCCAAATTATTTAACACAAAGTCAACATTTTGATATAAAAAGTCATAAATATGAGTTGCAAAGTCCAAATAATGAGAAAAAGGCAAAAGTATTAAACACAAAGTGAACATTATGATAGAAAAAGTCATAAATATGAGATATTATATATAGAAATTCATAAATATGAGATGCAAAGTCGAAATAAAGAGATAAAAAGTAATCATTATGAAATAGTAAGTCAACATTATGATATAACAAGTCATAAGTATGAGATCAAAGTAAAAACTGTGGCATATACAATCCTAATAATGAGATTAAATGAATCATAATTATGAGATAAAAGTTCAACATTTATCTAATCAAATTACTTTTGACTTTTTATCTCATAATTTTTGTCTTTTTAATTGAAATTATTAAAAAACAAGTTTTTAAGGGTTTTAAGGGTCCTATCTGTAAAATAAATGAATACAAATGATGTTTGGGATTGTACGACAGGTCAGCCACCACCCCACTGCGTCAGTATTTGATGAGTTAGGAATGAGACTCAAAAATCTACTTTTCCTCACAAATAGGACCTTAAAAAATTAATTGTGATATAAAGGTAATAATAATAATAATGAGAATAAATTAATCATAATATAAGATATAAATTCATAATTTATCAAATTAATTTAGACTTTCTATTGCAGTATTTTGACATTTTTCCTCATAATTGTGACTTTTCATCTCGTGATTTCAACGCTGTTTCCAATCTTTTGACTTTTTAATTTAGATGATAATCATGATTTTTTTCTTATAATTTTTGATTTTTCATGTCATAATTATGAACCACCATATTTTTCTTTGATAAAGGCTAATTGAGTTTATCATGTCAGATGTAGAGACAATATAACCAATCTAAAATTACATCACATGGTTGTATAAAGCCGCAACTTCTCTCAAAACTGCTGAAAAATGGTGGACCTGGGCGGGGGCTCGCTGTAGCTCTCTGAGAGATTTATGAAAGGACTGCAGGTGTTCAGTTCTCATTCACTCAATACAGCTCACCCTGAAAACGAGTAAGAATGACTATTTTTGTGTTGGAGGTTTCACTCTCAGAAAAGACGTGCTGTTTCTCGGATGGAATTCACAAGCAGCGAGACAGTAAATGAAATTGGGATTTCAGCCCACAGTCTAAAATAGGTGTACAGCGCAGCAAGCTGCATCGCCCACGCAGCTGGTCTGGTTGTTGCATGATTCCTTTATTTCTTTCAACATATCTCCTTGTCCTTTTGTCATTTATCATTCTGTTCCTCTACTGGTCAGCAGCCTGCGGAGGGACTTCAGCAAAGCTTCCTCACTGTCTGAGATATTATTGGGAAATCAGTGTTGCTGCACACCAGATCTTCCCCGAATTAAGCCTATCGCTTACACTTGTGAAACTGTCAAAGAGGAAACTTCAAGAGATAACAGGTGACTCATGTTACTTTGAGTGAGTGCAGCAGGTGATGTTTTTTACGTCATATGTAACCTAATAATTAGTTTCATTTCCTCCTAACATCTAACCAAAGAGAAGTGAAATTTTGAGAGGGTGGGGGGTGTTCTACATGCAGGCACGATAACCTACTCTCTTGATATAAATATGAAATCAAGCCAGTCGAGTGACATCAGGTCCAGTTTATTTTTACAGTCAGATATAAACCTCTCAGTGTACAATGAAAAAAGTGTCAATTAACTTTGCTGCCAACAATAGCAGCATGAAACAAAAAAGAAACCGCATGAGAGAACCTTAATAGAAGTAATAGTTAGTATTAATAGTAAGAGAATCAACACCAATTTACATCAGATAAAACAACAGAACACAATCTAGGAAAGTAAAATATCTACATGGAAAGGTTACTTTTCAGTTTTTTTCTTTTAAATGATGCTTACATATTAAGAACATCAACCATGTAGCTGTCATTGTGACACAAGACAGGGTAAGTTTGTCAAAATTAGGTAATGGGAAGATGAAAATTCTCAATCACCTAAAGTGTTCTCGATCAGCCGTTAAAGGGTGGTCACATAAAACCTTCACTCATGTTGTTGTCATAAAATTTGAGGTTATCTGATGACAGCGCCATTCTCAGTCGGTTCCAGAAAAGGGGTTGAGCCCTTGGGTTCCTCGGCCAGGACAACACAGACTTCCTGCACAACCTTCTCCTCAGCTGAAGGTACTTCAGTTTGGGAAACATCTCATCGAGCAGAACCAGCACAGCTGCGTCCACCTTTGGATGCAATCAGAGTTAATTTGGTGCTGGGAAACCATGGCAACAACTCAGCAGGGGGGAAAGATTCTCACACATGAAAGTAAGTTCATTTTACTCACCTTCTCATCCAGAAGCCGCTGCTGAACCATGAAGAAAGCCTGGCGGATCACACCGCTCACTGTCTCAGCACCAGCAGCACCGCTGGACAGCACAAACACTGTCTTCACACTGCTGTACACAGCGTCATGTAGATTTTCAATACATGAAAGCCCAGGAATCCAGTCCCTCTCCTCCAAACAGAGACAAAACCTCCTGTGATCCGAGTTCTCCAGGTTGACCAGTAACTCATTATAGACCCAATCCCTCACAGCATTGTTGCTGGTATCAAACACCACAAAAGCATCATAGTGATGATTCGAATCATTCCCAGCCAGCTGGGTGTAGCCCTTATGTTCTGCCCAAAGTACCTGCAGGCAATACCACAGGTCCCAGCCATAGAGATGCTTCAGTAGGGGCAGGACAGTGAACGCCACAGCCAAGAAGGAGCAGACGAGGAAGGCTAAGCCACCATATATGTCCTGGCAGGAACGCTGGTCCATAGACAGAATACTCTCGCCCTGTTGGGACTCCGGGAATTGACAGTGAACAAGTGTGGTGAGATGAGGAATCTTTATAGGAGTGCTACGCAAAAAGTCCGCAAACCAAGATGTAACACAGTCACATTTGAAGGGGTTGGCATGCAGGGTGAGTTTTTGAAGGGCGCTACCTTTTTTAAAGGGGGCAGGGAGAAACTGTTGGTTCAACTCTTTGATCTGATTGTGGCTGAGATACAAATATTGCAAGGATCCCGCCTGATTGAAGAACTTCTGAGGAATAAAGCTAAAGTAATTGTGACTGAGGTCCAAGAGAGATAGAAATTCTCCAAACTCTGTGACCTCAGGAGGCAAATAGGAGAGTCTGTTCTGACTGAGGTCCAGGTGACGTAAATTTCTGAGTGCTGAGATGTTCTGCCATGGGAAGTAGTTCAGCTTATTGTTGCTGATGATGAGGGTCTCAATGCTTCCTGGGAGGTTGCACAGCACCTCTGGTGAGATTGAGTTCAGTTCATTGGTGGAGATGTCCAGGTACACGAGGCTTGTCAGGTTTTGGAAGAAATAAGTGTACCTGTTGTTGTCATACCCCCACATAATGTTCAGGTTGTTTCCATTGAAGTAGAGGTACTTCAGAGAGCTGCTCACCAGCCGTTCATCTATTCGCATGCCAATGCCATTGTTTGCCAGACTTAGAACTTCCAAGTTAGCCAGACCTTCAATGAAAACTAAGCGATGGCCCATGCCTCTCATCTTGAAGTGAAACTCATTGTTGCTGAGGTCTAACACCTTAAGAGTGGCGTTAAGCTCGCTGAAAGACTCGTTATAATAAAAATCCAGCCTATTGTACGACAAATTAAGAAAAACTAAATGTTTCATGCTCTTAAATACCCCGCCCCTCAATGCCTGGCTCATGTAATTGAAGGAAAGGTCTAAACAAACGGCATTTTCCATGCCTACAAACACCTCTTTGTGAAGAGACATGATGTCATTTTGAGACAGGTCAAATGTCAGGTTATTTTGGCAATAACTGCGCCATTGTGATGGAGATTTTGAACCAGCGTCCTCCAACAATTCCGGCCCGTTTAACTGGTTTGATTCCAGGACGTCACTTCCAGGTGTGATTTTTCGATCTATTAGCATTAGGGTTGGTGTAGTAAAATCATGTGTATACAAGTTCTGCCTCTGACAGCTTTCCTGTGCTGCAATCTCAGATGACGGACTCGAGCAGCCTGGAAGGAAACTAAGGATGTTTTGGGAGAGGTCAATATCGATAAGAGATGGTAATTGTGTCAGAGCTTTCAAGCTGCAATTATTGATGAAGTTCATTCTCAGTTCCAATTTCTTCAGATTTTTAAGTTTGGATAGAACATCCAGGCTCTCTTTTGAAACGATGCGGAAAAAGTTGCCACTCAGAAGAAGAGTTTTTAGACCAGATATATTGCCAATATGTGGGGAGAGGATCAGTTTGGGGAATGTTTTCAGCGGTTCATAGTTATAGATGAGGCTAATCCAAGTGAGGCCCTTCAGATCTGCAAAGAAGGTGCCATTCTGTATATCATATGCAAGGAGGTTGTCAGAGAGGTCCAAGCCCTTTAAATTCTTCAAAGGTCGGAAAAGGCCCTTTGGAAATGTTCTCAGAGAGTTTCCTCTCAAGCTTAGAAAGGTGATGGAGCTATTCTCAGCATATAATGACTTGGGATGTAGTTTTAACGGACGGTTACCTGGGCAAGGAAAGCAGGGCCTGGCAGCATGATCGCAACGCTGGCAATTCCATTCCAAAATTAAATGATTGAGGGAAGTCAGGTTGGCAAATGCTCCTTCTAAAACCTCTGTGATTGTATTCTCCCTTAAATCCAGGAGCTCTAGTGAGCGTGGAAGCCCTTTAGGGATAGCCGTCAAGTTATTATACCCCAAAGTAAGGGTTTTGAGTTTAGGGAGCCCTCTGAAAATCTCCTCGCTGATGTTAAAGGGCTGGTAACAAGGGTTTGCGTAAAAGCAGTTCTTGGAGAGATAGAGCGCTTCGAGATTCGGTGTTTTTAAAGGTTGGATAATGTGGGAGATGCAGTTCTCGTGCAGATCGAGAACTTTCAGGCTTTCAGGTAACCAAGGTATACGGGTGAGGCTGTTTCCTGACAGATTAGCAAAGGTAAGGTTCGATAGGCTCTTGAAGGCATCATCATGGATCTCCATCTTGCACGAGCGGTCGCTGTAAGCTCTCAGGCGACCTGGCAGACAATTTCCCATGATTTTCAGAGTGTGAAGGTTCTTGAGACCTGATAAGTCATCCGGCCCTACCTGCTGTATCTGAGTCCGGCTTAAATTGAGCGACAGGACAGTGTCAGACTTGATGATGGGGACACGCTTGAGTGGTCTGTCAGAGCAGTCTACATAGGTGGTATTCATATCAGTGTCACATGGGAAGAAGTTGGTGTTTATGGTCCTCGCTAACTGAAGAAGCTGGCAAAGGATGATGATGGTGTTCAACATAGCCTGAAAAAGAGAAATTTGATTTCAATTGTTTGTTGATGGGTTTGGTGTAATTTAAAGCAATATTATGTAGAAATTGGGATTTTTTAGGGGGATTTAGTGCTCTCCATAGATTTGCAGAGTCCTAATCCCAGGTCTGTAACGTCTGTCAGACTTAATGTAGTTTATACTTCAAAACTCATTACTATGATTATTACTATTACATCATGAAAATGTTGTCTTCTTGTGAAAATTGTATCTTCAAGTAAGCATGTAATGCTGTGATCCTACCCTCTCCCTGAAATTACATAGTACAGAATCAAATGATAGACACCATTCACCCTATTACAAATATGTTATAAGGTGAAAACATTACATAATGTTGCTTCAATTTTGCATTACAGCAGATATTATTCAGTTCATTTTCAGCAATATCACCAAATGTGTACATCTGCTGTTAAGACGGGTACAAACTGCAAGACATCACTGAAATCAGTCATTTCTTTGCTTATAATGCATCTCACTGTGGAAAGTAATGCATTTTGATGGCAGAATCAAATGTTATTTTACTTACCATAGTGGATATCGCGTACATCTTAAAAGTCATAACAGGATGAAGAATTGACTAATCCAGGTCGGGAGTGGAAACATTCTCAGTAGTGTTCCAAGGTCTGTGCAGTGGCATGAAACCAGCCCCATTTAAGCAGAAGTGAAAACATGTGGTCATATGCAAATCATGAACCACATGGATTTGACTTACAGTAGGTCACATGAACACTGGATATAGATATGACCAGAAGTGAAGTGAAGATTTTTAGAGTAATGATTGTCCTTTATTACAACCACTTTGGAATATCTAAAAAGTCATAATTACTTAAGGCTTTCCTTCTCTGAAGGTAGAGACAAACTAAAAAGGACAATGAGAGAAAAGGGTTCTTCCATTCGTGGAAGTTGGGTGACTTCCTAATTCGCTACAAGTTCTAAAGAAAATGTATAAGGAAGTGATTCCCCACCTGCTTCAAAACTCCTAAACAAATGCACACGCATCCAAAGATTCATCCCACACTGGCAGTATTTTTACAATCGCTTTATTAAGTGCACAGTATCATGAAATCAAAACAACATTCATTTTTAAAAAAACCCAGACAGTTCCAATAAGCAGAGAAAAGACAGACTGTGATCCTTATTTCTGTGAATCCAAGTTAACACACTGAAAAGCCCTTTATTTTCTGTGTGAATGTAAAGAGTCAAAAATAAAACATTAAAACTGTATGAATAAATGTGTTTGATTAGTCAAACCTGCCTTTTTCCATTGCTGAGTTAAAACGATCATCTCCCCAACCACCTGTTAAAAGTTACTGTGGCAATCACCATAGCCACAGGCAATAATAAAGTAAAGGAATTGCAAAGTGTGTTCTGGTTGGAGAGCACTTTCAATGCTTTGGCTTTGGACTGGACCTCACACTGTCCTGCAAACAGGAACAGAATCTCTCATACACACAGTAGTGTCTTCCTATCTTTTCTTGGCAGTAGAAACAGCACACTACCAGGTAGTTATCTGAAACGTACGATCACTGACACAAGTGTTGAATCATCCAAAGAGCGATGTTCATAAAGCCATCAGATTCAGCATCCACCTTGGAGAGAGAGTGATTGTTCCCTGGGTACCACAGCAACCTAAGCAAACACACATCAGAGCATGAGTGAATGAACAATAAAAGCCCTGTTGTGCAGGGCAAATCTGACAAAACTGATAAAACATATTACTCAGACAAGCTGCTTACCGGACTGGGACCTGCTTTGCTTTCAGAGCTTTGTAATATTCCAGTCCTTGCTTGTTAGGTACACGCTTGTCATCTTCCCCTAAGGTAAGCAATACTGGTGTCTGTACCTACATGAGAGATCATCTTAGGTTACTGCATTGTGTAACAACACCAACGTGTTATGAAATGATATGCACAGAGTCAAAAGACATACACAGAAATACACGTACCTGTGTGACATGTTTGATGGGGGACTTGTTCAGCATCTGTTCCCAAACAGCAGGATCAGGTAGACAGTCTGTGCTGTAGTCAAACCCAGCCTCAACCATGCACCTGCAAAAGTCAAAAGTCATAGTTAAAACATCAACAGAAGGGTGGGGGTGGGGGGGGGTGTCACTGAATGGCTTTGAGCTCTTTTGTTCCTGCAGTGTTTGTGTGCATTATTGAACACTTCCTTCCTCGACAGTGAGGCGGACACATGCCCTTTATCCCTCTCGCTTGCTTACAGCTGTCAGAGTTGAACGCAAGGGTATAAATGATAAAACAACAAATGTTGAGTGGTTGTGCACAGTCAGGAAATGAGTAAACAAATGTGGGCATGAGTGTGGGAATGTGCATGCCAAGACGTACCAGTCTGGGATGTCAGTGCTGCAAATCATAGAGGCCAAATTGACGACGGGGTTGCGAGCCACGCAGGCCTTGTAGAACCCTGGGTACTGGCCAATCAGATGACAGGCCAGGAAACCACCGTGGGAGCCCCCGGAAACTGCCACCTTCTTCGTGTCGAACTCGCCACTTTTAAGGACACTTTCAACAGCAAACTGGTGGGAAGAAAAACACGGAGGAATTGCAAGGATGGTGGTGGTGAAGAAACAAAGACGCATTAGCTAATCACACGTCAGGGAGTGAAAAGAAGAAGGGAAGACTCAATAAAAAACTACTTTTGTTATGAGTATGACTTAAATAGAAACTATGGGAACCTCAGCTACATAAAGAAACCAATTGAATCAACAGTTCATAAATATAACACGAGAAGTGATTTTTACCAGTGGGAGAAAAAGATACCATTATAGATTATACATTTCATGACTTAAAACACTTGACAGTCCTCGTTTTACAGCAGCATTTGTTGCATTCTTACTTGAACATCCTTGACGTCCTGGGTGCCAATATTGCCAGGTAATGAGAGGATACTGTCCTGGCCGTACCCAAGAGAGCCACGATAGTTCACTAAGAAACAACAAAAAACAAATAAATAACAAATGTATCAGTGCTAGATATGATGATGAATTCTTATACAGTTAACACAATATATTTAAAGCAAACAGCACTCTAAATTGAGCTTGAGAACAGGTCGCTGATTCAAACCCTGGGCCAACTGAAAACATGGACATGAAAAGTGAACTAGTTGTGCTTTTTGTGGCTTACAACCTTAACAACCTTAACCTTAAGCATGGTTCAAGATATACTGAGTTGCTACAACTTCCCCATTTTAACAAAACCAAAACATGAACCATGAGCTTGCATTTTTTTAATGTATTCATACTTTAAAGTTAAATAGGATGGATGCAATTGCATATAGTACACACAAGTTCACAATTTTTGAAAGATCTGCTAAAGGGTTCAAGCAGACACGCTCCAAGTCATCAACAGTCCATTTGCTAGAAAAGCTTCACACGGAAATTCTCTCAGCTAAATGTACGAGGCAACACGTAGCTGTGATTGGTGCCTGTGAGAAGAGAGCAGCCTGGTTCTTAAGCACATGAGAGCTTGTGAAATGTTCACAAGTTGGAAAAAAAATAATAAACCATCTTGAAGTGGCTAAAAAAATAGAAATTACAATCCACACTCTGGCTTGTTCAGCGAGGCCTATAGCATAATAAATACTTTTCTCGTGTGACAGCCGAGCAGAGTATATGACCTATGTCTCCAACTCCCTTGTGTCTGCAGGAAACAGCATGTGAACCGTGCTCATCCCCCTCTACACATCGAGTACATATCCTATCAATAGATAATCGAGCTCTGAGCAGCTTAAACGTGAACTCACCCAGTAATACGGCGAAGCCCATCCTGCACAGCACAGACGAGGACAGAAGCCACTCAGCTACGAACACTGAGTGAGGACCCCCTAAGTCAAGGAAACCAAGTATGTAAAATACAGATAGACAGTTTGTGTTAAAAGCTATGCATCTTCATGTGCTCAGAAGATTCAATATCTGAAGCTTGAAGACCATTTTGACTTTGAGAATATGATTAGAAGGGCATATTATGAGTACCTACCAACCAACAAAAAGTTGAAATAAGATATTTTTTTTCCCATTAGCACCCCATTGCTAGTATTATGTTAAAGGTAAGAACTAAGCACAGTTGCTCTGTTGTTGGCTGCACAGACCGTCACAAATCACTACATCGGCCCCCAGCCCCAGAGGACATTAGAGCTGAGTGGATTAAGTTTATTTTTGATGGCCACATCCCCATAACAACTGGAAACCTCTTGTGCATGCTACCCTTTTTACCTTCGAGAGCCAGTCCAAGGCTAATAGCTAAACATGGGCACTGCTCTGTTGTTGTCTGCAAATATCAACCCAGAAGTCCTTGCATGTGAGGATGTCCCGACCCAGTGGATTTACTTTGTTTTTGATAGAAATGTGACAGAAATGACTGGGAAACTATTGAATTGTGTATGTGTGTAATTCACTCCGAGACTGCTCCAGTGACTTTCCTGAGGAAGTTCAAGGATGTGTGAATTTTACTGACTGCATTATTCATAATTGGACAAGCTTAAGAATGGATTGATGAAGGGCTGATTGAGACCCGACTTCAAACTTGTAAACTGTAAGCTTTTCCACATTTTATGTTGTTTTGACAGTCAAGAAAAGCTAGTAGTCGGTTTGATGGTGGTAACTGTTTTTTTCATGTGGCTTTTTGAGTTTGTACGACGGGGCTAGCATGAGCTTTGGTGTTATATGAAGCCTGTTTTGCTCTGGGCTCCTAGCTTGGATGTGTGTGTATGTGTTACAGCAGTGTGCAAATTTACTTCATAGACATGCCTTGAAAATAACAATATAGCTAAGGTCAAACTGCAGGACTCATTTGCCTTGCACAAGTGTGTGTCTTTGATCAGCACCAAGCAGTTAGCTTGCTAACACAATTCAAAGACCAGGAAGGGGGCCTTAAAGAGACAGGAGCTTAAACAGAGCGTTTTAGACACAGGGGGAATAGAGCTTGTGATGCACTGGACAGCATGAGACTGATGTCTTTTCTGAACATTAGAGCATGTAAACCTATTTTAGTAGTAAGCCAGAATGAAAGTATGAACTTGACAGTGAGCATGATGTGTCTCCTTCAAACATTTTGCCACCAAGAGCACCATCGTCATAGCAACTGTTGACAATGCCAAACTTTGCTGGAGCAGTAGCTCTCGATCGAACAGGAACAAATCCTGATACAGATTCAATTTCTAAAAATAAACTCAGCATGGATTAATTATACACGTGTCCTACTTCTGAATGTTAGAGCATTGATAAATATATTTATATATATATATATGTTTTTGTTTATACTACATTAAGTAAACATTGTATAACAATATAATTATAACACAAATATTAACTAACTGTTCAATTTGTTTATCACACTACAGACCCATAATGACAGTAACTAACCATGAGGAACGGCAATAAGGGGTAGCTTCACTCCATCCTTCACCTCCTTTGGTTTGATCAGCAAAGCTTCGAAATCAAGGCCAGCTAGAACACAGAAAAATTAGTTAGACCCACCCGAGATTTCATACGCTTTTCTTCAGTTAAATATTTTCAACCCCCTCCACAAACCCCTAAACTATCCTTTCTGGCTTAAAATAAACCAGTCATCTCCTTCATCTCAACTCCTTTTCTCCTTGTTCTGTTAACAGAATTGTCTGCCATTTTATCATAATCACTTACACTACCTCATGTTAAGTGTATTATAATTTTGTGCACTTTTTAAAAAACAATCTGCTGACAGATCAGATAAACCCAGTTACTAAATCCAGCCTTTGTTTATTCTTTAAAAAGCCAGGTAGGTGTTAACTAAATGTACAGCCCCAAAAATATTTTAACATACACCTCCTTAACATTTTATAAATCACCTGTCCAAACAAATGTAATCCAATTTGATAACTTTGCAATCAATCTTGTGTTTTAAAGCTCATAATTTTCGCTTTTTGTTTACTCTGTCCAAAAGATGTTGATTCAACCCTCTGATTATTCTTAGGTTGTAGATTAGTGTTGGCATCATACTAGCCTTCGGTATATTTAGAGATGTTTCTGGCATTTTCTGTACCCTCAGTCCATTTGACAAAAAAAGAAAAAAAAAACGTAATGTACATCTAGCTTGTACTAAAATGAAGAACTTTTATTCTTACGGTATTGACTGTTGTCTTGCTCTGGGGGAGGGGTGAAACTCAAGATCTGCCAATCAATATCTGGCAACTTCTGAGAGTCCTCCAGAGTAACCCAGACCACTTCCTCCTGAGATTCCCTGGCTGGAAGGAAACCTACCCTCTGGGCATAGAAGTGACATTGCAAATAAGTTATACAGTAACTAGATTTCTGCTTTTTGAGTACTAAAACTGCTTTGTTAAGAGCACAAACGTTTAATCTATGCAACAGTATACTTAATTTATAATATGAAAACACTGATCGTACCAGACTTGGTGGGCAGTTTGGAGAGGAGCAGCTAACCACCATCAGATCTCTCTCTACATTCAGCAGACACCAGTTACCAACATCAGACTCTACAGACAAACCAATGTAGAGCATCATTAGATTCATTCAAGCAGTCCCAGCACGCTGATATGATGAACAAATTAATTCCTGGAGACTGTCAACATCAATCATCAGTAAACAAGAACCTGAGCCTGACGCCAAAAATGATAAATGTGCCTAGAGACTCACTTGAAGTCAGAGAGGTGACACTCCCAGTGTTTATATCCACCATCAAAAGATCCTACAAGAGATAAAACTTTTTTTTAAGTCAAAATAATCACAGAACTGTCAGACTAAATAGTTTGTGCAAAATCAGAAAAATGTCAAGCTTTGTTGTCATTTTTGTCACAATAATGACCTATTTCCAAGAAGGTGACTGTACCTTGCGGCTGCGCTGAGGACAAGCAACAATAACACACTGACTATCAGCTGACCAGCACTGAGGGGACAACTGAGAACTGTAGATACCAGCGAAGCCATCTGTGAAGCAGTAACACAACAAAGTCTCATTTATTGTTAAAAAAAAAAAGGGAATGTGCATTTATGTAAAAAAAAACAAGTATTCATTACCCTCTCCAGGTCGGTTCACTACATCCACCACCACGGAGGTCTTCTTAGTATACCAGTCGTACTAGAAATAACATTTGCAAACACAGAGGAAAGCATATGAAAAAAAAATGCGTTTATTAACTCATGAATGTATTTTTGCCTCAACAGATGTATGTCTACCAAACAGAAAACCACAAGATGAACCATCAGGTGAAAAAACATCCAGCCCTACTTATTCTTTTTAAGTGAGGACAAAGCACTTTGTAAAGAAGGGAAACTACATGTGTCTTATGTGGAAAAAAGGCTCCATCCTGTCTTACCATACAGAGCCTGCTGCACTGCATGTGTGGTCCATAGACAGAACACTCCAGATAAACAATCCGACACTGGTCTGGGCTCAGCCTAGGGGAGCACACTGCACTGGTGCCTGATGACAGCTGCTCTGAGGGACACAACAAACAAATACAACACACATGAACATCTGCAACAGAGTCCAGCTGTATCCGTTTATACCAGACCAATTCTCTGATGTGAAATATTCAAGCCAGAAACATCAAGGGTCACATATTTTGTTGTGGTGCCTGACTTCATGCACGTTTAGCTGTATTGTCGACAAGGCTGAACACAGAAATTAAATAAGGACAATTTGCTAATGTAATAACATCATAGGTCACAGGAGATTGCAATGCACATGACTTGGGTGTGAGCAGAATAGACATTTAAGCACCATATTGTAATTCACCAGGCCAGTTTTCATGAATAATGTATCAGATATCTAAATAATAAAAAGACACACTTACCACATTTCCCACCTATTAGATCCACATAAAACAAAGATGACCTGACAGAGAGAAGAAAATGTGAACAACCTGCAGTATTAGCCTGTGAGCCTTACTAAGGAATTTTCGGAAAGCTTTCATTCTTATCTTTATTTAACGTGAACAGTAATCACCTCCTGTTGGGGCAGTACTTGAGGCCAAGTCTGAAAGGCTCATGCCACCAGCCTACAAACACCACTCCTGTGTCACCCGGAGCCCAAAATGCCTGCAGAGACAGAGTAAACAGAGTAAAAGACAGGGGGTGAAAAGGGGGTGAGTGCACTATAAGTGCATAAAAACATGTGTCATTGCAAATGTTGCTGTACCAACCTGTCCAGGTGAGATATCTTCAGGCACTCCCTCCAGCACAGACACATTGTCACCCTCAATGTCCAGAACACAAAGCACTGGACAGCTCTTACTGACCAGTGCCTCTCCCCAGTCCTCATGGAAGACAAACTGCTCCCCCTGCAGGATTGGAAAAGCAAAAACACTACAGTTTAGAAGGGGACTGTAAACCTTTGAGCAGTGAAATTCTTTTGGGTTTCAAAACTATTAATTGCATTCACTTTTACAGCCTCCTTTTTCTCCAGTCTCATGGTCTCCTCCTCGTCCCCAATAGAAGACAGCTCTGGTGACTCAGTCTACAACCAGAAAATGAGAAACAGAATAACAAATTATTACCTACTAGTCTGACCTGTTATATTAAAATAAACCTCCCCTATCAACCGAAATAAACACTAAATTATATAAAGAGCAAAAAACATGCTTTTCTATTCTTAAGGCCGCACCCAATCAGTGCTATCAAGGTATTTGTCTTTGGAAAGGTAATGGAAAACACCTGTGGTGAACTCAAAATGAAACCATTTGCAAAATAACCTGGTTTGCAACGCTTCTATGATTAAGTGATAACATTCCTTTCAGTGGCTTGCAAAAAAACGATGTCATTCATTTGATCCGGTTTGGTGAGTGTCTATCAGCTGAAGCCATTAGTCCTCCACCGAAGTAATGCAATATCCGGCTTGAACTTGGAGCTCAAAGATTTTCAAACTCTTTCTTACAGAGAACAACAGAATAGATACCAACAACTTTTAAAACTCTTCAGTGACACTGAGGAGAATCACCATGCTTGAAATTTTCAAGAGAGCAGCACAGCCGTTTTCTGATTGAATACTGATTATCTATCAAATTAAGTTTTGCTGACAGACCTGGAAGAAGGATTCTGCCTTAGGTCTCTTCCTTTCTGCCACATATAAGAGATGGGTCTCGGAGTGGGACCAAACCAAGCAGCCAAACTGATCTGTGGGTGCAGAGCACATTGTGATTAACACCTTGACTGGCACATGTAAAGGCAAAGTATCAAAGAAACTGGTAAACAAACAAAAAACAGATTTTAAGTGCATAAATGTATGACTCACCGTCTTCATAGACCTTGCCATGCTTCTTTAAGGCTGTTAGATTGATGCTCTTCATCTTGATGTTTTTACTCCAGATCTGAAGGGTCACAGAGAAGTCAGGAGATGAGAGAAGACAAAGATAGCAGGTTCAAAATGCAACATCGCATGAGGTTTAAAACACAAGCTACAGGTGGAAAACGTAGCAGAGCAGAGATACAGATGAGCACCATACAGGGGACAACGTTAGGACTCAATGCTGAGTCTGAGCCAGACAGACAGCCACACACCTCTAGAAACTGTTTGTCCTCTCCTTTGATTGTGCACTCTCTGATAACTGCCTTCATTTCACCCGTGGGGGAATCCTTACTTAGCAACCTGACAGGAGAAACATATTCATGCGACATTGTTTGCTCTGGGTTAGATCCATGTGGGCGTCTTCAACCCCACTCCAGGTAAAATGACAAAATGTTTACATACTCTCCCTTGATCTCAGTGCAGTTTCCTGAGGCTCCAGAGTAGACCACCGACTTGTCATCGTGGAACACAATGTACTGTCTGCAAAATTTGACATTCTCATTCCTCTCCAGATCACGCTGGCTCCATTCTGCAGGGAAGAGTGAATAGATTACTATTAATATCAATAAACTAGTGCAATTGTTAAAACCTTGGCATCTATGGCAGAGACTTAACCTACCTGTGTAGACGTTGCTGTATTTGCCTCCATACTGGGAGGTGACGACAGGTCCCAGATCTGCTCTGCTCAAAGATGGGAAGAGACTGAGTTCTCTGTAGAGACTGGATATTTCCCCAGGGTTGGTCATCACCTGACAACAAGCAGCAGAATAACTCACACTGCGTCTCAGTGATTTAAACTGTCTAACAGCGAACAATGCCCTGTTCATGTCCTAGCTAGGAAGCTAGCCAGTCGGCCATACACAAGTTTGTATAGTTCGCTGACACAGTTTACCACCAAAAGCAGGAGTAACTTTTATAGCGTTAAATGTTGTCCTATGCCTTTATACACACCAGTCAAGCAATTGCGGCGTGATAAACAAATCAACCAAGTGAAGAGTCTGGTCTGTTTTTAGCAATGTTTGGCGGATTCAGGACCAGGAAGTTCCTGTGGCAGCTGACAGAAAACAACCGATTCACTCCCAGTCAGCTAGCTTGACTAGGAAGGTGGCTACCGTTGGGTAGTTGAGATAAACTAGCTACTACCAGTAGCAATGACAGCGTAATTAGCGCCAGCTAATGTGACACCTTTGCACCCATATGAGGTTTATTTTTGCTGGATATGGTTTCTGTTCAGAAGCAAAGAATACGTAGTGAAGTGTAATCATACCTGTGAGTCCATGGTAGGAACGGTGTGTGTCGCTAGTCTGCAGATATCAATGGGGTGTGAGCACAATGGAGCGGTGTGTTTCCATTGGTGTGCCAGTGGAGAGCTAGCTTAAAATGCACGTAATATCTACTACAGCTTCCTGTGGCAAGCTAACAAATAAAAGGAAACACTTGGAAAACAGTTACTAAATGTGCCAAAATACTGGAATTTAGGAATTAATTAATGATAACTAAGAATTCAAATACATCCTACGGAAATCTACAAACGGTGGCCGGCAACTTGGTACGCCATCCACTAAATAGAACGGTTTATTCATATGCCTATGCTTTTATTTCGAAGGCAAATCACCTCTACAACACCCAACAGGAAGCGCTAGACAAATAAAATAACTGAGCTTTCAACGCCCTCTTGTGTTGTAAACCATAGTCATTCTAGTTTATTACATTACGCGTATTCAAAGTCACTGATTTCAGTGTGTTGCGTTCTCTGCCAAAGCACGTAAACACGTTTCAAAATCACTTCGTAGTGAGAATTCATTAAATTTCTTATGCGTGAATGACAACCGTCGCACTGTTTCTGTCAGTCAGCTGGGGTAGGTGGGGTCACAAAGAGCCAAGATGGCTGACTTTGAGGAGCCGCTGTCAGATGAGGAGAAGGTTTGGACACTATTTAAGTCTTTAATTAACGCCAGTTTCTTTGAATTGTACTGTTATATGTTCACGTGGAGTAACGGTTACGTTTTGGAAAGAGAATGCCACTTTTTGCTCACGTATTGAAATGATAAACTTGTGTTTTTAAGCTACTACTAGCTAACTAGCCAGCGCTAGTCAAAGCTTATAGTCGGCTAGCGGCGGAATCAAACGCTGTTAAAAGGGTTTAAACTGTGGATACCTGGGCCGAAAACTTTAAGTAGTTATATCAGGATTCATGGAAATAATAGTGCAGACGCCCATTTCTGGAATTCGCTTTGCAATGCTAATGTAAGTCTGCATTAATTACAGTGTAGGCTACGTATCCCTCCATATAACGCTAGCCTACATTAGCGGCTAACGTTACTTTGCTTTGGATTTCTGGGTCAAACAGATTCAGTTGCAGCTCAAATACTTGTTCGCCTCACATGGCTTGAGATCAGGATATGTGTGCCCACAGTTGAGATGGAGCCTGATAGTGACACCCCCGTAATACCAGCGGCAGCTGGATACATTACCATTTGGAGAGACACTGCTCAAGTTATTGTGAATGACAGACTGCTGCACTTCTGCTACTGTAATTTCCACGTTCCCTATAAGACAATTAACTGCGCATCTGCAGGGTTGATTCAAAGCTAGAAACAAGAGTGGCGATATTCTCCTGGTAAAACCGGGCGACATTAAAGATCTATTGACGATCAACCAAATCACTGAGTGAAAGATGATGGCATGGCTTTACAGAGACATGACACATATAGTCTAGACAAGATGTTTGTAATTCAGTGAGTTTCCAGTCTGTATTCATAACTCTGGATTGTCGACTTGTTGATGTTTGAAATTGATTGATTGATTTGTTTTTCTTATTGAAGAGAGAAAATCATGTTTATTGCAGGCAAAAGTATCAGTTTGTTGTCTCTCTGTATACTGATTGTACAGCAAGGCACATTATTCTTTAAATCTGTATTTTTAAATAGATTTGTGTCTTTATTGACTGCTTATCGTCGTTATCCTATTCTATTTTTATTAATATTTTTAAATCAACTTTTGTGTGTAGTATTGTAACTTATTTACCATTTGTATTTCTTGTATTTAAATTTTATTATTGCAACTTATCATTTGATTGCAATTGGCGTGTATTAGGCTCTTAACCCATTTATGTTTTCTTGGTATCCCCTGGTTTTTCAAGCCCTTTGAATTTCATTTTGGTCTGTTTGAAAGGTGTTATACAAAAAAGTTTGATTGATTGATTTTTGTGATTGCTAAATTAGTTGATCGCATTAAATGTTCTTCAATAGGTTCGCATAGCGGCCAACTTTGTGACTCATGCCCCACCGGGAGAGTTCAATGAGGTCTTCAATGGTAAGAAATTGCATGTTTTTGACAAAATGCCAATGATAATAATACTGTAATGTAGTCGAATTTTACCTCTGATAATAATATTTTAATGTTTTGTCTTATAAAGCATTATGATAATAGTGGTTTCTTTTGTCTTGCTAGATGTGCGGCTTCTTCTCAACAATGACAACCTCCTCAGGGAGGGGGCATCACAGTAAGTAACACTCGATCAAGACAAACATCACATTTGATTGAAATGGTCAGTGGAAAACATATGTTGAAAGCTTTCTGGTGTCATTGTCCAGCTCCTTTGCCCAGTACAACATGGATCAGTTCACTCCTGCCAAACTAGAGGGCTACGATGAGCCGGTATGATTCAGCCTTAAGTCTCTCCTATTTATTCCAGCAAAGCAAGCATCAAAGCCAGAACTTTCAATCTCCCTCTCCTATCTTTATAGGTGCTGATCACAGAGCATGGTGACTTGGGTCAAGGACGTTTCCTGGACCCTCGCAACCGTTTGTCGTTCCGCTTCGACCACCTAAGAAAAGAGGTCAGCGACGTGCAGCCATATGAAGGAGAAACAGCCCTGAAAAGCTGGAGAGATGCCTGTGATACTTCCCTTAGTGCCTATGTCAAAGAGCACTATCCTACTGGAGTCTCCACGGTAAGGCACACAAAAAAATGGGACAAAATAGCAATCTAAGCGATATAGACTTAATTTGATGCATGTCCATACTTACCTATATAATTTGTGTTTTGCAG
Source organism: Lagodon rhomboides (assembly GCA_039737535.1). Taxonomy (NCBI): domain Eukaryota; kingdom Metazoa; phylum Chordata; class Actinopteri; order Spariformes; family Sparidae; genus Lagodon; species Lagodon rhomboides. The sequence goes on along the minus strand of CM077792.1, from coordinate 19,084,833 downwards.
GTATATGGGAAAACGGTTGATGGTCAGCAAACGATCATAGCCTGTATTGAGGGACATCAGTTTCAACCCAAAAACTTCTGGTATGGTGCCCTCCTCTGTTAAAAAGCATCTCTAACTATGTGTACATTTGATAGGAAATGGTGCTAATTTCTATAATATTACTGAATCATAAATGTTAAACATGAACAGTTTTGCCTTTTTTTAAAAAAAAAATACATGCTCAAAGTGATATCATTGGTCTCTCAGTTCTGTTAAGGTTCCTGATACTGCTGTCTGGTTATAATGTAGGACTGCTCTTTATCTCTCTAATGCAGGAATGGTCGCTGTAGGTCAGAGTGGAAGCTTACCATTGGTCAATCCACTGCTCAGGTGGTGGGAGTGTTGAAAATCCAGGTGACTTGAATTCACTGTGCTCATCTTTATTAATGATAGCTAAGTCAAAGATATATGTATCCTCGACTTAATTATATTATTTTGCTCTTACTAATGAAGTTCTTCTGTGTCTCCTCAGGTGCACTATTATGAAGATGGAAATGTGCAGCTGGTTAGCCATAAGGAGGTAGAAGAATCAATACCAGTGACTGTAAGTAAAGTTTATACATAAGCAGTCTTTCAACAGTAGTTTAAACGTTATGTTGTTTAGATTGAGACTGGCTGTGTCAGGTCTGTGTATTCACAGAGGATATCATTCATTGTTACTAGGGTAAAAGGTAATGACTGTGATGTGTTTTTGAAACAGAATGAAAGCCAGACAGCCAAGGAATTTGTTGACATTATTGAGAATGCGGAAAATGACTACCAGGTAAGCTACCTTTTATTGACTATATGTTTTGTATACTAATAATTAAAATTACAGCTGTTGCATATATGAAGCACCTTTTTTTGAAATGTAGAAATATTATACTAGATTTCTGTTTCCTCCTCTTCTTGACCTCAGACTGCAATCAGTGAGAACTACCAGACCATGTCTGACACCACCTTCAAAGCCCTGCGTCGCCAGCTGCCTGTCACACGCACTAAGATCGACTGGAATAAGATCCTAAGTTACAAAATTGGCAAGGAGATGCAGAATGCTTAGTGGAAGGTCAGGGACTGACCAGGGAGACACCTGCTCCACTGGGCCCACAACCCACCTATACATGCGCAAGGACTAACCAAAGCAAAACTATATCAGTATGGGGCATGGAATTAATATTTAAAAATAAACAAAAAAAAAGTATAACTGAAGAGTTGCAGATTGTTAGGCACAGATATCCGTCTGCTGTACGGTTGCGACTATGGAGATAATCGTGATTTGGAGCAAAAGAGGTTACGTCTGGATGTGTGTTGTGAAAGAGTTGTGTTGGGTCAGTGTGCAGGGCTGTGCTCAGGACTGCTACATCAAAGAAGGAATCACAGACCTCCCTAGATTCAGGTGTTGGATGTTAAAATATTTCCTCTAGTTAAACTGATGCAGAACTTGTTCAGTAAAGATCTTAGCACACATGGAAAAGAACCAAGGCAGCTGATGAGAGAAATTAAGCACACATTTCAGAGGCATAAAAATATAAATTGTTTGAAGGTTTTTCATTTCATTGTTGGTGTCGTGTATGGTAGAATTGGGAATCAGGTGCATCAGTAAAATCGGGACATTTTCATCTGACATTTTAGCTGGTATCAAGCTTAAAAGTATTGCTAAACTGACAACTTGGTTATAATTTGCCAATAAAAAAAAACTGACAGTATTTCTACCTGTTTGCATAATAGCATGATCCTCAGCATAGCTCTGTCCTCGCACTGTAGACATTTAATGTTTGTCGGTGTCTGTCAGGGCTGAGGGAATGTTTACTTGTTTTCTGTTGTGCTCCACTGATGTACGTGTCTCCACCCATGAAAGCTACGATGACTGAAATAAGATAAAGCAACTTCTACGCTGCTGCATCTATAATGCATTCTCTGTTCTTTTACTTTCGGCAACAACCACCTTCATCGCTGTACAGCTTTTCCTTTGTGAAAGGAAAAACATACTCATATTAACCAAGATTTATTTGCCAAAATCTCTTTCCTATGGTAAAGAACTCCATCCTCCCACCCATGTATGCAAAATTTCTATTTTAATATGCCGGTTTTTTGTTGGAGTCTTAGAATATTGCACTCCTGACTGTAACAAGCTGTTTGTGTATTGGTCAATGCCAACTGAGAGCAAAGCTGTTGCCGTGTAAGGCAAGATCATATACTGTATATGTTACATGACCGCTGTAAGGCCACATCATACTGTATGTGTCACATGACTTCTCAGTAGGCTGACTCTGGATCAGTTACTTGTTAGCTATACTATGTGCAGTGTTCAACCCTCACACTATACTACAACTGTGTGCCGATCAGTTATAAACTTCAAGACTGTACTGCCCCATTCTGTTGTACAAATAAATGGATTGAACATCTCTGGCTAAATTGTTATTTTCCTTCATTGTCGTCACACACAACCCTGATAGCCTATTAATCAAGACTGAGAAGAGTGCCAGCTGAAACGTTTTTAATAGAAAAACTCTTGACACCTGTAAACTGTAATCTTTTAAGGCATTTTCAATTTATTTAAAACCACTAGATCTCGAAGGTGATCATGATATGCATATTTACTAGAGACAGCCGACAAAGACTGACAAATGGTGTAAAAAAAAAAAAACTACAGGTTGAAACTGAAAATAACATTAGGTTTCAATCAATTCTTGGTTTTAAAGCCAGAAATCATTTTTTTTTTAAAAACACGGTAAATCTAAAACAATCATCTGATGTGTAGCATTGTTAGAACAAGACACAAGACAGTATGTAAACTATTTGACAGATGCTATAGAAACAACAGTTACAGTAGCATTTTCTATATGTCCATTCATGGAATATCCCAAAGGGGTTATCCCATATTCATGACCAATAGTCCTTTGATTTGGGCGGATTAAGCTTCCCTGAACAAAATATCACAAAGTGTAGACAATGTATCTTACAGTAATGTAGTACAAAGCGTGCTCTCCCTTTTCAAGATGAGATTCAGTGTATTCATGACAAGTTCAAAAGAAAAAAAAAACAGCAGAACATGCTTGTGTAGTTCATTCATAGAGAAAAATTCTTTAAACCATTCATACAGTACAACATTGTCTTCATGGACCCCCCTCCACAACAACTGCATTAGAAAAAGCATATAAAAACTACTCACTAATTTATTTTTGTTGTTTTGTAAAGCGCTTTGAGCGGTCAGTAGGAAAACTGGAAAAGCGGTATAAAAATGCAAGACCATTCATTAAATGGTGAAAGCTACACATTTGCTATACTTTACATCCATATACTGTATGTTAGCCCTTCAACCTGTTATACAGTTCTGCTTCCGACCGAAGTGGTCTTCTTTTGATTCTAGCAGGACGATTTGAGCATTAAAGGAAAGCGGGGAAAAGAAGTGTTGCAAAATCTCTTTTCTCTTTGAGACCAAACAGGTCTTTGTTTTCTCTAATATATATGTTTTTTTGTTTTTTAAATACCCTCAATACAGGGTTAAAGTGGAAAATAACATAAATATTTGAATTCTAAAACTTAAAACTTTGACAAAAATCTATATAAAAGGAATAAAGACATGAATGTTAATAGAAATATGAAATCAGATAAAGAAAATCCATAATATACTACATTTTATTTCAAATATTTCTTTTCCAATTGCTCTTCAAGTTAACAAACTTAAATGCATCTGAACCAGTCCAGCTTTGGAGTGTCTATACTTCTAGATGTCAGTGCTGTGAGGTGGGTTTCAGGATGGAGAATACAGTAACTGTTGGTTTGGGCCTGACTCATTTAGTTAGCTGCTAGAAGACAAAAGCAGGTCTGGCTCCTTGGCTCCCTCCTGCCCACTGTTGCTGTGCCCACAGTTCCCTGTCAGCTCTGGGAAGAGACTGGTCCGACTAGAGTGACTTGGGGAGCCTGGAGTTGGACTCATGCCCGGCTTCTTGGGAGGGATCGGAGGCGGATGGGTCCTCTCTGAGCGGGGAGTGAGGGGGGAGCGGATACCTGGAGACAGAGGCCCTGAAGAAGGGGACCTCCCCCCAGGAGGCGATGCTGCTACGTTGCGGTAGTCTGTACCAAATGGCGAGCTGCTGATTGGTGCCAGCTTGACGCCAGCCTGCTGGCTGGTGAAGCGGGACAGCACCTGAGTGACAGTGTTGCGGGCCAGCTGCTTGGCTGTGCTGTGCTCTGGTGGGGGAGGGATGGAAGAAGTGGTGGGGGAGAGGTCCCTGGGGGAGAGAGGGCCGCTGTGCTGATGCTCCAGCTCAGCCTGGCTCTGGAACTTGTGCCTGGCGGCCTGGAAACGCTGGTTGACTCCAGCCTGGTAGGAGGACTGATGGAAGCCCGGGCTGCCCAGGCGCTTGGCAAGAACGGGGGAGGAAATGGGGGAAGAGGAGAGGGAAGAGGAGGCTGTGCTGGAGGGAGACTGAGGATGAGGGTGAGGGTGAATGTGAAGAGGAGAATGTAAAAGTCCTCCTCCTGTATTCTCCACCACCCCTCCATTTTCTGCTCCCCTGCCTTCCTGTGTCAGTTCTGCCTCTTTATGAATGTGATAGCCGTTGACCTTTGACAGTGAGGTGGATTTAGGAGCGACAGTTGCCTTCCCATCTGGCTCGGTCTGAACAGAGGTGGACACCACCATCATCTTGGAAAGCGACTCTTTCACCTCCGCCACATCCTCCTTTACCTCCTCTCTACATCCACCTGTTTCAATTAACCTCTTCCTCAGCTCCTCCAGCTGTCTCTCGAGCTCCCTGCTCCTCTCCTCCTCTTGGCTGATCCTGGCCTTCATCTGCTCTCGCTCTGCATCGAACTCGGCCAGCTGCCTCTTAGACCCGGCCTCCAGCTGGGCTGCCCTGCTCTTCTCGTCTTCGAGAACCCCCCGGAGCTTCTCCAGGGCACCGGTCTCCTCTTGGAGCAAGGTGCGGAGTTGGGAGACCTTCTGAGCCTCCTCCTGAGCCAGGCCGCTGGCTTTCTGGAGCTCAAGGGTCAGAGACGAGGAGAGCTGCTGCTGCTGGGACAGTGACTCCTCCGCCTGGCTGACTGCCTGTTCATGCTCCCTCTCTAACCTTCGCACTGTTTCACGCTCCACCTCCAACTGGAAAGAGAGAGGGAGAGAGATTGATGTGAGGGAGCTTTTCCAAATGTGGCCACAAGGAGGCAAAAGAACACCGCTTTACATGAGACTCAACACAGGATAAGAAACAATCCCCCCCCTTTTTTAAATTACAGTTCTCTAAAAAGGAGTTTTCTGTGAAAAACACTCTCATATGTATTTTAAACCACACTTGCTGCTATAATTGAGTTGGCAGCAGCTGACTGTCTTTGTACAAATGGACCTCATTTCCCTCTATTTTACGCCTACTTTGAAGGTATTATTTTCAATTTTTCCATTGTTTGCCAACAACATCCATGATCCTGGCTCTAACGTCTTCACGATTTCATTCAAATAGCTGATTTGAAACAGATCAAGTGGTATAAAACATGTATTATTTGGCTTATTTGACACAAAGCCAATAAAAATAGGGCTCACACAAACCACAGAGGTTCGAAATGACTGTCACCCTTTGTCAGGCGATCAAATTCCTGTTTCCCTCCCCACTTACATGGTGTCTCATAAAATACATTTAAATGAGGTCCACTTGAGTCGTACAGAAGTAAGAAAAGGGATGAAGGACAGTTTGTGCTGTTTCAGCGTTAGAAGGCAGAGGAAGACATGCAGTTGTTCATGTTCTGCCTTGTTAAATAATGATTTGCTTGCAGGGCATGTTTATGGAAAGTTCAGCTTGCCATGAGGTCAGTAAAGGGTGATTACGCAGCTTAAAAGCTTTGATGAGTAATGGAGGGAAATGGGAGGTGATGAAACACAATCGCGTTGTATGATTGGTGGACAAAAAAAACAACACGTGCGGGAAAGCTTGAGGAAGAGTGGGAGACACTCAGGAACCCTGTCTTACATAAGGCCCCCGAGCGAAGTTTGTGTAGTGGCTGACTGTGTGCGCACAGTGTTGCGTGCGTGAGCTGACCTTGCGTTGGACATGGACATCCATTATCTCAGGTTTCCTGGGGCCATAAAGCCCCACGGCCGCTGGACAAACTAAACAATGGCCTCTTCCTCCTCTGTTTCCTATGGAACAGCCCTGTTCTTGTGCGTACGGGTGCCTGTGTGTGTCTGTACTGTAACAGGGCAGGCCCTCTCCACCCTACTGGGTTACACAAGGACTGAACCTTCCATCTTACAGCCGTCACTATGAACCACACTGTGCAGCCGGGCAGAGGAGAGGTGGAAAGGGAAGCAGAAAAATCTCTTCCAGCAGATGTGCTCGTCTATCAGCGAGCGAGAACTGTGAGCACCCGTTCTGCTGAGGCTCACAGTACACGCGGGCTTCTTGATCTATTACGCGTCAGTCATACCTGTTGCAGCAGTTTGTCTCTTTCCGTCCGCAGCATGAAGGTGAAATCGTCGCTGTGCGCAGCTTCTTGGGCGCGCCGTCGTTTCTCCTCCTCCAGGTCAGCTATCATCTATCAAACATACAGCCCAATGAAACAGTTATGTGACACGACACGCAGATGGATTTCTGGCTGCAGGATTCAGCGCATGAATTTTACATCCCTCTCAAACGAGCTAATTACCTTTCTTTGATTTATTTTCCTTACAAGAAGTTCCCCGCACGGGCAAAGAATCGCTGCTGTCACACGCGTCCCCCTGACAAATCAGCCCGTGATGCAGAGCCTCCGTTTTATACAAGCTTCTATTGTGGATTCAAACGAAGCGGCAAATGTTTTTCCATCACATTTTGGGACCAGTGATGTCATCACCCTAAAAATATACTCAAACATTAAATTCCTACTTTTGAATGAAGCGATTCATACGACTAAATGGAGTGCCAGGCGTCAAGTGAATGAGGATGCACAATATGATGCTTCTTTTGTGCAACTACATAAGCAATTTACTGTAATAGTGTAATAGAGCCAAAATAGAATTTCTTTTGTCATTGTGATTATGTAAATGTAATGTTTGGTGAAGGTCGATTGATGCCATTTGTTCCCAATTAAGCAGCAAGCGGGAACAAACAGTTTTTTTTTTACCCCACCACTGCTGTTTTTAAGTGGTTACATCTATATATATTTTCTTTTTTCTTCTTAATTGGACTTCTTGACTAAATGAGGCTCTGGAGTTTTTGGACATGTTTGGATCGCACGAGTCGAAGGCGATACTACGCAGCCACCACTCGGATCTAATTCTGCAAATAGTATAATTCTGATAATGTTACTGTAGCCTACCTTTAATCTGCAACTATGCAGAAAGACCAGGTTTAAAGCAACATTATGTAGTAACCTGAAGCTTCAAACTATTCGGTTAAGCACTAATTACAAGGATTTGTCTGTTTCATCAACTCTCCACGGTTCACTAATAGACATTCTATAGCTTCAGTGTTTATGACTCCAATAAACTCTCGGGGTGTACTCTCCGCTCTGATAAAGCTCCGTATCACCCCCTGGGTGCGGCTTCTGTCTGTCTGCCTCACTCCTCCTAGCCAAGTCTACGGCTGAATCATGGGGACCAACAGACACAAGCATACATTCACACACACAACAAGCCTATTGTACAAGTGTGAGCTCCGGTCTGACTGCGGCATCGTCCCCACACGCACATTTGAGACGGGCGAGCTGTGGAGCTCACCGAACGCGCCGAAAGTGTGTTAATCGTATATGGGCGTGCGTTGCCTCTCACCCTCCTGTGTCTGCTTTCAGCAGCGGCCAACTGTCCCATCATCCTCTCCTGCATCCTCTTGCAGTGGGCCATGACCAGCTTAAGCACAGCCAGAGGGTTTGGGCCCACCGCCCGGCCCTGGAGGTGCGCGTGAGGCTGGGTGAGCGTGTTCTGGCGCTCCTCGGGCTCGCTGTCCCGCTGCAGGGCCAGGAATGGATCGCTGAGGTCATACTGGCCATAACGTTCCTGGACGAAGGCGTCTCTGTGCTGAGCCTGATGGATACACACAAACATATAGCACACGTGTTAGTTTTTCATTAACTTCTACTACACGGCTTTTAGCAAAGCAGGCAACACAGTGGCAATAAGACAGCAGGTGCCAAGAGCTGTAAATGATAATCCATGCACATGCTCAGTCCTGACTGAGCAGAGAAAATGACCAGTGTGTTCGTGTACGTCAGTGCGCCAATTTGAGAGGATGAGGTCTCCTTTCCACACTGCAGCACAGGAAAAAATGTGGTAAGAAGATAACGTGAGGCCTGACTGCCAGTGCCAAGACAAACACAAAGTAACTCATTTCAAACATACTGTAGGTAAATACACACACTCGCGCACACAAGCTTTTAGGTAATAACTTTACGCATTGCGTATTATCACCATAGTAGGTTTTGGTGTCTCTGTGTGTGTGTGTGTGTGCGTGTGCAGGAAATATGTGCGGACTGATGTTATTGTCAGTGTGAGCACAAGCAGATGGTCTTTTCCCCTCAACCCAAACACAAAGAGGCGAGGCACGGCTGTCAAACCCCCACCAGGGGCAGATGTTAACTCCTCCCCTGGGACGCAGGGGTGAAGGACTGGGCCATGAAATCAGACCCACACATAGAGCGGTTTCTAATGAAGGTTCAATGAATGAATTAATAATAAATGACTAAAAAAACGATAGTACACTTGTTTAAGAGTAAAAATTAGATCCTGAGGCACAAAATATTGCAGCTCAACTAACGTCAGTGTGAAACGTGATGGGACCTTGTTGACCTCGCTCCAGGTCGCCCTGATACAACATCATGAGGCGTCATTAACTGCATACAGCGGGGTTGGGTTTCACAAGGCGTGCAGGATCAGCTGGCGGGGGCGGAGTTCACTACACGTGCCTTTCGGGACAACCATCGCTGTCTCGTCGCAGTCCTCATCAGACACCCCGGTTCTCAGGCCTCCATTCATCCCCCTGCCCAAACATGCATGGCAGTGCATTCCTCTGCCTGTTCATCATCATTTCTCAGAAAAATGCCTCTCTTCACTTCCACCTCTCTGTCAGCCGCTTTTTTTCACACGCCGTGGCAGCACAAATACACACATCGACACACACACACACACACACACACACACATCCTGAGGGCATCAGTAAGGAGGCTGTATTTGAGGCTCTTTCTCCCGCTGAACAAAGAATGTGACCCTCAGTGAAGAGATTACAGGACTTCAACAAAGACACTGTCTCAATGCCTTCAGTCTCGTGCATTGTCTCCATGGCTGACCCAGTGGGCCTCAATGTGCGAGAGTGGGTACGAGTATAGCATGTGTCTCTTTTTCCCTTTTTTTTGTGTGAATATGAATGTGTACGTGTGTTAAAAGTCTGAGTGTACTATGTTTACTTGTGGCTGTGCGCTCGTGTTTTTGTTCTGGACTTTGGACTAAAGCTGTAAGGCTCTTTTCATCAAGCTCGGGGACAAAGCTGCAGCTTCCTGAGGTAAATAACTGTTTAAACAGACCATTAAGGGCCGGGCTGAGATTGGATTGTGTGTGTGAGTGTGTGTGTGTGCATGTGTGTGTGTGTGTAGCAGTCCTAGCTGGTCTCCCATGGTTTTCTTGGGATAGTTCTGATCATAATGACAGAGTGTGCTTTTCTTTATGAGAGGGCACAACAAGCAAACCCTCTCTGCTGCAGAGCTCTCATTTCTGCCCAACTACTGATGACAAACGTCCCTCCAACTAAGTCATGGGAAGGGCTGTTTTACATGCTGCTAATATACCTTTTCCCACTGTTTCATAATCAACAGTTACGCTTTTTAACTTTCATCAAGCATGTAAGAATTCCTCCACAATTTCATGCAACAATGGAGTGATCAAAAACGGTTTTGCTCGGGTATTTCCTTCCTCGACGGCCTGTATCCTCCGATGCATTCTTGCAGCTTTAACGAGGTGCGAAAGACAATCTGATGCTTTTCACCTGGAAAAAGTCTCTGTCAGTCAGTTAGCTACAGCCTCGGGGCACAATCATGTCCTTGTGTGAGCTGAAAAGAGCCAGGGAGTCCTGTTACCTTAGTGAGCCTCTGTAATGACTCTCAAACAATGAGGTAAGCTTCCAGCAAGGACAAAATTACAGCTCTGAATGGTATTGGGCGCATATCTCCTCTTACAAATGTCCTGTTTAGCCCTTAATCTGGCTCCTAAAATCATGCTGAAAGAACAAGATTGCTATCAAAAATGAAGATGAATACATATTCAATGACATATATACATTATGCATGTGCATCTATGAGCACAGCTGGCACATGTCTGCCTAAGTGGTTCTTAGCATGACTGGCTGTCTCCAGCGTAACATCGTGAAGCTTTGCAGTGGGGGTTATGGGAAAAGTATGCATTCCTGGTGAATTAGTGCGCTCTTCGGGAGAACAGTTAGACACAGAGACAAAGGACAGCAGGACCAGACCTGTCAGATAGGAAAAGGGTCTTTCGTGGAATTTCGTGGAGTCCCGTGCAAGAGTCTTCGCAACAAGAGGACAGAGAACAACGCACACGGATGCTCCAACATTTCACTTTGGTTAAATAGGCAATGTGTAAGAATTTTAAAAACATTAATCAAAATTCATCATCAGGATGTGAAGAAATAGCAGTTTTGAAATTGTGAAGCATTGTGTTTCAGAGATGTCTACTGAAGTTAGCATGCTGACAAGCTAGCCCCATCCCACCCCAGTCCACATATCCTACTAGCATTGTCAGCACACCCCGGTCGCCGAGTTCCCAATCCGAGTGGCTAAGTGAGCTAACGGCAGCTGCAGCTAGCAGCAGAAAGCGGTTACTGAGGTGATATGCTGCCCCCCATTTGTTTTGAGTATGAATATGACAGGTGGCCAATTCTTAAAATGCTAATCAAAAACATTTCAAAGAAATAGCTAAAAACTATCACTAAAATGTGAAGAAATAGCAGCTTTGAAATTATGATGACTATGCATTGTTTTTCAGAGATATCTACTGAAGTTAGCATGCTAAGCAGCTAGCCACCGCCCGACCCAATCCAAATATCCTACTAGCGATGTAAACGCTAACACTCCCCTGTCCCCAAAGCTCCCAGCCCGTACAGCTAACTGAGCTAACTAGCTGAGGGCAGCTACAGTTAGCAGCAGACAGCGGTTACTCTTGTGACATGCTGCCCCCTGTTTGTTGAGCATAAATTTGACATGTGGCCAGTTCTTACATTCGCACCTTTAAACTGCAAAATAAACTATTAATGAGGTTGTCCTTATTAAACCAGAAAAGTAGTTCATGTATCAAGAGTCTGGATTATAAACCTGCAGTGCAGGGAAAGCACAGGGTCTGGCAATTGTTGGAGAAACGAAAAGAGGACAGTAGGTCAAATGCAGACACACTGGTGTTGGATCCTGTTCAGATTTATGACTCTGGCCTCAGAGTTTTCTTGGATGAAGAAGCAAGACTTCAGTAGTGCAGTTTATCTCCTGGGGAGTGGACAATTACTCTGCTCTACTTCTGTAAGAGAAGGAAACAGTCAATGGACCACTTGTCAGCCGTGTTGAATAACAGTCCTTGGCAGGTGAGGGGTATCAGTCCACTGGCAGTCACATCTGATTTAACAGAGCTGGTGAGGCTGCAAACTCAAACGGACACAGAGGGCTCTGACCCATTTTGTTGTGTGCTGGGCATTAGAGCACTAAGAAATTACAGAACAGTCAGCTGGGGGAACTCCAAGAACATATTAAACAGTGTCCATGGCTACAAACTCAAACAGAAGCTGAATTACCTTTTGATCAATTTCTCATAAGATTCAGTTCGGTCTTAACATCGTGGCGTCTCTCCATCTCCGATAACTGATATCCGGAGAACGAAAAACATTTGTCATTTTGGTCCTGAACTGACCTGGGGCAGCCTACTAATACAGCGGCAGCCCCTAACTTGGGCCCTCATCTTTTCTTCATTTGTACAAAACAAAAACCTAAAAGCAAGGGCTTACATTAAGCGCACGGGAAGCCATAATAGTCGTTAAAAAAAAACACAATTTAGTGCCTTGCGCAGACGTTGCAGAGAAGAGATGTGAGTGAGAAAGAGAAAGAGAAAGAGGGCCTTTATAGCCCCCTTTTCATTTATAGCAGCACAGCACACGTTGGTACATTTACTTCAATTAGTTAACGTTACACTGATTGTCCAGTAAGTATCAGTGTTTCCAGCTTTAAACACTATATTGGCAATTTGGGAAGCCAGTGAGGGATCATGCTATTGTTTCAAGGTTGTGAGGGAGAGAGAGATGAGATTTTAAGTGTTTGCTTTTCTTTTTTTCTTTTTTTTCAAGTGTAAGCCAAGGTGCACTTACGGCTTAAGCTGTATCCTCCGCACCTCCCACCCACACATTAGCCACAGATGGCACTGAGATAACTGGGCAGACGCCAAACAAAACCTCGCTTTACTTTATGGGCCGTGCAATGAGACAACTTCCAAGTAATGTTTAACAGCCTCAGACGCTATCATCAGTGGTTTCTGATGAAACAAGGCAGCAGGTGCTCTCACCCTTTGGTCAGGCAGTGCTCTGCGAGAGGCGTAGCGTATCATTAGGAGGAACGAGGAAGTGCTCCGGTGTTTTTTGAAGTAAAACAATAAACAGAATTAGCTCTCCGATGGCGACACAAGCACAAACTTGACTGAGAAAGCAGTGATTTTTCCTTATCTCAGACTTGGTTTGGCCTGACCTCTGATATCACTATTTTATTTGTAGCAGGCAAATACTCTCCTGTTCAGTGCAAACAGCACCAAAGGGTGGAGTTTTTTTTTCTACCATCACAGGTATTCACCCTTCTGGATCTAAAGATAGGAGAGGCTTCCAGCCAAAAGGCATCCGACCAACACCGTGTGCGTGGTGTGCTGCGTGTAGGTGTGTGGTTCTGTGCAACCATTATTAACAATAAAAGCAAGGAGCTACCATCGAGCGCTTTGATGTCAACCGAACATTCAGGTCAGGGAGCTTTACTCCCGCAGGCCCCGGGGCTCAGGCTGTTGATTTGGAGGAGCTTCACTGACATCATACACCAGTGTGCATTGCACCGCTTTGCTGTGTAGTTTTTCTGCTCTTTATTTAATCATATTTTCCCCTCACCAATCTTGACAACATGTCCAAATTGGGCAGTGATTCTTGTACAGTGACAGAATGCACAATCTTATCGGAGCAGCACACTCTAGCCAGGCCCTATTGTTTTATGGAGTCAGGAAAGGACGTCAGCCTGCAAAAATAGATAAAGCATTTTAGGATTACAGGATGTGACTTCATATGAAAAACAAAACAGGCCCTGCTGAGCATGACTGGAACATCTGAACCACGCAAAATCGTGGTTGCCAGTGCGAATGAAAACCACTGTAAGACAGCAATATGTTTTACAAGAAGTCGAAGCGGTTTTAGCTACTGAGAACTTGCTCTATGATGGATTTAGGTGGTTAAACCGAACATAATAACAGCATTAGTGCCAATATTGACGTAAAAACAACCATCTATTCAACAGATATGCCACTCCTGTTGGAATGCAGGACCTGTTTCTGGCGTCAAGTTCTCAGGAATGTTCCCTCTCGTAAAAACTGCTTATCTGTGTCCTTGGCGATGAGAGCCAAAAACAGTGCGATCAACAATCTGTAGAGACAAGCCCCAAAGGTGACACCATCTTATGAGTAATGTAAGCAAACACTGATACACTTCCAAGTCCTCGGGGCTTTCTGGGTGGGAAGGAAGGGTTAAAAAAAAAAGGCGCGTGAACGCCGTTGTCCCGAGCAATCTAAAGGCATCCCAAGTGCTCGCTGCTGAGAGGGGGAAATATTTAAAGTTTGGATCGGAGAGCCTCCCTGCCTTTTTCACGACCCTCCACACACGCAAGTCAACACAGCGAGTTCGGTTTATGCAGTACTTGAGCTGCACGCACTGAGAGGGGAGAGCTGTAGTTAGAGAAAAAACACTGTTTGTGGCAAATCAAGATCCAGGCTGGAAAATGAGCCGAGAGAGAGAGAGAGAGAGAGAGAGAGAGAGAGAGAGAGAGAGAGAGAGAGGGGGACAGACAGTACTTCCTGGGTGCCAGAGCAACACACAGAGACAGAGCTCAATATTGGACTATATTGGCCCGCTATCAACCCCCTCCCGCAGCCACATGTCAAGCACACAATCTGCCCTAACATGGACCACTCGGTCAAAATGGTATACACACCCCCAGTGGGTAGAAAGGAAGTCAGTGATTTGAGCCTACAACTCTGTACATCCTTTCCACAATAAACACCGCAGCCTCTAACTGGCCCACAAGAGACCACCAGAGTGTGTGTCTGTGTGTGTGTGTGTGTTAGAGTGAGTGGGCAGATAGGACATGGGTCATGGTCAAAGATGAAAGACCCCCCGTAATGTGGCTGTGTGTGAGGAAATAAGAAGGAGAAGAGGAGGAAGGGGGGGGGAGCAGTATAAGTAGAGATATGGAAAGAGGAGAAGCTCAGACAACAAGACGACTGTACATTTGTCCTGAGGGAATGACTGTGTGTCTATGTGTATCTCACAGCTCAAACCGTGCATGCGTCAGATCTGGACAGACGCCACTGAAGACGCATCTGAGCCAGGGCCGGTTAGAGCAGCTTCCCCTCAGGCCCTCAGGTCTCATGATTAAAGCCTCGCTCTCTGGATAGATAAACTTCCCTATCAAAGCCTGTTTGTTGGACCGAGACAGTCAGTGTTGCTACTTGTCCTCGTCACAGCTTCCATCACTACTTCAGACGATGAGTCAAGCGTTTGGGGCTCGGGCAGCCTCATGGGTTGCTGCGGTCATCAGTATGAAAGGCGGCCAGAGGCACGGGGGGGGGGACAACTAGACTAGAACCAAACACTGCTGAGCCTTGTAGCCGAGGGAAAGCTGAGTGAACGAGCTGCACAAAACTGAGGATTTAAGGAAGAAAAGCCTGTGACAGAAATCGTCTTTAAACATTAGACGTCATTATCAAGTCCTAAATTTGAATTCTAGTAGTATACAGCTAGCTGATCACTGCTTCCTCTTCTTCTTTGTTTGCATTTCATGGCGGGCAGCAACCGGCATGAAAGGATCCCCCCGAAATGAAAATTCAGTCATTATCCACTCATCGCTATGGCGATCGGCTGTCGGGTTAGGTAGTCCGCGAAACATTTCTGGAGCTTCGCAGCCAAAACAGCGTTGCAGCATTCTCCCAAACAACTGAAGTATCTGGGGACTTTTTTTTATATGTAAAACAACAACTGAAAAAAATGAACCCATAAATGGATCCACGCAGCTCGTCCGACGCAACCCACGTCTCTGGAAGGTTCGCGGTCCCAAATTAATTGGAAATGACCTCATTCACACCCTTTTCAAAGCCAAAAGCTTCATTCTAGCTACTTAGCTTTTAAAATCAGTTGGGGATCTCGGGGCTTCTGGAGACTGGGATTCTACCAGACAAGCTGTATGGTCCCCATCTACTTCAGTTGTTGAGGAGAATGCTTCAACACTGTTTTCCCGGGAAGCTCTACGAAAGTTACCCAACTTTCCATTGGCACGAGAGCGAGTAGATAATGACTGAATTTTTGTTTTTTGGGTGGACTTATCCTTTAAGGTGCAGCACAGCCACCTACTATGACAAACAGAAAGAACAGAACAGAAAGAAGTGAGACATTTTTGAGAGGTGCTGTTTTTTTTCCACAGTTTTGTCATATCTGCATTATTAACATGATAAGATTTGTTATGTTATATCCTTGTATCAGAGGTTGTCTGAGGTGTCTGCGTCTTCATATTGATTAGTGGAAATGCACTTCAATCTCTGACTGACTGGGAAAACTGCATCTTCAGAGTATTTGCTAAGTGCTCACTACACAGTTGGATGCAGCTGATCGTCAGAGCCAAACAACTATTACAAGGATTTAAACTATGCACCCTAGGCAAGGCACCAAGTGGCCACCAAAGTCCGCCTCCTCGGGGAACATTTTGTTTCTGCTTAGCAGCAAGCGGACATTCCTGGATTAAAACGTGTGTGAGCACAAAATCACTCGAGACACGTTGGAGACACAACAGGTAAGGACTGCAGTCTGTCTGAACTGTGTGTCGACACAACGGGGACACATCTGGGTCTGTGTGGGACCCGAATGCGAAGTTGTGTGAAGTGAAATACAGATTTTTCTCTGTTGTGACCAGCACTAATGTCAGTGCTCGGTGGAATGAAAGGCATGGGAAACCAGAATGACTCCTGTGCCATTGTCTTCGCTAGCTCTGCTTCCCTGTTTTCCTGTTTACACATCCCCTCCCTGTCAGCTCACATTCTTTTACGGGGGGTTGTAATGCTGGAACAGGTTCGTTTAGTGTCCACGGATGTCTTCGGTAAGGGCAGGCGAAAGAGCGTGTTATCATTTCATGGGTTGCAGGGTTGGCTCTTACATTATTTCCCAGTTATGATTAGTTATATATGTGAGGTGTGCTGCGATATGTACGACATGTGTCCGATCCGTGTGCGTCAGTGGTCAACTCACCCTGAGGGCATGTATGACCACATCCTGGGCCTCCAGCTCTCCCTCCAAGATACTGAGGAGAGTCAGCAGCTCTGCTCTGCTCAGAGCCTCCACGTTCATCTTCTCATCCTTAAGAGACAGAGGGAGTGAGAGAGAAAACAGAAAAGAGGTATTCTTATTTCAAGTTAAATAAGCTTCTGGGTATTATACATGGATTTATGTGGAAGCGTGTCTGAGTGCATTTCGAGTGAGTGAGTGGAGTGGCACGGGAGCTGATATTGGATGGGACTCGGGGTCCCATCTGTGGCCTCACTGGGCTGTGCTCAGGGTTACAAACAGGAAGCCATTAGCATATCTGCATGTTAAGTTGCAAAGGGACTGAGGACAGCTGCCTGCTCCATTCAGCCAGCACTGTCCACTGCGAGGGTTCAGTGTGTGCTCCAAATACCGACAGAGTTAGGCAAATGTAATTGTCTGGCACACACTTTTAATGTACTACCCCCCCCCCCCGTGATTCATCAGCTAGGTCCAGTCTAGTCACAGCGGCCAGACACAACACGCCTAGCGCAGCTGACATCACCCTTAAATTTAAAAAGAAAGACAGAAAAGAAAAGAAAAAGTTGGCTTCATCCTGTTTTAAGCAGGGATGAGGTCACTTTCAGGTCATAATCACACACGAGCTGATCCACACTTGCAGTAAAAATTTAAACCTTGGCGTCGAAACATAGAATAAGCAGCGATGGGAGTACAATTAACTCAAGTCCTGCACTCAGGCACAATTGTCTGCCACTCTGTACTTCCACTCCACGACATTTATTTGACCATTTTAGCTACTAGTTACTTTGCAGATTCAGATTAACCCTTGCTTGTGAAGTGTAATCAGTCAGATAGTGTTTTGGGCGGGGCAGTGTGGTGACTACAGACGGAGAAAGGATGCTGCAGTATTTCTAAATTGGTGGATTGTATCAGCAATCGGACACAAACAACACTGATACCGGCAATTGTTAAAATGCTGAACACTGGCCCCGATACTTATGTTGCAGCTGCTATTCCCATGCAGTGCATATACCTCTTTAATCTATGCAGGATACAGATGGGTGTCAAATGAAAATAAGTCCCACATATAGTTTCTCGTTGGGCTGCCAGGACAACTTCAGACTTGTTCCTCTGCTGGAAAGGATTAACACCATTCCTCCAGAACATTTTGGCGTTGTGCTGGTGGCGATCACTCTCTATCCAGTAGGTCCCAAATCTCCCCGTGTTCAGTTGAGGTTAGATCTGCTCTCTGCAAAGGATACAGCATACGATTCTCATCCTTTTTTCAAGCCTTAGTGACCCTTTATGGGAGCATCTGCGTTTGTTATGTTTTCCCACTCATTTGTTCCGGGCCTGCCTTGAATTTGTCGCCCGTCTTCTGCATTCAAAGTGAAAGCAACAGTCTCCCCCTCTCCTCTCCTATTTACTTTCCTGCAGCGGCTCCCAAATTCCTCCGTGCACTTTGTGGATCGCCGCAAATCATCAAAGTGTGAATCAGCAGATATTTACTGGCCCTCTGACTTTGACACGCAGGCCACAGGCGAGGGTGGCTTGCAGTTCTGCGATGTAAGCTGGCTCGGATATTTTAGCGCGTGTGTGATGTGTTGGCCTGTCAAAAGCAGGCCGAACTCGCTTTGTGTCACATGATATCTGAAAAATCAGCTTCCATGGAAAATCGTTCCAGCATTCCAGGGATGCCCGCACCATGGGAATCATCACTCAGGGGTAAATCCCCGAATCCCACTCTGCAAAGCCCACATTGGTTTTCAAGTGGCGGTGCTGCAGCCTGGCTTTGTGGGGCTTGATAGGCAGTGTAAATATCTTGACGGTGCTGTCATGAGATGGCACATTTATGCAAATCATGATGATCAAGTCATGACAGAAGCCAGCTGACAACACAAGCCCAAAAAAAAAAACACACAAAAAAACAAATGGCTCCGTGTCACACTGTTGACTGTTTTCCTCGTCACAGTCATTCCTCTCAGGTCTGGCAAAAACAACATCTGGGTTAAACTTTAAGTCATGTTGGCCGAGGAACCAGGAAGGATCTGTGCTGACGTGCTCAAAGTGCAGGACAAGGCTGCTCGCTCGGTGCGCTCGGGGCTATCAGGGATCGCAGCGGTTGCTGAGGAACAGCAGAGGATCCACCTGCCGTCTCGGGCCTTTGTCTCACACAAGGGACTGTCATTATTTTTCCGCGCTGAGCAACATGCAGTTCAATTCCTAAGTGTCACAGACATCACACAACACACCAAAATTAGCCATTATCTGTATGGATCGCCTGGAGTGATAATGGTAAAATCGATACTGCATCGATGGCAGTGAAGTACACACACCCATTAGCCTGAAAATGAACTCAACGCAGGACCCCTGGATCCCAGCGACTGCTGCTCCCATCCACCATCTGTCTTAATGCTGTTGTGACATTATCACTCACCGATTTTTTAATTTTTTTTGCTGCAATGGCTGTAAAGTTTCACTTAACCAGAAATGCCCCAAAAGCCCCGTGCAGGACGAGCACGTATCAGAGATGTGTCTGTGGACTTTTTTTTTTGCATTTTGCATTTTGCTTTTTCACTAAAAAACAAAACAACAACAAAAAAAAGCCAAAATTGGAGCTAGAATCACTAGAAACCATAAGCAGAAAACCTCCACATTAACCTCTCCGTGTAAACATACCTTCATGCGCTCTGTTCCGGCCGCATTAATTGTTCTCCAGATCCCAAAACGAGGCTCCGCCACAGCGTGAATCAAAGCCGTCCACTGTCACAGGCGCTCTGAGGCGAGGGGCGAACAACAGACGTTCAGGGACGAGGCCGCCAGCCAATCAAAGGGGCGTAGTGCAGCGCTCTGACCAATGGCTGGCGGGCTTTTCGCTGGGGGGCGGGGACGAGGGGCGTTCCCGGGTCTGTGGGATAAACCTCTTTGTTTCGGACGTCCAGTGTTGAGATCCTGCCCTCGTCGCTGGGTCTCAGTCAAGTGTGCGCTGATCTTGTCCTAACGATGGCGCAGTTTACCGCCGTTTGTTAATGAGAGGAATTGTCTTAAGTTTTAGGCAAACGACTTCAGTTTATGGGGAATATTTGTAATCCTCTGAAATACAAGCCAAAATGTATTAAGAGGAAGATTGTGAGTTATGCTCCTGCACAGACACAACCATGAACACAGACATGCAATTCTTAAAATCCTCTTAAAATTGACGCCTGGTGGAGATCAGGGCTGGCATCGTGCAACACAGTGTTTCAACTCCCCTTAATGGTCAGATGACAGTATAGCAACATGGCCCTTCACGACCTTATGCTGAGAGCATGTCAGACATGTCTTTCAACCTGTTACCTCTATTTGGTATGTTCTGATTATTTTCTCATTTGGGTTTGCAGCCCTAGGATCAATGAAATCAGCCTGATTTGGGGAGGCAACGCTGGCACTTTACTTTATATATGTTTATCAGTAGTATAAGACTTGTCCCCATCATTTTTTTTCTTTTTTTGAAATACCTTATTTTGCTCCCATCACCTTTTTAAGAGCACAATGACCTTAAACATGTACTTGCACCAACAGAGAGGGAACACCAGGTCAGTTGTCAGGTCAGGAGGGCGCCAAAAAGGGCCCTATAAGATTCATTTTGGAGATACCATCCTGTCCTGGGCATGAGCAAAGCTATCAAGAAATATTAACCAGCAAATGAATTCAAATGAATCTTCACGTGCCATTGTGCATTTTATTCCCCGGCTGTAATTATCTACCTTTATCTACCTGGGTGAAATCACATGCTGTTTTTCATTGGAGCCCTTATGTCTCCACCACATTTCAACAGCAGCTGACGCCCTTGTCAGTCACGTGACCCACATGGAGATCATGACTCAAAAATATTGACGCAAGTAGTTCAGGTTTTTCGTCAAACAATATCAGTGTGAGTTCACAGTGGGGAATAAGCTCAGAGACATGATATCCTTGCAGTTATTCAGCGAAATAGAATAGCAAGTGGGAAGGCGTTCTTGATTTTACCTGCTTTTGTTTCTCTATGACCTGTTTATGGACCCGGTCGTACGGTATAGGATCAGAAACCTGATAGATGAGATGTTTTTGTCAAAGCATCTGCTCCCAATTGTGTGCAGTCATTGAGGCTGAAAGACTAAGATTCCCACAACAGTGTTCTCACACTACACACCTGCGTGTCATTGTCGCCTTTGTACACACTAGACTGCCAATAACCCTCCCTCTGCAGACGGTCTTGAACGTGCTGTAAATCCATTAGGCTATGGGTGAGGCTCTGATGACAACATATTTCAAAGTTCAGTCTCATATTTCCTCGAGTAACTGTAATATTGGAAATATGTAAAGCACTGCAATACAATCAGTTACAATTGCAATGACGATAGCATCAAACTCAGTCACAACCTATTTTGCAAGTCATCCTGTATCGTCATGTGAGAGTATGATGTAACATGATAGCACAAATGGCAACGCTTTTGTGTTTGCTGCTGGTGGAAGTATTCAGATTTCCTTCTTAGAAGTAAAATTATAGCAAAAAAAAAACTATGTAAAAAAAAAACAACACTCTTGTATTTAAATTTTCCTGAGAAATATTATCCTGTAAATCTTATTTAGGCCGCCATTGTTATTGTTACTTAAAAGAAGCAAATTAACATATAAGTGTATTCATTATAGTCTTATTCTTAAAAATCAGTTTATTTTTTATTGCTGATGCATTCATGTGTAACTGGTTAAAGTGGAGCTATTTTTAACTACTTAACTGGTAGTCATGTAAATTGTAACACTGACTCATACATTATAAATGGGTTATGTCATGTGTATGAAAATATTTTGCAAGGTACCTATTAATACAGCTGTCAAATAATGAGTATGTATTAATTCAGAATAAATCAAACACACCATGTGAGTCTAAAGGACCGGAGAACAGAATGTGATCATGCCTGTTTATATCGTGTCCTGAGCCAAGCACACTCGTGACAGCCTCTCAGCTCCACCCTTCGCCAACGTGCAAAATGCAGAGCAAAGGACACAGACGACCAGAAAATACTAACAATGTAGAAAATTAGCTAAGCTGTATACATACAACTGAGCAAATTTAAAACTTTTCACAATGAGTTTTTGCACTAAACCAATAAGAGTCTTCACAAACATCTTTAACAGTAACGTAAAATAGTATTCTGTTATAAAAAGGAATTAAACTTGAGAAGATAACCAAGGAAAAGTGAGGGCAACAGAAGTTGACGCACACAGTAGTGGTAATGTATCACAATTTAATTCTGTAATACTTGTAAAAAGCATTTAAAAACAGTAATGGTGCTCCCACATATCGGTATTCTTTAATATTCAAGATATCAAAAAGAGTACAACAAAATATATATTGTACAGTAGCCCCCTAAAATACATGGAAATAAAAACAAGACTGTGTCAGTAAATCAGAATGACAACAAACAATGAGCAGTAGCTTGGTTAGTAGAATTCAGCCAAGCCAAGTTATTGGCCAGACGTTAAAGTTTTTCTTGTTATTGAATTGCTTAATGAAAGTATGCAAGTTTTTCAACATGCTTTGTCATTTTAAATGCTCTCTTTTAATTAGGTGTTAGGTAAAACTTCATCCTCGACATTTAAAAACATAACAGAAACGTAATTCTGTAAATGGAGGTGAGTGGAATGTTTGTACAATGATCGCTTTATTTATGAAAAATATATATTTCTTAATAATATTGTTTTTGTATAAGAGTTACACGGCAGCCTCAAACGGGTTACTTGATGTAACAGTGAATCAGTTTAAAGCGAGAACTGCCTTACAGGTTACAGAATTAGCTCGAAGGAGAATCGGCAACATCTTCTCTTGGGACCAGCTTCAGCTTGATAGGGTTCTTGGGTGTGGTGAATCCATCATTGCCCAACTCCAGTGGGATCTAGGAAGAAAAGAAAATGTGTCACAAATGAACCTCTAAACACTCACACATAAAAACCTGCCAGACTGTAAAATGTCTTCTTACGTCTGTCTCTTTGCAGGTGACAAAGGTGAACTTCTGCAGGATCTCCACCAAGGCCAACTTCATCATCAAGAGAGCAAATCGCATGCCAATACAGTTCCTTGGCCCAGCTCCAAAGGGGAGGAAGGCATAAGGATCGATGTTGCCTTTGTTCTCTTTGCTGAACCTGAAAAAGATGAACAAATATTCTAAGTTGATGACTAAATTTGGGTTGAAACTGACCTTAACCTGCCATTGGTCTTTGAGTATACCTTTCGGGTTTGAAGGCATCAGGCTCAGGCCACAAAGTAGGGTCACGGTGGAGAGTGTAAATTGGTACCATGGTGACGGTTCCTTTAGGGATGGTCAAACCGTTAATTTCCACAGTGGCCTTTGATACTCTCTCTAACCGATTAGCACTAGGATACAGCCTCATTGACTCATTGATCACCATGTCGATGTATTCCATCTGCATCAGGGCTTCATAGGTCGGCTTACCCTGAAGGGAGGTACAACATAAAGTATTTATTAGTAAGTAGTACAGAACCGCATTGAATATTTTCAAGTGTGAGAACATGCTGTCTTCCCTTAAAGACATAATATAATGTTGGTCTATTCTGTACATGCAACATCTACTTCACATCTGTCTGTCCAGGGAAAGGGATGCCTCTTCTGTTGCTCTTCCTGAGGTTTTCTTCTATTTTGTAACCGGAGACATCACGTCCACACGAATTGGACGGATGTGAGGTCACAGAGATCCCTGACGTCTTGACTACAAAAAACTAATCAGTATATCCCAGTTCATTCGGTCCCTCAGTCTGAAAAATTGTGTTCACGAGAACAGGGTGGACGGACAGACGGATGAAAAACCCCTAAACAGCTGCAGCTGCTGTCGCCAGAACCAAAGCATAAAAAAATACTCAAGTGACCTTTTCGGGGAAGGTTTCGTCAATCTCTTCTTGCAGGATCTTCTGGATCTCAGGGTTGGTTGCCAGGAGGTAGGATATAAATCCCAGTGTGCTGCTACTGGTTTCATAGCCAGCAAAGATGAATATCATGGCCTGAGAAAGGATTTCATTGTCAGTCAGCCCTGCAACACAAAGACACCATGATTAAACTATTTATACTATCACTTCAATCAAGTAATACCTCCTAACTTTTTTGTCTGGAGAGTCTCAACAAGCATTAGCATTGTGACTGAGCAGTCTTTCCTTCATTCAGTCAACTTGAACTTTACCGTCCAATATCTGACTGGACGATTATGGCACTCAGTGGGTCGTCTCTAATCTTTAACCCAGATTTTAAAACTGGTAAAAGACGGTGACTTGAAACATTGTCAAAGTTCTTACAAACTGTCAGCCAAAAATTCTGGATATCCCACGATTGACTCCCCGTAGTTTTGCTGTTTGGTTGAACACTTTCAAGACTTTTAAACCTGATTCTTTGTTTGACTTCAGCAGTCAACGGCTAGCTGCAGTTGGCTGACAAAGATACCCCATGGAAAGCATTCATGAGACCATATTTGTAGGACGACATTTAAAGGAGACATATTATGTTCATTTTCAGTTCAATTAAAGCTTTCTATTTATCTTTAAGCTATCTATCGAAGAAGAAAGTGACCCCTCAGCCATGACTTCAGAGAAAATCACAAGCTTTAGTTCCATCTCTACCTTTTGTGGAATTTGGATCCGCATGGTTGCCCTCTGAAATCTGAGCGTCAACCATTAACTGCATGAAGTCCACTCGGCTCTGCATGACAAAACAAGTGGACATCATATTTCAGTTGTGTTTAAGGGAAAGATTATGAACACAGAATGTAATTAATTGGCCAAAAACAAACAGGCTATCAAATCCATTGTAGCTGTTCACTGCAGACACATACTTTGTGTTGATTCTTATCCCGGTCTGATTTGATCGTCTTTAGAAAGTTGTAGAAGAAGTCCAACACTTGAGCGGGGAAGAAGGACACATTCATCTTCTCAAAAACTGGCAGCGTGAATGGAAACAGAACTGAAAGGAATAAGAATTGAAAAGACGTTGTTAACTCAGGGCTCGAAATGACAAGATAGACACTCTGGTTAGAGCATAATGTCTGACATACCCGCGAACACAAGCAAGGGATTCAGGAAGTTGAACTTGACCATTTTCTTAATGTTTGCTACAAAAGGGTCAGAGGGATGGTTGATGGAATCAATGTCCACACTGAAGGCAGTGCCGGTCACAACATCCATACTGTAAGGTCCAAATACTCTGCAGAAAGAAAGCAAACATGTCATTTAAATTAACTCATTCTGGCAAAAGACGAAGGACAAAGAAAAAGGTTAAGGTTAAGAGGCAGAAACATGAAGATGAACACATTGAACATGTTAATCATAGTCATGTTCATTAGTGTATAATCACCTAAAAATACAAATTTGTTGGGTTTTTGGGGAGGAGGAGGGTTTTCAGATGGTTGCAATCCCCACTGCTAGACACCGCTAATTCTTACACGCTGGACCTTTCAAATGTTTGTGTGAGGAAATGTTGTTTCCTATTTACTTGTTAGCACAAATAACAATATCAGTTATTAGAAGTGAGTTACACTGAGTCTGAACCCAAATATCATCACAACACAAGACCATTACTCACTCTTTAACCTCGATGACTTCGTCCGCCTCTACTTTCTTTTGAAGACTCCTCATCAGGTTACTTGAGTGCTGCATCATTATCGTGTACATCTGGCCCAAAAAACATTTCATCATTAAATGTTTACACATGCGAAAAAATGGTGCGCATTAGAAATATATTAGAGGAGATCTATTATGCTTTTTTCGTTTTTTTCCTTTCCTTCGATGCATTATATACGTTCTTTTCCATGTATGCAAAAGATCACTCCGTGACTTCTTGACATCACACTACATCACTATGTCACAGATTAGCATAATTTATACCTATATTCATGGTAGTAGTGATGCTAACTGGAAGCTGAAAACTGACAGAGCTGACAAGGTGAGTAGTGCTGCCTCAGGCGTGTAAAACATGCATTAAAACATGTAAATCTATTCTAGTAGTAACCCAAAATAAAATGATTGACCTGAAAATGAACATAATATGTCTCCTTTAAACCAGCAGTGTTTTTTAAACCTCTTTCAGTCGTCCGCTGGTGAATGATGGAGAGAGTACACTGCGAATCCTCTTCCATTCCTCATCTTCGACTACTGATACAGCATCGCGCAATGGTCCATTAAGGCCGAAGTCCTAAACCACACACACACACACACAGGATGCCTTCTTGACATTGTGTTTTTCGATTAGTATTGAGGTATTAACTTGGGAAACTGCCCCTGGTGTTTTTTTCTTACCCGTCTGTTGGTGAAGACAGAATAACACTCCTTAACCAAGATCGTTTTGATCATAGCTGTGTCCATTATGGCCAACACAGGCTGCCTGCCATCGTACAACCTTGTAATGCAAAAAGCAGATATTGTAGGAACTCAGTTACAGCCTGGAACATTGCACGAACAATTTGTGCTCTGAAATACTCCCTCTTCCTTAATAACAAACAACATAAGCAAACACACTTACCCCCACGTCTTTCCATATTTCTGATAGCATTCTGTGTCAAAATTGTGGATGCCCTAAGAAAGAAAATAAGAGACAAAGGTATCAAATCAGTCAAAACCATCATCAGCAGAGAGTCTGCTCAGATCACTGTACCAATCACGCGTCTCACCTTTGCGTATTCCAAAAACGTCCCAATAAACGGCAAAGGTTTGGGCCCAGGGACGCCTATTTTCTTGAAAAAGCCATATGGAGCATATCCATATCTGAGAATCAAAAGCAGGATTAGAGAACTGACACCAAATCCATCTGTTATTCCAAGTTATTTTATCTGACCTGCCGTTTTTTTCCTAACATTCCTCTGGGCTTGAATCCTTTTCATGCTTTGTCTCTGTATGGAGTTTCTAAACATTCAGTCCTGCAGTGCAAAGCATTATCAGATGAACTGATAAAACTGCCTGGTAGTCATTTTATGACACGCATTTTACAGCTCTTCTTACCTCAGTGAACGTCATTTTTTTATCTGTCATGAGCCAAGTTGAATTTGCTCAAATGGTGAAAGAAATGTCCCTAATGTCATTTAGCCATAATTCGATTGCACTGCATATGTTTTACTATTAAATTACTTGTCAAAAGAGTCCACTGAAACTGAATGCAGCCTTTACTATGTTATTTGCTTTATCTGCTCGACCAGTGAACATGTTTGCCTCAGGAAGGATTTTATAAAGGCTCTGTTAATTCAAAGGCACCTGCATACCTGTGGTACACTCACACAGGTGATGTTAATTATTTGAGATGATTAAACGTCTTCTCGCGGCCGCGTGGGAGTGCACAGACTGAGCTTGACTGATGTCACCCTTTCTTTCATGTCAGCTGCACTGAACCTGTTTAGCAGACATGTGACTCTCATTCGGTCCATGACTCACGTAAGTCATGAGTTGGAATAGGCAATATATTTGATGTGTGTATATATATATATATATATATATATATATATATATATATATATATATATATATATATATATATATATATATCATGATTTCAGACTTTATGTTGTGTTAGAGTTTGGATATCTTTTATATCATGACACGACAAAACTGTTATCTTTACCTGTTTTAAAGGCTGCATTACAGTAAAGTGCTGTCATTTTCTGAGCTCACCAGACTGAACTACTGGTTCTAATACTTGCCTGTACCCACTTTGTCATGACATCCCCATTTCTAATTATAACTGATCAGAAATCTCATCGTGTTAATATTCTAGTCTATTGACTGAGCACCAATAATTAATCTCTGGCCTAATTGGCCAAAAAAAACTGTGATATTTGATTTTGTCGCCCAGTCCTTACATTTACGAAGTCCTTTGCAGAAGATTTCAAAATATTGAAGTTTGTATTTGCAATATGGCCTAAAAACATTGCAATGCTGTTTCAAGGTCATACAGCCCAGCCCCAGTCCCATGTCATCTTATCTTGGGCAAGTCAAGTCCCTTCCCCTCCTAGAGATTCTGCAGTCGTACCTACAGTTATTTATTTATCAATTTTTTTTTATCTTTATGAAGACAAAAGACAAGGCATCAGCACTTGTCTATTAATGATATTATTGGTTAATTTCTGTAACCAGTTCAAAAAGAATGACATAGAATTGCATTCGTATCAGAACTGATAATCAGCTTAATAAATGTAATTTTAAAAAAGTCAATTTATTAATATTTCTTAATTTCTTCAACAGCAATAAATAAATAAATAAATAAGTAAAAAGTCTATTCAGAGTGCAACCTTTATGTTAACAGCCATCCACAGCCTCGGTGCACCCACACAGGTGCACTTCCTCTGACTGACTGGCCTCCTCTCAGGTGAGAGGCTGTGTAGTGGCGTCAGTGTGGAGACAACGTTGACTCTTGCCTTTGCTTATAGCGCAAGGAATGTGATCTGCTCATTTTCTTTAACTCTCTGTGCGGCTACCTGACCCTTTGTTCCAGTCACAATCACCACGAGTTATGTAATAGGGTTTGTTGTTTGAGTTGATGGCGTAAGAGGGGCAGCTCCGAGACTTAACGAAACTGTGAACACTTCTCGTTTCCGTCGGCTCTAACAGAAACCTGAAGAACTTTGGAGTTATACAGTGAACATGAAATGTTTCAGATTTCTTGTCGCCTGTTTGGATGCGTTGTTATCAACTATCATTTCAGCCGTTGACTCGTCGGTTTTGCGACAGTTTTCACACTTCTCACTGCGCACCAACTCCAGCCCATAGACACCTATACACAGCCTGTTTGAGATTTCGATCCTCACCTACACACACAAAATACCTTTGCAGAAGACAAACACAGAGGACTGCAACAAAAGAAAACAACAACAACAACAACAACACACTTACACTGCGATGAGACTGATGACAATTGCTATTAAAGTCCAAGTCTCGATGGAGAAGTCCGGATAGAAAGCCATCTTACCTCGAGTGAACTCTCACTGACTTCAGCCGACCACTTCCCTCCTCTCACGGTATTTAAGGTCCGGCCAGAGGCGGGCCCAGCGCTGGAAAACATGCTGGCTCTTGCTGGGTGTGAGTTACGCAACATCTTATCTCTTCCCGTTAGTCCTGATGGTCCAGTCCAAGTCAGATGTACTAATGTGCTGCGCAACTGAAGGTAGTAGTGACCGTTCACCTGCTAACTAACTTGACTAACCTGACTGACTTGTCATCTGTAAAGGAGCTGAAAAAAAAAAAAAAGTTCCGATGGAGCAATATTCCCATGCGTGCTGCCTTTTCATCAGGACATTAGATATTAACTGTATTTCTCATTATTTAAGAACAAATGCACATTGAATCGTTCTAAGTCACCATTTTTTAAAAACCATGATAAATGAGGTATGTTAGTGTTTGTCTGTGGGATAAACTGCCGAGTCACTATTGTGTTTTGGAAATTCGACTTACTGGAATGGGACCATGGGGAGAAAGAAAGAGTGAAAACCCTGTGTTCACCCCCTCAGCTTCGACTGAATGATTCTTTCATTCTCTGAAATTTGGCTCAGGTCAAAGGGACATAGTGGACGCCAAGCGTTTCATTTTTTTTTTTCAAACAAAACAAAGGCAGTACTGTTGACTACTGTAAGGGGAGCAGTGAATATAAATGATGACACACAAGCATCAAGTATCAGCCAGATATTCTTGCTTGAATGGCACGAAACGTTCACTGGCCTACCGTCAAACACGCCTGTCTCACAGCAGACGTTTGGACTTGACACAGTAGGAAAGGCATGGGTGGGACTGATAACATTAATGGAGGCAGGTGCAATGGCGAGACCTCGACACTGAAGCAGTTAAACGGCATTAAACCGTGATTACACCTGTCCTTTTCCCTGATTACATCACGTCAACATGTCCTCGATAGAGCAACAAAACCAAAAAAAATGGCCACCCGTTCGTTATGTAATCAACAAATCACCCTGTGCGTCATAGAAGCAGACTTGACAGAGTTATTAAGGCTTAAGAAAATTACAACGTCCAAAATTGGTGACAAATGAATATGAGAGGATGCACAACTTTCCAATTAATTCAGGAGTTGACTCACATAGACCTATAAATCACATTTAATGTTTGTTTTTTGATGGATTACACTTTTGCTCTTCATTCTTCTTCTTCTGATTTCCCTGCATGCATTGTTTCTGTCTGGATCAAATGTTAATGCCACAGATTAGCCACTTTTTTAACATCCCGTTGTCGTCAACTTTGGTCTGTTTCCTGTCGACGCAGAGCCTGAGGTAAGGGAGGTAAGAGGTGAGATAAATCCCTGTTGACCTTTAGTCGTATGCATCATGCTGTACTTACTGCCGTCAGTCATTTTTCCACACAATTTATGGCTGCAGTGATGGCTTTAGCTTGGTCAAAGGTTTTATGCACAATTATAGGTAAGTAAAGCTGCTTGATTTTGTATCTCTGTATTTAGTTAGAGGATCTATTGGGAAAGTGACAGAGTTACTCCCCACTGACTGTTTGAAAATAGACTAATATGTATGGTGGCCTTGAAGGACAAAACACAACAGCATTACAGAAAAGTGCTTTTTCAGTCATGCTGTCTTGTTTTGTGAAATGTTGTGTTTTTTGTAATGTTGTCGTGTTTTAATGTTGTGTTTTGTGTAATGTTGTTGTGTTTTCAGTAATGTTGTTGTGTTTTTGTAATGTTGATATGTTTTCTGTTATGTTGTTGTGTTTTGGGTAATGTTGTTGTGTTTTGGGTAATGTTGTGTTTTCTGTAATGTTGTTGTGTTTTAATGTTGTGTTTTGTGTAATGTTGTTGTGTTTTCAGTAATGTTGTTGTGTTTTTGTAATGTTGATATGTTTTCTGTTATGTTGTTGTGTTTTGTGTAATGTTGTCGCGTTTTGTGTAATGTTGTGTTTTCTGTAATGTTGTTGTGTTTTCAGTAATGTTGTTGTGTTTTGAGTAATATTGTCATGTTTTAATGTTGAAGTTATACATTTCTAAATTCCTCCTCAGTCTCTATTTCTCTCTCACTTTCTCAAGTCATAAATTATAGATATCTGCCATATATCCTGGCCCCAGTGGCATCACATAGATATGTAAATGACAGCTGAAAGTGGCAGCTGAAAAACAGCATATGTAGAGGTAGGTGTCTTCTCTGCCTGGTTTGGGCACAGTGAGACACAACAGGGGAACGGACCTCTGCGATATTTCGACAGTCAGCCTCGGTATGTGCACCTTAAAAACCACAATTGGCCACTCTCTGGTCAGTGTGTGAAGCATATGTTACTGCAACTGCATAGGAAGACGGCTTTCACAATCATCTTTGCTACAAACAGCAGCATTTTCTCGTTTAACCTATGTGGACATCACATCTGTCAGTGTCTCCCGTAACTCTCTCTAGTTTCCCGACATCCCCACACATCCATTTTTTGCTTCCTTGATTGGAGAAATAAATAAATAAATAGAACAAAACCTCCATCAAGAAGTCACAAAAAGACGGGCCCGGCTGACGGGCCCATTGCGATGTGAGGAGGCCGCCTCTGGCTGTGGCTGGGTCAGCTGAGAATAAATAGAGTTGTTTTTCTCATTTCGTCTCTTGTATTTCTGTGATCCCATGTGAATGAATCAATGTCAACATTCTGTGTGTGTGTGTGTGTGTGTGTGTGTGTGTGTGCCTTTGCGTGTTACGTGCCCACAATTTTGCAAATGCCTGTCTGCCTGCAGCGCTACACTGAGCAGTGCTGCCTCTGCCGCTGCTGCTGCCGCGGCTCTCGGTTTGCCTCAGATCAATCTTGGAAAGATGAGTTTCCAAGTAGTAGTGGAGAGAAGGCCATGAGAGACAGATACAGTATTGAAGAGAGGCCAAAAGGAAACAAGAAACAACCAGTGATGAAGTCTGAACACAAAGCAGGGGGAGTCTGAGAATAATGCGCAGATATATCAAACAGACTGGAATTTCTCCAGAGTTCAAAGCTAACATTTCTGACAAGTTGTTTCAAGTTGCTCCTGGGTGCTCTGCCAGTCAGTATTCAATTACACGCCTTAATGCAGTTCAACATTCAGTACAAGTCTTAGATGGGAGTCATTAGACTGCAGTTACACAGTTTTTGATGCTATTCTGAGGGAGGGGGGGAAATTAAGAGGTGTGTAATAGCAGCTGGGTGGCCGATGTGTCCTCCAGATGTTGTCTGGGAAATGGTAATTGACCTGCTAATGAAGTCTGGGCCCCTCCTGTCAGCTCGGAGCCTCAGAGAGTCCGTGACATTGGAAGGGACACCTGCCTATCTGCCCGGATGATGGCAAACCTGAGTTGTAGCGAGACACACAGCAAACTGACCGCAACGCTCCCTCTCTCTCTCTGCCACACACACATTTCACTCACGCACATTTCTGCATGAATATGCCTTCATGTTTTCGAATTAATTGAATAAAACTGTGTTTTTAAAAAGAATATCTTTAATGGAGAGTCAGGCAGCACTAGTACACTTTTGGTCACTCTCACAAATACACACATAAAGTGGCAGAGATGTCAGATGCTGATTGCACTCTCCTGCGGTCGGCCTCGACCGCCGCGGCTTGCCTGGTGATTTGGCGGACGGCCTGGTGAATGTCACCTTCTTCTTTTTTTTTATAGCAGCGAGTGTGTGCGGCTGTGTGGGTGTTTGTGTGTGCGTCTCTCTCTCTCTCTCTCTCTTACTGCCATGCATGTGTAAGCAGTACATGGTGAGTCATGCTGGGCAGAGATGGGAATATCTGGCCGCAGCTGTTGGACAGGAGGACGAGATGTTTTAAATTGCAGCACGGAGAGGAGGCAGGCGACCGTTACTGCCAGGTAGTTTTTGAAGGGGAAAGCAAAGTCACTTTATGGCACAATCACTGACTCAGAGGCACAGCTGAAAGCCAATCCGGTCAGCACTTGAAACAGATAATGTTTCATTATGACTGCTTTTTTTTTTTTTCACTGACTTCTTGTCACACCCTGTCCGCATAAGACTCGGGTGCGTTCACCAGCAGAGGGCAGTGCAGGGTAACATTTGTGACAGCCACATCAGACAGCAGGAGAGCCGGTAGAGATTAAGATGTGAACGGCCCCTCGTCTTTCATAGATAACCTTTTCCTGCCTTTTAAAAGGTCATATAATATGGTGCCTTATTAATTTTACCATACGCTCGCCCACTCTATCACAATTCGCTCTGATGAAATGAAATGATGAGACGCACACTTTCTAATCAGTGTTCTTTAGCTTCCAGCAGCTCATTGCTCTGTGCCTCTGTAGATTCCCTCTGCAGGCCGCTGTACCTTTTGCCAATTATTTTTAGTCCTCTGGGCATTCGTCTGGCTGCACAACCCCGACAGTATCAGTGTCCAGTGGTGGAGGGTAACTAAGCACATTTACTATACTTCCATTGTATGCCATTCTGCGCTCTACCCCACCGTACCTCAGGGTTAAATATTGTATTCCTTCCTTCCCTTAACTTATCTGACAGCTGGAGCTACAATTCAGGTCGAATTTGTACACAGCGAAACATCCGATCAGATTATAAAGTACAACAAAGATTATTTCAGTGGATCCCAAACTTTTTGACTTGTGACCTCTTAAATAATTCAGGTTTGGAGTTGGCGCTCCTTGAAATACTTTACTTTACTATGAGTTGTTAGCAGCTACACAAAATTTTGATTTCACTTCTAAACTTCTCACACCATCTTATCTAAATCAAACATTCTCGAACTTAATGCAACATTAAGTAACTTTTTTAACCTTAAAATAAGGTAGGAAAAGGCTGACATCACAGCATCACAGACACGTTTCCTGAGATAGAAAGTTTTCAACACAAAACAATGTTATGAAGTAACGAGTTTTGTTTGCAGTTAGCACCTATGTACATCTGACAAATTGTTACAGACCTGATTTATATATTTATGACTATATTTATGGTTTATATTTATGACTCCGAAACTGTGGGGGGCACAAAATGCCAGTTTCTACATAATCCTGCTTTAACTATCATTGAAATTGAACAAAACGTTTTTTTTTTAAATATTTCATTTATTGTAAACCGACCCACCTGCAGTACCATCACAGCTCACCAGGGGGCCCATACTTTGGGAATCGTTGATCAAAAGACTGTTTGAGGCCCAAAGACATAAAAATGATCCATCAATTAACAATACAAAAAGAAAATAGACAATATAGAGAAGTGCAAAAAATGAACACAGATTTATGTATCAACATGTTATTTTTTTCTCTCCTGTCCTATTGATTATCCCACGACCCCTCAGATTTATTAAGTGGTTCTTTGGATGGGCCCGACCCTCAGGTTGGGAGCCACTGACTAACCTACCTATAAGTGTATATGAGGCAGTTAAAACTAGCTCCATCCTCACCATCTACAGCTGTCAGTCACATGGGATATTTTACTGCACAGCCACTACTTTTGATATTTTAGGTATGTTTTACTGGTAAGGCTTCTCTACTTTTACTTGTAAAGAAGTATTTTTGCATTGTGGTATTGCTACTTTTACATAAGCTTATGAGCACTTCCTCCAGCACTAGCAGTGTGTACAGGAGGAGCCTGGTGCAATATGTCTCCGTGCAGCAGCAGCAGGTACAGGGACCCCCCACCCCAGGGAGCAGAGTAACATTGTGGCTGTGTCCCGACTCAGCTACTGCAAAGTCACACACCTGCATCACCGTGACGGCACACCGCAGCGTTTGGACCTTCTGCCTCTTCATGTTTCACATACTTGTGAGACGGAAAATGTAGGCACAGTTTTTTTTTCTTAGACGGAGAGGGAAAACAGAGGGAGGAGAGGGAGAGGGGAAGAAAATCTGTATGCAAGACTGATAGAGACACTGATGCAAGCTTCAGGGTGTGTGTGTGTAATGTTTACTTGTTCGATGCCAACTCCGGTGTCCAATCTATCCCATTAATTTAGACAGGAAATCATGTCCTCCGTCTGGCGGCCACTTTCGATGAGTTATGGCTGCTCGTCCAAGCGAGCTGTTGTGATGAAAAGCAACTTCGCCGTGGAAAAGCACACCAAGAAACAAGAGAGAACATAGCCTATGTGGATTTACAGCGCACTCACACACACAAACAGTACAGTGACAGGGTGATTTAGTGGCTTTTAATCATTCCTAAATTGCCTGTCGTTCCCTCTCTTAGAGCAGCACTTGATTACACACACCGGTACACTACATGAAACAAGATTCCACTCCAGTCTAGCAGTGGGAGTGGCCTGGACCAGAGTTTTGTGGTCGTCGGGGCTTGAACGCTTGAGAGTCCATTACATTGTTTCCTGTCTGACAGGGGGACTGGGAGGAAAGTGCAGAGTGAGCAGGGGGGCAGTGAAGTCTACATAGATCCGGACTGTAAAGAGCAAGACCTTGAAGACCAGAACTCCATCACTGTCGTCAGTGACGTGCGCTGTCTCCACTAAATCCACTCGCTCCACATTCTGTCGCCTTTCAAAAGGATTTCTGAGAGGTACAGAGCCAGTTACTTGTGATTCTAAATCCCTGCTCCGTGTAGTGCCAAGCTGATGTTTCCAACAGCCCGAGGGTAGAAAGCTTTGGTCAGTGTCTGTGGTGTCCTTATCCGACTGCTATCATAATGCACCGTTGTAATTGACTAAATGCAGTGTTTACAGAGCTGTCGTTTCATCACTTCCACTGAGCTATTGCCAGAGTTATGTAGGTAAAAAAAAAAAAAAAACATCAGAAAACAGCATCTGGTGTGGATGGATAGACAAATGGATCACGAATAAAAAGAACATTTAAAGGATGCATCACGTTGGATTAGTACATCCAAATAAAATCTATTTAATTTTGGTCTTAAACACTGAGGTTAACTAAATTTATCAACAGAGTGTGAGGAGATAAGGGTTCTGACATTGTGACCAAAGACATCTATGTGTTTGTTGCAGAGATATCAACTGAAGTTAGCATGCTAACTAGCTCTCTCTCGCACTCTATCCTGTCCTGTAATACCATCCCAAGCTTCATGTCTGGACCGCTACCTGCACGGCTAACTGAGCTAACTAGCGACTGGCAGCAACACATAACAGCAGTTAGTAATTTCTCTGGTTACGTGCA
The DNA here is from genome assembly GCA_039737535.1 of Lagodon rhomboides. Classification (NCBI taxonomy): domain Eukaryota; kingdom Metazoa; phylum Chordata; class Actinopteri; order Spariformes; family Sparidae; genus Lagodon; species Lagodon rhomboides. The sequence continues at coordinate 19,049,212 of CM077792.1, read as the reverse complement.
GTGCCTGTTTGTGGCCAATCCCTTTATATATTACACCTTGCACCAAAGATACAATATGTAACATTTCTGCATTAAAATGTCTAAAAACAACTAGGTCATTGTTATAAATCTTGTTGAGTTGTGTACTTATTTTATCTAAAATGGTTCCACCAAGGTTTAAACCCTGAGAAATCCACAATTTTATCAAAGGTACCTGTGCATTTCATTGGGTCGCCTGTTGTCATAACTGCCGGGAGCGAGTCAGAGACGCCAGATGTGACTAAAGGTAACATGAATACAAATTTAAAACATTACCTTGTCAGTGAACATTTCTGCCTGAGTCACGTAAATAGATAGTCATCAGCAGAGGTCGTTGTTTAACAGTGAAGAAAACAACTCCCATGATCCCGCACTACCTAGTGGCAGAATGTACATAGTGTGGGTTTAGAGTGCTTGAGAATCGAGGAACCTGAAGATATCTTCATTTTATCGCCTGATAAGTACCCTAAAGCGGTGGTTCCACCAAAAAAGTCATTTCTCTCCTTTTTTATGATCAACCTGAAGAGCTAAAATTCATCAGTAATTTCAACTGCAACTCCACAGATTAACCTTGCGACCCGTTGGAAGTTCTCGACCCTCAAGGTTGGAAACCGATGCCCCAAACGAGTAAACGTGAACCAACATGTGAATCAGTTCAGTTTAAACTGGAATAGCATGCACAATGTATGTGTGCGTGGAGTCTGTTCAGACCAGATGTAAGCGGTTATGAACCCTGACTTGCAAAAACAACATATGTGTTTTGGCTGCAGCTGCAGCTGTATACACCCGGGGCCTTATAAGGTCATATTCGGAGATTGCTCTTTAATACGGAGGGCATTTTTCCGGAAACGTGTGAAAGCTGCCTAGAGATGAGAATTCATAATCTCTCAATCCATCTTTGGGTTGTTTTGAAGGGTTTAGAGTTTTTGCGTGTTTGTTGGACATGTGCCTGGGTTCAGAATATGTGACCACTATCGACTGACCCTGCTCACTAGTAGGGCAGGGATTAGCACAAATACACACACACATGCACAGCCACACTTAAAGAGACACATGTGCCCTGCAAAACTCCCAATTACATACAGACAGATGCTCAAAAGGAGGGCAAAGCCATACTTCAACATCTTCAATGAGTCTAAGTTTAGGCAAAGGGCAAAAGGCAAAGTTTATACTGCCTATGTTTAGAGTGCACTTTTGCTGAACGGCAGCCAGTGTGCCGCTCTGATGATTGCAAGATAGAGGGCACAGGGAATTTTCCTTCATTTTCTAAGTTTGTTGTGAGTCAGTTGTTAAAAATACAACATCACATTTAACTGTGACGTGCTAAAATATAGAGTAACGGGAGGAAAAGAGACATTAAATCGGAAAACGTACTTATTAATGTCAGCTACACAGCAGCATCTATCTAAAGCATTCAGCCATCATAAGCTATTGGTCGTCATTACCAGACCAAATAAGGCTGTAGCAACGAAGATCCTGAGTATAATGAAATGGGCGGGGGAGGCTTGAGGAGGAAGACTCTGTTGTTTTTCTACTTCTGAAAGTTGCACAGTCTCGATTTAAATCTGGCAAGCCGCAGTGTTTTCTTTTTTTAACCGTTAACTTGGCTCCATTTTGGCCTTGTGGGGGATATTTTGAAATGTCAGCCCACGTGACCGTACTTTTTGGAGGTTATTTTAAAGGATACTGCTGGCATCTGTTTCGTAATGAAGGAATGTGTCACTGAAATGCAACATCATGCCTCTATTATGCGATTTGAATGGGTTTTGGATGACAATGGAGGGCTGCGGCACAGAGGAATAAGCAGCATTTGGTTTGTGGCTATACAGGCACGACTTTAGTAGGGTAAATTCAATTATGATTTTTGTCCTCTCATTGGATTTCTTGGTAATAAAAAAAACAGAGCTCGAGCTTAATCCTTTAAGGAACTTCAGGCAACATAAGTAGGGCATCTTTCTTCGCTGAATCTATCAGAAAGTTGGAGCATTCGTATCTCGAGCTGATTCTGAGAAACTGGTTCATGCACTCATCTCAACTTTGACTACTGTAATGCGGTCTTTGCTGAAAAGGCACGGCTCCAGCTCGTTCAGAATACAGCACTTCTCACCCATGCATACAAAGGTGAACATTTCTCTCCAGTGCCTGCATCGCTTCATTGGCTTTCAGTACAACACAGAATCAATCCCAGAAATGTTATACTAATATTTCATAAAGCTCTGAATCGTTCTCTCCAGTACCTTTTTTTGAAGTGTTCACTGAAACAATCCAATCAAACCCCTCAGGCCTTCAGGTGGAGGTTAACCATATAGAACAGGATCCAAGGCTAGTGAGGGTGCTTTAAGGAAGGCTGTGAAGGCTATAGAATATGATTTATTCTGACTTAATTTGATCTGAATCAAAGCTCATGCTACAGCTAGACTGATTTTTCAGTCTATGTCTAAATTAGCCTGTTTTGTTTTTCAAATGGAGAACATACTGCTCAGTACCATACATATCTTGGTTATGATATGTGGAAAAGATCAAATTTAAGGGAATCTTTTAAAAAAGATATCGATGTTATGCGTTTTAATATTAATATTGGCTGGTATTGTCATGGCTTTGGTTTTCAGTTTAGATGTTTCCTGTTTAATTTTGAAGGGTTTATCCTCACGTGACCTGTTGTTAATCACACTTCCTGTCTTTCCTTTTTGGATGGTCCCATTAATATGACTGTCCCAAAGTCTTCCCTCCCTTGTGCATTTAGGTCTGTCCTTTTCCTTCTGTCTTTGTCAGTCTGTTTTGTTGGCGTCACTGTGTATTGTGTGTTTGTATGTCATTTAGTTTTGTATTTCTCTTTAGTTTTTTTGGATTTGCACCAGCCTGTTTTGTCACTTTTGTTGCCTGCCTTTGATTTTTCGGGACTTCAACTTACGTGTTTTTTTTAAAGGTGCACTATGTAGTTTTGGGGGAAGACATTTTAATCAGAAGAGATAGATCTTCACTGACTGAAATTTTTATCCCTAAACAATCTCTCTTTGTTTTCATAACTGAATAAACTGGGGACCATGTTTTCCTCTGAGAACAGCTTGTTTATTCAGTTATAGAAAAAAATAATATTTCTGACTTTGTATTATTACCTCAATATATTTGTAAATATTAAAATTCTGACTATGAATTTCTCCAAAACAACAAAGTGCCAATTTGAAGCTCGCTTTTTGTTTTGTCACCCATCCGTCTCTTTGCCTGCATTTTTTTTTTTTTTTGCAAAAGCACAACAGATATATTGTTATAGAATTTAATTTTGGTGTCAGTCAGGTTACGATAGAGAAATCTGTAATTGTTGTGTTTCTCCACTTTTTCTTTCGTTTGTCACTCATCTGTTGATGTCAATAAAGTTGCCTTGGCTCTTTAATGAAGACTCTTTGAAAAAATGGTGTCAAAACGGTTATGCTTTCTATGTGAATTTTAGACAGCTTTTTAGGACCGGACACAATTAAAACAAGGACAGTTTTATTTGATGAAATGTGATATATGCAGTGCCATTATAAGTAATCAGAAAGATGGCCGTGGTGACGCTGGGCTGTCTGTGCGGACAGCCATCACCATTGTCTGACCACACCACCCTCCACTGTCCTGCTCCTCATTTGCAGCCCTATTGAATCCCATACAAGACAGTATCTATTTCTGTGTATGTCTCTCACCCTGTTACAATGTGCCACCATCCCTCTTTCTCCCTGCATCTGTGTGTGTGCGTGTGTGTGTGTGTTTCTGCATGTCCTCTGCAGCTGGTGTGTATGACTAAGTCTGGGGGCTTATTGAGATGTATAGGATGACACAGCTGTTAACATACTAAAGCCTCCAACTGTGTCGGCCATTCTGACATTGATCCTCGCTGAGATTTTCAGAAATGCGCATCAAATATACAGTGAAATACACAACACACCGACACATGTGCAGTGTTTCCATCAGATTATAGGTGTGTACGTGCCTGCGCGCGCGTGATGTGTGTCAAGGTAGACTCTCTAATCCCCAAAGGAGGGAAGAGAAAGGTCCTGTAACGTGCATTAGTTGGATTTGGCCAACCCGACATGGATTTACTGATGGAAAATCTGGTAAATCTCCCTTCTTTAACCTCGCAAACCAGAGAGCAGCAAACACGACAGATTAGTGACGGCCCAAACCAACCAAGCTTACCTTGTTAGCTGCTGATGTTACAGTCAATTACATCTGTCAGAGAGCATAGGAAGAGCTCAATGGTGGTAAATGTTCTATTAGAGTCTGAGCAGCTAATTCCTCACTCAAAGCTGACAAGACTCCCCGATGAGCATTTTCCTGTTTAAAGGGCGTTTAAAAAAACAGTCTGAATCAGCCAAGTCGGTGTTGTTCCTGGATCGTCACTGACACTGACCAGTCATCCTTTTGCAATGCCATAGCTGAGTGACTCAAGAAAATAGACTGGCAAAAATATGGATGTGTAAAGTAAACCTTTCAAACAATTGTTTAACATTAATGAAAGGGTATTTTGACCCTAACCATGTTTCCATAAACCTAACCAAGTATTTTTGTTGTCTAAACCTAACTAAATATTTTTGTTGCCTAAACCTAACCAAGTATTTCTAATGCCTAAACATAAAAAAGTATTTTGGAGTCTTTTCCTTCCTAAAACCTAACCAAACAGTGACAGAAACTGATAAGAAATGGATAATAACAAGTGGGCTTAGTGTAAAAATATATACATTGAAAAGTATAATATGTTCCAAACCCTACATTTCACTTAAGGGGCAATGGATCAGCCACCTAACTTCTGATTCGTGAACAGGTACTCTACCTTCTGAGCCACAACTGCTTCCTGCACTTCTACTCTAAGGCACTCACTTTTATTTCGTCAGCTTGTGCACACCACCCCGCAAATCCACAAGCGCATGGAGTGGCAGGTACTTGAGCATGCACTTTACAGTATTAAGTGCAATGTGTTATTTTGCATTAAGGTCTATTACTACTCCCATTATGATTCCCTGGAAGCTTCATGTTAACAGCCCACAGCCTGTATGAAGAGCTGTTTTAAAGCTCTTGATGGTTTGGCACCTAGCTGCCTCACTGAGTGTACGGGTTCTCCCAAAGTCTCAGTTGCCCACCTCAGCTGTTCAGACCCTCGTAATGGATAATTCCACAGGTTGAACCTTATTTATGTAGTTTTTATTTATTCCTATTGGCAGTAATTATATACTCATATAGTATACATAGCTATAAATGAGTTTGATGGGGAAAGAAAACAGAGCGATGCCATCACCCACACCTTACAAATCTTGAGATGTTCCTACTGCAATGTTCCTTCCTTCCCCAACAATGGGGATAAAAACCAAGTTGTAACTAACAGAAATTACAGAATCTTCCCATTTCGCACACCTTTCTCAGCAAACTCGCTCATTGTCAGCATTGAAAGAAGTGCATTGTGGGAAACGCATATACATTAAAGCTTCATAACAAATGCCCAGAGGAAGTGGGGATTAATCATACTCCAGCCTTGCCTGTCAGTGCGGTGACGGACTTACACTGCTCATGGATCACACAGCCTCCCGTGCTGACCCACCATCCATTATCATCATTGCCACATTGTAGGTGTACGTGCAGCAGCGGTACTCACACACACACACACGTGCGCCTAAACATTAGATTTTGATCAATACTCTGAAGGCTAGTATTTTCTTTAACAGGTGCTGCTGGTCGAGAATCTGATGTTTACTGTATTGAAATGAGTCAGACAATAAAAATGTAAATAATCTGCTTCCCATCCATTATTTCTGAATGATGACACCAACGGGCCGGCATCTCGTTTTTAATACAAGGCAAACATCTGCGTGATACATACAGAAGGTTGTTTTTCTGTTTGGACAGTCCATGATGCAGCTACGTTCAGAGAGTCGTGCTTCTTTGTGCGCTTTTATTCTCCTTCTCTAATGTTTCCCAGCTGCTGTTGATCATGGTGCACAACACTGTGGATATTATGATGTGTGTATCTATGTGTCAGATATGAGCCCATGTTGCTGACTTATTTATACCTCTCTGACACCACTCTGCTGCCTGAGCAGCCCAAGGTGTGAGAGAACACAAGAACACACACATAAATAATTGAAGGTTGCAACACTAGACACACACACGGACACACGCACACAAAATTACATGATTAAAAAAGCAGCAACCAAAGAAACAACGACCAGGAAGTTTATCAGTTTATTTACAGCAAACATATTTATGTTTCGAGGCACCTTACAGCAGTCACACCACTCTCATATCCGTTTGTTAGACATACAGCAACAACTCTCAGCTGGTTAGCTTAGCTTAGCACGAATACTGACTCTTAGCAGGAAAGGGAATTAAGGCATTTCCCAAAATGTCAAACTATTGCTTTGAGAACTTTATGCAGGCTTCTGCATGTTAAGGATTTGGTGGTTTTGGTTTGGTGAAGTTTGTTCAAAGGACAAATGTGACACATTTCTTTTTAGTATGAGGTTTGTCTCTCAAATCAGATCTAAAACACGGAGCGTCCGCGCTGTTATTTGTGTATTTGTTATGAGATTGGATTTTTGCGACTTAAGCGTTAGTCACTGCATATGCTGGTGATGCATCTTTCCAACACTGAGGCATGAGAAATGGAGATCCATTATCTCACCTTCAAAACAACTGCGCTGTCAAGTGGCGGAAGAGACGGTTTATTTCAGTGTCCACCGACTGTTGTTCTCAGTGTTGCCTTCCATACCGCTCTGCACTCTGAAATCTGATATGAGCAGCTGGAGTGTCCGGACTGAATCACTTTGGTGGAGATTTGATTTGAATTGCTTTTTCTAAAAAAAGACTCCAAATGTGGTTTGGATCAGATTAGCAAAAATGTATGTGTTTATTTTGCTGTCCAGACTTTCGAAACTCAATCTGGATAAAATCTGGAATTGCCAAAAAAACAGATTTAGGCTCGGAGTCTGAACATAGCCCTTCGTTCAGTCAGAGCAGCGAAGCTAGGACTGTGTTGGCAGTCAGCGGTTTGATGCACACTTTTGGCTCATGCCATTGCTGCTGGTTGCATCTGAACCGAGTTGGCTCAGATTAGATAGAAGTATGACGGGGGAACAGTTAGTTGCGGCATGTTGTTCAGGTTCTTTGAGAGCAGAACATTTTCTAACTGTGTAACCATTGTGTTAGTGGTCAGTTTTCTTGACAAATGTGTTTCTAACTGAGCTGTGTATTGCTGGATGTGTATGCAGCCATGCGCATCCCTTTCTGTGTGTGTGTGTATGTCTGCTATGCTCACAACAGTGGAACGTGGAATTTGTACATGAGCACAACCCCCAGACTGATGAACTACCCCGCCATAGTGACAGTATTGCTCCTGTGGGTTTTTTAATCTTCCACAAAGCAGCTCCCTTTTAAATGTTTCCCACGCAGTGTAGTTGAGAAAGTCCCTCAGAAGCACTTCAATGCATTATCATGAAAGTGTTTCGGATAATGTGTTAAATGAGGCTAAAGATTTGAACCAGCTTTAATCACAAGCATACAGTGCACCTAATAAACTTATAACTAACACATTTACGACACCTTAATGGCTGTTCCTTATCTAGAGTTTACTTCACGCGGTGAAAAGCAGCTGGGTAACCTTAAAGTATGAGCACGTTTCACTGATATAGATTGAAATAACTTTTTGACTTTTGGAAAGACTTCCTCACAGAGCTGTCACATTTTTCTGCCAGCTGTAATCAGAAGCGAAAAGTGATGATTTTAGTTCGAAACAAGTCTCTGCTGGATGGTCTCAATCTGACATTTTCGGGTTTTTGTGTTATTTATTTTGACAGTAAATCACTCATCTGGCAGCTTCTTTTGCTGCTGTCATGCCTGCAGTTATTTTGGTGTCCTGGTTTTACCATCATTCTTTTAACTTTTTGGAGGTCTAGATATGGTTCTACTATATAGTCAGCGTATCTTTTGTTTTCTGGTTGTCTGTCCAAAACTTTTGTTGCTCTTGGCGTTTTTTTGTTTTTTTTTACATCTGCTGGCCTGACTCTACTCAGTTTGCATTTCCACTACAACTGGGCTACCTACGTCTCTAACTAATGACTCGCTTGTCTTGAGTAACGATCAGAGGAATGGCTAAACAACTATGGAGTTAACTGTCACAAGCAATTACAGCTAACAAAAGAGGCTCCGCAAATTTAATTTCCTATAACTTCTTCACAATGTTGTCATTTAAAATATTTTATTATGCAGCGGCACAGTTTGACCTGGCCAAAAGGGCCATGATAAGCCCCGAAAGTATAGACGTCATGGTCCCCAGAGGATGATTCTCTGACTTGTCATTTAGCATCGACATCAGGTCAAAGCGTTCGCAAACTCGTTCGGCACATTTGTTTAACTCAGTAAATTGTGCTCTAGGTTGCATCGAGAATGCTTAAACTGCCCTCAGAAGTCTTCACTTAGCATTCACACAAATAAAAAGCCACTATTTTGGTGCAGCTCCATTCACAGTGTCTCGAAAGCACAGAGAAAGTACCATCCACCCGAGGAAGGCATGAATGACTTTATATATAACATTTCTCTTATTCTGTACTTCTGTCGTGGTTTTACTTGTTCTCATGTGTGGGCCTCTTCGAGAAAATATCTTTTTCCACGGCAGCTATTTACGCAGGCCGGCCACGTTCCTCGACTGTTTCTCTCTTCTCTTTTCTGTTGCATCACTCGGGAGCTGTCACTGCAGGCACACACACAGCCCCGCATGTAACATACGGTGAGATGATTACTAATTACTAAGCCTCCTGCCTGGCAAACCTCTCCATTACGCATACAAACACCACAAAAGCTCACGCACGTAGCTGTATCACACAGCATTTTGACATGTGCGGCGCGCTAGGACTCCGCAGGAAGCTGGCAGAGGTGCTGCTAACTTTAATCCCGACGTACAGTGCCGCTACAGCTCCTGATCTGATTCATCTTGGTTGTCAATAAAGAAGATCAAGGGATAAAAGCTGTCATCTCTATTAAGACATCAGGTTCTCTCAGCCCAGGGGAGAGGCTCTGCTTCCGTGACCAGAATAAACGATCCGTGGATATAATCAGTGAATGACCCAGAGCCATGTTACTGCAATTAACTTCAAGGAACCAACACGAACGGTCTGTCCCACTTCATGAGTAAACAGGAGCACATGTGGGATGCCTTTTTTTTCTCTGGGATTTATGTTTTTTTTTTTTTTTTTAAATGGTTATGTAAAAGAGCGATTTTTCAAAGGAGCGAATAGAGACGAGCGCTTATTTTCAAGCAAGCCAGGAAGGAAACTGTGTGAAGAATCCTGCGTGAGTCGGTGCTGATCTCTTTCATCCATGTATGCGAGAAACGGAGGAGAAAAAGAGATAAAAATCTGTCATCAGAGGCGACGCAGAAGAGGGAATGGAATGAGGTCTCCACAAACTCTGTCCATCTGCTGCACGGTGTTGCTTTTCGCACCGTTTCCACCTGCGTTAGTAGAAACTACAACCAGAGAGTGAAAGAGGGAAAGATTGTAGATCTGAGAGTATAGATTGCCATTCTGTGTCACTCTCATCTCTCCATGACCAAATCTATTTCCTCAAAGGAGGCTGGAAAAGCTTTTAGCCGGTGCTTGAAAATGTACAGCACAAAAGACACATTCATGCTGTGATCGAAGGTCATGCCATAAAGTGTCATGTGGAGAGCTGAGCTTTTGTAAGGTGCTCTCAACCCACTGCTCCGCCACTAAGACCTTTCAACCCTGCGGCTCTTTTTCCTCACCGCTGTAAGGCTGTAGCTGCGAGGAGGCAGCCGCATGGACGGCACCGCAGCACCGACTCTTCTGGCCCGTAACTGCTAAATGATGCATGTCCAACACGTTAGGTTGTAAATCACGTTAAATGATACATGGAACCCAGCCCAAGTGGTTTTAAATGGATGAAAAAAGAGAAAACTACAAACCTGTGCAAACCACTCATGGAGACGTTAGAAAAAAAGACTATCCTCATTAGAAAAACGACCGTATAGGTCAACTGTGAAAGCAGGTTAAATGGACCCATATTGACATTTTTGGGAGGCTGCGACCTCGAGTGGCCGTAGTAATTATTACGGCAGCAAAGGAGGAAGTCAGGCGAAGTAGAACATGAAGGGCAACGTATCCACTTAAAGACTTTCCTGTTGTGTGTTGAGAGTATATCCTCATGTGTCATGTTTCACTTTCCACTTCCTCTCTTTGTCTGTTTTCCTGCCCTTTATGTGTCGCATCAAATAATCAGTCCCTGTGTTATTCCCTCACTCTTCGTTGGTTTGTCGGTTTTCTTCCTGTGTCTTTCATCTGTTCCCTGGCCCTGTCTTCCTGTCGAGTTTTGCCTTCGTTTGCAGCCTGTGTCCTTGTCTTATACTGTTTTTTTCTTAGTCTTAGTTTTTTGCTCTTGAATTACTCTTGTTACCAGCCTCTAGTGTCTGCGACGGTCGTGTCATTTTTCAGAATGTCATTTTATCATACATGCCTTTTCAGCGGAATAAAGCACTGCATACAAATAACATGGCCGGTTTTGTAGTTTGGATAGTTACACATTAATTAACACAATATGATCATCGTAGAGACTAACACACAGCTAGTCGACTAATCAATCATTACTTCTCTTCATTGCTTTCAATACACAACCATAACAACAGCTCCATGCAGCAGCTGGACAGCCTTTTCAACAAGTTTTCCGGGAAAACCTAGAAAGGCATCTACCCATCTACCCACACAAACACATACGCACGCATGTACACATGCTTAAGGGAAAAGTAGAACTCAGGGGAAATCAAAGCAGGAAAATAGAGGAGGCTGAGTCATTCGGGCTGATTTAAAGAAAAGCAATCAGCCAAGTGTGGACATCTGGACTGATCTGTATTGCCCACAGATAGCGTAACTGGTAGGCTCAAGGTCTCATTATGGAAACAGAGCAGAAGGGCAGAGCAGGAAGATCACAGCAGATAAAGTGCTGCTATCTCAAATGTTGGCTCAGTCCAGTCGAGTTCAACTTGATTTCATTTGTCAAATCAATTTAACTCAGTGAAGCTGAATTCAACCCAGTTGCCTACCGAACGTTTTCATCCCCATCCGTTCTGCCAGGGAGGAGGAGGAACAGTGAACGATGGGAGCACATAAACATTTTTTCACAGCAAATGTTTTGACTTGTCATTGCGGGAAAAGCAGCGTGCAGCAGTGTAACTAATAACATTAATGATGGCTCAGTTCCATTAAGTGTCTCATTCAGCCATCCCAGTGAGCCAGCATGCACACTAAGGTCCCAGGAAATGGCTCACTTAGATGAAATGTGGCCATCATTATTTGCACCACTTTTCCTTCTATGACATAATGAAATATCTGCTGTGGAAATGGTCCACTGCTTTGTGACGACTGGCTGACATCATTCATGTAACACAATACAGAATATTGCTTCCTTAAATCTATTCCGTCCAACAATGGCCCTTTTGTTTCGTCTTCATACGCCACAATCATTATGTCTCGTCAGGGTGTATGTCAAAGCACTGTGGCATATGCACATTGACAGCAGGAGGGGGCTGGTGCCACGGCAACACACAGCTGAGTGACATGTCACGGTTTGATGGGTGCTGGACAGCACAGAAGGTGTCTGACATACCTGTGCGTCTGTTCCCCTGACTGTATAAAATATGGACGGAGCCTCTGGATCGGAAGAGTGAACGCAAAAGGGCATGAAACCTGCATTCTTTCTAGTAGCCAACATGGGACGATGCCACTGGTTTCAGATGTGACTACAATGTGATGTGGCTATGAAGAGCGTGGCATTTATACAATGTGACTTTACATCGTAACGTTATCTTCAAAGAAATAGGTGATGCACACAGTCTTTACATGGGACAGAAGTTTGTCTCCTTTCACATGCTCAGGGTAATCAAGGTACAGGTACAGGTCCCCCAGCGTGATGCTTTAACCATCTTCTTTTAGCTCGTTTTTGATTGCGAGTAACACATAGTAGGTTTAGCACAGAGTGAAAATGGGCACGACTTTGGAAGGGTCCATTCTTATTTGGCTTAAAAGGCGCCATCACTGGGTCCAGTATCCAGATCTTGTAATTCATCCATGCATTTTATTTGTTCCTGCGGCTTTTACTTTTGCATCCTGTATATTTCCCCAGAGCTAATAATGATGCTCTCAGCCACCTGTGAAGGAGCTCCACTGATTAAAGTATTTGTCAGTGACAAAAACTGTTCAGTGCATCCACCTCAGCTTTAAGAATTTGAGTTAAAAGATTTGTTTGTTCTTGTAAAGTACATAATCACCTCTACCAAAGAAGGAGTGGAAGAAAAAAACAAACAATCCAGAGCCATCAGCAAAACATAGATACGCCGTGACGACACCTCTTTTGACTCAAACACAAAACAATAAAAAACACATAAATTTCCAAGTAAGACATGTTTCACTGTTGCATGAAATGACATCGGCGTGAATATCACGGCATGACATCGTTGAGCCAACCACGGCCTCTGTCAGTAAATCAAACACCGGGCCTTATCTACCTAATGAGAACATGGCATGTGTTGTCCTAGTCAGGCCGTTCATTTCCTCTTCCAGAGAAGAGAAGCGGCAGATAAAACTGTCACGGCACCTGAAGAGCAGCGACAGACCGAACCTGTTAGCTGCTTCATCAGCGCCGCGGCAACACGATCACGCGGTCCTGATTGAGATTCTGATGACCTGTCTCTTTTAATTCAACATGCTTCCATACCCTTCGGCTAATGTAATATTTGCTAACAGTGGGTGCCTGCGAGTCTGTCAATTGTCCAAAGTTTTGGGCTTGTTTGTCCACGTGAAGTGTCCCTGGCTCTGCCTTCTGAAGAAGATGACAGCTGTGCCGTAATCAAATCAACAGCATTTTCATTCTGTTCGTGTGGCTGGGGATAATTGTTTTAACATTTAGCTAAAGGTCCCCACACGTAGCTCCCCGGTAGAAACATGTTGATTGTGGCGTGAAACACGTTGGTGAAATGATGTAATGGCTGGATGAACGTGTTCAATGCACTGCAGGGTTTAGGATATAAGTGAGCCTGAATGCCTCTCTGTCTTTATTTTGGAGGCTCAGAGTCAGCCGCTTGGCACGGTTGACCATATTAACTCGCCGTAGCGGGAGATTCACCGCGACAAAGCTTTCTGAAACAGACTGCTAGCATTCACGGCGATATGAAAGGGGCTCTCAGGTTTGATCCATTTTGTGTAACAATTCACATACCTACGAGCGATAAGAGAGCAAAGCTGCACGCTGAGCTTAAAGAACTGGAAATAATGCACCGCGCATTTAGGTCTTACCCGCTCAAACACGACCCTTTGAAGTTTGAAATATAGAGGACTTTTTAACATCTTATTCAGGTAATGATAACACGTACAGCACAGGGGAACTAAGACAGAGGATGAAAGAAATTAAATAAATTGTGTTGTAGCTCGGGGGCCGGGACCGAGCACAATTCCAGAAGCTCCCCTCTCAAGATGGATACTATTGTTTGCCTTCGACGACCACATTCAATATTTGCATTGTCTGTTGTGAAAACACAGTTCAATCACACCAGCGAGTTCCTGAGTGTGGTGGCTCTGTGTATTCATTAGAAAACATATTTGCCGTCTTGTGCACTCTCGTTATCGCTGCGTGCGAGAGACAGTCAGAGAGGGAGAGATAAAGCACTGTACGCTGATCTGTGTTTTGAGTGTGCCGTGCGTTATAACGCAGGTCACCAGGTACCTCTGGGAGCCCTGTCTCCCATCTAAATGTTTAATAGTCTGATGGATGTCTGGAGAGCAAGGAGGTGACGGCTGCTATGTCTTAATAAGACAACATGTGAAAACGCACACCCACACACACAGAAATTGAGATACAACGAATGCAAACAGGCATAAACAGACTTTCACTCTGAGTTCATTAACATGTGGAGAACTCATAGACAAGGGATGTGATGAGCCATCGCTTCGACGTTTTCGGTCCTGCTCAATTTCCGCTGCCGTTTCATTACTTGGCACCCTTTCTTGTTTTTCTACCTTTAGTCTCTCTGCCTCTGAGCCTTTCGCTGGCTTTACTTTCCCTCCCTGTCTCTTTGAATTTGGAGGAGTGAGGAGGATGTGTCAGCAGCTCTGACTTGTCAGTCTACAGTTGGCAAAGAGCCTGAAAAAAACAGAAATTGTGCGAATAGTTGGAATGTGATTAGGAAGAATATTTTGTGAGTGCGTGTCATGTCATTTCTTTTCCAAGCCAAACGTGCACGTTAGATATTTTTTGACTCACAATGTTGATGATTCACAGGGATACATGTCTATTGTAGAAATATACCTCTCTTCTTTAAAACGCAGCCTACCAGAAAGACTTGACAGCAGCACGCAGTAAGCACCATTTTTAACCTACAGTGTGCTTTAGTTAAATCCATCAAGGTGATCTTATTGATCTTATTGATGAACCTGGCAAAGTGGTGGCGATTGTTACCTCATCTGTCAGTCAGCAGCAATAACATCTGATTGGTTGTAATCAGCTGCACGTTGCTTACAGATGACTCCAAGTATGAATCATTTTTTCCATCTTGGCACTGATGTAATGGGACCGCGCTGTTTATAATAGCTGGCAGCTTTTGATTTCAGCACGAGAAAGGCGGCGCCGAGGGTGAAAATCAAGCATGCTACCGTCGGAGAGCGACTCCCTCTGTGCAGCCAACTTCTGTCAATCCAGTGAGGGGGATGAATCAAAGGCGTTTCTAAATTTAGCCCTGACATAGAATTAGCGAGACGTTCTGTAGTAGAAAGCAATGGACTGCCGGTTACTAAGCAACTGGTGCTAGGCAACCTTGTTGGTAAGCATCGATTGTGCTTTAGGGGAAGTTGGGGGCTGATTGAGGGCGGGGTGTCTTCAAAAGCTAAAATAAATAAATAAAAAAAAACCTCTTGCTGCTCTGAATAATCTGGGTGTTTGCAGTTGCTTTTCAGGGAAAATTGGGTGGATGTTGAAAGCCTTGGGTTGCATGGTGAGCTCCTAATAGCTGTTTTCCTTGAAAATCTGTCAGGACATGGTGTCTCTGACAGAAAATAGCTTGCGTCTCCCAACAGGCAGGTTGATAATAACTGAATTGCCATGTTCCGGCCGAATGGGCGCCTTTAGTAATGGCATTCGTCATCACCTGCTGCGGAACTGATAACGTCATCAATTACCAACTCATTTCTTAAGAGGAGATGGACTGTGCTGCATGCTGATGGAAGTGTGGAGCTTTGATGTGGAGCAGAGAGTGTGCGTTCTTGCGCTTCTGCTGTGTGCACACAAGGGCACATGAACGCGTCGAAATAAGCTGTGTGTGTATCTTTGGAGAGGCCAATCAAACCATTGATTTGTACGAGTTGTGAGTAAGACAGATGAGAAAGACAGTGAGCGGGCCTCGGCTCTCAAGATTTGGACTTTGGATCTCTCTTGTTTCAGAAGAGATTTGTTTATGCTCAGAAATATTGATCAGGCTGTCGGAGTTTCTAAGAATAACAAATGTGGGATCTTAAATCAATTGTTTTCGCTTGTCTTAGCAGGGAAAACTTGAAAAGGCAACCGGGGCCGCTTTCCTCAGGCCGTGCGGTATAAAACGCTGCCGTGGATTGTAAGAAACGGCTCAAGAACATTATTGCTACATCCATGAATAATACAGAGCATTAGCTAGCCGACACGACAGGCCAATTTTATTCTTATTAAAAATTCACATTTCTGCGAGAAGGTCGTATGTATGTTGAGACGTAATTCCATTTGAGACTGACCGACGCTGTGCAACAGGACCCGGAATGTCGCTGAAATTCATTTTCAGACGGATGAAATCATATCAGAGTTTGCTCCGCACACGGCCGCACGAACATCAGCACACGGACAGACCCTACAGCTGTATCGTACGCGGGGCAAAGCACTCTCATGAGAGCACAAGTGCACTTAAAACAGCTTACAGGAAACGGATATCGAACCATTCACCCGATGATGCAATTAATCAGGTGCATCTGGACGTTCAGAGCGGATTTCTATCTTCACTATCGCTATCAAGGACCCGTGCTGTTCCTATGACCCCCAGATGGATGATTGCGGCAAACGCTAGAGGCCAACAGCACCACCTGGATGCCACCTGTTATTCTGTAAGTGGTTGAATATGAATGAATTCCCCAGACCTGCTGTTTGTTGAGTTTTTGGTGCCAGTTTCGATCAATATCGTTGTTCATTCGTCAGTTAAAGGTAAGACAAGACACAGAGAGAGATGATGTATGGGAGCAGCGAGTAGGTAAAAGGAAAAAAATAAAAAAGGGTCAGCCCGACGGTGTAAAGAAAGAGCGAACGGAGGCGTTTGGTTTATCTGAAGCCTCTGACTTGCTGCAAACACACACACACACACACACACATATACACACACACACAACAACATATTGTTGTATGAGTGTCATACTGTGTATGTGTGATGCAGTGCCCAAGACTGGTCATTACAGTAAGATTAGCCTCTCATCCTCTGTGAAATAGGCTATTTCCAGCATGGTGGCGGCTGATTTAGGAGGTTAAAGCTCTGGCTGCACCGTAGCACAAAGGTCACAAGTCTGTTCTATTTGTTTTTTAAGGTGTGTGTGAAGGAGGCCGGTAGGAGTTGGTTGTTATGAAGGGCGCCGTGATCGGGACCCCCTCTCCCCACCCACGCCCTCTAAAGCCACCAAGGGGAATTGGATGTATTGTCACTGAATTCGGAACCCATTCATGAATTCACTTGACGTTTTTGATCCTTATTTCACGAAGGCGACATTTTTATTCGTCAGATAATTTGGTCTATGATCAAATATCTGCCAAAGTAATGGCATTCCCATCAACCTAATCTGTACTGTGTAGTGCTAATTAGCACATGTTTGCATGCTAGAAAGCTCAACAAAGACGGTGAACATGGTAAACATAATACATGCTAATCATAAGCATGTCAGCTTTGTCACTGTGAGCATGTTAGCATGCTGTGTTGCATTCAGCACCGCTATGCCAAATTACAGCCTCACAGAGCCGCTAGCGTGGTTGCAGACTCTTGTTAAAGGAGACCTATTATGCTTTTGTTTTTTTCTCCTCTTTTTTTCCAAGGTCTTGAAAGTTAAAAAGGTCAATGTCCACACCAGCAGAAGCTCCTCTCTCCCACAGGAAACGCTGCTCCCGAAATGCCTCGTCAGTAGTGCTGCCCTTAATTCTGTGACTTTGTGACATCACACTACATCACCATGTCACACATTTGCATAAATTATGCCTAGCGGTTAGTTTGGCATGTAATTTAGCTAATCTGCTCTGTTGCTGTTTGTGGCGCTGCGTCAGGCATGTGTGAGCTGACCAAACAGGGGAGACTGGGTATTCCTGATGGGGGCCCTAAAGAGACAGGAACTAAAACAGAGCACTTCAGACATGAGGGGGAATACATTTCTTTTGCACAAAAGCATGTAGACCTATTCTAGTCGTGACCTAAAATAAAATTATGAACCTGAAAATGAGCATATGTCTTCTTTAAAACTAAAAATGCAAACATGTGGTCAAACTCTCAAGACACACTCGTCATTTGCGAAATGCTACTGTGCAACGCTAATGATGTGTCAGAAAGAGAAGAGCAGCACAACACATCAGACACAAAGCTGCACACAGCACATATAATATAATGCTGCTGTTTTGTACAGTAGCCTTTGCCCACATCTAAAAAACCCAACAACAATCCATTTCCAGTAAGCTCTAACAGGTTAGCACAGCAGCCAATCAGAAGCCCGAAAATCCCTTTGGGTAATCGCTCACCTTTCGAAACTGCATCCAACAAGCCTGGCATTGTGCCTAATCCCGAACAAAATCTTTTATATCTACATCCCACATGCTGATCCTCTCAGTAGACAGAATAGTCAGCCCATTCAGTCTGTCTTCAACCCTTGTAAAGCCCTGCTCTGTCACTATAGCTGACATCTAAACTTAATCTTACAGTTCCCTACCTCTTTCCTCGCTCGCCTACACATAGTTTATTTGTTTATTTAGAGGATCCCCCTTCATGCTGAAACCGTGGCAATCAGCTGATCTTCCAGGGGTTTTGCGCCTGACATACAGTACATAACATGTTACAGGATGAATGAAAAATCACTGTATACATCAGTATAAAGAGAAAAAAGCAGAACTTGGAGTAATGTGAAATAGACAAACATGTACGTCATACACAGTTGAAAGCTGGTCAACACTGTACATACATTTAGGTAGAATACTAATTAAAAGTAAGTATAAAGTATAAGAATTAGAATTATACTGCTCATCTGAAGCAAAACGCAAACATGAATATTATTCAGTCTGCCATCTACATGCCAGTTAAGGGATGATGGATATTTAGGGGTTGCACAATTTCAATGATTTAGAAACTTGACCTAGCCTGTGATTTTACATAGGAAGAATCAACCCACCTGCCAGAATAAATGTTGGCGATGTATGTTTCTCAAAAAAAAAAACACAGACATGTCGAAAATGTACATAATGTTGCAACTTTACTTTTTTTATGTTAAATTTTCATGTTTTGATAGTGCTCTGCTCGTGGTCTGGTAAGGTTTAGGCACAAAAACCACTCGTCTGGGGTTAGGAGAAGATCCTGTTTTGGCTTAAAATACCTGTTCTCGGTTTTGCCGCAAATTTCTTTTCAACAGATTTTCCTGGAGCCACTTACAAATACTGAAACGCAGTCGTGAACTGCGGTCACTGGCTTGGCAGTTTTCTCGTTTGTAACTCAACAAGCCATTCCACCTTACCGACATGAATGTCTGTCTGGAGACATGTGATAAGACACCTTTTTTTGACATATCAATTAGGCAAATGTGAATGTATCAGTTGTTTGCAGAAGCGTTAACTACCCAAAAAAAAAATTTCCAGTGACTGGGCCGGGCGAACACTTTCTTGTAACTGCAGTACCACACTCATTTTACCAGCAACTCTATAAACGTTCTTCATCCACGTCAGGGACTAGGCCTGGTAATTTAGCTTCATGTACCTGTTTGGGTTCGACAGACACATATACACCCACGGCACGTCATCATCACACGGGATAGGCTAGTTGTAATGGAAAACAAACTTTCTTTGCAGTGACATCTTTAACTATGAACATTTCGTGTGTGTGCTTTGTGATTGTTGGGTTGTCATCACCGAATGGAGAAAAAGGATAATAATGAGACACCAGGTGGTGCCTGATACATTTCTTTACTCCCTTTGTTGCAAACAGTCTACCAAGACGCAGCTGTCAATTCACTCTCAGGTACTTTTCCTTACTCCTGCTGCTTTATTATCTAATGTGTATATGTCCCATACTGGGCGTTACATAAAAAAAAAACAACCATTGAAAAGAAATGCAGATGTGGAAAAAAACACAACAACCTACATCAACATCACGACTCCAAGCTTAAGGTTTGTGTATCAAGAGTTCTATATCCTCTCTGTAAGTATATGAACGGCTGTTTATTCAAGTGGCGGAAAAGATTAAACTGTCAACGTTTCAGACCAGTAACAGCTATTGTCGCTAAATACTTTAATGCGGAATTCATTTTTTTTACAGATTAAAACACCTCACCTAGGAGGTAGAGGTGAACCTTTATCCGCGCAGCACTCACACAAACACAAACTAACTTCAAACCGCACAGATTCCTCGACATCAAAGCTATTCTTCCTCGTTGCATTCAAATGATGACAATACATCTACTTACCATCCCTCGGTGATGCGAGTGATTTATTTTCTGCTGTTTCCCATTCAGGGCTGTGCGATTGTGATTCATAAAGCCACTGTTTGTGTTTGTGAAAACAGAATGCTATCCATCCTCATTAGAGTGCTGGGAAGATCACTCATTTTGCTGTCTGAGCGAGCTGCACCATACCCCCACCCCCGTTAAAAGCAGCCCCCACTGCACAGCACTCAACACAATGCACTGAAATACTCTGTAATCACCGGGCACTTGTTTCACCTTACAAACACAATACAAATAGCTGCTTTTTCACTCAAATGAATGCTTTTTGATCACACAGGCCGAGTGATATGATAAGCCTTGTTTATGTTTACCCTTATGCACAGAGAGCAATAAAGACATCCAAGGCACTTAATGTTTGAGGTTAAAAACTCCTTTATTCTAACACCTGCTGACACTAGTAGAAGTCCAGGTCAGGCAAATAATGATAATAAAAAAAAACAACAAGATCATACACACATACACACTTTTTCCTATTATCCGTCAATCCATGGACAAATGAGTTTAGGTGATGTATGTTTGGAGGGAGATCACCCCGGCTTTAGCCCGCTATCTAGTGAATGCCAATTGGCCTTCATATCCAGCGTCCGACAGAGACAGATGAGGTAGGATTGCGGGATTACAGCGGTGCAACACATCTACCCACACACACGTGCGGGTACACAGTGAAGCTCGGCCAAAGATAAACTGATTTCAAGTGAATGCATGTCTATGTGTCCATTTATCCTCCTAAGTACAATGGCAAATTTGGCTTCTGTCCCTCAGATGACCTTGATGTGTCACAGAGATTTTCCTGCCCTGGGGCCTTCAGGATTTCACTCAGGTGTAATCTGTAATCCATACATAGTTTAGCTTTGTATTTAATTTGAGTTTTTTGACCAGATTGTCGATCACAGATGTACATCTGTACAAGAGAGATTTCTTGACATTGAACAACCTGGATTATAAACCATGTTATTCCATAACAAGGGGCGGCTGGTCAATAAAGGGTTACAGGGCTCCTACAGTGCTTCCCATATCACCAGAGTAATCGCTAACTGCTGGTAACTGTATTTGCCATTAGCTAGTTGGCTCAGCTAGCCGTGCAGCTATGCTCCTGTTAGCTAACTCTGCCAGGACCGGGAGCATGTTGCTCACGATCAATCACCTCTTGAGATACAAAGTTGCTACGAGCTAACTGGTTAGCATACTCCCTCACACAATACATAGACAGAATGTCAAAACTGTTCTTTCTTTACACTCTGCAGATAATGTAAGTTCACTTTTGAATGCTTTCAAGCTAAATCTACATATTGCACTTTCAAAGTTGAGCTCATTTTAAGTACTCTATATTTCGTTATTGTCATATCATGTCATATTCATATCACTGTCCTATTCTATAAGATCGTCATGCGTTTGTGGTGTCACTGTCCTTCTCATTGTGTCAGAAAAACAGCCTGTTTTCAACTTTGTGACAATGCATTCTCCAGCTTATCCAAGAGGGCTTTTAGAGAGCTTGAGAAGGAGGAGAATTTTCTCATTCCCAACACGTATGTCTTCATTTATATCCGTCCAGTAGTTGAATTGTAAATAGTTTTATAAATTGAACTTATCACATCATCGCTAGTCTTTATTCTACTCTAAGAAGCAATTACCTTTACATCTAAAGGTGTCTTGATGGTGAAAGGCAGCCCGTCTGTTGGTGATCTGTATAACGTACAGCCAAATTGTAAAAATAGTACAATGCAATATGACAATATCATCTGACTCTGATCATCTGAGGTTAATTCATAAAAACATCATCAAAACAGTTGCCCCCCCCCCCCCACAAAAGATTTGTCAGGAGCCGCCACTATCCATAACCTTATATCCTTTCTCTGAAGAGTAGACTGTTACCTGGAATGTATTACTCAATATTTAAAGAACACAAATGATTGATAGCCTCATCTGAAGTGATTCTATTTTGATGCCTAATATCTTCATTAATATTCTGTAATGGGTTTTACATTCATGCCACCTATCATTGTGTCAGAGTGGGTGTCACATTTTTTAAATGGTGGCTTTCTCATTTCTGGATGGGGCTCTTCTTGTGCCCTTTATATCATGTTTAATTATCTTTCTCCTCTTGGTCTAGCAACACACACACACACACACACACACACACACACACACACACACACACACACACACAGACAAAGGTTAGATGCATGTATGTGCGCACACACAGGGAAAATCTGTATGGTTTTATACGACCTCCTGTCGTTGCGGGGCATTTCTCATAGGCTCGTAGCAACTTTCTTGTCAGCGTGCAGCAATATAGGATAATTAACTGGAGGCAGATCTTTAACATGCGAGTGAGTAAACAAGGAGGTTTATCATTAACCTTCATTCTCTTGAGAATTAAGTCAAAGGGCTTCAACATAAACAAGGTCTACTGGATAATTACTCAGCAGAAGCAGCCTTTCAAAGCCTTTTTATCATGCCTGACAATGATTAATGTCTCTTGTTTATAATGTACTGTATTGTGTTGATGATACAGTGATAGTGTTCACATCTATTTTCCTCTGACGGATTTTTGTCTGGCTATTATCCTAAAGCTGAAAGCAAGTGGGCTGAATGGGTTGTACCTGTCTTTCACTGTTTTGTGACATCTTTATTTTTTATTGCCTCCTCGACCTTGTATTTCTACCTGAAATTAATCACTGTCAACAGGAAAGAGGTTTCCAAAATATTGAAGGTCAAAAGTCTCCAAGCTCTTCTTAAACCTTTTAACTCCCACTGCAGGTGGGGTGCTGGGAAAATCTCTTCGGTTCACTGGAAAATACAGACAGGAATTTCGTTCAAAGTAATGCTTCAAGTGTTAGTCAGCACTGGTGGGCGATCGCCCCACCCTGGCACCCCCATGTTAAAAAAAACACAGCGAAAGTACCCTCTTGGATGCTCCTATGGTAAGGAGAATATGATAAATTGCCCTCTAGGGAGCCTTCCAGCTGACAAAATATGATAAACTGCCGTCTCTTCACTATAAATACATCAGGATTTCTTGCCCCCACCGCATACATGTTATGCCCTTTTTATTTATTTTTTTGCCCCTGCCTCTCAAATAAGTTATGAAATAACAATATGACTTCATCTTACCCACCAAGTCACTGATTACCGGATGTTTTTGACTCATGGAAAACCTCTGCAAGTTATAAATAACCCTGTCTCATAGACATTATGTAAACATATTATGAAATCCTTTTCCCAATTGTGCAGACAAGCATAATAGCTTTCTGGATTATGCTCGGAGGAAACATTTTTTGAGTGAATAAAGCCTTCATTTGTGAACCACACCAGAGCTGGTGGTCTGGGTGGATGGAGGACTTTGACTCCAGACATCAGGGTTACATGAGCCGCGTCCGTTCAGTTTAGCCATCAGAAACATGTTGGCTAAGGTTAGCAAAGACTGTGGTGTTCACAAACATGTTCACACACCTGATTCAAATGATCAGCTCGTCATCAAGCTCTGCAGTGGCCTGATAACGAGCCACTCATTTGAATCAGGTGTGGTGGAGGAGGGACACATCTAAAACATGCAGGGCAGTGGTCCTCGAGGACTGGAATTGAGAAACCCTGATTTAGGGGGATTAAGGAGGAGCTACTGAAAAGAAAATGGCATATAATATTCATGATGACGGAGCCCACCATGTTGCACATGTATTGTTGTATTGTAGTCCAGAATGGACAAACCAAACACTCGCTCTTTTTCTTTGGAGGCCACCGTCGTGGAGACTGAGACCAGTGATGTCCAGTTGGTATCAGTCTGCAACCTCACCACTAGATGCGACTACATCCTAAACACACATAAGGAAACAACACATATTGCAGGGGGAATCAGGGAAGCTGTAACACTTGCCAGGACTCTATTATACTGTTGCTCTTTCAAACACAGAAAGCCCTTCGGGGTATATTTTCTAAGAAATGCCTTTCCTGCACTGTGATGCAACAATGTCTTTCTATCAAACTGTTGGCTCAAATGAAAGACAGAAAACATTTGTCTTGATACGTGTCGTGTCATAACCTGACATGCCACATGGTCTGGGAAGTCGCTGTTAGTGACTGTTTAAAAAAGGGCAGGTACTTTCAGAAAATACTTGGCAGGTGATTGGAGGAACTATCAGTTTATCACCATCCATCATGGGCTACCTTCTACCAGTCAGGTCAGCAGTAGGAGAGTGCTACCAGCGGTTTGTTGGTAAATCAAAGCAAAAACATACTTTCCATTAAAAAAAGCCTTCAGTTCTGTTCTTTTCTCTTCTTTCAATAAAGAAATGCTCTCCAGTTCTGATATAACTGATGCTACAGCAGCATCTATGCTAACATCTTAAGAAGCCGCAATTTTCAAACGAACAGTCATCACATCTAAACCACGCCCGTTGCTGCCAGTAGAAAGGACTCTGATTAGTTGAACCACTGTGGTTTGGCAGCATGTGCACAACTTGAAGCCTGGCATGGCCATGTGATGCAAATCCAGCTGTCTTGTAGCCAGCTGGGTCATCACCTGAATACTGACTTTGCACCACTAATTTCTGCTTCACCAGTGATTCAGTGAAATTTGACCAACTTGTGCCTCTGTGGGTACTTTGGCATGCAGGGGGGTTTGATTCAAGAGGATGGGCAAGAGAAAGGAAAATAATAGAGTTTCAAACCCCTGGAAAGCCTCAAGGATAGTGGAGAAGAGAGAAGGAATGAAGGCAGGACAGCAGGTTGGAGGGTCAGTATTGACAAAAACGGCATGTGATATTTCTGGCAATCAGGACAAAGCAGAACTGGCTATATTTCGTACATGCAGCGCAATTCTGCCAACTTACTAAGCCATTTCGCCAAATGGAGGCAAGGAAGGATAGTGAAAGGATGAAATAAGTTAAGACTCAAAACTGGCACTGAAAAAGACCAAAGGGGAGGTTGGGGAAAAGAAGGTAAGAGGGATAAGAAGAGGGCGACAAAGAAGGAATAAAATTTAGAAAGAGAGAGGAGAAAACTGAAAAGAAAGAATGAATGTCGAAATGATGGCAGGTCGGCATGTGTCTTTGAGGGAGGTGGGTTGATTGTGCCTGATTGGTTGGTTGTTTCAGCAAAAAAAAATCCCCACATTTTATATTCCATGCACAAGGTTACTCTTTTTGTTTTGCTGAGGAAAGCATTTAAAAGCCAAATTGTGTTTTCAGTGAAAGCAGGCAAGGCCAATTAAAGGGGATTGGAGTCAATTACATTTTAAACGAGACGACAAATTTTAACTGTTTAACTGACTGGTGGACACACACACTCTCACCGGTTCTCTTGTTTCTTTTTTTTAACACACAGAAACATACCGAAGCCCAGTGAGCCACACGGGCTGTCCGACAGTGTCAGTGTTAATCGCAGAGTAATCCTGCAGCCTGAGCTCATCATTGATGTGCTAAAACACATTTCCATTGATTTCTTTGCTGAGCCAAACTCAGAAACTCTACGTTATGATGAGAGAAGTCAGACAATGGCTGCTACTGTACACTGTATTGTACTGCACAGCTCTAAAGGCAGTGTTATAAAAGGAAAACCCAATAATATGTGGCCAGGAGTCAGCTTTTGGTTTCATGTGGGTTTAAATGTTTTGCAATTTCCTGTACATCGTCTGTATCACAGGGAATTTTGGGTCTTTCAGCAATCCTGCATCTTTCTCAGGCCACTTGGCCGGGGTTGACCTGGAGTTTGTTTTCTGTGGACCAATCCTCTTTTATTCAAAGCCTTTTTTCGGCTCTCTTGCTGCCTCTGTGATGCACTTAATGGCTTTCTCCTGCGGCACACCTGTGCTAACAAGGAGCTTAACGGCCCTATGGAGAGATTGCCCTGTGAAGCCTCTGCAACAACCCTTTATGTTACATCTGGCTCTCACATACCAGCTCCTCGTACCTCATGTGCCTTGTCCATCAAGTCTTCACTTAACTTGCTTGTTTCAGACTCCTCTCACTGGCCTGAAGTTAGGCTGTTTTTTTTTCCTGCTGTCTGCTTTAAAGGCAGCACTGATTGCTCTGGCTGCCGGTGTCTGCTGTGACCTTTGACCATGCCACCGGTGAAAGTGAACGTCTTTGAAGTGAGGATGTGCTCCAGGGAATGTTAATGCACAGTGTGCACAGCTCGTGCATCAGTTTCGATCCAGCGTAAGTGTGATGGGTATCTATCAGCCATACGATATCCATTTTCAATGTAGCTCCCAGAAAATAGTCGTTAGATTTGGACTTATTTCCAGTTTACCACAGTTTCCCAGAAGCATTGCAAAGCTGTGACATACATGCATGAAAACACCGTGAATACCCTCTGATTGTGGACAGCAGAGCTCAGCTTTAGATAATCCCAGACTGCTATTGTGGCAGATTCCTCTGCTCGTCACTGAATTTTTTTATTCTCTAGCCCAGACTTGCTCTTTGTGTCGGCTTTGTATGTGAATAATAGCAGCCAATGAATGAGACATCACACAAGGCAGGGTCCCGAACAAGAAAGCGAGGGAGAGAGAGACTTTAAACTCCTGTGTACACTCCTCCTTAACCTTCTCTTTTCTTCTCTGTTCATTTAAAATTCAGTTAGCTGTTATTGTTGTGTGTATGCGCCTCACCGGCGGACACGGACGTTCAAAAAGGAACGCAGCGAAAGTGCCCTCTTGGATGCCCCTATGGTAGATAAAACATAAAATAATGCCCTCTTGGGTGCCCTTCCAGTGGACAAAACATGGTGAAGTGCCTTCTCCCCTATAAATATATCACAACGTTCTGTGATCCTGCATACATGTGGTGCCCCCTGTCCCTGATACATCTGCCCCTGACGTGCATGTTAACAGGCAGCCGTTACATGCTGTCTTACTGGAATAACCTGCTCTCCTTACCGCCTTGCTGGTAAACAAGGATTCAGGTGACATCAGCACCAAGGGAGTGTCTGGTAAGCTTCTGGCTGGTCACCCTGTCAGTAACTGAGACTCTGATAGCCACGAGTTATCCCTTTAGTTGCGTAGATTTTGATCCTTAGTGTCAATTCACGTGTAACGCAATACGCCGCGGAGCTGTTTTGGTTACCTCGTCATATCCACTGCCCGTCTGACCATGCTTGCACACACCTATCATCTATCCTATACAGGTGTTGCCAAGCTGCAGGTCTCTGGCAGTGCCCTACTTTGATGCATGATAAGAATCGCTCCAGAAATGCATCTTTTTTTATGGCTGGTATCATTACAGGGCATTCAAAAGTAAAGATATGCACACTCATTCCCATTGACACACACACCCACGCGTGAACACATACACAGCCTCGGTCCAGACATCAAAGCGATGGGAGGAGGCCTCGCCGAGATGAGCCTCATCGGCCCCGTTCAGCAGCAGGAGACAAGCATCCAGCTAAAACATTTAAAAATCTAGGTTACTGGCACGCATGAATATCTTATGCTGCTTTTTTGTTTTTAATGTGGGAGGGTGACACAGTGATTTGAAGCTGGGGGAGAGATGTTACACGCCTCTGCATAGCACAACCCGATTTCCTACTTCTTCTACAAACGCAGAGGTAGAGATGTGTTATTCTGTCATTCGAATTGTTAGCATAGTTAGTGCACCAACGCCAACATACGTGTGGCATTGTGCCTGACGGGCATTATAATAGATGTCTCTCAGAGCAAGTTGCTCTAAATACATCCTTGTTAAAAACCCATCCATGATCCTAATGAAAAAAAAGAGGTTTAAATTGGTGTTGAAGCTCCAATCAATCCAGGAGACAACCCCGCAGGCAGATCTAAAATGGTAATGATGTTTACCTGGCAATCAATCACTTGTGAGTGGAACCAGGCCCAATCTGTTCAGGTTGATCTTTTCTGCTACCCTCTGAGACTTGTTCACCAACATCATTCACGGACTGGGGATGAACGGTGTGTTTCAGGCATTAGCTGGAGATTACATTTTTCAGAGCACACATGGGATGCTTTCCCCAACCTGCGTGTTAAAAACCTTCCCATCCGTACACAAGGCATTAAATTGCTTTTGTCAGAAAGAGCAAAGAAATGCAGCCTGAGCAGTCGCAGGATTCAAATGGAAGATTTGGGACAAACATGGAAAATAAGATGCACTATTACATGCACTTTGGATTAAAGCCAAAGCTGGAAACAAAGATGTGTTTAGTTCATTCTTGCATATCTTGTGTCAGCAGAATAAAACTGCATTATGTAATAGAAAAAGGAATGAGGAATGAGGTCATTAGCTACCATATATCTCACAGTGTATTGTTTTTGGAAACAGATAGAAATCTAATCTCCCCAACAGGAAATTTGGTGTTCTATGCATAGTCTGATCCAATATTTCTTGTTTTCATGGGCCAGCAACAATATAATATATATTTAGTGGAAGACTGGTAAGTTTTAGATGTCTGAAAAACACAATTATTTATGAACATGAATGTGTGATAAGGAACAGACGGTGTGAATAGCCAGCCCGTACTCATCAGAAACATGACCAAAGACTGACTGTAAAGGTGATCCCTAGCAGCTGGAGTAATTATTAATATTAAGAGTGAAAGGGAGGAGGTCGGGAGGTGAACAGTTGGGTTAAACAAACACAGGAAGCTGTTTGTGTCCACTGTGAAGGCAGAAGTCCACAGTGAGATCTTTTAAGTCCCTAACATAGTTCTGTCACATACATACATAATATAAAGTAAGTTAGTTATGTACAGTAGGTTCTGAATGTTTGTAAATGAAGTAACTGAAGCAATGTAGTGATTTTAACCCAAACCACAAGGTTTTGCAAAACTTCACCAAGTAGTTGTACTTCATAAATCTAACCAAGTAGTTTTCTTGCCTAAACCTAACCAAAGTGCAGGAGTTGCTGACAATCAATTTATTATGTGTACAATACCTATGTATTGTAGGTCTATGTTTTCTATCGTGACCTTTGAAAATGGCCATTTTATTATGTGGACTATTGGGATCGACTCGTTTTTGGAGCAGATTTCAACTGGCCATTCAAGGAGCTACAGTTTTTGGCACTACTGCGTTGGGTTTGTTGGGTTACCACTTAGTCGGGACCCCGCCGTCACCACCAGAACATACACAGTAAATGGACTGCAGTGCACATTAAGTATAGGACTTTTCTACCTTCCTCAAAAAAATACAAAATAAAAGCTACTGACCCTGGGATTAATGCTGAGCCACAGTCACAGGTGTTCACTGAGTGTATCACTGGAGCAGATGTCCTCTCCGGTTTCCACCAAGCAACACGCTGTCGGATGCAGTGTGACCATTTTACCCTGAAAGGACGATGAGGCCAACCTACACCCGCAAAGATTTACTAACTGATCTAATATAGAAATGTCACTCTAAGTCCTCCTATAGTAAAAAATAAATTACCAGTGAATTTTATTGCCTCATAAAACCACAGTGATGAATGTAGGCTCAGCAGGTATATTACAGCTCGCGTCTTAATAAAGTGTGGGAGGATAGGGCTGGCCTTTAAGATAATGTAGTCCACCTTCTCTTTGATCCTTCGGGGTGGGGGGGGGGCTGGCGTGTGTTGGACAACACCACTCAACCTCAGCTTTATGGTAATGTAACTCATTATGGACAATGACCTTGGAGGCACAACGCTGCCGAGGTTGTGTATGCATGAGGACGTGTGTTTGTTTGTATGTGCAACTGTAGCTCATGTGGGGCATTATGCAGTTATATTGCAGCCTTTGGCATTCACAAACCCTGGATTATAAACCCCACACACACCAATGTGGGGTCATTATGCTGTCTGTACTACACATCACTGTCTTCCACATATGAAGTCATTCAACATGTCCCTTTGTCTTTTGCGCTCCCTCTGCTGTGTTTTTCTATGTCCCAGCATGCATCAATGTCAGCCGCCCTCCCCACCGGCTTCTGATTTATGAATCCTATCCTGGTCTGTCATTACCACCTCCAGAAGGGAGCATTGATGGACCAATATGTCGAGTCTGTCACCAGGAGAATCGGCTCATGTCCGCAAACATCATGAATATTCTTTTGACAACCTGTGGCCTGCAGCATCTCAGATTCAGATGATATATTAGAAGATGATATATTAAAATGTTACAAGACAGTCTGGGTTATTTCATTTCAGAGGGAGATCAATTTTTTTGGCTCCTACAAAAGCGATGTTTCATCGGGAAATATTTCTGTGGCTGTCATTCCCCTCCATGCTTTGTTCTCAATTTATCTTTGGCTCCACACTGTAGGCCTAATGTAATACACGTCTGTTTGCTGTTCAAACCCCCTGAAATAAGATAAATCGGTTGAGAACTTCTGTTCAAAAACTTGTAATATTGTTTGTGGAACAGGTGACATCTTCCTCTATTGCTGTCTCTTTCTCACTTTCTCTAGCACCTAATTCTCAAACAGCATTTCCACAGACAGTTTCCCAGCTTACCAGCTGCTGATTCTGACCATCATCCCTGAAGTAGTCGGCATAAGAACAAAATGACAACCTGAAGTCTAAAAATACCAAAAGGTCTATTAGTCTCCTGTAACAACCCGATTTCTGCTTGAAATTGCCTCTTTAAAGTCAATGTATTCTCTTCGTGGACTTTCATTTGGCTAACTTATTCAAAGTGTCTCCTGTCAAAACAAGAATGTTTCTCTCTTTCTTTATCTTTCGCATTAGTGTAAAGTTCTGTGCATCTACAGTAAATCAAATCAAATCAAATCAATTTTTGTATATAGCCCAAAATCACAATCACATTGCCTCAATGGGCTTTACGACATCCTCTGTCCTTAGACCCTCGATCGAGTGGGGAAAAACTTGCCATGTTGATGAAAAAAAAACCCTTTTAACAGGGTAAAAAAAAAAGTATGTGTACACATCGGCCTATCTGTGTGTGATCCTCCAGGCTTGCGTGTCCTCACATGAACCGAAACCTCAGAATAGAAAAGTGGCCATTCATGAGGGCAGATTCTGTGCACAGCCATTGGTCCTCTTTTATGTGTGTGTTTGTATGTCAGTGTGTGTGTGTGTGTGTGTGTGTGTGCGTGCGTGCGTGCGTGTGTGTGTGTGTGCGTGTGCTGCACTACCCAGTGCATGTCCCAAGGATATATTAAAGCAGATTTATGCACACCATTGGTGTAAAGAGTTCACTTGAGGCCGCTGACTCCCAGGTAAACTCTATTAGCTGGCCCTTTTGTTGCTTGGATGTCCTCGATCCGTCTGGAACTCTTGCTCTCCTACCCCTGACATTCTCTAGAAGTCTGAGGGAGAAGTTTGTTCAGTCTTGTTTAAAATAATATTTCAGGATATCTTTTTTGCACTCATGTTTTCATTTTACCAGGCAACTTAAAGCAACATAATGTAACTATTTTACCTTAAAACATCCATTCCTCTATCCATCATACGTCCTCTTCCACTGTTTCTTAAAGGCCAGCCACCCTACAGAGGAAACTTGATCCTGTTTATTACTGGGGGAAGACGAGAGTTCAACTGATAGATGCCTTCTTCCCGTCGAACAAACTTCCACACATCCGCCCACACACCTCTTGGTGCCTTAGTAGTCCACTGGACCAAGAGGGTAATGGAGGAAAGACAGTGTGCCACAATGAATTTAATCAGACAAGAAATGAGACACTAATTAGCTAGCTTGCATGCTATTTCCAAACTGTATGTTCAGTGGGTGTTGTAAAACAAACAACTAGCTGTGATGCTGGTACAGCAGATTGTAAGCTGTAGATTCCCCAGTAAACAAACCATCCTATTTGGCCATCGAATAGCCTACAAGGCTGCATGGCTAACTGAGCTAAATTACAATCAGCAGCTACAGTTAGCAGCAGAAAGCTGTTTCTTTCGCAATAAGCGAAGCTATCTGGTGATCAGGATGCTCCATAAATCACCAATAGTTTAGGCAGAGCCGTCGGAGGACATCAGAGAGAGACCGTTAGATATTTTCTCCATAAAATATTATCCAGGTTCACTTAAAGCAATGAATAAATAATATGCTTGAGCCTTTGTATTCATGACAGTGGTGTCAAAGTGGTTTGCACTCGAAAACGGTAGAGGCGCCAAGTTGCAAAAAATAACAATTATTGCATAATGTTGCTTTCAGGCTACCTGAGGTGAAAATCAAACCTTGCCTGGCCAGCAGAACCCAGCACCACCAGCACTGATGAAATATTCAACAACTCACCAAGCCCTGGCAAGGAATGGAAAAGACAGATAGCCGCAGGTTTGGTTTCATCACTTCGCCTCGCATTCACATGAATGCGCCCAAGTTACAAAGCACAAACATCAAACACACACAGACAACACTTAGAACTCAATAAAAGAAAAACGTTAGCGCGCACACACACATTCCTCCATCACCACTTCAATACACACAAACCTTGTCAGTACTTAATGTCTCGCCCTCTCCCAGGGTGGTTTCAGCTGTCATTCAGAGATAATGTCTGAGATGTTTCCATACCTTTCCCTGTCCTCATGCATTCACCGCACTGACGCAGACACAATAGCCTAGACGATAGAACCGATGATATCCTGGCCTCCCTATTCAGCCTCTGTCCTCCTCTCAAAGACTCGATTATATGTAACCCTATGCCCAGGCACAACACCACAAGCTTGGACGCATTCACCGCTGTTTCCGACAACCTAGAAGACAGAATTGCAATTCATCCTGGAGCTCATGCCAGTCTCTTTTTTTTCATTCCACCCACCTTCCGAGGGTGGCATGGACAAGATGGTGTAATTGATCTGTCAAAAGCCTCATGCCAGAGGGGTTGCATTTGGGATTCAGACAATCCTTTCTCGGTTGCTCTTTCTCCCCTTGATCAAGAAACAGGCCAGCTATTATCTGTAACAGCAGAGATAGGATTGCTCGGAACGTCATGTCGTGTCCCTGAGAGCCAAGAGGAGGTGGACTCATCGCCTTCTTCAGAAACAAACGCTGTTGAATAGCCATTTTTCTGCTCTTTCGTGTAAGTGGTTTGCATTGAAACATACTGCTTCAATTGTTATTGGCTGCTTTTTATCCAGGCAGCAGAGAGTGAAGAGGGACAAAGGCCTAGTCAGAATGTTTAAATCACTTGATCAAAGGCAAAGTTGTTTATCTGAAGCTTCAGTGCAGCTGACAAGTATCTGCAATGATCACCACATTAATGTTTTAGAACTTGTATCTCAGCTGTCTTTATAAAACTGACTTGTGTACATCCAGCAGCATTTTCTCCCGGTTTGCATCCCCAATAGAATTTATCAAAAGAATTACATTTTTATGTTTGATGGATTTATGAGCGCTGATGATAAGCAAGCCATGAGGGAGATAAGACACAATAACAGTGGTGATAGGGCAGCCCAGTCACAAGGAAAAGATGTTGGCTGTTAATGTTTCTGAACTGATACATTGCATTTGTGAATCATGGGCTACGTACCGTATAGACATTTATACAAAACCTGTCATATCACGTTCGCATTACAAGATTGTGACTGTCATATCTGGAGGTGGAGTGGATGGGGGTGGATTCACAGGCAAGAAAGCTGACAAGCCAATGACCACAGTTCAAGACTGTGTTTCAACATTTTTAAGTGGGAAACCACTGGATATTTTCAAGGGGATCTCAGGACAAACAGGTATTTTCAGTCAAATCATGATCTCTTCCAACCCTAGCCAAGTGGATTTGTACCTTAACCTAACCAGACCATAAGCAAGGCGTTGTCACAACATTAAACCAAAAAACTGAACCTAAAGATACATGAACCTACAACATGGAGAAATAAAAAGTTTCAATGTCCTCATTTTAGAATACACACATCAGGCAGAATAAAACCACAAACACCTCATCATTAAATATCCAGATATTCATTAAGTAATCACACCATCGTTCCTTCACTCGAGCACCCCCCCAGTACCCCAACAATACGCAATAAAGGTGCCCTCTTGGATGCTCCTATGGTAGATAAAACATGATAAAATGCCCTCTAGGGTGCCCTTCCAGTGCCCTTTCTGTGGGCTGGTGCCGTATACAGTTGGTTCCCTTTCTATTTTTTCGAAACATCCGGAGTCCGCCAGTGAATGAGAAAACAATCTGTTTGACACTCACTCACTCATGCACTTGGTGCGGGTACTACTTCTATACCATGACAGGACTGTTTTCCTGTTTGATTTATTTCATCTTACACTGACGCCAACACATTTATCATTTCTGATGTTTTTCCCCGTTTTGGATGGAGCCTCTGAAACACTCTCCATGAGACAGCATTACGTGCACATGAAGCTGATTGGCAGCGATTCCGCACACCTCTGGAGCACGGACACTCCTCAGAGGCTGTTAGAATTAATGTAGATCTATAGATGGTTGAGATAAACAAAGCTGATATTTGGTGCAGCTAATTGATTCCTTATCTGGGTTTTTATCATATCGCGCTGGCATCTGCACTTCCCTTTTCGTCTCTTCCCGTCTCCCAGCTCAGTTGCCCTTGCGCCTCCAGCTACTGGCGCAGGATACATTTTCTGGGCATCATAGTTAATATTCAAATCATTTCATTTTGATGCAGGTTTCTTAGCCTCAGAGGACCTCCCACTTGCCCGTTAAGCTTTTTGAGCAGATAAAAACCCTCAGAAAATCATGAGAGAATATTAATGGGAGAAAGTGATTTCAGAGTTGACTTGCTGAATAGAATTGGCAGAATGATGTGAGCGATAACTATCACGCTATATCTGCTCCCTCATGCCCTGATTACCCTTTCTCCGTCCTCACAAGTCTCTGTTGTAACTGTTTCTTGCTTTTTGTACTTTCTCAGTGACTCAAAACTCTTGTGGCACCCCAAATAATATAATGGCAAAACAAAACTAAGTATTTGAGGAGTGTTTTTGTCAGGAATAGTTTTGTTCAGTGATCTAAAAGATTTACCTTATATTTGGGAAAATGTTTTGAGAAACGTCAGAAATTCGATGAAGAGGAGAAAACTATGTAGATTTCAGAGTAAGTGGTCAGAGAAGTTATTCTGAACTGAGGCTCAGTCATTTATATTTCCTTCAAGGCAAATGTGGGGGAAACTTGTAGACTGGAAAGCTGAGATAAGAGTCAACAGACAGAAAAATTGAACTCAAAATGGGCCAGAATAAAAGAATTCATATCACTGTAGTAACACTTCATTGTTCTTATTATTCTTCTTTCTGAAGTTGCATTCATACGCAGTTGGATTTTCCTGTTCTCTGGCTCTAACATGGCCTAACTTTCTTCATATGAATCCAACAGATCTTCAATTGGCAAAGTGAATAATTTGGCCCAATAATCTGTACCTAACTCTGAAACCACATGTTTCAATCCCTAAATATGCCTCGTACTGTATGTGGAACTGCAGCGCAAAGACTAGCAGCTGAGCCATCCATCGCCCAGGTGATGCAGGTTTATTTTCAACCCACTTACTGGCATCAAAAATAATTAAAGAAAGGGCAGGTTCAATGAGCACTCCCCATCTGCCTGTGGAGTGGAAATGACACGTTTAATATCCTGCTTGTCCTAGTATAGCAGATGCACAGCTTCACCTCATGCGCCGGCTGCCACGGAGAGGGAGGCTCAGATCCAATTAGAGAAGAAGTTTCATATACAGAAACACCAATATAAACAGGGCAGTGTAAAAACCTGCATACGACAAACTCGCCTCCTAAATGACGATGAAAAGCTTCGGAAAGTAAACTGCCACATGATATCTGATGCTGGGGGAAACTGCAGCCTTCATTCAGGGTGATAAAGCGACTTAATATCCACTGTGTCTGGGCCGCTCTGTTCAGTGGTGCCAGGAACAATTACCGTCATCAATAAATGATAAATGCCAGAACAGAAGAGAGGCTATTTCTCCACTGAGGAGTTGGATCTCAGTACTGATGGATAAAGGACTTTCACTTCTCTGCTCTCAGCGATAAGTGGAAAGGCAGAGGTTGAGACATTGGAGGGGGGATTGGAAAACTAATTCATTTGGGATAATGATCAGAAAGAAGTGCGGATAACGATGGCGGCAGTCACAACAATGTTAGAATAACGGACCGATCCAGGTGGCAGCAAAATTATGGCCGTAATTGCCTATTAGCTCGCTTTAGTTGCGTGTGACTAAAATGTAATATGAACAAAAGCTTTGATATTCTGCATCAGAGTGTTTGCAACGGGGGCTGAAGTGATACAACCATGACTCACCTCAGATGTAATACCTGCATCATTAGCGCAACCGTCCCTCTGAGGCCTGCTGTAACCACCAGTATTAAAACACAAAATGTACGCACTCTTGCCCAAAGTTTCATTGCGCCTTTATTGTACTGCAGATGACTTCAGTCTTCGGAGACCAATACCCATCCGGATGGACTCTAATATGTACATTTTGTAACTGCTAACACCAGTTTAGTTTTCCAGCTCACTGGATTTATTCCTACTTCTCCTGAGGCACCCAGCAGTGTACAATAACTATTTCAGCCCTGTTTGGTTGTATGGGAGGTGCAGTCTGGCATCGTGATGGCTGTGAGCTCGGCTCAGCAATTTGCGTGCTCACTCAACACAGTAAGGTACAGGTATACCCTGTCATTAAATATAGATGTGTGAGGGACTAAAGACAGTACAAAAGAAGATTGTTCTGATCGAAAACGCCTGAAAAATTCTAGAAAGAATTAAATAAAAATCTCTCTACATATCAGAGCACATGTAAATGCGTTGCTTTGATTCAGCAGTGACTCAGGTAATTGCTTTAACTCAGAGCTAGAAAGAGGGAAAGAGCAGCAGTCATAGTGACGGCTACAATTGTGCATAATGCAGATGCAAATTCAACGATGAAATTTGTTGTAGAGTTATCCCCACACTGGAATTTCTCATTTCGATACAATACCTTGAAATATATCAGTATTTTATACCATGAACGATATGACGGGCAAAATTGATGCAACATAGACGGCATCAATGCTTTTTTGTTTTTTTACTCTTTGGTGTTTTTTTATGTGTTGATGTGCATGTAAAAGATCTTGATTAGTTAAAAAGGCCAAGGTCCACATCTACAGAAGCTCACGTTTCACGTCACAAAACGTTTGTCACAGAAGAGAAAACAATAGACCCATTGTGAAAGAAGCGTCTGTAAAACGGTGGATACATTCTTTTGAGCGTCACAACCCCCGCCAAACGACTTGTTTCACTATCATAATTTGAGCCATTAGGTCCAATAACATTTGGAAAGTCGCACGATTAAAATGATTTGATCCTCCTTCAAGTTAGCCGGGCACTAAACCGGAAGTTAGCCAGCTTGGTCGGCAACCTAGGTATTTTCATAGCCGGGAAGTCGAGTTTTTTTGGCTTCAAAACATCACTGAGAAGCTTGCATAGGAGTGAACAGGGGTCCACGTCCAACACTGTGTCCAGAAAGGGTTTAAAGAGACAGGAGCTGACACAGAGCGTTTCAGGCAGAGGAGGATACAGTGCCACAGCACCAAACAGAATGAGAAAACTGATGTGTTTTTGAGCACTAAAGCATGTAAACCTGTTCTAGTAGTAACCCCGAATAAGATTATGAACCTTAAGATGAACATAATATGTCTCCTTTAAATTTTAGGTTCCATGTGAGAAAATGAGGCACTGAAACTGTTTGCGTGTCAATTCACTGTCAGAGAGGATGGATATACTGGTGTAGTCATACTGTGGAAAATGAGTATTGAAATATTCTGAACTGATATTTTTTTTTGACAATTTGATATTTCTGACAACACTAACACCCAGCATGTTTTTGTTTTCCTCAATACCACCAACATCACCCATATCATCCTGCAAGGGGATGTTTGTGGACCTTTAATGGAACAGCTTTTACCCAACATACAGGGTATGTAAGTGCTGCTGCTGCATAGCACTTGAACAAAAAGCCTGCATTTTGTGTGAAAGACACACAAAATGCACTTTGCCATTCCCTGCCACCTCCCTCATCTCTCTGCGGGAGCGGCCGCCCGAACCAACAGAGAGATATTTGTCATTTCAGTCCGTAACATGTCTCAGTACACCTCATCTCACACAGTCTGCTGGTTAATGAGAACTGTCAGCCATGTGCTCACGCACACGTCTCACTCTTGCTCACATACAATATATACAGCATACACACACACACACACACACACACCAGACACATGAGTGATTTCTGCAGACACACACCCGCTTCTTTGTCCTCACTAACTTCTCAAACTGTACCTGTAGCTCATATAACTCAGCAGGCTGCCGCTGTTTTATCACCTCAGTGTGTGTTGTCATGGCCTCATTTCCGCTACACTGACATTGGAAAATTATACCTGACGCACTTTAATATTTGATAAAGCTTGCTTACTACTTTGCTGGTTGACTTGTGCTTCAATACAGTAGCTGGGAGCTAGTAGCTTGATGAAAAACCTACTGTTGTTCTGCACCACACCTCTCAAGTTGTAAATCAACCATGAGGACTGTCATTTGCTTTTATTGACCGGGACCATTTTTCCTCTATTTCATTAATTTTAAATGAGGCTTTATTCACTTTAGAGCCTGCTTTGGGAACCGTGTTTTATATTGTTTCCAGCGTTTTCATATTCAGACACACGGGTTTCAGCACACATAAGTCTTTTTTAAAGCCAAACAGTGACACATGCGGTACTGTATTTCCCAAACTACTTATAAAACTAGTGCTGACTGAGATCTAGTACTTGTTTCAGATACTGGAAAGACATTTTGTGTCTGAAAACTTTTCCTGCTGCTCGATGCGGTTGAGCTTCACTGGTATTGCCTATGACGTGACTGACCCTCAGGCACAGGGCCTTCCTGGCAGCTTTCCGCCGCTGTTTCATTCTGGAAACCACTTTACAAAACACATGTCAACTGAATGCCCCCCTCATCACACATATGCTGGTACAGCACTTCTGTAACCGTTTCACACATATATTTTGCTGGTCACTGAAGTGGCAGGCTGTTAAGTTTCCCAGCTCATGATTAACCACAGCAGTGCCTCAGAGGAACACAAGTCACCACTGACAATTCTGTGTGGTTTGTGGTCACAGAGAGCATATGGCCAGGAGAGGCAAAATCAGCACATGCACAAATATAGATACTAATGTTCAATGATGTAACATTAATTATTGCAATCGGCTGGAAAGAAGGGCATGACAGCTGTTTTGGACCTGCTATCGACCACTTGTTTTGTCCAAGTAATTAACGCAAGCTGCCAGTGTTGGCCTTTTGTCAATACTGAGTTTTCTTCATGTGACATTGAGGATAATTATGCATGAGTGTTACTCATAGAGCTGAAAATCTTTTTTTTTTATGTTAAAGTGAACTTTTGCGAATTTCAGGGCAATTTTTGCTGCCCTGCCATATGGGCAGACTGAACGTGGTGCTGTGAATAAAAATAAGTGTGAAACACACACTGAACTCGTGAGTTCTTCATAAGTGGGGACTAGAGACACAAACCGTAGAGGACCCCTAC
Organism: Lagodon rhomboides; assembly: GCA_039737535.1. NCBI lineage: Eukaryota > Metazoa > Chordata > Actinopteri > Spariformes > Sparidae > Lagodon > Lagodon rhomboides. The sequence goes on along the minus strand of CM077792.1, from coordinate 19,009,992 downwards.
CATTAGAGGCTCTTGAGATTCTCACGAGAATCTTGAGTCATATATTTACTCAAGTACTGTACTTACGGACAATTGAGAGGTATTATACTCATGTTTCCATTATGTGAAATTTCAGCAAGATGTATTGTACTTCTTACTCCACTTACAAGCTATTTTGAGATTAGACATAAGAAAAAAATATGAAATGCTTGCAAAATACAATACATTGCCTTTTGCCTTTGGCAGTGTTGTGCACGCAGAACACATGAACTGCCTGACAGCACAGACTGCCTCAGAGCTCTGGCTGACCAGCTGGGTAATGTGTTAGCGGCTGGTTCGCTACGTTCAACACACTCTCTTTGCTTTTAAGCTAATAAAGACATAAACAAACAACTCGGTTAAATGCCGAAATCCCACTATCAAGCATACAAAGTCCGAAAAGGCTACCCAGTGCAACAGAGAGTGTGTGCTTTATGCTAATATTATCCACGTCAGGAGTGTGTTGCTGCCTGGTCGCAAGGGCTGTGTGCTTTGTGCTACTGCGTTAGCAAGTTGCTAAAGCGGCAGTGTGCTGTGAGCGCAGCACATTGTGTCATCGCAAAACACATCCAACTACCTCACGCCTCGCCTACAGGTAATAAAACACCTACCGTTATCATGAGGAAGGAAAACAACAAACATGGCTATCGTTAGTACACACTGCTGTCAAGTTAGTGTTAGTATTAGGACATTTTGGCTGCACTTCCTCTGCTATTCCTGTGCCGCTAGCCTTGCTAATTGCTTTAGCAATACATCCTCCTGGCCCTGTGGAAAACTCGGGGCACATGCAATGAGTGCAGAGTGCAAAGGGTAGAATGTGCCGAGGCAGGCAGGTACACAGGTAGACGGACAGGTAGCCACAGTTGCTGGATTTTTTCCCCCTTTATTTGAGTATTTGATTTTGTGATTGCTGTCAGGATGTTAAGAGATTTTCTAGGATATGCTTCTAGGATAACTTGCCAGCCCCAGCTTTAAGGTATTGGTATTTTTTGTTAAGAATGGTGCTCTGCTGTGAGCTTTTATTCAGGTGATAAAATACGGAATCAAGTATACAGGTGTAAATGGAATTCCCATGTGTCTCTCATTAAATGCACCTCATCTCTCTGGTCTTGTCGGCTTGAATTATGATGAAACTCGACTCAACTCTGCACTCCACCAGCATCCACACAACGCACACAGGCCTATCACTCATGCAGGGAAAAAAGGGTTTACTCTTTACTCTTCCCAGTTCCACTTTCTTCACATTTTTTTTTACATTTTCTACACTGGTCATTTGCTCCCTCTCCGTCTCTCTCTCTCTCTCTGTTGTGTGACTCATGCATGTATGTACATATATATGTGCTGCTGCAGGCTTAATTTATTTCATGCCGATGACTCTGCACTCAATCAAAAAAAAAAAAAAAAAGTATTCAAATGTTATATACTGAGTGTTAAATAAAAACAATGACATATTAAGACAGAGATGCAGGCGGAGTTGATGCGATGTGGATCATGATTTAATTTCCCCATGGTCTGAATCAGAGTCCTTGGAGACTGCTTTGATGGACAACCTCACTGTGAGTTGTTTATGCTCCAGTGAAAAAGATTTCATTAGCAGACTTTATATGGCTGTAGAAAAAAAAAAAAAAAACTACTGTTGGCTCCAGAGGAGGGAGCCCACCAGTCAGACTGATATCTGTCACAGTGGTACACTCTGTTCTGTTTTGAATTCCAGTGCATGTTCCAAGCTCCTATGAATATTCACTAGCATGGTATGGCGATTAAAGGCCAGTCAGGGCTCTGTTTTGTAGCCAGTGCTCTTGGCAATGACTGACAATGTCTCAGGTTATTTTCATCCCCAGGTGATTATCAGAGGCATAATGGAGTATAGGATACAGAGAGTACAGCGCAAGGGTACTTTGTTAAATATTGACATAAACTTAATTTTGTATTAATTTCCAATTATTTGAAAGACTGTAGAAAAGACACAAGGTAAAAAAAATTCACCCCCTGCCCCTCAAACACCCTCCGCCACTGCCTCTTTCATTTCATAGTGCCATGTTGCACTTCTGTGGTTCTGTTGATATAGTTACTCAAATGTTGTGTAATTAGTAACACTCTTCTTAACATAGACAGTTATATCGTAAGGTAACTCATTACTTTCAAATGAGTATTCACATTATGTGGCATGCAGGACATATTCTGTACGTTTCTCTTTTTTTTTTTTCATAGAACAGCTCACAAAGGCTTTGTGTGGTGGTGGGTGTGCATGGAGATGGCAGGTTGTGAGTCAGTATTCGCGGTAACACAATAGTCTGACCCGGCATTGTAACCACTGCGCCACAAAAAACGCAAAGCTGCTTCATTACGTGATAGTATGGGCTGCTGCACATACGGGGCACACTTTACACGGTTTTGCAAACACACATGTCTTTTATTTGTCATTCAGTGTGGGTGTTCTGTGCAGGCTTGGCCTAACACAATAAATAGGAGAGTGAAGGGGAGCAAATTCAATTTCACCTCTCTTATACCTACACACTTACAGTGAAATGAGGACACGCATAACAAAAGAGCTCTGATAAAAAAAAAACATAAAAAAAAACAGTCACCCTATTTTTTTTATTAGATTTCCATTTGGGCCTCTATGTGCATGTGTGGACTGCTACACACAGATAGATATGGCCGCACACACACAGAAACAGAAAACCCACATAGGAGTGCATTATTCAGATTGAGCCCTGAGCAGCAGGCGACTGTTGCTAGCCTGAAGAATATAAATTAGCTTCAGAAATGATAAGAAAATAAACTGGTTGGGTTTATCGTGAAGCCTCGATGGACGGAGTAGGGTCATGTCATTGCCAATATTTTGCTTTTTTGTTGCGTAACCTTGGCACGATCAATACATTTGTAAGTGTGATAATTTTGACCCAAACCACAATGTTTTCCTCACCTCGAAAGGTTAAATATACAAGATTGACTGCCACTAGATATATCACACTAGAGCTTGGGCATCTCAGGCCAAAACAACATTCAGTGAAGTAAGGATCAACACAAAGTGGCATCTGAACACACTCTGCTCAAATATGTGTTACTTTAAAGCGTATTTTTTGCTTAAAACATTTTCAGAACCATATTTTAGTGGACTGTTTAGCAAACAAGGACACTCATTTTTACTCACTCATCGTCTCTACTGGCAGACTTTTGTTGCAAACTATTCTTACTCTGACTTTTTTAGTTAAACATTTAGAGTAAACTGTGTATAGTGTAGTGTAGTAGGAAGGTGGTGGTGACGTTGTAGTCATGTGTTTATAGCTTAACGTCAGCTCTTGACCTCCGCCAAAATCATTAAAGCGGTGTTCATTTGTGAAGATTATCTTGCTGAACAAAACGTGTAGTCAGCAGAGATCTTACCCCTTGATTTCACTGTTACCTGGCGCTGTTTTGTTTCCGTCCTCCACACGACTCCATCTCCCACTGGGAGCGTTTCAGAAGTGAAGTGACACGCCTGCCTGATGTTGCTGACTTGCTCAGATTGTGTTTCTTTCATCATTTCTCCATGATTTTTGTGCTTCTCCTGTGTTTGAGTTGGGTGCGCAGGCAAGTCGTATCATTATATGTCTGTTTCAAGTGTGTTTATTGTTAATATTTCAGACTTTGGTGTGCTGGTTAGATCCCGAGTTGGCTCGGGGTGTTTTATTTTGAAAATTGACCGGATGCACGATGATCTGATTTCCTGTCCGGCTCAAAAATAGAATCGGCTCGTATTCTCCATGGAGCAGGGTGGAGAGCCGCTTTGGGAGACTTTTGTGGAAGGGAACCAAGGCGATGCTGACTTCCGGGTTAGCCTACCAAAAATAGTCATCCCTGACACCTTCTATAGGGGATGACGATTTCGATGACTCCCCATGAACGTCATTTTACAGCCAAAGCAAAAGCGGAGAGTGTCCAATAACAGTCTGCTTGGGTTAACTTCAACATACCCACAGGTGGATGCTGCGGCACTGGTGAGGGTTGGAGCAGCAGAGGGTGAGCAAGTGACAGTGACACTTTAAATAGACCTAGTTGCTGGTGGCAAGACAAAAGCTCGTCTAACACATCACCTGATCCAGAGTGCTTCATTTTCGAGCGATTCAGCTTCAGGACACACTTAGTAACACACAGGGATGATTTAAGCCTTATTGAATTGTTTTATGAATCATCAGCAAGGAAATGAATGCGGAGGGACCCAAGGACATCACCTAAAATAGTATGAGTAGATTATAAAAGGGGGTTTTGACATAGTGTAGGTTGCTTGTCTGTGGCCCATGCTCCAGACGTAATCATTCACAAGTTGTCAGGTAGCCAGATTATAATTACATGCTGCTGAATACGCCACTTTTCTCCAGCACCGCAAGGAATATATGCGGTTCTATCACGAGAACACGCGCTGCAGCGATCAGAAATGTTTGCAGAGAGCTTGTTGAAACGTTGGACAGTCAGGAAGAGTCGAAGGCTCAAGCTGTGTGTTTCCTCGTGTGTACACTGGCTGTGTTGTTAAACATTTCATACAGTAACTCTGCCTGGGTGCTGACACCAAAAAAAGGCTTTTTCATTCATCTTTGTCATCCATCCAATATTTCATTGAGCCTCAGCGAAGCTGCATTCTACTGGAAGAATGTGATGTAATGACCACATCCTTTAACAGCAGCCATCATCTATAAATGGGCCGAAGAAGATTCTCAACATTGTGATAACTGTGGCAGAACAAGCGCATCATTCACATCAAGTGCTGTAATTTCACCCCCCCCGCCGGTATTTTGTCTGTCGTTACCAAAGCGGCTCTCGACTATTGTGATGTATTCCTGGAGCGAGAGTCTGTTTCTCCCTGCACTCAGATCTATATTCCTGGCTGGTCCTTTCACTTTAATATTCACCAAACATTTTGAATATACCATGAGGCTTACGCTGCAGCTCGACCGCTCTAATTGCAGAGATATAATGTTCCTCATAAGATTTATGAGCTATTAATCTGTTCACGGGGAATGATTCATGAGTCTCAGAGTTGGGAGACATATGATTAGAGTTATTCATTTGTCACGGCTGCCGGAGACATAAGGCTTTAAGCTACAGATATTTCATCCAAACTGCGGTGACGTTGGCTCTCGTTCACAGTATCCTCATTTTTACTTTGCAGATGATGAAAAAAGTGACATGTAAAATTTGTGCAAGCTCATTGTACTGTTTTTTTTTTCCATTTGTATTTAATGAAACCATCACATATTGGTGTAGCACCACGATCACCCCACAACTCATGTAAAATATATTCTGTTACACACTGTTGAGTCTTCAAAGTTTATAATGAGAACTGTCTACATGGAACAGAGACTACAAGCCAGCTCATGCGGATAATTCGACTAATGAAGCAAAGCCTGTGAGCTTGTTCAGGCGGTCGTTTTGAGTCCGCCGCTACAACCTCACTGCGACATATATCCAAAGGCAGCCTTTTCATCGAGGCACTCAAGCCGTTGGTGCTTTGCTCGTTCTTTTATTCAACAAGTCATCCAAATTAAAACAACAAAATATGTTGTTTGTAGTTGCTCCCTCTACAGTTGCAACATACTGTATTATCAGCATATTCTGATCTGACGTCACTATCGGCAGGACGATGGTGGAGGAAGTTGCCAAAAAAAAAGCAGGAGGCATGGTCAAGCTTATTTGAGGTTGAAGTTAGGCTTATCTGTCCTCACCAGGAAATCGGCTGTTTTTTTTTGTCATCTTCAGAAAGATATACAGTTAAACATTTTGGTCCGACCTATCTGACATTACTGCTGTGCTTATTACATCTACTGCGCTCATATGCCCCCATATTTAGGATCACTGTTGGAAGCGACCTATAGTGTCTGTGGTCAGGTGATGTTGTCAGTCACACCCAAAGTTTCACATGATTTAACTTAAGACATGAGTTTAGCATCTAATAATTAAAAATACTGTGGAATAACAATACAGTGATTACAATGTATTTCAACACAGGAGAATAAGAAAAACAAAAGAAACGTTCCCATTTGAACAACCTTTGTGGTCCTTCATGAAGTCTCTGGTTGCGGTGGTGCACTTTGCAGTACAAAGCGATGTAGATTTCAGAGTCAAATATCAGTTGGCTCACAGAACTTCTGATTCAAAAATCAAAGGTTTGATACGCCTCCAGGTCTATCTTTTATTTAAGGCCGTGGACTCGAGATATTGGGTTGTCTGGGTTTTTTTTTAACATTTGAACATTTATTCATATTGTAAGAGAAAAAATCAGAACCCTTGAAACACACCTGCAGACTCCAACAAAACTTTCTGCTCTGATAGGGAGAGGTGATTCCCAATCTACTGCACTACGACTACCATCAACCTTCTGGCAGTGTACAGGACATTATCTTGAGAAAGTAGCTTTAACCTCGACTATTCAGACTTAAAGGTGCAATATGTAGGAATTTTAGTTCAAAGGGGCTCTGTAGAACTTCTGAGTTGCCACTAGTTTATGTTATCTGACGACGCAATCAAGAACATGTATGAAGTCTCATCCTTTGGACTGTCTCACAGAGAAAGCCACAGTCCAGCTGCGTTCAAAACTTCAACAAATCTTCCACAGGCTTGTAAGGAGACCATGAGAGACATGGGAGGTCTCATCTTTCACGTCATGTTACATTGTGCTTAAATACAGCCAATAAAAAAGTGATTAATACGCGTGGAGCCCCTTTGAATTGAGTCTGCTATGTTGCTGTCCTTGTATGTTTCCCACACAATAAATCCACTCAACGTGTCATCTCAGACTACAGTATATTCCTCATCGGATAGAGCACAGATACACAAGGTGATATAAAAAAGGTAGACTGGCTGAGATCTCCATCGAGGAGTGATACAGCCAAGGAAACTCTGTCCATTTTGACCTGAGCCGCCCACCGCAGGAGCATCTGCTGCTTTCCCCTCCTTTTTCTGACAGCTGGGAAGAGGATCTATCACACTCCACTAAACCCCTTTATCTTTCCCTGTAACCCTCTGACACACAATGGCTTACACACACACATGCGCTGCTCTACTTTTAAAGTTTATTTTTCACCGAAGCACCATCATGCAGGATGTTTTTTTATGGCCAAATGGATTTCAGTTTGGTATTTTTGCTCTTACTCAGTCATTTACGCAACCATGTGAATTTGTTTCAGGGCCCGTCTGTCTGTTTGAAAGCAGACTCGTTAACGGTGCTTCACTCAAGCATGTCAGACACTGTTAATGATAGGTAGCGCAGGACGGGGTCACCCTTCATTACTTAACATAACAGAGTACTGTTTTTCCTACATTTGGCTTCTGGTTGAAAATGTGTCGGGAGTCATTTACAGCTTCTGCTAGTGTTTTAATTCAGCTCGAGTGCATTTGTTGTTTTCCAACAGGCATTTACCCTTAAATTAATTCACTGTTCGTATTTGTGTAAAATGTTTGGAGCATTTTCGATCATTTAGATATTCATGCAGGTGTTTTTAACCAGCGAGGTTAGCCTGTCAGCTAGCCTAGCTGTCTTCCTAAAGAGCTCTGTATATACACATAATAGCAGAACCAGTCAGCCTTCTCTCTCATTTGTGATTTAAATGTCTTATTCAGCAATGAGGTCGGAGCTTTACTGCCCGATTTCACAAGACGGGGTAGGCTATGTCAGTCACGCTCATTTTTGGAGGCTTTTCCAAGCACCGAATGTAAAAAAGAGTCATAGTGACCTAATGTTAGCATGTGGCTAGCTAACTTTGCTAACATTTATCAATCTGTCAAGCTATCTATCTACAGTATACGTTTTTTATTCATGACTTTGTTAAAAAAACCTCACTGTACAGTTTTTTTTTTTACATTTTTGATCCTTTGGATAGATAAAAACATTTTACACAAAAACATACAGTAAACTATTAATAATATATTCAAAGCGAACTGTGAAAAGTATTTCAACTAAGTTGTGGATGAAAAAGCACTGAGATAACTATAGACATAAACACGTGCGGTTCATAAAGCGGATATACATCACACTACATTGTGCAAGTGGAGAATATGGATCAGTGAAATGTCCCATGTGTCTCAGTGTTGCCCAGCCAGAACCCATCAGGCATCGAAATCAAAAGGAGAATTCACTTCTGCGATGCTGCATTCTTTTTGTTAGATTTTCCAAAAGAAAAAGCCAGGAAATGAAAATAACAGTTCAATAGCATCAGACATAAATCAGCTGTATGCACTCGCTGAGATAAAGACGGCTCATTTCGTTTACAAAAGAACGCACAACATGATCAGTGCTCCTGCTGCTGATTTATTTCCCTCACTTCCAGCGGGAAAGGAGAGCCAGACTGGTTGCATGCATTTTATTAGGACCGCTCGATGTTGACCCTGGATCAGAAGAATCGTGCTGCCTCAAATAATAGACTGAAAAGGAATCTGTAGATATCCAGTGTTTGGTGAGGAAGAGAGAGGCAGAGGAGGGGAGTTAAAAGTGTATTCATATCGGGAACAGACGGTCAGGAAGACTGCATCATATCCTCTCGCTGCTCTTCTTAATTTGGGTCCAAGGCTTACAATTAGCACGATGGTTCGAGACGAGGGGTGCTTTCACACTGTGATTAAACCCTCCGCACTGCAGTTTAAAGCTGCCTTCTGTCATCCCGACCAAAAGCTACTGCAGATTAACTTTCAACAGTTGCCTTTGCCTCCAAAAAAGAACAACACATTTATAAGCAAATAGATCTGTCAGGGCATCGGCAGATCAAACACACAAGTCGAAAGAGCCATAAATAATTTTTAGAAACACACCTTCGCATCCCATCAGTGTTCATACTCCTGCCGCTTCTCCAGTTGGCTGCTGGCTAACTAACACTGACTGAGCGAGGTTGGTGTGAGCGCCGGTTCTCTGGTGCTTACTGTGGGTTACCTTTGTGTAGACTGAATAGAACATCTGTGATCTAATAATATCCCTTCTACCATGCATATTTCATGTGTTTTCGCAGCTATTTCTCAAATCTGCTTTGGTGAGTCATTTAGTCATACATTTGGATGTCACCACATACCTTGGCAAATCAGGTTCCATTTCCTGCACAAATTACTGCTCATGTTTAATTCACGGCCGATACATACATTCTAATTTGACCGAGCTAAATTATTAAAGTAAAAGATGATAGATGATGGGAGAAACATTATTCCTGTGACTTAATCATACCGAAGTATTGAATGCAGAATGTAAACTGAACATTTGGCCACAATGATACCGATGACATATTACTCCCACTCCGATATATTTGCCAAGACAGAGATACATGAGGGATTATCAGTTACACTGTTAACCAATCAGCACGGTAAATAATTGACCTGAAGTATCAAGACACGCTTGTAAGCATAGAAAATAAAGGCACACAGCGTTATTATTAAATTTAAGGGAAGCATCTAATCCTTTCTCTTTGTTCAAATAGCAAATTAATTAGTTAAAAGCTAAATTAGTTTCCAAGATGTAATTAAATTAGCAAACCTTTTACTCAGCCAGTCAGGATCAGCTGGCTCAACCATGCGACTCCTAACCAATCAATATAGTTGCACCCTTCATCCAGTCCACAGACACCTCTGAGGTAGCATGTAAACCAGGGTTGACAAGTCCGCTTATTATGAGCAACTCTGGCCTTGTTTTTTCGGAATTGCTTCTTTGGGCTTGCTCCCGTGCCTCCAGTCTCTCCCTCCCAATAACCTGAAAATGCCTAGTTTTCTGCAGGATCTATCAACAACCCCATTCCCTCCGCCCCTCCTCTCCTCGCCATACACAACACAAACACAGGTGATATTTCGAGTCAAAATAGCGCATTTTGTGGAGTTTCTTTTAGCTACTTGGCAAACAATGTTCAGGACTACGTGAGTGGTATATGGGGGAAAAAGTATAACACCGTATAGACCATATTCACACTCTTGGGAATCTGACTAGTTGATATCATTTCACCATTCCCTGATTGATCAGCAACTAAAAATAAATGAATAGAGAAAATCTGGAGGAACATAAGGCCTTTTTTCAAGGTGAAACAGGGTATTTGATAACCCGTTAGCTACCGCTAGACCACAGCTAACTTTAGCATTTAACCATTTCGTAGCTAACCTAACTGTTTGATAGTGTTACAATACGTGTACTAAATATACAGTATAATTAATCAAGTGGCCTCTCTTTCTCGCACATTAGGTAATGTTGCCTGTTTCAGGTCTTTTCACTTTTAGATCCACTTCTTTTGGGCTTGTTACCTTAGACCTGGTTGCTTGTTTCTCTCGTGAGATCTGGCAACACTGATGGCAACTCGTTCGTATGCTGTACCTTGCACTTTCCATATGTCATAATTGAATTTATTTCTCCCTCTAACAGGACTCTATTCTCTTTGGGACTGAAGCCCAGTGACCCTGCTGACCTGCTGCAATAAGATCACGGTGACAACTTGCCACACACAGATCTGATTACCTGACACCGTGCACACAAATAAGTCAGACGGGGTCAGCGCCTCTTCTATCAGTTGTTAGTGGAAAGGGAGCTAACCTCATGTTATGCCTGTCAGTACTTAAGCGCCAAGATTCACAGCCATGACTAATGCAGTGAATACTCTCCGTCTCAGTGTCCAGTGTTCAAAAACAAGTGTAAACCATCTGCAGGTTCTGAGCCCAAACGTGAGCTAACATGGAAATATACCCAGACATGTCCAATAGGTCCAACACTAACCGGACCGTGACACACACATTCCACTTACAGTAATATAGTCACTGATAAATATCTGGTGATATGTATTCTACAGTTCTAATAGCAGCAGGGAATTTCTCTTGACTCTTAAAGTTATTTCAGTGCATGATCATCTTTTTTTTTGCTCAAAATTTGCAACATGTGCTCCAAATTAAACAACAAAACACGAAAACATAGAAGCATTTTCCTATGTGGGCATTTGTCTGCGTCTTTCAAAACCCTTGCATATCATTATCAAAAGAATAAATGAGTTTTAGGATGTGACAGCTCATTGTTTGATTAGTTAGGATAGGGTTAGGGGTTAGGGGAAGGGTTAAAGATAATAGTCATGTTTAAAAAAAACAAACAGCTGTTAAAGCACAGTGTTTTACTGACCCATCCATTTCCTCAGCTTTTCTTTTTTGCTCTGTAATCATCTCAACCGACATCCTCCTTTGCTTCTATCTATCATAATTACTATGGCCGCTAGAGAGCTTTGAATGTTAACATATGTCGTTTTGGGGCCCTTGCTGAAACGACTGATTCAGCCATTTTTCTTGGGAGGACAGTCTCCTCCAAAGACAGCAGAGATAAATTGCTGGACTCAGCACCTGAGTTTGTTTAGCTTGTGGGTTGTGAACACAAACCAGCCATCTGTGTTTTATGTGTATAAAAGAAAATAGGCCCTCAAGACACTGAGTAACCTTCTTTTTGGTCAGGGACAAGTGTTTCCCCTTCCTTTCCTGGCAACGAGAAGCATCCCAAAGGTGAGAATGATCGATGTGAGCGAACTGCTGAATGTCAAGGGGGACTGAGGCTTTAATCATTTCATCATCAACACATATGCTACATTTAGACAGTAGACGGGGCCATGACACAGCCTTCAAGAGTCATAACAGCCTTGATGAGTTTAGCTGCGAGACGTAAAGTGAAGGTCGTCAAATTAAACAGGTTGTGCTGAACACAAGCTAGGACAGACCCGTGTTAAACAGCACCACGTTGTTAGCCGCCTTTGCTGACAGTGCTGCCAGATGGTTTAGGTCTCCTACTCCCTGACCAACTAGCCATGCCAGGCAATTGCAGGAAAAAAAAGCCGTTTAAAGTGTTATGTCAGTGATGTTAATTGGCTCTCCCAGATGTCATCTAGAATCCAAAAGTCTCACCTCTGTCACTGGAGCATTGGCGTCCTCCATAGTTGAGGTTTTGACCCTAACCCACGAAGTCACTCTTGTGACAGTTGGACTCACATACAGCGACAGTCAGTCACAGCTTTGGGGAGCAGTCAAAATGGTTTGAATGGAGCTGATACCTCTGAGCGAAAAGAGCCAAACAGCCTGTGCATTTCCAGCTGCTCCATTTCCCCTGGAGACCCATGCTCAGCACTGAGACACTCATTGCTCATGGGAATTGACAACAGTGATCGGACTGCGTCAAATCATACAAAGCCACCCTTGGACAAGTTATCATCGCAGGCAGTGCCATAGAAATGAAAACCACCAAGTGCAAGCAGTCTTATCCAGTTGGTCACGACAAAGCAGAAACGTAATTAAAACAGCCACATGCCAGCATGTTTATATAACACTGGTTAGGAAAAGCCAGGAAAAAGCTCATATTGGCACGTCTTGTTGGTTGCTGTACAGAGACATGCTAATGACATGTAAAGAAGCTGAAGGCAGTGTAATCATTCAGTAGAATGTATTTGCTTAGATACAAGACAATGGGTTTAATGAATGATGCAAGTGCAAAATTAATTCCTATGTAAAACCTTAATGAGGGGGGATGAACACTACTGTCTATGCATTGACAGAAGAGATTTATCTTAAAGTCATTAATGGAATATGTTGGATTTACGTAGTATAAAACATTGTACTCATATATATTCTATTTGGCTGTGTTGAAAATGCTGCTTCCATAAATGATTAATCTTTATTTATGTACTCTGTTATAAGGCATAAAGGCATAAAGGCCCTGCGACTCCCAATTGATCTGGAATGAGAGGGAATATCGTTGCAACGGCTGCAAATGTAGATGCAATCCAATTTTGCTAAAGCTTTGTTTTTCTTACTGTTCATTTTTTGGCTTTGTTGCTACACATGTGTTGCCTATGGCAAGAATAGAGGATCCAACACCACCCCAGGGAGGAGAGGAAGAGAGTCGGGATAAGAGCCGTGCTAATCCAGCTTGAATTTTAGGCTGCTCCTGGCTAACTTCCGGTCACAGGGAAATGAAATTGAGGAAATGGGACTCAAACTGGCTGGTCGAGCAATGGGAAATCAGAGAGCGTTGTGCTCACATCTTTACAGAGACCTGTATCCACCCCAAGATCCCGCATCAAGGTGTTGCAGACCGTGTTAAGAGCCAACAGAAGGCAGCGTGAGGAAAGGTGTTTACAGCATTGATGCTTGGTGCTCAAATGCAGTCCAAAGTGGATGGACAGTGATTCCCTGATTTCGGACTTTTTTGTTATCGCCATCTTGTTGCTGCTGTTTACATTCACCCAGACGCACATATTGTTGTGCAATAAATCACTTTGAACCTTGACGTTTTATGGTCATGGTCTGGTCCCTTGTGTCAGACAGCCAGTGGTCCTCTCCAGTGGATTTAATATTGCAAATAATTCTGCATTGATCTAAGCAGTCCTGTATGAAGTCCCTGCATGGGTCAGTTTTGATGAAACAGTAATGCCACCGTTCTACTGCTTCCAGGCCTTCAGCTTAACCTCTGCATTGCTGCATAGAACAGACAGAAAACCACCATCCTGCACCTGAAAGAGAATCGACAAACAGTTGGTACAGAACGGAGGTGAGCCCATTCAGTCATGTGAGCTCACACAGAGAACACGAGGGAAGTCAGCATAACATGTACCCGCGGTCAATCTGTGTGTGACGGAGTCATAATCACTGCTTCCCTGGTCATAAATCACAATCAGAGGTGTAAGGCACAGTTACACACTCTAACTGTACCATAAAGGAGGATAGATAATGATGTAATGAATCATGAAGAGGTGACAATGATGATGAGAAATATGGTGACAGCACAGGAGGTGATGATGACGATGACTATAGAAAATGTTTACACATTACAGACAGAGCTCGCTGGAGACATACTTGCAGCATTTTCTAACTGATTGAGTCTGATTATTTTTTGGAGGTGAAAACTAATCAGGGTATTCTCCTGAGGGTCCCAAAATAGAGGGGATAAAAATGGCTGGAAATTCAGTGACCTGACCATTGTTCACACTCACTTTGCACAAAAACAGCTGTGAGCTGCATGACTGTGTGTGTGTGTGTGTGTGTGTGTGTGTGTGTGTGTGTGTGTGTGTGTGTGTTATTGGGTTGTTGCAGTAATCAAAAGCAGCATATGGAGAGGGACGGGCAGTGTTGCGAGTGCTGTTAAGAGGAACAAGGAGTAGCCGGCAGCACACTTAGATTGGATAACTGGTGTTGATTTCTCTTTACCATTTCGACTATATGGTCTGTTAGTCTGCTCTGATAGCTGCCTGCTGCACTCTAAATATTAATCTGCACCGAGGCTCAGTGGAAACATTAATATAAGCAAGCTCATGCAAGTAGCCTATAGGCTAATACAGACTTTCCAAGGGTACTAAAATACATTTCCCCAGCCCTATCATTTTCGATGGTAACTCTATGGATTTTATGCATAAAGGTATGTTTACAGGTCTTTGGGAGTGCTACTGCAACTTAGCCACGGAGCGACATCACTGGAGGCAATGTATCAGAATGCATACAGCTTCCTCTGGAGCCGCAAAACACTTTATACTACTTTTTCACATAAGCAGCAGTATTCCCCACCTGTAAACACAGTTTAATGAGTAAAATCGGTGGAGTTGCCCTTTAATGCGTATGTTATTTGTCTGTATTTACTTTAATTTTCACATTTCCTTTCATTTTTGTCACAATCAATTTAAAACATGATTGATATTTATCGCAAGATATCACAATTGCAATGCTCACATGCTGTTAAGCGAGTATAATGGTTGCCATGGTGATTATCTCAGTTTAGCACAGGATGGTCACAATATAGGCTTTTTGATTGATGGTTATCATGGCCAACGAATTCATGATATGTATACTATCACAATATAAACACACAGTGCAAATATCCATAAAGAGAGTCTCACTCGACTGCTGTTTCATGCAACACGAGTTTTGTGCTGCAGTGGTAGCGACACTGTGGTGGCAGCTACCTAGCTCCTTACTTTGTCTTCTTTTTACCATTTTATGGCCAGTGTCAACCAGTGTTAAGGTGCACTACACCACCTACCTATGACAAAGCGAGATGGGGAAAAAATGGGAATGATTCAAGAGAAGAGGTGCTGGGTTATTATCATATGATATCAACATTTCATATTTAATAACCCTGGTTTGTTAACATTTACTATAAGCACTAAGCACAAAGTAGGGCCAGGGTGATGGGAATGTTTTTCAAGTGTTTTGCCAAAGACAAAGTATTCAAAAACAAAAATTGTGATGCAACTTAATAAAAAGTCAGGCATAACCAGAGTCAGTAGGATTCATCATTTTGGTGCCACAAATGCCTGTACAAAATTTCATGACAATGCATTTAATAGATTTTGGGATATTTTAGTCTGGACCAAGGTGGTAGACTTGCGACTGACAGATAGAACAACACTGTCATCCCCCGAGCTGCACTGCTGGCATGGTTAGTAAAACAGCTAACAGGTCTGATGCATTGTGAGTTAGAGTTGTTATTATTTTATGATGCACAAGGTTTTGCTGCAGAGCTCACCTGAAGCTCACCTCACTCTGATCATGTTCACTCGTAGTCTCTCTGTTTATTTACTCCGTCATTTAATGTGGGCCCCTTTCTGGGTGGTAAGACAAAAACAATGTGTACAAACTGGTAAAAAAACACAGTCTTGTGTCATGTGGTTTGTTAATTCTGAGTCGGCTTTCAGCTTGTCAGAGGCCTGTCCTCAGCTTTAGCTGTCCCCCAGTGGAACTTTCAAAACACACGGACGCACACAATTTCTTCTATCATAGTCTCCCTAATGATAAAATGGTTTCCCATTTGCATAAATTATGTGTAATTTATGCCCTGCCTTTTCCCTTCCCGTGTTCTCATTGACAAAGAGCTGAGGACATTAAAAAGAAGGCTAATTATCAACTCTGTGGAGAACAAGCAGACAGGTTATGAAAACAGGGCCAGTTCTGATCTGATATAGGTCTATAATTATGCTCCATATGCCATATTGATAATTAGAGTTACATGTTGTGGTGCATACTTAATTCTATGTGACAAAGGTAACGGGGTCTCATGTGTATGCTGACAGGGAAGAAAGTGTCTTCAATCGTAGAACTATTTCTCTCTTTCCCTTTAGAAAGTCAAACCAATGTCACCGTGCAGCTATTGTTACAAATCCGGACTAATTTTCCAGTGCAAAATCTCATGAGCCGTTTGATTATTTGGGTGAGTACCTATCTCTCTATCCTGATTTATTCTGCTGGAGTGGGATGAGGAGAAGGGATAAGAGGGCGGTGCAACAGAGGAATGGTAGGATTGGCGAGATGGAAAAAGAGAAGTCAATCCCTGATTGAGTGCTGGATCAGTCAGCTATGTTTGCTTCTCAGCCTGGCTTCATGTTACACGCTCCGACACTCTACACATTGTACAAAGTCACTCGGCAGGCTTCGGTACAAAGATTGCTTTCTCACACAGGTTGAGTCAACTTCAGAAGACATTTGGACAATACAAAACAGTAAGCGGCCGCTGGTCACACAGCGAGATCGGTGAGTGGAAAATGGTTTGGTGGAGATTTCTGAAAAAATTGGGTTATGGGATGAACACACGGCCTTTTGTAACTATCGTACTTTCTTACTATATCATAATCTACTGCATTGAGTTTATGCGGGGTACGGCTCAGAGCTGACATCACCTGTCTCAGAGAGTAAAGGACTCAGTAAAAGAAATACGAATGATTCTTGTTGATGGAGACTTGAGTCAGCTCAGTGTGTTCTACTGGATCTAATCACGTTCCCCCATCTAATCTTGAATGTCTCGTACTGCTAAACACAAACGCTTGAGCACACAAACACAGGGACACGTACTTGCATAAATATATGCATGCCCACACGCCTTTAAGGTGATTTTAAAGTGGGTAAGTATGTAAAATAATCCTAAATAAACATATAATTTAGTGAAGTTAGTTGTGAAGTTAACTTTTGTTTGTGAGAGTTGTCCAGCAGTTGCTTATCTTCCCCGGCTAGCTTGACTTTCTAGCTCATACGTCTTCTCAAACTGCTTTTCCGTGTGTCAAGCTAGCTCTTTGAATACGTCAGAGATCTACCACGATGACTGGCAGCATATCTCGTCAGACCAGCGCATCACACTCTCCCCTTGGCTAGCAGCGACGTGATTGTTGCGAGCCGTCCTCAGACATGCCAGCAGGTAGGCCTGAATACTACTTGGACTAAGCGTGGAAATGGACCTCAAACAGAACTACGCTTCTGATAGCAAAACCTTTAAAAACCATTAAAAGAATTAATCTGCCGTACTGCTTCACTCCCTTTTCAGAACACTTTTCTTGACTAATGTACTTGGATGAAATTAAAATGCAGAGGGTGACCTGAACTTCTAAAAAAGACCCTATTAACAGGATGAAAAGTTTCAGATAATCACTTATGATTGTGTTGAGTCCCTTTAACCCAAGTTACTGACTGCTACTAAACTTCTGAAGCATGGTTCCACCTACGATTGAACAGTAGCTGGCAGCCCACATACACTTGAGCCAAAATACAGACACTCACACACGTACGCGGGAGCACGCTGACATGCAGCATTAGCCCGGCTCTGTGGAGAACACTCAACAGTCTCTGTATTCATTAGCGTTCAAATGTTTCTCATCATTATTATTTTTGACCTAACACATCAGGGCCCGGGTGAGCACGCACGATCAGCCGGGTCCCCGTGTGGAAACACATCGCCACCATCATTTCATTTTCTACTTATGTTCAGTATCCATCGCTGTGCTGTGACTGTAGAGTACTGTGGATGTTCAAGTTGGGACGTAAAGAGGTTGTGTGTAGGCAGGTGTGGTTACATAAACATCTTTACTAGGGTCATAATATATATCGGCCTATTTATATTTGCCTATATTTGATGACGACCGTACATGAAGTTTGACATATTAGAGGTTTTTGCAGGTCTGTGGTCAGATTGGTGGAGCAGATGTACACTCAGCTGCCAATGCATTGGGAACACATAGATAAAATCAACAGCTCATGCTGCCTTTAGCAAGGTTATAATGCTTGCTTTTTGTTGAAACTGTATTAAGTAGGTGTTGATTGAATTTCATGGTCATTTTCGGGAATGTATTTTGTGGCATCGTTGAACTCCATTGCATTATACTGCGAAGCGTAGAATAGGAGATACACCTCCCCTTACAACCCAGTACAATTCAACAGCACCAATTAAATCAACAGCTTCTTTAAAACTCTTTCAGCAGAAAACTGACCGTTATAACCTTCCTTATGTTAGAAATGTTCCCAGGACTGTTTGTTTGCAACTACATTAGTTATACCTAGGTGTACTTAATAGGTTTATCTGATATGGCTGTGTTGTTTTTTTGCAGGGTTATCCATCGTTGCAGCTGAGCAAAAAGCGAGTTCATATTCAGAGCAAGCTGTTGTGGCTGAATGGGTTAGGCACAGGACTCTTTTTTTTCTAGTTTTCTGTCGCAGTTTGTTTAGACTCAGGTAAGAAAAACATTTTCTTTAGTTTAGATAGACCCTTTCACAGCATAAACCATGGGTTGGAAAGGATAACTCCTCTCAGTCTTTTTCCGGAGAAGCAGAGCTATGATATTACAAAAGCATGATTGTTCCGTAATGCAGTAATGGCCCTAGAGCAACATTAACTTTGCATATCACTCAACACATACTCATATCATATTGTATATACCTAACACGTTGGCAGCTGAGTGTACTTTAGGCTATATAGCATATGTTCCTCTTAACCCGTGTTTATGGTCAAAACAATTACAGTTCAGTCTGTTTATGAAGTGCATACAGTCACAGTGTGCTGCCACCTCTCAATAATACAGCTACTGTGTGTGTGTGTGTGTGTGTGTGTTTGTGAGCCTAGTTTTTAAATAGTTACTCCAACTATACTGCAATTCTAAAACATATGTTTGCCATTCAACACACGAAACTGCTGAGAAATAAAGAAAGGCATCTATGAATGGTCTCACTTTGGGTACAATTGAAAAAATGTTTGCATGGAAATTTGAATGAGGATTTTGAGGACTATGAGGATCACATAGGAATCACAATGTCATTATAATGTGAACATTTTAAATTTCTTACTTTTTGCTTTAATTTTCGTTCACATGTGAGAAAAGCCTCTCACTTGTGAAAACGTCCAGTGTCCGATGACATCATTTTCATTTCACGTTAAAATTTCGGTTCACGATAGAAAAAAGACTATCGTGTGTGAAGATATTTAATAATTGATAATGTGAGAAGGCAAATTTCACAACTATCCAAGATTTATAGAACTACATAGCTATAAGGGGCCACTGTGCTCCGTTTGAAGGGATTGTTGGATGGTTGGATGAACTTTTTGAATCTGGCAATCGGATATGCACGGCATTATTTATTGGCCAGGTATGTGGAGGTGTGAAAAACAGCTAGGTTTGAACTTCTCTCGAACCCCCCCCCATTTTATTTCCATTCTTAACACTAGATTTCTGTCACTTTTTGTGTGAACATATGAGTGCTACACCACAAATGTCTTCCAAGAGAAATTGTCCTCTTCTATATTCCCATATGACAGCTGAATTTTCACCCTGCCTGTTACAGTGGCCATTCTGCACAGCTATAAACACTTTTTCCCTCTGACGTGGTTGGACGACACAGTGTTCGAATGAGTTCGAGCATAACCAAGCCCTTTGGCTGAACCGAGTTTCATTCTTGTGAGACTTTTGTGTGGTCTCCCAGGCCTCCTTTCTTGCAACTCTCTTTCTTCAAAGGAAAAAAATCATAGGCAATTTTCTTCATGCCATATTCTCTATCTCAGACCTCTTCCCCACAATCATTTTTTTTGGGTCAATTTTTCTCTCATGGCTGACAGTACTGGGCCAGCTGAGTGTTGTGGGACCTGCATTGTGACAGATAGGACTCCCACTTCCCTAATATCCAACCGCAGGCGACAACCAGCTCCGGGAGAGTGTAATGGAAAACCTGTGTTTTGTCCGCTAGCTGACCCTCATGCTCCTGAAAGAAAATTAATGCTCCTCACTACATTTCAAAATCAGACCGTGATGTCATCTGTGGTCTGAATGCAGGAGGCCACTGGGGCAATGGTCAGCATTCCCCTCTGCCACACTCCTGGTGTTTACATCAAAGTGAAAAATGTAAAACCTTGAAGCAGATCGATGTCTGGGGTGGATAGCTTTCCCACTCAGGCCTCAGTGCTCACGATGAAAGCATTTGCCCACACAATGCATAAATAATGTCACATCTGACGTTCCACATTTGGAATAGCACCAAAGATGGCTGATAATTGTTATCAGGGACCTCAGTTATGAAAAAGGACTCGAGATAAGTTTTGATCTAAAGTACGACCTAAGCAGAAAACGTCAAAGTAATTATCTATGAAATCTGATTGGAAGTGATCCTAAGACTAAGTGTGATTCTAAGGACAGTCTTATAAATGAGGCCCTGGGGCTGTTGCAAGTTTGTGAATGTTTGCAGCTGTGTGGAGAATGCTCAACTGAGTTCCCAATGGTGCACTGATGCAAAAAGATATCTTAAAGCAATATTGAAAATACTTCTAAACAACTTCTGCTACTGGGGGGGGGCTCACATTGAAAAGTGGATTTGTTGATCAATCTGACTGCAGCGATCTGCAGAGGTGGCCTCCATTGTTCATACTGATTGAAGCTGGAGGGGAAATGTACTGTACTTCACGAAGACATTACATACAGGAGACTGTAAAAAGAGAGAGAACCGGAGTCTCTGGTGAGTGCTGAACTCAC
Organism: Lagodon rhomboides; assembly: GCA_039737535.1. Lineage (NCBI taxonomy): Eukaryota > Metazoa > Chordata > Actinopteri > Spariformes > Sparidae > Lagodon > Lagodon rhomboides. The sequence goes on along the minus strand of CM077792.1, from coordinate 18,989,248 downwards.
TGAGGGTTGACCAGAATTGAAATACATACACACACGCGTGTGTAGCATGAGTAACGCAAGTAAACACAAATGATCCTGTGGTCCAACTCACTTCGCTAGCATGTTCACAGAGGAGGTCATGTTTTAAAGCTTTATTTGTGTTGATTTTAGTCTCATTTACCAGCTCGCGATGGGCGACCAAATGAAATGTACCGTTATCTCGAGTAAACTTGTGGATTTCTGATGGATGGGTTTGATCTAGTCTAGGTCTAGTCTTTTTTAGACAGAATTACAACTCTGAGTTATTCAGAGTTGTTTTTAATTCCTCATTCACCGCCACATAACTTAAATAGACACATTTTTGTTCCAAGTAGCTCCTCGTTTGAGTGTTTCTCTCAGAGAAGCTTTTGAAGAGTTGCGTCCCGAGAGCATGATTCATAAGAGTCCTCAGTCAAAGCTACATTAGCTCATCTGGACGCCCAACACATCCACTTTTACAGCTTTCAGCATTCCTTTTCTGAGTTGTGGTATCACATCGAACACACGCAGAGTACATCACAGAGGCTTGCTGTGGAATAAAATATCGCTGCTTCAAAGTGAATCAGGTATTGTGATCCCTGCTGAACTAATCTGGAGCTGATTTTTGTTGCTTGATTCATGTTTGTGACTCTCAGCATATGGTTGATTAAAGACAGACACACTCCATAAGATTATGTGCCACAACACTTGCCAGGCTAAACAGACCTACAGGAGACAAAAGTAACAGGATTTTGTTCCCTAGACTTGCAAACAGTGACTTGTCTTAATCAATATCAACATATTTCTATCAGTGGTCAGCCGACAGCATCATTGCTTTTCTGTCCTGCCCTGGTTTGGCCGTCTCGACAGACCTCCACCAGCCATGCTCCAAATGCAACATGCTGACTTTGATCACCCTCCTGTTGGCATCCAGAACTCACCGCCCATTTGCTGCACTTCCCTCCTGTGGCGCTCTTCTGCAACACTGACAGTGAGGCCTTGGTTGCAACCTTAGCCATAGTCAGTGGCCATCAAGTGTTGCTCGGCAACACCAAACAACAGCAAATCAACTGGCTGCCCTGCACTCTGTACAAGATTATTCATTACCTCCACTCCATTTTTTGATTCCTTTGGGGTTGGGCTTTAGCAAAACCCCATCTGCAATCTCATAAAGAGATCTCTGGATATAAATGAAGAATCTGAAGGCAAGAGACAAGATTTTGGAATCAGAAACATTCTGGTTTGTGTTTGTAGTAGATTTGTGGTAGTACTGACCAGTCGTGCTTGACTGTGCTTTGGATGCATGCAGGAATGGTTTGGCTGAAATGCAATCTCGTTACCCACCGGTTTTCTTCTGATGAAAATTTAGCCCTAAATTAACTGTTTTACAGTTTAAAACATTTGTACATTTGTAAGTGTGAAACCCCTGGATATTTTCTTGCCAACCTCGGGACATCTCCAGTTGTGTCAAAAATATGATCTTTTCCCCAACCTTAACCGAATTTTTTTTGTGCCTCAACCCAATTACATCATAAGTGCAGCATTATCACAACATGAATAGAAAATTGAACTTAAAGAAACGTAAAGTTAGAACATAAAGAAATATAAAGTTTCAACATATCAGTGGTCTGCAGAAACGCACGTTGACAGGAACATTACGACAGGCTGAGAGTTACAGGCATTCAGAGTGAGAGAAAGGAGAGAGAAAAGTGAAGGACATCTCTTAGTATTTGTATAATGTTGTCCTGGAAACATGTCATAAAGCCCCACTGGACCTGGGTGTATGACATGTTTGGATATTAGACACAAACAGTGGTCTGCCATTTATGATATACACAAATGATCCCTCACAACTGGAGATCCACAGATTGAACCATTGAAGGAGCAACACTGCAGGATGTTGTACAATACTGATGGCATGCCATTATGACCAAAGTGATGTATTTGCATACAGGGACACCACACTCACAACAACTTTCAAAAGCAAGGCTGGAGAGTTGGCAGGTAGTTAGTGAGCACAAAACATTTTACCGTTGATGCTGCTGTCAACGTTAAAGCTGAGCTGAACTTCAAAAGCTGTTTGGCTCTCGCTTGTCACTCTAATTGCCACTATATCTATGCGGATCTCTTGACAGACTTAGAAAATGTCAGTTACCACCACATTTAATTAGTTTTAACAAGAATACTGAGGGGAATCAAGTTTAATTAACTCACATGAATTATACCAATGACTAGAGCTAATTTGTATGTCACACAGCAATATTGTTTAGCAGTTGTTGTGTTGTTTAGAGTATGTGCCTGTTACAAAATTTGTTTATTGCTGTGAGTTTGAAGCAGATTGGAGTTGACATTTGAGCACTGTGATGTAATTTTTTGTGGATTATCGAATGATCACGATCGACGGGGACGCCAGACACCCTTTGTGTATAATTACACTGCATAATTGTAATCATCTACTTATTTATGTTCTAGCTGAGTAAAGAAGACAAGCGACTGGCCGTGGTCCAGTGATTATCATCAAAACTGAGAAGCCCTCCGAACATCTGATCTGAAACTATGCATAGTGTGTTTACAACTCATCAACAGCATGAAACTTCCACATAGACTGCCACTTAAATTTGACCTCGTTCCTCCCTGTGGACACTCAGTCCATCTTTAGTTCCCTTTGCAGAATCTTGAGAGACCTCACTGTGTGATAATTATAATTGTCCTGACCTCATCGCGAACTGCCTGCGGAGTGCATTTCAAACATTGTACAATGTTGTAGCTGTGTGTGTTTTGGGCTGTATCGCATGCATATGGATGTGCATGTGACACAGCCCTAGGTGTTCAGTCTGCAGTGGCATCACTCTGATGTTCTTGCTCCAGATGTCTCTCTGCAGGCCAGGGTGTGCACGTGTGTGTGAGTGCGTGTGTGTGTGTGTGTGTGTGTGTGTGTGTGTGTGTGTGTTGTGTTTTCTCTCCTAAGAGCTTCACAGTGGGGGGCAGCACCAGGGTAAGAGGTCCTCGGTGCTATAGAGTGTGACGTAAATGCACAGTGCTGTCCAGGACCTGAAGCAATGCACTGTATTGTGAAAGGTGTGTGTCTGTGTGTGTGTGTGTGTGTTTCTTCAAAGGTCTATTCCCTAATTTTGGCACAGATGTTACTGATTACAATCACGAGGATCTTAAGATGTAAAACTTAAATGTATGATGACATATTACTGAAGGGACAGATTTGACTTTTGAACAAACCAGAGTTATGTGTATATTCAGTGATACACTGATCACCAGACTGCACTGTGTGTGTCTTGAGCTCCAACAAATGCACTGTATTTTCAAGTATTTCTAAATCCAGCAATGTTTACACTGATCTGTGGAACAGTGTGAATCCATAGACTGGACTGTATTGCATTACGCAAATTTACACACAAACATGTTTGTCGTAAAATATATGGTACTGTGCAATTTCATGTAGAGGTGTGGAAATTTTCTCGATTATACGATGCATTGTGAAGCGGACGTGGAAGATTCTGCATAGATGCAAAGACAGAGCATAATCAAGAGTCTGCAGCTGTTGATCGCTGATTGTCTGGCCTCAGCTGGACAGTAAGGGTTACGTCGCAATGTTGCTCCCATGCTTTCAATTGTAGGCGGACATTAGTTTAATGCAACTTATGTTGGAGGTATGTCGGAGGGAGACAGACATTAACTGCGAGTTATAAAAGAAAAAAAATTGCTGGCTATTTTTTTAAACGGACATCTCTGGGGGACATGCCGGATTTTATGACCTTGTTGGGAAGCACAAACTGGACGAGACCCACGCTGAGCGCGACTTCTGCCTCACAACGATTACTAATCATGTTAGCCATTTTCACCTGAAGCTAACGTCTGCAGCCATAAATAATAAGTTGTAATAAATAATAACTCTGAGAGAGGTGTGTGCAGCAGAGTCAATAAATGCCTTACCTTTGAGCTTCTGTGTGAAAACAATATTATTGTACAATATGTACACTCTACATACTACAACAAATGTGCAAGGCTCTGTAGATGGATAAAGGTTTTGTTTTTGTAATGTTTATGTATTGAAAATATACAGCTTTTATTATGTAGACAGTCTGATTACTGGAAGGACTTTCTGAATAAAGGGGGAATTTAAATGATGAAAAAGTAGCCATGCACGGGAATATAGATCATTGAGGATGCATCTCAGAATCGTTTTATATTCGAATTGTTGACAGCTGAATCATGATTGAATGGAATCGTGAGGCCGGCGAAGATTCACACCTCTGCTTTCATGTGTTATCTACTTTAGTACAGTGACCTGATCTACAACTACAATGGCACTCCATGGAGCGTATATCCCAACAATCCCCTTTTTAACTCTCTCATCAACACCAGCCACCTAAATACAATTTCTATTAAGAGCCATGCATGAAATTAACAAAAAAAAATGCCCTGTCTCGCAATGTTAAAGAAAGTGAGAAAAAAAAAATCCTGGATCCTTACCTTCATCCGTAACCAAAAGTTAATGGGGTCTTTTACGGGCAGCGTAATCCTGCTGACAAACCAACAGAAAATCAGACACGGATGAAAACACAACCTCCTTCACAGAGGTAATAAGCTTTTAGTCCATCTATTTTTAACACTTTTCACGGAAAATGTGCTGAATACTGTATCTATACCATAAACATGTTTTAACTTTCTAAGTTCATAGGTCCGTTGTCAAGTCAATAAGCATTAATTTGTTTAATGATGTACCTGCATAGTGTAGCTCTTAAGGTTTTGTCGGTCGTACTGAGTCAACGGTGTGGTCTGAAGCTCTATGAAGCTTTCAGAGCATTGTTCACCACAAGCTGAACCTCATGATTTTAGCCTGTGCATGGTTCCCAAAATTCTTGTTTGATGTTTCTGGAAAATTAAAAAGAGCACTGTAAGGTCATTATTTTCCTTACAAATGCACATTTACACATTTTTTTTTCTCCATTTTTTATCTTGTTTGTTGTTTGACAAGCTCCCCTGTCAGCTGTCTGTGGTGAAACCAGACATGTGTTCAGCCTCCTATCCGGGTTGTTTATTAGATTCCTCGGCCTCTGCTGGGATTCATTCTCGTGTTCCCGTGTCCTCATCTGACTTCAAACGCAACATGCTTTGCCCTACTACCTTCCTCAGCAGCTAGTGAACACGATACCAGAGAGAAAACAACTGAGCACTCTGACTGAGTCATCTGCAGAAGATTCACCTGGTTAATTGGAAAAGGACATAATTGGTTGAGTCAAAAATCTAGACACTGAAAGGGAGTTAACATGTCTAAAAGTCCCTCTTAAATTCTCAAGTCTGAACCTACTGTCATCTTGTGATAATCCTTAAAATACCATTGACCTAAATTGAATGGGCACTTCTGGGAAACAGTGAAGTTTTAAGCCCTTAATCTCTCCAAAATCCCCTTCATTACAATGGTGTATCTACATACATTCTGCAGTGCTTCATGATGATAAAGCATCACGTTGCACTGTCTTTGAGTGTTAATGTCTTTTTGCCCCCCCCTGGGGCTGTGATTAGTTTACTCCCCTTTAGACCTTCAGACAAAACTTTATTACAGTTTAATTTTTGACCGCGGCCCTGCCAGGTAAGTGCCCTCGCCCAGCCAAGCACAGTGCTGCTGTCTCAGGAGGGCCCACAGACAGTCTCAACACAGTGAGCCGAGTCTGGAGGAACCCAGGGGGCCTGGGTGCAATCCTCCCCAGTATAAAGCAATGATGATGGTGAAATCTCCAGGGGGAGGAATGCAATCTCTACGTGATTCACCACTTCAGTGTCTGGGCCGGCGAAATTGACACCAACCCACATGGTACAGGTCCAGTCAGATGGAAAAACATGTCTTTCACCTTGAGAGTTGACAGGATGGGACAGAACAGAACTTTCCCTTCTATTAATTCTGCTGCAGTGTGACTCCACTGCAGTGCATCTACTCTCTGCTCTGCACAGTCGAGACATTTTCCTATCCCTGTAAAGCATACACTACATGAGCATTTTATGAATAACATATTTCAAGATTTATTATGAAGCACCAGGGGGTGGAAAATGTCGACCCGATGAAATATTCTGCTACATGCTCTCATTTTTACTGCGGCAAAAGTTGTGGGCTCAACTCTTCCTCTTTAACTTGAGTTCAATTTTTTGAGGTGCAGTGGGATTTACATTTGGCTAGAAAGATTCCTCAACATAACTCTTGCGGGGCGAGAAATGATCTGTCTAAGCAGCTGACTGTTAACACCTTGACAAGCTGAAAGTATGTCAGATTTATGTGTGCCTGTTTTTCTGCCCCCTGGTGGCCAAAAACTGGCTCAATGTAGCTTTTAATATTTTATATTGCCTTGTGCACCATAGCAACTTAAAGGGAACAGCTCAAAGTTTTTGTCAACAGCTCAGCATGTAAAACCGCAACCTGTCATTACTTGGGTTTTTGTGCAGATTAAAGCTATATTCGCAGAGTAACAGCTGACTGATGCTAACTGTAGCTGCTGCTAGCCGAGCCAGGAGCAATCAAGAGCTTCTGTAGATATCTCTACAACAATAGAGGTCTTTGACACAGTTAAAGTCATTAAGTCATTTCCTCCCATTACGTTCAGAATTTCAAGTGACTTTTGGATGTTTTAAACCATAATTCTTAACACACCGCACCTTTAATAAACAAATGACACCTCTCACGCTGGCCAGCTTCCAGACTGTATGCTAATGCTAAGCATTTGTTTGAATTTTGACGCACCTGCCTTTTAACGTCACTTAACCTTCACAGGGCTAATGTAAACAAGATTTATGACGAGGCGGTTCTTTCAACATTTGCATTCTGTAAAACTACGGTATATAGTGCTTAAACCCAATAAATCTCCGAAATGACTGAGGGAAATTCCCCGGCAGCGCCGCACCAAATGTAAATGTGTGATATTTTCTTTATCAATAAGTGCTCACTTGATATGTAAAAAGAACACTGCCAAAGGACATCAAAGGAGTTTCTATGTTAAGTCATGAATATTTCATTTTTGGTGAGCCATTTATATTGAATATCTAATTAAATCTCTCCGTCCTCAGGGGAATATACACAATGATGCTGCAATTAATTTGATACTTAAAGGCAATGAGCTGATAATCCGAGAACACACCCACTGAAACAGTGTGTGATCAACACTCACGCTCGTATGTTTACATCGAGAGGCCGGCGTAGAGCGGAGGTTTTAAAGGAAAAAAGCTAGACGCCTCGATAAAACATTCATGTGACAGCGAACAGATGAATAAAACATATATAGGAGTGATCGAGGGGTCAAGCAAGCGGTAAATGTGGGCGTAGCTGCGTGTCATACGATGTAAATATTGTTAAGAGCGAGACGTTCGCCGCGTGGCTCAGACTGACAGAAAATACTTGAGCTGCCTGCTCGGGAGAAATAACCCAGCAGCCCTTATTTCTCTGTGGGGGGGGGAACCAACCTGCGCTGCGATTCTTTATGATAAGAATCATCCATTATGCATGCGTTCAGCTTTGAATATTGCAGGCTTAAATAAATGATACTGCCATTGCCTGGTATAGATAGCCAGTGCCAGGGTAATAGAGGCTTAAAAGTAGGAGACGGACAGGCAGACTGATGGTGGAAGAAGATGATGAGGTTGAAACTGAAGAATAAGAAAAGTTAATAGACCTTTATTTAATTAGTTAAGCGCCTATGAATTGTGCAACCAGATTTCCAGGAGCAGCTGAGCACCCTTTTAAGAAGTTACGTGCTCCACCCGAAAAGAAATAAAAAGTTAGAATATTTGGGATACGGCGAAAAGTTCATGTTATTTAATTTGAAAGTAGTTTGTAAGACTGATAAATATTTTAATGAAATAAAAGGAACATCCAACTCACCAAAGGAGCGCAGCAGCCAGACTCTACGTGGAAAAGTGTAACAGTCTGTTTCAGGCTTGGATCAGTAACATTAATCTGATGTGATGTCTGCTTGTGACGGCAAAACCTGTGTTGAGCAACACTTAAATGGAGGCTGTCAAAGCTTCAATTTATCACTGCAGAAACCTACTGTATGCTTGCGTGTGTGTATTTCCTTATAGTAGAGGTTCAACACGTGCACGTATGGGTAAGGCATTCTTATTGTTGCTGACACACTGCACTATTTTTACTGCATTAAGCATGTTTACAGTCGTGCGTTCTGTGATGTGTCCATGGTTTGAGGACCTCCTAACCCCAACAGAGACACGCTTTCTAGACAGGACCCACAAAAGACAATTTACAAGATGTAACGGCAATTGGGTGTTTCAGTCAGGAGCAATGTCAGCCTACCGTCAGACCACGATTACTATGCTTTATACAGCTTGTCCTCGTCAGAAAACTGCCCATGTAGGTCGTTTCTGCAAGGAGCTTATTACCACTAATGTTTTCCATTTATTGTTTAGTGGCTGTAGTAATTATGACAGGAGTAAAGAAGGAACGCAGGTGACAAATGAGCAGCAAAGTCAGCACATGAAGGAAGCTGCGGTGGATTGATTGGTCTAGTTTTAACTGCTTAACCTACAGGGGTGAGCCACCATAAGCTACCCTTGGCTGTGTCCGTCAAACCAACAAAATGAACCGTAACCATATCCATACTTGGATTAGGTCGGGCTTCAAACGGAAGTGGGCGGGACTAAACAGAAGTTGTTCATTTAAATCTGCGATTGATATGGGTTGATCAGGAATTACTTTATTATTAATTATCAAACTATTGGTTTTTGATCACAAGAGTTGGAAAACTATTTACAGAACACATTTTCTATACACTTGAATGAATAGACTTCAGTTTGCTACCTAATGAGGATTTTTCTTCATCACAAGTGTTGATATTGGCCATGGCTTACTTGGATGATACCTGTACGGGTACAAAATAGCCTACATTATCTGTACCGGATAATCCTTTCAGCCAAGTACTTCCTCAAACCTATTTTCATACTTATTTTAACCCAAACCATGACATTTTACAATGTTAACTACGTGATGACGAAGGCACGGTACGACGGAGGTTGGGTATAGAAGGTGACCCATTCAGGTATGAGGACGTGTTGGTTTTATCAACATAACACACTCAAAATGATGAAGACTGGCAGGCTACTGCCATTACACTACTTAGAATAATACAAAAATTAAATATGTTACCAAGTATAATCACAATAATCGCAGTGATTTGAAAATTCATGATTTCATTGCAAAAGTTGTGTTTAAAGCGACCAGAAGAGTTCGTGCTAACATTGATTGCATCCAACTCTCTTATATCATAATCTGGCACATTCGGCCTCTGTGTTCATGAACCGTGACTAACGCTCCATATTAATGTGCGAACGAGAACGGAGTGATCAATGTGGCTCAAGGCTTTGAAGGGAGCAAAGCAACAACCTCCCTCCTCTTTTCCTCTTTCTCTCCGCCGCCTCTTTCATTTCTCCTCTGCTGCCGCCGCCGACCCCAACAGGCTGCATTTATCACGCCCTTATGAGAAAAGACCACATGAGTGCATGAATATTCGCCCTCACACAAGCGAAGCATGATGCAATCTGTTTCAATGTTGTGTTTGTATGCATTAGTGGGATGTGTGTGGATGAGCGGTGACAAGTGTTCGGTGACTGTGGTTGGGAGGCCACCGTTTCACACTGGAGTCACATCGCCAGCGGAGAGGCTCGGGGTTTGACTCACATGCGATTGCAATAAACTCAACGTACAGATGACTGCATTAATTATGAGCCTGAATGTACTAAGAGAAAGCACAGATGGATAAACAGGAAAACTGCAGGAACGTGTGATCGTAAAAGCTCTCTCTGTGTTTGCTCCTCTCATTGTCATGCTGCAGATCAGACTTGTTGGCTCGCTCACTTGAAAGGAGGGCACTGTGTCCCCGATAGCAGCCACTTGCAGTTTTCCCAGTGAATCCGCCTTATTTCGGTCGAACCGCCGGCACGCCGCTTGGATCACCTCGCGCTACTCCACCGAAAAAGAGCCGCTGGGAGTGATTGCTCCGTGATTGTCGTGTGATTTTCCAGGGAAGGGGAAGACTTTGCATTTTCTGCTGCGAGAGTTGTCAGAATGATAGCTCTCTTTTCTGAAACGCGCTAAAAAGATTGCAGAATAAAACAACATTCCTGTTTAAAACGGTTTCTTATTGCTGAGTAATCTCTCAGATGGGGAAGGATTTTGACACTTCATCTGACTTAGGAGAATGCGGCAACTGTGGCATGTGTAAAATGCAAAACAGTCTATGAGTGAATGCGGATTATACTTCTGCAGTATTCTCGCATTCAACTTCCTTTGTCTACTTCTCCTTACTGTATTGCGGAAACGCATACGTTCTCGGATAGATTGCTGAACCATGAGTGACACATTCAATGGAACTGCCTTCAGCGCAGCAGGGAAGGTATCGCTGACTTAAATGGGCTTCGGCTAGAAAAAAACGTGTGAGGATAAATTCCACAAAAATAGCTTGCTCATCAAGAAGCATAGAAGAAAATGCTAAGCTGCTTTGAGAGAAAAAGGAAGAAGTCGAGTAGAATTTGCTGTGAGAGGGGGGAAAAAAGCGTTAACTTTGGATATGGGGTGTCATGAGAGTGATGGGTCTCCAGAGATTGCCGAGGACTAGCAGTACTGCCGTGGGTGCAGCCCATGAATAAGGAATTAGGCCCCAACGTCTTTTGGGCAGCTGACCGCTATCCCACAGAGCTGGCCCAGGTCTGAGCCCAGGGGAGGTTCGTCTCATTCATCATTAACTGCGGCTTAAGGTGAATGAAGGAAGAGAGACCGGAGAGATGAAGGGAGGGTTTGAGGCGCTGCGGCAGAGGGGATGGCGACAGATGAAGGCAGAATTGGAAGGAAGATTGTTGAGGGGTTTAGGAGGCAGATCAAGCCGAGAGAGCATGATGGTGTGGGTGGATAAAAAAGAATCGAGATCTGGAAGGAAGACTGAAAAGGGAATCATGAATTAAAGAGATAAAAAAACACACTCAGGGATGGATGGGAAGGTGAGGGATGAAAAGGGGGCGGAAATGACAGCAGGAGACGAAGCGACTGAAAGGTGAAGGATGCTCGGAGGAGAGAAGGTGACTCCTGGGAGGAGGTATCTCCTTTGTAAATCCACCTGAAGAAAATCAATACAGGCAATCACACACACGTTGACTTGACCTCACCTTTTACAGATGACTATGATGGTGTCTTCAGCTGTGATTTGCATATGTCAGATCATTACTGTGATTGCGAGAACAGAATAATTAATAAGTACCTTAACCAGTTCACATGTAGGTCAATGTTAATAGTTTTTTTCTTCATATCAGCAGGAGCAGTGGAGAGATGACATTAAGTGGCTGATGAGACACTTGCTGGAGAGGTAAAACCTCATTTGACCTTATACCACTTTAAAGGTAAATACAGCACACTGCTGTTATAAAACCAGTGTTTGCCAGTTTGAGCATCAGGAGAAAGGGTCAAAAGATTAAACAAACGTTATATATAATTTTAATACTTTTGTTTTAGAGCGGGGAGGCAGAGCTGCTGCTCAGCTGACCAGAGCCAGCGAGCACTGGAGGGGAGAGCCAGGCCTTCTGGAGGAATAAACACCCGGAGTCACATCGGGTGGTGCTCTGTTTCAGCGGGAGGAGAGCTCATATATTTCTTTCAAACTTTTGGGATTTAGATTTATCTTCACAACCTGACTTCAGCAGCATTCCACGAAGGGTGATTATTTATTATAATGCTGACTGGAGCTGGAGGGGAAATGTACTTTACTTTATGAATGTAACTTTACAGACAGGAGAGGGGAAGAGAAGAAGAAGAAGAAGAAGAAGAAGAAGAAGAAGAAGAAGAAGAAGAAGAAGAAGAAGAAGAAGAAGAGAGAACTGGAGTCTGTGGTGAGTGCTGAATTCAAACATACAGACACACACCTTTGATTGCTGATGAAAATCTGATAAGACTCAGGCACAAATGTTCATGGACATGGCAATGATTTAGTTTTATTCTCATTAGGTCTAGTCACATTTGTTGATTTCCCGCCTGACTGTATTCTGGAAGTTATAGCAACAGGCTACAAAATGAAACGCACTGTTACCTTCAGTAAAACTATTGATTTGTCTGGGTTTGAACAAAGGTCTAGTCAGTTTAGACATTTTATTGCAGAGCTCTTACATATTATATCCTTAAAACTTTTCTGTGCAGCATTTACAGCTGTGCCATTGTTAAATGGTTCCCCATTTCACAATGGAACTACATAAAAGTCAGGCTGAATAGATGGGTTTTTGGTTTATGTTTAAAAATATCAATACCTCTCTGCTGTTCAAATGGCTTGCAGCATAAGAAGCATCAGTTTTTTGTTGTGCTTTGTTGAACAGCTAAATGAGAGGAACCAGAGCAACCAAGGGGCCTTCCTGGTTCATTTCTGAGATACAGTCTGGTGCGAGGCCACGTTGTGCCTTGTAAACTACCAGAAGACTTTAAAAATCAATCTGAAAAACAGGTAACCAGTGTAAAGACTTCAGTAAAGGCGTAATTTGAACTCTCCTTTCGGTCTTAGACTGCACTCAAGCAGCAGAATTTGGAATGACTTGTAACTGACTAACCGTAATATTTGGTTGACCAGAGAGGAGAGCCTTTTACCCTTTTCCAACTGAGTGAAGCAGACACAAGGTATTTTCCATGCAGAACCCACAGCTCGTACTGTAATAAGAAGCTGATAGAGAAAATGGGTTTTCACAGCCTTTAAGAGGTCACAAGCCAAAAAAAAAAAGGTTCATAAACCTGCTATTTAACCGTGACTTTAAGATAATTCAATAATGTATTTCTCTCCCACAGCTTAACGTGGATGGCTCATTTTGGAGCAAAACTCTGTCCGTCTGTAGTTAATTGATGGGCTCATCTAAAATGGAATAGCAAGCTGTCGGCAGCCACCAGCTGTGGGCTCGCAACGCTTGGTCAGCCAGTGTTCAGCTGTAGCTTGAACACATCCTCATCCTCCCCTCTTTCCGTCTTTTCCCATGTCTCTCCCTTTCTGCTTCTCTGCCTCCCCCCTTTGTCTCTCTGTTTTGACACACGAAGCTCAGCTAGATCAACAAAGTATGACAGCTCCAGTGAAATCAGCTTCTCAGCGAGCAGCAGTTTCCGCTCAGATGGGCAGCCTGTTATCGATTTCCAATGGAATGGGAATTCAGAGCATATATATATACTCTATATTCTGCTGGAGGGCCTAATTAATTCCCTGTTTTGATGGGTGTCCCAGAATGTCTTGGCAGATCACTCGCGCTGCTTTCTGATTGCCTCTCTGTGGGTTTCCATGTATACCTACATTATCGGTGTTGGTGCCAGCAGCAAAGATGTCGAGGAAAATGCTCAACAGAGTATGTAAATGACGTGCAGCGGGCTCAGAATACAGTCAGGGTGTTATGCTAGAGGTGGTCGCATTGTACAATGTGAGAGTTGTTCACGCAGGTGCTCCAACTTCAGTAGAATACATTTGGTTTGAACATTTCGGCACACTTCAAAGGAGAGCTGCAGCTTTGTGTGTGTGTCTGTGTGTGTTCGATATGGTAAAAACACTGATGCATTGTTTGAGGAAACCTTGATGTCGCAGACGAGTGTGTCGGTTCTGAAGCAAAGGGCAAATCAACTGATTATTAATCAACTTGGATTGTTATAATCACTCAGACTGAGACGCTATAATCACACTCTCCTCGCTGACTTTGATCGTCTTTTCACAGCAGTCAGAGAGCCGCAGAAAACTCAGCGAGGCACACAGGTTTAGGAGCGACTGATGAAAACCAGATCAAATGTTTCCTTCCCTCTCAGTCCCCTCTAAACTAACAAGCGGAGAGGCTGTTGGTGTTTTTGTTTTTTTTTTCTCCCTTCGATAGGGTAGTGGATCAGGTGCATTCTGTAATCACTGTGTGACGGGGCGATAATGCAAAAACACACGAATGCAGACAAAGACACAGACACATCGACAGACGCGCAAACCCACGCGGGTGCGCGTACGTGCACACACACAAATGTCTCTAGCAGGTCAAGAGGACACAGCTGTTTCATGGTCTGTAGCCCATTTTAGCTCTGAAAATACTTATACCACAAATAGATAGCCGTCTGTGTCACTGATTCTGCAAAAAAAAAGTCTTAATTTTTACAAAAAGAGACGGAGGCGCATCAGCATTCAGAGAGCGTCTGTCACTGCCGTCATCAGTTTCCACCCATGTGGTGAGGATCTAAGGCTGGGTGACACATCTTAATCATTGGCATAACGAATGGAGGATAAGCCCCTGTGAATTCAAGCCTGGGTCTGACAGAGGTGATCAATAACTCCGTATCATGGCGTGTCGTCAGGCTCCGCCTGGCCTGCCGAAGAGGAGGCGTCTTCCCTGATGCAGGTATCATTATCCGGCTCGCTTTCCCTCACATGACGATGAGGTCTCTCTCTACAACAACTGTCACAAAGAAAGCTCTCATCTGACCTTTGGAGGAACAGAAATGAAATAAAAGAACCAAAGTGACAGATATGAGTGTTGGTGACTGCAGAAGAGTTATCAAAAGGATGATCAGTGTGATTGTTTTTGTAATGTTGAGTGTGCAGTGTTTGTGGCAGCTCAGGTGAAGACCCTGCAGGAGGTACAATAATGATAATTCAACTGAATAATTTGAGGCATGGACTAATGCAGGACGTATCATAAATTCCTGTTGCCCACCATTAACAAATGATCAACTTACTATGACTTTATTTGATTAGTTCATAATAGATCATCAATTAAGGAAATTACTTTATACATCAGCTGATTTCCATCAAGATAGCAGGATTTCAGTAACATTAAAAGTAAAAGTATTGTTGTGTATCTATGTTTTAAGGAACAGTTCCCACAAAATGAAAATGAAATCATTATCTGCTCACCTTCATGCCGATGGAAAGCCGGGTGATGTTTCTTAGTCGACAGTACATTTCTGGAGCTTCACATGTAAAAAACGTTGCAGCATTCTCACAAACATCTGGAGTAGATGTGGACTAGATAAATAGAAATATAGAAATAAATAGAAAATCATAATTAGATGTTATTTACACCCTTTTTAAAGCTGAAATCTTCACTGTGGCTGATAAGCTACTAAGTTCAAGCATGCGTACATTTGGTCCATCATTGCTGGATGGTAATTCTCTGTTGTAAAGTGTTTAACACACACCTGGACCTCGTCGGGATTCAAAAGCGGAGTTGAGATCCAGATGAGGAGCCTTTATCATGGCTTTAGGCTTTTTTGGTAATGGAGTGGTAGTCTGTAGAAAGTCAGCGTTATGAACATTAGATCCCCTTTTGTCAGAGCTCTCTCTTTGTTAAAGGGATAGTTGATACAGTTAGATACATATCTATAGTCGGTCTGTTCCCTACCGTAATTGCCAATCAGCGCAGCCTCAGTTTTGAGAAGCAGAGAGTCGCTCCAGCTCAGACGCTCAGCTTTGTACCGCAGTGAACGGAGACCAGATGCAAAATAAATGTTAACCACCTAAAACAAGTCCTATATCAAAAAATCTATATCAGTCAAGTGTACGTTGTATAGAGAAAATTCACACCGCTTTACATCGTCATCAGACCGCCCGTTCTTTTGACACTACATTTTCTCAACCGTAGAACCTCCGTATCCCTAGGCATTAGCGCCAATGCGTAGGGATGTGGAGGTTCTATGGTTGAGAAAATGTGCAAATGTTTGCATCGTACAACCAGCTTGATTTAAAAAAATAGTTTCCTATTTGTATAAGAACAGGCACTGTTGTGCTTTCAGAGAGACTCAGCGAATAGTACATGAGTCTGAAATAAAGTTTTATGTGACTTGTGAACTGTGAATTGATCGAAAAGTCATATTGACTTGATCATTTCTTAATGATGAGAAGGAGGAAGTCATGATACAGCCATGTCATGTATTAAATCATAATGACTCATCCATTAGTTGAATATATGATTTTTACATCATTATAAAGTGTTACCATCATTCATATATTTCTTAAAACTCATCTATACTTTTTTACTTTTTTTCTTTGAGGCTAAAGTTATTTTGAATGGACCACTATTTGGCAGCGATATCTCTTGTGTCCCTCTATCACACAACTAATGTGGCGAAGCACTGAATCAGCAGAAGGCAGAAATACGAGGATACTCTGTAGCAATGTTGAATCTTCTTTTCATGCCTGTCTGATTTATGGTAATAAGGCTTCAGACGAGCTTCCTGAATCTACTGTGCTCCTCTCTTTTCGGGGATTTTGGACGAGAAGTGCATTTTCAGCAGGAACACAACAGCAAACCAAACCATATGCCACAGAGTAAATGAGATTACATCTCATTATGATTGGATTCATCTGCTCTGAATACAGTCCAGCTCTCCCCGCCCCTGGACTCTCCATTACCAAATTACTTGGGGCCACTGGGTGGACACCACCACCAATGGACTTTTAAAGGGCTTTTTAAATTCTGAATCACGTGTTGCCTTTTAGCCCATTTCCTTTTTATGTGCAGTGGATGAAACTTAATCAAAAAGACTAATGTGTCTACAAATTAGGCTTTTTTCAAACCATAGACCATTTCTACTTCATTTCATGTGAGACTGGTAAAGCAAAATGTATCTGGGGTTGTAATATTCTTTTTACAGTTGAAATTGGATGTTAATTAAGTTTATAGGAAGTTTTGAATTATACAATAAATGTAATCAATTATAGAACAGATGTTAGATTAGCTGAGGCTGCCTGTCAGTTAGAAAGAACAAATGAATGCACTGAATTCTAATAAGGTCACAGCTAATTGTTCATATGCGGATAAATTATTAGCATTGAGTAGCAGGGATTAACAGATGCCAGAGTGACAGATATGCCATCTGCATGGGACAGTGGATCAAAATATGGAAGTCTACCCTGCAGCTATGATTTTATTTATTCATTTATTTATTCAATGTAAATCTTCATTATTGTCCAATGTAAAACAAAACAGTATTTACTTACTTTACTTACAGGCCCAAATTTTCACACTTTCACACATAAAGGTCAAATTGTTTTTTTGTCAAATCATTAAAAAAATAAAAAGCTTGTAGAAAGGTGCAGAATAAAACTCTCTTTTCTTCATAAACATTATTATGATTGAGAATCAATCATTTTCAAATGTTTGTCGGGTCCAAAATGATTGTTTTGTTCATCTCTGTGTAAAAATTCTGACAGTTGGTTCCACCGCCTTCTCACAAGGTTTGTATAGTATAACGTGTAAAAATGGCTGATTTCCACAGTAATGTAATAGTAATGTTTGCTAGCTAACATTAGCAAAGTATATTATCTATGTTCATTAATGTTAGCTTGTGTTAGCAACTTCAGCTAGCACACAAACTGGCAACCACTTGAGGGGGCAGATGATTGGAGCAACAGCGGTGCTGTAAGGTAAATTCTGCTGAAGGAGGGAGATGGACTGCCACATTTAGTGGCTGACTTTTATCATTAACACCTTTACGTTCTCCTCAGTGTTAGACTGTGAGGAGGCAGAGGGAGATATGGAAGGATATTAAAGCACTGCTCAAATTTGGAACAGGAGTGGACTTGAGAGGTTTGGGATAAATAAGAGGAAATAAGACAGTCGTGGGGATAAACAAGGGGAAGGAAATTGAGTTTTTCAATATCTTTATTAGTACAATACTCAGAGGAAGTGAATGTCTCCTGTGACTGTTCCTCCTGTCCACACTGGCCATTAAGAACTATTTCCTGAGGTGAACGTAGGTTCTCCTCGCAAAAAATGCATTCTAAACTTCAACTGAAGCCAATGTGAGGCTTCAGCTGTACGACTTTGAACAGCATGGTATCTTCGTGGGCCGTGCTGGGAGAGAAATTTAGCCTGGGACTTATCCGCACAGTCCGGTCCTAAAAACGTGCAGCACGCTCTCATGCACATTCCAAATGACAGGCACACGGAGGGGGCCGATAAAGAGACGGACAGGGCCATACAGCTGGTAATAACTTTATGGATTTTTTGACGGTCTCCCAGCTCACCGATGCATGTCTTTCAAACTTTCAGGGCAAAATCCCTCTTTGTGTTGCCGTTTGTCTCTCCGCAGGTTTGTCGATTTAAGCACAAAATGGTTTATATTAGCTTTCTGTTGAACTTTGTAATGCCTTTCTACACAGAGCCGGGCTTGTGGATTGTGCTCCCATCTTACGCTGAAATTGCTCAAAAAAACGGAATCTCCTTGTAGCCAGCGTGAACATGAAGAAAGGCTTTTTCAGTGTACGTACGGGTAATTTAGGACACACTTTAAAATTGTGAGTCTCTTCTTTAATCGGTGAAAATGGAGGGCCAGTTAATTAAGATATGCAAACAGACAAATCATTTTGGGAAGCCTCTGCACAACCTTCCATGTCAACATGTCATGTTGTCTTCTGAAAAACTCCTGCTTAACAACACTAAGCGCTCATTTTCCAGTACATCTAATTAATTAATGAACCTCCCCGCCAGGCATGTTTATTAGTATCATTATTATAAACTTTTTCCTTTTCCCCTGTAACTGATTCTGACAAATCTAACTTCTGTCTGTCTTTTGCAACCAGTTTGCATGTTTAGCCGGCACTTAACTGTCCCAGGATTGATGTATTCTGTTCACACAGCCCTGCTTTACTGCCGATAATGAAAATGAGCCAGATGAGAGCAGGAGGGCTGAGCCCGTACACTGGCTGGGCCAGGGGTAGTTTACTCTGCTCTCTTAATTAGACCCCTCCAAATCCCCAACGCTCCTGTCGGCAAAGTTTGACACAACCTGCTCTAATTTGCCAACATGCGCAGATGTGATAAAGTATGTTTGCTGTAGGATAAGACGGATTAGGATGCACCCCATGCACAGATCTTGAACCTTGGGGATAAGCATTGGAAACAGGAGGAAATGTTTATGTGTGTGTGGAGGTTTCTACGGAGAATAAGATGTACATGGTAAGTTAAGTAATGCAGCATCAATAGGATATTGAACCAGGTGTCTGTGGTGAGATTGGTGGAGTGTTGCTATCGCCTTGAAAGCTGAATTCATAAACAGAACTCCTGAATAACAGATTAGTGGAAACTAATTTAAAATAGATTACAGCCTGCCATCCTGCAATATCCCTCATGCCCTTGAATGATGGCTCCAACCTCTTATTAATTACAGTCTCAGGTCTGAGGGTTTAAATACTTTATTAACACCATATTTGAGGTCACTGCAACTTTCCATAAATGGAGCAGTGCATGACTTTCCATATGCTTCTTTGCATATTACCAAGTCCAGAGCGGACAGACACATTAAAACGGAGCCCATATCCCTTCTCCCTCCGGCTTGTACCTAACTATGGATCCCGCAAAGTGGGGCCACAAATAGAAACTGGTCCCTACTGAACCACACAGACCTGGACACATCCTGAGCCAATCAGCAGGCGGGGTAGATGTCACACATGGCCATAATGCCCAGAAACATGGAAAAATGGGTCACATGCCACAGTGACATACAATCCAATCTATCTATCTATCTATCTATCTATCTATCTATCTATCTATCTATCTATCTATCTATCTATCTATCTATCTATCTATCTATCTATCTATCTATCTATCTATCTAGAGAGTAAGCCTTTCACTTTGGCAAAAAAATGTTGTGCGGTGCAGTCAGTTCACTTCTTCCGAGAGAGCCCACTGGAATTTGATTGACAGATTTTGACATCGGCATTGTCCTCTCCATTAAAGTGTAAAAATTACTCCGAATGCTTATACTAAAATAGAATCATTCTCCCTGGCCAGTATTCCCACTTGACTTCCCCGTATGGACTGCGATGTATTCATTAGTCGACAGATCACTCATGGCAGGGTTATGTTCCGCCATATTAGCTATGTATAGAAAATAATGAGCAATGCATATGCATAGAGTCGGAGGAAATCTCTAAGCACTGAATAAAAAAATGTAAAAAATGAAACTGTAACCTACCACCCTGGTGCAAACACCTACTCACACACACACACACACATGCACACATTTGAATAATTCATTTATGCCCACTCTATATAAAACATATTCACACAACATGCACGTATGCATACATGAAATGTGCTCCCACCAATTTATTTGTGCCCTTATTATACACGCATACGTTGCCTGCGTGCAGAAAATAGAGAATCAAACAGCCACGCTTTTGTCCTTTAAGGCAGCGTTGCTGTGGTAACTGCATAAGCGTTGGCCTCTTCCCCATCTCCCCTCCTAAAAGTGACGGTGTGATCAGCGCCAAGCCTCTCACCACCACCCCAGACCATTACTGTGTCTGCTCCTATCCTTAACAGTCATCACTTTCTCTCCTCTACCACAAAAGGACGGCCAGCTCTCTCTCCGAGTTACATTTGATCTTGTCAAAGTCACTGCTCGCATTGCCAAAGCCGGTGAGTGGCTACAACCACAGCAGTGGTGGACGGCTGTCTTACACTGGAGTGTTTTATTTTTTTTTATATATATATATTTTTGTCCTTGTGTGAGCGTGTTTCGTGACTGTGCCTGTCCTTGTCCCAGTGGATCGCTGCAAATGTGTTCTTGCACTTGCATGTGTGTCAGAGGTTGTGGCAGCAGCACTATTTTGGTTTCTTTCATTATTTTGTTGTGTCTTACAGGTCCCTTCGGTTAATCCCCAGCAGACTTGAGATCGAAGTGAGAAGAAGTGGAAACCACTGAGGAAAAGTGGAAGAGGGAAGCGCCAAGCTTATAAGAGTGATAACAGCGTGTGTCGACCCCGGGTCTCAGCCAGGGGCGATTGGAAAACCGTATAAAATATTCAGTAAATCCTCCAAGTGATGTGTGCATTGAGAGAATCTGAGGAAAAATAACTTTTTTTTTTTTAATCTGTCCTTCATCATCTACTTGTCAAACCTAAACTTGCCTTTTCCTGCTGTGAAGAGATAAGGAAGATGGATAGTTCAATCGGAGATAGCTGGAACATTTCTGACTTATTAAATTAAAGAGAGCAGGCCTGAAACTTTAGTCACAGTACAACTGTAAAATTAAAGGTGCACTATGTAGTTTTGGGGAATAAATTCTAATTAGAAGAGAAAGATCTTCATTGACTGTTTTTAAAAAAAAAAAAAAAAAATATGCCTGAACAAACTAAATAAATAAACGTTTTCATGACTCAATAAACAAACTAACTGTTTTACTATTACTTACCACCTTTCTAGCTTCAAACAGTGTTCATGGGCACCTATTTTTCTAGAGCAGCTCGTTTGTTCAGTTATGGAACAAATACATATTTTTGAGTTTGAATTATTACCTCATTGATATCGTAAATATTACATTTTCTGAGTTTGAATGTCTTCTATGTCTAAACTACATACTGCCCCTGTAACTAGACAAATTAAAATTCTGTTTTGCATTTTGCCAGGCAAGAGTTTTACGGTCCTTTCCTTGCTGACTTTGTTGATGAAAAGCCAGGAAGCACCAACTGCTCTACCGGACAGACCTGCCCTGATTAACGCTGTGCACCCTTATTAACCTTCAGTGATTAGTTCTCATCATCACCATTAGGATGCAGTGCAGTTCCAGGTATTTAAGCAATCATCCAAGAAGATTCCCAACTCCTTATACAAATTAAAAAGGAGACGACCAGCCTTGAAAGGAGATTGGTTTAATTAGGCGAAAAACAGTTCGCATTGCTGTTTAGTTGTGCACAGGACTTAATGACTGTCTGAATCGGCGACACTGTCAAAAGACAGAATCAAAGGCTTGTGTTCTTTTGTCCCTTTGCCTGATGGATTTCCCCCTGGCCAAAAAATCCGCAAAATGATTCCATGTGATCCTCGATATTTACTATGTTTGATTGCGTACGCTGCGTAATTGGAAGCACAGGAGCCACTGGAATGAGAATTGAATGCTCTATTAATCTCAGTTAGGAGCATTAGGGATGAGTCACGGGGACTATGAAAGCAGACGACTGGATAAACATAATGCTCCTTTCACCTTGGACTGACTAGAAGATTACTTTTCACACAAAGGAATAAATCCTTGTGTGTGTGCATGCTTGTGTCGGTGGTCTCCCTTGATTCTAGAGCCAAACTAACAGAGGAATTGCCCAATATTACCTGATTGCAGACATATTGGTATTGATGTATACGTCGGCCGAAGTGAAGACAAATCACTCTGCAAAAACACCAAAGAAGTGCAGAATGGTATATGGACGTCATTTATATAGTGCTTTTCTAGTCTACCGACCACTCACGCTTTACGAGAATCCACACACACACACACACACACACACACACACACACACACACACACACACACACATCCATATACTGACAGCAGAGGCTGCCATGCCAGGTGCCAACCAGATCATCAGGAGCAATGCTGAGCTCTCTATGCCAAGTCTCTCACGATATTTCCGTGCTCATCCATTCATCCATTCAGTATCTTGCCCAAGGACACGTCGATGTGTCGACTGGAGGAGGCAGGGAACCATCAACCTCTTGAGCCACAGGAGGCAGCGTTCGGAGACCTTCACGTTTTTCGACTGTAAAAAAATCCCCCTCAATATTGGTCAATACATCAAGAACGTTTCTATTGTTTGTTTGTTTTTTCTTGCTCTGAAATAGCCAATATTGGGTCGACTATAAATCCCCTAATTGCTACACTTGCACAGTGGCTGTCACAGCATTAATGATCCCCATTCAAATAAAGTAGAAGAAGAAACCGGAGGCTCCGGTTGGCTTAATGTTGCTCATTAGACATCAGGCGATAGATTAAAAAAAGGAAACTTGACCTGAGAGGTTGAACCGGACCACGTACATCGAAGCTGTTTATCCCCTGTACTGTGACTGTGAAACGTCAGACTCAACTTTTCAGGCTTAATTGCTGCATTACTGTAAGACTTAGCTCATGTTTCACCCGCAGCAGTGTGTTGTCCTAAACGTAATAAATTTGGGTTTGACTTTTGTGTTTTTACTATCATTTTAAAGCAAATGTTTGATGAGTGAACAATGCCATATTCCAACACATTCTTACTCCCAATTCATCAAATACGCCAGCTATGAACTATGACGCTCTGCCTAACGTCATAATACATATCCAATGCCAGAAGCACAAAAACTATGAAAACTGTGAAATCATTTATTCAACCATTTATTTACTTTCCCATTTAATTTTCCATTTTATGCAGTAATTTGTTTATTTTAAAAAAATCTGTATTCATTCATTTATTTATTTTATTTCTTATTTCTGCATTTTAAGTTTACATCTCGTTATACATCTGCGCTTCTTTATGCAAATATCTTGATTAATAGCTACATTTAGTTTCAATATTATTTTTGCTGCATTAAATGGCATATTAATAAATGTATTTATTTATTTATTTATTTATTCATCACTGATTTGGGCAGTTTGATCCTCCATAAAAAAAATTTGATAAATAAAATCTACTTGGGTAGGTTTAGGAAAAAGATCATCCTTATGTTACTTATTATGTTACCGCAACTTATCTTAACATGACTTAAAAACAAATCAATCTTTACTCTTGGACACAGGACGCAAAGTCCGATCCTTTGGATTAAAGTCAAGCGCACTCTCATCCAACCACCCCTGGCTGTCTACTGTATTTATACTTCTGCACAAGAGGGGAGCTTCAAGAGATACTAGAGGGGTAACTAAAGCCCCAAACTCACAAGCGTAGGGCTACTGACAAGCTGCTGCTGTATTGTACTCGTTGGGAGTGAGAACGGGCTCTATGTTGATGTAAATTTGTTAAACAAAAGCATTAATGTTGAATTACAGCTGGGGAAAAGGGCCGTTTGTTAGATTTAGATATATGAATTGCTTGTTATACACTTCGTGGCAATCCATCTAATAGTTGTTGAGATACAGGCAGTGAATCCAAGTGTTTGACCAATATTGCCATGCAGCTGGCACGGCTTTCCCTGAAACAAATAAAACACGGTTAGTGGCGACTTCCAGGTTCATTCTGATATTGTTGTACCATCAAATATTTACATAGACGTCATAAACACACAAAACGTCCAAGTCAGAGCTCTTGTGTTGCCAGCGCTACTTGAGGGTGTAAACCTCATGCAGCCGGCTTTGAATTATATATCTACTGTTTGCCATATTGGTCCCATCAGGGTATTAGCATGAATGATCTGTGAAAGGTGTTTAGACTGAAGCCGGACAAAATACACTCTTTGGATTACGTCCCTGCCCTTGTAAAGTAAAGTATGCTGTTGTATGGATGTGTGTGTTGCTCGGAAAAGGTTATACTCGGTGTGTGTGTGTGTGTGTCTCTGGCTCTATGTTCAACACTGACTGTGACTGATTAAAGGAAAAGTGTGTCTGCTCAATGTAAACGTGATGGTAGGGCCCTGACAGGTAGATTGTGACTTACATGAGTGCATTTCTCTGTGGAAGACACAGTCCTGAACACCATCATTGCTGGAAGGTGATGAATTTCACTCCTGGAAAATATAGGAGTGAATTATTTAACATGCATTGAATATGTGTTACTGCATTAGCCTGGATGTCTCTGTCAGTTTTTTGCATTTTTATTTTTTTTGTTTTTTTTGTATTACTATTGCAGTTATGCCATCCCGTTTCTGTCAATCATTCAATTATAGCTACCCGTCTCTTTATTGGTAATTCAGAGTTGCATATCACAGTAGTTCCTTGTGCACCCTCTTGCATTGAAATCTGTTTCTGCCTTCAGCGGCATTTCAGGGACAAATTACTGCTTCAGTTTCCGGCTGTGGCTCAGGATGTAGAGCGGAATGTCTCCTAATCATAGGGTGGATGGTTAAATCCCCCGTTGCTCGCGTCCATAAGTCAGAGTATCCTTGGGCAAGTCACTGAGCCCCAAAATGCTCCCAATAGTCAGCACCTCGCATGCCAGCCAATGGGTGAACTTAAGACAAACTGTAAAACACTTTGGACAAATGCAACCATTTACCATTCAAGGGTTTTATCATGCTCCTGTTATTGCAGGTAAATTTATCTTCCTACAAGACCACGTTTTTTGCTCATAAAGGTAGACTGTCCTTCAGTCGAAGGCTGAGCAGTAACACAATGGAGGAGGCATTATTGGTAATGGAACCAACATTCTTGTGGTGGTTCTCACAGCTGTGTTCCTCTCCTTTCAAAGACTGTCAATCACAGCAGAGCACCATTTAGACTTGAGGCATGTGGAGGGGCCACATATCCCAGCTGAAGCTGCACCTAACAGGAGTCTGATGAGGCTTCTGGGGAAAACCCTTGGCTGATCTCCATAAGGGATTAGAAAATGACGGGTAAATTAAATAATACTAAGGAGCCATTTCTTGCTTACAGGCATACAACGCTAGTAAGGGATTTTTTGAACCCGTTCCCAGGACATCAAATACCGATGCTTTAATTTAGCGAGCAGCCATTCCGAAGCATCTGCATTTGACTACCTGGGAATGACACTTAACACTTAGCAGCTCTCCCCAGAATCACTGATGCCAGAGCACTGGTGGATTTCAGGGTGGGTGCAGGAGGGTGCCTGTAGGGTGTCCCTCCAGTGGACAAATAATTGTGACCTGCCCTCTAGTCACATAAAATATATCACGACTGTCTGCGTGCTGGTGCCCCCTGCATAAAATTGTGCAAAGTATACCTTAAGGATTTTCAGTTAAACAAAAAAACAAAACAGAAAGAACAGATGCAGACCTGTAGTGATGAACTCATGGTCCTTAATGTCCTGATAGCAGCATAAAGCCATATCCGTAATGTGTTTTAAATCATGTTCTGATTCCATTATAATGCACTCATCACGCTTTAATAGGATGGCACATAATGCTCTCTGAGCAACACTTCAAAATCAATTAAAGATGCTCTTCTTTTTCACACCGTCAGCAGCTTTTACCCTCCAAACTTTAAGGCAGAGCGCAAATAAAAAAAAAGAATGAAAAAAATCACATTACTCCCTTGAAGCACTGACAGAAAAGGGAGGAATGATGCTACCATCCAGTCTTCTGCTCTGTTTATCAGCAGGAGATTTGGCTATAATTAATTTTCCTTGCGAGGGGACACACAAACCTGTTCTGTTTGTACATTATTAAACTGGTCGGTTTCCAGTGAGTGGCCCTCCCGAAACACCACTTGATCAACACAACTGGCAAAGAAAAGCAAAAATATGTGACGATAAATTAATATAGACAGTGCGAGAAAGATGTAGGTTTATAGCCATTTTCAGATGGTAAGGTATAATACATCTTTAATGAATATACAGCTGTCTGTGATGGAACAACACAGGCTACCTTATTGATCGATCCTACAGCATATACTGAAGGGTTTGGATGTGTTTACAGCGAGGTTGGCACTACATTTTCTGTGAGCGTTAGTATATGTCCAGAATATCAACGACCCCTACACCTCTGATTGTTCTGCCCTGAGGTGCAGGCTGATGAAAGAGAAAATTGGGGGTAGAGAGGCAGAGGTGAGTTTCAGAACTTTTCTACAAGCATCACCGCTTGAGGGTGAAAATGATCCTGGAGCCTGTTTGCAAATTCATTGTTGGCTCTTACATAACATAAACATGACCCCGGTGGAATTAAATCTATATCGTTAGTATCACACATTCCTGAAATCGACACAATCACTGAGTTTTGATTGGGTTTTGTCCTTCATCTTTGAGCTACACTCTTAGAAATAAGGGTTCCAAATGGATTATTCTTAAAAAGTGTGAAAGGTTTCATCCATTGGAACATTTGGTTCTACATTACATCATTGGAATATAAAATGGTTCCCTGTAGAACCCCTTCATTGGATTCTTGATGGAACCCTTGGAATATGAAAGGGTTATCCATACAACTCCCTGGATGGGTTTGTGATGAAACCCCTGAAATATAAAAGAGTTCTCAGTGGAACCACCTCAGTAGGTTCTTATTAGCACGTGAAAATGTGAAAAGGTTCTGGATAGAACCTCCAGAAAAGGTTCTGGGTGCAACCATTACATTATAGAAAGGTTATCTGTAGAACCTCTGTGGGGGGTTTCTGGAAGGAAACCTTTACAGATGGTTCTGGGTATAACCCTTTCTGTTGGGCTCTAGGTAGAACTAGGGTTCACCGTCAAACCTTTATAAAAGGTTCTACCAGTAACAAGAAAGCGTTCTCCTACGGGGACAAGCTGAAGAACCCTTTCTGGTTCTAGTTAACACTTCTATTTCTTAGAGTGTGCAACAAGCTTTAAACTCTGAGCCAACTTACTTGAATGACAAGTGAAAACTCAACAGTGGTTAGTGCTACTTTCCTGAAATGAGCACGATGATTTGCAGTCAAATCAAAGGGTGATTTGAGGTAGTATGCAGAGACTGCTCTGGCAGCACTGCTCCCCTGGTCGCTCAGTGAGAGTCAACACAGTTTGGGCACCAGTAGAGGAAGCGTGATATTTTACAGGATCTGCTGTCTTGGTCTCTTTGTGTGCTGGAATGGGGCCAAAAGCACATCTATAACCCCCTCTGTGTCACTGACTGCCTCTCTGAACAGTAGACAGAGGGGCTGCCAAGTCAGTGTTTGGCACACCAAGGATAAACTCCACCACAGTGAGGGACTAAATCCCCACTGGAAGATTTGAGATACCTAATGGGGATTAGACAAACTAAGTAGGCAGGTTGTGGGGGAATTTATGAATAGCTGAACTCAAGGAAGCCAGCAACAAACAAACAAACGCACAATGAGGGAAATGTCAAAACAAAGCCTCTGCGTTCACTCATCTGAGGAATGTGTATACGAGGAAAATAGGGGTTGAATATGCAGTCGTGTTTATTTTGTGTGTGTGTCTGTGTGTGTGTGTGTGTGTGTGTGTGTGTGTGTGTGTGGCCTTGAGGTGGCCATCAGCACTCAGCAGAGGTATCAAGATAACAGCAGCGAGAGCGATAGGGAAGTGAAATTAATTGTCAGCGTAACCTCCGCATTTATATCCGTGAACTGTGCTCATTATAGATCAGAGCTGACCAGAGACCCTTTAAGTCACATCTTTCACAGAGGAGGTAAAGAGTTCCCGTTATACTCACATACACACAAACAGCATCAGGCGGGGAACAGAATTATCTGATCACGCCACAAGCGATCACATATTAGCATGTGCATTAGAACAAAAGCACACATTAATCCTCATCCTACCAACATATTTAACAAAAAAATAATCTTTATAGCATATTGTTCTGAGTTCTGTTATGTCATCAATAAAATTATCATTTTAGAAAAGTGACAGATGATTTGCATATTTTTCAAAACAAAGGTATGTGCTTCTGTAATGCAAATTGCCGCTATTATCCCGAGTGCAATCCTCATTAGTGCTTGAAAGCTTACTTATCATCATTTGAGTTTAGTTTTTTGAAATGTTTTTATTCATATGGTGAAACCAGCCAGGGTCATTTTGACCCCAATTAAATCATTCAGCACTTTCAAAACCGTGTTTTCTGCATCTGTGTCGGTCTTCTTCAGAATGACTGACAGAGCACCTCTGTCCCTGTCACGGCTTTGGGTTTCAGTTCAATAACTTCCTGTATTAATGTGAAAGTTCACTGTTTTCCTCAGTGTATTTATTGTCTTGTCTGTCTCCCTTTTAATTGTCAGAACGTTATGCTCTTCATGTCTTAGTTCGCTTGTCAATGTTTTCTGTGTTATCTGATTTACTTAAAGTGACTATGAGGAACTTTCAGTCTTTGTTGATTCTAGTGGCCCCTTTGGACAAAAGCGGTACGAGATCAGCGCCTGCTGTTGCAAAGATCTTTGCTAGCGTGTGCATTTTTTTGGAAGCGAGTGATATATGTGATCAGACCCGAGCACAGGCATTAATAATAACTACATAAAAATAGCAATCTTTTCACGGATGGTCTCGTTCGCTGTTTGCGAGGCTGTTTCATAAACACTTAAAAGTTCCTCACTTTAAGATCTGTTTTGGACCTTGCTTTGGTTTTTTGAGGACATTGGATTTCCTGCCTGCCCCATTGGATTTATATACTAGTACTGGACTGCCTTCCTGGTTTTGACTCATGCCTACCTTCCAGTAAGCCTTTTCACTTTCATTTCGGTGTAAATAAATCATCACACTGCATCAAGCCTTGCCTCAGATTTGCATTTTAGTCCTTCCCTTTTATCCTATACTTAAATCAGGACTCATGGCAAACATGAACTCAAACACTTCCACTTAAAACTGCATCTGTGAGATATGACATAAAGTATCTCTAGGTCAAAGTAAAACACTATAATGCAAGAGGGCTACACAGATTCATGAACCTGTGCAGTGTGTCCTGCACGGGCCGATTGTGATGGTCACTCTGCTGTTGCTTGCGTTCTGTCTTCAGGGCTGCAGACCTAATGGGAGGTTAATCATCAGCATTGGACACACCTGGGCCTGGTGCGCCTCATGCATATAAAACCAGAGCAGCAGCCAGTCTTTGGGCAGAACACCTCACTATGTAGCTTTGCACTGCGGCTGCTGGGTTCCTTTGGTTTGGTGTTACAGAACGACATCCATACAGCCCATCTTCACTCTTTTGCTGTAAATATATCACTTTGTTATTGCGTTTACCTGTGTGTCTTCTGTTTTTGTGCCAGTTTACGAGCAGGATGTGACAGTGATTTACTATCTTATAAAAATGAAAGTCAAAAGCAAGAAGTCGATAAACATGTATGTACATTTGGAATTCTCATAAAAAATTCTCATTTGCAAAATAAATGGTAAGCTATGATACAGTTTTAATTTATACCTGATGTTCTTTTCTTGATATAAGAAAACTTTCTTTTTTCACCATTCCGTCTAGTCAATACATTTACAGGATGTTTAAGAATCATGTATAATCAGTACAATTTTTTTAATTAATTTGTAGAAACTCACATCATTACCTCTATAAGCAGAGGTTTTCCTTTAATGCCCTTCAAGGCATTGGATTATATTACATTATTTTCTTTTACCGAACAGAATTTTCTTTGGACTTCAAGGTGAGATGTAAAAATTCACAAAGAAACTTCTTATGCTAAATGTTGTCTAAAAGGATGCACAAGTCATTCCAAATCTGTGTTTTTTCTTACAGCCCTGCACGGTTTAGATGTTTCCCTGCTCCAACAACACCTGACTCAAATGATCAGCCTGTCATCAAGCTCTGCTGGAGCCTGATAATGGACCCATTCATTTGAATCAGGTGTGCTGGAGCAGGGAAACAGGTAAAACATGTAGAGCAGAGGCCCCCCAGGAACAGGACTGAAAAACACTGTCTTAAATATTTCCGAAAGCTTTGGTTTCAAAGTTGTACTCAGTTTAAGTTAAGAGGTTTAACACGATTATTGAACATATCTGAGAGACAGGGAGGAATAAGCCTCAACTAACAGTTTTTGAGAAGATGCATACCTTCCTTACATCTGTGGAATAACTTTAAAACTGCAGCCAGGAGACAGTTAGCTCATTTAACATAAAGATTGAAAACAGTCATGCTCTGTCTGAAGGTTAGGCTGGAAAATCTCCCTACCAGTCCTTCTGAAGGACTTTAACCCCTTAACACCTTTATATCTTGTTTGTTTATGCAATTCAAAAACTAGAAAAGTAACAAATAAAACCATAAACTGTTGTTTGATTGTTAATTTTTTTGACAAACAACATGTATGCTACACTAAGCTAAACAATATCAGGATGTAAATTGATATAAGCAGAAAGAAGTGTAAACCTAATGTGATGTTATCTGATCTGATCTAAATGGGACGATGCGTTTAAATACAATCAGACTTCTTTTGCAATCGTTGGAGTCGCCCCCTGCGGGCCACTGGAAGGACGGCAAGTCTGAGGCACCGCCGCACATTCTTCAAACATCTTTCCCGAAATCTCAAAGCTACTTAGGTAAAGCCTTGAAGGCTGAATATGCAATAAGACTAAATGATGTTTGTTCATTTTTAAGGTCATCTAGAAGACTGGTGGACTTAAGCTGGTGGACTCAGCGGGGAGGATTTTACACTTGTCTCCCTTACCGTTAAATAAACCTATTTACCCGACTAATCCTCCAAAGTTTTGTCAGTGAAACACAAGTAGTTTGTTTTCTCAAGGCACCGCAAGAGGATTTAGAATTTTTAATGTCAGCGTAGTGTCTTCAGATAATAATTACAGAGGGCAGTTGACCATGAAATTCAACCCACCTTGTTATTCAGTGACATTTGAATTATTGGAATCGCTCACAGACTCATCGGTTGAAAAGGCCAGTGTCCGTGCGTTGTGTGTGTGTGTGTGCGCGCGCGTGTTCATGTGTGTCATTGATTGTGTGTTTTTCTGGAAATTCCATTCTTGTGACAGCCAGTCTAAGTTTAAGGCGTGGGGGACGTTTTTTCACAGGCCGAGGTCATTTTGGGCATTCTGTGTTTTATCAAGGGGCCGGTTTACGGTCAGGGACTTAATTGAGCCAACGCTTCTAAGGAGAGCTATACAAGGGCACAGAGGCATAAACAAGCGTGTGTGAGTGTGTGTGTGTGTGTGTGTGTGGGGGGGGGTGCTCATGTGAATGTATGTAGCTGTGTCTAAATAACAATCACTGGCAATTTGTTAGTTTCAAACAAGAGTCTATAATGTAATTTCCGAGTGAGTGATATGCTGCGTGTGCAGAAGTATTAATTCTACATATTCTGCACATGTATATCCATAACAAGAATGACATAGCCAGTGAGTGAGTGAGTGTGTGTGTGTAGCTGGTTACCCTGACCCTAATGATATTCCGGCGGACCGTATATAATGGAAGGATACGATCCCTGTTGACTCAATTAGAGATGCATCTTGTTCGGCAAAGCATTGAATAATGTGGAGACAGAGACATTGACACCGCCCGAGTCTGAATATAAATGACGGCGCACAAGGCAAATTATTCTCCTCCAGATTCCGAACTGTAGCATCGATGGCTGTATCACGTATTTCAGGCTTGATTTACATGATTCAGTAAAGCGCTGAAAACGTCAAACCGGATCAACTGGTATCCATCAGAGAGCAACATGAACAGACCCGGTGCAGGATGAGCACAAGGCGCCTTGTCCAAAGGAATCGCATAGACTATACAGACACATGGGCGCCGTCTGAACTTAAAGGTTGGGGGTCCAGAAAAACAAGATGTAGAGGAAATGTTAAATGTGAATAACAGAACAGCTTTGTTTGCACAAAAATTAATAATCAGGACATCAGCAGGTGCATCATCATCCCGACTAATATGTCCAATGGAATATGTTACAGAACCGCCAAAACTGACAGTAAACCGGACTCGGATCCCAGCTATTAGAGTTTCTCCAGAGATGACTCTTTAAAAATACGTGATCGCCCACCCGATACTGATTCCCGTCCTCTTAAAAGATATCCGAACTGGTGAAAAAGTACTGAATTTTTGCACGATATAGTTATTTTACAGTCGCGGTGTGCTTTAAAAGGCAGAGGATTGTCCAGAGGTTTAATTACAGTACGTGCTACACCTGCTTCTCTTCAGTGCAGACAGTGATTGCTTTGAGAGCTTTTCCACTGGAGCATTTTTTTTCTTTATTCGCTTCGCCTTGACGAGTAAACTTACACGTAGAGATGAATGCCAGACTCTGTAGACACCAAGGCCGACAGGGAGGAATGCAAAGAGAAAATATTGAGGGTGGAGATATACTACGGCTCAGACTCTCCTGCCAGAGAAATGCAGCAGAATATCATCTTATAACCTTTTTTATTGTAGCTTTCTGTCGGGGTGAATAAGTATTGTCAGGTTCGGTGTGGTTCGTGCCCTCCATTAACATGTTTTATGCATACTGTATCGTATCACTTTGAAAGGTAGTGCCTCTAGAATCTAGAGATCTAATAAAACCCCAGAGGTCTTTACTGGATTCAAGTCAGATCTGGTCATTCTGGGAAAAAATATACTCAGTTGAACCAAGTGAAGTAGCATCTTGTTTCACTGCCACAGGTGTCAGGTCTGTGTGCAATAGACTCTGATGGTGCTGTGCATCGTAATCACAGCAGGAGAACACTTTTTTTTTCAAAATCAGTAGCATATTTGAAATATTTGTGCTATAATAGGACAATTATGTTTTGGAATTTGCTTCACAGATATTAAATTGGTCGGAAAATTATAGTCATGTGTGTGTCTCTCCCAGTTGACTACAGGATGTGTTATTGTTGGAGGAGGCGGTGAAAATAGGTCTTTTAATTCGACTAGTCCTTGAAGCATTAACAAATTCATTTAGCTTCTATGACTGAACACTCATTAGGACATTATTACCAAATTGCTGCTCTTTTTAGCCGTAGCTGCTCGCTAACTGATACCAGTGTTTGTTCTCTCCCTCCTATCTGTGCAGGTTGACCACACTTTGGATCGGTTAATCATCCGTGGAGGTGTTTGGATCGGGTCTCTCTTCTATGCAAATTGGGTTCAAGTGCATTTTTCCGCTGGTCCTTTTTGGGCAAACGTTTTGGAGCTGTGAAGACCTCTACTCTTCAGGGCTGACGGCAGCCCACAGGTCAGGAGGGTCACAAAGATTTGATCTGAAGAGACTAATCTTCAGATCTGCTAAGTTTCAGCTCCAAAATGATCTGAATCCAAAGGAGCTCGTCTGGCTGAATGCATTTAAAGTGATTCTAAATGGCTTGGTAGAAATGGGCTGTGGATGTGTTGAATGTTGATGAATGCTGTGATGGTTTATGTCTCAGCAATTTGTTACCCGTCGCCTTTATCTCTAGTAATACGTTTGTTTTATGTCTGGAACTTTGCTGCTGCCTGTTTTGGCCAGGACTCTCTTGAAAAAAACATCTTAAATTGGTTTTAATATCAATGAGACTCACAGTGGTGGACTCCAGATGTTTGAGGAGCAGGGGCAGAAAAAAAGGGGCACCAGACGTATGTGGTGGGGCACCAGCACACAGGAAGTCGTGACATATTTATAGTGTAGAGAGGGCACTTCACCACGTTTTGTCCACCGGTAGGGCACCAAAGAGGGCACTTTCGCAGTGTTTTTTTTGTTGTTGTTGTTGGGTGTTGACACTGTAACCTCTGTCACACAAAAATCAACTTTTCTTACAAACAGCACCTTTAAGGTAAATGAATGACAACGCTCTATAACTAAAAAAGTAAAAACGTAAAAAAGTTGATAATGAATCAGCAATGTGTTCACAAGTTGTTTCATCTGCCACCAAGTGGCCAAAAAAAGAAATAAAAATAAGAATAATTTGTCTTTATTAAAAAACAAAATCAATAACTGCAGGTTTAAGTAAAGACAGGCCTGTTTAAGTCACCCCTGCTGGGATGATGTCTCCTGAGGAAAAATAATATCTGAGCTGCACACACTGGTTGGATATCCATCCCCTCCTCAGAGGAGAGGAAACCCTTTTGTCAATGGAATGGGTTTTGACTGATGACAGAGAAGTGGATCATTCTCTCTTTTTTTTCTTTTTCTTTTGCTCATGAGTGACTAACTCAGTTCGTGCGCATCGCTGTGAGTCTTCCTCGAGGTTTTCCCGTAACTGCGCAGAGAGAGAGAAAGAGACACACACACACACACACACACACACACACACACACACACACAGAGGTAGAGAGAGAGAGAGGCAGAGAGAGAGAGAGCGCTCCTCCTCCTTCTCTTCTCCACCACTCATCCCGAAAAGCCAACCCAAGACGGTCTGTCCTCGGCGGAGTCCTCTCATCGTCTCCCCCCTTCAACATAATGGGAACTGAATTCAAACAGCAGTGGTTCGTCCGTCTCCGGCACTTTTCCGTCCCCACCTCAGCGGGAGCGTTTGTCTAACGTGGCTCTCCTCTTCGCTAAATAACTTCTTCTTCTTCTTCCTCCTCCTCCTCTTCTTTCCTGGTAATATTTGTTTTCGTAAATAACCCAAAACCTGCGACTTGTCACTACACTGCTCCGGAAGAAGGTCGTATCGCTTTTGGATGGAGGATTTAGAATCGGTGAGTTGTTCTCCAAACACGGAGCTGTTTGTTTTGTGTGAGCTGTGTTTTTAGTTACCAACCTGTTCGGGGGAAATGATGTCGCTTTTTTTTCTCTTTTCTTTTTTTTCCTGATTCCGTTGTTGAGGATGAGTGGCCCAGTCTGTCACCCAGAATACCCAGAAATGTCCCTTTTAGAATCGGGTCACAGGCATCTAAATTCAGTCGAGAGTCGATTCTGAATAATCCTGAACTACTTTCATTAATCTTAGGGTAAAAATGCAGATTCATCTGTGGGGTTCTTCTTGCTGGAATTCAACAGGTTTTGGATCTCTTGCCTGCATCTCTCTATCTCTCTCACTCACACACACACACACACACACAAACACACAGAGAGAGAACACTAGCCTTGTAAATGTGCCTGTTTATAGAAAAGACAAACCTACAAATGTTCCTCTCTCCATGATGCAGCTGCTTCGCTGTGAACTGTGGTCCTGAGGAGGATGCTTCTTAAAGCGTAACTCAATGGAGAGGATGTGAGAAATACAGCCTTAAAGTAATTAGAGGGAAGATGATGCTTAGAGGAAATTGCAGCATGTCCCCGTAATCACATTAAAGCTCACCCCATCAAATAGAAGTTATTTTATTTTGCGCCGTAAAGATTTCCTCGTCCTGAGTGTGGTGTTAAATTGTATTTGCATTGAAGATACTTTTTAGACCGCCTTGTCGGGATTCAGCACTTACTCGATTGCTTCCTCGCTAGATCCGCTTCTTTGCCGTCCCTTTGCTCTCTGACACATCTGTATCATCCGTTTATCTCATTCTCTCCATCAGTTGGTTTCACTCTTTCCTCACTGACCTTCCTGCTCTCCTCCCTTTTTAGATGGTGAATGAGCTGAAGTCAAGCTGGTTGTGAAGGTGCTGGACTTGTTCCCCCCTACGCCCCAAGCCGGACACAGCATGGCGGCGGGAGTAGCGGCATGGCTTCCCTTTGCCAGGGCGGCAGCCATTGGCTGGATGCCCGTGGCCAATCTGCCCATGCCAGTGGCACCCACTGAGAAGAACAAGCGGCAGGATGAGCTAATCATTCTTAATGTCAGTGGACGGCGCTTCCAGACCTGGAGGAACACCCTGGACCGCTATCCGGACACTCTGCTGGGGAGCTCAGAGAAAGAGTTCTTCTTCAACGAGGAGACCAAAGAGTACTTCTTCGACCGGGACCCTGACCTGTTCCGCAGCGTTCTCAACTTCTACCGCACAGGCAAGCTCCACTACCCACGCTGCGAGTGCATCTCCTCCTATGACGAGGAGCTGGCTTTCTTCGGCATCATCCCAGAGATCATCGGCGACTGCTGCTATGAAGAGTACAAAGATCGGAAGAGGGAGAACGCGGAGCGCCTGATGGATGACCAGGAAGACAACAAGGACGCAAAGCTGCCCAACATGACCTTCAGGGAGACCATGTGGCGGGCTTTCGAGAACCCCCACACTTCCACCATGGCCCTCGTGTTCTACTACGTCACCGGCTTCTTCATTGCTGTCTCCGTCATCACCAACGTTGTGGAGACGGTGCCCTGTGGCTCAGCACCAAACATGAAGGAGGTTCCGTGCGGTGAGCGCTACACCGTTGCCTTTTTCTGCATGGACACGGCCTGCGTCATGATCTTCACCGTGGAGTACCTGATGCGCCTGTTCGCTGCGCCCAGCCGCTACCGCTTCATGAGATCCGTCATGAGCATCATCGATGTGGTGGCAATCTTGCCCTACTACATTGGCCTGGTGATGACTGACAACGAGGACGTGAGTGGCGCCTTTGTGACGCTCCGTGTTTTCCGCGTGTTCCGTATCTTTAAGTTCTCCCGTCACTCGCAGGGCCTGCGTATCCTCGGCTACACGCTGAAGAGCTGTGCCTCGGAGCTGGGCTTCCTGCTCTTCTCCCTCACTATGGCCATAATTATCTTTGCTACCGTCATGTTCTACGCAGAGAAGGGTTCAAGCTCCAGCAAATTCACCAGCATCCCAGCCTCCTTCTGGTACACCATCGTTACTATGACAACGCTCGGGTAAGAGCAGAGCAGACACCTCTTTTATCTGGTTGCAAGTGCTGTGTGCTGCGTGTGTGTGAGCGGATATCTGCCTCGGCGTGTGATGTGTGTACGTGTGTGTTTGCAGTTGGGTCTGTTGTGTGCGAGCAAATGTTTGATTATGATTTTCCTTGAAATACGTGTCTGGCGCCGTTGCCCAAAAAACCCGCAACTGCTTCAGAAGTTGCCAGCAACCTTTCAAAGATGGTACTCTGCAAACTTTCCGCATAATGGTGAGAGACTACAGAGAAAACGCACTCTTCTCTGCACTGTAACCACTGTGATTTTACAACCGGCCGTATTCTTCTTGAGGGGAAGCAGCCATCAAGACGTCCAGTTCCAGTAATGGCTGTGCCACATTGCATGCCCTTATACACATAACCAATAACAGAGAGAGAGAGAGAGACATAGGAGATTGCCGAGAAAAGGGAAAACTTGAAAGTGAATCAGAAGCATTAGATAGGAAATGGAGAACCATAGATTACACCATTACCTTCCACTCCTACTTGCCCTGTGGTTAGTGGCGATGCTTTTTCCTGTTCAGAAACTGAAACAGTGACTTTGCATTTCGAGAGCTCTCCTCCTCCTCCTCCACTCGCTCTTTGTTAGTTACACTAGTTGCTGGCCTTGAAAATTAAGTGCCTCTTGGTACAAAGGCGCTGATGCAGAATATTAAAGCGCTCTTCGTTCGGAGAGGAGAGTGAGTCCTTCAGTTATATATGCGTAAACAGGCGGACGTAATTATTGTTATTTACGCGCAACTTTTAAAAGGACTGAATGTTGTTCTTGTGCGCTGAATGCCTGATTGACCTGAGGTTTTGTTTCCTTTTTACAAGGTCATGAATGGGCTTGAAAGGGGCATTTTGATGCGTTCACATGTTCCACTCCCAACCTGTTTTTCTTCCTTTTAATGTCATCCTATATTTCCACTCAGTCGTGTTGTGATAGTGAGCGGAGGTACACATGTATCATTAATTTAACACTTTGTGCGCACACACACACACACACTCAGGGTTCACACACTCGGGGGTTCTGTGATGCGGCACTATTAGGCCTAATGGTAATGTGCTTCATGAGCGTCCCCTGTTGTGGATGTGTGAGTCAGGCTGAGAGGCTGACAAATTGCAGCATCCTGCTAAATGTCAGAGTCATGGAGGCCATAAATGGCTCTGAGCTCATTGCCGTGACACACTTGGCAGCCTGTTATCGTGTCCTGCCATTCACAACCTGCTCGGAAGATCTGGTGCTGAGCAGATGTTTGATTCCGGGACCGGTTCTTTGGCCCGCGGCGTTCTCTGCCTGATCACGCTAGTCTCTCACACAGTACCTGTCTCTTCCCACTGGAGTGAGACCTGAGACGCTAAACGTGTCTCCTGTTGCTTTTACAGTAGGACTTTGGAGGAGTGTGTGAGTGTGTGTGTGTGTGTGTGTGTGTGTCTGTGTATTAAGAGGGGGGTAGTTGTTGAGCTTGGCCTCATCAATAAAGCAGGGGCCAGAAGTGGGTGTCAGAGTGACTAATGATGTGGCCCACTGCATCTGCTGACTAATGTAAACCTGCCTGACATTCTGGTCTCTGCTCCCGGTTTACGTCATAAACACACACAAACTAACCATACACACACACACACACACAGATGATATCTAAGGCATAAGGCAAACATTTCTGCGTGTTTGCATTTGTGTGCATGTTCAAAGATCTTGCATGTGGGTTTTTTTTCCTGAGTGGGCGTGAGTCTGTTTCACGGGGTCGTCCAGTGAATGTGATTTCAGATTCGCAGGCAACCTCTCTGTTGGGAGTTTCTCCGCTCTCTCCCCCCAACACCCTGCATCTAAGTGTGTGGAAAAAGTATCTAGAGTCTCCGCGATGCAGCGATTTTATACTCATCCGGCTAGATAAGATGAAAGCCAGCTCCCACAGACGATGTTTTCCTTGACTTCTCGTCTTGTTGTCTAGGTGCCTCAGGGCTTAGTGTTATGCCGTCGACACCGTGTTCTGCTTTGTTCTCCTCGTGGAGATACTCGAATCATCCGCACTCTCATGTTTAATTTGCTGCTAACTTGTGAACGCTTGCTCCTGGTATCTGTGCGGCGCTCGGAGTGGAAACAATCTGTGTGTTTTGATTTTCTTTTTGTCCGTGTGTGCATGTCAGATTGTCGCATTTTTAGGTTCTGTGTTTGCATGCACATGTGTGTGTTCACTAGATTTAAGACCAACGGCAACAAGGGTGTCCTACATGTGCCATGTGCTAGTTCGCACACAGTGGCTTTTTGAGTGTTTTGTTTATCTGACAATATTAATCCGGCCTCAGTCCCAATCCGTAATCCCCCTACAACAATGCTGGGTGAAATACCAGGTGAATAGCTTTTTGAAGTTTGACTCTCCTGCAGAGTCTGGCCTGAGAGACGCAAGACACAGACATCTAGTTTTTGCATCTGACTTTTTGGGTTGTGTCAAAAGCGGAGTAAAAGGCAGACAGAATTGCAGGGGACATATTTGAGAATAAACTGGCTTTGGTACAAACAAGATAACAGTCTGAAATCCCCCCCCCTCCAAAAAAAGCACATCCTAAAGGCAGCGCTGCTCCTCATGACCAACTGGACAAAAAAGCGATTTAACCACCCATGCAAGTTAAAAAGCCACCAACCAACACTGCAATCCTCAGAGCCCTGTGCTCACTCTATAGCAGAGCTAAACAGCTTAGCTCAAATCCTGCAAATGAGGGGCAGGCAGGCAGTCAGGCACACAGCGGTGGGGCTTTAGCTAAATCAGAGACATTTAGGCAATAGGACCTGTGAGGGATTTTGTTCCCCAGGTTGTTAAACAAATTGATTTTGACCTTTGAGTAATAATAACTTTGAGCATTCGTTATATTTAGTTGAACCTGTATTGTAAACTGTATCCTGGCAGGGGAAGAGCAAGAGATGTTTTTTTGTGTGAGAGAGAGAAGCAGTGACTGCTACAGTAAACAAAAGCTTTTCATTACTCGTCCATATAGACATCACGTTGCTGAATTCTCATTTGCATTGTGAGAAAGACATCATGAGCTAATGGAAGAAAACTTGACTTAATTGTCGTACCTTGCTCCCAGCAGCCAAGTTTCTAATGATCGCTAACAAGACCTTTTGCCCTTTTGTTTCTATCTCATTTTATCATCATGATCTGTTCAGCGAATTTTGTGTTTTTTTGTTTAGCACCGGGACAAAGTGCTTTAATGGCTTGCTTTTTGTTCATAGTAAAATATATTGTCAAAGCTAAACCTCTTAACGCAGGAGCAAAAGTTTTTCCTCCTTTAAAGTCCTCTGTGCTGAATGTTTTATCAAATGAAGGTGGACTCGTAAAAGTGTGCCATAAAGATGCCCACTTCTGTTTTTCATCTCTTCATTTCATCTCTGTTGTTACCTGGATAGAGTAAAAAGGCAGCTTCAAGCATTATAGAACTTCACTGCCATCAGCCTGCTGCTGCTGACACTCAAAGGGTCCGCTATATAATGAGGCTATTGTGACTGATTGAGGAAGTCACGCTAGCAACATTACAGCTCATGTATATACCACTATTAGCTATGTTAGCTTTTAGAATAACACCTAAAAAGTCTGAATAGCTTGTATTTGTTCAATTGACCAATTAGAGCTTTGTAGGCAGAATTAGGAATGTTGACATCATTTCCCTGCATCGCCGACTAGCTAGAGAGCTAACTGCCGATTGGTGTGAGTTTAAGTTAAAAAGTTTCTGTCCTAGCAAACTCGCAGCATGTTTATGCAAAATTTCTAAGCATTCAAGAGACTATTTTAAACCTCACAATACTCGGCTGTAGTTTAAATGGAAGCCTGGTGTTGAGGGTGTACGGATTTCAACGTCAGACATGCTTATGGTAAAAATTATCCAAATTCTGGCTGGCATAACAGTAATTAAATGTGCTAACCTTTTACAACATTAGGCAAACTGTAAAGACAACAAGATAGTGGGACAGTTTCAGATGTAAAATATTTAAAATGATTCTAAACACATCAAGGCCTCGAGTATTATGTAGCTGTACGTTAGCTTCCTACCAGGATAATGCTAAAGTACTTGAAAATTCTGGTCTGCTTACGTACATTTTGTTTGTTTTTTATTCTTAACTGTGACCACGACCACCACCAGATCAGTGTCAAATATTACAACTAATACAATCAATGGACTATTTGCAAAGACAATATTCAACTATGAGCTAACCTGGTGAATACAGCATTTTCTTTTCTTTTCACTTTCCCTCCTTTTTTGCCATTTCCCTCAAAAACCAAGATGTTTTGCTTACAACATACGAATGATTTTGGTTTGGACCAGTTGCATACCTCACATTGAAAAAGTCCTTCTTCTAAAATAAATGTGCCCCACAACCCCCCTGAAATAGCTGTTCATTTTCTCGGCCTTGAAAAGCTCCTGCTTTTTTAAATAAGCATTCAAGATCTGCATAATATATAATGTGTTTTTGTTAGTCTTCACAACAGACTAGTCTTTTTCAGAACGTCATCCCCACTATTACGACCAAGACGTTATTACATAACTTGTATTTGATGTCACGCAGTCATTTTACAAGGCTGTAGCTGACAAAGTAAACAGTGTACATTTGTTAGAGCAATACAAAACAATTCTCTTAGAATGCAATCTATTGTGTAACAAAACATATCCGCCGCTCCCTACGCTTCTTGTCATCTTTGCGGACTCATTAGGCTGTATTGCATGCACAAGTATTGATGAGAGTGTTCTGGTTGCATTGTAGTCATTAGCATAGTCACTCCTGAGTGTGATTAATATCCTTATCAAAGACCAGCTTCTTTTGATCACTGCTCCTCCGAGATCACTGCGCTGCTCTCTGTCTCCCTGACGGTCATACAGGGCCTTTCACATACGCCGTGGTGCTGCATGGGCTGCATGTGCATGTTGAAGATGCGCTGTACTTTGAGTGCACGTCCCTGATTGTGTGCATCGCGCTCACGCCGTAAATGTCTGTCCACACAGTATCTTCAAAGTGTGCATGTGTTAACACCCTCTTTCACAACTCCTCGTCAACAAGCTCAGATTTATAGAGCCTTTGTTTTGGAGCCAAGAGCTTGTGAAAGACGATGATCAATGCAGATGAGCGAATATTGATTTGGGCAGTAGTAAGAAATGTGGCGGCCATTGTTAGTGCTACTAATTAGAATTGGGGATAGCACCTAAATGTGATGCCAGTGACCCCTTATCTTGGATTTATGAGAGCAGTTAAGGATGTAATTTGTCCATGGTGATTTAGGTCCAGTCTGTTGATGACCTTTTCCTTTAGCGAGGTCAGGATCAGTGCTGAGCTGACCTGCACTCACATCAATTAAGGCGTATTTGAAGTTTGCATGATGATATGAGATCATGAGTGCATGACACGCCTACAGTACTGCAGTGGGGTTGGAGCGTGAATGATTCATGGGTCTATCATGGCTCCTGTAAATTC
The DNA here is from genome assembly GCA_039737535.1 of Lagodon rhomboides. NCBI lineage: Eukaryota > Metazoa > Chordata > Actinopteri > Spariformes > Sparidae > Lagodon > Lagodon rhomboides. The sequence continues at coordinate 18,946,808 of CM077792.1, read as the reverse complement.
AACATGTAAGAAGAGATGTGAGATTAGAGCACTCAGGGTTCTTGTTAATTAGAAGCCATGTAATGAAATCTATGTTGAAATGCAAATCATCTACTCCGCTGTGTGTACAGTCAGAGCACTCCAGTGCATACACTGAACCAAATTTTTATATATATATATATATATATATATATATATATAAGTCCCCTTCAATATCCCCAATTTTCTCATTAAATCAAGATTAATTATTCATGAAATACTAAGAGTTATTATCACGCGTTCTCAAGGGATTTACTCATGGGATTGATATATGGAGATTTTCCAGGCAACATTTACGTTTACATTTGGCAGACACTCTTATCCAAAGCGCATTACATTACTCTTCAGTATTCATCATTTAGACAACATCATCGGCTCAAGTTAAGGCAGACTTGTAGAAGCAATAAGATCATCCAAGTAATTAGCCGCACGCAATGATGTGTGCTGTACTGACCAGCTCAAACCCGCTTCCTAGCATAGATTTCACTTTAAACGTAACCTAGCAGCCAGTCGTGCCACTTTACTGTTAAATATTTTCATTTCTGGTGAAAATGTCAGACGAAAACTGTTATGGTGCATTGGGGGAGGAACCTAGAGCAGAAAAAACTACTGCTAATTACTTTACTACATTATATAAAACAAAGCATTGAGTGGGAGAATCCCTGATTTTATTCAAGGCAACAGTTTAATTTGGTCGCCTGTCGCTATAACTTCTGGGGAAACATCAAATGACACTTCAGAGAGTGACGGAGAAAGTTGGCAAACGTGACTTGATATGATTTAGAACTTGAAAACATTACCTCATCTGTGGATATATGAATTCTGCCTGAGTCACGTCAGATAGATTTTGATCAAATTTTGATCAATTTGAACAAACCCCGTGATTCCACACTTCTTCACGGCATCATCAAACTATGTCTTTAGTTTCGTCGTTTTGATTGAGGGACCCCAAGCAGCAGCAGTGTAAATGCAAATCACACAAAAAACTCTAAAAACAGTTGAAAATGGAGCCTAGAACAGCTAAATTGTATACTAGACCACCATTTTTACCACAAGGATGTACACAGGGGCCTACGTAGAAATAGAGCCCAGTGAATTGTAATGGACATAAAGTCATGGGTCAAAACAATTCACTTCCCAATGATATTTATTGCCAAAAGGCTTTTTTTGTGGTCTGTAAACTGGCACAGTCATGTTTTTCTTTTTTCCCCTAACCTTTTTGTTTTTTGTCGTCGTTCTGTCTTTTTTTGGAATAGCAAACAGCCAATAAAAGCTGGGCTACAATAGGCATTTGGCAGGAATCCAGCAGAGTCTACAAACTCTAAATAACAGCTAAGAGACTGGAAAGGCTTTGTAACTTAATTTTAATATATCAGGGCCGGTCATGAATTATGGATTAATTACTTCCCCGTACCCACACTGACAGCGGTGGGCGGAACCCAACAACACAACATAACACAAGTCCAAATTCATACTAAATTGAATGGACTTAACAGATTATGCTCCTGTTTCTCTTATTCATGAGGAGAATAAAAGCCACATTTGTCCATAATAACGCTGTCTTCGCTTAAAGGCAAGAAAATGAAAGCTTAGCGAGGGTGAGTGTATTAAAAAAGCATTAGCACACCTAAACTCACCTTTGGCCTTCAGGTGGTTTCTATACAACACTGACCTCCAGCTGAACTCGTTGATGGTGATGCGCTCACACACATAAAGCATGTATCAGAAAGGTGAAGCTCAACTTCGACCTCCCAGGTGTTATTCTCCCTCTGTTTGTCTGTCCTCCTCTACCTCAGTCTCCCTTCAGCATGGAAAGAGAGATACCGTGCTCCATGCCACTGCCTCTCACCCAGCCCTCTGACCTCTGTTCTCATTTCTACAGTGACCTGAGAAAAAACACCACGAAGGAGGTCACGAAATAGAAAAAGTCAGTCCATTTTCACCCCTCACACCTTGGCTTCTTCTCCTCTCTCTGTGTCTCTGGAGGGGCCTTTGTGACGGTCAGGCGGTCGGCCAGTCAGTCAGTCAGTTTGCTGTTTCCTGAACACTGAAGTTTTGACCATTAAATAACATTTGGTAAAGATTTTTTTCTGTCTCCAGATGGCAAATCATATCGACTTCAAAAAAATTCCCTTGTCTAAGACTTAAGTAAGCGCAGCCAACACTAATTAATTACTGGCTGTGAGCTTTAGGGTGCTTATGCCTAATAGTGGTGGACAATATGGATACAATCTTCTCGCAATTTTCTTTATTTCCACTGAGTACATTTTCTGGAACTGTAGTTGAGAAACATAAACAAATCATTTCCCCTTCTTTTTTCTTCGTCTTCATTTTTGTAGCTAGAACTCTCAAATAAGTCCCAAAAAACTTGGCCTAAAGGACTTGGAAAAGAGAACCTGCAACATGTTTTTGATATTAAGATAAAATACAGCCCATATTGAAGTTTTTGTATCACAGTATTCATATTTTCTGGATTTTATTGATTCCCCTGCTCCAACATGGCATGCCAAGAGCAATCAGCTCAAAACACAGCCTAGGCCAAGTCTGACAATGAAGAGCCCCATTATCATGATGAATCGAAGAATACCATAGTTCTTTCATCCATCTTTCCAGTTTTTGTTTTCTGGCATGTTGTAGTTAGAGGGCGACGTGATAGCCACTTAATTGACCAATACCCATCGCTGTTGAAAATGAGCTTTGACCTTCTTTGAAACTGGATAACTGTTGAACTAAAGATCAAACTAATAAATCCCTAAATTGATAAATAAATGTGGGAGCAGTTTCATTTTTGAGCTGTTACTTTCCCTCAGTGTCACTATTTCCAGTTGACATTAAGTCCATGTAACCTGGTGATGTACATCCCCACGTGACTGGCGGAGGCTGCGCAGCCATCTGCTGCTATCAAGCCAAGTTCCAACAATACAGATCGGGGTTCTATCGGCGCCAAGGAATCGGTCGACTCGTAGTTGAAACGATTATTAAAGACTAAAAAGGGCTACTCGCTTGTCTTCAACTCCTTCTCCCACATTCACTACCCCTGACCTTTCTCCGCCTCTTTTACCTATTTTCTTCTGAACTGACATTCATCCTGAGGCTGTGTGTGTGCGTTCGTGCGTGGCATGCCGAAGGAAAATGTTTACAGTCTGTTTGTGGTGTTTGTGTCCAACTGTGAAAGCGTATGTCTTCATGTTCAGGAGAATCCTGTTTTGTAGCTCACCGTACCTTGCTGAAGTAATTGTGCGCCTCCACGTTTAGTTTCCGCTGCGGACTGTGTGATACTGAGGTTTTTATAAATGGGAGAAAAATCACTAAGTAATTTTCCAGGTGTGTGGTTTCTAGGTACACAGCAATAACTCATGTCTCCCTGTTCTGCTCATACCAGTGAATGTAACTTACAGCTGCATTGATCACTGAAGGGGACCCTATTTTGATTTGGCCCGGTGGTCAGTCGCACCAGAGCACAGGAGCACACGACCCAAATCTCGACTGTGTGTTTAATTGCTGCACCTGAACGTGAATGCAAAATGGTTTGGCAACATTTGTTTGGGGGGTTGTTGCTCTAAAGAAAAAGCTAATTTAGGATAAGAATGAGCAAGAAGTATGGCAACGGTTTAAAATAACACAAGTCCAAGGAGTTTGGAGTCTTTGACGTTCTACCCACTGGCTTCCTTAACATAACCTTCATTTGTCCTTGATATCGGCAGCGAATGAAAATGGTCATTTTTTTTTCGGAGAATTGGTCCAAGAGATCTCAAAAGAAATCTGCAAACAATCAATAACCTTTATATTAAGAATAAATGAGACGAGATTAAACATATACAAGGAGCTCTGCCAGCAGCTGGTACCTGCTGCTTGTGTTTTTGTGTTTGAGGTCACACAAGTCAATACTGCGCCCCGGCCCGCCGTCCAAAATCTGCCAGTGAAATGATTCTTTTCAGCTCTGCTAGATGCTCACTCAGCCTCCCCTGTTTCTAATGCTGGTATGTATTTTATCCTCTTTTCATGCAGAGATCTGGGTGGTTGCCCATTTATTCAGAAGAGATATATCGAGCGCCAAGCCTTTCAAGCTTTTGCATTTACCTGGCCACCTGTCAGCCAAAGGGGAGGAGGGAGGGGGGCGGTTGTTCTGGCCAATGTGACTGTGAAGGGTAATTGACAGGGAGGGTCTTTCAGTGAGGTATTTCAAGCATGTGCTTTATTTTGCCACCCCCCTTTTTCATCGTTGACGTGCCATGCATGTAAATGGCGCCCTGTCGCAGGACACAGTGTCCTGACTAACTCAATCTCAACTAACTGGGCAAAAGTGATTGGAGTGATGCTCAAGGTGTTGAAGGAAAGAAAAAAAAGCCCCAGTATGTCAGATGTGTGAACATGTCATTACAGAAACTGTCTCTCTCTCACTCTCTGTCACAGCTGATTGCCTTCGGCAACGGTCCTTCCAAGCCCACTGCACTTGTGCCCACTCCTCCAATTCAATTACCAGCAGGCTCTCAGTGAGGAGCCTGAAAATGAGTCAGTGATTATCAGTTTTCAGGGTGTTTAGCAGCATCCTGGACAAGTGATGGCTGCTGCCCGCTGAGTGGCTGTAAAGGCGATTGGCGAAAGCGAGCCCACCAGCCCAAACCTCATTATCATTTCCTGCAGCATTCAGACTTTACTTTGTGAAGTAAAGAAGTAGACTCGGTCTGTGCAAACACATCAAGACTCATGTTTTGGCCTTTTGCCTTTTTCTGGCTTGGCTACCGCCCCGGCCCTTGTGATGACAGTGTCAGTTTGTCAGCTGGTTTCCACTTGGGTCCTAACTCAAACACATCTAGACAACTATTAGATGGATTGATGACTCTTCATCTATCGTTGTTATGGACCGGTTTATGTATTAATGTGATTAATATTCATGTTACGTTTGGATATGTTTGCCAGCGTCGACACTCAGTCTCGGACAAAACAAAACAAAACATATATTACACTCTTTGGGCCCACAGTGCGGCAGATCTCGGTCATTTCATACCCAGGAAATTGAGCTTTTTTGGCTTCGTGAGCAGCTTTTATAGGAATGACCGGGGCTCCACCTCGAAGCTGTGTCCAGATTCCCCTTGATCCATGGTGCTGATGTTGGAAATTAGAGCAAAGCATGGCTGTGCCTAAGAACAGCTTTACAGAGCCCCACCACTGTACCACCGCTGTTTACATGTCTATCATGTTTGTAAGTTAAATCTTGGAACTGCAATATCCCTAGTCCAATTCCACTTAAGAGCCTTTGTCCCATGCTGTCCCCTTTGCTCATCCCACATGTTTATTCTCTGTTTTTACTGTCACATGACCAACGAAGGCACAAAAACACAAGTAGTCAAACTAAGGGAGGTCTCTCGAGAGAAAACTGAGAGGAAAACACAAACAAGTTGCTGATTATACACCAGAATCCCTCAAAGCAATTACGAGAACAACAAACATCCATACCTGACTGCATTTCTAAACAGTGTTTTCATTTTCTCCTGATAAAAAAAAAGGAGGTAAGCTCTGAAGTGCATGTACATACCTGTTTCAAGTAGCATAAACACTAAAGTCCTCCTCGGGTTGCTTTCACTTCCTTGCATAAATAAAGGCTGATTTAAGAGGACGATTACGCCATCATTCAGTTATGCATTGTCGCGGTGGTTTTATTGGAGTGGCTCTTGATTTAGTTGGCTGTGAGCAAACACCAGTATGTAAACAATTATGGATTAGACCGTATTGTGTCCACTGGGCGGACACGCTCATTACCGAGTGGATAATGGGAGCTGAAAGTGAATGTGAGTGATAGTTCTCCATATATGTAGGCCAAGTTATAGAAATAAATCGCCTCTCATTTCCCAGTGGAGAACGTGATAAACGCTGTCTGAATGACTCTGATTAATCTTCTCAGACTCGCAGCCAAGGCTTTTTGAACAGGTAGACGTCATTGTTCCACTTTTTTTTTTGTGCTCTCGCTCTCGCGCTGACATACATGCGTTTTCCACTTGGCCTCGCGCGCACGCACACACACATACGTGCACCCTCTGTGTGTCAATGGATTTCCGGGCGTACTGTAATTCATAAACTGTGTTCTGTGCTGATTACCCAGGGTGACAAAAGCAATTGTTCTGCTACACTAAATCTGTGTGGATTAATGCTTGTCTCTGGAGCCGTTCCCTCTGTTGAGTGTATGTGTGTGTGTGTGTGTGTGTGTGTGTGAGTGTGTGTGTGTGTGTGTGTAGGTCGTCCTCTCTCCTCCTCTCTACTCCACCCTGACAGGCTTGATCTTACTGGATTTCTTGTTATGACATTTTGATTTGTTGCAGTTTATATAAAAAACATACTCCTCACTTAATGGTTAAACGTGTACTGTACTGATATTTGAGTTCTCTTTCACTGTGCGTTATCGCCCTCGTGTCATTACATGGACTTGGGGCACGTCCTTCGCAAAGCTAGGAATCAACTTTTTTTTGATCCAGATGTCTTTCGGGGATTACCCATGCTGAGGGATTAACCCTGCCATGTGCCATCTGACAGCGCCGAGCACTGCGAGGAGCATAAAAGTCAAGTCATGGACTAACACCATTAATAGATTTCGGTAAGCCGTTTTTCCCTTCAAAGGTTGACTGGTGGCAATATTAATTCAATTTCCAAACCCCACTCGTGAGTAGCCTCCTTCCACCTCTCCGCTCTGCGAGGAGCGAGGCCGTGGTCCGCTGCTGCTCAATAAGAAGACCCCTCAAAGGATTTCCGCCAGCCTCGTTTCACAGGACACAATCTGCATTATGTTTTTAATCTTATTAGCGCTGAATTAACAGCACATCAATGACCTGCTCGAAACGGAGGGCTTATAAATCCAGATTTAGAAGCACTTCTAGGGGCGAGGGAATCATTGGAGCTATCAGTTTACTGTGGGTAACAAATCACGCTGAATGCACTAGAAGGAAACCAGTTTAGCTGTTATGGGGAGACTGTCCATAACCTTGGTATCGTATACATAAACAATAGACTTCAATCTTACACTTGAACACACTGAATGTGCTACGCGAGCAAATCGATGTTTTGTTTCTCTGCAGAGGCCTGTTAGATAGGACATAACCTCAACGTCCAGATGCAGTGTGTAATATAGAGATCCACCCTAGAAAATGTGACGCTGTTAGGTGTATGTATACGTTGGCGGTGTGAGGAAACGGGGCTACAACATTCAGAGTCAGAGCATGAAATAAGTCAGCTGGTGTTTCATTGAGAATCTCATCTGCAAGAGTGTCAATTTAGAAACTCCAGCACCCGATTTTATCTTTTGTTATCCAAGGATATTTTATCCAAGAGCTTGTTCATTTTGCACCATGAATCATTTTTACAGATAAACGAGAAGAGATTTAATTTAGTAAGAAAAAGCCTCGATTGCATGTGCAATCCTAAATACAATCTCACTTTATCAGCTCTCTTATCACTTTCCTTTATCTGATTCACTTTATAACACAACGCACCACTGCCTCTGCCTCTGCCTCTCCTTTCTCCTCTCTCTCTGCCTACAAAGTCATTTTGATGTTGTAGAAACAAATATTTTAGAATTCATGTCCAAGAAGTCGTCGTAAATGCTTTTTCGTCCTTCCTTCCTTCCTTCCTTCCTTCTTTCCTTGCTGCAGTGTGCAGGCACAGCGTCCCCTCCAACCAGGCTATGTTGCAATTCATTTATCAGTTTGCGCTCTACGCTCAATAGCCTTGGGCATGTGTAGTCACACAGCAGGAGAATCTCATTTCCCAGCATGTTTGAGAGGTGAAAGAGAAAATCATCCGCCGTTCATTATTATTACTACAAAAGTCAGTGATTAGGAGGAGAGGGATGTAGCATTAGGACATGTAAAGACCATTTGTCTGATCCGGGCTTCTGTGAAATACACAAACATGCAAAAACAACATCGACTTAATCACATTTCAGCGGGTTGTCACATTTCGGAGGGTATTTTTGGTAATGAGAGGAAAAACACTAAGCAGCTAATATCGAAATTTCCCCGCTGCTGCTCTTGTAGAATGAGAAATAACGGCATCTTTCTAAGGGGACTCACTGCTGATAACACACAGTAGGGAAAGGCAGTATCCAGTGTTTGGTAACTTGAAATTTCCATTAGCTCTAATGGCAGTAATGGCACGTTACTCCAGGCGGATTCTGAAGTAATTTTAAAAGCCTCTGGAGGAAGAACCTAAAATAAGACATAAATCTAGGTGGTTGCTGTTTCACTGTCACAAGATGATGGCTGCTCTCTGGCGAGTCATTATTCCTTTTAGTTACAGTGTGAATGTTTAAAGGACTCATCATTATCTTTCTTATGTTAAATATACAATGTAACTTTTAATGCAATTCTGGAGAGAGACAGTCGATTGTCATCACAGGTTTTCATCGTCTCCACCTCGGATCAGCTGTAATGTGTAATGTAATTAATTAAGTAATTGTTAATACTTTTCCATCCGTCTCTGTTCAAGCATCATTTGAGCATCGTTCAGTCAGCGCTGAGCTTGAAAGAGAGACTGGATTAAAAGATATTGAAAGACTGACTACCAGAGTAGCTTCAGCGCCTGTCAGCTGCCTGATCAGTACTGCGCATGTGCAGCTCCCAACAGAGATCAGAAAGAAGAAGAAGATGTCTCACTCCTTAGCAGCTTCTGTTCTTGTTGGCTCTGGATAAAAAATATGAGTCTAATTCAGAATATTATTAATTAAGACTTCTAAAAACAAGTTTAAAGTCTTCTGGATATATTCTAATAAGGTATATGATCCGCTGATGTCTGCTGTCCCCTGATTTTCACAAGGAAAAACAGAACAGAAAGGCAAACTCTTCTCCTGGCAATGTGAAAGCAGTTAATTGTCATTTTTTAAGGGGGTTCACCTGCGTTTAAATTAGTGCCTAATTTCATTGTAAAAGTGGTAATACCGATGCTTTGGGGTTAGATCTTTGATCTGTGCTGCCAACCCAAAGCTTTGTTATTTGGTAACTGGTGATTGAGACTCAACAATCAACTATCTTTCTCCAGAATCACAATTGAAGTTGCGTCGTGCTGCTTTAAAGATATATAGATTTAATATTTTGGGACTACAAAACAACCCTAATGCAAAAATAAAGACCTGAGACTGATTTGAACTTCTACAAATAGGCCAACTTTGCTTATAAAAGCTACCAGCAGGCAATTTTCCCCTCATCCCTTATCTTCATATGTCTAAATAGGCTCTCTAAAAGATTTTCCCCACGGCACACCGCAATGAAATAGGATAATACTGTCCATTTTAAAAATAATAACCCCAATAACACCGGCCTGTGAAAAATGGGATTTGGAATAAACAGCAAGTGTTTATCCATTTGCTGCCATTCTCCCGATGCAGATCGCACAGCTGCTTCGAGGTTTGATGGCCCGCTTGTCATTTGCTGCAAATCAAAAGTGCTCCGAAGCTGCAGCAGGTGAATCCATTTTGATTTAGGTGAAGTGGTCACTAATAACAATGTCATGTCATCATCTCCAGATACTCTATTTTCTTATTACTGCTCAACCCTTTGGAAACAGTCTAAGATGTCCCATGGACATTAGATTTGAGAGACATTTCTCAAAAACAGAAAAACGCAAACGTTGTCACACTTAAAAAAAATTACATTACTCTATTCTTTTACTTTACAGTTCATACAACAGTCTGTCTTCCTCTTTCTACACCCAACACTGTGCATGCAATACTGAATGAGTTGTCTGCATGACTAAAACACCAGCACCATCCTGGTGGATTTATCTCTGCAATCCAGGTTCCTATCCACTCACATTACCACTGTGGCTAATCAGTGTTGGACCGTGATGATAGCGGCAGCCTAATGGGTGGATATAGCTCAGACCGTGGTGATGGATGATGTGGTCAAGAAGTGCTCTGGACCGTAATGAATGGTCCCAGGCCAGGTGGAGCAGGCTGGTGGCCCGGTGGCTCTGAATGGGGCAACAGCTTTCCAATAGTCCCCCCCCCACCCGGTCTGTGCAGATTGCGACCGTACACACCTCTGGACACTCGTCCCTCGGTGCCTGCATGAGCTCCACTCCATTCACACACGATTTGACGAGCTGCATGTATGCATGAGACAAATCATCAAGAGAGAGGAGCAATTTAGAGGCTGAGGGGACAGTAGAGCGACATCACACAGTTCCAGAAGTGTGGAGACAGTGTTTCTGTGTTGGTTGTGTTTCTCGCTGTACCGTAGGGAAGCTGTGACTTTTAAACAGATGCAGATGAGGCTCGGGCTGCTATAATTAGCAGAGGTTGGATCGCGAATCGCACGTTTCAACTTACACTTGTGCGTTACCTGTTTTCTCTCCCACAGCGTTACCCAACAGCTAGAGTGGAACTCGCACCTTCCTCGAAGACTTGTAAATGTTAAATGTCTTGTTTCTTCACATTGCTGTTCTGAAGTGGCAAAACGAGTGTAAAGCGACAAAGACGAGGCTGACGGATGGAGTCCAACAACCATCAGACCGGCAGAGAGAGAGTGAAGCAGAAAGGGAGACAGTTTTTCAGTCCTTAGGTTCTTATGGAAGACAGAGCAGAGATAGAAAACTGTCTGTGTTCGTATTTGTGTGTGTGTTCATTCGTGTTCGAGTTTTTCCATTTTCCTCTAGAGCAGCCCCTAGTCGTAAATTTGGCCTGTGCTCCAGTCTCCAGCCGTGAGGTCATTGATGTGTGTTCTATACAGAAGGCATGCTGGGAAACGGTAACAGATTTGAGCCAGGCCCAATGGACACCAAGAACCTGGCCAAGTGCTTTTAGAAATCCACAGATGGCCGCTATCGAGGGGCTTTACGGTTCCAAATGTGTCTAGAGACGCGCATGTCTGTCTGAGTGCACCTGTGTCCGTGTGTGTGCGCATGTATACAGGCATTTGTTTAAGTGCGTGCGCTTACATAGATAAAATCAGAGACGCAGTTCGAATCTGCTGCAGTTTCTGCAGAAATAACGGTTTCATTGGTTGTTATTTGTGTGCTTCAGACTCCACAGTGTGCAGACGCTTGTTGGCCGAACTAGTCAAACTGTTTGCAAGCCATCGCAGACCATCAAATAGTCTGTGTTTGTGCTACAATATCAGATGATGTTTGTGTTGCCTCACAGAAAAGCTTCATTTTCCTCTCTCTTGTTTACATCCTACTCTCTCTTCATAACCAGATCGAGCTAAACAGCTTGTAAATCCTCCCTGTCTTTTCACCTCTGCTTCTTGTTTTTGTGCTTGCAGGCACTATCGCCGTGCTCTTAGCTGCTATTTTTAATTCTGTTGGTCATGCCCCCACTGGAGTCGACACTAAATTAATGAACAAAACAAGGCTGCAGTGATTATATTAGAGGTCTGCAACTCCAACAACAGTCCAACAAGACCTGAGGGTGTTGGCATGTTCGGTGTGAGGCCGGCTATCTATGTATGCAAACCGAGACTCGCCGTAGATGCAATTATTTCTTTTTTAATGAAGTTATCTCAAGACAAGTTAATCATTTCCTTATCTCAGGATATTAAAGCTTGCTTTTCTCGTGATAACGGGGTTAATCTTAAGAATTCAAGCGACCGATTTTTTAACGATAACAACATAATTTATCACGAGGAAATGACTTCAGAAGATTCATGAGAGTGAACTATGACATACGCACACTGCTCTGTGCGGTAGGAGTTTCAGAGCAAGCCATATTAAGTTTTTACGAACTTTTGCCATTTGTTGTGAGAATTTCTTCCCTACTAATTGGATTTGAGGTTATATACGCTATGACTTGTATTTTTATGTGGAGCTTGTTCCCACAATGACTTTTTAAAGTGACTAGTTAGTGGAATTGTAATACCTTTTATGATCCCTTATCCTTCAGGCCGTCATCAGGTCAAAATTTGACTCAGTCCAGTACTTTGGTTAATGAGCAAATACCTGCAACACTAATTGCCATCAGCCTGAGCAGGACTTTGAGTCTAGTGCTAATTGGGAAAGTGAGCATGTTCATCCTCTAAATTAACAAGGTGAACATGGTAAACAGACCCATTAAACATTAGCATGTTAGTGTGAGTACAGCCACACAGAGACACTTCCGTGGCTCTAGACCATTAGTTTTGTTATTTTGTGTTATGTTCTGAATATTAAAATAGACATAATACATTTTTTTCACAATGGAAGCTGATAATTCTGTCCGCCAGTCAAGCACGGTTGGGTTGTTTGTGCATAAAACCACTTTCCAGGGAATGATTCAGAGAGACGGAGACAGAGAGGGACAAGAGACAGTCTCCATTGGAGACAGATGCAATTATGATTAGACCAAAGTCAGAGGACTGTGCAATTCATCAGGCCATTTATGAGAGGATGATCAGATAAATGCTTTGGTAAGTGGAGGCCAGTCACAGCACGGGGTGATTGATGTGATAGCCATATAATCCAATAAGTGATTGTGGCCCCTAGACTGCAGCATTACAAACAAAAGATGTATCGCAGAAAGGGCAGCAGTGATCTGGCCAAAACAGATCAGACTTTCTCCGTGTTGTGATTCATAACCGTGTCCGGCGTCTGGACCGATTTATTGTGTTTATTGTGGTGTTTGAAAAATTGTCTGGATCTGTTACTGTTGTTTTGATATCGCTCCATGATTTGGATTTATTGATTGATGTCACTTAATCCGTCTCTGCTGTGTGCGCGAGTCTTTCCGTGTGTGTGTGCAGCTCTGCGTCTTTTCTTTCAAAGCCCAATCATTTCGGGATTAACGAGTGATTGAATGGCTTTATGGATATAATCCTGATTTGATTTCATTATGATATGATTTTTTTCCCCCCTTTCTGCTGCTTCCATAGTGCACTCAATTTAATTTCAGCACATTCAATTTACTTGGTTTTATCGAGGCTTTCGGCACCTTCGCCTCTTGGCAGGGGAGGAAAATATTGGGGGCAACAGTTATCTTCAGTCAGCCATCTGAAAAAACGGACTGTAATTACATTAGTTACGGTGGGTTTATCTCTCCGGTCGGGCATCTTATTGATACCGGACGAAGTCAGGATTTCATCCTTGACTTTCAAATGTCGAAATGCGCGGAATAGACGTCTCATCGCTTGCCAAAGCCTCTTTTACTCTGTGGTGTGAACACCTATTGGCATATATCACACATGCAGGCTAAAAATAGAAACCATCCACACTCCCATCATCAGCCCCTCCTCTCCGCCACCTCCCCTCCCTTCTATTATCTCCCCTTTCTCAACACATCCCTCTCCTTCTGTCTCCTCCCCACCCCCCTTCACAGTCATACGGCACAACTATCGCACACACACACACACACACCGCCGTGCACGATGTACACTTTGTATTCTAACACAAGAGTCGAAAAGCACACACGAAGACGAGGTGTTACCAGCTTTTTTTTAGGTGTCATATTTTTAAACATGTCATCTGCTGCCCGACTATTTGTGTTTCCGTGGTAACCCTAGGCTGTAAATGAGAATTATGTGTTGAGCAGAGAGTTAGAACACACACACACACACACACACACACACACACACACACACACACACACACACACATTCAGAGCTGCAGCAGCAGAGATACCCACCTAAGAGGATCAGCGGTGGCGTGTTAAGATTCCTCTCCTCCATTTTCAATGTAACCTAATCCCCAAATTTGCTCCAAAAATGTGTCTCCATCTGTTTCGTTATCGCCGTCAGTGTCTTCCTCTCTCCTCTGCCTCTCACTTTGTCTCTCTGGTAACCACAGCTGCATGTGTTTAATTACTGAGGTGACCTGATAAAACAGTGTTGCAGGAGTGTGTTTCTCTTTATTGCTCCCCTCTCTTTTCTCTTCAAGAGCAAAGAGAAGTCAATCAAACTATTCTTCATCCGGCACGGCGCATCTGATTAATACACAGTGACTCGCTTTGTGCGCCCTCGGTCTTCATCAGACACCTGTTGTGGCTCTAATTGAACAGTGTGACTGTTTATCACGGTCAGATTGTCATCCGCGCGGCTATATATGACGCCGCCTTTGTGAAACATAGACAGGATCCAGCTGTTACTCAGAATAGCTCTCGGCTTTTTCAAGGTCCGTTTCTCAGCTTTTGGTCGAGGCTCAGTTTGGTGTATGCGTGAGACGAATTAGATGTCTTCTTCTAAGTCCATTAGTTCTAGGCTTCCTATTTGTTGTTTTTTTATATCTTCTTCTTGTGCCTCTTCTCCTCTGTGTCTTTATAAAGAAGTGCATGTGCGTGTTTGTGTGTGTGAATGCCTCCCTACAGGCTCCTCTCTGCTGATGATTGCTCTGGCCATTTCCCTCTGAGGCTCTCCCCGGATGACAAATTCGCACATCCGTTATCAGCCTCCTCTTTTCCACAAAAATCAATAGTCTAACCTCAGTTTTCTCTGCATATATGGGATGGAGTTGCCACAGTTTCTTTTTTTCAGCGTGTGCATGCAGTGCTGTGGATACTCGGGGTGCAACAGATTACAAAAACCCACGACTCAGATGGTTTCGCCGTTTGAAGTCACAGATGGGATTACTTTTCGGATCAGCAAAAAGAAAAAGGTTAGGGGTTAAAAACTAATTTCAAAGAAGCGGCTGCTTTGGCTCCGATGTAGCCGCCTCTCTGTATGTAGTCACCACTCTGTAGTCTTCCTCAGCGTTCCTTCCGCAGCACTATCTGATTAGTTGTATCATGAGTTATTGCCTATCAATGCTGAAGGCTACTGTGCCTGACAGGCATGCCCAGTTTACCAGTTACACCACTGAATACTGTATGCCCTAAACACAGCATGCATCCATCTTGTCTATTCTTTCACTGCCAAACTGTTGCACATTAGGGTATAGTTAAAGCAACATTATGTGGAAATTGACATCTGTTATTTTAAGCTGGTGGTAGCTACTGACATGGAGAAAAACATGTAAACCCTTTAGAGAGACTAATTGACTACTGCTGAACACTAGAGGGTCGACTGATATGTTTTTCTTCAGGGCTGATTAACAACACATCCACTTGTTGACTTTCACCAACTCATTCAAATTAGCTCTCAGAGACTCGACGTTAGCATATGCTACTATCAGCTAACGTTACATGCAGCATGTTAGAACACCAACTCATACAAGCAAGCTGTAGACAAATTAGTTTTATCACTTATGTTACAAGAAAGTGCATCATTCTGGCATTTTCAGTGGTGTAACTGGGAGTCTGGGCAAACTTGTCACAGCGAAAACACCACAGGATAGTGATGTTTACAACTTCACAAATTCCTTCTGCTCTGACCATTGCCACAGTTGAATTAAATGCCTGTCAGAGACGGGCACGAGTTTACATCTCATGTGTTATTAATTCAACGATGCGGAGCAACGATGTGTAAGACGAGACTATAGGAATAGGGCAGGAAAAAATGACGTTGCGGGGAAAAGGTATATATGCGCATGAAAGATGCACAGGACGTTGACAGAGTACCGTTGTTGCTGAGCGCTGCAGACGGGCATGGAGATACCCCTGACGTTCACATAAAGAAGGAATGGCAGCATGAAACATTCATCTATCACTGCACCGTCTCTGATTCTTACTGTACTGCCACCATCTATTATGCAGCAGCACAGTGGACGAGCAGCGACAGACATGATGAGTGCTCTGTCCGTGAAAGAAGGGAGGCAATTGTGTACAATAATGCACACTTATTGTATATACACACACACACACACACACACACGCCCTTGGAGTATGAGTATATGCAGTATATGTATGGACATATATGCACTTTAATAATATAGTATTTTTCTCACACAAACACTCTATGTTTCTTCTCTGATTCTGGCACTGAAGAGATCGATAGAGCCATAACTACAAGTGAAAGAGAGACATTTAAGTAGTAAAGCAACATTGTCTATTCTACTTTAAAAAAAATAACAGCTTCAAAAATTTTCACTTCCTTATGATATAGCAAATGTTTGCCCTGTTCTTGCATAATGGATCTTGGGTAAGTGGGTACAACACCGCACACAACCCGTTATCTCGATGAAACTGTATCGTGTAGAGCAGCTTAAGGAAAAAATCAATAAAGTTTCCTAGTGGACAGAAAACTGTACTTGCAAAGGTAACCGCCAACTGCTGCTAACTCTAGCCAGCAGCTAGCCGACTCTGCCCAGACCGGACTGGGTGCTCGGAGCACAGGGGGACCGTTATGTTGACACAGCTCGAACAGGAGCTTTGGACTGCCGGGTTTGCAAGCCAGATAAATGCTGGCGACTACCTGTGGTGGACTTGGTGCCAGTACTGGGTGACTAGGCAACGGAACAGGGCTCAGCAGCCTCTACGGACATCACGACAGAGGCAAATAGACCAAAGGGGATGTTGACGGACGGGCTTTGCGAATTAAAAGGCTGCAAGGCAGACGCTGAGCGGGCCGTCTTTTCTTTAGACTAGTGAGTTATATTAGCTGGCTTGAACGGTTTTACTTCCTTCATGTTAAAGTTAAGTTTAAGTGTTTTTTATCACATATGTCTTGCTTCATATCTTACCTGTACATCAGTATCCAGCCCAACAATGGCAAAAAAAGAAGCAATTTTGAAAGTATTATTGATGCTGTTGAGTTTGTAATTTCCTGGAAATTCTTAAAAAAATGGTGATGACTCATCCTGCACTCGGGGGCGTGTTCATTTTTCAATCGATTCAAATAATTTTTTATCGCACATGCAGACAAAAAATGTATGAATGTATCAAAAGTAGAACATCGCCAAAGGAGTGCGTTGCTAGGGATCTGACCTCACCGATTAGTGTACAAAAATACGACTTCATTTCGTAGCGTACATCCCGCGTTATTGGCTGCTGCCTGTCTTTACAGGACACACGTAACTATGCGGAAGAGACTAGAATTCTAATAGCTGTTTCGTATTTGCAAAGCTGGCCACTCAGTAGTTTTTTGGTCATATGTAATGTAATCATAACAAACACAGCAGTGGTGTAGAAGCGAATCGCACTTCAAAACTGTAGCATCCCCAAATCGCAAATAAAACCCAATTCTTGCATAACGGTTCTTCAATGTGTCCCATTAAAGATGAATCTCACTGAACTCAAAGCCATTTCCACAGAGGAAAAAAAAAAAATCCCAGTGTGCTTTTTCTGTTTTACAGTATGTGTGTGTCGCTCGGTCGTGCATGTGTGATGCATGGTGGATTTGTTGCCATTAAAAACCATCCCCTTCATCATTCTGCATCGTCACCCAACTCTCTCGGCAGGAGTAATTAATTTCACACCAGTGATATTGAGGAAGACAGGGATAATGTGCCAAAGCTGACTGGCTCAGTGTGAGCTCTCCACAACACGAAACCAGAGACTGATTACTAATAATATTTACTAATTTTCCAGCGGATATGGTAACTTAAAGCCACACTGATCCCAGCAGTTTGCCGCTGTGTGAGGCAATTAACCCTCTGCCTCGATGGTTAGAAAAAGACTCCCGATGTGTTCGAAAAGAATCATTTTACTTGAACTTCAAGTGATCATGGTGTATTCTTCACAGTGTGCATGTTCCAGGTCGGGAGTGACAATTTTGTCAGAGCGGTAGGTGGCCACATGGAGAAAGATACTGAAGTTAAGAGCACTCAAAGTACGCCCACCCAGTGCTGCCATCAACATTAATCTGTGCATTCAGCGATGCACCGGTGCCTCATCCTTCCTTTTGACTTGTCTAAATGTCCTCTCCAATCTCCTCTGCTCCCTCCACCTGACTGTTTTCTGCCGGTTCATTCAGTTTGGTTTCATTCAGCCCATTCAGCCCGACGCTCGGTTAACTTATCCTCGTCCTCCTTTTCACACCCGCCATCACTCATCTTTTCAAAGGGCTCCGGTGTTATTTACCAAAAATGTAATGGGGGTCGAAGGTTTTCTCAGACAGGAAGGGGGGTGTGAGGAAAGACGAGCAGGAGGAAGATGAAGAGGTAGACGGGGTTAGACAAGGCTGTATAATGACCTAGACAGGCTGTGTAATCAGTCTGTCTGTCTCCTACCTCCGTCGGTGCTCCAGGTAGCTTGTGGGGTCACGCGAACAGTGCTTTTGATTGGTGCGGGGTTGTCATGGCAGAGTCATTTGGAGGGGCAGCGCTGGCAGAGAAGAGACTGCAGGCAACCCGCTGACAGAATCTTCCAGATTGACGAGGGCTGACTTTCACCCCCTTGACCCCCTCTCCCTGAGCCCTTGTCCCGACGAAGCGGGTGGGTGGCGAAAAAAGAGCTATTTTTGGTATCAGGGTCGTCGTGAGTGTTGAGAAGACACAATAAGTGAGATTACAAGCGGAAAAGAGGAGTGTGGAGGCGGCGACGTGCTAGAAAAATAGTGAAGAACGGTGAAGAATTCAGGAGACCACTCCACGTTTGAAGTGTTTTCACATTTGTCATACAAAGATATTTTCCCACCTCGCTACATAGAAAAGAAATCCATTTGTAGTGTTAAACAAACTGTGTTGCAGGTCCCGAACAAGCATGTGTACTTGACTGAGTGAATTACTCATAAGCTCAGTTGCTGCTTATTACTCATAAGTAGCAGACAGCTATATATATTGGATGTTTGAGTATTGTAGCTCTGTTCCTCTCTCGTCCCTCTCTATCTGCTCCATGATTCTTGGACATAAAAGATGCAGAGTGTCGTAGGTGGGAGAGTTGTGTAAGTGAGGAGGCGCAGAAAGAGATGGTAGGTCAAGTAGCCCTGATTATGTAAAAAGAGTCAGGGAGGGTTGGGAACACATGCTGCTGTACCTTTGCAGAGATTAGATTATGGGAAGATCACACCGAGTGGGACTGTCATTGTGTGCCGATTGAGTAACCCAGACATGTCATGCCTACTACCTTCTCTTTTCTTTATATTCGGTCTCCAGTTACATGAGATCAAGTCCTCAACTTCATTTTTGCTTCTATTGAAACACCTTCCCACTCTCTATGACTCCCATCTCTCCTCTTTTCACATACACCCTCGTACTTTTTCTCCCTGCAGCTCCAGTCCCTTTACAAGTTGCATCATTTAGTTTCTCTTTTAGATGAGCTCATGTGAATAAGATGGGTTGGCTGAGCCTGGAGGTGCAGGAAGTCTGTATGCAAGCGCTGACATCTGTTCACCCCTCAGGTGCCATAAGATGGACGTACCGATGAGCACACATACTCTGCAGTTCACGACCCTCTACCATTTCATTTTGCATCGGACATCTCGATTCATTACTCAGGTTCACTCTTTGTATTTTATTTCAACGCTCCCCTGGTGCGCCGAGCTCTCAGTCCAAACAGGGATAGGGCAGCTAGCCGTACGGCTGACTGAGCTAACTAGCTCATGGCTACAGTCAGAACAGTTAGCGGTTACTTTGGTTTTATGTACTGCCCCCTATTTGTTTGGAGTTTGAATTCGACAGGTGGCTGATTCTTACATATTTGCTCCTTTACAACACAAATATTAAAAAAGTCTTCATCTCACTGCGAGTCTGAAATGATACTTAGCACATACAGCGGTTTCCTGCAGCAGTGTGGATTCACACATGCGTGTTGATGAGGGATGAGGTGTTTATTTGTTAATGTCACCCACACTCAGATGCACTACACAGACTGTCCTTGGTTATGAGTGTAATAGAGGTACCATCACATACGTAACTGCCACTTTTCATGACTATTTCCACGTCCTTTTATTCATTGCACCCCTGTAGCACAGATATGGAGTGTAAAGGAAATGGAATTACCACACTCGAAAATCTGTGCTTTTATTTTCCTCCCACATCAATGAGCACCAGACATCTGATCTGAGTGGGGAATTAGCCTATATAGCGGAAATGGGCTCTATATTCACAATAGATGACTGTGTGTGTGCGCGTTAGTGTTTGTGTTGCCTGTGTGCACACGTGGGCTTGAGTCTTAGTCAGACTCTGAGTGGGATGGCGCAGGTGTTTGTGTGTGTGTGTTAATAGGGGGCGGTGGGAGGAGAGTATAAGCCGTCAGCTTACATGCCTGCGGCTAGTCCACCTTATTCATGACTTTGATCCAGTGCTCCCAAAAAAAACGAGCAACCCAATCGAGGGAGGGAACTAAACACGAGTGAGCGGAGAGGGAAAAAAACAAACGGAACAAATGGAAAAAACAAATGGAGAAGAGGGAAGATAAAGCTGTGTGGGGGAAAGAAGCGGGGGAAGGGATCAGGTGGCCGGGATTGATCGGTAAAGACCTGAAAGTTGATGGATAACTGTTTGATTGATTGGAAATTTTCCAGTCTGCCTCAGAAGGATAAGGGGAATGGACAAATGGGGGGCGGAGAGGTTAAGGTGTGCGGATGTGATGAAAGAAGGGATCAACAGTGATTTCCCAGAAGGCATGGAGATGGATGAATGAAGAAGAGATTTTGGATGGATGCAGGCAGTTGAGGGAAAATAAGAAGACTTTATTAAATGCTTTTTGGTTGGGAGTATTATAGCTGGGTGCCTGAGGGGAAGCCTGTTTGAGGTTTGTTGTGGATTTCAGCAACCCATGAGCAACGCAATGATCCCCATTCTGATTTGCTGTATTTCTGTGTTTGAGATTATGTATCCTCGGTGCCATTTTTAGTCAATAAAATGTCATATAATACTGAAAAATGCTCATTGCAATCCCCCAAAGCCTTAAAGGTATGGTTTGACATTTTGTTAAATGCACGTTTTTGATTTGTTGCTGAGATTTAAACGAATAATGAATAAATCAATAAAAATCCCTTATCCAACCATTTAATGTGAAGCTACAACCGGGAGGCATTTGGCTTACCTTAGCAAATAGATTAGACGGAAAATGCTAGCCTGGCCCTGTCAAAAGGTAAAAAGGATCTGCTTACCAGCACCTCTAAAGCTCATTGTTTAACACATTATATGTTGTTTGGTTAATCTGCTGACAACAATGAAATATGTCAAAATACGGGACTATCACGCAATTAGTTTAACATTAGCTAGCCAGCTAGTTAGCTGATGAGACATCAGCAAACTGCAGCAAACTCACCCTCCCTTTCTATCCCATCAAGAATTTGGACACCCTCCCCCTAGATTTGAACGTGCAAAACATAGGGGTAGGGCTAAGAGAGGGTGTATTGGGATTTCTCATGCAAGAATAACTTAACTTCTTCTTCTTCAGTGTTGAACAATTCCTCTATTTCATTTTGTTTTTGTCCAGCCAACAGTCCAAGACACAAAGGTATTCAATTGAATGGATTTCAAACTGACAAAGGAAGCAAATCCTCACATGTGAGCGAATATTTGGTCCTTTAGCTCACTTCAATGGTTAATCGCTAATTAATATAGTTGCTGAAATGATTGATTGACCAATCTTTCAGGGCTAATTTAAATTGTTGGATGACAAAAATATAAAGATTAAAGAATGAGTGTCGGACGATCGCTGTCAGATATGG
The DNA here is from genome assembly GCA_039737535.1 of Lagodon rhomboides. Lineage (NCBI taxonomy): Eukaryota > Metazoa > Chordata > Actinopteri > Spariformes > Sparidae > Lagodon > Lagodon rhomboides. Next base: position 18,925,407 of record CM077792.1, on the reverse strand, counting down.
AGAACTAATAAAGGGATGCAGTGGAAACAGAAAAAAAGCCTTGAGCCCTGGTAGCACACTTCAAATCAGTATCTATGAATCACTCCGTGTCTCTTCCTCTCCACCCTCCTGTCTGCAGAAGGATGAATGGCATGTCTTGGGTTGACAGTAGTAACGTAGCTAGCAGCTGGGGCCTGTAATGATAGAGCCGAGTTAGCCCCGGGAGCACGCTCGCTGAGGTCTCGCTAACCTTGGAGCAACTACAAAATAGCCTCATTCATCTGCCAGGAACCTCACACTAATCCAGACCTGCTGTGAATCATTAATGGTCGCTCGTCTGATTTGTCAAACGGGACGCGGAACACAGATATAAAGTCGTTTTCTAAGACGCCGCCAGACTTACGTCTAAGACACCAGAAGCGTTGTGCTCTATACTTGGCCTTGTATGAAAGCTGCCGCATCTGCAGTCTGGCCTTTCTCCAGGGAGGCAATAGAAGATGTACTTGGCTCTTTTTCCTTTTGTGTTCACATGTTACATGGTCATTACACTGACATTAGACGTATGAGTACTGTAAGCTCATGAGGCCATAATCCAGCGAGACACTTGAAGCGATGCCAGCTCGTAATAACATGTTGAGAACTGGGATTTGTACAGAACTGAAAAACTAACACGCACACAAGAGATATGGCAGAAATAGACCTAAGAGGTATGTTTGCGCGGGGAGGGAGGGAAGAACGAGTGATGTGGATGGATGCATTCGGAGTCCAGCCTTCCATGCTGTTCCCAGTGGAAACCAATGAGGAGGTGTCCAAGGCTGCTTGATCTTAGATTCGATGACTGTGCGCTCGCAGTGGCATCGCACAGCACTCCACACGCGCTTGCAAATCCACGTGCACACACACACACACACACACACACACACACACACACACATATCCGTTACTTTTAATCAAGATATGCCCAAAATACAAATGAAGTGTTATTAAAGCAAAATCTCTCTCCTTTTAGCTACAATTTGGCACCTTTTAATTCATATATTCTTTGGAACAGTTTGGACGGCTTCTAACACACTGAGTCATTTAGAAGCTCGTTCAATAGGCTGCAGTCCCAGTCTATTTTCACTGGGTTATTTTTTGATTACAGCAAATCTCTATAGCCGCACATAAAAAAAAAAAATTCTCTTTCATGTGTGCTGTGTTCCAGTTGCGATGGACTTCTCGGTGTGCTCGACTCATGTTCGGTGATCATTTGAGTCATCATAGCTCCGCGCTCAAGGGATCCGTACGAGCGGTTCTGGCAGGCTTCGCCCTGACAGATGGACAGCAGACCCGATACTGTCCTGGGAGGCCTGAACCGCTGACTTTTAGCAGTGGGGTTCAGGAGAGGGGACGATTGGATCACCCCAGGAGAGAGTCGGAGCCAAACAGGAGAGGCTAGTCTCACGCTAAGACACATAATGAACCAGGTGGAGGTGTCTGTCTCCCTGGTTGGAGGGGTGCAGGAGGGGTAAGGACGGACGGAGGGAGGGAAATGTGAGGAAATGATGGGGGGTTGGACAGGAGTAATGGAAAGTAAAAGTGATAATTATAGCTAGCTCAAGCATGATGTCATCAGGGTAGAAGGGGATGGCAAACTGCCAGTCGTCCTGTGCTGTTATGTGTGTCTCTGTGCCCTGTTTTTTTGGTCGTGTCATTAGGATGTAGTTATCTAAGAAGTAAGTAAAAGCAAGAGCTTTGACTCTGTGATGTTTTTAACTCCGTGCCTAAGGTGATGCTTCACTCCCGTGTTTTGTTTTGTTTTGAAAAGGCTGAGCACAGAAGTGAGCCCGAGAACTTCAGATCCCTGTTGTCCACTGTTTACTGATTTTCAGCCCAAAGCAGAGATGGAAGGGTTGTGTGAGTCGAGTTCTCCGCACAACGCCTCGCGATGCCTCTGTTCGTCCTCTGTAACCGTTTATGTATGTTCCCTGTCAGATCCGATGGTAAATCCTCTGTCCGGGAAATATGAAACTGGTTGGATTCCTGGGGATCCAGAGGAGATGGGGAGAGAGAGAGCAAGGGGAGTGAGAGGGTGGCAGTGCGAAGCGCTTGCTGTCAAAGACTAATGTTGGGCTCAGTGATGTGAGGTAATCTGTCAGTGCTAACAGATTGTCTGATAGGGTAAATATGGCCCGTTGTGGTGGCTGGCCGGCTGGCCGTCTGCATCTTACTCTCTCTTCTCCCTCTTTGGTATTCAAGGCCCGTGGAATAATGAATATGACGAATTATCCAGAATCTGTTGCCCGCGGTTGTAGGTCAGAGAGGAGCGGATGGACAGAGCCCTCTCTCTCACTCGCTGTCTCTTCAGCGGACACACAAAAACATGCAAAAACGCACGCATACACCCGGGAGATTAACCCTGCAGCCAGATCGGGGATTTGACGCATTTTGGGATTTTCATCTTTTTTTTTTCTCGTCCACTTCAGGTCTTTTGGGTGTGAATGTTTTGTGCATCCATTCACGTTTGTGGGTGTGTGCGCGTTTACACACTCCTCTCATTTAAAGCGAATAAAAACCTCCTGCCTACTATTTTGTGTCTCATCAGTGGGGGATGTTTTGTTAAAGTGAGGAAAATGGACAAACATTAAGCTCATTTGTTCGGCTCCGCGTGTCCTCGTCCCCGCCGCCGAAAGTGGCAGAGAGGAACAAGATTTGTGATGTACAACCGCCATTTGGAAGGGAATACTTTCCATTTCAAATAGTATGTCGTCTCTTGGCTTTCAAGCTCTTTTGCACAATGCCGCAATTTGTGTGAGGTCATTTTGTGATGGAGGATGTCCCATCCTCTCTTTCATTATGTTGTTCACAAAGTGTTTCAGTCCCGTAGAGAGGAATCATTACTGTTCTTCAAAGAGCGAATGGAAGTCGTGGTATGTGTGAAATGCTTTGGTTGCAGATAAGGTGATATTGCATGAATTACTATTTTCACATCTGAGTGTTTTGCTGAATGAGAGGTCCTTAAAATGTATGTTTTCATCAAGCGAAAACACCGTTTTCACATCTTGAAATAGTCTATGTGTTATGAGGCTCTAACTTGCTTTCAGTTTTCTTTCTGTTGTTGCCATTAACTTGTTTTCTTTATCTGAAATGAACATCATTTTTGCATTATGAAATTCAAAGAAACATTTCCTTGATGTTTATGCTGCACTGATGCATCTCCACAGTCTAATTTATGCAGGCACAAACCTTTGTAGTGTTTAATGATCTCAAGAAAGCAACACAAAGATTTAAAATTGCAAAAAGGATTCAGTGGAAGCATCCAGTTCTGCTAGACGTTTGGGAGTGAAAGGCATTGTTTGTCTTCTCTGGGAGCTCTTCTTTAGAGAGCCAAGTTCAAGAGGTAGTTGTCCTGGCCCCGGGATGCTGGCACAGAGGAACAGCAACCAAGACAAGACCAGTTTAGGAAAGTCTCGCTCGAGTCGCTTTTGCTTGTGGAGAAATTCCGCACATCTCAGCCGCTTGCTTCCTCTTCCTCTTCCTCTGTGGCGGACACTGCCTGGGCTTGATTGATTAATCACAATTACATAAGAGCCTGAGTAAAACCTGAGACTCCCTTCAAAAAAATCACTCAATTTTGTGAGTTGTTCTTCATGAATTTGAAACACTGTGACATATCTAGTTAATCTTGGCAAAATTATGTTACAAGAGATATTTCCTTTTGTTTGCAAGATATTCCTTTGTGTAAAAAACACTGTGTTCGTTTGTCCCAGCGATGTGTGTGTTAATTTGAATATAAAGCGGGGAAGTGAGATCCATGTTGGGACTCATGTGACTGGATCATCAGGATGGACGTTAATACCAGGCCTGAGTTCCCTCAGAGATTTCTATTTTTTACAGATTGTAACATTCTTACTACTATATTATGCTACATAAGCAGTTACACCATCCCACACTCTCGCCTCCTCCACGACACCTTTTTTTTCGTATCTTGTTCCTGTTTTTGTTTATAAAGTTTTCTGAGCCCCCTCAAAGCTTCCGAGACGCATATTTATTAGTCATTTCTTCTCACACTTCACTAAATTGAAAAGCTCTGCTTTAGCATCTCTCGTTGTCATTATAATTCCGCTCCAGCAGAGCTGTCGAACTACATTTTACACTTCTCTGGGATGTTTGGAAATTACAATAACCCACAGGTCAAATAACAAAATTGTAATTGTAAATAAAAACGCATGAACATTGTTTCCCGAACATGCACAGACAGTGATAAATGACTCCTGGTGTGGGCGCATGAGTGTGAGTCGGTCGCAGTATTATTCTTGAGCTGATTTATTTACTGCTCTGAGCAGATTGCCTGTTTAATTGTGATTTAGCAGAAGTCTCAGCTCAGCACTTTCAGCCAGGGGACAGTCTGGGGTTGGAAGTGTGTCATGTGGGGGGAACGCTCAGAGAATTGGGAACAGGCATCTCCCGTCGTCCCGGGGCAATTTATCACGGCGTGTCCGCCTCTAATGCGAGCATAGTTAAGCAGGAGGTCTTGATGGTGGCTGCACTTTTAATATTCGAGTCAATCAATAAAAAAAGGCTGCTTTATTTAATAGCGTTGGCCCTCGAGGCTGTTTGGCCCTGTTCAGGTTTATTTCCGCTTTCCTGTGTAAACATAAATTAGCTGTAATTGAACAAACGGTCACATTTGCACGGCTGAATGCGCGCCACCGTCGCTGTGCGCCGGCCAACCTGACTCAGTGATCGCCACACTTTCCTCTCTACCTTTTAATCTCGCTGTCACTTCTCTCGCTCTCGCTGTCTTTGTTCCGTGTTTCTGCCTCAGTCATCTGCGTTTCTCTTTCCATTAGAATTAATTAGGCATTTTAGTTAATTACCTGCCTGCTTTAGCATAATGGCAGCACCCCCGCACGGATGTTTTATGGACGCGGAGACAGCCGACATTAACCTCTTTTCATCGCATCCGCGCCGTCTCTCTGAAACTGCTTCTCTCAGTCCACCCTCGGTGTGTTGTTGCTGTTTTTTTACTTTTTTTAAATATTTCATCTTCTCTCTCCATGTTACACGTCGGAGAGCAACATCCCACTTGACATAGTTGGAATACATCCATGATCTATTGACACTGTTGTTTTCAGTTTTCTCCTCCTCTGACAGCATCATTTTTAAAAATGTGTGTTTGTTTGTGTCGACTCCGTGTATAATCGTGGTTTGCACTGGTGGGGCGTCTCATTTACTCAACGGGCTCATATGTGCTTTTTATGAAGTGAAGCCTGCTGCTTTGATTGCTTTAAAACAGAGTCTCTCCATTATGCCTTATTAAAATAGTCTGAGAGAGACCCCGCTACAGTGTGACTGTCACTCCAGGAGGCCGAACTTCATTGTTATTCTTCTGAATTTCCACTGGATGCTGGTGACTTGTTTATTCCGGGCCTCTCCGCCTGCATCTCACTGCATGTGTCTCTCTAAGTGCCCACTGTTGTCAATATTACGCGGGGTTGGCCGTACCCCAGGTGTGTGTATGTGTAATTATCAGTGCAGAGAACTTGTCTCCATTCATTTTTAATGAGCAATGAGGCTGCGTTGCCCCCATTAATAGAGAATTAGACCGTCCATCAGCCAGCACATAAAAGCCTTGTTCTCTGCATCTGGGGTGTAGACTGTACTGCGAGAGGCGGTTAATGATGCGGCGTGGCTCCCTGTCTGCGCTGACAATAACTCAGAGAGCTGGAGATGGACAGAGTGAAGTGAGGAGGGAGAAAAAAAGAAGGAAGGAGCAGGGATGGGAAGGAAGACTCATGGGAGCCCTTCAGCACTCACAACACTGTCAGTGTGAAGCAATGAGGCTTAACTACAAGTGCTGGGGTTTCAGTGGGATTCATTAGCATGAGACTTTAGTGTAGAACTTTATGATGTTATAGTAACACATCTGTGCATGCATCTGTGTGTGTGTGTGTGAGTGAGTGTGTCTGTGTATATGCTAAAGGAAAATCCAGTTTTATTTTTTTCTTTCAAGCTGGGTATTATTTTTCTTAGATTCAGCCATTACTCTTAGTGGGTATGTTAACATTTTACCCACCAACTGCTGAGATCCGGGAATGAGATCATATGTTTACTGAAATGTGTCCTGAAACTTCTGAATCAGGAATCGGAATATATGAATCTATGCACCGATATAAAGCCAATTAATTTCTATTCCCCAACACAACAGCGTCCCAACAGTACCAGAGCGCACATAAGAGGCGTGCGAGCGTGCGTGCACAGGATTACCTTTCGAAGGTCAGGTAACCACTGTTCTTATAGTGGCATATTTACATACATTAGTCAATTATAACTAATCGTAGCTAGCTATAGACTCGGAGGGTGTGCATCTTTTAAGGTGGAACAACATCTTGCATTTTACTCAAAGCATGTGTTGATGTTGTAAATCAATCAGCACCTTAAATGTCAATGTGATACCTCTGACCATTTCATTTTTTTGTTTGTTTGTTTCTCTGTTGCATGACGGACACTTTAGTGATGATTGGATCTTCTATGATTATCAACTGGATAATGCAAACTGTGAACATTATTTTTCCTCACTTGGAAAAAAAAGTGGCAGGGTGCGCCCCAGCACCACTACACCTATGAGGGTATTGACTGACTGTCAAACCAGATAATAAAAGAAAGTTCTATGGCATTCATTCTCTGTATGTATTGGTCCGTGTTTTACGAAAGGTTTAACTCGAGCCAGGCCATATAAATATTGTTATAACGTAGTTCAACAGGGAAATGATCACCAGTGGTCCGACAAGCCACAAGTTGTCAATGAACCCCCAGTTCGTTCATATTGTCTTTGATTGCTGTCCAAGAAAAGGGATGGTAAAGCTGTTGTCAGCCTGTCCCTGTTGTATTATGCTTAGCCTTAGCAACAGCTATTTTGATAATAGGGCTGCGCCTATCAATTAATCTGTGCTCACAAGCGGACCAGTCGCAGTCTTTGCGGTCCGCGTCACTGTGACATGCAGTTGTGTTTCTGGGAAGGTGCACATCAGGTTACGGCGAAGGATACACATCTCCCAGAGGCATGAATCAAGCTTGTATTTAAAGTACAATAAAGATGGATTTTTCTTCCTTGTGATAAGTTGAGGCATGGTACGCAAATTGACTTATGTTCTTAATCAATTATGGTGATTACGTCAGCGCGTTGCCCCAGCCCCATTAATGGACTGATTTCTGGACTATATGTCGAATAAACAAGACATCACCTTAGGTCTTGGAAGTTGTAACGCATTTCTCTCACAGTTTTCTGTTGTTTTATAGAATCTAAATCAGCTTGATCGGCCAAGTATGAATACATATTCAAGGCATGAGACCCAGTGTGCCTTTGACTGTACTGTACGATAGAACGTGAAAAGAAAGTAACTGATTGCATATATCAAAGTGTGTGTATATATGTATGTGTTTGTGTGTGTTCGTGTGTGTGTGTGTGTGTGGGCCAAGGCAGCTACAGTACCTGGACTGTCTGGCGCTGTGCCCTATCTTAGCTCTGCTGTTTCTCCCTTGAGTGAGATATTTAAGAGTGGGAGCAATTTATTACCATAATATTGAATCATGTCCCCTCTTATGCTCAGTAATGAAAAATGAATCGTTTTTCTGTGAAGCTCCTGCAGGAGACAGTGCCCGAGCAACTTTCCAGCCATTACACACAGGCACAGACGCTGTCTGTTTGCTGAGGGGCCGGACCAACCTGCTGCAGCTCGACCTCCATTCATTACTAAGAGAATGGAAAATCACATCAACTGGGCGATTAGTCAAGCCTTCCTTCTTTGTGATGTTGATGATTTAACCTGAATTAACCTGACCGCTGGGCGTTCTCGATGATCAGCGTTGTCAGTGTGATGAGGCTGACACCAGATCGCCCGGCCCTGCGTCGCAGCAGACTGTGACGGGTAACGAGGAACCATTGAACCCTCACCTCAATTTCCAGGGAAATGACAAGGACAAAGATGGTGTGTTTCACTGGCAGGAGCACCGAAAGCTGCGCAACACCTTTTGTAATCTATGATACTCACAATGGAACAGCAGACCGCGTGCAGGGTGCCCTGCTGCCGCCTCATGTAAGGGGTACCACATCGCTCTTCCTGTCACAGAAGGAAACAGGGATTTATCATAAGCCTTTTTGTGAGGCAGTAACACGTATCTGGAATTCATTGTTTCTGTTGTTTCGTGGAAAAGCCGCTACATATTTGCGTTTGTGCAACTGCGCTTCATTGGGAATGGCCTCTGGCAGTGCCCTCTTGATCCGCCTCAGGAGTGTGTTTATTTTGGTCGGATTCATCCAAATGTTTACCCGCATCACACACGACTGTCTAATGCCCCCCAAGAGATCCCCGTGTCCTTCTGCGTGTGTGACGTTGGCATGTGTAAGCCTGGAGTGTGTGCACGGAAGTGTGTTTTTCGCGTGATTGTGAATGCGGAGGGTCCTCTGCGGCAGTGCAACGCTGTCGCTTAGGTCTCGGTGGGACCTCTCTGCATACACACTAATTACAAACAGGCAGCTGAGACCACCGGGGACACGACAACATGCTGACGCACTGAAATCAGAGAACAACAAACAAACGCAGACTGAGACACAAGCTCATCTTTAACTCGCACAACGCTTTGTCTTTACGTAATAGTTTGTTCGGGGACAGAAAAGCTTATGTTGAGGTATTCATCTCTAGAATTAACCTTGGGGTGACCTTAATAAATCCAACTCAGATTGTTGTTTCTGTTCCCCTTTGGCCCCAACTTCTTTTCCTCTTGAGCATATCTGGACAAAGAGGATTCAGAGCTTAAATGTGGCCCGAATGTCCTGAAAAAGGTTTTGCTCTGTATCAGTGAGTTGCTCTTTAAGTATGTTTGTCATGCATGCAGGCAGGCAGGCAGGCACAATGACATTCGCATTTGGACCCACGTTTATTTAGGTAGACACACAAACCTGTGCACACTCTCCTGGTCACAGACAGACGGATCAATGAGAGCTCTTCGACGAGCTCTATGTAGGAACAAATCATTAGCTCAAATGGCTTGTTGCAGCACCAAGCGACAGCATTCAGCCAGAGTACTAATGTGTATGGCATTGTGCATCAGGGTGTGTGTGTGTGTGTGTGTTGGAGTGGGAACTATTGCTCACTAGTAGCAATGTTCTCCTTTACAGCCTTTACCCTTTCGTTGTAAATTTACCGCATCACTATGACCCAAAAAGTCTCTCAGCCCAGAGATGCTACAATTGCCAAGAAACGTGTGTGTGTGTGTGTGTGTGTGTGTGTGTGTCCTCCATGCTCCACTGACTTACTTTAGAGTCCAGTCTTCCTGAGTGCCCACATTAGTGGGCACAGAGAGCGACCTGGACTGCCTAATACAGTAGCACAGTGGCTACCTGGAGGCCACAGTTAAGCACAGCAGCACTGCTCCTGTGGCCTGGCATGGCTTTTTAGAGAGAAGGGCTTGTGTTGTTATCCTCTGCATGTGTGTCTGTGTGCTGAGAGACAGCGAGAGAGAGAGAGAGAGAGGGAGAAAGAGAAATGTGGGCATGTTTGGCTGGCTGAGTGGATATTTTAGGAAAAGTCAGACATACCAACAGATGTTGAATTTCATCTTAAATATCAGCGTGGAAGACATTTTGGACAGCAGAGGAATTTCTTCAACAGCCCTTATAGCCCAAAACTGTACAAATAGACATGTCAAATATTGCTTTGCACTGTCCACCCACTGTTTATTCAAGAATACTACTGTTTTCTGTTGAAATGTGCCCCGGGCACCACATTCATTTTCTAAAGCATGCTGGATCGGAAGCTGATTTCTTTTTACTTGTATGCGCCGGCTACAGCCATGGCTGGAGGCGTCATGTTCTGGGGTTGTCCGCACATACGTACGTACGTCCATCCGTCACATTCTCATCACCGCAATAATATCTCAAGAATGCCTTGAGGGAATGTCTTTCTTTCTTTCTTTCTTTCTTTCTTTCTTTCTTTCTTTCTTTCTTTCTGTCTTTCTTTCTTTCTTTCTTTCTTTCTTTCTTTCTTTCTTTCTTTCTTTCTTTCTTTCTTTCTTTCTTTCTTTCTTTCTTTCTTTCTTTCTCCATTTACACGAGCTGATTAGATTTTGGTGTTCAGTAGTCAAGGTCACTGTGACCTCACAAAACATGTTTTTTTTGCCATGACTCAACAAAATAACAACATTTTACACAGCTGTCTAATAGGATTAAAATGATGAAGTGATGATATTTCATTTCCAACAGGTCAAAGGTCAACTTCTCTGTGACATCATAATGTTCTGCAACAAAAACACATTTCTGTCCATGAACAGAAGGGAAGATCGTGACCGTGTTTCACATTTAGTAGAATGTAGAGAGGGTGAGAAGGGTTATCCAAGGTGGCTTTGGTCTTATACCCCTTCTCCTCCTCTCCACCACTGCCTCTCCTCTGTGCACTTCACATCCAATCACCTAGGTGGCCTTTCTTAACAGCTTGTTGCAGGAGCCTGTCAGACACACTAAAGGATCCGAGTCCTCTCAGGAAGAACAGTCTGGTGTGTCTTCCTCTCCCTGGATGATGGTGAGGACAGGGGATCTTCTGTTCCACCGGTGGTCCACCACAAGCTCATTGGTTTTGCTGATATTGAGCTGAAGGTGATTGTCGTTGGACCGTGTGACGGAGCTTTTCCCCGTACTCCTCTGTAGGAATAGTTTTTAAGTGGTGACAGCATGTTTCTTAGTGAAAATGATTCACTGGAATCAGACATGTCAAGTATAGTGATCATTTCCATTTCACCCAAAAACTACCACTTACCTCTTTTTATCAAATTTCTTCAAAGTCAAACAGACTAATATAAAACTGGATTTAAACAAACTCAAACGTGATGCACCTGCCTCCAAGAAAATGAGCCTCGCCTGTGCCGTGTCTGCGGACACAGATTAGCACAGAAGATGCCGGAAAATCAACATGTGTGTTTCCATACTGGACTTTGTGCTTGCGGTGTTAGTGACTTATCGAACCTCTAGGTGCAGGCGTATTGACCTCAACCTGGTAAAGTATTGATTTCCTTCAGGGGATCTATAATGAAATTAGTCGGGTTGAACTGTTCATAGCACGAGGTGGAAAAGATCCTCCATTAAGATGTTGTTCTAGAGGCTGTAAGCTGCAGAGGCTCCGCGCTCCCTCGGATCAGCTCTGAAGGAATAATGAGGGAATATATCAATCAAAGGTGATTAGGTTTCTCATGATAATTAGAATGCTTCCATTCAGCCTCCGGTACAGAAGGTGAGGAAAGGTGGCGAATCAGTGGTTTCGCACATTTGCCTTTCTTTTTGTTTAAACCTGTGTGTATGTTCTGGGCATTAAGTATTGATGAAATAACGAGGTCCGTCTCTGAGATGAAAAGGAATAAGACAGGAAGTGTGGACAAGGGATGTTGAAAACAATCTCGAGAGAGATAAAATAAACAGCCGCGAAGAAGCACAGTGCAGTAAAATGACAACATGTACACACCACAAGACCTGAATGTGTACCTGAGCTCACACAAGAACACACACACACACACACACACAGACAGCACGCCAGGGTTTATCAGCCTCTGTTAGCCACGTACGTGCATGTGCACAAAACAGAGGAATTTGCCAGCGACTCAATAAACCTTTTTTTGTTTATCCATTTTGATTACAAATCTTGTTTTCCAAATAGCCCAATAAGTGCGCGGGCAAACATGCGCAATGCACACACATCCGACATCACACACGCGCACGCACAAACTCACACAAATTCTCTCATTCAGCGGAGCCATTTCTGAAACCTGGGTTAATATTTGTATGGATTATTGGCCTTTGTGCTTATCGGCCGCACCATATTGGCAGACTAAAACCTTATTACCAGCCTATTGAACGAGTAAAAAAGGTTTTTTTTTCGACGAGCACACATAGTCACGCGCTCCCAAGCCGGTTTCACAAAGACACACAAACATTTATTCAACATGCAACAAAAGGCACACATTTTGGAGCTGAAATGCACCACGGCATGATAGCGAGAGCCGAGGTCCTAGCTGAGGCAGCCAGAAGTTTGAGGCAGGTTCCGGCTCATTCATTCTGAAAGCTGCTGCAATAATTGTTTGTTTTTCCCGTCTTTGTTTCCCTCCAGGGAGAGTAAACAAATAGTGTTATGAAAATGCCTCTGATTATGGATTGAGGCTCTTTTTCTTCTCACCGATTAGGATGCCTAATAACATTATTTGAAAATCTATTTCGAACTAATGACATCCGCAGCTTCACAAAGACCTGCTTCACGTTCGAAGGCCCCCGCTTCCTCTGCTCCCTCGCTGCGCTCCTTCCTCACTGTGATCTCATCTGCTCGCCGCTGCTCCTCCTCTATTGATCAGCTGTCCTCTCCCCTATCTGTCCATACGTGTCTGGGGCCGCCCTCTCTCCCTCACCTCTGCATGTTTTTAACACCCTCCGCACACATTCGAGGGAGATGGATGGGTACAAGTAAAGATGGAGGGAGGGGGCAGGGAGCTGTGGACGTGTTACCGCTGGGCTTTAGTGAGTAATGACCGGTCTTATTGCCGGCAAATCAGGTAGGCTCTCCTGAGACAGAGATGAACAACCTCTGTGTCCTCTCCGTCACTTCAGCAGCGTCCTCCTGTGTGTTCAAACCACGCTTCTCCTCTTCCTCCCTTTTTGGTTTTGACAGAGAGATGCAGAAGGCTTACTCCACTTTCTTTAAAACTACCTTGTAGTCATCCATATGATACTGTTTCACAGCTCTCCAACTCGGATCTCGCACCCATCCCTCATGGTGCTGCACCAAGAGTTCCCTTAGCAACTCCCTCAGATGGATGAGGGCTTCTAAGGGATTCAGGCCCGTTGACAGTCTGAAGGGGGGCACATTTTTACCTCCACCAAGGAGGTCATGTTTCCACCCACCACTATTTGTTTATTGGTTGGTTTGTTTGTCTGATGGATTTCCACGAAACTCGAAGGGAGGATGGGTCCCGGCCCAGAATCGACCCCATTAACTTTTGGTGTGAACCCAGAAATGTTTTCTTGTGTTCTTTAGCATCGCATTTTCATTTATTTCTCTGTGAATAAGGAAATTGTTGACAAAAATCTGACATATTTACGTGACTGGTATGTATTTGATGAGGATCCTAATATGAATCTATTATTCTTGCAAAACACAGTGGCGGTTACGGTTCCATCTGCATTGTTTTGTCGTCCTATTGGTTGGCTGTTACAGATCTGGTAAGCTTAAACTATGGTTCAGCAGTTATTGGTGGTTTAAAACTTTTCAGTGATACACAGGGCTAGAGTTTGATACTGGATTGGGCTTGGTTGAATTTAAGAGCACTGTTGCGCTCTACTGAGTGCTATTGTAGTTGCATCTTAGATAGACCGCCAGAATTATAGTTCATAGAAGTGCAGATGGAGTTGGCTGCCTGAATTAGCTTGCAGGTGTCGCTCCATTACTGGCACAAACTAAGGGCCACATGGAGGACTGTGCTCTTGTTATGTAAGTGGAGCACTTACTCAAAATCTCCCATTTCTGGTATAAAAAAGGAATAAAAAACTGCTTTTCATGAGTTACTAGAGCTCTGGTTATCATGGAAAAAAGTTTCATTGTTTTAAAATGTCCATATTTTAAAGACGTATTCAAAAATGTAACTAATCAATCCTTCACAATGGAACTATAATCTACTTATACATTTTTTTTTCAAGCGTAATCCGGGCTGATTATAGTTAGTCATATTTTAATCTGGTTACGTAATCCTGATTACAGGTAATCTGTAACAACCACAGCACAGACTGCATGAGCTACGATGTTTCTGTTTTTGCTCTCGTCGGCCCAAAAGGGCTCGGCTGGTACAGTACTTAATAGACCTGTCGCCGAACCTCTTGCAGAGTTTGTGTTCCAGTGTCAACAGAAAGTGGCAGATATGTTTCTCAGTGTGGGAGACGGGTGCCGGTTGTCAGAGTGAGCTATAAGTGGCTGGGTATTGACATCATACCGGGGTGCCAAGTCTGTCTGTGTGTTCATTCCTCTTCCTGACAGCTAATGAAAAACCTGTTTTTGATATGTCACTTTCGCTCCCTTCTGGTACATATATAGCAAGGATTATATGGAGACATGAGTGACGAGTGTATGTGTGGGTACTGTGGGTCTGCATGTGTGGGAGAGAGAGAGAGACAAGAGAATTGACAAGTTGGAGAGAGACTCAACAAGAGAGACGAGTGTGAACAGGAGGAGGAGGATGAGGAGGAGGAGGAGGAGGTGGAGAAGGAGGAGGAGGAGGAGACCACATAAATTGGTGGCATGTGTTCAAACATCAGGCACATCCAGCAGAAAACACAGAGAGACATTCAGTAGGTCTCCATGTTCAAATGTCAGGCCCCAGGTTATTTATAGCCCCTCTAATTAAACCATGCACCGTGCCTCTCTCTCTCTCTCTCTCTCTCTCTCTCTCTCTCTCTCTCTCTCTCTCTCTCTCTCTCTCTCTCTCTCTCTCTCTCTCTCTCCTGCTGTCTCTCTTCCTCTAATTCTCCCGTGACCCTCTTTCTCACCCTTTGCTCCTCCTCGCTCCCTCATTTTCAGCAAAACACTCTCTTTCCCCTCTCCCGTTTTGCCGTCTTCTGCCAGGCTATCCTCCACAGGCCAGTCATTAGTGTGGAAATCCTATAAATCCTGTTTGATTGTGATCCCGCGCTGTCTTTTATGGGAGCCTTATGATAAACACAGACACACTTAATCTGCTGAGATTAAACTCTGTCTCGCCCCGTCAGTCTCTTGACAGGAACACACACCCAAAACATACACAAACGCACACTTATCGCACACGTATTGTTTGAGCAAGGCTTGATTGTCAGCTGGCTTACTCTTGGGAAACGGTTGCCATGGCGACTCCAGATGTAGCATCTGAGGGCTGTTGTTGCTCTGCATCTCCAGCTCTGTGCCTCCTTCCCCTTGTGATACTAACGCTATCCAACACGGCACTCAGAGAGGGCCTTAACCCAGATTATGCACAGCATCTAATTATGCATCCATTACTTTACAGACAATGCTTCATGCAGGACGCAAGGCTTCTCTTTCCGTCTCTCAAGGCCGAACCCCGCCTGTAACTGGATGGAAGAAGTGGATCAATAATGTTCCCGAGCATCGCCGTAGTCGCATTTTAAAGCTGTTGTACATGTACAGTCATGCATGTGATTAATAAATCTACTGAACTTTGAACCTTGCATGTAGAATGCCACGCATGTCAAAGGGTGAAGACGCAGGTTAAGGTCGAGGGACTAATACACCAGATTCTGACCTTTACACTGCTGTCATCATTTAGCTTTTTCTCCCCCAATCTCACCCTGAGGCTTCACACTGAACGCTGGCCTGCATCTGAGGTCTGCTGGAGTTAACTGTCCTGTTCCACCCCTCTTTGTGAGCACTAGTGCTCTGCCTGTTCAAAATAAAATATGAAGCATTATTATTCAGCAAGTTTTTGATCAATTCACTGGAATTAATCATTTTTTGATTAGTTAGTTAAGTTAGTACACTTAATAAATAGTCGTATTAGTCGCTTGCGTTGACATAACTGCTGCCGTTATAAAGTTGATCATGGATTTAATTGGCAGCTGTATTAGGCCGGTAATGTTATTATTGTTATAAGGTACTGTGGCAATTTACATCATTTGAGTTCGAATGGCGCTGTTCTTGTTGGCAGTCGAGTTGTGATATTGGTTCTAGTGTTCAGCACCAATTATCTGGTTAAGTTGCTGCACCACGCTAATCTCAATTTTGTTTACGTCTGCTTCCCCGTGAGATCATGTGAAATTGCATCATGTGTGCGGCTTCAGCCTGCAGAGCCAGTTAATGTGGAATGTGTCACATTGAATGTGTCAAATGTGCAAAATTACACCAAATGCGACAGCGACAAACCTGCAATGTGTGAAGTAGATCGGATGAACTGTTCTCAAGAAATGTGAAAAACAGTCAGACAGATTCCTGGCTTTATAGTTAGATGTCTCATGTGCTATTGTTTTGTCACAGTATGAATTTCCACAATAAAATGATTCAATATTAGAATGCTTTGGTTTACTGGAGCTCTAATGAAATCCATTGTTCCTTTGCACCATCTCAAACCAATCAGAGTAATAAGCCTACAAAGATTTAAAACAATTTTCATCATTTGGTAGCTCATCTAACACATAACGTGCTGTATGTCACATGCCCTCAGCTGAAAGTTAAGTCTTTGTGAGCTCCGGCGATCTGATGAAAACAAACTATGCAACAAGACTGGTTTCACCCTCAAGTGTTTGGCTTACTGCACATCAGACTTCGACTTGTTGCTCCAAAAATGTCAGCCTGTGTCTGGATTCGAACAACTCGGAACACTTTTGTGTTCGACTGCATCTCACTCTGTTGTTGCAAAATCAAACAAATTCACAACACATCACGTATCTTATCCAAATCATGCAGCTTAAAACTACTTAATTCCACCTGACTCTTTCTGGTGTAGACAACTGGCATGCAAACTACTGACTATTTAAAGTGACCGTGTGAGTCAGTGGTTGACGTAAGGAAAGCTGTGTTCTTGCCACGATGTCCACCTCATCAGCCATCTATAGACTTGTTTTCTATCAGTGGTAGCGTCGCACTAATTGTACTGATGGCAGCTGACGCAAAGAGGCGCCTATAGTTGGGTGGCAGCATCATTTCTGCAGTGCTGAATATTTAAACTGCCCAGTGTTTGTGTGGGCGGGTGTGTTGTATGTAGATATGAGTGAGGCTGTTGCTATTTATATACATTCTCGTTCGTATATGGCTCATCTTCTCCACATGGATGGGCAGTAAAAGCTGTAATTAGGAAGCGGGGACTAAAAATAGAACAGCTGACGGGAACGTCTCCTGCTGGTTTGAATGCAAGCATGTGGGCTTTTGTGTATGCGTTTGTGAGTGTGTGTGTGTGCGTGATGAAGCAGCGAGCGAGCCTGTGTGTGTGTCCGTGTGCCAGCCTGTGCGTCTCCTGTGTCCAGCTTGTGAGATCTTGCCCCCTCAGACCAATTAAAACCTTGTTGCAGTGACACTTGCACATCAGACGGGGGGATTGTGAATCAGACACTCGTGTTGCCGTCGCCCTCTTATCTCCGAGCAGCTCGTCGTCCTTGTTTACGCTGAAATCTGCGGAGTAGCTTTCTTTGTGCCGTGCTAGCACATCACAATAACTTGTGTGGAAATGAAATGTTCTCTAATGGCACCGCTGACAAATACCGCAATTAGCCCAATCCAGCGGGAGCGGCGGCGCTCTTTTGCATCCCCAAAATCACCCCAGTGGAGGCAGGAAATAGCCTGACTCCATTCCTATTATCACTTAGCTTTGCATACAAGGCAGGCTGTTAATGCTTTCTGCAACCTGCTTCCCCTCCAGAACTCAGCTTCTCGTCTTACACAGGTCTCATTACTGGAGTCACACTCTCTCTCTCTCTCTGTCTCTCTGCGTAGAGAAATGCATTTCACCGTCACACCATCTACAAACTTCAGCAAGACCATCTCTAAGCCCTCCCCTGCTCTGGGTGCTCGCTATGGCTGCGGGCTGTTTCATATTCAGAGCCAGGCTCGATCAAAGGATCGGTAAATCAGTAATTATAAATGAGTCTGGACGCATTTCACACCCACTAGCAGGTATTAGCCATCAGTAGGCAGAGTGGGTCTGCCACATTAATGGACACTATTTGGCAATGCCACACTTTGTCAGGCCGCGCCAGCTGCGGCTTTCTGGAAGGCGATGTTAGAGGGGAGGAAATACACGAGAGGTGGAAGCGGGAAGGTGAAAAGAGATTACTTTTTTGCTGAGGGGCAAAATGGTCTGAACTAATCATAAATGGTGTCTCATTGAAATGTGGGATTATGTTCATGTATGCTGGCACATGGCAACCTTTTTATGACTTTTAAACTCACTTTTCTTTGTACCTGCTCACTCACTGTGAAAAACAACACTATTGTTGACATTAGACATGACAGACATGCACCATGAATTCATGCTGTCGGAAAAGTAAACCCTTTATGCATTTTGCTAACTTTAGCTTTACCTTGATGCCATTGTGTCTCGTTCACTCTCAGCTCAGTCCATTAGAAACGCAGTGAAGTCACCAGAGTGTTTATCGCCCTCTCCGTCCACCTCTACTGAAGGAGATGACTTTGTTTTCTATGTGCATGTTGACAAATAAAGACTTATGACCAGCTCATGTGTGAATCCGCAGAGGGCACATGATGAAAGGCATAAGACTGATGGAGTGGCTCTCGGCACTTAGGATTCATCAGCTGGCACCCTGGAAGGAGAAAGGTAGCGTGGAAGTGAAGAGGAGCCTCCGGAGAGACAAATTGAGACCCGGCGAATTGGCATCAATCCGTCCTGATAAAGACAATGAGATTCATGGAAATTCAACGGCACTATTAGTTTTTAGAACGGGAAAGGTCGCCAGAGGAGATGGTTTGGTGACTCATGTGTGACACTAATAATCCCTACGTGCCTTTGAATACAGTATGGCGCGCGCGTGATGACACTTTAACGGCAGTTACATCTTCTTTATGGTGACGTACAGTCGCTTTACCTTTCAGAGCATAAGGAGTGTTATGGGAGTTCAATGTAGTATGCATAACAGCTTTCCTGCAACGTCAGACATGAAATATGTAGGCAGAAACCCAACTGGGGCCATTCGTGGCCTTTCTGTGATGACTTGGATTTATTGACTAGTGACTACCCAACCTCTGTTCAGATTGAGTAGTTTATCCTGTTGCTGCATGTCCTAAATAATGTGTGCATTGTATTGATTTTCTTCTTCAACTGCTTGTAGCCCGCTTAAGTTGCATTTTAAAGCATCTGGAAGCCCGGTTAGAATAGAAAGCAACAGTGCTCCTGTTTCCAAAGGGAATCACATCAGACGTGATTGATTGTCTCCAGGTTGTTGCTCCTGCATGTCACAGGATATTTGATAGCGAACCCCAATGACTGTATATAAAGATGGATGACATGACAGCTCCTCAAAATAACTCGCCTTCCTCCTGGCCTAGCAGGCTGCAGTAGAGGTCGTACACCCGAACCCCCTCCAGGTTTAGAACTCAAACCTTCTGTCATTTAGCGAGTCTTAATCACACTGATGTATGTTCATTTCTGATTAGATTGATTTTGATTAGTTATTTCAGGCTGTAAAAAGGAGGTGTCACAACACGATTGACAGCTGAGCCCCACTCGCGGCTCCACCGCCCGATCACTACCGCTCAGTGTCCGGCTCACCAACACAAGATGGCAGCTCTCTGGGATATTTTGGCTTCATTTTTGTACAGTTGGAGGAAAATAGAGGCACATTGTACATCTTTATATACAGCCACTGGACAAACTTTTGACTCTTCAGCTGATATGATGTTACTTTGAGGTTCAACTCACAAGTCTGAATATTTGAGCAGGAAAGTTATGGACACAGTCAGTAGATCACTTGTTGATGTCAACAGGGGGTGGAACCAGTTCTTTTTAATCACCCGCAATTAGTGAACTGACTCTTTTGGTTCTTTGGTTTAAGAGCCATAGATTCTAACTTACACAAACCACAGTCAGATAATGGATCAATAGGTCAGACAGACTATACAAATGTATTCAACTAAACAACCTCTCTGTTCATTTTCTCTGCTCCTCTGGAATCAAGAGGGGGGATGGCAGGTTGAAAAGGGGGATGCCTTTTGGTCATTTTGCTGAAAAGGGGGATGGATTCCCCTTCTCCTCCCAGCTCAAATCGCCTACTGCAGATAGTCCTGTCATTTTCCCAGGACAATGTCCAAATGCTGTATTCACGTGCTCCCTTGGATTCCACCATTTCCCTGGTAAGGAAGTTGTTCTTTCGATTTTCGAAAGTTGTTTTTGATGATATAATTCATGACTTCCTTACCATCAACCCAGCGTTTACTTTCGTCCATCATATTTCAGAGTCATATGACGACAACTCTGCAACTCGTGTAACAAGATTTTGGACTTTCCAAGTTGTTGTTCCGACTTGAGAGAGCAGTCACATCAATTTTCCCAGTCGGAAAACCTTTTTTTTTTCAATTCCCTCCTCCTGCGGTTTTGTTATGTTCGTGGTTTTTTTTTTGTTTTTATTTGTTGAACAAGGACCATACAGATACACATTTTCTACCTACAGATAAGCATTGAAGTGATGCACAAGGGGCCAGTGGCTGACTCAGTCTCCATCCCTGTTTAGATCTTTCATACTGCTTTGAACTCAACTATGATGCTGTTATACATAGAGACACTTTTGTGTGGATGGCCTGAAACCAGAGATAACATTGGTCAAAAAATAGATAAATGTGACGTCAACTAGCTGCACCCTGAACTCTTTGAGCATCAAATCCTGGATTAGATGGAGGCATGAGCCTCTATTGTACACGTGTTTCAGATAGATTTACCCTCATCTATTCTTGATTTCTCTCTTTGTCTTCTTCTCACCACTACAGGTATTTTATCTGGCTCAGCGCTATATTGATTTATTGAGCTGCATTTAATTTATAATGACCTCTGGGAAATTAATTTTGGCTTCGCTAGCTGAAAAATACTTTTACCTTGGAAGTTTGTGTTTTGTATCTAATTTTTTTTCCGGCGTTCTCACACAGTTTTACTTTTATTGCTTAGTCTCTAGAATTTGGTCGTGATTTCATTTGCCCCTCGCAATCTGTCCGATCATCTCCTTCTATGTTGCATTAAAATAAAAGAGTAGAGAAAGAGAAAAAAAAAAAGTCACGCCTGTACTTGGCATTGGTCCCGGGTAATAGCGGCGCATGAGTAAGAGAGGAGAGAGAAGAAGTGAGAGAAAGAGAAAAATAGAGGTGAGAGAAGAGAGAGAGAGAGCGGAGAGAGGTATTCACATTATACTGGGTTATGTAATCTCTAGAGGAGTGCTTTTGTTTGTGTTGGTTTTGCATCCATGCAGTACCATGGATCAAACAGACAGACAGAGCCTAATTGGGTTCGGAAAGGAATTGTGTGTGTGTGTGTGTGTGTCTGTGTGTGAGTTTGTTTGCCCACTCCTACTTGTGTGTATGGCAACTTAAACTCTCTCTCTCTCTCTCTTTTCTCTCTCTCCCTTTCTCTCTCTCTAGATTTTTCATACTCCTCCTCTGTTGCATAATTCATGTCTCTACTTTTCACAGCACAACACAAGGGCGGATTTTCTGTATGCCTCCATTATGGCGTTGATCTTGATAATCAAACTTGTCATAACAACATCTATAGAATCTTTTCATGTTGCTGCCGAACATTCAGAGCAAATAAAGCCTTCGGTCGGGAGCTTGGATTGGATAAATGCTGTGAACACTAAGACGTCTTGATCCACAGTGATATACAAACAATGATGAGATGAAGATGGTTTTGGAGTAACAGAGATCAGTTTTTCACTTTAGGGTCTTTCTTGACGCTGAGCTGCTCCTCTTGTTGTTTGTTTCCGGTCATTAAGCTATTTACTTGTAGCTGGTATCATATATTTTCCATGTTTTCTGTCAGTCACCTGACACCTGCAGCAACAAACCTTGGTCCTGAATGAAAACAAAAGCATTTCAACCTCAACTCTGATGGCTTTCATTGACTTGTCACTTGCTGAGGAGGGTTTACTCGGGACAGATTCGTGAACTGCCGAGTCACTTTTTTGTAAAACTCTGGGATCTTTGTTTTTGGAGGATATTAAATTGAATCAGCCTAACCCTAACGTGCAGAAGTCACCAGGATAAAGTCAAGCTTTTGTCGTATCTTGTTGATCTTTACAAATCCATATATCGTAGTCTAACAACGGCAGAGCCGTCAATCGTAGATTCAGATAACACCCATGTTATCTAGTGAAACTGAGATTTTCAAGGTAGAATAACCATCTCAGCAAATGTCACAAACTGTCGCAGCCCTAGGTGTCTTCCACTTGTTCCAGATGTTCATGATCCCAAGAGATTGAGTCTTAATCACTTTGGTGATCCCCTGTCTTTTCCACTATTGCTACCAGCAGGTTGCCATTTACGATTCTAAGTTTAATGCCTAACAACAATTACTCATAGATGATCCTCTCAGGATGAACTGTATAAAGATTTTTAAAAATGTTTTCAGTCCACTGCAGCAGAGCCTCAAAGGATCGTAGTTTAAATGTGATAGAAATCAGTAATGTAAAAACAAATATCTACTGTAACTGCATACATTATTGATCTAGAAATGTTTGGAGATGCAACATTTTTCACACAAGATTTTTAGCTCTAACTTTAAAAACACATTGTTAATAGCAACATTAAAAAAACTAAAATGACTCAGGCTTGTCTGAGAAAATATTGCCGTTTTTTTAATCCCTGTTACCATTGACATCCTTCACATTCTCGTTTTGCATTTTTTCTAACATCATTATGAAAAGGAGGCGTCCTTAAGGGGACAAAACGAGACAGACGCGCAGGGAATGTGATTTGACAGCATATGCTGATTCCCATAAGATAACGTGTCGGTTTACTCACACTAAGCGCACAGATACACTACGAGCAGGCATGCACATCTCCTCGCACACACACACCACAAGGTCAGACAGCACTGCTCTCTCTCCATCTTGTCAGTGCAGTTTGAAAAACATAAATAGAGACAGATGCGAGGAGAGAGGGAAGGACTGACAGTGGCTCAGAGAAACACAGACAAAGGGAGTTGCGACGCAATGTGGGACAGCGAGCAGAGAGAGCAGTGTGTGGCCGCAGGCTGTTGCCTCACACTGGGCAGGATGAGTGGAGGATAAAGGCAGGGTTGCGGCGGTCTTGGGAGGAGAGAGGAATGCATTATTAAACAAAATTTTGACAGCAGTATTGGTTCTGACTTCGAGCCCGCACTGCTGCACGACAAGCAGCTCACCAATTCATTACAATTCATGCGCTTTATTAGCCAAGCCCAACTTTTTTCCAAAGCATACCAGTCGACATAATATTGAGACTTTGACAAATTACCTTCAACAAAAGAATAATATCAGTAAATATTAGTTTTATATGTAATCATACACTCCAATTTATGCTAACCATAAACTGTGGTCGAGAGTGTGATGCTTTTTTCTCTTGGGATGTCTTTTGTGGTTTAGCCAACCCCCCTGCACAAAAAAAAACAAAAACAAAAAAAAAACTCTGCCACAGCACATAATACATCTGGCAACTTCTAACTTCAAGACTTCCTGTTTAAAATCCCCCAGTGCACAAAGCAGGATCCATAAGTAGAGACTAAAGAGATTTCGATGTTTTAAGTGAGGCAAAACGTTTCTGTCCTGCACAAAACCCCAACCTCAAACACATCATACGTCCGTGGGATGAACTGGGACACGACTTTGAGCCAGGCCTTATCGCCTAACAGCAGTGCCTGACCTCGCTACTCTCGTGGCTAAATGGGAGCAAATCCCTGCAGTCAGGTTCCAAAATCTTGTGGAAAGCCTGAAACCAGACGCGTGGAGGCTGTTCTGGCAGCGTATTAATGCCCATGGCTCCGGAATGAGATGTTTAACAGTCACATATTTGTGTGGTGTTTTAAGTTTACACATAGTTTGCGTGACTGTCCACAAACTCTTGGTTGTGTTGTGTATTTGTAAAGAGACTCACACAACTCGGACTTGTGTACTTTGTGCTGTATGCACAGTACAGT
The DNA here is from genome assembly GCA_039737535.1 of Lagodon rhomboides. Lineage (NCBI taxonomy): Eukaryota > Metazoa > Chordata > Actinopteri > Spariformes > Sparidae > Lagodon > Lagodon rhomboides. Next base: position 18,901,770 of record CM077792.1, on the reverse strand, counting down.
CATGTAGAAAGAGAAACTTGGAAGGGTCAGTTTACACCCAAATCACAAACATATTTTTGAGACAGTCTCCTCTGATTTGTCAGCTCACACACACCTGAGCCGGCATTGCTAACAACAGAGCAGCTGCTAAATTGATTCAAACTTGACGGTAGGCATAAATTATTCAAATGTGTGACTACTGCGGGAGAGAGGAGCTTCTGTTGGTGCAGACTTTGAGCTTTTTACATCTTTTACATGCACAAGAACGTATATGACACTGAAGGAAAGGAACAACAATATGTACTTTAAATTGAGCTTGGACTCGTACATGTTTCACTTTTTGAGCACAGCTCTTACAGTAAGTGTGCTTGGCCTGAGATGAATACAGTTCTCACACACTGAGGATGTCCCGCTAGGGGCGTACACTTTGTGAGATGTAAGGGCATTGTGGGTTAAATGTCTGAGGGCAGCAAGGCTAAAAATAGCTCCCAGCACAGAGGTGTGACTCAACGGGCTCGGAAAGAGGTCAGTGTGTTTGCACCTCTCCTGGTGTGAGCATCATGTGTCTTCGAGGCTGTGTTATGGCCTCTCCTGTGCACCTGTTTGTTTTACAGTGCCGGTGCAGCCTGCTGCCATTCATCTGCGTTTTCAGGTTTGCATCTGTACAGTCCAATTTGTAATACAGACAGCATGTTTGACCTTGCTGTCTCCCTGAATCAACTCTCCCTTTCAGCCTCTCTAATGAGAGAGTGACTATAGTCACAGAGAAGGGAGAAAGTAAGATTTCCTTAGCTTCACAGCTTTGAACGCTCCCTGCGCTTTAACCAGGAGCTGAGGGAAGAGCATGGTGACGAGCTATGAATCGCAATCTTTTTTCGCAGGGTAGACGAGTTGAAAAGGAATAGGTGATTACAGGTGTTCTATTTTGGGAAAGAAAGAAAGGGAGAGAGAACCAAAAAAGAATGAACGAGTGAGAGAGAGAGAAAGAAAGGAAGGCGTCAGTCGTGAGAAGGGCGGGAATTCTCTTTGTTCCCACTTCAAAGGGCACTCGAAGGCATCCAGCGCCTTTCAGTCAGGGCTCATTTGAGATATCATGCATAAATAAAAAAAAAACCATGACTTCGCTCTGTGAATACAGGTTCTCGTGTAGAAGCTGGGCTTTAACAGAAGATGTGAAAGGAAACGGTTCAGGTGATAATGAATTATAATGAAGTGAGAATTGAGACGTGGATGACGCCATGTTGCGGCAAGCAATGATGCACGGTTATGGAAGTGTCGGTGCGTGTGTGTGTGGGGGGAGGATGGCCACAGGTAGTAGTGAAACATAATATCATTCCAAGCGGCAGATCTCCTGGGAACAGAGCCATCTCCTTAGGGATTTCAATTCCGCCATTCCCAACACAAGAGAAGGTCTCCACAGGTAGAATCCCTCAGGCTCACCTGTTATCTCACTCCCTGCAGGGCCCCGGAGCTTTCCCTCGACTTTTCTGGGCGCTGTGTCTGTCATGGCTTTCTCTCTCTGTGTAGTTCCGTACAGGCATATAATCTGTCAGAGGAAGTGTGGCCTTTTGGCTTTCACACGTATACGCAAGTCTCTATGATAGAGTTTTCATTTTTCTTGACTGTTTTATGTTTTTTTGAGCATAGGGCTGGGCAATATATTGTGTTATACATCTTGATACAAGACTATATATTGTCTTGTTATATCATTATATGGCATAGGTGTTGTCTTTTCCTGAATTTAAAGGCTGCATATCCGTAAAGTGATCAAGTGATCTGAACTCATCAAGCTCTTCAACTTGTTCTAATACTTGCCTTTTCCAACATGGTCATTTTATCCACATTACTGATGATTATTTAGCAAAAATCTCATTGAGTTAATGTTTTGTGAAAGTACCATGTCTATTATACTGTCAAAACCTATTTGGTAAAAAAGATTGTGATATTTGTGTTATTGTAAATCTTGTATGCAGATATAGTCTCAAAGGTGCAATGTGAAAGAATTTATTTCAAAACACTCAGCAGACTCTGAAGGAATAACTGTTTTGAAGTTATGATGTCTATGTATTGTGTTCTAGGGATATCCGCTGAAGTTAGCATGCTAACCAGCTAGCAATGCAAAGCTCCTGTGCTAGCGGTGAAGACACCAACACTCCGCCGAGTGCTCCGAGCTCTCAGTTTGGACCGCTACATGAATGGCTAGCTGAGCTAACTTGTAAACAGCAGCTTTAATGGGCAGCAGTTGGTGGTTACCCTGGTGATATGCTTTTACATATTGCACCTTTAAGATATTGCAGGATCATTTTAAGGCCATAATACCCAGCCCTAATTGTGCATCTGACGCTCATGATGGCCTCAAGGCAGGAGGTGGATTATGCAAGTGCCTCGAAGCTGTCTTTTAGAGCTGCAACGATTGGTTGATTAATTGATAGGTTAAGCGAATGAAAATTAAATGCCAATTTAGTTTCATTTTTCAAGTAAAAATGTCAAAACGTTTCCTGGTTCCAGCCTCTTGAATGTTAGGACTTGCTGCCTTTCCTTGACATTTATGAAAGTAAATAAAGAGTCTGTGGGTTTTTCACTGTTGGTTGGAAAAAAAGGAGTCATTTGAAGATGTCGCTTTGGGCTCCAGGGAACTGGGAGGAGCATTTTCATAATCATTTTACAAATAAAACATTAAACGTGAAATAATCGATTTAAAGAAAGGTAATCGTTAGTTGCTGCCTTAGTCACTGGTCATCAGGCACACAAGACAAGGTTGACCAAGATTGCAGCACTTGATCAACAGTGATGCTACTCAGTGGTTGTAACCATGGGGACTTCTACCTACTGTTATCTGGTAATAACCGATGCATTTTCCCAAATCGCATCACAAAACGAAATATCGTGCAGCCTTAAGAGCTAAGCTGTCTTTGTTATCTCTTGATTGGTGCACAGAGTTCTCTAACTGCACCATCAGACCAATTTCAAGATGTTTAATCCAAGTATTGTTGCTCATGTGGCTTACAAACGTCTCTTTCCAGAGCAGATTCATATTGATCTCATGTTTGGTCATATGAATGAACGTCATAATCTTGTGCATGACTCTGGCAATGTAACGGCTTGTCTTTGTAGAGCGATGTTACTAATAATGTTAGATTGTTTGCTTGCAGACTTGAAGAAGCTGGTCTGAAAGGTCTGGCCGACTTGTAAACACTTGAACACGTACACCCAAGTAGTCAAATCCAGCAGAGCTGAAACTTTTTGAAACTTTTTTCCTGAGATTTCTTCCCGTGGTTATAGCATGAAAGATAAGCCCTCAGATACAATACAGGCTGCGGGTTGAAGTTAGAGTGGAGGCCACTGAAATGAGAGGGCTTTGTGAGCCTTAGCCTTTTGGAGCAGTGGGACTTCAGCACCAGATCTCATTCCTTTGACTGTAAGCCACAATCCTCAGCCCTGGTTCTCAGTGGGATAAGATGAATCTGACTTTCCACTGCCGTTGTACAAAATGTAAAACAGTTCTTTCCTTTTTTTCTTGCTTTCCATATTTCCAACTTGCCCTTTTGGATTTGTCCTTTCTTTCTTCTGCTTCTGCATCATTACTAAATCTCTATTTGCATATGGACATACAGTATACCATGACGGGTAGATTATCATGCCTCTACACGGATGTTTGTGTTTCTATCTGTCCGTTTTGATGTTTTTCCATACCAGCTGTGAGACAACACGCAGAACTTTAGCTATAACAACAGAGAGAGGAGAAGGCCTCGGGCCATGATGTGGAGCTGCACCACTCTTTCACCAAGGGGGAGGAAAAACTGGGATGAATTATTCACTGCATCTCATCTTCTCTGTGGCACTTTGGGTGCTACAAATTGTGCAGTAAATGTTTAAGCCGAGGCAAGTGCGTCACGTCAGATGCGGTGTGATGGCATACAGAGCTGAAGGATCAGCCAAACAGAGACGAGGAAGAGGTGCCTTATTTATTCCAATATCACATTATCATTTTAGGAGTCACCCTTTCATAAACCTTTAGACTGCACGTCTGGAATCAGCGGTTGAATTACCTACTATTGGGAGAATGAAGTTAGTATCCAAGTTGGGTTTTTAAATAGTAAGTAAGTGTGTTGTAATAACTGTAAATATGTCCTAATGATGGCAGTTATTTAATTTGCCAGGCTTGTTGGAAAACTCAGCTACGACACAGAAAGAGTGGCCAGCCACTGCGAGCAAAGAGGTTTTTATTCTTTTATTTGAAAACAATCTGCTACTGAAGTGTAATGAGTAAAAGATTGGGCAGTTATTGTGTTTGTAATCTTGTTTTTTAGACCAGCCACTTACTGCAATACAGTTTTTAGTCTCAACTGATTTGATTTGCATATTAACTTTAATGCTGATTTTCAAGCTCTATCTGTCATGATTGCCAGCGATTATTTTGTTGTCGCTCTATTAAAGGAGACATATTATGCTAATTTTCAGGTTCATAATTATATTTTGAATTACTACTCGGAATAGATTTACATGCTTTAATGCTCAGAAATCACATCAGTTTTCTCGTACTGTCCAGGACTGCAGCACTTTATTCCCCCTCTGGAATAAACGCTCTGTTTTAGTCTCGTGAAGAGAAGCCCCACCCCCTCCCGAATATCCAGTCTGCTCTGATTGGTCAGTTTACACATGTCTGACCCAGCGCGGCTAAAAACAACAGAGCAGCTGTGTTAAATCAATTCTCACGTGCCAGATTAGCCGCCATGCATAAATGATGCAAATGTGTGACATGGTGACACAGCGCGATGTCACTAAGTCACCACATTAAAGGCGGGACTACTGTCGAGGCATTTCAATAGCCGTGTTTTCTGTGGGAGGGAGTAGCTTCTGTTGGTGCAAGATTTTTAACATGCACAACCTTGAAGGAAAGGAAAAAAAAATAAAAAGCATAATAGGTCTCCTTTAAAAATATGAGAGAATGTGACACTGAGGCGCCGTCAACCAAATAACGATCACCTACACATGATTTATGTGTGTGTTTGCTCGTGTGTTAGGAGCAAATGTTTACCCATGGGGTTCCTTCTTCTAAATGTAGTACTCACAGGTGATGTCATCGTCATTTAGACGCATGCTCCTGCTCCCACACACACCACTCACCACTGTTCTCAAATGAAATAATGGAACAATACATGTACACTCAGTATTTTTAGAGACGTTGCTCATCTCTGCACAATAGCCCCCTTTTTTCCCCCTACCTTCCATTCATATGCCCCTGAACCAAAACTGTCTCACTGGATATGAAGACGTCTCTATGTAGCAGTTCTTTACACAACAGAGACAAACGTTGTCATGATAATACTGTGCGCTCATTGTTCTGTCCCTTCGCATTCTCCCTGCTGCAGTTGAGCCGTCCCGCATCTCCTTCTTTTGATGTTATTGTGTTTCCTCCTCCTTAATTTCCTGCTTCGTCTGTTTGTCTTCACTCTGCCGCTAGCCTACGTACACCCTACACACACCTCCCATCAGCCCCTTGAGCTCCACATGAAACACCACTCTGTTGCTCTGCAGCCAGCCAGCGCCTGCTGCTTTGGAGTCGGAGCAGCGGGCTGACAGTCGGCAGAGCCTTACAAGGCTATTCTCAGCTGCCGCTGCTGTTGCTGCTGATGACCCGCTAGACCTGTTCCGTGGTATACTGATGCGGTTCGATATGCAGCGTGGGCCGTGTAGGAGTCACAACACTTGTTTAAACACTCACTCTCTTTGGCTCACTGGAGCTCGCCCTGCATGCTGAATTTAGCTCCCAAGCTCTGTCTTTTTGTGCCTTCTCGCCGTGTAACCGCTCCCTTTCCTGCTGCGTTGCGTTTTTCAGTTTTGCTTACATTCAGTCTTGCTATGTCACTTCACTTTGTCTTTTCCTCCTTTTGTGTTTTATTTATTACTTTCTGCTTATACTTCCCTTTTCTGTACTCTGTGTTTTGTGCACCTCCCTCTGCAGGCCTCTCTTGATTAGTGAGGATTCATTCTAACATCCATGATAGGGTCACTGCAGATTGCCGTCCCAAATTTTCATCTATCCCAATTCATCTTTGTTTCTCTCATTTCTCCCGTAGAGCTGCCTTTTCCAACAGCCCTGTGGGAGGGAAAAATAAATCTCTCATTTATGTGTCTTCTCAGTCTACAAAAGACTCTGCGGAAGAGGGTATGGCCACCGCAATCCCAAGCCAGTCATCGCCTAAAACCATGCTGGAGGGGGATACAGGTTGAAGGCAGAACAGATTAAATGAGCCAGGAGTCATTGGAGCCCCAAGGGCACCACATTTTGCCCCAATTAATTGTGTTTGTCAGAGCGTGAAAGTCCAAGGTCCCCTCACTGGCGGTAAGGAGAGAGGACAGAAAGGTCTTATATGGCTCAGTAGTGCTTTCACCTCCCAGACTCCTGCTCTCTTTTCTCCATTTCTGGGGTGTCTCAGCAGCTGGCCCGGGGCTAAAAGTACCAAAAGCTTTCAGGTCGGTGAGTTTTCGCTGGTCTAAGTTTGCACTGCTTGCTGATTTAGGGGTTAATTTGAAACAAACTTTAAGTGTCTCGGTGAGTTGATTACATTTCAGCCAATTATGGGTGTTTTGGAACGGCGCTTGAACGCTGTGTAATGGAACACAGCTTTTGGCTGCGAGGGACCTGAGGGGCTCTGGGTTATTGTGAATGTAATTGTGTGGAACTAAACAATGGAGCATCAGCCACACGGACAGCCTGTGGTTAGCCCAACGCAGCCCTCACTGATGTGTTTGCGAGCCTGTGTGTGTCCTCATGTCTGTTTGACAGGTTTTGTTTATATGTACATAGAGTTTGGCTTTCAGAAAATCCCTCTCAAGCAGAAGCGGTCATCAAGTTACAAGCCGAGGGGAGGGGGTGGGGGGGAGTAAGGTAGTCATCTGTGCTTCTTTGCAGTCTAATGGCTGGATGACAGGAGAAGAAGCTGCCATGTCCTGGCTAAGGTTAATGTTTCGAATAGAATGAAGCGTTACATCTAATTTGGCTCTTGTAAAGGTCAGCGCGCAGAGTTTGACTCTGGCACATAACATGACTTTGACCATCTCTGCCGTGAGCCCCTGTTCTTTTTTTGGGCATGTCTCGCCATCGGGCTAAAAGTCAACTTGACGTGTGGTGAAATATCAGTCTTGTCACAATTAACATGAACCCCTTGTTCACGGTTGGGATGTGAGAAGGAGCTAGTGTTTATCTTGCATGTATATTATCTAAGAATGCTAATTGCAGATCTAAGCCATCCCTCCTAGATCACCTCCCAGCCATGTAGCAAAGAGGCTAACTTAGTTTGAGTATTTGGCCAAAGGCTGTTTCTGTGCTGCAGGCTTACACACACACACACACGTACATCCTCACACATTCTGCTGCCGTGCATACGATACATGAACACACATACACATACACACACACACACACACACACACACACACACACTCCAAACACATGCACAAGGCAGGAGCAGGAAGCATTCTGCTTCAATCACATCAAATTATAAGAGAGGCTAATATGGAAATGGGATAATAGTCGTGCTTAGTTACACAGGCACGTGTTCACGCTGCTCTCTTGGAGACTTTCAGTGTCTGAAATGGAAAAGCTTTCAGCTCAACTCCAAATGTTTACCAAGGAGAATGGACTGTCCGTCTGTACTTTTTCCATAAACCTGTTAGTTGGTTGTTTGAAGCTGGTGACCAAATCTGTGTTTCCCACACATAAACTTTATAGGGGGCAGATCACCAAAGTATATTTGGCAACCCATTTTTGCCTTTTTTTTTTTTTCATCCATCTGAGAGAAAGACACCATTTACGATTGGTGAACTAGTGGACAATCTGCCCTCGCTCTACTCCTTCATTGAACTGACATTCGCACATGTGTTGCAGCCAACTCGGTCTTCGCGTCGAAGTGTCCTTGGGCAAGATACTGAACCCAATTTGTTCCCAGTGGTGCAATGAATGGTGGTCGCTCCTAATGACTCTGACTGGTATTGTGACACACTTTGAGTATGTTTCGTTCATTTTGATGGGCTACAAGCGCATGCTCCTGTGCTGTAGTGAGAATGGAATCGGGGTGAAAAAATCCAAAATGTGAGGACAACTTTATCAAGCATACTTCTGACGAAGAAAGACAACAGAGCAGACTAATACCTTTAGGCGAGGCAAGCCAGTGTGTGCGCCTTTAAGTGGACATTTAAGCAATATTGTGTTTGCAAACTTTTAAACCGATTCTGAAAACGACTGCCACAGGTACACTGCCATTATGTTGGAAACACTTCAAATTAATAGGTTGCACTGAACATAATTACAAAGACTGGGTTTATAACATGATATTTAACAATCTTTGACAATTTCCTCCGCAAAGAGAGTAAAAGTATTATCTTCATCTAGAACCTCTCCGGAGAGACAGTTTATCGGTAGAAGTGAAAGCGCTGTCCATGAAGGGACTGTTTTGCTCAAGTAAAGCAGATCTGTCTGAAACAATTTTGCCTGCTCAGGAGAGTGCACTAAAAACAGGATTTTAAATGAATATTTTTGCTCTCCGTTGACACCAATTAGTTCCCCGAACATTCAGTAAGCAGAAAGTGAGAAATAATTTATTTGGTAAGCGTCCCCTTGGGTTAGCCGGAAATCTCTTCAGAACTTCTCTCTCAGGGTTCACGAGGACGGCCCTTAGCAGTGGCTGTCAGGCAAACACAGAACGGTAAATAGAAGAGTAGAGCTCAAGACACAAAGGAACAGTAGCAGCAGATTTAGTGTGTTTTCCAGCCTCTTACAGTTTTTTGTCTTCGGGCCGACACGTTTCCCCGAGGCCGAAAGCGGTCGATGTCTATCTGAGTTTCTGTATGTGGCTGGCGGTGGTGTGTTTTATGTGTGTCTGAGACCTTGCACAGTCAGGTCTTGGAGTTGTATATTCCTTCCCTCAGCCACATTGAAATGTTATGACACAGCGATTGGACGCAACATATACAGCTCAGTGGAAGGAATGTCAGGCCGTGACAGGCTAACGCTACTGTGTGTGTGTGTGTGTGTGTGTGTGTGAGAGAGAGAGAGGGAGAGACTGCCTGGATCTGCAAATATGTATATGCGAGCAGCGGGTGTGTCGTCGCCACATCTACACACACTCTGGAGAGTGTGGATTTTCTGTTTGTGCATCTTTCTCTCCGCCGCTGTGCATGTGCTAACACAGAGCGACTGGGCCTGCTGCTGTATCTATTAACAGCCCTATATATAACATGTTGTTTTCCCTCTCTGCTATCCATATTAGTGTTGATGAGGGCTGCATTTGAGCAAGAGGCTGACCCTCTACCAATCTGGCAGGGTGCAAAATGTCAGATGCGGGGATCAGACATAATGTCTTGAAACAGTCATGTTTGTTCCCGTCGTAAAAGCTGTTGTCTCCACATAGACGCTTTCTTTTTTTTACCCCTCAGCTTTTGTCTGTTTGCACGATTTATCCATATGCACACATTCACTTCCTCCTCTAAAGCTTCTTCAGCTGCTTTTGCTAAGTTAAGTCGCATGGGTAGGTGGATGGATTAAAGGTGAAGCGATGGAGGGAAACATGAAGAACACCAGATGTAGAGGAAAGAGATGTGTTCATTCCAAGCTGGTCAAGGGGAGAGTGGGCTGGGAGGAGGGCAGAGATTTGGCTGGAACACCAGCTGCTTGGGTGCAGAGACGGCGACGAGGGGAACAGAGGGCTGGAACAGCCAGCTGGAGAGGGCAGAGGGCAGGGCAGAGCGAGCAGGAGAGAGGACCGGGCGCCGGCTGTCAGGCAGTCTGCACAAGCTTCAGATACAGGTGGGCTGAGAAATGTATAGACTTCTGGGAGGACTTTAGCAAGCGTGAGAGAACACCAAAGAGACACGGGATCAGGGAAAGGAGAAGAAACTGGGTATGTGTACATGTGTCTCTATCAACATCTGTTATGCCTGCAGTGTTATTCCAGGTGCAAGATAATGTGTGCACATGTGTGTCAGTCCATCCTTTGAGGGATGACAGAGCAAAACATGCACATGTAGGTAAACATGCAGGTAAGCGCCATTTTCAAGGAACTGCCACTTTTTTTTATTTGATTTCATTAAAGCGGGGTTAGAAAACATTTCAACCCACCCAGCGTTTCCATGTGGTGTTACTGTTGATGCCCACTGTCACAAGGACAGCGTTAGCAACATAGCTACCACTAACTACCTGGCTACTGTCCAAAATAAAACAAAAATGGTAATAATCTCAATTTGACCTAGAAATACAGCTCTTAGTGCTATGAAAAGGCAGAGTAAAATCAACAGGTTGCATCTTTAAGTAGACAGATTTTGTTACTTACTTATCTCGTAAAAAGATTGCCAGTTTTTAACCGCCTCAAGTCCCGGTAGTAACAGGAAACGCTTGTTCCCTGCAGGAAATTAGCAGGGGAACAAGCTTTGACACAACACTGCTTTCCATCAAGTGAATGCCCTTCTGTTCACTCTTGCTTTACTTTGGTTTCTATCACTCTCCCTCTTTGGATTCTTTGCCTCCTCCGTCAGTGGGGTTCTTTTTCGTCTGCAGTGTAGATTCTCAATGGTTATTCCAGTTGTTCCACCGTTATCTGGGGATAGTGACCGGGGAAATCGCTGACCCTTCCTCTTTTGGTTGCACACTGATTGATGGTCTTCCTTTTTTTTTCATAATTCAACCTTAACTTAACCGGAAAAATTCAGCCCTGAAGCAGATCAAACAGCATAATAAAAACAAGACTTGTAGGAAACAAATTAATACGCAGAAGGTGTTGTTTATCTACAGCCATTACATTGTCCAATCAGTATTTATTTTACAATGATACATTATAGCCAAAAAGTTGTCGGTTGCCAGTTGAACACAGCAAAAGGTGCAAAATCTCCAGATAAGGCGCCCCTTAAACAAATTTGGGAAAAGGGTCCCTGATGGCTGCTCACATTGTGACAACACTGAGTTGATAGTTATTCATTTAGGTTTGAATTAATCTGATGTTTAAGTTATTTATATTTAAATACATAAATTTCATACATTTTTCATTTGCATCAGATTATTAATAATGATGAATGCTGGCTGGAGGGAGGCCCCCTGGGAATCTTATGACCTAGACCCTAACAGAGTCAAGATACGCCAATGACCACAGCAGATTTTGCAACGTACAGGACACAAGGATGTGTATTATTTCTGTAACGCATCACTTTCTCTTTCTTCGCTCTTCAACTTGAGTCCACCTGTATCACACAAGCAATACCAAAGCTATCCCCCTGTCAAAAGTTCTAGACAGCACAACATAAAAACTGCAACCTCAGCCACAGACGAGTGTCGGATCCTACGTTGTGATATACTGTACGAGAACACACTGGACTATGTCTGGCTTTCTAAGTATGTGTGTGTATGCGTGTGTGTGTTGGCCTGGACATGAGCCAGACAGGGATCCCAGCCAAAGAAGGAAGAGTTTAATACAGAGCACGTCTTAGAGGGAGGGTGAGGGAGCAGCTCATCTGCCCACAGAGAGTGGCAGAGGTCAATGCAATCCATTTAAGTGGACATAGAGCCCGTTAAGAGGCGATCAGGAGAGCAAGAGACTAAAATAAGTCATTTATTGAGGCCCGCTGTGGATTACATCTCTTTGTTTATTCCAGTATAAACTGATTAACATTCTGCTTGAGTGTTTTTTAGAATCAAATGTCTTTTCCCGGATAGTTTGTAAAGTGTTCTAATATTTATGAGAGGTTTGATGTATAAGTAATTAGTGCTCGTGCCTTTTCTTTCCTTCTTTTAGCCCTCACAGAAACAATTGCTATGAACACTCTGCTTCTCCGAACAATCCATATGTTTGCTAATGAGCCTGGCTCGCCTGAAAGACACCGCTTGCAATGTTGTTATTGACCGATGCTTTTGGGTGCCGTGCAGAACAAGAAACGCCATGAAAGAGTTTGTTTTTTCTCTCTCAGCTTTGAAGTGCTTTTTGCGGGCGTGGTTGGGACATGTGTGCACATGTGTGGGAGGGCGACGGGGCGGAAGGGAAGGTTGCGCGCAACCTGATAGATGGGCTCTCCGCAGCATTAGAGATGGCTGTCTGATGGATTAGCGTGAGTGGCATTAGCACTGATGTGTGATGGTGATGATTTACGATGCCTGGATTTCCCCCGATCTTCCATCCTCCTCAGCTGATCCCATTACAACACACGGGCTTTAAATCATCCTCAGGCTCTGGTGTGTGTGACTGTGTGTGTGTGTGTGTGTGTGTGTGTGTTTGTTCGCATGCATACGAGTGCCTGCACGCACGTTTCTGTCGTATTTACATAATGTGTGAGTAGGTATAATGTGGCACAAACTCTCATCCGAAAGCGCATTTGTGTTAAGGACAGCATGTTTCCTCCCTCCTTCATTCATCACCATGGTTACTAATTGGCTTACGGTGCATGTCAACAAGCTGTCATTTTCATATTGGCCCGTGCTCTCAATGTGGAATTTGTTACGGGTTAATCCCCATCAGTCTTACAGAGACACTCTTTCCCCCGGCCGCATCTCTTCCTTTTACGTTTGACCTTGAGGAAAAACTGACCTCTATGAAATTACAACGTATCAGTGCTCCTCTGTAGCCTGCCCTCTTTTTCTTTTACTCCCACCCAACCCCCCTCTGCTCTCTCTCTCTCTCTCTCTCTCTCTCTCTCTCTCTCTCTCTCTCTCTCTCTCTCTCAGAATCAATACATGAAGAGTAGGTCAGCTCCCGCTCCAAACTTCTTCTTTTTTTTTTTTTTTAATGTATTGCTTATTTTTTAAAGATTTATAATTATCTGGTGAGTTAGACTACCTTTCATGTGTTTACTTTGAAAATGACTCCTCAATAGATGTTAAAGGGGCTCTATGTAGTTTTGGAGAAGATATTCAGACTCAGATTTTTTATATTTACAATACTGGCGAGGTGATAATACAAACACTGTTTGAAGCTACAAAAAGGTGGCAGGGCCCGCCACATATAAACAAAGTCAAACAGCATGAGATTGTGTCGGCCTTTAAGGTCAGTTTGTTCATTCAGTCATGAAAACGAAGACAGTTTGTTTATTTAGTTTGTTTAGACATAAAATCAGCCAGTGAAGATCTTTCTCCTCTGTTTAACATTTCTTCCCCCAAATCTACAAAGTTCACCTTTAAAGTACCTGCTCTGACTTTGCTTTACTTAAGTCTGCAGTGTGCCGTGTCCTCACTCGCTGTAACACAAGCCCAGTCCTCATTACACGTCAGGATACATGACCAGCTAATTCTCCGCATCAAAACCTAACCTGGCAACCCGACACTGCGCCCACACCGACCCGACTGCGTGCTCCCGATGACAGCGCTGCGAGAGCGGCACGGTCAGAGATCAAATAGCTGTTCACAATTCGCACATTAACCTACATCTTCAGTCTGATTTGATAACACAGGCCGGTCACTGAAGGGTAGAGTTGCAGTGTGGGAGGATATAGGTTTACAGAAAGAGCCGGGATGTAACTTGGCCTAGCAGTAAAGGGCCCGCATGACAGTTCAAAGGCTGCCCTTATTTAGCAGGGGGAAATGCCAGGGATGAATTAGTGATGTGTTGGAAAGCTCAAGAGGAGAGAAGAGCGGGGACGGGTGGATAAATAATGTCCGTCATAGTACAGTAAACAGTGCGTGTGGGCAGGTGCATGTGTGTGTATGGGTGGGTGGGTGTGGGAGCACAGTATGTGCCGTGCTGTATAGTTCATACCTGTGCATATATTTACTGTGACACTCGACAGCTTATTTCTTTGCACCCACACAGCCAAACAAAAACACCTACGTACACACTTCCCCCACCTGTCTGTGCCGCCTTGTTTCGGCTCTCTTGCCTATTGTGAGTCATCTGCCCAGTTGGAGCGGGCAAACGCTCACACACACACACACACACACACACACACACACACACACACACACACACACACACACACACAGGTGACAAATTCCAATAAGGCTCAGAGCAGTATTCCAGCATGTGTGCACAGACTGTCTGACATTTGGTCTATGCCCTGGGGGCCTCTGCGCATCCATTCCAACCCAGCAAAGAGGCCTGTCACTGGGCCTCCTCTCTCCCACAGGTAGCCTCCCTGGAGCTCACCTGTTATCTCTTGGCCTCCTGTGCCTGAAGCTTTCCCATGGCTGCCCAGGGTGCTGCCTCTGTTGAGTCACACGCGCGCACACACACACACACACACACACACAAGCACACACACACAACAACCACACATGCCAGTCTCGCCAGGCAGTGAAATAGGACAGGAGGCTGGGCTGGAGACACCTCTCCTGAGCCTCAGTTATGCCCTAGTTTCTCCTGCAGCCTACTTTTCTCCACTCACACACACATCCAGACAGCTACCTTCATCCTCAGACACTGACCCATGCTGACAGGCCAACTGTTGGTTGGTCGGTTGGTTTGGGGGAAAAATTGCTGCTCGCATGCTCTTTTGCTTCTCGCGTTTAATATGTATAACAAGATATTTGCTGCTGCCAATCAAAGCCGGCATTCACTAGTTTTCTTACCATGTTTACTTTTCACGGATAGATACATCAAGTTGTAATGACGTGTTATCTCCGGCAATCTGAGCGGACAGCTTATTGACTAGCCTAAAGCAGATTTAGAGGCAGCAGCCAGCTCTAGTTAGCTGTATCGACTGCCTCTCCATCAGACTTGGTCGTAGATCAGTACAGTCGATGCTGCCGTTGTGCCGGACACTGATGAGGAGAGCCGTGTCGGCCATGTTCGCAGTCAATAAGTCAGGCAGCGTAAACCAGCGTGTGATAAGCTCGGCCCGCAGCGAGCCAATATTCTTGGCCGCAGATGAACAATCTGACAGAGACATCTTTGATTCAAGGAGGGATGAGCAGCAAATTGTGTGTATCAGCTCCCGCTCTCCCCTGAACTCGCTCTCAGTGATGGAGTGGGATCGACCCTCGTCGGGTATTCTTCTCTTGAGCTATATTTTTAACTCAGCGATGTGTCGTTTCAAAGCTGCACAGCACCGGGAAAAAAAAAGTGCCTCTGAAGTTGTAGCTCTCAGATACTGGTTGAGTATGAACTACACTTAAACCAATCGGGCTGAGTGTTCACCCCTGGTATGATAGATTAGCGCTAAATGCTAACAGTGCTGGCCCTGCTACCACAAATGGGTTTTGCGACCACTAATGGGTAATGTAGCCCCGCTCTAATGTAACCTGCCGCTGATGTTAATGTAACCCTTTTAACCGCAGTGACATGGCACTCTGTATGCTGCTCAGTGTTGCAGCACTCCTGAGTTACCCATGACAACAGGCAACATCAAAGAACCGAGAATAAGCGGCGGCTTTGGTGTTGAAATGGAGGATGGATGAGAGGGGATTGTGTGTTTTTTTTGTGCGAGGCTCACCGAAAATGTTGAAAAATACCCGTCAATATCGACATTTAGGCAGGGAAGGAAGACAGACACATATGCCCTCGTGTGCACAGTTCTTTTACTTCCCTTCCCCTCACACCACTTAGGCTTACGGTAACTTTTATGGATCTGCTTTAATTGATTAGATGGGCAACAATTTAATCAGCAAAGCTACAGGATGTGTGCATAGGAAACGGCTTCACCTGCGGAGTCACATGGGAGAGCAGGCAGCAACGGTTGAACCAGAGCTTAATTAATTTCCATCTCCTTTTGGGAAAAAGTTCAGCAGCTCAATACTTTAGTCAAGTCAATCATTCTAGACCTGCCGCACCAGCGGGACCCCTGAGAGGCTTTCTTATATTGAGTTTGTTGGTACATTTGGTTTAGTCATTGACACGCCGACATTGAATTGAGCTGTGAGAATCTGGCGGTAGCTCCACCGCAGAGACCCGAACCGGTGGAGCAAAAGTAGGAAAAAATAATCGCACAAAGCGACGGTAACTAAATGTGGGGAAGGCAGACGCACGCGCTCACACAGAAGTGTACAAACGTGCATCCACTCACGAGCCTAAAGCACACGAACGCACGTGTCCAGACAGGAGGAAATGGTCTGGCCGAGTTAAACAAATGCAATCACTGTGACCTGAATGAGAGGCAGAGTAGATCTGACGTCCTGAAATGTGCTTCTCTCTCTCTCTCTCTCTCTCCCTTTTTCTATCAATTTATCTTCCCTCCCTCGGCTTCATTTGGTGTCCGTCTGTGCCGGGATCACCCTCGAATCCCACAGCAGTGCCCCGTCCCTTTTGTTTCCTCCTCACTACAGTCTCTTTTTACCACATTTGCATTTCCCTCTCCTCTCCTTCCTTTATTGTATTTTTTTTTATTATCTCCAGTGTCTGTTCCCGTTTGTCTTTGATCCCTGTGCTGGGAGCAGCCAGCCGGTCACCTTGCTGTTACGACCGCGGAGAGTGGAGATGACCCCTGAACTCCGAGGCTCTGACCTCTCTCTTTTTCTCTCCACTCTCAGCTCCAGCCTTATCTATCCACACAGCCTCGCTTTTCTCATCTTTGAACATCAGCTCCAGCAGGGGTCAGGACATTAAAGGTGCTGGAGTGACCTGGGAACATGTGTTACACAAAAAAAGGAATCAGATGAAAGAGGTATAGAATAGAATTGAAAATGAAAAACACTTGATAATGCTGGCCGGAGAAAAGAGTGAAAGGGCTGCAGCACTGCTCCGCACCAGACCGATACATACCATGGCTAATGGGTGACATACTGCTCGTTGTGCCGTGCTTGGTTTGGCTCGTTGTCCAGTCTGAAACCGGAAACTATATAGATAACAAACAAGATAACAAACAATATTGTACACTAAAATACCTTTTTGGAAACATTTTATGCGAGAAGTGAACAATGAACAGGATGGTGGTTCCTCTTTGATCAGAACCGCCTTGTTATTGTTTGATCGAGCCTGATTCAGCCTCCGTTTTCACAGTCCAGAAACAAAATGACGGCCATTTCTGGTTCACAATCTTGCTCTCTCGCAATGCGACTATATTCTTTGTGTCCTTGTATGAAGGCACAAAAAAATGGACAAGTACAATGTGTCATTGATACAACAGCCGTAAAACAAGTCATCTGGAGTTAGTTTAACATTGTTCATTTGCATACAGTATATTATCAAGGGTGTAGTGATACAAAGCTGGTTGGAAATCGACAATGTTCTCATTTAACATAGCTGAGGCTGATGGAAATGTCATTGGCAGTAGATATTTGGCCATACGACAAAGTATTGGACAAATTGGATTTTCGCCCTGATGATGGCGCTGGATGAAACGTTAAATGTTCACTGAGCGGGCCATGGATGCAGACCAAATTTCACTCCCAAAGGTTTTTGGAGAGATTTGAGTCTAAGTCAGTAGGATTCATCCTCAGGGGAACATGAATGTCTGGGCAAAACTCAATGGCGTGCTTGTTCACACCTTTCAGCGTGGAACAAAGTGGTGGAACGGCCAGTTAACACACTGATATTGCTGTAAAACATATAACGTTTGTCCTGCAATTTTATTTTGATTACCTGCCAAATATCTTGATATATCTGTCACAATCTAGAATCCAATTTATTGTTTGGGCTTTAATTGTGTGGCTGACATTATAACTGCTGTCTCATTCCTTTGTGTTCCCTCCCCACCCCTTTCCTTACACTGCAGACTATAATGTCACACGCTGTTGGAGACATAAAACTCGAGTCGTGCAGGTTGTAGTTGCCTCGCCTCCGCCTGTAACTTTCATTCCCCAAGTGAAACACTTTCCACGTACATGCCTGCACTATATTTTGTTTTTGTCTCGCATCCAACCGAAGAGATCAATCTGCCGAAATTCAAACATTTCTCCAGAGATTCATGTTTCAAACTGAGTACAGTTTGTTCTCATTAGCAGCATAATTGAACCACATATCAAGGTTATTGTGCCCAAGCTCCTCAACCTCTCTCTGCTCCTCGTCTCTGCCACACCGACACACTGCTCAATGTACCCGAGCTCACAGAGATAAATGGGATCCTGTTTCAATTACCAACAGCCATTACTGGTTTTATCCATACATCCACTCGTATCAGCCCGCAGAGGCTTGAAAGTATTTCAGCTCTTGTAGAGATATGCCTATTATTAGGAGTGTGTGCATAACCAAACTGACACGCATTACAAATTAGCATATAAACATAGATATGCACGCAGGCAGATGCACAAAATGCGTTAATGGAGCCGCTGTTTTCTGTGAATTAGACGGAGCGCAGGCCGTCAGTAATGCAAGCTTTGGGGACTCGTCCTATCTCAGATGTAATTCATATTTAAATGTTGTTATGCTCCCTCTCTCGTGGTAATTGTGTTTGCACTTCCTGGTTACTCTTGGAAGTGGATTCGCTGAAGCATTCTGTTGATAGCAGTCTGGTAATCGCTAATTACAAAGACAGACGCATACGCAGGATGCACACACTCAGACACACACACCCATGCTCACGCACAAATGAGCAAAGCTTGTAGCAGGGTCCCTGGCTATTATTCACTGGCTTCCTGGCAAGTAAGTGTACTCACGCTGCTTAATGGGGCTTTTCTAGGAAACGGAATCTGTAACATCACACAGAGCTTTCTGTAGAAATGTTCAGAGGCTTGAATTTGGGTTTTTCACTCACATCTCATTAGTTGCTAGAGCACGAATTGCTACTTTTTGAGCAATGGGGTGGTGCCTGGATGGGAGAACCTGTGGAGCGAGGACATGATTACCACAGGCTGCAGTATTCCAAAGTCCAATATAAAGCCCCAATTTAAACCTTAACCCAGCATCATCACAGTGCAGCAGAAACAAGCTGTAAACACATACTTAAAGTCTCTATGCTGCATATTTACGCTTCCAGCTGATACCTTGCAGTATAAGCAATAATTTGGAGTTACGTCTCTGAACATCTGATGAATATAAGCCAGTTTTTGGTCTCTACTAACCCTTGAAAAAAATATGTGGCTCCTTAGGTACTAAATATGAACTACAGCTTGTTGTTAACTTATAGCAGCCGGCTAATGCAGTGATTTTATCAAAGCTTTTCCACTGAAAACAGCTGCTAAGTACGTTGAACTAAAAAAAGAAGTAAATTACAGGAGTGTAGAACCAAGTCAATGAGCTGAAAGACACCCCTCACATTCTCTGTGGTACTCAAAGGCAATTATTCTTTGTGGGGTCATCACTGCCGGCGACCCCTTTCACATGCAAGTAGTTATGTGAGGCTTTGTTTGATTAAAGCACCTTTAATGTCTCTTTTTTGAATCTTTCTCCAACAGGCAAGTAAGAAGAAGCTAAATTGGCTTGAGGGGTCATTTGATGTGCATATTAAGCACTCGTTTTAGCATTGTCATGATTTTTGATTGGTCCGTCCTCATGTTGATTCCTCTAAATTAAACCTGCAACGATTTGTCAACCAAAAGAAAAATGAATTGCAAACCCTTTTGATAGTCGATTGATTGTCAATTTGCTGGCAAAAATGTCTAATATTTGTGAGTTCCAGCCTCTTAAATGAAACATTTGCTGATCTTTTTTTTGTCATTTATGATAGAAAAGGACACTTTGTATTTTTGGACTGTTGGTTGGACAAAAGAAGCAGTTTGAAGACATCAATTCTGACACTTGTAAATTCTGTATTTTTAAACATTGGGAAGTGTACAGTGTTTTATTGTATTTTCAATAACGACCACAATGCTTGTGGTGAATTATTCTGCTGGTACCATGACCACTGGCCAAAGTTTACAATGTTGTTCCGTGTCTGTTCATGTCTGAGGTAATTCGATAAAGAAACTCTGTGTTGGCAGGAGCTTTGTCCACCTCAGGGTAAAACCTGTGCTACATCCAACAATCGAGTGAAGCCATTGCCTTGTAATGGCCAAAGCTCATAATATTATATAAGCACGGTGATGGTAACATTACCCTAGAGCTAGAGAGTTACTTAAAACAATGCAGAGCCCCCCTGGACAGTATAAATCATTCTCTTTGAAAAAGGTCAATCATAAAACATAAAGCACACAAAGCTGTGAAAGGCAATCTTAGGATGAATCTCTGTCAAGGCTCAATCCCGTTTCCAGTTTTTACCCCAACCCCTCATTTTCAAGTGGCCCCTTGCACCTCAGATGGGAGTTACACGTGTTTAAAATCTTCCCCTATGAAATGGGACAACCCTTCAAGACCCTCATGCATCATCTGTAGTCTCCGATGGTGCTAACAGACACAACTGGACATTTCCAATAGGCTGTCTTCAGCTTTGGTGATTTCTCTTGGGTTACCGTGGTAATCCTGGTGTTATCACAATGCCATTTGCCA
Source organism: Lagodon rhomboides (assembly GCA_039737535.1). Lineage (NCBI taxonomy): Eukaryota > Metazoa > Chordata > Actinopteri > Spariformes > Sparidae > Lagodon > Lagodon rhomboides. The sequence goes on along the minus strand of CM077792.1, from coordinate 18,881,521 downwards.
TTTATCTGATGGAGATCTCGTTCACTATCTCGCACACACACACAAAAAAAGAAAACACTGCCTATTACCTTGCCTCTAGCGGTGCCTCATGAGCTAACATTAGCAACCCGTGCTCTTACCCTACCTGTCTGCACTGATATTATAGGACTAGTACCAAATTTTGGGCATCATATGCCAAGTTGGGGATGCAGCATTGAAATACGTCAATGTCACTTTTAGGTAACATTATCCTACTGGCTCAGTGGCTTCTGAGACAAACCTAGTAGCAATTGTTTTAAGCTTGTTTGGTTTGAAGTGTGGTTTGGAGGGCCTTGTAGCCCTCACACTTTGCCCTAGCCAAGAATCTGGACACCGTGTCCCTGGGCGTTAATTCAAAACAGAGGGGTAGGGCTATGTGGTAGGGGCACGGGGTGTACCGGGATTGATCCTAAGTGATAATGTAGTAAACTGACTGTGTGTTCCAGAGAAATGGTGGCGATCCCTCGGCGTGATTCACTGTAAGATTGCTTGTGAAGTGAGTGATGGTAATGACCTTTCCTCTGTGTGCAGTGCGGTGTGAGGAGAGTAATGCCCCTCCCTTCATCACCTTATCTGTGTGTTTCTTTCTGCCACTGCCCCTCTCATCACTTGACAAATGTAAATGAGGAAATGGCCTGTATACTGTATGTTCTGCCTCTCACTGCACCCCGGAAGGCCAAGAAACTCAATGCTGCCGTCGGCCGCTTTTGTGTGCACAAGAAAAAGAAAACACCCGCTGTCTGCATGTCGCATGCATGTGAAGAAATTGATTATTCTGATGTAAAAGGGCAATCTAGCTTAAGTGACATTTTGTTCCAGTAATCCTATTACTGTCAGGCACAGGTGGTTATACCTTGGATTCTCTAGGAAATGAAACACAGCGGTCCTCCAGCATGAAACAGTAATAGCACACATAAAAGCACCTTTGGTTCCAGTTGCAACTTATGCACATACCTGCTTCATTAATGGCATTGCAGAAATTGCAGCAGCAGTTTGGTCGTCTCCCACATACGAAATGTCCCTCATATGATGGATTTGGTGCTCAAATGCTGCCACAGCACTTTTATAATGTAGTTATATTCATATGGTGATTGCGGAAGTAAATCCTTTATATTGTGGCGACACAATGGTTCGTTCCATCCACACAATATCTCCCAGGCTCTGATGACCCACCTCCAGTATGGACACAATAGATGACTTTAGCCGTTTAATGACAGCGTTTCATGTAGGTGAATGACAGTAAATGTATTGGAGGAGCAGCTCGCGGATCAACTTTCAGATTTCAGCATGCCGTTGGCATTGTTCCCACCTTTCTCGACATGCAATATTTATTGTGAGAGTTGGTCGTTAGGGTTGTTAACATGCCATTCAAAGGGCACTTATTCACATAGGGGCTGTACGCTGTGAAGTACGTCGTGACATTCTTGATGTGAAAACAACATTGACGACTTTTATTGCGTTTATTTCTTTGGCCTTGGCTTGTGAATGGGTTGCTTGATTGGTGCGAGGCAGGGGTGCTGTGTGCAGCCATTTGCAGTTGGGAACGTTTTGTACCAAGTAGCTTTACCGATGCACACTCTGCACCGTCTGAACTGCATTTTGTATTGCAGGGAATGATGAACCTTGATCCTAATCAGCACGGCTTGTGCAGACGAAAGCTTACAATCAATACTGATCGGTAATGTGTATAAGTCATGCTTTTTTTGACCTCATGTGCACTCTTAAGAGGTGACAGCGGGAGTCAAAAAAAATGCCTTTATGCGTCAACTATTCAGAAGCTCGCTGGTTGTTTTCCTGGAATATAACTCCCCCTGTGATGTGGCATTTCAGAACAACTGCATTGCTCGAAGCCTCCTTTTTCTGCTAAGGATCATAAAGCAGCACTCTCCAAATGAGCCACTCTGACAGAATAACTATTTTTCAACCTTCTTGACTCTCTTAATAAGAACACTTGTCAAGCAATCTGTTCCCCGAGTTAAGTCTGAAGTTGAGCCCCGCAAAATCAGGATCACAATCAAGGTTCATGTCTGTGTTGAGCCGTCTTAAGGGAGTGCTGAGATTATTATAGCTCCGTTGTATCTGATTTAATCCATATTAAGACATCGTCTGAGGCACATTTAACGAAACATATCCGGCCCTGCTGCAAATTAGCATTGACACTATCTGAATCCGGATCTGTTTCTGTCGACTCATCTCTCCGCTCTCGGCTCCTCTCTTATGTTATCTTTCCTCTGCACTCTTCCTCTTATTCTCCGCCCGTCTGCCCTACCTGTTGTTCCTCCACCTCCTTACTTCTTTCTTCCCCGCGGTGACATTTGTGGGGGTTGATTATAGATGGTTGTCCCATCCCTGAAGAGCCATGTGTCATCAGAGTTACTTCCATCTGAGTGAGTGGCCATGAAATGTCAGATGAGCGTACAGATGGATGGATGGTTGAGGGTTAGAGGCCTAGAGAGACAATCTTTCACTCTGCTGAACCCAAAAGAGCTAAGCTTCATTGGCCTGTGACAGGCTGCCCTGGAGAAAATGGAGCTCCACTACTACTTATGGATATCTTTATGAGGCATCATCATTTATGGCCGCTGCTGTAACACTTTTACGTTTCATAGTGGAACTCAGCTGCGTGATCAATTGATAAATACACTGAAAATACCTAACACTGTCTAAATGGTGAATCAATACAGTGACATTTGATGGTTTAAAATGCATTATGTTTATATTGAGTATTATATTTCCGAAGCCTGGAGCAGCATTGATTGTATTGGTTTTGCTACAGCTGAGTCATAATTCTTTATTATTGTTTATCAACTTCTGTCGAAGTCCTATCATAATGATATCATTAGAATTGATTACAATATCAAGTTTTGCAAATTGGACTCTCTCCTTTTCCAGAGCAAATTCTGTTTTCTGAATCATGAATACTGAGCAAGTTTAAAGATAAGATTAACAAAGGGGGTTGTTGTAGTTGTTTTTTACGTCTTCCCGCACAGCATATGTTGATATTTTCAACTTTCAACAAGGTTTTACTGCCTCGTTTGACTTGAACGCCCCTGAAAACATGGCTACGAATCTTTAATATTTCACTGTGACTTTAGATAAGCTACATCAAAGTAAAAAGGCAAGCGTATATTACGATTTCACATTCAAAACCTCACTTTAATCAGATTTCATTGTGACCAAAAAACATCACAAACTGTTATAGGATACAGATTTATTCCTGTGCTCCAGCCAGTGTTTCTTCCTGTTAAATGGTTAACGTTCTCTCCCAAACAGAGAATGGGTATGTGGTTAATAGTCAGACGTAATCCTTTACAATCACAACCAAACTGCCATTGTAGCAAGAGCAGCTGTCTTCTCAGTGCATGCGAAACCTTGGAGGATGACTCATCACTTCAAGATGCTGCTACAGTCGTACCCCATTTTTGAGCGGTTTGAGCACAACATTAAGTTATTTGTCAAAAAATATTTGGACAACAGTATGGCTTATCAACATTGTCAGGAAAGGACTTGTGAATTGTAAAATATATTAAAAGATAAAACAAAATGCACTTGAAAAATTGGCTTTAAATACTCTTTAAACCCTTACTGGTGCAGGCAAGTACGTGGTATCACCTTTTTCCAACAAGGACCCTCCCACTTTAAACACACAGTGACAAAGCTGGTGTAACTGTGGCAGAAAATAGTGTGTTTGTGTCGGGTCATATCACTCATTGTAGGAAGCTGATAGGAAAAATATGTTTTCAGGACCTTAAGGATTACAAATGTTGGCACATATGAGTTTTGACCACCCCATTTTTTTTATTTTTTTTAACAAAACACTTGCCTCTAGCCTACAAGGCTACTTAAAAGACAAATAGGCTGGTAGCTTTAGTAATCTACATGGAATTGCAGACTGTGGTGCTGACATATGTAGGTGTGTTGTGTGTGAGCTGGTGCTATAGATGGAAGCTTTTGTAGCTGTCCATGGTGCTGAAGAGATGCAGTTTCCTCAGCAAAACATCGGCAAACTCCCTAATCAAAATGATTTGAAATAAACAAGAGATCCCTAAAGATGACAAAAATGTTTTTTTTCCATATTGTTTTTCTTTTTCTCTCAATTTGACAACTCTATAATGGTGTTTCTAAACTTAGAAGCCTCACTTGCTCAGTCAACGCACACAAATGCAAACTAAACATAAATATCCTTAAACACACAATCCTGCCCACTAACACTGAAAGCTCTGCCTCCTCCTGTTAGTGATTTCAGTCCTCTGGCGGGTCGGTCCACCCGCAAGGGCTTGTGGTCCAAACAGAATCACTTAGCCTATATCTGAAGGGAACTGAGGAAAATTGCAGAGGAATCACATGGGATTTGGTCTGTAAATGGAAACCCAACCTCAAACACGTCATACGTTTCTCCCCTGCCTCTCTCCCCCTCCCTTTTTTTTTTAACAGATGTGTCTTATCCTGAACATCAATAAAAAATATCCCGAACATCAATAAAAATGGCATTATGATCTTCCAACGCATGCATAAAAGCGGTTTATGACCCACAAAGTGAAAACAAATTCCAGCAATAAATATCTGTGTAGTGACTCAGCTTAAATCAGTTCATCACAAGCTTATTGTGCAGATGGTCTTTAGTGAACCCGTACAATAAAATGACAAGAAGAATCTAATATTTGATCTTTTACATCAATGATGTTTATGTGTGCCGTTTCTTGACTATGGCCTCTTCCATGCTTGATTTATATTCTGCTTGTGTGCTGCCTTGGTTCCTCAGCAGGTATTTAAAGGGATGAGTTGTGCCGTCTCGACCTGACATGACATGACCTCCCATCATCACAAATGTGTGTGTCTGTCAGCCCTCAGACAATCTCAGATAAGCCCATCCATCACACATACCTTCACAGGAGCACTCAGTCCCACTCAATAACCCCTCATAGACTTTATTAATATAACCCGCAGGACCAGGCCCTCCGGCGATGGCTTGTGACAACCCTGACCGAGGACTGACCTGTGCTTCCCACCTGACCAGGGTGTTTGTGTCCGTGTGTGTGTATTTGTGTGAGTGTCTGTGTGCGCATACACCTTTAATTTATTTAAATGTGAGGATGTGGAAATAATATATTGTAAACTTGGGACGCAGTATAATATCACAATCTGTTTAATCACAATCACAATTCATGATCTACATTGCAATCTTTCTTCTCAATTTTGAATTTTCTACATTTGCAACATTAAAGGAGACACATCATGCTCGTTTTCAGGTTCATAGTTTTATTTTGGGTTGCTACTAGAATAGGTTTATATGCTTTAATGCTCAAAAAACTAATCAGTTTTCTAATTTTTTGAAGACAAACAAAACACGTGTCAGGATGAAGCAAGATGCATTTTTATTGTGAACTGACGGAATAAACTTTGGCACTTCCTCGACAGGAAGTAGGTCACCATGGGAAGGAGTCCGACGTATTAGGTGTTTCCAGAATGAAAGAGACTTCCCCTCGGAGCCTAGACACTGGTAATGGTGATGAAGAATGCTACTTGATGAGGGATCAACTTCGACAACTCCTGATTGCAGGGTTGACTGGAGGTGGCCGGGCATCCACAGTTGAGGTGGATGACAGCAAAGAGAGAAAGAGAGTGCTTGACAGCTTACAATTGATTGGTTAGTGGAGGACAACGTGACAGGTTGTGATTGGTTGGAGGGGACAATGAGCTGGAGGAGATGAGGGAAGGAAGGAGAATGTGCTTGTGACTTTGAGGGCGGACAGAGATGGTCTTCCTGTTGAACCTTTGCTAAGATTTCAGGTTGTCCATCCGTCCATAGCTATGTCCCATTCTTGTGAATTCTGAATTCTTCAAATTTGGTACAAATGTCCACTGTGACTCAAGGATGAACTGACTTGAGTATGATGGTCAGAGATCACTGTGACCTCACAAAACATATTTTTGGCCATAACTCAAGAAGTCATACGATAATTACAATAACATTTTACACCAACGCCAAAAGGTCAAAGGTTGAAATGCACTGTGACATCATAATATTTGCTAAAAATGTTCAGACAATTATTTACATTTACGGCATTTAGCAGATGCTTTTGTCCAAAGCGACTTATAGTTATTCATACATGCATTCATACACTGATGGCGGTGGCCGGCCATGCAAGGTGCCAAACCAGCACATCAGGAGCCGTTTGGGGTTGAGTATCTTGCCCAAGGCCACTTCGACATGCAGACCAGGGGAACCGAACCTGCCACCTTCCGATAACAACACGCTGGTCCTACCCCTGAGCCACAGCTGCCCAATTATTCAATGCCAGGCATACAACCAGGGGGGCGGTAATTGTAGTTTGGCAGAAGCTCTTTATGCTGCTAGCTACAATACATCACCCATCTTACATGAGTCACATGAAGTCATTCATCCAATTAGCATAGCCATCTAGTTTGCTACATGACTCCATTGGTTTGTTCACATAGTGCAGATCTGCCAGTCAATGAGATTATGTGAAGTTTAGTAACCGAATTAGAGGACATTGAGTACCACGTTCTTTACGATTTGGCTGAAAGGTAGGCAGCGTAAACCTTAAAGATCGATCGTGATCTAAAATCCTCAGACTGCACAGCAAACTCATATTTGTGTGTGTTTTATGCACATGTGAGAATGTGGTAGGAGAGGGATCAAGGGGGACTGATGGGGAGAAAAAAAAACACCATGGGTGCACTGAGAAAATATCTCTCCCTCCAGTGTATCTTCTCTGCTTATCCATCTTCTTCCTCTCTGAGACATTTACCGCCACCTCCATCCCCAGTTTCAATGAAGTCTCGCCGCGTCAGGAATGGCCTCAGCATTCATCCAGACAGGAGGGGAAGAAATTACGTCTAACCTCGCTTATCACGCGTGCACGCGCGCACACACACACACATGCACACCCTCACACCACTTATTACAGCTTTCTCTGTCTTTAATGTGTGCAAGCACAGCTTTATCTCTGTGCCATGTATAATGGCGCAGAGATGGTATCATCAGAGACGGGCTAGCTCGACTAAATGGGAGCGGCAAATTGACTGTAGTATTAGGAGAGAAGGGCCTCTATCTGGCAATCTGATAGGATCCCATTAAAGAAGGCTTGCAGATGAATATGATTAGCTTTTCATCCCTCCTAATGGAAACATCTTCTGAAGAGGGAGGAGATGAAATGTTTTGTAGTGATAGGGCCTCTGTACCACTGATGGGATTGTTATTGCCTAATTTGGGTAGAAAGGCCATTAAAGTTCTTGGAAGGGACGATGAATGTTCTCTGTAAGTATACTCTCAGTTATGGCTGCGGACCAGCGGTTCGCTGTGTGTGGGCAGCACTTTGCTTTGTTGATGCAAAAAAACTGCCCTCCTCTTAAATGGCTTCACATTGGACTTGTTTTTTTGCGGAAATCAGTAACTAATGAGACCGAGGTTTCGTCTTCCTCTCCGAAATGAACTGAGCGGCGCTTTCTTGTGTGTGTTTGTGGTTTGAGTGTGTGTATTTCTCTATGTCACCGCCCTGTGTTTTTACCATCTCCAACCAACTGTGACAGAAGTGCTTCATTAGATTATGAAGTGACTATCACGAGCACAACTTCTTAAGCAGATTATTGTTCATTTATTGCGAGCCTCTGGGGTCCTGTTTGCCGAGTCCTCGAATAACAACCAGCGTTATTCTCTGTGATCCGTCAGAGTGAGTGAATTTGATGAGTTCTATTAAGAAACATGTTATTGGATATCTGCAAGACTTGAAAGAACTTTTGAAATATTGATAGGGCTCCTCGCGCTGTTTAATGTCATTGCTACGCCAACGGCCTCACCCCATTTCCTCAGGTCGCTGTGAAGCGTGCGGCTCAAACAGTAAACAGAGCGACACAGCTGGAGACAAAAGTCAGCATGTTCAGACTGGTGTGTGTGCAGCCAGTTCTTTTATATGCAGGCTGTCCTGGCATCCTAGATTGACTAGATCTGCATCCTGCCGAGCCTCCAGGGGCCTCTAATATACATTACAGATGCGTCAGGGGACCTATGCCACATGTTGTCGTATCCATGTGTTGTAAGCATCCATGTGAAAATGTGTCCATCTGCCATGTCTTAATGAAAGATCTGTACAAAACCATCAGGAGACAGAACATTTGAGTTTCCTTTTTGTCTACACACACTGAGAGACCAGTTTATTAGGTTCACATAGGAAATATTGCAGGATACATTAGTTTTAGCTAACTTTATGAAGGTTATAATGTCCAGTTTTGTTTAAACAGCTTCCAAGATGTGTTTACTGTAAAGGTTTGGGTTTTTGGGTTAATAATTTCCTTTTTGTAATTTGAAGGTTCTCTCCACCTGTGTCATGTTTGAGTTTTACACTTCCTGTCTCTGTATTTTTCCCTGCCCTTTTCTTTTCCTGTTCACCTGTGTTTTTCCTTCAGTCTTTTTCGGTTCGTCCACATTTCCTGTGTCTCTTCCCCGGTCCTGCTCTTGTTCCTTGTGTGTCCTCAGTGTTCCTGCTTCTGTTCCCCGTGGCTATTGTTGTTCCTAGTTTTTGTATTTCTCTTTAGTTTTTTCTTAGATTCTCTTTAGCCTGGTTTTGTGCCTGCCTTTTTATTGCCCGCATTTAGATTTCAGCTTTGTTAATGAAGCTTGCCTTTTTGTTTTTTAAATCTGCCTGCCTCGGTGTCCTGCATTTGGGTCCTTTTTGTAAGATATAACATTTATTACATTTAAGTGGATGTGCTCTGTAGTGCTGTAGAGTTGTATTGCATTGAACTGAAACATTTTGAACTGAATCAACAGCTGTCTAAAACAACTATACATTCACAACTAGACATTATAACCTTCACGAAGGGAGGATCTATCAGACTTATTTCACTGCATTAGTTTTAGCCAGTGTACCGAATAAACTGACAACTCATCGATGTCAGTGGACGAAGTATTCAGATCTTTTACTGAAGTGAAAGCAGAAGGACCACGGTGTAAAAATACTCTTTTACAAGTGGAATTATGTCAGTGTTATTGGCAAAAATGTAAGCTCTTCAGCATTATTCTTTAATCTTTTTTATGATTAGGCCCCCTTAGCAGATTGTATAATATTCTTTTGCATATTAAACTATGCTATATTAGTATTATATATGCTTCTATTTTATTATTATTATCATTATTATTTATATCTCAATAAGTAAAGCTGTTATTGCTGCTGTGGCTGCTGTACAAGTCCACAAGTACAAGTATAAGATTTGACCTTTACAGAAATTGAGTAAATGTACTTTATCCCAATGATACATGTACATGCATGAGTCAGTACTTGCCACTAAGAGTCCTAGATAGATAGTATTGTGTGGTGTGTGTGCGTGTGCTTTTCCATTAGTGCACGAGGGCATCAAAACCTCTCTGTAAATTACACTACAGCTCAGTGACACCGCTACATCTCTCATTTTCCACTGTTTCTGACATGTCACATTGCGTTCGGGGCGAGTGTGACGAGTCGGAGAAGAGACATATTCCCTTGCAACATTTAGTTTCTGTCTTTCTGGCTTTGCTTCTGCTGCGACGTTTCCTTCCAGCCTCTTGGCGCCATCCAAACTGCAAATTTGCGAAAGATGTGTTCACAGATGAGTGTCTCCCTGAGTCATTATCTCATTTGTCTGTTTCCTCAAGAGAATCAACATGTCTTGCACATGTGCTCCGTAGTAATTGTGCAGCTTGAGATTGTCATGTTTTGAGGAAATCTCCATTGTAGAGATGTAAAACAAGGATTGACTATAATAACTCACGGCTAAAAAGCTGCACCATGAATTGTATTAATACTTGGGCTTCGATCATTTTTGACTGTGAATTACAGGTTTATGTAACTCACTATGAGCACAAAATGTTACCTAACAGACACAGAAATCTCTTCCACAATCAGTCCTAACATAAGTACCTACATGTATAATGCTGGATGCTGAAAGGCTTTTTGTTTCAGGTTTATTTGCAGCCAGACTCAGAGTCAGTTCCAATAAATTCAGTAGAACTTCTTGTTTATCTGGGAACAAGAACAAATTACCTGCACTTTTAACTCATGAATAAGAAATGAACACCATTAGAAATAAAGGTTGCTTTTCCAGCATAAGTCGTGCTCTTTTAGCTTTTGAATTTCTTCGCCTCCGTCTTCTTTTTTTCCTTCCGCTGTTGATTCTTGCGGCTTGTGGCTTCTTCATTTGGAAAAGAAAAGGGGGGGATTTAATGTAGTTATTGTAATTGTGTTGTCTGCCTTTGAACTCGGGACGAGATTGCTTTTGACTTGCAAATATTTCAGATTGAATTGGGCTAAATGACTTTTGGGAAATGTCTCTGGCATTCACGTGTCCTCCTTTCTCCTCTGTAAAGGTTAATAGTATCTGCACTCTGTGAATGAGTCAGTGGACTTTAGTGTGCCGCTCAGTGGCAGAGGAGGTTTGGTCAGAGCCTCTCTCTTTCTCCCCTGGGCTGGGATGGAGTCAGCAGGTCAAGCTCTATTCAGCCGGGGATTGACACATGTAGTGCGAAGAATCCTAAAAAGAATGAAGAAAGCCTCGTACAAGAGAAATGAATGGGCAGCGAGCTGAACCGGTTGACAGTGTGTTGAATGTGTGTCTCTGCTCGCGTGATATGAATGACCTCCTGTCGGCTGTGCGTGACGAGAAGTTTGAGCTACCACCGACAGATTTTATTAAATGTATTATAAGACGTTTCACTCAATTTGCTCTCCCTCTCTCTCTCTCTCTCTCTCTCTCTCTCTCTCTCCCCGTCACCTCTCTCAGGTACGGAGACATGGTTCCTAAGACGATTGCAGGGAAGATCTTCGGCTCAATCTGCTCTCTGAGTGGGGTGCTGGTAATTGCCCTGCCTGTCCCTGTCATCGTGTCCAACTTTAGCCGCATCTATCACCAGAACCAGAGAGCAGACAAGCGGCGGGCGCAGAAGGTACAGGTGAACACAGTTTTATTTCCTTCAACTTGGGGCCCAGAGGGGTTGGACCTCCATCCCCCGGGGGGAGCTTTGACGTGTCTCTCCCCCAGAGGAGAGGATTCTGCAGGCTAATGATGTGGGTGTAATGCACATTGACTTACATTCGCATTAACAGTCGGAGGGTGATAAGTATTCAGTGAGTATCACCAAACTTTAATGGACCTTCTCCCATGACATGAATACCTAAAACCTGACCTTCCCATTTTTCCCTTTGGTCTGCATACATACAAATCAGTTTGGAGGAATTTTCCCTCAGACCCAGAATACTGATATCTCCCTCACAAAGTGTGCGTGTGTACAGCCTGCTAGGTTAGCCTAGCTCAATTACTGATTGGATCAAGAGGCAGCCGTGAGACTTTGTCGATTGTCTCTACCACTTTTTAATTAGGAATTCTTGATATCAAGCTCGTAAGCTTTAACTAATGGTTTTATTGATGATTAACAACGATCAGATACTCCTTTAAGCCATTAATAAGAACGACTTTAAGGTTGTCAGGTTGTGAAAAATGTGCTACCAGCGGGACACTTTGTCCTCTTCGTTCTTTGATATATCAGGGAATAATCTCTGATGAGTCAATGACCTGATAGAAAAACCTGAAATCTGCCTAATCTTAGACAAAATCTATTCATTAACGACATATTAATATGTAAAACTAGAGACCTAAAGGCTTATTAGGAAATGTGGAACACACAAGCGCAGTATTTATTAACGGATTACCCACATTTGCATTTTCACTGCATTATTAACTAAATTGAAAAGATAAACACTTGCAAAGGGATTTTCCACCAACTGGCAATCCCAAACTTGTTGTTATTAAAGGCTTATACCTGATCTTTAAAGCATTACTAAATGATGTATTTACAATTAATCAAGCCAATAGTTGCAACATATAGATTGTTAGAGAGAGGTACTAGGTTTTTTATACTGTTGCAAAACATTGCTGAGAAAAAATGTTAAAAGGCCCTTAAAAATATATGCAATTTATTCTGCAGTCTTGATTGAATAAGCAATAAACAAACTGTCCTCATAACATAACATGTATAACATAATGTAAGACAGTTTTACTTATTACGTTTTTATTTGCGGGACGTTTCGAAGTAGCGTCCTTCCTGGCTTCAAACAGACCTTATTCCCCTGTGAGGAAGAGCTTGTTTATAAAGGAAACATATCCTATATTTCTTACTTTGTATTAATATCTTATTGATATTGTAAATATAAACTTTCTGAGTGAGAATGTATTTTCCAGCACTACATAATGTACCTTTAACACAAAATTGACGGCCACACTTAAAACAGCTTTGGTTATCTCACAAGAGATGTTCTGTTCTTATCAAGAGGGCGGGGCTTGGATGTTAATACATGATGTCATGTACTAATGCACCAATCAGAATTTTGCAACATCTGAAGCCTGACTGAAATGGTTAGTGATCTTTTTGGTCACTGTCAATCAAATGTATTCAGCTTTAAAGGGTAATTCCATCAATTTTACCCATTAAAGTGTGCTTACAGGTCCTGGGGAGTAATACTGCATATGTGAAAAAGAGTAGTTTAAAGCCTTTTAGTGACTTCAGAGGAAGCTGCATGTCATCCGATGAACTGCCTCCAGTGATGTCACCCAGTAGCTTAGTTGCACTGTGGTTAATGTAGGCATCAGGTTTAAAATCAAGGTTAAGATTGGTTAATTAGTCCAACAGTGTTATAATAGTGCAATGCTGGACTATTGGACTGCCTCTTGCCGACATTACCCACAAAATGTGCCACTACTTTTTTTTACATTAGTATCACTCAGACACAGAATTTCTTAAAATTGGTGGAGTTACCTTTTACCCAAGATTATTAGAGTTTGTGAGTCTTGAGAATATTTAATGTTATGGAGGAAAAATAACACTGATCTGTGCTGAACTAAGCTGTTCTTTTACAATGTAAAATATGAAACTCACACAGCCTGAATATTGTCGATAATACCTCAAACAAGCCGAGGCCAACTCCTAAAAATAGTCTCAAAGAAGTGAATATCAGCATTTTGCCCTCCTTGCATGGTTTTTCTCTGTGGGTCTGTCCTTGTGAGGAGATTTTATCCTTGTTACTAACAGGCACGAATTTAAAAAACGGATTATGTAAACTCGTGTTTAAACTGCGGAAGATTTAAAGATCCTATCTTCCTTTGGGTAAATAGCCCCGCCGTTAGACCTTTAAAGAATCATGTTGTGGTGTGTCCATGAGCCAAACTTGGGGAGCAGCATCAGCTGGCGCACACACAGAACTGGTCTGGTAATCGTAGTTTGAGGGCAAGTCTGACCGTTTTGGTTCTCCTGAGATAGATGGTGTGTAGTGTGTTTGTTGTTGCGCTGGCAGACATGCACACACTGACACATATTTTCAGAGTCCATTCCTCTCTCTCATCACTCTCGTTCACACCTCTCCCAGCGAGGCTTCTCTCACTCCCTTTTCTTATTTCTTGTCCTCTCCCCTTTTTTTCTGCTCCTCCTCCTCCTCCTCCTCAGCCTCCCCACCCCACCCTGTCTCTCTCACCCTATCTGTGATTACTCCCATCCATCTCGGCACATGCTCTCTGGTCGTAGTTTAAATCTGTTTAAAGTCCTGCAGTTCGACCGTGGCCTGACCGCTGCCCAGTCTTAACTAACTGTAACCTTGTCTGCCGAGCGAGACTCCGATGTAAGTGTGCGGGGAGGAGAAGACACACGGAGGGGACGGCGAGAGGGTCAGAAGAAATTATCGAGATTGAAAACAGGTTGGAGCCGATGAGATGTATAGTGTTGACGCAGAGGAGAGAGAGGAGCGGTGACGAGGAAGGCCAGAGGGAAGGAGGGAGCAGGGGAGGCAGGGGGAGAGGAGAAAGGGGGAAGAGCTGGAGGCGATGTGCGTCCTAATGCTCTGTTCTCTCCTGAAATAGCCATCACCCAGATGAGGTGCTGGCTGGAAGGAAGGTGTGTGTCTGTGTCGCCTTGTGTATGTATGTGCATCTGTTTAAGTGCATGTGTCTGTGTGTGTGTGTGTGTGTGTGTGTGTGTGTGTGTGTGTGCATCCACCATACTTCCTGTACGTTTAGGCCCTGCCCTTGGTCTGTCCCACCCTCCTGTGTGTGTGTGTGTGTGTGTGTGTGTGTGTGTGTGTGTGTGTGTGTGTGTGTGTGTGTGTGTGTGTGTTCTCCACTGAGCCGCAGTGTGGTGCAGTGTCCCAAACACCAGAACAGACACCCACACTTCCAGAAGCACCCACCACCTAACCAGTGTAGCATGACGGCGCTGTCGTCATTAACCAGCACCAAATGACTCCCTCAGGCAATTGAATGCCTCCCCGGCTCGCCTCCGGTGAGGTCAGCGATTTGCTCAAGCACCCATACATCCAACCGGATACCTTTCATAACAGCATGACTCAAGCATCTTATCATCGCCTTCATAATAATATTCCACCTGGATGCTTTGATCCCGGAGAGCGTTATTACTATGGCAAATCAGAGGATAAGTGCCAAGTGTGATGATAGGTTTGCAAATGTGATATTTTAGAGCATTTAGGAGATGCAATCTGTGCTCCATCTCTGTCTTTAATTAGCCCACGGGATTAAGTGTTGCTTAGCATTTAAGCTTGTGTGCTTAAGACCACTGAAGTGTGTCTTGAATTACATATTGTGCGAGCTTCAGCGGTAGAGGCTGCGGAAATTATATATTTTCACATCCCCAACTGGTTGTTAACTGAAACATCCCTGCTGCCTCTCCCAGCCAGGCTAGCAGCTCCGTGGCTCTATGGATGTTAATGTCAGGCAGCCCACCACTTTGGTCCAGATTGATTATCTCAATAACTAATGGATGGATTGGTACGGAATTTTGTACAGACAGTCATGGTTCCCAAAGGACGGATCCTAATTAATTTTTCTCAAGGTTATCATTTGTGGTACAGAGAGAAGTATCCTGACAAGTACTGGATGGATTGCCATGTAATTTGGTACATACTATATTACATTTTTCAGATAATTTGATGAACTTTTCATCTCGTGTCATCCATCATCAGGCCAGGTTTTGTTAATGACCAGGTACCTGCAAGACTAACGACATTCCCGTCGGCTATCTAATTAGCAAATGTTAGCATGCTAACAGGGTAAACTAATATGGTAAACACAGTAAACCTCAAGCTTCCAGGAAGTGCGAGAGGCTTTGGAGCCGGTTTAACCCAATGGTCATCCATGTTATTACCACACCAGGTGATGCACACAGGCCCAAAGAGACTTTCTCCTATAAGCTGACATTGTAAACGAAGTGGCTGTTAAACAGTGGATAAACATTTTTGAACATCACAACCTCTGCAGTGTCATCCATTTCACTGTTAGAATTTGGTCCATTCTGTCTGACAACATTTAGAAAGTCTAGAATAGTCAGACAAACAGTTTTATACCTCCTCTAGGACCAACGATGCGGAAGCTACGAGAAGATTTGGGTAAATGTATACCCAGGAAGTCAAACTTCTTTGGATTTATGCGCCACTTTCAACAACTTAAGGCAACTTTAAAGGGGAATTCCTGCATTTCCAAACCTGAGCCCTATAACTGCATCTATTTGGCGTGTAAATGATTAATACGTGTCGAAAGTTCAGGGGCCAGGTTAAAAAATATCAGAATTACCTATTAATAGGAACGAAAGGGCCCCCGCTACTCACGCTGTATCCACTTGCTCCTTAATACATCAATGGTAAACCTGATAGACATCAGCATTGTCACTGGGAGGCTGTTACTGTAATATGCTGTCATTAGCATTTAGCTCCAAGCTCCTGTGTTCCAAAGCATAGCCTCAAAGAGCCACCAGCGTGACTGTAGACACTTAATCTTGTTGTATAATTTGTAGCGACTGTGATGTATTTTACTGCCTTTTTATAAGAACTGTTGCTGACATGTGTTCAGCTCATTCCAGTGTTACATCACATTAATTTAATGTTCTTTGACTCTGGGTTGGCAGCCTCTCGCACTATAAAAGATCAGTGTCGAGGGTGTATGATCGAGCCATTACCACGGTTTGGTCCAGCCTTTCTCTGCTAATGACAACTGTGATCTTTAATGCCTCAACCGAGCCATGAATTGTTCAAGCACGCCTTATCCTTCAGCACCCCATTACAACAGTCTACGTAGCATGTAGTGTTCTTTAATGCTCCATAGCCTTAATGACAGATGACCTTCGCGGCCATTAAGCCAACCATTTAGCAAGTATCACTGGTCATTTACCATCGCAAAACGTCATTTGTTCAGCATTTATTACCTGCACATGGTTATATGTCACGGAAAATCCATTCCTGCTCAGATCATTTGTGAGAATAAGGCAATGTTTAACTGAGAGTAAAATAGGATGGCCAGCCAAGATTGCCTTTCACAGTACTTAAACAATGTGGAGACCAGACAGGAGGAGAGGAAGCGCAGCATCCCTCAGCATTTACCAGCCACGTCTCTTCTCCCCACTTTTTTTTCCTCTCCTAACATGCTTCTCCTCTCCCTTCCTGCCCCCAATTCACATCCATCTTCATTCAGGTCTAATTGTTAGCTGTTCTGGGCTCCCATTACAATTAGCCATCCATCTGGGTGGTGGTAGAGAGACAGCCCCTGATCCATCTCACTGCACAAAAGAAAGATACATGAGGATGCCACCAGTTGCTGTGTGGCACAGGAGGAGCACACAGCTGAGACACAGAGACATACATTCTGGATCCTCCCTCCCTTTAGTCTTCGACGTCGCGACGGTTGTTCTACAATGAATTGAATATTTGAGCCCTTCCCTGTCTGCGCGCCTGATCCCATAAAGTGATCTGAAACAGAGGGTCCAATCTGCGGGGGTTAGTCGTCAGTCGCTCCTGAGCTTATTTGCATAAAGCTAATAATATCCTCAGGTAGATCCAATTACACATTCTGAATAGCACACCTGACAGAGGGCAGGATTTAAACTGGAGAATCACAAAGGGCAAGTTATACAAAAGGATTAAAAGAGAGAGGGGGCAGGAATTTAAATGAGCTTAACTTCTAATTGGGTCTGTGGTGTTCTCCTGGGTCTGGTTCTCTGGTGCTATGAAGAATGTGTCCTTGTGTGCTCTCAGGTGGCACCTGGTTAAGGACAGATGCAAATAACCCCCTTTGCCCATATACGGCTGCAACAAAAGAAGCGCCACCTGTACAAACAGATTCTTTCTTAAATGGCTTGTGTGACTGATTCAAGACAACGCACCTTTACCAGTTTTCCTCGTACTTGGGATTTTCTCTTAGGTATGCATTAAATTCAGGAGTGGTCACACTCACACCAATTTGCTGCCCCTACACTGGGGGAAAAGGTTTAAATATGATATATAATGTTATATAACTATGATGTAAAATCCACCCCAAAAACATGTATTGGCATATTTTGGAACCACAAATTATACAGTTAAGCAGCTTTTAGGAGGTATTCCCGTTCAATATTCTCTGAAAAACTGCCTCAGGGTCTCTGTGGAGGTCGCTATCTTCATTATATCTCAATATCTAACAGTGTTACATCACCGTTAATACTAACTTCTCTATCCACTTGACAATCACATCACGTTGACCACCTGCCTTCTAAGTTGTGCAGCATTTTACTTTTAAGGATTAACGATAAGTTTGCGCAGTTAAGAGGTTTATGTTTTTTTGATGGGGATTTGGAGCACTCGTCGGACTGAAAATCACAGAAAAAAAGGGAGAGATTTATCATGAGAACACAAAAATTCCCAATGTCAGCTCTGTGATCCGCCTGTTGTCACATTTTTACCACCAGCAAGGAGAATATGTTTTTCGCCCTTGCGCAATGGTTGATGGGTGGGTCGGTTGGTTTGGTTAATTTGTTGGTTTGGTTCACTGGCAACATTACACAAGGATTATGAACAGATTTCCGGATAAAGTAATTTGATTTTGGACTTTGCGAGAAAGGGCTTTTTTTTTAATAATGCATGGATCTTGTTGAGAAAAAAAAATCAGGCGTATTTAGGTGGCTGGTTGCTATGAGTCAGTTCAGAAGGGGACTGTTGGGCGTTGGCAGAGGTATGCACTCTACAGAGTGCCATTTGTTTCTTTACATTTTACAAATTAAGCGTCTTTCAGTCACTTTCTTGAACTTGACATACACCATTATCATCTAAGCACACCTATTTATTGTCAATAGAGAGAGAAACTTTTTTGTTTGATACATTTATTGACTTTCTTTTCTTGACTTCATAATCACAAACACTTTTGCTTTATTGCCAAACCCCCAATCTTGTAAAACTACCCACTGAGACAAATGCAGCACGTACTATGTAGAGATAAACAGTTCTGGGACTATGTTTGACAAAATGGCTCATTGGTAAATCACAAAAACTTGCCTCAGGTGTAGAACAGGAAAATCCATCAGTCTCTCTCATTATTTTGTTTCCTATTATTGTTCGAGCGTCTGTTGGGATTCATTTGCCATCTTTAGTCTACGTCCCTGTCTTTTTTCTCACTTTGACTCGAAGTCTTTCTCCAGTTCGGCCAGTTTTTGTTTCTCAAACTTAGTGAATGGAAAAATAAAAATGTCCGGTGTGGTTCATGAGCATTACATCGGCTCAGGGCTTACCAGCAGAACCAAAACAATAACAAGTCCCTCTCCTCTCTCTCTCTCTCTCTCTGTCTCTTTCCTCTCTGTCTCGCTCCCTTTGCTCTAAATCATCTCACTATTGTTTTTAGCCCTCCCTCAGAAGGTTGAAGTCAAAAGGTGGAGATGACTTCTGGCTGAGAGTGTTTTGCCCTTCTAGACAATCAATAAAGTCGTCTGCACTTTGCAAGAAGGCAGCGCGAAAACAGAGAGAAGGAGATCTGTTGACTGGGGACTTCACTGAGGGGGGTCAAGAGTTCCGTTATGAATTATGTCCTTTGTTAAAAAAAAACATCCTTGACTGCAGCGTCACAGCATCTTGCAGGCTGGGCTGTGCTGTTCTCTATAAAGTGGAGGTAATCCAGGCTTAGTAAAGGTATTTTGTCTCTGAGTGGTGTTAGTCCGAGGTTAAGCTGTCTTTGCTACAGAGGCAGACTTCTGTGGACTAGAGGTGTCGGAGGACTTGATTTCCACTGAATCAATTCTTGCCTTCATTGGCCTTCACTGGCTCCCAGACGGATTTCCGAAAAGTCACTCTTTCCCCAGTTTCTTTCCTCCTTTACTGTCTTGCCCTCTTCTTTTTTAAGTCATTGACTCTCTGTCTTTGTCTTTGTGTGCACGCATTTGTGTGTGCGCATGTGTGTGTGATATCATAAAGCAATGTACCTCAGACTGACTTATTTCCTTCTGGCAGGAATGTCAGCATGTATAAAAGCAACTCTTTAGATGAGTGGCAGCTGCAAAACAAAATGAGACTCTTCCACGACTATTTATATATGTGTGTGCGTGTGTGTGTGTGTGTGTGTGTGTCCTCATCAGATGGTCTTCCTCTTTCACTCATACGGTTTCGAGGCAGGCCCGAGGCGGAACCTAATCTGGTCTCATAGCTCGATTGCTCCACTTTTCACTCAACCAAATCCTTTACAGGCAGTCTAGCAACGATGCAACTCACAAGCCGGCATGAATTTTTTAGCTTTAACTTTCAATTTAAAAAAAATGAACTTCTAAGAAAACTTCCTGGCGGTGCTCAACGGAGTATGGCATGGGAGCTGAGTGAATATGTAGCAGGGTTTTTTTTTTTTTTATCAGTTGAATGAGGATATGCCAGTTTTGATCCCTCAGCTGGCAGCAAATGGTGTTAAAATGAAGCATTTGTGCTGGCTTGCATCCTATAGCTATAATCTTTAAAGTGTGATTGAGCCTAAAATGTGGCTCCGTGGCAGGAAAGAGAGAAACAAAGAGGGAGAAAGGTGTTTGGATCAGTTTGTTGGCCCTTGGGTCTGTGAAAACATCTGGACTATCTTACCCGGTGCTATTGAGCATCACTTAACTGATTGGTTGGCAGGTGTTGGTGCTATTTTGGAATTTTGAAAGCTACTGTTTTTCCAAGTTGTTTGCTTGAAAGTACTGAAATTGAATTGCATTTATTTTGGTGCTCTGCAGCACGCATATTCTGTAAATCCTGTGTCCTTTGCATTCATTTTCTTGAATATGTTTTAAACATATTTATTATTTCAATAAAGTCATTCAAAACACAGCAGCTGGTTACATAACACAAAAGCCAAATTAGCATTCTGATTCTCCTTATGATATAACTTAAAGGTCCCATATTGAAGAAAGTGAGATTTTCATGTATCTGATCATAAAGCAGGTCTACGTGCTAAATAAATAAGCTGAATGTGTGAAAATGCTCAACCCTCAAAGAAACACGCACAGCCACTATTCGGAAACTGCGCCTTTAAATGACCCGTCAGAACTTCTGTAAGGTTGTGATGTCACAACCATACAGTCACTACCCTCACCCACACCCCTAACATGGCAACAGTTGCAAAAACACCAGCCGAGTTGATGTTGAAACACAGTTTGTGGTTCCTGCTCAGGCCTGTGAGAGCTGACCAATCAGAGCAGACTGGGATTTGAACTTCAAAGCATGTAGAAATGTATAGTCGACACCCAAAATAAAAGTGTAAGCATAAAATGTAGTTTAAAGACATGAATGCACATCTTGTTCTGCGCCTTAGCTTGTTGTAGAAGCAGCCAAACAAACATTCACTGGGGAAAAGTGCACTGCAAACATCAGTTTGTAGACTTGAAAGCTAATTGTCTGCTCAGCTGCAGCACGTTAAACAGCATGTAACCATATCTGGAGATATCACCTGAGTCTGTTTAGATGCTTAAGTGGTCTTTACTCTTCATTATCAATTCTAACAACACACTGTCTGCCCATTGCTTGTAAGTTACAGCCGGAGTTGGTTTATTTTGGCTCACGCTCCCCTGCCAGCGCTCAGCCTGCCAGCTGCTGTCAATCAATTAAATAGACACACCCGTCCAGCTGATGAGACGAAAAGGAGCATTTTCTGATATTTTCTCCTTTTGACAATTAAAATAGAATAGCTATACATTAAAAAAACACATTCACATTATTTTTGGAATGCATGTGATTCCAGCTAGACTTCAAGAAGACAGTAAGATCATTGTATGTGAGGGGAAAGACTGTTGCACCACTGAGAAACAGTTTATCTGGTTTCACTCTTTGTGCAGTGTGTATGCATGTGTTGCCATGTCTGTGCCTGTGGATATGTGGTGTCTATGTGACCATATGTGTCTCCGTGTAAAGGAACGTGCAGCAGATACTTTTTCGGGACATGTTACCCTCCACATAGCGTCCTCTGTGTGCGTAGGCGTTAATGACAGCCTCGTGTCAATGGTGTCTTTGCACTCATGTGCGCTCTCAATGATGCTTCAGCAGCAATTCAGGCTCAATCTGTCGTGCTGCGACTCTCTGCCTGAAAGCACAGATGGGCCTTAGACACGAGTGCCCAAGGTCCCAAAGGCCCCGGGAATCTATCAGAGAACTGCAGAAGTAGATTCAATCTCGCAGGACATGTTCTCAACATCCACCCCCATTGCCCCTGCACTGCCTGGCAACCAATGCCATAATCACGGGCTCCGGTTAGTGTGGTGACCCCAGAGTGACAGTCCCATTGGTTGAGCACAATGCCAGAACATAAAGAAGGGTTATCCCAAAGGCCTGTGGAAGTGCTGTGGCAGCATAAATGTACATAGGTGTCAGAGTGTGAGGGCACAAAGAGAGCGAGGAAAAGTTGTCAAGGAGAGCGGAAAGGAGGGTTAAAGAGACAAACCGAGGGTGAAAAACAGACATTTGGGGCAAACTTTAGTTATATACAAATATATACAACACGTTTGTACTTCAAACACGTCAATATAGCAGCTCAGTCAGAACACCCTCCAGGGTCAGTTAACATATGATGAGATATTATGACTCTTTGACTGTTATAACATTGTGAAACGGACATGGTTTGGTTAGGTTTAGTGACCAAAGTCTGGGCCACACTTCATTTCTCTTCTGGTTGGCTGGATCTGACCAGACTTGGGCTGATTCTGGACTATTTTGGTTCACTTTTGTCTGATATCTGGCCATTGTGTGGCCTGCGTGAAGGCTCAGATCTGGCAAACAGGAGTGGGCCACACCAGTGCCATCATTCCACGCGGTATGTGGGCTGGGTGAGGATGGGACAATTTTGCTATCTGGGAGGCAGGGAAATATTACATAAAATCTCTTGATGAGGTGTTTCTCCTGCCTATCCAGAGTTATTTATTTGAAACCAAAAAACCTAAGGCACAGAAGACGCACTGAACTGTTATATTACTATGCTATAACTGTTATAGGGCTAAGGAACATAAGGACACTGGATATAAAGTACACTAATATAAAGTACATTAAAAATATGTTTTTCAATAAATGCCAAGTACATTGTCATCTGTGCGGCAATTTACTTTTCCTGGGTGAGACCAAAGACAATTTTCCTGCCTCAGCTGGATAATAAAGTTTATCCTATTCTGTTCTCATCAATGTTAACGATGTTTTAATGTAAAGATTTTATAGAGAGTTTTGTTTTGGCTCGCCTTTAAAGTCGGTCTCCAGTTCTCATCCCTCGAGATAAAGATGGCGGAGAGCAGGGGAAGGTGAACTGTTTGAATTGAGCCGTGGGTTTGTCGTATAGATTCTACAGTATGGATATGCCTCTGTGCACGTGCTTGTTGACATTCACTGCTGTTTATCTCCCCTGCTTCTCTTTGGATTACTAAATCACAGCAGGAGCTACCTGCGGGTCAGCAGACATTACCATGTTTTAAATGGAACTCAAGTGAGGGGATGAGCTGGAATTACCATACATTACCATACGCTTACTGAGAAAGGTATATCTGCTTGGTGTGCTTTTAACCGGCTCGCATGTATATGTATGGAAATTCTACCATGTAGATGAGGCGTGCGTGCATAAGCACACACGGAGATACACAAACACACATCCACACACTCAATTAACCCCCCAGCGGTGTATGGGGCCCCCTGCTAAACGAGCTCTCTGTGTGCTCGTCATTAACACAGCTCCCATTATCCTTCCACCGATTTCCCTTCAATGAATCCGTCATTGTGTTTTAAAATTCAGAAAGCGAAGCAACAGATACACACACACACACACACACACACACACACAATTTGCAGCTGCACAGAGCCTGACACCCAGCTCTTGACTTTGACGGGAAAATGGCGGGCCTCTGAGAAGTGAGTGACTCAGATTACACTATCCTGTAAAGGCAGTTGTTCTAGTAACTGAGAGAATTACTGAGACCCACATTTTTTTTTTTTTTACACAGCCTGTGTACACTTAACCAACACGTGTTTTCACACACATTCACCAGATACAGTGTGCTTCAAATAGAGCAAAAAAAAACAGGACGTTGGAGTAAAATCCTTCCACTGTGTCAGAGCTACTGATGTATAAAGACTTCACTCCAAGGACCAGAGTGGATCTGTTCTTCCTCGTACTCCTCCTCTTATTCTTGTTCGTCTCTGCCTCACAGGAGAGGTTTGACAGCGTGAGAGAAAGAGAGGGAAAAAAAAAAAAGAGAGCGGACCGTGCCACTGTGCTGTACGGGGTTTGATGAATAAAGATGCATTTAAGCCGACACTAACGATGTGGAGCATTATGGGCCCGGACACTTCCTTGATTTATTTTGCAAAACAAAACCGCGAACGTGGCAGCACAGCAACAGCCCAAATAAATTGAATTCAGCGTTTTAAATACAGAATGACACTTAGCTGCTTAATTCATAGAGGGATTTACCTGCTCTGCTCCGAGCTGCCTCCCTAACTGATTTTTTTCGTCTCAAGGAATGTGTTATCGTGTAGTCACCATAAATCATGCATAAGTATCGCGGGAGATCAGAGCGAATTCATCACAGGAGATCAGAGTGAATGCCTTAGCAGCACGTCTTTGATTAGGTCTATAAGATCTCAACTAAAGTATTGAGCTGTAACTCAAATCGCTGGGATGTGTCGGGATGGTACCCAATCATTCTGACATACGATGTTGTAGAAGCACTGACTAACAGGTGTCTTCTGCTGTATGGTCTCTTGCTCTTTGCAGAAAGCCCGCCTGGCCAGGATACGAATATCCAAGACAGGAAGCTCCAACGCCTTCCTCCACAGCAAGCGCAACGGCCTGTTCAACGAAGCTCTGGAATTCACGGTAAGACCAGCCTCCAAGCCACAGACCATGCTTCACTTACATCTCATCATCATTTTTTCTCTCATTACCGCCCAACCTCATATGACATATGATAAGCCTGACCTCTGCGTCTCCTTTGAAAAACACTTCTGAGGATCTCAGTAGTGAAGTCATTGGACGCAGCCCCCGTCCCTCCTTTAATTATCAGTTCTTAGAATGCACCCAGCCTCCCATCGGAGCAGCTAGCTGTGATCTCATTCGATAAGCGGCACTTCTGATGCGAGCATCTTTGAGCCCAGCTGCCCGGCTGAGGAACAGGCTTCGGGCGATGCAGCAGGAAATGTAAACACAACTCAAGGATGTTCCTTGCCTCACCAAAATGTTGCGGTTCACAAGCACTATGGTGGCCCGGGGCTGACACAGCGCAAAACAAAAACAAGTGCTTCTTCCTCCCTCGGCCACTCTCTCTTTATGTGTCTCTATAGCTCTCTCTGTCTCTCTCTCTCTGTCTCTCTTCAATATCAATTGTTGAGGACAGAATCTGAACAGCACCAGTGCTTAAACTCAAGCTGAATAATGCATTGAATTCATATTGATAGTGCCTTAAGGGACACAATACTGCAAGGCTGCAGTGTAGTTTTCTGGATATGTGGTTATGTATGTAGTTTTAATATATCAGGTTATGTTTCCATTTGTCTTGCTTGCAAGAAAAGGGTCATGTCTAAAGCTTGCCTGTGCGGTAGGTAAAGGATGATTAAGTTACTTTATTGAATGTTGTTTGATATTTAAGATTATTTCTTGACATAACAGTGTTAGGGGAAACTAAGTTACAAAGTTTGCATACGTTCTATACAAGACACCTTTTGTTTGTTTTATTTATGATACTCAGACAAAAGAGGCATTTATTTATTGTTTATAGCACTTTATTCAAGATTTAAGTCACTGTAGACTGCACACTGCTTCACTGCCCAATCCTATAGGTTATATAGTGTTATATAGTTCATTTTATATGAGGGAACATTGAAGAGCAATGCACGCACCTTTTCAGTATGCTGTCGTTGAATTAATCCAAAAATATGTTGAGCGACATAGCAAAGTGTTTATCATGAAAACCGGCTTGTATTGTCAAATATATGTTTACTTCTTCCATATATTAAATGCATTTTTTAATATATCACATTATATTTTTCAGCATATGTCAGTATATGCATGTTCTGAGTGTTGTCACATTACTAGTGTCAGTTTGGACTTAACAGTAGTCAAAGAAGAACCAGGCTGGCGAACCAAAGTCGACCCCTAACAGCTTATTTAAGGATACAGGTGCATGCTCTGTAAAATGTTAATTGTTGTCCAATTCATGTTTAATTCTAAATCAGCTATTTACTAACAACATGCACTGCCCCATGCAGAGCGACAGCGTGTTTTGTCGCTCAGCAGATCAAGCTGTTTCCAGCCTCTACAGTATGGTGGCCACCTGGGTGGTGAGCCATAGCCGCCTCCAGACAGACTGCTGATATGGGCTTTCGGTGGCATGTATAGAGGGAGACGGAAATAACTCAGCCTAAACACCTGTGTTTTACTGCCGCGTTAGGTACAGATACGCCGCATGAGCACAGGTGAGCGGATCTTGGCTAAGACAACCCGAGTCATCGGAGCAGGAATGTTCCCTCTCAGCAAAGAAGCCTCTGCTTACAGCACCAGCCACCCGCTTAACAAACAGAAAATTGCTACTACAAATCTTCCGAACATGGCATTTTACTTGCCTTTCGGCGGTGCTGTGGAGCATACAGGATCAGGGCAGTATTTCTGGCTTTGTTTTTTATAAACACAGCTCAACTACAGATTCTGCTGGGAGGGACTGATGCAACCCATTGAAAGTCTGTATATGTGAGGCACTGCGTTACTTCTGACAAGAACGATGATGGTATTCTGCAACATACTGAAGAGACATCCCAGGCAACTCCCAAGCAGAAGCTGTTATGTCTAATATTTATAATAAGAGTAATGCAGTATTCTGCGGGCAATGCTTTATATTAAAGCCCTCTTTAAATCAATTGCTTTCATTCATAAATCCATTATATTTATACAGCCTAAAATCATAATCACATTGCCGCAGTGGTCTTACCAATCTGTACAATGAACAACATCCTCTGTCCTTTGATTCATTTTCAAATCTATTAAGATAAGTGTTAGATAGCTCTATGTTGGAACAGTAATAGCTGTTATAGAGTATCAGTAACCCATGTCCATTCCCCCTGCTCATGCAATAATTAATACTATTATTCCATATTTTATTATGCATATATTAGCAGGTAGCTTTGCTTTTTGCATGCTACCAGATCTAAAGTGACAACAATGCCTTGCCCGGGTTTAATAGATCTTTTTTGGGGTGGTTACTAACATTTAACTGTTAATGAATGCTTACTGACATATTTGGTAAGATGAATTTGTTTGTTTTTCTATTCAAAACACTTATAAGAGGCTTTTATTAATGTTCTTAAGCAACCTATAAACACTTAACAAGTTTTTCTAACTTTTCTAACTGTTTATAAGGAGTAGGGGAGTAACGGAACACACGTCACAGGATTATGAAATCAGTAGGGGTGTAACAATTCACCGATATGAAGAAAAAGCAGACTATTGGTAAGCTCTGTAGAACAGCGTTTCGGTACAGTGGTAGCACAACAAATTGTTCACCTGGTGAGACGGCACAACTTAGCCACAGCTCGGTGAGGTCTAAAGTGCTCACGGCATCTATAGCCCAGTTTTATTGCCTACGGCCTGTCTGCTTTTTAACGTATTGCTATCATTAGCTGTGTTCTGTGACTGCTGGTGGTACTGCACACCATTAACTGTCATCATTGTCTACTGAAAGTATTTACTGAGTCGAAGCATACTGCACACTGTTTACTGTCAACTGACAGTTGCTGCACAGTGCATACTGTTAAATTAATCCAACTTTTGAGTTTGTTATCAGCACTCAATATTTGTCTGATTGTTAATCATAGGTGTGATTTTATACACTTAATATTACTAGGAGGCAGATGATACAGACAGTCAGGGACATCCAGTTCAGAGAGGGCCACTGCAGACAGATTCAGCTCAGAGAGACCCTGCTCATGGAGATAGTTGTTCCTCAGATCCAGGAAGAGACAACAGGTGTGTTTTTTAGACACTGAGGTATAAGCAGATTGAGATGAAGGTACACATGAGTAAGATCTCTTTTATGAAATACCTATGTGTAAGTGGCAAAGAAATGTCCACGTTTGCAGGACAATAAAGGAATTCTGATTCTGATTCTGTAAGCAATGCCACTTTACAGAAAAAGCTAATCCTAATTCATAATAGAAAATTTCTACACGAAACAAAGAATTGTATAAGATTGTACCGAAACAAATCGAATCTTACCAAATCATACCATGATAAAATCCCCGAATCGTATCATAGCCCATGTATCTAGATACATATCGGATCGTCTTATAAGGGAGAGATGCACAAAGTTGCAGAGTAAGAAAGCTACATTACTTTCATAATACATTTTTAAAGTAACCCTCCTAACCCTGCTTATAATTGTCTTAAAATCTATCAATAAACATGTTTATTACACTATTATTATATGGTGTTATTAATGTCCATAAGCATCTTGTAAGGACTTTAACTGTTCTGTTAGAAATGAATTAATAGGAATGTTTTAACTATTACCTGAGAAACAGAGTTGCTGGATATCAGAATGTTAAAATCCTTATATATTAGGGTGAATGTTTTGGAATATGATCTTTCTGCACATTGTTTCCTGACTCATTCCATCAATACAAAAATATACATACAAAAATCTAAGCAAATGAACTGCTGAATATTAACATTCAAATCTATACATTCTCTGAGGATCCACGAGGCTCTCCAACTGTGCACATTTACTCTGACTCTCCTCACCGCTGCCCAGAAACGAGCTTCGCATCCAAACCACCACAGACTCCAGAAAAACAGCGCCCACTTGTTTCACGCACAGATACACACACGAATAAACACATAAACAGGCCACAGCATAAAAAATAAGGAATATGGAAAACAAGTCATTAAGGAGTTGCCTGTAGCCAGCCTTCGCAATAACGGAGATGGAGGCAAAATGTCACGATGGAATTTTTTTATATGAATTGTATATACTGTATATCCATTAGGACTGAGGTGTGCTAGAAGTCTCCCTTCCGGCACAGATCAATGCACCGGCTCCACTGATGTTAACAGAAATGCCTCTCAGGGTCAGAATAGTAATGTTCCCTCTGACTGACGGGCATGACTGCGGTCCTGATGGGTGTCTGTTGTCGGCGCTGACCTGTGAACACTAGTAAAACTCTGCCTGTCTGTTCTCCTTTTGTCTCCTTCTCCAACTGAAGCAACTTCCATACAAGATGAACCTTTCAGATCAGGTACAGAGACAGCAGCCGGCCGCCCATCTCCCACATCTGATTAGTGTCTTCCTGAAGGAAAATGTGGCATAGCGCTCACCGTGTGTGTGCTTGTGTGTGTGTGTGTGTGTGTGTGTGTGTGTGTGTGTGTGTGTGTGCTTGTGTGTGTGTGTGTGTGCTGTGTGTGTGTGTGTGTGTGTGTGTGTGTGTGTGTGTGTGTGTGTCTTACAGAGTTCCACTGAGGAGGAGCAGCGGTTAAGCAAGTCTACGTCTCTGCTAGAGAGCCAGCACCACCACCTGCTGCACTGTCTGGAGAAAACCACTGTGAGTGCACACGCATGCACACACTTTATGTTAGTAATATGGCATTAATAGCTCGAGTAATCAATCAAAACAACTAACAAATTATTTATCTTTTGGTGTAGATTTTAGAATATGAATTTTTAACATCAAGATAAACCCTAATTTGTGCAGTCATCCATACATCTCTCTCTAGCTGTGGCTCATTAGGGGTAAACAACCAGACAGACTGACATAATGTGTTTAGATCTGCAGTATTTGTATGTGCTTGCGAAGCCCGCTGTGGCGTGACGTCCGCTACATTGCATTTCCCTCCCGATACACGCTCGTCTGCCTCTATATGATCCAGACGCGCTGTCTCTTTCAGCCCCGGCGAATGAGAGAATCCGGCACGCCCTGCTGCACACACCCGAGCTCTCATCCTTGACCTTGTATATTCGTGAATAATGAACCACATTAATGTAAAGTGAAACCTGAAATAAGTGATTTTGGACACCTAAGGGCTGTTGGAACGAGCCGTAAACACAACACTGGCATATTATAAGCTTTAAAATTGACGTGGAGGAAAATGTGAGTAAACAGCTTCCTGTTTACACATGCAGCAGAGGAGCGGTATTAATTCTCTGTTTTTATCTCCACAAACTCCCGGGGGGAAATGTGTGGATCTTAATCTTTATGCTCACCAGCTAGCTGTTAACTTTGTCAGACTGCTTTTTGGAGCTGTGGCAGGTAAGGTACAGTGTGTTTTTTGGGGGCTGTTTTAGCTCGAGACAGCTGCCTGCTGTGCCAGAGAGTAAACCAGAATGGTAACGTTCCAAAGCCAAAACACTGAGCGCAAAGTTGTTGAGCTAGGTGAGAAGGCTGCCAGGCCAGTGAGCACAATTTCGAGACTGCGTTTCAACATTTGTGAGTATGAAACCGCCGGATGTTTTTGACAAGGGACCCCAGTGTTTTAACATTTGTTGGTGTATTTGTGGCACCAATACCAGGTATTTTTAGGAAAAACAACCCAAGTCATTTTTTGTGCCTGAAACCTCACCAGAGCACAGCATTGCACAGCGTAAAATAGTAAACTGGAGCTAAAGAAACGCGATTTGCAAACTAGAGAAATGTAAATTGTCAAGATATGGTGGTTGGCAGAAATGTACATTTATTCTCGCAGTTGGGTTGCACATTCTTAGAAAAGTTATTGAGCCTATGAAGCAGAAACTGACAGGCTGTATCAAGCCGTACACACAGTACACCGTCATAACTACAAATTTTTCGACTGTCGCATCTTTTTTATGACTCCCTCTGTGCCGGTCTCGTTCTCTTTGCCTTCGTAGAACCACGAGTTCGTGGACGAGCAGTACTACCAGCAGAGCTACCTGGAGGCGGGCCTGCAGAATTACCCGTCTCGAAGCCCCTCCCTCTCCAGCCAAGAGGGCGTGACGGGCACGTGCTGCACCCGCCGGAGCAAGAAGCACCACACCCCTTTACCGAATGCCAGTGCCCCAGCACTCATGCAGCCTTTGACACACACGCACACACACCAACAAGGCTTGCAGGAGCTCAGCACCATCCACATCCAGCCCCTCAGCACCAGGTGAGCTCAGGATATCCAAAGATGATGGTAAAAAAAACTCTTAATATCCTTCAGCTTGTCTGCTATGATGTTATTGTTCTGTCACATGTGTATTGAGAATGAAGAAAGTACGGCTCTCGTCCACTAATCAACTTTACTTTCTTTTGGTAAATTATGTTTTTGCTTGTGGCTTTCATCTGGTAGTGCAAAGTTTTAGCAAGTTACTTCTAACCAGACTATAAGAGCTATTGACCCCAGTAATGATAAACAAGGCTGGCAACATTAGCCTAATTAGCCATCATATAACTAATGACAGCTGACAACGAGGTGCTAATTTACTTACAGCATGTCCCCACAACATTACCAGAATCAGGTCCCTCTTGCAAAGTCTTTTTACAGTGACTGATTCCGCCAATCATTTTCTCAATTAACTGAAAAATAGTTTTGTCTATAGCATTTTAGAAAAAAATGAAATAAAATACAGGTTAAGATTTCTTGCAATTCCAAGAGTTGTATTTAAAGGTGCAGCATGTAAGAAATTGGCCAACTGACAAATTCATACTCAAAACAAATAAGGGGCAGCAGATCAACAAGGTGACTGCTAACTGTGGCTGCCATTAGTAAGTTAGCTTAGTGAGCTGTGAAGCTAGTAGGGTTTTTGGACCAGGCTGGGGCTAGCTGGTTAGCATGCTACAGACATAATAATGTCAAAACTTCTGTTGACATTGATTCTGCTAAAATTCTTTCATATTGTCCCTTAAAAGAGACATTGTGTAACTTTTTTTACCTTAAAACAGCAGCACTGCGTAACTTCAGTGAGAGGGTAGGATCACAGCGCTACATACACGTTTTCAAGACATATCATCGTTATGACTTAATGAGTTTTGTTTGCTGTTCTCACCAACATTATGTCTCGGACGACATCGGTGTTGCGCAAAATTGTGGGGGTCGCCAATTGGTACCTAATGCCCTTTCCTACATAATGTTTCTTTAAATTGCTTGTTTTGTTCAACATGAAACACAAAGACATTCAGTTCACTGTAATATATGACAAAGAAAAGCAGCAAATCTTCACAGTTGAGAAGCCACATCTGCGTTGACGTTGACACAATTAGTCGTTTTTTCAGAATAGTCTCCCATTAATTTTTTTTGCCTATTAACTAATTTAATTGATTAATTAATCAAACAATGAATAATTGCAGCTCTATTGCAAACCACTGGCTACTTACACACAGAAAAGACAGAGTGACATGAGCATCCAAGCAGGGTTGTTTTCATACAGACGTGAATCGAAAATGCACTGACCGTTCAGCTCAGGATTGGTCCCCCAACTCAGATATTTGGGGGAGTTTAGCTTACTTGGCGCTCCATCTTTTTTGTTTTAATTTGGCACTATTCTGTTTCTTAGCAAGAAACAACTAACTGCAGCATCATTAGCAGCTGATTTAAATCGGAGTTAGGTGTTGATTGTCAGTGGGTGTGACACTACAATCAACACTTTCACAGTAACGCCGTTTTTCTTAAAGCTCCATAAAACATGTTGACCCATTCACATTGTTTGTCTAGTTTGAGAGTTTGTTCAGGGCACATCCAAGGCAAGCTTCTCCTTTGGGTAACAGCAAAAGCAGCCTTGACCTTCAACAGTAGTTGTCAAACAAAATCATTCACCTCTCCTCAACCAGAACTGGTCTGGGACATGAAGTAACCTGTCTGTCCAAATGTTTTCCTACAAGACAAACTATTCTAAGCCTTAATTTTCTTTTTCTTATAGCCGCTCCAGTCTGAACATGCGTGTAGACGAGCCAGCACCCCTGAACTGCCAGAGCAGCCAGATCACCACAGCAATCATCAGCATTCCCACGCCGCCAGTGACGACCCCCGAGGGCGACGCTCATCTGCCCGCGGGCCCCATCCACCAGAACGTTGTGAAGGTGTCCGCACTGTGAAGACTAGAGTGCAGGCGCGTCACACAGAAAGACAGATAAACACTCATGAAGACAGACTGAGGGACAGAGGAGGACTGGTGAGGACCGATGGAGGAGGAGGCATTTAAAAGTCCTGGTCTGGTCATGGTGAAGCCTGCCCTCTGCTGGTCATGTACTGTAACGACATGGACTCCCTTTACAGACGGAGGATGGCTTTTAGATACAGTATATTCATGTTAGTGGTTTGGTATGCGTGTGTGCGAGCGAACGAGAGTGTGTGTGGGTGAAACAGTGAGGAATACGTGTAGGGAGTCGTTTTAGATGAGTTCCCAGAGTCATGTGTCACTGTGCACAAAGCACCTTTTTATGATTTCCACTCTTAGTTTGATTTTTTTTTTTTTTTTTTTTTTTTGCAGGAGATAAAAGGGAAAAGGAAGGAAACACAAAGGGAAACTTTTTTTTTTTTCCACTGATTTAACCCTTCCCTTATGTTTTGTGTTATTTCGGTCCTCTCACCTGTTGATAGATAAATACGCCACCGTTACTTTTCAGGTCCAATAATATTCCGCTCGAGTGAAAATTCTTTAAAAAGAAGAAATACGGTCGGTGTGTCTGTTGACGGCGTTACCAGTGAGTTTCATATTTGTGGATGAATGTATGTGACTTTTTGCTAGATAGAGGAGTTGTGATGTTTTTTGGATAGGAGGTATGTGCCTGTGTGTGTGTGTGTGTGTGTGTGTGTGTACGTGTGCGTGTGTGCGTGTGTGGGAATGTGTTCGTCTCAGTCGGTTGAAAACTTGTGTTTCAATTCTTCTGGAAGTCTCTATGGCTCAGTATATGGTATATTTGACTAGCTGCCACTCTGAAGGGTTCACCGTACACGTTTCTGTCTGAAATTCTCAGCTGCGAGCCTTTTTACACAATATGTGCCTGTTTTTTGAAGGAGTAAAAAGAGATATGTTTTTGTTTTTTTATGGTTTTCCGAATCCTCCTCTCCCTCCCCCGCCCTCCTTCTTTCCACTTTGGGCTGTTGCAGCCCAAACACACCTCAAACGACTCGATTCTCTGACAAAGAAACCAGAAAAGAAAAAAAAAAAGTACATTATGAATTCAAACCAACACAATTAAAAGCACAAGGCGTTTGGCTGAGAATTTCTGACACAAATCTGTCCTGAGCCCCGGTTCTTTGTGAATATTGTTAATAGAATATTTTGTAATATTTCACCATCGTTTGGCAGAAACCAGTGAAGCTGTCTTCTCGTTCTCTCTCTCTCCCTCGGTCTGTCCCTCTCTCTCTCTCTCTCTCTCTCTCTCTCTCTCTCTCTCTCTCTCTCTCCCTCTGCCTGTCTCTCTCTCCCCTCTCTCTCTCTCTGCCTCTCTCTCCTCTCTCTCTCTCTCTCTCTCTCTCTCTCTCTCTCTCTCTCTGTCTCTCTCGTTGTTGTCCTGTTGTATCCCTACCTCCTGTGTGATCAACAGTATGCTTTCAGTAGTCTTTCTAGCTGTCAACGTTTTCTTCTTCCCCAGACTCAGCGGGCATTTTTCAAAGTTGTTGAGTATGTGTACTCTATGTGGTTAGGAAACTTGGTGTTTGTACTTTTTGTCCTCCTCGGTGTTTCAAAAAGGATTTTTTATTTACTTTATCTTCTGGAGAACTTAAAGCAGGGAAGTCTGTCGTAACGGTGACCGCAGAGACACTGAGGACACTTGGATGATGCATCCACAGATCTCTGTCACCCGAAAAAAACAAAAAAACACACACACACGCTGTTCTGTCTGTTCTCTCAACTCGCAGCCCCGACATGTACCTTTAGTATTACTTATCATGAAATCACGTCAAAGTTAACCTTTGTAACTATGGACAGTGACCTTTTTAGCTCTGCGAACCTCCTTACCGATGCCTCTCTTTTGGCCTTTTTTCATCTTGAATGTCCTTCTGAATCCAACAGCTACACAGACCGATGGGTCTGTCTTTGGACGGATGAGACCCGCCACCGTGGTTTCACCGGAGCAGAGCAGAGCGGCTTCAGTCAGAACGGACTGAGCACCCACTTCCGATGTCGATCAAGAGCACACAGACAGGGCTAGAAATACACCGATATATCAGCATACTGTCCATATCAGCCAAGAGCATATTTCAAAAGCAATACTGGAATTGGTCTTATATCATGTCTGCCCATATGTAGCTGATTTTGTGATTTTCTGTAGGAGTAGATTGTATTTAAAAACAAACTAGCAGCAAAATGTATCATGGTCTTTTTAGAAAAGTATTAAATTACCTTAAGATGGAGACGGAGATACCTGAAGAGCTTAATCAGTTTTACACAAGCATTTGTACTAAAAACACACATATCATGATCATATCAGCCAAAGTGTATAGCATAATTGGTACCATATCAGTGCATCACTACGCAAGAACCTAAGGTCCCTTGTAGACTCGTCTGGTGAGCTTTAGTTCTCTCTGATTCTGAGGTTAGTACCGACCCAGAGAATGCCAAAAATATCCAAACATGATGCGTCTGATATTCCTAGAACTGTTGCTGGTAATTTAGTACTGTACCCAGTGGCAACAGCTGCCTAGATCTCAGTATTAGCGTATAGTCAAACTGTGCGAGTGGAGAAAAAAAAAAAAAAAACAGAAGACAAGCACAGACGAGTAGAGCTTTTTTCAGCGTAATTTTAAAAAGTGGGGTTGAAGACATTGACTTCATATTCACAGCATCATGTCCGACATTTAGATTCTATTGAGAGCTACAACGAGGGTATGACACAGGTCATCGCGGCAGAAGTGAGGTTCCCTGTATTATTTTTGTTGCTAGGACAGTGATTAAAACGTGAATTTATTTACCGCTTCCCTGTTTTCAAGACAGGTTGTTTCGTGTCAGCCGCACTTTCAAATGACACAGTTTGAATTATTCTGCAAGCGTATTTCCAGCTCAAAGTGTCAAAAGGAATTGCATTGGGTTTTTTTTTCTCTCCGTTTACAAACGACAAAAGCAGAGGTCTGTGATTGTGTTTGTCTCTCTCTCTTTCTCTGTTATGTACTCTTCTTTGATCGTCTTTTTTCTGGGCTCGGTCGGTTTTTCCTCTCACTCTTTGCTTTGCCCTCCTATGCCACCTGTCATTGTTGAGACTACTGCTGTGCGTATCTTGTCAGGTGTTGGATATTATTTATGACCTTGTCTTGTGTCCCAACTGTGAAACGCCTGATAAAACATCTATATCTGCCACAAATACAAAACTCTCTGGGCTCTCTTCTTCACCGGTCTCTCAATCACTCTGCGTGTGCACATTTAGCTTCGGTGGTGTTTTTAATTCACAGAAAAGTGAAGTCCATACATCGAACCGTCAGGCCCTCAGTCTCAGGGGACACCCCGGGATGGAGGACAGGACCTTGCTGAGTTCAGAGCGAAACTGTCTGGTGACTAAAGTGTAGATGAGGGGATCCACCGCAGCCTGCACACAGGTCAGCACCATCGCCGATGTCTCCAGCTCCGTCAGCAACTGTGAAGAAAAAAACAGGAGAGACGATGAGATAGTACGCTGACGGGGGAGTCCTCTCCAAAATGCTTGCTGCAGGGCAGCTACAGTGTGCTCCACAGGGCCCCAATTCATGATTAATCCAAGCAACGGTCCAAAAACCCAAACAGAGTTGAGTTTAAGGACAAGTCCAACCAAAAAATGCAGATTCAGTCATTATTTACTCACCCTCACAAGTCCACAAAACAGTTATGGAGCATCACGGCAAAATAGTGTTGCAGGATTCTACTAAACATCTGACATAGATGGGGACTAGCATGTTTAAAAAAATTAAAAAAATGAAAGAAAAACACAAAATGGCTACATACAGCTTGTCCGACGTAATCAAAGTAACCAGAAGCCCCAAGATCCCAAATTGATTTGAAAAGATGTTATTTACCCAGAAATCCTCACTGTAGGAGCATTGGACTGTGCAGAACGTGCTGTATGGCGCCATTTATATCATTTTTCCAGTTGTTTTTTATTGATTTGAAACAAGTCCCCATCTACTTCAGATGTTTAGGAGAATGCTGCAACGCTGTTTTGCTGTGAAGCTCCAGAAATGTTTGTGGACTACAAAAGACTTGGATTAGTGGATTCAGTTTTCAGTTTTTTGGGCGAACTTGTCCTTTAAGCAAAAATCATGTTTGAATAGCTGAAACCAGCTAATTTTTATTTTGTTTAGTTTTTTACATATCACTTCATTCGTTATCAAATTGTTGGTGATTGATACATCGACTACTGCTAATTCCATTTTACATCGAGTGACCAGAATAATATAAATAGCCATGCAAAGAAACCCTTCTTAACATGTTCACTTCTCGTGTTTAATGCTTTACTGTTATGAGGCTGTGGTTTTGTTGGACTGAATTATTTTTGAAATTTGGATGTTTTCTAATATTTGGTGCAGGTTTTTATAAATCTCCCAAATCACATTGGGCTTCATTAACACTGTACAGGGTTCAACAGTAAGGTACACAAAAATGTCAGCAGGCTATTTACTAAGGAGCAGGTGAGGAATGATCATAATAATTAATGAATCACTAATAAGTAATCCCTTAATAACTCTGATTCGAGGACTATGCAGTAGTTAATGATTAGTTACTAGTGATCAGACCAAACCATTAGTCAATGATTAGGTCATAAATATCTGTGAACCATTATACTGACAATTTCTTTATTAGTTTTTCACGATTAACTGTCGTTTATCATCTGTATCCATTTTACTTGAAGGTGCACAAAAAGAGTAACTAATGATTAATTGATTAGTAATTTATGAGTTGACATTAGTCAGTGCCACTGAGTAGCTGGTGTCAGTTCATTGATTACCAGTGTTGTAAAAAGTACCCAGAGGTCATATTAGAGTAAAAGTAAAATATCGTTGGTAAAAGTGAAAGTCACCCGTACAAATAGCAGTTGAGTCTCAAAGTATATCTGATATTAAATGTTCTAAAGTAAGGTGAAGTAAAAGGATTGATTGGTTGGTTGATTGATGGATTGATTGTTCGGCATTTTTCTGTTTATTGGAATTTTTATTTTTATCTGATTGCAGACTAAATTAAATTCTATTCTAAATTAAATTAAGATGCACTCCTTTGGCTTTGCTGCAGGATGAAATCTGCAAAGTAACTAGTAACGATAGTTATCAGTTAAATGTAATGGAGTAAACAGTACAATATTAGAGTGCAGTGGAAGTAAAGAGTAACAGAAAATGGAAATACTTAAGTAAAAGTACCTCAAAATTGAGACCAGTACTTGAGTAAATGGACTTGGTCAAACAGATGGCTGCTAACTAGTAATTAGTTACTATTTGTGTGCACCCTCAGGTAAAGTAATCACAGTAACAGCCTGATGAGACAGAGCTCCACTCACTTTATCCGTGTCCTGCCATGAGATGACGTTCACGAGCAGCAACACCACCATGGGCACCCAGAACAGCGTGAACGCAATGATGATGTACCCGAACCGCTGGGCTACTCTCCCCTCCATCTGTTTCTTCCCCCTCTCCCGAGCTCCAGGTGTCAGGAG
This sequence comes from Lagodon rhomboides, assembly GCA_039737535.1. Taxonomy (NCBI): domain Eukaryota; kingdom Metazoa; phylum Chordata; class Actinopteri; order Spariformes; family Sparidae; genus Lagodon; species Lagodon rhomboides. The sequence continues at coordinate 18,843,632 of CM077792.1, read as the reverse complement.
ACAAACTGCCCCCACGATCTCCGGAGGTCTCCCCGGGGAGCCCGCAGTGGACGAGCCCGCACAGGGGGCTCCGGCCTCGGCCACCAGGAGCACCGTCCGGCGGGGAGGCAGCGGGCTGCCGGAGCCCACAGAGGGCAGCGGCCTGAGCGGAGCTGTCCGTGGTGCTGAGGCGGGGACGCTCAGCAGGCCCCAGACGTGCTCCGCCCCCCTCGGCTGCAGCTGGACCCCCCGGTTGAACACTTTCTTTCTCTGCTGCCTGACGACTTTGAATATCCGCGCGTAGTGGACGACGATGACGGTCAGGGAGAGGCCCCACACCGGCACCAGCACGTAGGGCCCAAACGGATCCCAGTAGTGGAGCCGCTCGTCCTGCCGCCACCTTGTGTGCGGACGGCAGAGCATGTAAAAAAGCGCCTTTTCGGACAGAACCAGGGAGATCACGGCCAGGACGAGGCCGCATGCCCAGATGGACAGGATCCAGAGGCGGACCCTCGCCTTCCTGCCCTCGGTTTGAAAGGGGAACGCGATGGCCTGGAAGCGCTCCACGCTGATGCTGACCAGCGTGAGCAGCTGGACGCAGCTGCACAGGGCGTAGGTGAACTGCTGCAGGGTGCACACGGGCACCGACACCTCGCTGTCCCTCCCGTACCTCAGGAAAGAGAAGAGCAGCAGCGGCGTGTCCACGGAGCACTTCAGGAGGTCACTGGCGGCCAGGCTGACCAGCAGCGCGTTGTTGCACGTGCGCAGGCTCTTGATCCGGAAAACAACCCAGCAAACCCACAGGTTCCCGGGCAGACCCAGGACCAGCGCTAAGGTCAAGACCGTGCAGTTGAATATGAGGAACGCCATGTCCGCGCGGCTCTCCTGGGGCGCGGCTGTGTGGTTCCAGAAAGTGCGCGCGTCCATAATTCCACCTTCCTCTCAACGCGGGGAACAACTTTCATCCATCCTGAACAGATCCCCTTCTCCCCACTGCCCACAGCAGAGACATCCACCTCTGCTGCATGGTTCAAAAATGGTAACACAGAGTCACAGATGTCCAGCATTAGCTGAAGTGGGCCCCTGGTTTATTTTATTCAAGAGTGTGTTTGCCCGGCACTGATTGGGTGAATGGTAGGTAGCCTGATTAGCCTGCAATCAGCATGTGGAGTTGTCTGACCTTGCTGAGTCCCGCTGAGGAGATTACATACAGCAGTAGATTGCACAGTTTTGGCCCCTCATCTTAACGTTCCTCCGTAAAACAAAAAATTAAAAATCAGATCAGGTTAATGGACATCCTGTGTACAACATAAGAAAAGATGTTTTCTCACATGTTGCATCGGGGCTGAACAACTCATCAAAATATCAAAATTGCCAAGTGCAACATCCAAATCACAGGAGCTGCAATCTTAAAAAAAAGGTAGAATGTGTTGGTAAGGCTTTTATTGAAAGGCCCTTGTAATAAGAGTTAGTTACAAGGATGAGTTCACCCAAAAAAATTACATTCAGTCATTATCTACTCTCCCTAATGCTGATGAAAAACACTAACATTTGTTCACGGTAGCTGCGAAGATTTCAGGGCCTTAGATCTCAGAGACTTAGATTAGGCCAGATAAGCTGTATGGAGCCATTTCATGTTTTGTTTAGTTATTTTGTACATTTTAAAAACAAGTCTCCATCTTCCTCTGTCGTTTAAGAGAACGCTGCAATGCTGTGACTCTCCAGAAATGTTTTGTGCACTACAAAACTTCCCCAGACTTTTCCACCGGCATGTGGGTGAGTAGATAATGGCTGAATTTTCATTTTTGGGTGAATTTATCCTTTAATATGTAACATGCAACTTATCATTTGCTTATTAACAGTACTAAGACTATAAAAGCGTTAATAACAGCATCATGATAAGACTTAAGACACTTGTTTACAGTTCATAGACACTTCAATAACAGGTTAGTGGGTTTATCTATCTATCCATCCATCCATCCATCCATCCATCCATCCAGATACAATTTTGTTTCAATGATCCCTCAATTGTGGTCACCAAACACCTGTAAGGAAGATATTTACGTGATGGAGACAGATTACAGTTAAGCAAAAAACTTTATTGTCAAAAAATGGGCACGCTGCCAAAGTAAACTTCATTGGTAACTTATTAAACATAAGGTACCCAAATCTTTTTTTCTGAATTATGTTCTGCAAGAAAAAGTTTTCATATCAGACAACATGTACACAGATATACAGTGTCTGTGATAGGTCAATATCGGCCAACCGATACACCATTTAGATTCAAAAGTGAGTTTTGCTCATGTCTCATAATCAAACAACATGTTTATGTTAATTAATATCTAATAAGGCTATAAAAACCTTATTACCTTCTGACTAACACTTATTACAGGGACCTTAATATAAAGCGCTACCGTGTCGCACCATGCCATAATAAATTAAGCATCGCGGTGCCTACAAATCATGCTCTCCAGATGTGAGGCAATACTCTTGTCTGGTAAACTGAAAGTGACGACCAAAAATGACCATTCCCACAAAAGCAATAACTCGTTGGTACTGTCCAAAATAACTGTAAATTAAAAAAAAGACAATCACAAGATAGTGTCATATCGTGTGAAGGTGTAGAGGCATAACAGAAAAGGGCTTTAACATAGTTTCCCCACACTGGTAATTTATTACAAAAGTAACTGGGACAGACATTACATGGCATGAATTCACTGAAAAATACACACTTGAAACACTTAAGTGCAATCTGTTAGACTAGAAGTGCAGACATTTATCCCCAAGTCCTGCCATTAATTCAGACAGTGGACTTCTCTCAGCAGAAACAACTTGACTGAACATTCTGACCACCAGTATGAGACCAGTCAGCGTTTCAGGAGTTCCTCCATGTAGACGGCATTCATACGATAAGCTGCCATCCAGTTTTGGGCTACGCTGTAGTAGTGGTTCTGGTAACCTTGCTCTGGATAAGGAGACATGGAGGCGTAGTAATCACTCCAGGCTCTGTAGCTGGCTCTCCAGTAGCTTTCCGCGCTCCACTCCCCCTCCTCCTCCTCTTCATCTTCATCTTCATCATCATCATCATCATGTTCTCTTTCATCCCTTTCCCTCCAATTTCGCTCCCGGTTGGTGGTCTCTGAAGTCCTCGTGCTCCGTTTCCCAATCTTTTCTTTAATCGTTCTTGATTCGGGTCTGTCTGTCCGTGCTGGAGCAGTCTGACTGGATTTCTTGCTCGATTTAATGACAGGGTCATAGTCTTCCTGCTGAGACGAAGCTCTTCCATTTGATGCGCAGGTTGTCTGGGGATATATCGGAGGTGCAGAAGTTTGGTATTTGGTGGGGTCTGCCTTTGGTCTGGGCAGAGTGGGTGTTTGTTTCGCTTCAGTCTGAGGATTAGTGATTGCTCTGTTTTCACGTTCGTCCTTGACGGATTGTGAGCTAGATGAGCCAGACACTGACCTTGTGTGCGAAAGATCAGTTTTCCACCGTTTTCCATGTTGCTTTAAGCTTTCAGCCCCGTCATCATACAGTGTGAAACACTCTCTATGCCCGCTGTTCTCATCGGGGTCACCGTCCAATCGACCTCTGAACTCCCTGATGACATCCACTGATCTCCCCAGCCCTGTGGTGATGAAGCTGTGGAAGTCCTGCTCAGCCTCCTCGAAGCTCATGAACCTGGAAGTGCAGCTCTTGAAGGAGCTGAGAGGAGGGATCTTTGGAAGAGCGTCCTGCAGCTCTTTTCGAGTCGGGGCCACCTGAGGAGGACTTCGTGGACGAGCTGGAGTCACTCTTTCAGGATTCTCGTTGCCGTACGATGCCTGTCTAGGTGCTGGGTACGTCCTTTCTGGCTTCCTTTGATTGCCGAGCTCTGGCGCTTGATCCGTGACCGACTTTGCGTGCCTTTTCTTCTCCGTCCTGGACGAGCGCTGGGATAAGGAGCTTGGAGTGGCAGCCTCAGTGCAGACGTCAAAGTCGCAAGGCTCGTCCATCAAGCCGGGCTCTATGACGTCTAGAACAGACAAAGATGAGACTTGGAATTACTTTTCCACATTAAAACAAAGATGTGAATGTAACACCAAATTGAGACAAAGTCGACTCATGCAGCATGTAAAATTCCAGAGATTAGTCCGTCACCTGTTGTTTCTTTAGTGTATTTATTTCAAGCGGACATAACACTGGTGCTGCAACATACAACCATGAGCAAGCAACAGATGCACTGCACGTAGTGTTTACAGTAAGAGGCTAAGTTACAACCCCTGTCCACGGGAGGAGAATGAAAATACAATAATGGTGGACTGATTTTGTTAATTTAATGGTCTCCCTGTAGGACTGAGTCAGAGCCGCTGCTCAGCACCAGACTTGTTCAGCAAGCTAACTCTGCAGCAACGGCAGAGAGAGGCAGCGGGGGAAAATGTTCCAAGCCAGAATATTTACACATCTAAAAAGGAAACAATACCGGGAGCTCTCAGTTGTACAGGAGAACTCCGGGTGAATGCACAGTGCTCTTCGAACTGATCCCACTTAGAAAAATAGAAAACACACGGGCTCACTGCAGGCACATTCGCAGGATGTAGTTAAAAAGTCTTTATTAGATAGGGCATATCAGAGTCAAAACAAAAAGAAAAAGGAAAAACACAGCGGTTTCAACCCACACTGGGTCTTCCTCAGGGCATGACTGGAAAGTGCAGTCAGTGACTCTAATAACCAATAAAGGCTTTTAACTATATCCTGGGCTCGGTGCGAGCACGCCTGAAGTGAGCCCACGAGCTTCCCATTTCAATATTTCACATTTTTCATTGTGAACTAAAGGATAACTGCCAATTTTACATATAAAGGGCTTGAAGGGTACTTTTAGAAAAACCATCCACTGGTCCAGCATTACACTCCTATAACACTATTGGACTCATTATGGACATACAGAAGAAACAGATATTTCTCCTTTTTTTATTCCATACATTCTACTTCCTTTTCAAACTCTGGGACCTACATTACCCACAATGCAACTTGGCCACTGTGTGACATCACTTGAGGCAATTCATCAGATTACACGCCGCTTCCTCTGGAGCCACATGCAGCGGTACTAAACAAGACCTGTAAACACACTCACTCTTAAATGTGTTAAATCGGTGGAGTTACCCTTTAAGGGTTTATTTTGACCGAATCAGAGCTGGTGAAAGAGAAACCGAGATGGTTCTGGCGAGTTTTATTTTGTGTTTGTCGAATTCAAATGAGAGAGCTTGTGTAACCTAGCTAACTCTCCGCTCGCACACACACACACACGCAGCTTAAACTCACCAGGCAACGCAGACAAACTCAGGCCGCACTTTTGAGCGATGGCCATCATCTTGTTCTCCTCCTCGCCATGGCAACAGTAGGTCACAGCCAGCCCCTGAGTGCCTGCACAGAAAATGTAATCCCGATGAGAACACATTCAAACAGGAAGGGATAAAGGGTGTGTGAGCTGTGTGTCCAGGGAAGGCAGGTGCACACACACACACAGGCGGTGTAAGTGCAACCTCAGATTGAATTACCCTCCGTTTCCGAGACAACACACAAGTTAAGTCAGGATAATTATAATTAAATGCAGATGATTAGGAAGCTATTGACCTTGCTCGGTAGGTCAAACCTGCTAATACTCCAGCGGCTCAAGCTCATCTTCAGAATGCTGTTTAATGCGGTCAGAAGGAAGCAGGGAATGCTCAAGCTAATCAAATCTAATTCAGAGACAAACAGCATGTGAAACAAACAGTTACAGCTACATTCAAGCCATTTTAGTTAGTTAGGGAGCTCATTTCTGTGTCGGAGACTAACCGAAGCGTCCAGCCCGTCCAATTCTGTGCATGTACGTCTCCCAGTCCTGCGGCACATCCAGGTTTATCACCAGGTTTACTTTGTCGGCATCTATACCTCTGGAAGTCTGATGGGAAGGAGGAGGGCAAAGAGAAAACAACCAGTATTCAATCAGAAGCCTTAGAGGCGACACATTAAGACGAGAGCAGTAGTGATGGGTGACATATAACAGCACAACGGAGAGGATCTGTGCGTCTCACCAGGTCAGTGGAGATGAGCACCCTGCACTGGTACTGCTTCAGCTTCGACATCGCTTCCAGCCTCTGGTCCTGACTCAGACCACCTGTACAGGTCGTCGCACACATTAAATCACATCAACCGGAAACAACTCCGCAGAGACAGCCAAGCTGGAGGAAACCGGCCACTGACCGCAGCAATACATGCTTCAAGATTATTTGCAGTATTTTTCAATAAATTCACCCAAAAATTAAAGATTCAGTCAATATCTACACACCTTCACAAAAGTCCACAAAACATATTCGGAGCTTCACAGGAAATAATTTGAGATCATTTTTATGTTTTGTTATTTTTATTATTATTTTTTAAAACAATCTACTTCAGTTGTTTAGCAGAATGCTGTGTCTCTGTTTTACTGTGAAGCTCCAGAAAGGTTTTGTTGACTACAGATCTTCACCTGACTTTACAACCACATGAGTGGTGAGTGGATCATGACTACATTTTCATTTTTGGGTGAACTTATCCTTTAACTACTACATCTATTGGATGTCAAAAATAATGACAGAGACTACGACAAGTGACCCAATCCCAAAATGATGTGCAGTCAAAAAAAAACAATCAGAACACTTACAATCATAGAAAAGATTATGAAACCATGGAATGTTCATTATCTTTACTTTTTGAAAGTGGCTAATTTATATTACAACACTCTACACAAAAATCACTGGTTTTCCAGACGCACTCTCACCTGAGATACAAACAGCAGGTAAGCCTTTGGAGGACAGGATGTCCGCCAGGTGCTGAGCCCTGTGGGAGCAAACCAGAGCAAATAAAAAAAAAGCTGTTTCTAGAAGACACATCAACTCACCATGAATCAGATCTAATGAATGTCATGTACTTATTCACAACTCATCAAGAGCAAAAACATAACTTAGATGTTCTTTTCTTGGTGATAAAGATCAACAACAGCAGCCATGAAGACGAGGGTAAATGTGGAAACACCATACATTACCTCGTGTGTAGGTTGGAGAACACCAGGGCCTGGTTGAATGGGATTTTACTGAAGAGCTCCAGCAGGTGCTGCACCTTCGCCTCGAAAATCTTGTGAGCTAAAGGATGGGACTGCACCAGCTTGTAATACTGCATCAGACCTGGCAGGGGGCACACAAGAGCAACACAGGAGAGAATATGAACTGATTTCAGCTGACTGAAGAGCAGAACACCAAAGAAATCACATCCTGAAGAAGTAGCTCTGAATCTGATTCTGTCACAGAGAGGACGGTTTGAAGTCACTTCTTTTTATAAGGAATCTCTGGTAGCAATTACTTTTGACACTGTACGGTTAAAGGGTTGAATATGAGAGTTTGTAGATCTATATAGCAACAAACAACTACCCACTATGTAAACATACAGTTGATTTATGGCATCCTAAGCAGAGACGTCACACTCCCTCTGCGTGTGTTGAAATCTGAGCTGCTCTGTTCTGTGTCTTGAAAGCCGGACGGCTGCTCGTGCTTGTTTGTGCATGCGAGCAATTCTTGAGAAAAATAGGTCATTGATGATTCTCATTCCAAGGTTATCAAATAATGACGCCTTGGGTTGTCACCAAACCCGACATCTCAGTAATTCACTACCTGTGAAAAAGACTCAATCAGCTGTCTTTCCCCAGAATCACGTACTGCACCGTTAAATGGATTAACTAGCTCTAACGTGCGAGAATTATTAAGTCATAGTAGTTAAGTTAACTTAATAGTTTAAGCGAAAAATCATGCCAATAATTAATTACTTTTTATTTTTTTATGTATATTTCTGTCCTTATATAAATGTTCACTGTAATGATCACCATGCATCAAAAGTATTAGAAGGTGTTTCAGGAATAACTTAAATCCTTTAATTTTAAGACAAGTAAAAACACTATTTTTCAACTAAATGAGATGTTCGAAATACTTTGAACCAGATTTAAATTGTACCTTTTTTGTACATCTGTAGAAATTACGTACCAAAAGGTATATTCTGCCTTAGAGGCCTATGTTACGATAGCATGTGAAGACTGTTTAATATTGCTGTTCAATCAAACTTTTCAAGTGTAAATGCAAAGGATGCCAAATTTATTCTTTGGGGCATAACGTCCACTGGAGTGGACAGATGTATTTTCAGCCACAGAGATATACTTACAAGAAAAAAATGTTATTTTTCAATTAACTGATCTGTTAGAAATACTTTTAAACAAATGTGAATATGTTTTTATCCGTCTAGTTTTCTGAGAGTATGAGGATTTTTTCCAGAGGTACTTAGTTCATCTCGTCTTCTCTCTGCTTTATTTATTTATGATGCTAAATCTCAAATGGAAGTGTACAAGGCTTTGGGGATATGTCTCCACCTGTTGATTGGAACATGATGCTCTAACTTAAATGCTTACAAATGGCTGCTGACAACTGTAGCGGACACCATGCATGGAAGGGCCAGACACAGCTGATGGGTCAAATACTTTGCCTGATATAAAGTAATGCCTGGACCCTTACAGTTTTTGTACTCCAGGGTCTTACCTTTAAGGCCCATGTCACTGGGATTGAGTCTTACAAAAGTGGGCTCTCTCATGTAGCGGGTAAGGTGCTGTGCAAGGGATTCTGGGTAAGTGGCAGAGAGGGCCAGCATCTGTTTGTTCACCGGCAGAGAGGAGAAGATCCAGCTGGAGAGACAGAGCAGAGGACATGGGTATTGAATAACATCACAAGTCTGCTGTTTTTATCCCGTAAGTACTTAAAAATGAGTTCTGATCACAGACGTGCTCGTCCATCTTACTTTATCTGTTCCTGGAAGCTGCCCTCCTCCAGCAGCTTGTCCGCCTCATCCAGAACAAACAGCCTGATGCTGGCAGTGGTCAGCATGCCAAGCTCGATAAGCTGCTTGATACGACCTGCGTACACAACCAGGAGAATCGTCACAAAAACACAAAACGGCAGCGTGACGCTTACATAAACGCGCAATGCCTCCCACGCTGGCCTCTTACCGGGTGAGCCCACAGCTACGTGGCACTTCTTCAGATGGGGTTTGTCCTGACTCACGGGCCTGCCCCCGATGAAAACGTGGCACTCGAGGCCCTCCATGGCGCAGCCTATCGCCATGACTACTGAGTGGATCTGCACCGCAATCTCGCGCGTAGGAGCCAGGACGAGAACCTGCAGGAGGAGGGTCGTTTGTGAAGAAGGTTAGATGGCAACAACCACTTACGCTTGATTAAGGATGGACAGGTGTTGGGGAGGGGTGGGGTTTCCAATCAGTAAGACCCCGAGGTTAATAAGATTACAATGCGCTAGAATGCAGCTGGCTCATCAATAAGAGGCCATGTACCTTTGCTTTATCAATAATTGTCTTTTTTTCATGTAATCTTTTTACACTGAGCAGCTTAAACGCTTCAGATTAAGACCCTCAGAACCAAAGTGATTACTCAAGGTGACCATCTGTTGTTCAAAATAAAAGTTTTGTTAACCCTTCTTATCATTTTGTTTTCATTATTCATTAGAAGATTGCCTGAAGACTGATGGTTACAAACAACCGATGAGAACAAGAACGATACATTTTCTCCATATTCCACAGATCAGCTCGAGTTGAATCCGCTCACCTGAGTCGCAGGATTCTCCAGGACCAGAGAGTCCAGGGCGATGGTGCAGAACACGCACGTCTTCCCCGTGCCAGACTTGGCCTGCACAATCAAATCTGAAACAGCAGATGGACAATGTAGAGCGCCGTAATTCATCGGAATAATCAAAGCACAGTAAATTAAACTTGATTGGGTGGAATGTTGACGCTTCACATCTAGAGTGCCTAATCTGCTGCACCAAAATCATTTCCCTTCTAGCCCCAATTAAACTGTCGGACCAATCAGAGGCATTCACTTCAAGGACTCTGTGATTAGCCGCTCTCTGCTCCGCAGCACGATGTCATCGCAATGCATGTGGAGGAGGTATTTTTCTCAACATTGCAGGAAGTAGAACATGCAAGCGCAATAAACTATTTCATTTTACTAAAGAATTATTTAAAATCAAGGTGAATAATCATGATGACAATAATGGTGGTTATCATTTCTTTAGCATTATCATTATTCGTTAGCATTATTGTGCAGCGTAAAGGATCAGTTCACACAAATTACATTTAAAAAAAACTGATTTTCTCTCTTTGTGGCATCTCTGTAGCCTTTTTGGTTTGAGTTAAGTGTAAAACATTTTTACTGGAACGACATTTAACAAGAAACAGGCCCTATGAAAGCACTGACCGCATGTTCTGAGCATTATCAACCTAACAGGGACACCATTTCTGGATACATGTTGATGTTAAATTCTTTATTACCGTCAATGCAAGAAACTTAATTCCATTTACCTCCTCTGTGGCGACAACACAGGTCGTTTAAGCCAAGACATGATCTTTTCCCAACTCTAACCAAGAGGTTTTTGTGCCAGATCATAAGTACAGTGATGTAAAATAGAAAATTGAACCTTAAGAAACACAAAGTTGCAGCATGAAGAAATGTAAAGTTTCAACACCGCCAACATTTATTCCCAGCTCTGGACCGAACCATTCCGGGTGTGCACTGTTAGTTAGTCAGATAATCAGCCTGATAGTAAATCAGTCTGAGCGTCAAGGGTTTAAATGATTCGGTAGTGGAAACCGGGATATGAAGGGTGAGTCTAATGTAGAGTAGATGGAAGGAAACTAATGGTGTTGTGTGCCACACAGTGCAGACTGGTGAGTCGACACACAATTTCAAGCCACAAACGTTTATCTACAACCAGACACGTGCACTCGAGTCGACTCAAGTCACTGTGTTCTGATGACTTGCAACTTGACCTGACAGAAAATAAATAACTCGAGACTCGACTTGGAAATTAAAAACTTGAAAAAAACTTGTCTTCATTTTGTGTTTTAGTGTGTTTTATGTCTATGGATGGTTATAGACATGGTGGTTGGTGGTGGTATGCACCATTCAAGTTGGTTTGCAATCCACCAATAAACACAAGGAAGGAGACAACTCGAGAGCCAAAGATGTTACCGGTGTGTGGATGGTTTTTACAGCTTAGGAGACAATTCAGTTGCAATTGCATGTTCCAGCGGGGTTCAGAGGGGAAAAGGTCTAAAATCTTAACACACAAAATGTTCTTGGAGCTTCGGAATCCCCTTGCGCTTGCGTAAACTACCGTAAAGGAACTTTAAAATGTAAAATTATCGGTTAACTTAACAGTATATGGGCCACGAGAAGCAGACCGCAGTGAAGTTAGTTTTAAGTTGGATATTCGACAGACATTCGCTCCGGTTAAACCTCTTCTTCGCTCCGGGTACACTGCGATCCGAGCAAGCCGCTCCAACATTTCAAGTGCACCCGTATTGCAGACTTTACAGTAAACACACGGCAGATAGAAGATGGCTACAGCGTGTACCGACTTCCTGTTTTCAAAATAAAAATGTGGGCTATTTAAAGCAGATATATTGTGTTTAAAGCTATTAGAAGCTATTGAGCTAAAATGCTAATATTTACATATAAAAATTAATTTAAAATATTTAGCGAATGTAAAATGTAAAAATAAGAGGTGGATCTCATGCAGCCAGTGGAGTACTATGATCCCTCACTGACTTTGAGTCAATTGATCACATGACCTGGAAGCTATTGAGCTAAAATGCTAATATTTACATATAAAAATTAATTAAAAATATGAACAGATGTAAAATGCAAAAACAAGAGGTGTATCTCATGCAGCCAGTGGAGTTGGGGGGGTTACTTGACCTGCCTTGCCCGAAGTGAGTCATTCTACAGAAACTTAAAATAAGAGCACATTATTCCATAACTCACTGACTCTATGAATACACATGAATGAAAGCTTAATGACTTTTTTACCTATTTTCAAACTGGTGTTAGCCCGTACAGAAAGAAACACCAGTGACAACATTCATGAACAACTCATTAAATCATGTAATTCAACCCATTTGCATTATACTTTCTTTTTCGTTTGTTTGTATGTTTTACAATTCTCTGCTAATAAAGTCAGTCTCACCAGTGACGTCTACTAAAAAGCTTCATATGAAATCTTGAGATAAATGTGAAAATCTCTTAACTGAAAAGAGACTGTGGACCTGTCATTTATTCATAGATCTTAAGGAAATAGGTCAAAAGTAAAGTGATGATTTTATTCAAAATACGCACGGTAACACCAGTGACACAGCTCAACGGTGCGACTGCCTTCATCATATACTGTATTTTGTAATATTTAAATGGAATTTAATTTTTTTAATGTAATTTCTGATCATATATTTGATAGTTGTGTTTACATTACTGTATTTCAAATGGTAGTAAAGCAGGGTTTTAACTCAAAATACAGCACTTTCCTTCTGTACATGACTGTGGGGACAAGAAGTCTGTGGTATTGCCAAACTGATGGCCCAAGAGGCATTAGTTGTTCAAATAACCCTTTGTTTTATTATAAAATATGAGAAAAACAACTCAGGTGCTTTATTTTCTGTAGAGACTGGAGTCAGAAAAATTTACTTTTCCATTGAATGACTCCACATAAGGACTCGAATTGACCTGTCAAAGGCAGAAATGACCAGAGACATGCACCAAACAACTTGAGTCACATGTCTATGGCTGCTATGTAAGTTAATAAGTATGAAATTGTCCAATAAAATCAACCCTGATCTTCATCCTTCTGTTTCTAAGTCTACAACAACGACGACACTATCACTACAGCAGATACTGTGGGTAGAAACCATCAGAACTAGTTTCTGCTGCTAAATAAAAACCTGTTAGACATCCACAAACAAACATACTGTCTGTGATACACACACGAGTGGCCCACACAGTCTCATGAACCCACCGAGTCCGCAGCGGCCCAGCGGGATCGCCTTCAGCTGGATCGGGGAGGGTTTCTGGAAGCCTGCGGCGGACAGTCCGTCCAGCACGGCCGGGGACAGCAGCAGGGAGCCGAAGTCGATCCCCTCCGACAGAAGCACATCATCGGTCCGCTTTCGCGTCTCTATGTCGTGAGCAGCTCTCTTCACGGAGGCAGCCATGTTGACTGTTTACCGCCGGTGAGGCTCAAACGCAGCTGGTTTAATGAGAGACGGAGGAGCAGGCTGCTGCTGCGGGCTGCAGCGCCCCCTGGTGACCGGGAGGGGAACTGACGGTGTGCGGAAACAGAAACCGGCCCTTCTCATTGAGAGCGTGTTAAAGGTGCGATATGTAAGAATTCTCCACCTGTCGAATTCATATTGAAAACAATTAGATGCGGCATATGACCAGTGTGCCCGGAATTTATGCTAAATGTAGCTGTCGTTAGCTAAGTAGCTGAGTTAGCCATGCAGTTAGCAGTGCAAGGTGTGAGCTTGCAGCACCAGGAGTGTGTTGGTGCTCACACTGATGATTCAACATAATACTTAGACATCATAACTTATTCTTACATTTTGCACCTTTAAATAGACAGTGGCAGACACGATGTGGTACATGGAGGTGTACATTTTTTTTTTTTTTTTAAATAAACTTTATTGACTAGACTATTATCAGAACAACTTTTGCATTGCTGATTGTAAAAATCTCTCGGTGATGTTTATCCCTCTGAATTTGAAGTTCAGTTATGCTTTTTTATTCAATTAGGCTATTATTAAATGGATTCTAGTCCAGGTGCTAGAATTTCTTAAAAACCTGGCAACCCAGAGGGCCTATAGCCAATTTATAAAGAATAAGTAAAACTACACATTAACCATTGATAAAGTTGTTAATCACAACTTGCAAAATCTGTATAAATTATTATAAAGTGGAACCTAAATGTTTTCTATAACCATAACCTTATTGATATGACATTTTAAGAAAGCCAAAAACTAATTAACATGGTCTGTTGAGGCAAAGTGTATAAGAGAAGAGACGGTCAGATAAGGTCAGATAAGGTCAGATAAGATGATAAGATAGAGATTAATTTGTTGTTCAAATTTTTGTTACCAGTTCCAACACAAAGTAGGAAATACTGCACATATAAAGAGTGCAAATATCATCATATCATAAGTTGTTTGACTGTTTTGCATAAGTAAAATGTTTCAGGAATGTAAAACTTACCTTTGCACATTGTCAATGTGGCCCTTTTGTCTGGATGTTTCTCAGGTTTGGTCTTTATGCTAAAGATGAATGTGTATTCTGTGACCCTAGTTTGACCTCATGTTATTTAGGTATTAGAGTCAGCTGGGTGAAGAAGCCCTGGTTAGAGACACTGAGCCTGAGTCATGCCGCAAACAATTCATGTTAAGCCTCTATCTGCAGAGTAATTCAGTGGACACAAAGATGCCTGATATCAACAAGCTACAAAGCTCCTTCTGTGCCTTCAACCAGCAGGCGTGCTTTTTATTTCTGATCCTAAAAACCATATTGTGTTACCGAATCCCAGCTTCATTACTCAGGAGCAGCTGTAAAGCCGGCAATCATGGAAAGTGCAGTCTTAAAGGATATTAGACAGAATTATTGTCTGCACAATCCGGATCTACGGATTTGGTCTTCAAGAATTAAAGGTCATGGCCCAGAGCCTCTCTCGTCCCAATAAGAAGGTCCTGTCTCCTTTTCCTTCTCTGCAGCTGCACCAGAGCAGCAGACATGCAGCACATGTAGAGACAGACTGCAGCGACTGCTGATGTTATTGGATGACTTAAACTACTTAACATCTATTTCTATTTTTTCTTTCCTTTCACATTTTGTGCAGCTGTTTTTATTTCTAACCTGTGGACATTTTTGGATGTATTACTCTTGAGCTAAAGTTGCACATGGACAACTGAATCTTGAGCAAGCAGTGTCTAAAACTGAGCAATATGGATCGCCTTGGAAACTCCTCACAGTCTCACAGCTCGGTCGACACAGTGCTCATGTCTCGGACTGGCTTCACAATACTGGCTGTCATCATGGGTGCGTTCTCTGTTGTGGGGATCATCCTCAATGTCCTGGTGATCGTGGTGACAATGAGACACAGGCAGCTCAGACAGCCGCTCAGCTACGCCCTCGTTAACCTGGCCGTGTGTGACCTGGGCTGCGCTGTGTTCGGAGGTGTGCCCACCACAGTGACCAATGCCGTGGGATACTTCAACCTGGGGCGTGTGGGCTGCGTGTTGGAGGGCTTCGCTGTGGCCTTTTTCGGTGAGTGCACATGACAATTACTACCTGGTGTGATTTCATTTTTTACAGTGGTGGAAGAAGAACAGAACAATGCAGCAATTTGAAAATAACTCAAACTAAATGAAGTATCAGCAAGATGTGGATACTTTAAATATCTAGAGTAAAGGCACTCAATCTGCAGGTAAATAGCTTGTTATATATGACATTATTAGAATGTGTGTGTTGATGGGTCAGTGCACAAGTAGCAATTTAAAGGTGGAGCAAGTTTTAATTTTTGGTTGCTTATTCCAGTGGTTCCTAACTTTGTAGGGGTCGGGCCCCTTTCAGTGGAAACTCATAACAAACTTGTCGGAAGATTACATTTGAATACATTTTGTTTCTCTAATCTTTTTCTTTTTTTATCTGAAGTATTTAGTATTTGTATCAATTATAGAAAGTTATTAAATGAGACCATTGAAAAAGTTCAGATGTGACAAGAGTCTAGAGCCAAAGAGGCCAATAACTACTGGTTTAACCTAAATGTGTTGCATTAAATAAGCTTAACATATGTGTTTTTATGCCAAATCTTTATGAGAAAAGCAATGAGAAACTATAACTGTTGGGAAAGTTAACTGTTTCCTCCACTGTGATGAAAAAAAGGTCTTATTACGAGTTAGTATCTCAAAATAATAAGAAATATTCTGAAGACTGACTGAAGTATCTCAACATAATAACAATATCTAAAGAATGAGAAACTTTCCCAAAACCATGAGTTATATCTAAGAATAATAATGGAACGTTCAAAATAATAACATAGTAACTGAAAACAAAGAGAAACATCAAAATAATTACCCTCTCAAAAGAATGACATGGTATCTGAAAATAATAATGAGAAATATTCTCAAAATAATGACATCATCAAAAGGACATATTGTTTTAAAAACTTTCACTAAATGGGTAAGTGTCTCAAAATAATGACAATAAAAACAATGAGCGATTTGTGAATCCACATCTACAGTAGTTTTCAGTGATGGTATCCATTTGGATCTGCGAAACATATTCTCTTCACTTGTTTCTGTTGACACAATCTATTACGTATTAAGAGCGATGAAACTGGAATATTCAAAATTGTACTTATGTGTAGTACTTAGGTCAACAAAGTTTTGAAGTGTTTCCTTGTTTCTTCTTTCCTCTCAGGTATAGCAAGTCTGTGTACAATAGCAGTCATTTCTGTGGAACGCTACATGGTGGTGTGCTATCCCATGGGCGCTGTCCTGTTCCAGACCAGGTACAGTAAATGACTGACAGCCGCATCACACAGTGAACAACACTTTATTGCTCCACCAGCGTGTTACACGGCGTCTCTGCTGTCCTCAGACATGCGGTGGCTGGGGTGGTGCTGTCCTGGGTGTGGTCGTTCGTGTGGAACACCCCTCCTCTGTTTGGTTGGGGAAGTTACGAGCTGGAGGGCGTCAAGACCTCCTGCGCCCCCAACTGGTACAGCCGGGACGCCGGGAACATTTCCTACATCATCATGTACTTTTTCTTTTGCTTTGCCGTGCCCTTCTCCATCATCACGGTGTCTTACTCGCAGCTCTTGTGGACCCTCCGTCAGGTGAGGGCCGCTCAGTGGTGAAAACACTTTCAGTTGGTCGTACCAGCATCACGATAAAAAAAAAAACCCTCCATGCTTGTATTTTGATCTCCCAGGTGACCAAGCTGCAGGTGTCTGAGGCTGGCAGCACTAATCGCGTAGAGGTGCAGGTGGCACGTATGGTAGTGGTGATGGTGCTGGCCTTCCTGGTGACCTGGTTGCCGTACGCCGCCATGGCGATGGCTGTCGTCCTGGACTCCACTCTATATATTGACCCCGTCATCGCTACCATACCTGTTTACTTGGCTAAAAGCAGCGGCGTCTACAACCCCATCATATATATTTTCATGAACAGACAGGTAATCCTCCATCAAGCACATTTATATTCACAAACAATCATATGATCATAGGCTATTATTTCCCTGTATCCTGTGTGTGTGTGTGTGTGTTTCCAGTTTCGAGGATACGCTGTCCCCACCGTCCTGTGTGGATGGAACCCGTGGGCCTCAGATCCACAAACGTCAGAATGTGAGACCACGGTTGCTTCTGTCACCAAGAGCCAGAGAGTCTCACCTAAAGAATCTCTAAAAGAATAAAAACGTACAGGCATCCTGAGGATAACAGACTGACATGGATGGAACAATGGAGGCTGTAGAAAATGATGTGTGTTCAACATAGGAGCGTCATCGAGGGAGACCATGTGTTCAAACCTGCCTGTCTCATACTGCCGGGGTTGCCACAACCTCTCACGTATTCTGACATAAAGACAACCCCCCATCTTGTTGTCTGTCATGGATATTGTTGATCATGTATAATTCTTTTTGATCTCACCACAGGGAATGTGGGAGTTGTGTCACATTCACGTCGTGTAAAGATTCACATCCACCCAAACTGTATATTTGACAACCTTGTATCAGATATTTTGCCACTGTGATCGGTGCACTCTGTGATTTTGTCGGACTGTTCTGAACAAGCAACATCTGTGGCTTCTCCTGATGTTATTTCTTATTTTCGTCCTGTTAAACGTTTTGTGTGGAGGTTTTTTCTCACTGGAATCAAGTCAAAGGACAGAGGGCGTTGTACACTGCACAGATTGTAAAGCCCACTGAGGCAATGTGACTTGTGATTTGTGATGCCTGACTATTTAAATAAAATTGAGGTGACTTGACCTACATTTGCACAGAAACGACATACTTACATGGTTTGTTAAAGTTAGAAAGGCATGCATGCACATGTTTATTGTGTGTATGGATATAACTTCAAACCAGTCATAGATTGTTACTGGGTACATTTACTCAAGTACTGTACTTAAGTTTGATTCTGAGGGACTTCTGAGGGACTCGATTAATTCCATTTTACGCAACAATATTTATGTTATAACTTACATTATTGGTAATGTGAAGATTTCTTCTCTGAACTTTTACCCCCTAGCGTTTCCAAGTGAATCGTTTCCGTTTTCCTCAGAGTTCACAAAAAACAACACAGGACAAAATGTGAGTTCATTCAATCATTTAGTCTATGAAGGAAACGGATCACCAGTCAGTCTTCCTTTTCCTGGGTGACCGCACGCCAGGCTGCAGACAAAACTGTACAGTGATAGGCTAGCAAAGTTTGCCGAAAAACCAGTGTAAACACTGACTGTTTCATTTTTCTATATCCATTACCATGTGCATCAACATTTACCTCATAATAATACACTGAAGCAGAAAAGTTGTCTATTGCCAGTTTAAATGAATTTATCTGATCCCCAATTTCATATTTTTAGCACGACACTGATAAGTACCCAAAAGCTATACTTGAGTAAAAGTAAAGATATTGTGCTTTTACTTTAGTAAAAGATAAACTCACCCATTGGAATAGTACTTGGGTAAAATTCTTCTGTCTGATATTAAATGTACTTCAATGTATTCTGGCAATAAATGTATTCAAGTAATCTGTAATCTGTTCCCATATAAAGCATTTTTCTGGTTATCAGAGTCAGTAATATTTTATCTTTAAATGGGCTAATTAACTAATAACTAAACTTACCAAGTAAATGAAGTGGAGTGAAAGTAGAAAGCAGCTGAAAATGGATATACACACTGTGAGTTACCACATAATTGTACTTATGTGAATGACTCTTAGTTACAATCCATCACTGATTAAGATGTGTACATAGAGTACACTGTAAGCTAGATGAAAATCCTGCACAAACAAGGTTGAGCCCAAATAAAGTGTCTAAATGTTGGTGTGTAGTTTTTTTAAATTGTATCCAAAGGATGACAAGAAAAAATAATTACATGTTTGTTTGTTTGTTTTTTTATTATTTTTTTTATTAGGTGTACACATCCCCTTTGCTTCTTCAGGTCTGTGCTCAAACACGGTACACACCCCTCGCACACAAGCAGACCTTTCTCACCTATATATGACCTTTATGGCTTTCATTGATAAAAATCATAATAATCAGTGTGTTATACTCCTTTGCAACATGATACTTCACTCCAGCCTTTTGGATCCAGCATGTTAAACAGCAAGGAAAAAACAAAAAACCTGCCATCAGTTTAGTCAAGTCTCACAGTTTGATCGTTCACAGTCACTTCTCGTTCTCTAAATAAACACAAATGCAATCATCCTATCACCTTGGCTTTTTATTGATCAAACAAATATTGCTATGACTTTCATTAAAGAAAAAGCTAGAAAAAAAAAAGAGCCAGAGTGTGAATAGCTGTATCAAACCTGTACACTTTTTGTATATACAGAGTGAGGGATCATCTATGTACATGCTACATACTGTCACACTCTGGGTGAATAAGTAGTCCTTCTGACAGGCACGGACGTCGGATCACTTCGCCCTTTCTGAATCCATTTCAGGAGAAGGTGCAGGAGTGACCCGAGGCCGGCGCCTGCGGAACGGGAAACTCCAATCTACGCTCACAGGCCATCTCGTATAGATACAGTACATGTTGACATGACGACTGATTGGTGTGTGAAACAGTTGTGTGCTTGAAGGCCAGGCGCTCGGAGGACTGACTTTGGTCCTGTTGTTTCTGGCAGTAACGATAACAGCAGGAAACAACGGCGTGTTTGAGCGCTTCAAGTCCTGCTAAACAGGCTACATAACAGTTATAACAGTACTGTGCAGCTTGAGCTTGAGTCAGATTTGTCGTACAAACGATCTGGTCCCAATGCCGGCGGCACATACACACACTTACGCGGTGTTGTCTTCATCTTATTTGAGGCTCCTCTTATCGAGGAGCCGTTACAGGTTAATGTGGTGTTAAAAAAAAAAAAGATGTCCCATGCGAGATTTAAACCAACTGGAGGTATTCCTTTTTCCGGCAGCAGCTATTTCACATACCAACTGAAAACAGCTGCGCTGTAGTACACAAACATGCTTGAAGAGATGACAAGTAAAGACATGGGTAAGGTAGTCACTGAACAGCAATATTATGCTCAAATGAACGACACAGGAGACGGACAGGATGATGCCGAGAAGTGATTCTTCTTCTTCTTCTTCTTCTTCTACTTCACATACAGTTCTAACCAGCTTCGCAAAGAGTTTCGGGCCATGATCGACGTACTCTGCTCTACTGGCGGGAGACATACGAGACCAGCTGTACCTCACAGCATCCACAAAACGACATTAGCAATTAAGTCCTGAGCTCAAGGAATGTGCAACATGTCCCCAGCCAGTCGCCACACTGTTCCGGTGGGAACACAGTAAAAGACTGAGAACAGCATCCTGGAATTATCATTGCTTCTGACAAGTAAAAAGTATGCTCGTATATACAGATTGGAAAAAATTAAAATAAAATGGATAAATGCTCGTGGAGTTGGGCAGGATAGGTTTTTTTTTTTTTTTGGGGGGGGGGAGGGGTTGTCGACTGTTCTACTCATGATCTAAAGAGGTAAAAAAAAAAAAAAAGAAGAAAGAAATCAGGTGCAAAGAGAACGTTTCAACATCAACACCTGTACAGCACACGACAAATCAAGACAACTTCTGAGTCAGAAGAGGAAGAGGGTGTCTACGGATAAGCAGGTGAGGATTTGTACACTTCCTTTACCTCTCTGTTCTCACACGTCGCCCCTCCTTGTGCACTGAAACAGGAGCGTCTCGCAGCATAGTGTTCTTTACAGCATGTGACAAATGTGTGTTTTTGAATTGTAATGTAGCGTCCAATTTCGGTCGGTGAAGGTAAATGTGAAATGTAAATGTGTCCTATGTGAGTTTCTCTTTTTTGGTTCATTGTTTTGATTCTTCTTCATTCTACTATCTAGAAAAAAAAGTACTTCCTACTCTGCAGGAGCGACTGATGAGGTAATGACAGCCACCCTGACCTCTACTGGACAATAAGGTGCTAAAGTTTCTCTCTGTAAACTCTGTTGATCTACACACTCGTAACTTTCAAGTGAGCCATCAGTGTGTGTGTGTGTGTTTGTGTGTGTGTGTGTAGGGTTGTTTGTATATTTACGAGAGATACAGAAGGAGACAGAGAGAGAGAGAATTGTTTTAAGGGTCATGTAATAAAGGGCCGAGAGGTTAGGCGAAGGTTTCAGGGTTGAGGTGCAATATTCAGAGTTTGGATTCAGGCTGAGGCGTATTATGAAAAAAGCAGAGTTCTACAGCTCAGTCTCTTTATGTACAACAACAACAAAAAAAGGAAAACAGAAGAAGAGGTTTCCTCTCTTTTTCTTTGCCTTCGAATCGTGTCCACTTTTCGCTCCTCCTTCCTCACAGCTCACTGATACAGCAAGTTCGGTTCAGTCAGCCCACGTCCCAAACGCTGCCCTCTTCTGGACAGCAGCGGTAGTAGCAGCAAGGAGAATCTTGTACTCTCCCACTTTTCTTCCAGCGCTTCTCTCGTTTAAAATTTGTTTCTGTCTTTAGGGTCGAGCCGAGTGTGTTTTATTAAGTTACGCATGAATTCTTCAGCTTTTAGTTCTCTGTGGTTTTTGTTTCCGTGTTTTCCTGTGTGTGTTTTTCTTCTTCAGTGTGTGTCCTGTGTGTGTGTTTTTGTGTGGCAGCGTGTGTGTTGCTCCTTCAGTGTGTGTGTGGCAGGGTCAGTGGATGTATGTCTGACAGGACGGCTCCGCGCGTCACTGTCCTTCCTCACCTCAGCGCCCCCGCCAGCACTAAAACAACACACTCTGCCTCCTGCTCTTCCCCTGGGCTGAAGAGAGGGAGAGAGAGAGAGAGAGAGAGGGAGAGGGAGAGAGGGAGAGCAGTGAGAAAAAAGGTTTGGATTTCATTTAGACACTAACAAACACTTCCACATCACACACTGCAAATTTCACTCCATGCAACATTAAAATTTACACTATAAGGCCAAATGCACCGGACACACAGAGGACTGCAACTTACAATTTCCTTGTCAGTGAATCCACCAACTTGTCTATTAATCATTCGGACTATTAAACTAAAACCTTCTGTGACCTGAACATATTTGATTTAGTATAAGATGAGGAACAGCAGAAAGTTCTCTAAGAAAACCCGGAACCTTCAAATCTTGGCATTCTTCTTAAAAGATGTATCGGTTCATCTTCTGTCGATCGACTAATTGCTGCAGCTCATTACACACATCTCGTTCCAAACAATCACTAGAATAAATGTTGGTAATGTGAATTTGCAACTTTCTTCTCTTTCTTTCTTTAGGTTAACTTGTATATGTTATGTTGTGGACACGCTGTGATCATGGACAGCTAGGTTTAAGCCCCAATACCACTAAATTAGGGTGCGGAAAAGAACGTGTTTGGGCTTCAACTACCGGTTATAGTACCCAAAAACACGGCCAGACACGTCCCTAGGTCCTGTCGAACATAGCTGGTTATGTCAACACAAGCATGGCAGGAGATTTCATGACTTCTTATCAAAAATATCAGGGTTTTTTTTCCCCAGCTACACAGCTGAAATTTGTCCCAGGTTCCCTAAATATTCAGCAGTTCTACACTTAGAAATGTTGGAACACAGTCTCGACCTGCTGTCACCTGTAACTCCACTATCATCCCCACCACATCCAGATATGAAAGTCAGGTCATAAACATGATCATGATGAACATGATATGATACGTTCTGTCATGTCAGGATTGGTACGCAGCCTATGACACGTACAAACGTGAATGTTTAAGAAGCTTTGCTGAAACAGTACCTGCCAACATTTTATCCTGCCGACTGGGCTCTCCAAAACCATGAGTAATTAATAAGCTGCTATAACTGATTCCACTCCCCTGGGAAGGCTTTCCTGTAAACTGGTTTTAGGGATTTGCTGCCATCAGCCACAAGCGCATTAGTGAGGCACTGATGACGAGTGATAAGGCCTCAGCGTATTCAGCCAAGAAGTTGTTGATGGGATGAGTTCATGACCTGATTTATCATACTGCTAAAACGTGAAAAGATAAAAGTAAGAAACTTTTACTCCTATTCACACACTTACAAATAAAAGCTATTAATTACATTTCTTTCCCTTAAATTTAGGTGTAAATCTGCGAAACAGAAAGAAGAGCTCACAACCACTGAGATTTCTGAGTGTTATTCTATTTTATTATTTTATGTTATTTGTTGTAATGGGTGTAAACATATATATTATTACTGTTTTAAGTTATCGATTAACTGGTTTCCTTTTTGTTCCCATCTCAGACAGTTCTCCGTTATTTCATCTCTATGTATGTGTGTTTATACAGCATGTCTGTATAATACTACTACAAATATATGTGCTGATCAACATTTTAGCATAACAAAAACTTAAACATATTGGCTTTAGCAGAATACATGTCATTGAGAAAATGTGAGGATTGCTCTGAAAAGAAAGAACACTGGGCTCTTGTTCTCTGAGCACATGTGATCAATCAGCATGGAACTTTTTTTTTTTACCAGTTTAGCATTAGAGCACAGTTGAGTGTATTTCTTAGAGATTTGATGACTAAAGGGCTCAGTGGACCTGGTTTTTATTCGAAAAGGCGACGTCATGTTAAAATCTGAAAGGGCTTTCCCCAAAACTGTAGCACACTGTTGTCTACAAGCCAGAGAAAAAAGCACACAAAAGTACGTGGACAGATACTTTTGGCCATATAGTGTAGCCGTAGTGCTATCAGTGCCAGTACTTTAACAAGAGGCTTATTTATGTAGTTCTATAACCTGTAATACTGTGTGTAATCTCATGTTGCAGAAGCTAAATCATACTTACCAGTAACCGTAACACAATGCAGTGAAACCAACACTATCGTAATACTAATTGAAAATGCATTTATTAACACACACCCAACCAAACAAAAACACACACTGAACCAAACCCTCACTTACAGACTCAACAAAAAGGCTACATCTCTCGCTGCAGAAACCTAAACAGGACTGCAAATGAAAAGAATCAAATGTCTTGATCCCCCGTCCACTGAACACATTCTTTTCGTTTATGAATATATTGTTACCCCTTTCATCCCTGAAATAAACGCTGGGCGTGGCTCACTCAGAGAAAAAAAAGAGGATTAGGTAAGTGAAAGCTGAGATGATGCATGTGGGTGCAGGGCTGGAGATGTGAGGGGGAGGCCAGCGGGAGCAAGAACAAGAGAGGGATTAACAAAAAATACAGACAAACTACAAAAAGACTGAAAGGATGCGAGGCTAACCGCTAACAAATCATGTGTTGTTTTGGTTCAGGGAATGCAGGGTGAGGGGTGAAATGTGCCAGCCTTTAAGTCCAGACTGCCATACATAAAGTGGGACTGCAGCAAAGACAAAGTGAAGATGGACAGATGGAAAGAGGCCAGGTGACAGCAAACAGATAAAAGAGGGGTGGGGGCTGGCTAGAGGACAGACAGAATGAAAGAGACCGTATTTACCAGAACGGTAGGGGCCACTCAGCCAGTGGAAGTGGAGGAGAGATTGTGACTCTGAGCCCTTGGATTGGCTGCATCTCTCTGGAAGTACTGCGAGGGTGCAGAGCCTAGCTTATGGGCCACCGCTTTTTAGGGTTAGGGGGGAGAGGAGGGGGAGGTTGGGAATATTGAGGTGTTGCGGAGGAGTTGGAGTAAGGGCACACAAGGGAGATAGAAAGGATTAGGGGAAAGATGAACATTGCGAAAGAAGAGAAAGCGTGGGTACCAAGGAAGAGAAGGGACAGTTTATCAGAACACGACAGAGAGGCAGCGGAAGCAGAAAGACAGAGACGCACACAGGCTGAGACTGTGATAGACACAGAAACACTGAAGTCAATCTGAGCACAAAGGCACACCAGGTATGCACAGTTAATGAATCAGGGTCGAGATAAAGGCAAAACTCCTCAGCTGCTCTCCAGTGATCATATTAAATTAACTATGCCAAATCAATTGTTGGATGTACGACTTACTTTGGCTATCAACTGTCTATGAGCAGATTTCTGTCTCAGCATCTTTCAACATCCCATTGTTGAATTGTAAACATAAATGTTTACACTGTAATGAATGTACCTACTTTTAAGTCTGACAGCTCAGATTCTTGAACCTTAGGTTGTAAAGTTCAATGGTCTTGACACTGTGTATGTGCAATGATCATGTTCTGTTGGCAGGATAGAGTTATTTCCTCATTGTAGAGTTGTGTTTACAATTCCTCCTGATGGGGACATGACTATTAGTACCATATTTCATCACCAACAATCCAATAGCTGTCAAGACATTTCACTGAAAACAATGAACCTCATGTTAAATGTCGCTGGAACACATCGTAGGCTACGTGAACCGTGAATGTCTGTATATCCTGACTATACATCAAATAGTTGAGAAACAGTTGAAATATTTCAGTCCGGGCGAAAGTAATGGACTGACCGTCAGACTTACATTGCCATCCCCTTAGAGCCACGGCGCTAACAAAAACTAGCACATTCAACAGTATTTGTGTTTTACAAAGTACTTGTTTTAAAGTGTCCTGCAGCAGCTGTCGTAAATATTGAGGAGCTGGAGATCTGTTTGTAGAGTAGGCATGACTCTCGCAATAGACTGTGTGTGACATGTAGGACCACACAGTGACATGAGAGACGACATAAAGCAAACAGAGAGAAAAGAAGGAGAGAAGAGGAAGAGGACAGGGAGCAAGAACTATCCTCTATTATATTCCAGCTAAGAATTCCTAATTTCTTGTTTTTTCCCCGTCTATTTTTCTATATCGTAGGACTTACTTGACTCTGGGTAGACTGACGATCTCTTCCCTGGGTCTTTCTGGAGCTGGATGCCTTTTACAGAGAAGATGGATGCAGCTGGAAACAACAGAGGGTTGGTGAGAGAGTGTTTCTACACTACTTGTGTATGTTCACCATGTCAAACAGTATGTACTCACTGTCTGCCAGTGTTTGAACCTGCTCCCCAAGGGTTCGGAAATACGATTGTCTGAGAGCATCCTCAGCCGATACCCGCTTCTTTGCCTCAAACTGCAGACACATAGGGACAAAGAAGGGGATATAAAGACAAGATTAAAACACAATCCAGGACATTAGGGGTACATATATTTAAAGTATTCATCATTACATGCAATATTCGTCACCTGTAGAAGCATAGCCAGCAATTCATGACCGTCGTTGTCTATCCTGCGTCACAGAAAGCAAGAGAGGAAGTGGGAGAGGGGAATGGAAAAGAGAGAGAGATTTGAGTGCGAGTACGGTCCAATGCTGAGCTAAGCCATATAGAGCAGTGAAGTGTTCCTGCCATTTCAACAGAGGCGGAAACGCTTGACTACAGTTCCGACTGAAAATCAATCCTTATCTTGTTTCATCTAATGTATCACAGTCACTTAAGGGAAAGGTTCACAACAGTCAGGTGCCCATTTGGACATGGGCAGCACATTTGGCTTGCTGCACTCATTCCTCCTGTCCGGAGTGGTTTTTAAGAGATCTGTCCCCAAATCAATTTCAATGGAAATGAAAGGCAGACAAAGCCACAGTCTGTGCTGACGCTAATGGGGCTTTAGCAGTCTGAGTTAGACAAACGAACTGATTATCTTCTAAAGTTACTGTCTTTTGGGTACTAAATTTGCTCATTATGTTAACACCCCTCAATACACACACCCATAGCCACATACCTAGGTGCATGGTTGACGAGGGGCTCTGCCTGGTATCGGGGGAAATTGTACGTCTTAAACTCCTCACTGGTGGTGATGCCAGGCCAAGTCTCTTCTGTCGGAGTACCTGTTGAGGATATAGACAAGTTAAGTTAAGGATGATCAGTCAGCATATGTAGAGTGGTAACTCACACACAAACACACAAAAGCTTGAACAAGCAAAAGCAATTAAGAATCCCTTCTCTCACCAAGGATGCGGAATATGAGGTGAAGCTCATCCTCCACGGTCGATCCAGGGAAGAGAGGTCTCCCAGTGATCATCTCATAAAAGATGCAGCCCACACCCCTGGACGAAGGGGTAAAAAAATAAAACAGAGCAAGCACAAATTAGTGCAAAATACAACACATGTGACACCTTAGGAGGTTGTGACATTTAACATGAACACACAACTTCAATAGATGACTTGCTGCCCACAAGTGAGTCCATAAGAATTTAAATGCAGGTGCAAGACTAAAAAAAAAGTACTTAAGCCAATATACAAGGGATCTCTATAAAATTTTGGCATAAATCAACTGTAAAGTGCTAAACAAGACTGCCAAATGTTGCTCCTTTAATGACACTAAACATGAGACAAGCTACCCCAAACTATGCGTCCTCCGGTAAGTACTGTAAAACGTGTATATGTCACAAACATACTGTCAAGTTCAGGACATACAATCACAGCCAGTGTACTCATTCCAAATCCAGATAGAAACTAATTTACCCAGAGTATATTAAAGATTAAATATACTCAGCAGCATCCCTTCCTCCCAACCCTCTATTTAAACTTTGCACCTTAACTATGAATAACAGTATGTTGAGTTTCAAAACATCAACAATGGACACAGCAAAATACATATTTGAAGGGAAGCAAGGAGACTTGACACAAACACTCAAGATGAAGACAAAAAGTAAAAAAAAAAAGCATTAAGAGAGACAGAAAAAAAAAAACAGGGGTGTTTTGTTGTGTAGATGAGCTGTAGATGTGTTTGCTCACCACATGTCGATGGGTGTAGAGTATTCAGTGGAGCCCAGAAGCACATCTGGTGGTCGGTACCATAATGTCACCACTTCATTGGAGTACGTCTTTGTAGGAACAGACTTGGCTCGTGCCAAACCTTAATTCAAGCACAAAAAGTGACGTTAATATAAATACTGCTTCATTCACTTTATTTTATTTATTTGGTGTTGGGGGACATCTCAGGACTTATCAGAATCAAGAACATATTTTTAGCATTTTGACTTTTACACACTTTATCAATCTATTGTTATTCTATTCTATCTGTTACTTACATTGTATTATAATGTTTCATGGCAGTGAGCTATGTAATTCTTAATCTAGATTCCTGTTTTATCCAAAGAGAAAATAATCATCTAGTAATTTACAAAGCCGAATTAAATTAACTAGCACTGTAAAAGCATGTGCCACAGCAATAATAATTGCTGCAATCACATCATGTTCTGATTATTGCCTGAGGAGGGCAGTGTTGGGTGATTAGTCACTTCAAACTATGCTGTGTGGCTGGGTCTAGAGAGCAGTATGGCCTTTAGGGGGCGCTAATAGGGTTTTCAGACCTCAGGCTTCTGCTCTGTGATACATTTTCTGTAAAACCAAATTAGAATAAAAAATTAACTCTCTGTAAATTACCAGCTAATTGAATTGTGTTGCCTCTAATCTTGAGCATCTGACACCCAACCAATGCAGGAAATTTCAAGACAATATGCTACTAGTTAGTTAAGAGGTGACATACCAAAGTCTGCCAGTTTGAGCTCTCCTTTTTCATTGATGAGCAGGTTCTGGGGTTTGAGGTCTCTGTGAAGGACCTTCCTCCTGTGGCAGTACGCCAGACCCCGCAACAGCTGGAATAGGAATATCTGGAGAGAGGAGGAGATGAGGACTTGATTACTTGTTACAGAAAAGAAATCTGACAAACTGAAAGCTCTAACCCGATTTAGAGCCAGAATTCTCCTCAGTACTGAACAGACACATTGCTTTGCATTACCTTGACATTGTGAACACTCATGATGCTCCCACAGTCATCCATGTACTGCTTCAGATCTTTTTCCTGAATAAAGAAAGGAAGGAAGGAATGAGAGAAAGAAAGAAAGAAAGAATGAGAGAAAGAAAGAAAGAAAGAAAGAAAGAAAGAAAGAAAGAAAGAAAGAAAGAAAGAAAGAAAGAAAGAAAGAAAGAAGTGCAGATATTTAGATTAGTATAAGACATCCTCTCAAGACTCACACATTAAACATACACATGCATAGTGCAGACACTCACCAGGTACTCAAACACGAGTGTCAGGCACTTGTCAGTGTGGATAATGTCATGGAGAGTGACAATATTGGCGTGCTTCAAGTCTTTCAGGAGAGACACTAGAAGGGGGAGACATATCAGAGACTGTCAGTCAAACACAGACAAACCTCTGACGTGAACAAAACAGCTCCTAGCTCAGGAAGAGCTCAGGGAGCTACCAGTCAATATGGATGAACAACTACTATACGTCCCGACACTGTCAAGGCCTTACAACTACTTGGCAATATGCTCCTGTGTTGACCTGTGAGTTGTTTTGTTACCTTCTCGGATAGCTGTGCAGGGCGCCCCCTCCTCGTGCTCCAGTCGAATCTCTTTCAAAGCAACCAAGTTGTCAGTTAACTTGCTTCGTCCCTTGAATACTGTAGCATAAGTCCCCTGCAGAGATAGGAAGCATGTGAATGCAGTGTGAAAGCTGAGTATATGAGGAGTTTTCAGTGTCATGTTCACTGACGTTCTCACCTCCCCGAGTTTGTCCAGTTTGATGTAAGTCTCAAGTTTCCCGAAGCCGATTTCAGACTAGAGAGGACAGAAAGAACACATTAGGAGCATGATTAATGTGCATTTATTTTTGCTACAGCCTGACAGTAGGCCAGGTTAGGCTGGGTTAACTATCCCCAGAATGAAATCCTCCAGGCCATGGCTGTTAGTTCAGTTTTCAGTCCCTGCTGTTGCTGCTGACATTTGGCCTACAACTGCAGGGGGTCTGAGTCACCAGGCCTTGTTATTCTGCGTGTGTCTGCCTGTGCTTAAACATTGCTTGGATTCTCCGAAACTTACACTCGTGTTATCGAGCATCTCTGTGGCATTACATGAAGCTGAGACGGTTCAGCACCAAGAACACTGCGAAGAGTAAACAGCCATGTGCAAACGGCTTGTGTCCGATTGGACTTAAAGGATAGCCCCACCAACTTAACACATTAAAGTGTGTTTATAGGTATTGGAAAGAACTACTACAGCTGTGAAAATGTAGTAAAAAAAAGCCTTGTGGGGCTCCAGAAGATGCAGTATATAATCTGATACATACTCCTTCAATTATGTCAATCAGTGGCTAAAGTTGCATTGTGGGTAATGTAGGCACCAGGTTTTGAAAAGGAAGAAGAATGTGTTGAATATGCTAAAACGGTGGACTGTTTTTCAAAACCTGGCACCTTCATTACCCAGAATGCAACTTAACTGCTGAGTGACATCATTGGAAGCAAATAATCAGATTACATTCAGCTTTCTCTGGAGTCACAAAAGGTTTTACACTACTTTTTCCACGTATGGTTATGTCTGTCTCACTGTATGTTATCTCACTGTTTGATATAAAGTTTGTTCAGATCTCTGTTATTGACATTTCTGGTACTGGTTGTGTAGGTCTTTGAACATCACATCATATCGCCATCATATGCATTGCATTACACACAGCCGCAGGCACACGTGCTCGTCCGTGTCTCAGTGGGAGAGAAAAAGCTACTTTGGCCTAATCTGAACAAATGTCTCCACAGTGCCTCCTCCTCCCGTTGTCACATTAATGCTACAAAGTGATGTCATTGTCAGCTGCACATAGCTCCTTTGGCCACAGGAAGTCAGTAGAGCAAAGACAACCAAATATGGCATGCTCTCCCTCACTACAGATGACTTAATTACATGTTTACTTCCATAGATTTCCAGCAGGCGTACTTCAAATCCGCGTGCATTCTCAATTAATCCGGAATTCAGTTAATAAAGGTTTTTCTGCATAATGTATGTGGCCCCTGGGTTTCAAGGTCATGAATTATAGATGGATGTAGCTCTGTCAAGCTGTGATACCCACAGGCCTGTCGCTGTTTATCCCTCTTCCTGTCACTTTAACGCACTTATTTGTCTATCTCTGTCAGGCTTGTTTCGGCCGTGTTTTTTTAGCTGCGTTCATCTCTGTGAAGTCACCCATCTCTTTCAATCTTGCGCTGGCCCGTCCCGTAATGATGCTGATACAAATGCCAGGCCAGCGCTCGGCTCCACGCGTGTACGAGGGGGAGGGGTCTCCAGTGACCAAGTTGGCTGATGAAGCATGTGATCTCTTTAAAGGCATGTCTAAAAGCCAACGTCAGAACGAGCTCGGACACAAGATGACACACTTAGACACCGAAACAATTGTGCGCGTGTGCAGAGGTATGCACAAATTACAATTTGCATAGTTAATTAATAATCATATTTATGTTTTAAAATAAAAATCTAGTTAAACCTGGCAATTACCTGGTCATTTGCAATGCTTGAAAATAAAACAGATGCAGAGATCATGTGAGTCTGTTTTCGTGTACATACACTATGTGCAGAGGCATGTGCAGCATGTATATGACTGTGTGTGCCTGTAGGCGAGAGGATATTTGTGACGAGACACACAGCCTATGCTCAAATGTAAACACACTCCCCCTGCGCGCAGACAGTGGCACACACACCCACTGCTCCCGTCTCTGTGTTTGTGACAGGGGCTGTCAGGAGTTGTTGCTGAGCTGTGCTGCTCTTTTGGCAGGGGAGTCAGCCTCATGAGCAAAACACACGCACGCGCACACACACACACACAGTGACACACACACACAGACATCCGAAAACATACAAAACATACGTACATTGCACCCCCAGTGCGAAACCGATTGCATTGCTCAAGTGTCTCTAAAAAACAGCGAGGACCGAGCTCTCTGCTTACAGCATGCAACTGCACTCTGTTCCTGCGCCGTACAATCCTTTTCTTATGTGTGTGTGTGTTTGCGTGTGTGCGTCTGCCTGCGTATGCTTTCGATGGCATTGAGTTCATTTCATTCCCAACGCTCCAGTGAGCTTACTCAGCAGAACTAGGTCAGACCAAGTTTTAGCGACAAAATTAAAGCAACATAAAACCAAACAAAATGTGTCCTGTCTGAACCTGCACAGGATCGGAGAAGACGCACAGAAGCAGAAGGAAGAAACGTGAGAGGAGAGATGTCTGCGGCCGGGTTCTAATGTGCCACTGAGAGGAGAGTCCATTACCTCGACCAGATTTCATTTTTAAATTCTCCCTGTGCAGCCTGTAAGCAGGGCTGATGAGGAGAGAGGATGCACTGAGAGTCTTGAGTGAACGAGGGGAAATGACAGCCTTTTGCTGAGAACAGATGCAGCAGGCAGAGGGGAGGCGGGATGTACGAAGAGCCCTTTCATTAACACGATGCAGCCGGTCTTCAGAGCGTCAATCAATCAAGCAATAAGCATCTTGTACCGTGTCCCCTTTTTCATGTCACCCTGTCGATAGCAACAGACAAGGCTTGAGCCAAAGGAGTGGGCCGACACTTGAGGTCAGTTATTATGTTTTAGCTTTTTATCATTTAACAACAAAAGTGTAATATACAATATGCTATATCATGTTATCGTGACATGAGACTTTATGATTTCTTTTCTCTTTATATCATGATATGGCATGAGTGTTGTTTTTCCCTGGTTTTTCCTTTTTCCTTTTAAAGGCTGCAATATCTTTCTGAACATAGCAGGCTGTTGTACTTCTTTAAATCATTTGCTTTTACCCACTAAGTCATTATATGGACATTACTGATTATTTATCAAAAATCTCATTGGTTAACTATTTTGTAAAAATAGAAATAGTCATGCAATAGTGTCGAAATATCGAGGCATTTGACAAAAAAAGATTTTGATATTTGATTTTTTCGCCCAGTCTGAGTATTCATGAAATGCTTCCAGGGAGATTTCAAAATATTAAGATACCGTGACAGCATAATATAAGCTACAAGAGAAAGGTAGAAAAAATGGTGTTTTTGACATCCAGTTTTACAGTTATCAGGTTCAATATTATGTCACTGCAGAGTTGAATGAAAAAAGTGAGCGTTACCTAACACGGTTAAGTGTGGGTGGTGTGAGATAAAATGGCTTCTCTTTCCTGAGCACCACGACACTCTGAATCTCATTGTACTGCTGTAAATAATTGATTATCAATGGGCATCAGCCATGAGAGAAAACTGATACCGACCAACTTCACTTGCATTAGACTAGAAGCGATTCAAAGATCAAAATACATGGCTTCAAATGTGTGTATCTGTTACGGGACACCCGACACATGTTCTACATTACGGTAACCGATGACAAGCACACCGATAGCCCAGGCGCCATTATAAGCTTACCATCATTCTGCTAAGCTGTGACAGAGGAAGTGCACTTGTTCTTTTTTTGACACAGCCGTATGACTGAGGGGTGAAGACATGCCAACATTTCTAACCTGATTTGGGTTCATCAGACTTCTTATTCAGATATAAAAGCATTTTCTTTTTTTTTTATTATGATTTTAGAAGAGATTTGAAAGCTGTGATAGGTTAAGCAAATCTGATGTTAAGGGGTTTTAACCATTCCAAAGTGCAAATGCTTGATCACCCCTAGTCACTAGTCGGGCTCAGTGAACAACCAGAGAACTACCATCACCTGATCTAAGAAGGCACCCAGGCTCATAAGAGGTTAGTAGATTGTTAATATAGTTAGGGGCTTGGTCACGTAAAGCCTTGAAGGTCAACAAGAACATTTTTTTTATCAATACAAGGAGGCTAAAATTGGGGTTATATAATCTTGTTATCATGAACTGGTGATGATCCTGGGAACAGCATTTTTAACAAGTTGATGAAGATGGAGGGAAGCCTGCATGACACCAGTATAGAGGGCAGAAATAAAGCAGGAACAAATGTTCTATGAGTGCTTGAGATTCTTGAAGTTGTTTGATGGAACTCAACCTCCGTCTAGCTCTTAGATATACCATGACCTTGATGACAGAGAATCTAAACCAGACGCAGGGACAAACCTGCGTAATACTAAAAAGGATAGGAGGGATCTAATTTTTTTAATGAACCAACATTACAAGAAACATGACTAAACAATCTCCTTTACTTGACTTTCTGTCAGTTCCAGCTACAGGTGCTCAAACTGAATTAGGGGGCAGAGTGAAACTCAATGAGTAATGCATGTAAGTTGCGACCTAATTAACTCCAAGCCTCAAGCTCAGAGCATGTCAAAAGTAGGCCTGCATCATACCAGGTCAAACTTTATTTCTGCAAGGATGCATGACATGAAATAAAGTAAACAATATGAGTCTACCTCATAAAAATACTCCAGATTTAGCTTACTGCATTCACTTTGCATACACAGCAAGGAGACAGGGATAAAATAAAACCTTGACCTTCCTGCTGTTCAACCTGAATCGAATGCTGATTTAAATTTCATCTCAGCAGCCATTTATCTTTTCTTACACTGCACTCCTCACCACATATTTGTTTATATCATGTCTCCCTGTCCTTTATTGTGTTAAAATTCTCTTGTCATCCCCTCTGCATCCTTCCCTCTCCCCTCCTTGCTCTCTGGCTCACTTCAAGGTGTCCCGGTGTTAAATCCTTCTCAGGAGAGGAGCTGCAGCAGATGAGCCTGACACTCCTGCTGAATTATTGATTGATCTATTACATCACATGCATACAACAACCCCTAAAGGTGCACAGCCGCAAAAGAAGTGAACAGACTTAAGCATGTCAGAAAATGTCCGCCACTCCTTTGCATTGCAAAGACAAAAAGAGAGAAAGGTCTATCCCCCTCTTCTTAAACCAAAGACCTCTCTTCTTCCCTGCAAACCTCTCCTCAAAGACACTTTCCTTTCATCTCTGTCAGACTCCTGCAGAATAGCTGCGTCATTAAATCGCTTCAAGCAGAGAGCTAGAGGCAGGGCGCCGGCCCTGTTCAATAATTACAACAATAATGGCTGATGGAGGGCGAATCCTTTACGCTCTCCCAATGTATATCGAGGCGTTTGGTGGGTTAAAGTTGTGGAAAATGTATCAATGCAGCAGACGGACCACAGTTTTAAAGATTGAAACGCGCTCCTGCTTTATTCATATTAGGGGAAACTTGAGACAAAAGAGATGAAAAAAAAAACAGAGTTCTTCAGCAACAATACAAAGGGGCATAAAAGGACATGCTGCATATTCATGAATATCTGCCTATTTCTACCCATCACCCCCCGCTCTATCCATCCAGTAACAAACCCCTCCTCTCTCTCCCACCCCCTGATTCATACCCATAATGCTTTTGGCCTGGATACATAATACAGAATGAATTTATCATTCATCCCCCTACTGAGCCATTGTCAGCTCTATAGCATAACTCTGTGTGCTTAAAGAGTCTATGAGTGTGTGTCAGATGATGTAATGGTCTTATTCAATAATTTCAGTTGTGCACAATAGCATTTTCCATAGCAAGTTCATATTAGTGTGGTTTCAAAACAAAACAGCATCAAAAGAGCAGCACACATCCAGCTGCACTCACAAAAGTCTGCATGCAGATGCTAAGAAGCGACCAACGCATCATCAAAGCAGCTGACCAGAAATTAGTTTCAGCTGCTTTGCACAGAGATATACTCGGACAAAATATACACACAGACACAGTGATTACTGACCAATGAAGCGCGTCGTAGCCTGCGGCTCATGGGCTTGTCAAAGGGCGGGCTGTTCATGGCAAACTTCTCCAAGTAGCCCTCCGGTAGCCTGATATCAGCTGGGAGAGACAGACGTTTGTTTATGTCCTGAAAAAGAGAGGCAGAGGGATTCAGAGAGAAGGACAGAGGTTACAAATACATATCACATAAATAAAATGTTAAAATGTATCAGATTTTATTTAAACGGAATATAATCAACTGAAACCTGAAAACCTATGACTGCGGCAGTAAGTATGAGGGAGAGGTTTCTATACACGTTTATAGACAGCAGTCTATTTGTGTTTATATATTTAAGCATGATAATTCAATATTTTACCATTGAGGCTTTAATATAAGACAATATATATGTAATTTGGTACCTTTTAAATATTCGCTGAGATGTAATATTTAAAGTAATTTAAGTCAAAACAGGACATTTTTATTTGAGTCATTTAAAATAATAATAAATCAATAAATCAAAATGTTTGTCGAGCCCAAAATGATTGATTTGTTTTTGTCTGTGTAAGAATTCTCACCGCTGGTCCCAGCCTCTACTAATGTTAGTCAGTTATAAAGGTTATAACACCGTTATACTATACTATACTGTCCTAAAGTTAGCTAGCTAGTGTCAGCAGAGTTAGCGTCAACAAATTAGCAACCGCTTGAAGGGGCAGATGATATGACAAGAGCAGTGTTATGACATGGATTCAATGGCCGGGGAGATGGAACGCCACACTTAGTGGCTAAGCGTTTTCAATAACACCTTTAAAATAAGTAAACATGATTAACTGTAACATTGTGGTCTATGTACTTCCATTTGACTGCCTCAAACAGACAGAATTAAGCAGAGGATTAGTACCTGCATCAGCTCTAAGACTGTCTTCTTGGCAGTTCTTTGATGACTTTGCCTTAATTGATCACCATGATCTGGCATGGAAACTCTTACTCCAGCCTTGCTTACACGGCCTACTGTTGTGCCACTTAAAAACCTGCTATTTGTTTTCTCCATCTGTCACTCCTGGCAATGAGTTACTCAAGCGACTGCAGCTCAAATACACATTTTTGGGGTGACAGGTACCATCTGCTGTTGTGAATGACTGATGGATGACAAACTGAATGAAATTTACATTCAGTGAGGCTGAATGAAGGCCAGTCCAAGGCCACCAAATGGGACTCGTTCCAGGAAAGATCCTGGCAAGTTTCAGGCTAATTTACAGAGAAGATTGTTGGCAGAGAGAGAAAGTTGGCACGCTCAAAAATTCATCTGGAAAACACCTGGAGCCACTCTTTTTATTACTAAACACCCTTGATATTTTCCTCTTTTACTCTTCTGCCTAGTATAGTTGCCTTCTGTATGCATGTGTGTATTTTTTGAATTATACGTAGGTTGATATGTGTTGTATACTCAGCATCTGCTGGAATCACTTCCTGTCCGTCGCTTGAGTCCAATTTATGTTTGCTACTTTCCCCACAATGCATTGCTCCTATATACTATCCACGTAGGACATGTTCACTGGCAAGGTGCCAATCACACGTTGTTTCCATGGCAGCAGCAGCTGGGCTGGCCCACTCCCAACAGCCCTACGGTATGTGTCCTCGTTGTAAATGTGCGAGATGATATGTGTGTTTACACGTGAGCGTGAGAGGGAGGGTACGTACGCCTGAAGATCAAAGGCAGAGGGATTTTACGCCTCTAATGCTTTTATCTGAGCTCATTGGCTAACATGACAACATGCAGTATTACATACAAGCCTCGTAACAGTTACACACTGCAAGGTTTCGGCATATACCCTCAAAACATACATTCACACACTTAAAACGCCAAGCAATGCCCAAACTGTATAAGTCGAGTAATGAAAAATAAGCCACAAACACATGCACGAACATGACCTCCGGACTTTGACCTGAGTAATTCACACATTTGTAAGATGCACTAAATACCTGAATCACAAATGAGTAGAGGGCAAAAACCATATTCAAGAAGAACAACACATTAAGCTGCATATTCCTCCCAGAAAAAAATATAATTTCCATGCATTTCCCAACTGTTACACTTCCTATTTCATGCAATTCAGAAAGCTAGCAAACTCTGATGACCAAATCAACAGATCCAGACTATCCATACTCCTTTTACAAATGTGCAACAATGGACAAAATGACACTCATGCCCTCCTTTTCACTGGTATAGATGGAATAAAGACCCACACACAAAACCACACACACACACACAAACACACGTGTCCCCGTACTCACAATGCAGAATAGCTCTAGTAGCTCCCTCATTGTCCTCCTTAAACGTGTCTTTCTATACACTCACACACATGCGTTTTCCACGATGCATGTCTCTGACCTGCCACATGACTGCACACACAGTGACAGAGAGAGAGAGAGAGAGAGAGAGAGAGAGCGAGAGAGAGACACTGGCACTGTGGTAGAGTGCCATCCACATGCTCAGAGGAGGAGGAGGAAGGAAAAAGAGGAGGAGGAGGAGGAGGAAGAAGAGGGGGGAAAACAGGAGCAGAGGAGAGAGGAATGGACAGATTCCTGAGGGGAGAAAGGCAGATGGGGGGAAGGGGTGAACGGAGGGGGATGGCGGAGAGGAAACATTGTTTTTCTGCTCTCTCCCACTGTCATTTTGCCCTCCATCTCTCCTTCTTCCCTCTTATCACCTCCTGAGTCCTGCTCCTGTGGATCTCCTCTTTCTTTGTCGTACCAATAATTATTTCTATCGCCATAATTACTCTCTCACCCCAGAATTTTCCCCTCCTTCTCTGCCCCCCCTTTCTGTTTCTCTCTCTGTGGTAAAAATTGGTCCAAATTAGTCCCTTCCACTGTTCACAGCAGTCACAGGCAGCAGCCTGTGTGTCCAGAGGCATTTCCCGTTAATACTGCTGCTCTCATCACTCTGCAGCTCCCTCAGACAGACACACACATACGCACACACTCTGGCCGAGACACGATCACACACTCCGGGATGTTGGAAAACAACGCAACAAACAGCAACTACCAGTCCATAGATAGCACAGGTGCACTCACACACTATTCGCTATGTGCAGGATTCCAGCACAGTAATTACTGGACTAAAACAATCCAGCTACACAAAAAGTTTGAAAACTGATGGTCATTTAACTGAGAGCTAACTAACTTCTTGCTTTGTGCAGACAGGGAAAAAATACCTACATTTTGCGATCTCATCAGCCCAACCGATACTTGATTTTTGAGCCAAATGCTAATGACAATATTTTGGCATTCAAGACAATATATGGACTCCTCTTCTTTATAAAATATAAAGAAACCCATATCGTAAAACAAACCATCTTGAATGTGAAAATAAGTCATGAACCTCGGGAGGCCTATATAGACCACAAAGCCTGTTAGCCTGTCATTTCTTGCAGCTGTTAAAGCAACATTTATAGTATAATTATAAATACAAATTACAACATATTAGAGAGGCGAGTCATTGTCAGATGGTCATTGTTTTCTTTAAGTCAAAAACATATTTGAGTCTTTCGACTTGGGGATGCACACTCGCAGGATAGGAAGAGTGTTTGATGTGCTGGCTGTCCTCGTGCCACCTGCATTATTGCAGCAGCTCTCTCGGAGAGCTAGCCAGCTTTGGTCAGATGTCATCAAAGTGAAATCCAGAAATACCATGGAGAGGGCTAGATTGGGGCATTCACGCTAAAATGACACTGGCTTTTTTTGTAGGGGATGGTGTGAGTGAAAGCTTGGATCCTGGTTATGAACCAGGTTCATCACGTAGCTATGACACGTTGTCATCTTGATTCTCACATTAGCATGAGTGTGAAAAACAGATTTCAAAGATTTTATCTATCTATCTATCTATCTATCTATCTATCTATCTATCTATCTATCTATCTATCTACATATATATTCTATTCTATCTTCAATTTTTAATTTAGATATATTTAGTATATAGTTCAACACACTATATTGTCAGTATAGAATTCTCTACATAGTGTGTAGTGAATACTGAATCCTGAAGGAGCAACTGTCTTCAGATGGAGCCAAGGTGCAATCTATGAGATATGTCTCTGGCTGCCCATACCTCATTAGAGATGCGCCGATGGTGATTGTTCCTCATACGGACCCTGACTGGACTCTGGACCTCATCAGAAGACGTCCCAGATGCCTGGTCGCTCTCCCCGTCTGAACCCATCTTCACATTCTCATGGACGATACCTACAACAAAGACACAAACAGACTGTTATTGTCAGGATTGGCACTTTACTTTCAGGTCTTTTGGACTGTTTTTGTTTTGTCTGATAGCACTATTTCTCTTTCACTTTCTTCCCTTCCTCTATCACTCTCTCCATATACCAATCAGAGGGCACGACCCTTTGTCCTTCTTAGATTTCATTTACCCCTGTAGGAATGCCATGGTAGGGTCCCAATCCCGAGATGATGGATTGTACCACCCGCATCGTAGGGGTGTTAGCCAAGTGTGTATAAAATACCATTGGTAAGATGAGGAGGTCAGAGATCGATATCACCCTCCATGCAATGGGAGCTTTCCCGTCTTTGCCCACCACCCCCCCACACCTCCATTCCCCACGCACTCCATCTGATTAATGAGTCACGGTGCAGCAGACAGGACTGCCTCCCTCAATGGTGTGTGAGTAAATGTGGGGGGAAGGGGTCTCTCTTTGGCTTCAGTGTATGGTGCCTGATAGCTTTCAAGTCTGGGTCATGTACAGTACGTGTGTGCATCTGTGTGTGGGGGTGTGTGTACGCATGTTTTTTCATGTGTAGCATAAGAAATGGCTTCACAAGAGGGAGTGACAGATAGTTACAGATAGACAGTTAAAGCTCACTTCTAATGCTGGTAACATCTTACCATCATATGCTGTTTACATTTCAAACAGCCAACAAAGCCAGAGGAGTGACAAATAGAGGGAAGATTATGGGATCGGGTGGATGATTTTGGTAGGAAGGAGAAGCAGCAAGAAAAATAAGTCCCTTGAGTGATTGTGACACGTCAGCCGTGAGATAAAACGATTGAGACCCGGATAGGTTAAGCTATTTATTATAGCATGCTGTCGGTCGGCTATGGAGTGGGGCAACACCACCTGAGGCCGATTCTAGGTCATTTGTGTGTGTGTGTGTCTCTTTCATGTAGTCAAGGTTAGGATTTGAGGTAAGGTGAGGTGAAGCGAATTAGAAAAGCAACACAATAGGCTAACTAGCTGTTCAAAACAACTGCGACAAGATTTAGCCGGTTAGCTTCTGTTAGCTTGAGCAGCAACAGTACTGAGGTAATGCTGATTTGACTGTACCTTCCACAACTTATTTAGCTGGCTAACTAGCTAGGACGGTTCAGGAGCTTTGTTTTTTTCTCAGCATCAAAGTGAAAGGTATGATCTGATAATTTCTTCAATTTTGCTCGATTTATTTACTTCATTCATTTAAAAAAAAAGAAATCAGGCGTATTTAGGTGGCTGTAACTATGAGTGAGTCCAATTTAACGCGGATCCAAGACCTGGTAAACTAGAATTATATATATATATATATATACACATATACATATATATATATATATATATATATATATATATATATAAAATTATGAATATAGGTGCTGTATCGTAGCTTAAATTATGGTTAAGCAGTTATGGGTGGTCAAGTGATACAGGGCTATCAAGTTTGATATTGGATTAGGCTTGATTAAATTAAGACATATTTAAAAATCTATTGTTGTCCAGAATACCTTGAACAGTATAAAAGTCCATGAAAACTTATACACTAATAAATTATAAAAAACAAAGGTTAATTGAGGCCAGCATTAAATAGGATTGTGTTTTCTTACTGCTACAAATAGCCCGCTACCTGTGTAGATCCCAGCTGCTATTTTCTGCCTACATCTGTCCGTTGGTCTAACTAT
The DNA here is from genome assembly GCA_039737535.1 of Lagodon rhomboides. NCBI lineage: Eukaryota > Metazoa > Chordata > Actinopteri > Spariformes > Sparidae > Lagodon > Lagodon rhomboides. The sequence goes on along the minus strand of CM077792.1, from coordinate 18,802,216 downwards.
CTGTTGACGAAAGTAGCATATGCTCATTAGCAATACACAATCCAAACACAATCCATCTGTGTAAATGCTCAGTAAACCTCTTCGTAGTCGCTTCAGTACCCAAGTCTGATGTACTGCCTGTGGCCGTAAAGCCAGACACAAGAGTACAAGCTACGCATATAGAATAGCTTGGATACGAAAACTGAGCAGCCAGTAGTCATATCAGGAATCAAGCCTCACAGTCCTGATGGTGAAACATTAAACTCGATGTAACTGACACCAGAGTGAGGGGAAATCGATCCAGGATATCTACATTCTGCCAGACGCACACACATGACCACATGCTCACGACGAGTGAGTATCCAGTACTGGTATTATGTCATGGGTCTCTCTCACTTTCAGAAAGGTCCTGATCTTGTCTGTTTCTGTAAACAGTCAAGCAGATGCGGGTAGTTGAGTCAAGGTGACTGACCTGGGAGGAAAATTCCATCACCTGGGCCCTATAACAATGTGATATGATTTTGTGGTCACACATACAGTAGGTACATTTGCCTATGATACACGAGCATCCCCAACACATCTTCTCTCCTCAAAGCTCACACAATAACACGTACTTCTTAATCACAGAGGACAATCTTTTCCGGTCTCCCGCAGGTTCTTTCTGCTCCATTTCCATAGCAGACTAAGAGCAGACAGTAAATGTCTTGAGTTAACTCTGCCTCCCTGTGTGGAGCTAGGCTGGCCTAGTTAAGGTTGCTGACTCCCGGCTAGCACGTCTGGAAGAGTGAGTGGGCTGCTTTTAGGTCCACCCTTACCTCACCCAGTTCTGCCTTTACCCCACTTAGCTGAAAATCCATCTCTGGCACATGTTGGCAGGGCCTCAGAAAATGATTGAAACGCCAGTGGAAAGGATGTTAAAAGAAGTAAAGTAAGTGTAAGACTCGCTTCAAGAGGCCTTCAAAGGGTAATGGAAATCCTGTGATTCTTTTCTGTCGTAAGCCCTCACTCGGCAAGGCCAGACATTGAGTTCAGTGGGGTTGCTCAAGGGTGTGCTGGCAGAATTAATATTCACAGTCCACATCCAATGCATTACCACTATTATTACTAGGCTTTCAACTGAACCATTTTATTTCTTCTTTTTGCTTGTAGGCCAGGAGTTTTCAAAACTGTTTTTGAGCCAAGGACAGCATGCTGTCTAAATTGGGCATGAGCAGCACGAATACAGATACTGCAGCTAACAAGAAAATGAATAAAAACTTGGAAAAAAGAACCTGAAGGTCACTTCACTTCTCTAAGTAGTCCGTGGGATCCCTGAAGATACCCACACACTGCCGTGAGCCAAACCAATGCATCTCTGACTTCAAAGGTCCAATTTGTAAGAGAGCTGATTTTTTAAACTGATTCCCAACTTGTCAAAAAATGGACGCTTTGGGATTGTAGATTGGGTCGACTACCATCCAAAAGTTATCAGTAATTGATGAGTTGGGAAAACCAACGCTTCCTTATTTGACTTGTTTGAAATGAGACTCAAAAATATACTTTCTTACAAATTGGACCTTTAAACCAGCCACGTAAAGGAAACAATATTTTGAAAGAGATTGGATCACACCAGCCATAATGCCTATTACGACCCATGAGTACTCATTAGTAATTACCACTTTAATGCTCAGTACTCATGGGTCAGACCACGCCCATCTTTGTACTTGCCATTCACACTTGCTATAACGTTAACAAAAATCTGTCCGCAGACATATAGGCACCTGGAATGGTACTCAAAACCACTTTTGTGGTAGTTCCCGGTACAATAGGAATCTCCAGGACTACATTCTGCCATGATGACAGACACACACAGACCATAACCAGACAACTCTGCTTCGGCTGGTTATAATAAGTTTAAGATGTTTATAGATGTAGGATCAGCAGATTCTGAGAGAAAGCAACTCAACAAAGAATCCATGTGTTTGTATCTATAGCACACACTTAATTTAATGTCCAACAACTTGAAATCAGTATATTGATAGATGGGACATCTATTCTGGGTGTTTATGAGGCACAAACATGCAGATTTACTCACGTAATCATCAACTGAACAACATTCTCATTTGGAAAATCTAAATCTAAAAAAAAAAAACCTTCTGTCATCTGTCATCAGCAGTTTCTTTAAATTCAAAGAAATAGTGGATCAGGATGAAGATGAACTTGGCGATGGAGATGACAGTGATGAGACTCACCGATACGGTTTCCTGGAGGACGGCATGAGTCCAACACGCGAAGCATACGGAAAGGTGACAGCCTCAGTGGAGTGTCTCTCTCCCCCATTCTCATTCCCTCTCCCACTCTAGCCTCCCCAGTCCGTGAGTCTCCCACACCGGGAGCACGAGCAGGGGCCCCTTGGGGGTTGCCTGATATATCCATCATCCAAAAGATTCAAAGCAGTACAGTTGAAATCAAAAAAGTCAAAAGTACATTTCACAAATAAATGAGAAATGAGTTCAGTCCAGTCTTGGTTTCCAGTCAACAGGTCTGGGTGGGACCCAGGCTTCAGGAGCTGTAGCTGATTGAGAGTCAAAATCCAATCTTCCGTCTGTCTCTGTATCTCCACGAGATCTCCACGCAGTTAAGAACAGGTCTTACAGTGGGAGGACAGTACAGACTGCACAGGCACACTAATCACAATGCAACAACTCCCTCGGCTACTACTCCACTTTAGCACACTCGCTCTCTCTTTCTCTCTCCTCCTGTAGACACTCCCTCTCTCCACCTCTCCTTCCTTCTCGCTCTTTTTCTCTCCGCAGTCGCACTCTGCTTGCTGACTAAGGAAGGTCAAACACTGTGCAGGTAGGCAAAATGCTGCAGAGACAGTCCAACACACACCAGCTGGAAACTGTTACACCCCATCATCTCAGAATAACAGGTGTCCTGTTTCCATCTATAGGATTTACGCTGAAGCACAAACACACACACTCACACACACACACACACACACACAGGTGCAGAAACTTACAGCTCCTCCTCAGGAAGAAAATTACAGTCCTGTGGTTCGACTACCTGACCTCTTTGGCTCCCAGCTCTTTCCTTCTCTCTTGTTACTTTTTCCATTCACAGTCCAGTGTCTTCTTCTTCTTCCTGATGTTTTTCTCCTTCTCTCAGATCTTCTCCTTTTGTTCTCCCTCTTCCTCCTGTTATTCAGCGCACCACTCTGTTCAGGCTGTTGTGCTGCTCTCCTTCCTTCCACTCCCTCTCTCTCCCTCCTTGCCTCTGGCGCCCCTATCAGTGCTTCCAGTGTTGTTAGTCCTCCTGCTCCCTCCCTTCACCTTGCTATTACTCTCCTCCCTCTCATGTGATACCAATCTCTCTCCCCTCCTTCCCCCCTGCCGCTATCTCTCCCTCCCTCGCTTTTCCTATCTCTGTCTGGGTCCAGAGATGGTGTTGAATATACAGTACAACCGTGTCTTCCTATTCAGGAGCCAATGACAACATTTTCTGCCTGATCAGCCTCTTTCTTGCACTCCATCTCATTCGTCTTTTCTCTCCCTCGCTCCTTCCATCCTCTCCGTCCTCTGCCTCCTCGTCCTTATCTCTCTCTAGCGCAGAAATTGAAACCCTGAGGCTTTTGAGTGACGCCTCTGGCATCCCAGCTCCTATCTTCCCTCTCTTTCTCTCTCTCTCTCTCTCTCTCTCTCTCTCTCTCTCCACACCTCCTCTCTCTCCCTCTCCCTCCGTCCTTCCTCATGGACCTGAGGCACAGGACATTATTCATGTCAACCCGTGCACACATTCACACTCACTTTCCCCTAAACATGCCACTCCACACACGGTTTCTGTGCATCCCAATAAAAGCTACACACCTGCAGAACATACATAATATGAACAAAGACATTCCTCAAACTGTTCAGCAGGATGTATTGTAGATGTGGTAATACTGAAGAATGTGTTGTTGCACTCGAAAGCATCTGTGTTTTCTTTGTACACATCCCAAACTTTCATTCCAAATGAAAATCTCCAGTATCGACTGAGGCAGGAGGCACAACAAGCTCGTTTTCCTACAGTAACCAGCATGTTTAAAGCAGGGTGGGAAATTAGCACTAAATGCTTTTAATATCAGTGGCTGGTAGATTCAGACATCATTTAAAGACGTACCATATAGTAAATTTTAATATTTATCTGTAAGTGACTGGTGAATAACCACATTTTAAAAAGGTAAACATCCCACCCTGGCTGGTCCTATTGCTTTCTTGATGCATTTATTAAATGTTTTTATTAACAATTTCCTGTTGCAACACAACACTAAGGCATCAATCCTTTTCCCGTGATAAAAAGTTAAATTTTCTTGAGATCACAAGTAGTTTCTGTCGTTATCACAGAATAGAAAAGTGTTGTTTTGTGTTTTTTTCCTGACGAGATCCTTTTCTCATCATTTGTTCTTTGTTATCCCGAAATTCACTAGACAAATTAATCCATTATTACAAGAAAAACAACAGATTGTTCCCTCTTATTCCTAAGAGCTTAATGTCTATTCTGTCAGCAGTGCCGTGCCAGCGTGCATACATGGCATCTTTACAAGTGTTGCAACTGATAAGAGCTGAAAATGTCAGATCAAGGAGTACCCGTTATTAATGCCAAAAATTCAAAAGTTCATGTGGTTTGCTTTGAAACTCCCCAAACCCACCCAGCAGAGCAGTGTGTATGTAATGGTCCACTTAGATGAATCTTATGAAGACATTTTCTCATGATTACTTATCTTGTTATCTTGAGAAAACAACATTTGGTTTCTCTTGATAATGACATAAATAACTTGTGATCTCAAGCAAACAAATAAATTTGAGCTTGGCGCAGGACGAGGGAGGGAATAATATGTTCGATCCATGACCATTTAGGGCTTCCTTAGTAAAGCAATGGGATTATTGAATATTGATATATAATATTGAAATTTCACAGTATACTTCTACTCCATTACATTTCAGAGAAAGATCATTTACCACTTTTCCCTTCATTCGATTATTTAACAGAGATAGCTACTAGTTACATATGAGATTACGATTTTACATGCAAAACATATGATTAATTTATAAAATATGACGCCTTGTTAAAGATTAAACAACCCAGCAACAACATTAAATACACATGTGAATGCATCAATAACAGACTAATGATCCAATAAATTAATAACGCAAAAGTGAAGGGGGGCATTCTGCATAATGAGTTTTGATTTAATGTTCATTTTGTTGCTTGTACTTTTGTATTTTTAGTATAATTAATTCTTCATATTATATATATTATGATATATTTAATAATATAATTTGTAGTTTAAGTATAATTCATATACATTTTGAATGCAGAACTTTTACTTTTAATGCAGTATTTCTACAGCATGTTTCTTTCTATTTTTTATTTAGGTGAATCTGATTATGTCTTCCACATTAGGAAACAGATTATCAGGACAGTTTTTTCTATGGACCTGTGGAACTAACATAAAAATAAGTGCTTATAGAACCCGAATGTGTAGAATGGTAACTGCATCCAAAATGTCAGCGAGATAAAGCATTAAATGCCATCTTTTCTCAAAATATTCTTAAGAATTACCACTATAAAAAGGTGTTCTTCAAATGTGCTCAACAACTGAAAGATAAAACCTCACCTCTCCCTTCATGTCAATAATCAGCTTGTCTTTGTAGGCTTTTACTAACAAAACACGCTCATGCAAAAAAAAGATCTAACACCCTACAAGTCAACAGTGATCCGTTACGCTCTACATTACAAACACATAATTATACTTGGCAGAAGCTAAGTTGTGATGGTATTATTGGCTTAGATAACTTTACATGTGAGATGGCTGGCCATCTGCATACTTGCACACATCTTGAAAACACTTTTAATCTAGCTAGGTGTGGGAGGTGTTTTAAAATAAATATTTGGGAGGACTGCGTGCGGTGTTTTTTTACTTCAGCCACTTTACATAAGATGTATTCATGACTGTTGTCTTGGGCCAATTAGTTTATAATTAAAGGCCCTATTTGTAAGAAAGTTGATTTTTTTTTGTCACATTCCCAACTCCTTAAAAAACTGACGCTCTGGGATGGTGGCCGACCCAACCTACCATCACAAAGCGTCAGTATTTGATGAGTTGGCAATGAGACTCAAAAATTAACTTTTATTTTAACTGTTAGAAGTTACTCTAAACTCATAGGGGGCAGCATATCACCAGAGTAACCACTAACTGCTATAATCTTTGCTTTAGTTATGTAAAGCTGAAGATACGAGTTGCTGTCAGCTATTTAGCTCAGTCAGCCGTGCAGCTAGTTGCCCTATTAGTTAGCCCAGTCTGCCCGGACCACGGGTTTGGAGCACTGTGGTGTGTTGGTGTTAACACCACTGGCAATAGGACCAGACTCAGCAGCCTTGCAGTGAAGATGGCCGGACCAGGACAAGAACACAACCGCAGGCCAGTAGGACCACAGGAAATACAGTGACGAGGTGATTTACAGAGGGGGAGCCAGAGGGAGATCGGTCATCACCAGTTGGATAAGCAGGATGTAAAACGTTTTTTCAATCAAATCTGAGGTGGTGACTGATGGGACAGTGGAAAGACAAACCAAGACGTAATTGATTTAGTTGTATTTTGCAATTAAGCTTGTCTTTGTTTGATAAAAGAGAAAAACTACAATTAAGTAAGGAAAATAGGTGTAAGAATATTGTGAATTGTAGGGAAATCGCAGCTCGCATACATCTTTCAATGGAAACTGTGTGGGGCTTTGCTATTGGACCGTCGACTTTTGAGGTACAAGTGGTATTAAGAGACCGGATGGCCAGGGACTAAGTAGTTAGCATGCTAACTTTAGTAGTTATTTCTGTAACACAGTGCATACATGTCTTTGATGTAACGCTTGTGTCTTCACATTCTGTTGATAATGTTTTTTGTAGTTTCAACAAAAATTCTGGCCATATCTTACAGATTGCACACTTAAATTGCAATCAAATGAAGAGTAATGGCCATATAAAGTACATTGGTGGACATATATTGATGTGCTGCATCCTTGAGCTTAAGAAGTCAAGGACAAAAGCTTGCCACTCAGCCCTCCACCCATCACTGTCTCTGTCTCTCTGTATTCACAACTGCAACTGTATACATCAAAGATTTCTCCCTTGCTCTGCGGCCACCTACACATAGCTTTTCACTCCTCATTCACTGTTCACCGTGGTTTAAACATCTTTACTGGAACATTTGCTCGGCTACAGTGGCCCTTCCAAGTAAAAATCTATTGTTTTTCGCTATTTTTTTTTCTCCACCATGAATACCACAGTCTGCCTCCAGACTTGGGAGACATTAAAAATCCAAGTGCATATAACATCCCTGAGGAACAGCGAGAAACGCACTCACAGGGCTGGAGGGAGGAAGAATTTAGACTGCGGTAATTACCTCTAAACCTTTTATCTGCATCTAAGGAATCTTATTATTCAATTACTGGGACCAGAGCGCCTACTGTCAGCTACCGGCTCTACATGCGCTGGTCCCCAACGCCTCACCCACCCCCTTCGTTTCCTATATCACAGGCATTCTTTAGCTCTTCGCTGTAAGCGTAAACTACGGTAACAACAAGCACACATAAAGCTTACAAGCGCAACTACATAAAAGGAGTCCACTCCATTGTTCTTATTAAATCCAATGAGCAAAGAGGGTTAGTGTGAGCAAATGGCCGAGAGTGCAGGGGAGTGAGGGAGAGGGCTACAGCGATTAATGCAGTGTTAATGCATTACATTAAATCCCTGGCACAGACAAGGTCTCTCATGGTGCATAACACACAGGGAGGGATAAGGGTGGTCTGAACAGCTTTCCATCCTTTATCTTCTGTTTTTATCTGGAGGTTAAATATAGTATTCTGATGTATGTAGAGAGAAAGAGACGGAGGCAGAGGGGAGAAAAGAACGAGAGGAGACATCTGTGACAGTATCAGAAATAGCAGCCTGCGACAGTATTTAGAGAAGAGTAGGCAGCTTTCAGCAGAGTCCCGTTTCTCGGTAAAAACAGACAGCAGGGCCGACTAATCCTCAAAAGTGTAACTACAGATCTTTACAGGGAGGAAAAGGATGAGGTAACCGGTGGAAAAGCGAAAAAAAAAAAAGGCGCAGTGCTCATCTTTCCTCACTGTAAGTACAGTGCTGTGGGAGTGGGTGTGGGCCCAGTTCGCAACAGATGAATCACAAACCTGTAAAAGCTCTCTGGCTCTGGCTCGGGGCCAAGCACCTCTAACATACACGTATAACAGCACAGTCAGGCCCACTTACACAGATGAAGAGTATATTTAATTGAATACTCCTATGGATGGATGGAGCAAGTTAGAGAAAGACAGAGAGAGGGTGGGCAATCTCTTTAGTGCAGCAGGAAAGAGAGATTGCATCATCATGTCGCTCTATTAAAGGGTGCGACGTGCTCTGACTGCTGAGTGGCACACAGTGAGTCAGCAAGACCAACCAGTGGGAAACACACACGCACAGACAGCCAACCTCTTAACATTTCAAACTACACCTTATCATGATTTTATAATAGAATTGCATCTACTCTCAGTCCTGAGTCAAGCTATGCCCTTTTTAGGCTTTTTCTGAGCTCAGAGACAGCTGTGGACTTCAAAGAATGAAGTCACTCTGCCAGACCATTGGTCTGTGAGCCTAAAACTGGTATGTTCACATATTTCTACATGTTACTGATCTTTGTCCAAAATCCCTACGCTTTCCTCACCTTTTAAAAAGTACATTGACATAAAACACTAAATATTTATAACATTTATAGAGTACGACTTTCTACTTAGAAACATTAATTTTAACAGTATCTAAGATGAGATTATTATACCACTGTTATTTACAACCACTCTTTTTTGTATTAGGGGACATATTATGCTTGATTTCCGATTCATAATTTGGCTTACTACAACAATAGTTTCAGATGATTTAATGCTCAAAAAACGCACATGTTTTCTTAAATTGTCCAGAATTACAGCATTGTATTCACTATTCCAACACTCTGTTTTAGCTCCTGTCTCTTTAAAGCCCGGCTCACAGACAACCCAGTCTGCCCTGATTGGTCAGCTCACACGCGCCTGAACCAGCACCACGTAACTTGTCTTTGGTCAACTTTGTCGTGTTTTTAGCTTCCAGTTAGCTTCAGTTCCACTGCAAATATAAGGCATAAACTATGCAAATGTGTGACATGGTGACATAGTCTCCTGTCAAGAAGTCACAGAATTAGAGGCGGGACTACCTTTAATACGAGGCCACAGCTAGGAGACGGTCAGTTTGGCTTACCACAAAGACTGAAAGCAGGGAATTAAATGCATTTCTCAAAATTTAAACTATTCCCTTGACACTTGGCATTAACTCCAAAGATCAGCATTTGATGCATCCTTCTACTGCTGCACTGACACTGCAGTAGCAGCAAAAAGTGCTGACAGCTGGCATCCATTGTCTGGTTTATTTGTAATGTAATTTACTTGTTAATATTTGATCAGATTATTTATTTTAGGCAAAGTTCTTCTACAGCATCTTATTTTTAGACAGCGTCCAACATTTGCTGACATTGGATTCTTTTGTTAAAAGTGACAGATTTTTCTTTTTTGTTTCTTTCATTCAGTGTGTTATATAGGTTCTTGTACATGCAGAAAACACTTGAAGTGCCTGCAACACCTTGTCAGTAGTCCAGCTTGTATTTTCGTGACTTCTTGACATCACACTACGTCACCATGTCACACTTCTGCATAATTTAAGCCTATATTGGTATAAGGTAGAAGTGAAGCTAACTGGAAGCTGAAAACACGACAGAGCAAACAGGAGACACGATCAGTGATGCTGGTTCAGGCATGTGTGAGCTGAACAGTCAGAGCAGACTGGGTATTCAGAAGGTGGGCCTTAAAGAAACAGGAGCTAAAACAGAGCGTTTTAGACAAAGGGGGAATACAGCGGTGCACCACTGGACAAAGCAAGAAAACGTTCTGCATGTTTTTGGAGTATTAAGACATGTAGAACTATTCTAGTAGTAACCGAAAATAAAATTATGAACCTGAAAATGAGCTTAGTGGCTCCTTTAATGAAAAATAAAAGCTATAGCCAGCCCTATGCTACTGTCCCTATTTCTTTCGAGGGTTCATGTAAGGTTCATCCAGCCATTCCTAACGTATTCCCAGCTTGCAGGATCACAATGATGTGTAAGTTCCTGATACAAGAATCTTGTCGGCCAGAGTTCAATGGATGAAAGGAGACTCGTTGTGGTCTATCTGCAGTTCACTCAGCCGAGGACTCACGGGATGCACCGCACAAAGCTAATAGGACTCCAGTGGAACTATCATTCCCCTTCCTCTCTGTCTGTCGCTCCCTCCTTTCATCTATACTTCTCATTTCTCTCCATCTTTAACATTTCCTAAGCTCCATTTCGCTCTAAAACCCATCTTCGAAATCGAAGTCTTCAGACCCTTCCGACTGCCTTCATTTTTGCCTTCCTCGCTCCATCCCATCGCTTGTGCTATAAGCCGTTCTGGCCCAGTGGGAAATGAGATTACCGGGATCCATATAGCTACGGACCACATACACGTTCCATTACATAATGCAGATGGACAGACAGAAGGAAAAAGTGATTGTGAGGTCATGTTTGTGTTGTGTGTGTGTGTGTGTGTGTGTGTGTGCATGTTAGCGTACGTTGGATTAAGGTCATTAGAGTTTTAGCCTTCCAGAATCGTGGTAAATGTTGGGAGAATAGCCAGGCTGCATCAGTAAATACGGGTTTTCACTCACTGAAAACCCACACACATGCATGCACACACACACACTCACATACACAAACACACACTCACACTCTCTACTAAGTGGTAAGCAACATCTACATGACACACATCAGTGTGGGCATGTGTTTTCCACCCACAGGTGGCAGTATTGTTCAACCTTGCTCTGGTGAAACGCTCAGCTGAATATTACAGTAGGTTATTCTTAAAACACAAAGACAAAAATATATGTAAAAGTTATCTTTACCGCACTGCTGACAGACAGAAGAAATGAAACTATGCAGAAAAAACTGAGAAGGAGTGATACAGGAAACAATGTGGTAAGTGTAATGTGTCCTGTTCTGTATTCAAACTTGCAAAAGTGCAGAAGTACTAGCAGCCAAAGTTGTTAAAGTATCAGAAACATCCTGACAGTATTATATTATTTGCTCATAGATATTAGATGGTATGTTATTAAATGGATCATAATGACCCAGGTTCAATTTGTGCATATAACCATCATCTTCAAAGTAACTAGTAAGTAAAACTGTCAAATCATTCTAGTGGCGTGTAAATATTTGCATATAACAATATTTGCCTCTTAAATGTAGTGGAGTAAAGGTACAAAGTAGCATATAATGAAAGTACAGAGTTATTTTCCACCACTGGGTTGTTGTGAAATGACTCCCTTATTGATGTCCGGCATAAAATGTGCTTCAAAATTTGCTTCAGTTCTCGAAGCTGGATTAAACCGGTCACGCATCCAGGTATATGGTGTTGTGTGCTCATGAGTGCATGCATGCATGCATCACTGTGTGAATGTGTGCGTGTGTGTGAGTGGTGTGTGTGTGTACCAAGAGATCCAGTCCTGTGCAGGCTCAGGAAGGCTCTGTCTCTTTCCAGCCCCCCACCCAGCTCTCTGCGCAGGGCGGTGCGGCCCAGATGACCGGCATATTGACGCAGGAAGGAGGGAGCACTGTGTGAGGCGGGAGGGTGCACGGCGCACACCACCATGGGCTCTGAGACACACGATGCCAGACGGACAGCCGGAGAGAGGGAGCAAACGAAGGGAAAGAAGAAAAGAGGGCGAGAGAGGGCGAGAGAGTGAGGAGAAAGCAGGTTGGCACGAGTTGGAAAGAGAGACAAATAAATAAAGGGAAAGAAAGGTGTACGAGTTCAAGAGAAAAGCAGAAGAGAGCAGAAGCAGCAGGGCAGAGACAAAAATTATAGGGAGGAACGGGAGAGAAAGGGAAAGAGGAAAAAAGACGACACAAGGTCACACAGAGACCAGACACAGAGAGGAAGCAGAACATGTAGGAAAAGTACAATATGTACTAGTGATAGATAAAAAGGTGGGAATGCATACAGCTGCTGCAATCACAATGTTAGACGAGGAAACAGTTGTGAAACACAGCAACAGAAATAGCCATCAAAGAGCATGAGGCATGAGGAAATGCATAGTGGAAAATAGTGTTGAGTCATAGACTTAAAAAGACTGATTTTGAGGAACGGAGAGTCAGAGACGAGACATGCTAGAGGCACTATGAGAAACAGGACTACAATAAAACATTGAAATTAAAGTCTGTGGGTCAAATTGAATCTTATGGTTAAGCAAATTCTCCTCTCAAAGCAAAAACCTAACCCAACTCGTCACAAGTGTGTGGGACACACTGTCAAGATGCATGTATCATCATCTCTCTCTCACATTCATTAGTATTAATGAGTCCTTCTGCAGAATGTGGGTGGAAGCCCACATGTCACATCTCCTATATTTCAAATAATCCTCACTTTTTCTCCACATGGCACTGTAAATTCCTCTGTGATCCCTGAGCATTAGGGTTTAATGTTCCTCTAAAATCCTCACATGATTCCCCTCACATTCCCGCCTCCGAGAAAACAGCGGAGGAACAGATCTGAAGCCGGCGCCACATTGCTTCTAATTAGCACTTTGAAAAATGTGAGGCGTACTTTCTGCCGCCCTTTTGCACAGTCTGACTAAGATATATAGAGATGTGGAGGTCACTGGGGTGATACAGCAAGGGGGAAAGGCAGGAGGAGATGGTAAGTACGAGATGTGGAGCAGTGGTTAAAGTTTAATGTCCCTCTTCTCATCCTCTACATCACTTCCTCCATCCTACTGCCTCTCTCCTCCTTACTCCTTGTGCTCTCTGGAAATGAACTGACATAGCTCGAGCTCTTAAAGACTAAAGAGAGATGTAAAAATAGGAGGAAGAGGACACAGAAGGCGGGGAGTGAAATTAATCAGGTATGGTGGTTTAGATGTTGCAGCCTCGGAGCCTATCACAACAACAACAAACATTATCACTCCCTGTGCTCAAACTGCAAAGCAGCCGACGTCTCTAGCCTAAAACACAGCACAGCTATATTTGAACAACAACACCTTTTTTCTTGTTCTCTCACTGTCTGTCTGTCTGTCTTTACTCTTCTTTTTTTGCTCAGACAAAAGCATCCACTGAAACAAGAGGCAACCTCCCTCACTCTGTGTTCTGACCTGGTTTCCGTCTGGAGCCAGAATAGGACACAAACAAAAACACACACGCACGCACATACACACACTGTTTATGTTAGGTGAGGTCTTTGATTTTGCCAAAGAGAGCCCTGCAATCCTGGAAGACGGCCAGCAGATGGCACCCAGAGTTTCTGAGAATGACATTGCTTTTTTTTTGTCTTCATGTGAATACACACGTATGTGTATGAATTCACAACAAAGCTTTGTGAATTCAAATCCATTTCCAGTATGCTGCTTCCCTCAGTCTTGATGATTGACCAGTGAAAGAAAAGTGAACAGTGAACAGACAGTGATGAAGCTGATGATGAGGTGAAGATGATGATGTCTGTATGACTTTGTGAGATTAGTGCATAAAGTATGATGGGAACATACTGTTATATGAGATACAATATAGGACGACAAATACAGTATTTCAGGGTCTAGTTTACTGTGAATAAAAGACATACAACTGTGGAGGACTGCAATATCTGCTTTTGCATAAACTTCCTACATCTCCTTCAAGGATCAGTCATGACCTCTATTTTGACTCTCTCTCCACCTACACTATCATTTGCAACCACTACATCAGTTAATGCTTCTCTGTGTCCTCAAAAAGGCTCCAGATGAAGTCTGAAACTGTCAGAGCACATGAGAAAGTGCTCTTTAATAACATGGTCAGCCTGCTCCTGTGTGGTGACTGTAGCCATAACAGATGTTGGAGTCAAACTAATCACTAAGTGACTCCCAAGAGGGTAATGGAGGTGACTCAATTACTCTTAATCATAATGACAACACACGCTGCCTTGCTACCTAAGCTTTCTCCTTTGTTTCTTACATTATGATCTGAGATACTGTATGTATATGCAGAATATAGACGAATACGCCAAACGATTTGCGTGTTCTGCCATCTAGCCTGCAGCATGTGGGGTTTGGATTAAAGACATTCGACAGAGACCCCCAGTCACTGATGAAGGTAACTCATATGGATGGAGATCTTAACAATATTGAGATTTTACATACAACATGTTGGTTATGCTAATAGTCTAATAGAAAAAAAAACCTGACCATCTGCCACAAGTATTGTGTAATACACTGATGTTACAGTACTAGATGGCTAACATAATCAAACAAAAGCTGCATTTACTCATTACAGACCAATTAAATGAATAGAAATTTATGTTTTTTTTATAGAGGAATTAAAGATTATTTCAATAATCACCTGGCTATATAATCAATAAAATACCAACTAAGGTCACTCATAGCTGGTTAAATTTACAATCAATAAAATAAATTAATCAGAAATTATAATACTATTCCTGATCCACTTCTGGTTAACATTTGTCCTCTGCATGTCCAGGGAATCTATGTAATTTGTGGGCTATGGTCTCAGACTGGGGCGCTCTTCATAAAATGAAGGTGTATCGTGGATTATCCATTCAGTTTTGTTCCCAAGCTGAAGTTTGCCATTACTGTTGAAGCAGCTGGGAACTGCACAGGTTCTTCCTGATTTCACAGACACTGCTGTCAAAAATAACATTACATAGAAAGTAAAGGTGAGAGTAGAAAACTGTTCACTTATTCGAAGAGCTTGTATTCAAACGCGCAGATGTTGTACAGAGACGACGCCGCACTAATGGCAACTTGTCTTGTTCTGGTACTTTGCTGAATTCATGCGTGGGTGAAACTCACATATGGATGAGTATTGCACACACAAATTATTCACATGAAAGATATTTGAGTTTGTGTGTGAGGTGCTTCTGTGTACCTGAGTGTGACTGCACTTGTTCACATCTCTCACCATTGTCCCTGGCCGCGGATGGCTCGTCCAAGGCCATCTGCTCAGCCAGCTCAGACAGGGAGTCGTCCACGGGCCGAGCGCTGCGTAGAGACATGGACAGCCTCCGCTTGATTATCTTCATTCTGTCCATCTTCTCAACCGCACCACCGGGGCCCACAGGCCTAAGGGAGAGGGGAGGAGACAACAACCAACAACATCATTATCATCATCAGCACCACCTGCATCCCCATCATCATTACCACGGCCATTGTTCTCATTATAACCATCAACAGCTACATCCACACTGCCCCGTTAATCTTCATTGTACAGTGAAACTACTGCAGTGCAGCCTCGGCGCATTTTCCGCTGTTCTTTGGGCTCCCGATGATTGTGTTTGCTCACGCAGCGTGTGTTCTCATTGTTATGTATCCCAAGTGCAAACATTGCAGAATAAAAGACACACAGAACGAGAGAGAGCAGACCCACAGAGACACAGAGAACGAGAGAGAAAGAGGGCAACAAACAAAAAATTTTACAAAAATAACATGGAAATGGCTGACAATGCAGCTCCCAAGAGGTTTCAGACAAGGGTAGCTCTCCCAGATGAGCTGTGATTGACATACACATTAGTGGCTCTTCCATTAACTACCCATACTGAAGTCATGGCATTCAAGGCAGTATTCCTGACAAAACTATCACCAGAATAAACTTTTTCCTGCTCTATACACTATCTATGGCTGACAGTAACCTAGGCTTGTGTACTGTGTTGGAGAGCTAGTTTCAAATAATGTATAAAACAAATGTGGAGAGAGGAGAGAAGCATCCCATCCTCAAAATAAATGGGAGAAAAAGCACATATTGTTTTTCCAGCAAAGTGCTCTTCATATTCACCCGCCTGTGACCCGCCTATGTGTATTGTGTATTTGTGTGTTTATATCTGTTAACGTCAGAGAGCTTTCAAAGTTATATATATTGTTCAGAGTGCCCCTCAGCTGACATTTAGAATCGGGTTTATGAGTGTATGTACAGTATATGTGTCTTTGCATGTGTGTAGTTATGTGTTGAAGTCACTTTGTGTGTTGTGTTTCTCTTCGCTCTGCTTTACTGGCCTGGAGGTAGAGGCATCTAAGGCAGAGTATATCTGTTCCCCTTCCACTTCCTGCTACTTCTATCTCTAACCCATAAGGGCTGGAGAGCTGACATGCACAAGTGCGCACAAGTGCGCACACACACACACACACACAGGGCACCCACTGCCTTTCTCTTTGTGTCCAACCTTGGAGGCTTCAACAAAAGCCATTCATCCTTTCAGGCTCTCAGTCTTTCAGGCCTATTAGAGACAGCCAGTGCTCTGAGGGAATTCAAACCCAGTGATCCTCACTCAGGACGACTGGCTTTCTTTCACCAGAAGATGCGCTTAGGCGAGTATCCATTGCTAACAACACTGCCTCTGCCAATTTACATGAGCCCAGCCGAAAGGTCTGAGGCCATTTCTCCAAAATGGGAAAAAAAAAAGAACGACTCACATTCATTTCATAACATCCGTCACCCATGGATTATCAGTATGGAACGAATCTCCCTCCCCCCTCATTTGCATGTTTTCCCAGACTTCACTAGAGAAGAATCTCCCTTGGACAAGGAGATTTGGTTCTCCTCGTGTAAAACACCGCAGCCATCATCCACAAATTTTCAGAAATAAATGACTCACATTACGGGGGAACAGTGATAATATAATGCAGCCCTTATTACCCAGATAAACACATACCAGTGTTATCATCAACACACTTATGCTTAAATCCAGGCATGCGCACACACATGGACAGACGCAAAGTAATTTCTAATTTCACAGTCTTCATCTTATCTCTGTTGAATTTGCACAAACAGTGATGCAGAAGGAATCTCATTACCCAGCAGCTCATAAAGGGAAACACATCATTGTACCCATATATATTATAAATGGAGCTGAAGATTTCCAATTTGATTTCAAATATGATGAAGTAAGGTGCAGTCTATCTAGTAAAGAACAACACGAAAGAAGCAAACAACATTTATCTTCCTGAAATATTTAACTAACTTGCATATCTCTATTTAGTTTGTAACTTTTTCAGTCTGCTTTAAAAATATATTTTATGAAATACCAGATACACTTGTCAACTTTGTAATAGTATCATTGTGCCTTGATTAAATCTCGCCTTTTATCATATAATGCATCATGCAAATACATAAACATATCTGCCTGGCAACTGGATCAAAGTGGCTTTTAATTACTTTCTACCCCAGTTTTTGATGCTATTTTTAATATATGTAAATATCTGCTGCAATGCCACAACAGTGAGACTGTTCAGAAACAGACTTTCACACTTAATAAAAGACATTTTAGAGTGTATAAGTGTACGCGTTGGTCAACTTGCAACACAAAAAAAATATGAATGCGCGTTGGATGTTGAGTGTTGTCTGGTGCAGATGGAGGTGGCAGTGTGAAGAGCTTGGCAGAGGCACAACAGTGAGTGGGATGAGACATGTGGCTCCAGGCTGCAGCATGTGCAGGCCACACTCACCAGACACCCGGTAAACCACCAACAACGCTGATGCATAACTCCCACTTAACGCAGGGACACACTCCAGATGACGGAGGCCGCTCTCACTCCTTCAAACACGCTACAAGCGCTTCAGCTGTTTGAGCTGTGTTTGAAAACGCTACAATGGACTGTTAACGAATTCAGTGGCTGCGCGATAAAGCAAACACAAACGGGCGCAGATTAATGGGTTAAGTGACGCAAAAGAAGAACAACTAAAACCCTCGCCATCTTTGTGTTAAGTTAACAGCCTGCGAGCATGTGCACATGTGTTTCTGCATGCCTGTGTGGTTGGTTGGCTGCATGGACGTGGTAGCACGGAGGTAAGGTGATGTGACACACCCCTGAGGAGGACAGGAGGAGGAACACGGCCTGATTTATTCAAGACACACACCGTTTGGGTTGCTAGGTTACAGGCCCAGGCTGGAACCGCAGTTTTTTCTCTGAGGTAAGGAGAAGAAGAAAGGAGACGGAGAGAGGCGAAAAGCTGAGAATTCACATTTCACATCTCTCCATCTCCCCTTTCGTTATACTCCCCCCCCCACCTGCACACACACACACACACACACGCTTACACACACACATGCTCATGTCAGCTATAAAAACTTCCAGCCCTCCAGTGCTTGGGATGCCACACAGTGCAGCAGCACGCGATCCTTGCCAGCCCTGCTCCGGGATTCCTCTGCCAATTATGCCCCGGCAAAAGAATGAATGGACCTGAGGACCTGAGTCTGCAGTATACACAAACACTAACTAGCTGGATGTTCGACACACACATTTTAAAAACAGAAAACTACTTCTATCAAGACGGAAGAGAAGATTTCAATAACTTGTGAGGCCAAGATGTGATATTGTCTTTCCTCCTCTTTCTTCCCTTTTCATGACAAACAAACAAGCGGTCTTCGGCATTTCAGTGCCACATGAATCATACGCATGCATGCACTCACATACAATGTGGCAGAGTGGAATGGGCACTCAGTGGCACTCCGAACACCGCTTGGCGCAGCGGCCTCAGGATGCATGAGTAATGCACAAATCTGCCCAACTACAGAATCCTACACACATTCACACAAACACGCGCATAAACCGACAGATAACCCAAGAAGTAGTCTATTCTCCTCATAAGCCCATTGGCTCTTCCTCAGCAGCTCTTCTGTCGCTTAACCCAAATCTGCGAAGTTAGATGAGAAGAAGGAATTACGGAAAAAAGATCAATGAATAAGCAGAAGGACAAGACTTCAAACAGTCGAGGGATGAGATCGGAAATATTCCATCCATGTTCAGCCACAAGAGGAGAGAGTCTTCCTCTATGATTTTGCGGCGACCTGACTCAAAGGGGTCACTCAGAAATAGCTTTAACCACGCTTAAGGCTGGATCATAATGGCTAAAATCAGTGTTGCAAAATTACAAGGAATATGTTTCCCAATATACTGCCCAGTAATGTGTAAAATGCATTACAGGATCATCAAATTCCCGTAATGACCTCCACTGTTACTTATTAGATCAGGTGAAACTTTTCACGCACATACTGTAAATGTATTCATGTGGAATTAACTCTGCAGAACTAATTTGGAAGACTGAAATGTGTAGAATAATAACCCAGTATGATTGTATCATCGTGATATGACTCCACTGAAAGTTTGTAGATGACGGCGTTGAATAAGTGGACATCATTATTTATCTCTAGGTGCTGTATCGTAGGCAACTGGACATGTTTCAGTTTCTTAAAGATGTGAAAGTCCAGTTGAAGTCCAGACTGAAACAATATTCTCCATGACCTGGATGACTGGAAACCTTCACTAACATCATTATACATTTCACCTATCGTGACTGACCTGGCACTCTTGTAAATAACCTCAGTGTAAACTGTAATCAATGATTGTAATAAGATGTGCAGTAGTAACACATGGTTATTATTGGTCTGAGGTGATTAGTGAGATTATTTTTGCTTTTGGATGCAATGATGGATACCGATGGTTTCAATCTGGACATCCCACAGTGAGAGGGACATAAATAATTTAGAGCTAAATAATACTCCCAGAGAAATCAAGTGTTCAGAGCTTTTGCTTAGAGTAAGAATTAACAACAACAACAACAAAAAATCTACGTCGCTGTTGTTATTATACTACTTCACATTTCCATCAGCGGACATCCACGAGGTTATCGACAGCACTGCACGACCGGACTGTCACATCTGCGGACGGCTGAAGCCCCTGACCATATCCCCTGTAACGAGGCATGACTGCAGCCCGAGCGCACAGAAGTGTGCAGCGAGCAGCCGCACGATAAATATCACGGGACTCGGACCAAAATCGCGTCGGGGCCTGGCAGGCAGAGATCTACCTCACAGGCCTTTTGCGTTTTCGGTCAGCTCCTCTCTCCCCGTGTTTTCCTGACGCAAGTATCCGGGAGGAGGGGAGTCAGGCAGGGCAGGGAAAAGTTACACAGCCGCCCGGGATTCACTCAGAAACTCGTGGAAATGGCACCGGGGTCGTCTCCGAGGGGATCCCGATGCGTTGTGACTGTGGATTTTTAGATGTTAGGGGAACCCGGGACGATCGTGAGAAGTCAAATATAAGACTATTGCTCAAGGGAGTTAAATCTGAGTCGGTCTGTAAGCCCGTATCGCCGGATCACTTCTACCCGCCGTGGTGTTTTGAACTGTCGGGTTTGTTGTTTTGGGGCTTTTTTTTCCCACAGCGGTATCTGTATCAACATTAGTTCCACTTGCGCAATACAAGCCAGAGGAAAGGCACATTTGTGTTTAAACGAAAGCGAAGAAATAACTCCACCACCTGCAATGTCAGGTGATAAGACAACCCCTACGGTTATGGTTGCTTCTTGACGTCCCGACATTGTCAATACGGGATCGAGCAAGAGAAACGTGGAGAGAGAGAAGACATACACTGTACGTAGCGCTGCCACTGACCTGCTTGTGCCTCTGCTGCAGGAGACTATTGTTCCACTTCCACTGTGGTAATCCAGGCGGCACGCTGGGATGAATCCACTGCGACAAGTTCCTCCAACTACTTTGCTGTAAAAAACGCACCGGATCGCTCGAAAAAGTCGGGTCAAGTCTTATCCCTGTGTCGCGCGGTGTGCCGCAGTGTCCCGTCGCCCGAGCATGTGCATCGTTGTCCGGTAACAGCGCATTATTCGTCTTCACTTTCGCTCATGAAGAAAAAAAACAGCACCGTCCCGTCCGGCGATGATCAGCCATATCGCTGCGTGCTGCTGCTGTGTGGATCCCAAGTGGAAGCGGTGGCGTGATCCCGGAAAACACCGCAAGGGGTGTGTGTGTGTGTGTGCGTGCGTGTGTTTGAGAGGGACTGTGAATGTGTGTGTATCAGACTCTCCAACCTCCACCCCCCCACCTCAACCTCTCTCTCTGTGTGTCTCGGTAAAAATAAGGGGGGTCAAGTAGATTAATATAAGGGGGCAATGCCACCGGGGAAATTAGCCTTCATTATCCAAGCTCCATTCCCATCTAGATACGCACCTCCGAGAAATTCCTTTGTGAATAATGCATTGGCTGGAAATTATGGAAATCCAACATGAGAAAATAAAGCTGAGCATAAGGATAATTATTTGGCTTGCAGCGTTGAAATTGGCTGATTCCCCCCTTCAGTCCCAAAACTGAGAGGTTGCACTCACACTCATACACATCATCACCGGCCAGAATGTAACACTGGATTACATTTGATTAAGTTTTCAACAAAGCAGAAATACTTTTCTCCATTTCATTTGGCTGCATGGATGACTTCACTGTGAAGGTTTGATGCCAAACAATTTACATAATATTCCCCAAAATGTTTCTGAATCAAATAAAAGCTATTAAAAACTATTTATTATTATTATTATTATTTTACATAACTAATTGCCCCTTTTTTCCAGGGGATCACCTGGATCCCCAACAATTACGTCAGAAATCACAGATGACACAGCAACTCAGTTGATGAGGAGAGCTCTGCCTGCTGGTCTTCATCGCCCCCGTGTGGTTCATTTCAATAAAAGCAGCATGTTTTCGTTCACAAGCCAAATTCATTGCCTGGACCAAGTCCTGTGTAGGGACGGTATGAAGTAGTGCCTGTTAATACAGTACCATGTGAAATATAACCATCAAATGCATTTTTGAAGCCTGTTGAACAGAAAGAGTAGGCTATCAAAAATGTTGCTGCTTAAAGCGCTTTGTAAAGCTGGCTAGATTGTTTAACAACTAATATAGGCTACTTATACCATATTTACTTTAATAAGTCCTGAAACCCTCTAAAAGTGGGTGCGGATGTGTTAGGCCTAATATTATATGCAGTATGTCACAAAAATACAAGAATGACTAGAGGGTTTTGAAAGCTGATTTTGCTTTTTATTAACATCTTCTGTGGCCTGTGTGAGGGAGCTTTCCAATGTCTGAAAGAAAATCTGTGAAGCTGTCATAAGGGTTATTTTATTTACCATTCTTAAGGCTCAAGAATTGGGGGTTTGCTCTACAAACTGAGGGTGTAGGGTTGGAAAAAAGAGGACATTTAGGAGACACGGGTGTCTGACAAAAGCCACAATCACTTTGCATTATGAGGAACGTAGGATCTAGAGTTTCTAGAGCTTGATCCATAGGCTACCATACGAGACTAAAAGTCAAAAGTGCTTCCATTTTTACCATTCATATGAGGTTTCCCCAATTCTATATAAGTGCAACAGGCGACTTAATTGCTGAAATGGGCTACACTACCTCCCCTAGGATTAGGCCTGTGTCCTGGCAGTGTGTAGGATTTGAGGCAACATAACAAGTGATTTTAAAAAAGGACAGAAATGTCACCTAACTAACTGGGATTCAGATTTTTGATTTATATCCTAGCTACTGTCACATCCTGTGTGGTGCAGTCCTGGAAAGTAAATTTATTCTGAGAAAGCTAGCATACTTTAGCCTACTTAACATGGTAGTAAAGGTGCACTATGTAGTTTTGGGCGAGAAAATCTCATCAGGAGGGAAAAACATTACTGATTGATTTTCATGACTGAATAAACCAGATAAACAGTTGTAATTTTAGTGCAGTGCAGCAATGACGCACTTAGGCTAACCCAGAAGTTAGCATCACCCTGATTCCCTGACAAAAAGCCTATGGGATTTTCGAATTGGATTTTTGAATATTTCCGCAAATAAGCTCTGTGGCAAACGCAATTTATTAATATTATAAACAGCTTATTAGCTTTCAGAGTTTGAATTTATTTTCCAAAACTTTACAGTGCATCTTTAAGTAGCCTATTTCCATTCTAAGCTACTTCAACTGTTACCTTCTGCTGTCCCACAACACTTTAAGGCAAATATTGCACCAGGTCCCAGCATTCTGACAGCTACTAGCTACCAGATAATACATTATTACAATAAATGTACACTGTTGAAATGCCACTTTTACTTAAGTAACCGATATGAGAACTTATTCGTGCTCTACATATTAAAAAGTCAGTAGTCCGAACCACCGTTGTGCCCTGGAGTTGACCGTTAGAGGCCGCTACCTGTTTACTGTCGGCCCAGAAATGGCGGATCCCCTGCAGTCGTTAGCCTGTCCGTCTTGTTGTTAGGCAGGTTGTCAGGGGCAGCGCACCAGCCAGTTCGCTAGCACGGGATTAACGGATTCGAGTTAATGATGACACAGTTATTTGTCAAAGAAAACGACTTTCGTCATACCCGCTTTCTCGCTTGGAGCTGCCCTGCTTCGTTGGGTAAAAGCAGCGGAGACGACAGGGTGTGTTTTTGTCGAGACAGCCAGAGGTTTGCTGTGCGGTTTCGCCCCGTAGCTAGCTGCTAGCTAGGTGTGCTAACGTCAAGCAGCTAGCTAACGTTATCAGGCGGGCGTAAGGTGATAGACACTGGCAGTAACGTTACCCAGTGAATTGCATCGCAAGCTTTTCCATTGCGTGTCATTCGTTTGGTGCGAAAATGGAAGACTTTCAGGAACATTTCATGGGGCAGGAAGAATTCAACGACGGCGATAAACCGTTATTATCGCCGTTCAATCCCCACTTTCGCCCCACTCGACTGCACATCCAGAGAAGTAGTATCTGCTCTCGGGCTTATTTTGTCGTGGTCATGGTCTTCTTCCATGTGTACATCCTGAATGTGATCGGCTTGCTGCTCTACGTACACTACAACAACGGCCCCGGGGATCTTGTTAGCAGGGACGGGGCCACCACAGCATCAGTCAGCGACAGTGGAAGCCCTCTGCCCCACCCTGACCCAGCCTCACCCTCCGGAGAGCTGCATGTGGAGGACTATAGTCAGAGTTACAGTCTGCCTCGCATTGAGGGGATAAGGGTGAGAAAAACGGAACAAATTCTATTGCACAATAAAGTTAAATATAATGATGAGAATAAACTGCAGCTGGGATTCAAAAAGGTTGTGGAGTGAATCTGTGATTTTGCTGCCATGCTTGGATTTTAATTTCAATATCAAGTTCAACAGAATTTAACGTGACAGAAATCTCCCATGCAGTGTTCATGCATGTGATCCCTTGTGGTATGAGTGTGTTGATAATGCCTTTTGCCCATCTGCAGGTGGGTCATGTCCAGCAGGTGTCCCTTGTGCCAGACAAAACACATGAGATGAAGACAATCAGCCTGAAGCCTCTGCTGTTTGGTATGTGCAACATGATCTTTGGGTATGATCTGCTATTCATGAATAAACTGCATTTCATCAGGTTTTTACAAGACAACATTTAATTTCTCTCAAAGCCGTACAAATATAGATCAGGGATATTTACTTAAAATTTATAGATATGTACATTTTCTATTAAACATCTGTTAATTCTTTGACCTCCACTGCCTGAGAGACACAGTGTTGGTTTTTTAGGAGCTTCTTTGTGACTAGCTGACTGCATATTATCATCTTCTAAACAGAAGTTTGACTTGAGTAGACCAAGCATAAATACAGTTGTAGGTATTAAGGCAAATTCTAAATGCAGCGTCTATCATTTTCCTATGCATAGCTGTGTAATGCTTGAATCACATTGAGCATCACATCACATTCTTCATGAATTTTTCTAACTCGGCACATAATCCTAGCTCCTGCATCTGTGTTGTTTCCATTTGCGCGCAGCTGCCATCAGGTTCTTGTCTCGTCTCTTCCAGGCGTAAGCCTTATTGACCACCAGGCGGTCCCCCTGCACTGTGCCCGTTACAAGGAAGGTCCCGCCGCGTGGGTGTTGTCGTGTCATGTTCCTTACACAGGTGGCATCTCTTTCCAGCCACAGTTCAATGCGGGAGCGGATCTGCCCACCTAACAGGGGTCCATGCTTCAGAACGTCCAGTTTGGCAGCTAGCGAGAACTGAGACAGGCTTACCGGACTATACTTGAGCCGTGTTAGACGGAGTTTCACAACTGGGAAGAAAGCGGGTAAACACAAAGCATTAAGGGCATGAAAAACTTTTAAAATATGTAGGCGTATCAAGGAAAGCATCAGACAGAAATGAAGAAGTGGAAGAATATTAATACTCACCAAAATCACTCCTACAAAATGTCTCCAGTGTGTCTTTTGAAGAGGAGGCCTCCTCCAGCTCACAATCCCGACAGCTTGCCTGAGGCACTGAAAAAGTCGAACCACTAATTTAATCATTTGTTGAATCAAGTTGACTCAAGCGTGCGTGTCTGCATAGTCACTTTCTTACCTCTACGCCCCCCTGTGTTAACAGTGCTGTTGTTGACGGAGGAGATACACATGAGATGGTCTGCAGGATACTGGTCACAGCGTAGGATTTCTGGCCACGGGTAGCCATAACAACTCATGATTGGTGCACAGCTGTCCCGAACAGATTCGCACAGACTCCTGCAGGGTGATATGAACCTGATAAAGAAGAGATGGAGAGGGAACGTGGGCAGCATTGAAAAGATGAGAGGATCTGAATCAATAGTGCAGTGGTGGGGAACAAACAAGGCTGGATTAGATAACATTTGGTAGCTTGTTTTTCTTTTTCTCAACCTAGAGGTGCTAATGTGACAAAAATTTGATTATAGTGCTTTGATGGCTTGCTTTCAGTGTGAAACCAGGGCCTTACCTTGGAGACCAGCACCAATTAGCCTAGCTATCAAAAGGTGTTAACCCTTGATGACCCTGCTCCTATTTAACATTACCATTAATCCAGTTTTTTTTCTTCTTCTATCCTATTGATGAAGCAGGTTAGCCTTCTGGTAGGGTTCTTTTTAAACTGGGACCCTGGCTACCACACTACTAAAGATGCAAAGTCTGTTAATTGATTAGTCGACTGAAAGAAAATTAGATGCCGACTATTTTGATAAGTTCTTACCTTTTCAATAACTTTTCAAACAAAAAATGGTCAAACATTTGCTGGTTCCAGCTTCTTGAATATAAACATTTGCTGCAAGTCTTTCTTTCCCTTAATTTATGATGGTAAAAGAAGAGGCTCTGGGTTTCGGACTATTTGTATTAAAGAAGAAATTTAAAGATGTTACTCTGGGCTACGGGAAATTGTGATGAGAATTTGTCTTCATATTTTTGGCAAACCTTTAATGGATTTTCACTAGAAATAGTCACCACATTACTTGATAATTATAGTAGCAGCCTAACGCATTAGCACTACTAATTTTAAGAGCAGCTGTCCCCTTAAAATCAGAATTCCTACAAAATAGTCAAATTGTGACTTCCAAAGACACGATAATGGAAAAAGGATTCTTTGTAAACTTACCTGTCAAGGCAGATGGGTGCAAAGAGAGAGCAGAGGAAGATGCGGGCGTCAGGGTGGCACTCTCTGGCAAGTAATGGCAACCA
Organism: Lagodon rhomboides; assembly: GCA_039737535.1. Lineage (NCBI taxonomy): Eukaryota > Metazoa > Chordata > Actinopteri > Spariformes > Sparidae > Lagodon > Lagodon rhomboides. The sequence goes on along the minus strand of CM077792.1, from coordinate 18,775,855 downwards.
GCTGGCACTCTGTTGAACAGCCTCAGCTGGAGACTCATGGCCCAGCAGGTTGGGCATCCTCATGGTGTCATAACCAATGTTTTGGCACAAAGCCATGCCTGACGGGATCGGGACACAGCGAGAGGAACGACGGGGCTCCCACAGCCCACCTTCACCAATAGAAAACATGGACCTGAAGCCAGTAGTTGTGTCAGGGTCCCCCCACGACTCGCCATCCTCTTCTGCTGCTGCTCCGGGTCTATAAACGGGAATATCTCCAAATCCCATTTCACCGTTTCCCTCAATACTTGCCCTTTCCCCGCCCCTGTCCTTTAGTCCGGATCTAACTCTGCCCTCGGCCCTCGCTCGGCCCTCTAGTCCTGCCCTTACTCTCCCAGGACCAAGCGCTATTGTGCTGCTAGGCCCACCAAGCAGAAGGAGAAACAGTAGGGAGGCCAAACGGGTGGATTTTCTTGGGATAAAATGAGGGCAGAGCACCGCAGTCATCCTGGGACAGAGGTCGGAAAGTAGGAGCAATCCCGAAGCGCGTCTCTTCTTTGTGACAGTGGAGGAGAGGATGGTAGAATAGGTGTATTTATAGTGGGCGGTGATTTCATTTGCATATGAAGGGGTAAGGGGAGGTTTAGAGAAGAGTTGGGGGGGACATTAATGTGTTATTAGAGATGTGAATCCACTGCATTTTTGAGCAGATTTAAGTGTGTTTGACAGAGATCAAGATCAGTAAGGTGGGTGATTTGACATTTGGATACTTTTGGCTTTTGGACATTTCTGTCCCCACAGCTGGAGGTGAAGAATGGCCCTTGTGTAGTGAAACTCCCTTACACTCAGCATCATGCATTTTTCATTCAACACACACCTAACTACCCTGTTCCACCCTGATCACTTTGCTTTTTGTACTACTTTCTTTATGCGCCCCTGCTTCTAAGAGGAGAAGGTTGCATATTTTTATGAATACTTAATACTCATGAGAATATAACCCTTGTAATGTAAGTCAACATGTAAAAGCAAATAATTATTATAATTGATTTATCATTTAAGACTTTTTTTCAGGAAAAATGCCCCAAATTATCTGGTTCCACTACTGAAAATAATCAGTAGTTGCTGTCGTAGTGTACAACTGCTGATTGTGATTTGTGCGTGTGTGTGTGTGTGTGTGTGTGTGTGTGTGTGTGTGTCGGACACAAACAGAATTTGTGTCGCCCTGCTGTGTAGCCATGGCCTGATTCCTGTTCAGACAAGCAGGTCACTTCCTTTCCGGGGGGAGAAAGGAAGGCTCGGTCCCCCTTCAATTATATCAGTTATCCAATTTAATGAGGCTTGACCTGACAATAGGAATTAACCAAGTGGGTACAGTGTAAAAGACACGGGTGACAAACAAGGTCCCTACTGTACAGGCAGCCAACCTGCCGGAAGCCTTTTATTAAGAGGGGAAATGACTGACAGACATGGATGGATTGAGAGGAAGAAGAGAACAGGAGGGAGCCATGAAACAGTCATCTGTGCCCTCACACTTAGTACAAAAATATGTATAATAGAATAAAGCAAAACTTTTGCCAGTGTGATCGATTCTCTAGAAGCCCAGGTGGACATACAGAGGAAATGTTCAGCGACAGATATCAAAATTAGAGACAAAATGGAAAAAATACTAATAAGTGTAGTTAGGTCTAAATGATTCTTTTAGGGCTTAGTACTAATTAATATCAGCAATCACTGACTCCCAGAAGCCCACACTGTTTCCACCCTCCTGTGGGAGAAGTCCAGTGTCATCACTCATTAAACCTACCCGTGGGACAGGCTATATCACAAATGGCTCACTGGGGAGTGACAAAGGGGAATAGCTTGTATTCATTATATTCACAGTTTGTCCATACTATAACCGTAGAGTTCCTGTGGTTTAACACCTACTCAAGCATGCAAGAAGTTATGTGCCGTTGCTCTTAAGTAGTTTTCCACAATTAACTCTAATGTAATATTTATGTAACTCATTGCTCCTGTAGTCTGGGTTCCTTCAACATTTAAATTAATTTAGCATGATCTTTCATAATACAGATTAAGATTATGTTTAAGTCGTTGTTTTAATGAGAAAGTGTTTTACTAATGCACTTTGATTAGAAGTTTATGGGATTTGTCTTGGTTTTTAGGGCCCAGACATACTAATCACACTTCGTTAGCATACCCTGATCAAACTATCTCAAAACTGCCCCTTTCACACTGTCAGCCAATCTAAAGTAATCCATTTAGTCTGACAGATCAAGCCAACACTGTCAACAAAGGTCTTCTAATCCACTTAAAAGTCAAGCACTCACTCACCAACTCAGGTGTGCAGTATGGATCCATTTGACATGTATTGTGTGTAGATATTGTGAGTGGGAATTTTCGGACTTTTAAAAATGAATTTTAAAGTGATAGCATTGATTCTGCGGTTGAGAAGAAGAGGTTTCGGTGTATTTGCTTTTTTATCAATTAGTGGCTTCCCTGCTACATAACAATCCCGTGTAATCCTCACGTGTGAATGTGTGAAGCGTTATGCACTAAAGTTAGTCTGAACCCAGAATGTCAGCCACATTTTGCATGTTTTTGATTAGCGTTGCATAATCTGCAAGCCACTCTCTTTGATGAATGTTTATCCTTGATCCTCTCTCTAATCTTGAGTAGAATGAGGGCCTGCTGGTAATACGGTAATATGGACCTTTCATTTCCGCAAATGTTTATTTGGTCACATAGTCTGGCAGTTAATTTGGGCTTTGAGGTTTTTTTCAGTTTATCCTGGGGAAAATATAGACTCCACAGACCCACTCCTATAATTTGTCATGGAAAAACATCTTGACCATCAGATGATTTGGGTGAGAATGTGAATGTCCCATTTTGAGATTAGGATCTTCGAAAGGCATTGCCAGCATATGATCATGCATGTCCAAGGCCAAACCATGTCTTAACATTTGCCACTTTTGTCTTTTTCTTGTTCCTGTCAGAGATCCCTGGCTTCCTGTCAGAGGAGGAATGCCGTGTGGTGGTGCAGCTGGCTCAGCTCAAGGGTCTGATGGAGAGCCAGACAACAGTGCCCAGCCAGGGACAAGAGGAGTCAAACCAGCCACTGCTTTCTCTCAGCACAGAGGAGGTCTTCAGTCTGTTGGACCTAAACCAGGATGGGCTGCTTCAGAAGCAGGAGGTGACAAGAGAGAAATATCTAATTTCCTTTATGTCTGTAAAGCTGGAAAAGGAAAATACATTTCCAGAAAATTCCATTTTGTGGGATTAAATGTTAGTCGAACTGTCAAAACGTGTTTTGCTTTTTGTTGAAAAAAGAAAAACATTCTGGTCTCTCCTCCAGATTGTGAGTCACTCACGCTCTCGTGATGGAACTTGGTTGAGCCCAGACAGTCTGCGGCAGATACTCACTGGTCTGGAAGACTGCCCAACAGGTGGGTGCCCCTGCTATTTGTTTGTGTTTGCCAAAGTGTGTTTCAGTACATTTGTAACTGTTTTGACTAATTTTTTGTGTTATGATGGAATGTGAGAAAAGTGACAGCAAATTAGCAAAAAATTATTCAGTCCAAATGCAAACACTGGGATGCTACTTTTTATTTTAAACAGTGAGCCAAAGATTTCTCCGAAAGTTAACTTTATAAGACAAAGTCAGAAATGTTGATTAGCAACTGAATGAAAAACTCAACAAAATATAAAACGGGGGTCTGAGTGTTTCAGCAGTGGTTGTGTACCAGTAAGAGTAAGTGGCTGACGGGTGGCTGTGGTTGCGTGCGAGTCTTTGTGAGTGGCAGGGCCGGAAGAGGGGTGACACTGTTTTGACCTTATGCCATTGTGCCAGGCGTTGTACACATCCCAGTCCGGATGTGCCTCATCCTATCTCATTAAAAACTGATTATTCTCCAACCCCTTTTTCTTAATTTTCCCCCGGATCCCCTGCACCCCACTCCCTCCTCCACACTCTGTCGTTAACCCCCACCCCCGGCCCACCACTTCTCTGGCACCCCAGAGCTATTGTTGCGGCTGGGGCGCGGCCTCCCAGGGGAACTGATGGGGGCCAGACATTCATTCATTCAGCTGAGAGTAACAGCACACGGTTGGACAAGGAGGGAAGGAATGGAGGAAACAGAGAAGGGAGGCTGCTGTAGCCCAAACTGTACTGAACTAAAATTGTGATACTGTATAACTGAAAGACTGTAATCATTTCACGGGGCTCCATTGATATCTATAGCTATGAGATTCTAACTGTACTTTTATGTCTCAGGCTGCTGGCTATATGAAGGAGTAAAAATAGCCTACTAAAAGATCATGTTTGTGTGTCACTTGGCAGGGATGCTGACTTTGGGGGACTTCAGACGGGTCTATGATGTGTCACAGCGCACAGGGCAACAGAAAAGCAGGAAGCTCCTGAGTCAGTTCAAACAGAGAAGCAAGCATACGTGGCTTCACCAAGGCCAGGGATCCCACCATGTCCTGCACACACTCAGGAACAGGTAATTGCACATACACACACTTTTATCGTGCTCGTACAGTAGCAGCCAACACAGTCTTGTATTGAAATATGGATTCATTTTCTCTTTTATGTCTTTTTCTCAGAATCATCAGTCTGACACGTCTGCCCTCGGCACTGGTTGAGCTGAGCGAGCCACTGCAGGTGATTCGCTATGAACATGGAGACTTCAGTAATGCCCACCATGACAGCAGCCCTTCTCATTCAGAGACTACTTGCGCACACACACGATTGGCGGGAAACACATCTGCTCTCGCAGAGGTCTCGTGCAGGTGTGTATGATGGATGGTGTTTTTTAGCAGTTTATAATTAATTCCTGATAGTTTAACAGTTATGTAATTTCACAGACAATGTTATAATCTCTGCATTAGCTCAGCTTCTCATTTGACTTCTCTGAATGATTACACACATGTTTATTATGCATAATCCAGTTTGTAAACATGTTTTTTCCTCAGTTTTTTTACTTGTACATTTAGGCTTCAATGTAAGGATAATTGTTTTAGCTTATGAACACACCTGCAATTTTGTTCAAACATTTTTATAGTGAGTTGATCCATGGCCAGTGTTAGGCACTCATTTCTTTGTTTTCTTACCTGTTTACCAAAATATAACTTTCAAAATAAAATTTGTTTGTCAGAATATTGTGATAGCTTTTTGACAGTTATTCACAGTGCTGGTGCCTTAAACAGAATAATGTCTCTGTAGGTACATTTTTTTTTCTCACATTAATCTCTATTTGTAACTTCCTTGTTTCATTTCAGGTATCTTACCATGTTATTCTACCTCAGCTCTGTAGAGGAAGGTGGTGAGACCACCTTTCCCGTGGCAGACAACCGTACCTATGAAGAGCAGGTGAGTGTGCTTTCACAACCCACAGTCATATATCCCAGCAAAGCCTCTTTTTTGTCCCTGTGAAATGATAATAACTGTACATGACCTGACCGCTGCTGATAACACGCAGATGGTGCTGAACCATGACTTGGAATCTGACACCGGCTTGAACACAGTGTGCCAAAATAAATGATTAGACACAAGCTGTTTACAGTTTTGTGTGTCCTAGGCACTTGTCCAGGATGGAGTTGATTTGACAGACACTCAGGAGACATGTGGCAGAGGGAACCTGAGGATGAAACCTACTGCTGGGACAGCTCTCCTCTGGTACAACCACCTCTCTGATGGTAGAGGTAAGACCAGAACAGAAAGCCTTGGCTGTATCATTTAACACACACATATCAAGTGAGCGCTCCAGTATGTTGATTTGTGTTTTTGTATTGTACAAAGAGAGGTTTGTCAAACCCCATGTAATTAGATTTTAAGCCTGTGTCCAGGCAGAATGTAACATACAAGTGTGTTTTCCTCCCAACATTTCTGTGGATTGTCACTGCCCTGAAGTAAAAATACATCACATACAGGGATCTCTTTCAGGGTTTGTAAAAAAAAAAATAAAAAAAGCATTTAGCCTGTGTCAGCTGATAGGCGGATCATGGATTGTGAGCCTGTGGGTGAACAAATTTTAATGAAAGTGGCAAGGTTTGTTTTGGGGTTTTTTTATGCCTTTTACTCCCTTTTTCCTTCTCAGTTTTCATTCTCTCTCTCTTTCTATAACTCAACTCTTTCGATCTGTTATGACTCTCATAACTTCTTCAACTGAATAGATTTTCTGATTGGACTGATTGCATTCAGGGAGAGCGGGCCAGTTCTATATCAGCACACGCATATAGAACTCACATGTGTGTCACATGTGTTAACTCATTAAAGAGGGAGGCAAGTTTCAGAGCCGTCTGCGACTGGTTGTGGTTAGAACAGCTGGAGTGCTGTTTTGAAATATTTAGCTTGAGAGGCAAATGAACAAGGAAAGTCAAATGATAGAAGTATGCCCAATGCAAGCGATGCAAAAGATCAGTGCTAATGAAGAGTGCTAACACAACAGATTTAGACTCAAAAACATGAACAAAGGTCAGCACACTGTAGCTCTCTTAAGTGCAATTTATTTGCACATAACACGAGTGACGTTACACATTAATGCTCTTCTTCAGATTTTGTTGACATAAAGAGATGCCATATTTAAATACAAATGCTGTAATCACATGATGATGCAAGTAAAACATAAAATCCTCATATACCAACCAGTGATACTGCATGCGCTTGAATGTAAAAAAAATAAACATAATATACAGCAATATTGATAGCCTGCTCACAGCACCAAAGAATAACACCAGGCCAGTAGACGTCATAACTTCTATATGGCCAGATCTAAATAGAGGAAGGAGCATGTCCATATGCAAGCAATACTACAGATCAATGCCAACTTTAGGTGCTAACGCAACAGATAAAGTAAAGGGAGTTAATTACCACCACACCTCTATAAACCTCTATAAAGAATTTAGAGGTAAGTGATGGCTACCATTTCAGCATCACTGAAGCACTGAACAAGATGACCCAGTAAACTGTTGATAAGTGTGTTAGTTTCCTGACAGCATTACATTAGACATCAAGCACAAGGACAACATTTTGGATCGATTGTAAAAAGACAAAAAAAGACTAAAGCTTTGGTCTTGTACAGAAACACTGGCATCTGCATTAAGAAATGTCCCATTTTGTCTTTGAATTATCCAGTGTTAATGCTGAAAGTTGATTAGGGCTTGTTGAGATTTTGTCTGAACTCATCCATCCTCTCCCCTGGCTTTCCCTAGGCTGGATGGGTGAGCTGGATGAGTATTCCCTGCACGGCGACTGCCCAGTCAGCCGTGGGGTGAAGTGGGTGGCCAACAGCTGGGTAAATGTGGACCCAGATCACCAGCAGCAGGCCCGCTACCAGAGACTAGTTGCACAGAGACATCAAGCTAAGTCAGGCATGGAGGAGCATTACCAACCTCTGTCACACAGCGACCTCCACCAGGATCTATAGCTGGGAGTTTTTAATAACAACACAAAGCGACTATAATTTTAAAACTTGGTCAGTCTTGCATCTATGAGGCCAGTGAGGCCTGGCAGACTTTTCTACAATTTCAGATGCTGTAGTCTAAATGAAATTTGCACAAAAAAACCCATCCTTTTCAGTGAATCTGTCTTGCATTATTTCATGTCTCCCAAGCTACTGCTTGGATATGCACAGTTCAGTCAATTTCATTTGAAAAGGTTGGTGAATTTTATTATAGAAATGTGGTGGGCAGATGCATTGGTTTCTCATACATATAAATAACATATTAATAAAATAGAGCAAGTTCTCTATTAACTTGCACCTTGAAGAAATGATCACAGAATACCAGATATACATGCATACTATGATATGAGCTGGAAAAGATGCAGACACGTCTAAGAGATAAGCCTGCTTATCTGCCTTCCATTTAGGTTTACTAAGCATCTGGCCCTGTTGCAGGTCGGTGTTATTTAATGTAGAATTTAAGCCTTTTGTTACAAGCCATATCACAATATTTATCTGTGAATGTGTTCCTGAGGGAAGTTTTTTGTGAGATCATTTATATCTGTTCTCTTTTGTTTTCAGAGTTTATAATGAAATATGATTTAATAAGGGACTGGCTGTGGGAGAGCAGTCTTTCAGGTGTAACATGTCTTTGATATTCCAACTTTAGCGTCTCTTATCCTCACAACCCCAAAATATTTAATTGTCTGAGATTATTTATTTGAGTGATATTTATTACCAGTATGGTTTAAGTTAAATGAATGCATATTTATTACAGCTTGATGTTGCACTGAATCTGTTGATGTATTTTATTGTGTTTGTTCTATGTCATGAAATATATAAAGCAATGTTTTATTATCATTGGTGTTGTGAATGTGATCATTCATGCAAACCTGTATGTATGGACAGCGTCCACAAGATGTCGCCCCAACGTCAAATACAGCACTACAGTATCTGAGTAAATTATGAGTGAGTTCAGAAATGGTTCATTCATTCCTTATGGTTTCAATTGACAACTGCTGTGCTAGCATCCTGTTGGCTCCAGTTCCAGAATCCACTCTGTATGGAAGCATAGACATATTGATTTATAACCCCTTCTTGTGTCTTATTACAGACAGACATAGATCATGACTTTATTAAAAACACAAGAGGAAGGCCCATAGCAGACTGAAAGCAACACACAATATATTCAAATATGAATAAAGAAAAAACACTCTAAACCAGGCATCCCAAAGTGAGCCCCACAGTCCAAAGTTGGCCCCCATAAGGTTTGATTTGGCCTGGCAGTTTTTTCTTGTGAAAAACTAAAATGGCACTCAGAAGAGGGCAAACCTTCACCATGGCCCCTGTAGTTAAATCAATCCTAATCCATACTACTAACTAAGGCCTGTAATAACACATAACCTGGTGGTATCATGTTATTTCCATTTACATTCCATTGATTTTTTTCCATTACATAAAAAAAAGGGGGGGGGGGGGGATTTGTTAAGACAAAACCATAGTCATGAATTTTTTCAAAGTTTTATAAATAATTGAGCATTCAAAAACATGAGCTATTTGTATTTTAAGTCAGATTTAGAAAAAAGGTTTGCCTGTCAGGGTGTCCACATATTGACACTCTGCATCGATAAACAAAACAGTAAAATATAATAGGTGCTTACTTGTGGCCTTCTGTTCACTATTAAGCTTTAATTTTGTCCCTCCAATGGAAAATGTTTGGGTACCCCTGCTTTGAAGGGGCTTTGTGTAGTTTTGGAGAAGAAATTCAACCCCAGAATTTTAATAATTACAATAAAATGGAGGTAATAATACAAAATTGAATATATATTTTTTCCATAGCTCATTAAGCAAGCTGTTCTTTGAGGTCCCCAGAAGACTGTTTGTAGCTAGAAAGGTGGCAGGGTCCGCCAACTTTAAACAAAATAAAACGGTATGAAATTGTCCTATCCTTTAAGAACAGTTTGTTTATTTCATTTTTTTTAACTCATGAAAGCAAAGACAGTTTATTTATGTAGTTTGTTTATGCATAAAAAGTCAGTCAGTGGAGCTCTTTGTGTTCCCCATAAGTAAATAGTGCACCTTTAGACCAAACACATGCTCTTGCGAGTTCTTATTTCCTCTGGCCACAGTGCTTGTGGGTTAGATTTCAAGGGGCACTATGTAGTTTCAGAGAAGAAATTTAAACTCAGAATTTCAATATTTACAATGTAAATGTGGTAATAATACGCCTTCAGAAATACCTATTTTTTCCATGGCTGAATAAACAAGCTGTTCTCAGAGGAATATAAGGTTCCCAGAACACTGATTGAAGCTAGAAAGCTGGTAGGTTCCTCCAAATATAAACAAAGTAAAACAGTATGAAACTGTGTTGTCCTTTAAGGTCAGTTTGTTTATTCATTCATGGAAGCAAAGATAGTTTGTTTATCAAGTTTGTAAAGGCAAATAGTGCACTTTTAAACCCAACACACAACACTCTCGTGAAGTTTTTTTATTCCCCGCAGCCACAGTGCTTGTGGAGAGTTAAAGTTAGAGTTAAAGGGATAGTTCGGGTCTTTTCATGTGGGGTTGTATGAGGTACTTATCTCTAGTCAGCGTGTTACCTGCAGTAGATGACAGTTGAGGGAATGTATGAAAAGCTATCCCTTTAGGCACTGTTTGGTAAAGATTACAGGGATTGAAGCAGAGGGGGCCACAAAGTCTCTATAGGACCTGGCAAAGTATGTGGGCACCAGAAATCCTAGCTACACCCCTGTGGGAGACAGCACAAAAGCCCCAGTGAAGGTGGAAGGAAAGTCGGTCCCTGCCGCCTGGAGAGCAAAAATTACCAGAGCCGAACGCTCCCAGACAGCGCTTTGGAACATTTCTCTACAGTTATTTGTGTGTTTTCAGGTCAAGGACGCGTGCTGTGCCATAAAGACATCCTTGTGACTCCGGTCGTTTTGACTGAGCGCTGCTGCTGATGCTGTGCGCACCGCACTGGGCCGGCCTCAGCCAATCACGTCAGCCGGCGGCGGGAGGAGGCGGGGGGAGCGTCCGTCACAGCTAACGGACCGTGGTGGGGCAGCGGCAGATCGCATTCTTCGTCTGTCGAGCTACGGCATCACGTTCAGGTTAACGGACTTCTGACTGGGCTTTTTCTTTGATGAAAACATCTTCACCCTAAGGCGCAGTATACTTTTCATCTAACCGTTATCCATGAGATTCTTCAGGCTTACCTTCAAGTGCTTCGTCGACTGCTTTTGAATCTCCCTTTGTCAACGGCTCAACTGACTGCGGCGCCTTGTGACATTTTTCCATCTCTTAGCTGAGCTGAGGGTTTCCAACTGCGTGCTAATCTTTGAAAAAATAAACAAAAAAACTGCGATTTAAAAAAAAAAGAAAAAGAAAATTTCGACAAGGCGAAATAACAAACTCGGGAAATCAAAGAGACAACTGGAGCACTGCCCGCTGTGGCTAGCGTTACATCTCCCTGTCTGCCTCTGTAAGCCCGCCGGGTGCCTCGTTAGCTGGGCACATTGACACAACTTCTGCAGCTCCTTGGCTCCAACCAAATACAGTCCAGTCTATTTCTGTGCTGCTACCTAACAACATGTCACCTGAGTTGGAAGAGAACAGCCAAGGTGAGTATAATGAATGACCTCCACTGCTTTGATAACGCCTAATTATTATTCACCATGGGCTCCCACCACTAGCTTAAACAGGACCACATGCTGATGGATCATTAGAGCATCCCTGCCTCAGCCTTTCACCTTTTTCATTGTAAGAGCAGCCCAGCTGCACTCTGTGTCTGTGTTCCTCATCACAATCTACATCCAGTTATACCTAACTTAACATCAGAGCAGTCTTAACTGCGTAGAAGTCATTTTTAAGATAAATGTGGTCACTTGCGGTGGATACAGAAGATATTATTCCACAAAGAAACGATTCTCAAGTTTTACACCAGTGTCATGAGGTCCAGGGTTCTCGGCACAGACCCGTTTACACTCGAAAAAACAGATTATTTTAACCTAACAAGTGATCTGTTTGATTAACCTTAAAAGATCACAAACCAATCCTCGCTCACAGTGTCTCGAACCCACAGGTATCCTATTATTAAGCTGACATCCCTAACATTCCCCACTCTTTTCCCCTCCTCTGTTCACACACACACACACACACACACACACACACACATACACCCTCAAACTGCTCTGATCTGGATTCAGCTGCCTTGCTTTGCATCCAGCACAGAGCGGCTGAATGATCATCATCATCGAATGGCACGAATGAAGACACACACACACACACACCGTTGCCTTTGCCTGCTTGAGTGTAGGCGTTCGTTCAGTCAGCGGCGTGTGTGTGTTGAATAGAGAAAATGAGAGATCTGTGAGTGACGGAGGAGCTGGAGATGTACCTGCTCTCTGCTGTGTTGTACCGCAGCACACTAATCACCCTGTCAGTGAGACAGGCAGAGGGGAGAAGAGCATCGGGGGGAGGGTTTAGTGATGACAGTACATGTGCAACAAGATTATAGCCCGAATACTAACCGTGTAAGGGTAGTTTATGCAATAAAGAATCTTGTAAATTAAGTACTCAGCCCTGTTAAGGCTTAGTGGACGATTGTTCTAACTGGCTATGGTTGTACTGACGCATGAATGGAAACCATGGAGTCTCCCTCCTCCATTCAGTACAAGTCTGACACTGTGGCTCATCTGTCTCCAGCGCTGACGTGTGACGTAATGTGACGTTGTGAATGCGTTTTATACAAGTGCTAAAAATGTGGATACTTCACCTACTGATTTCCATTCGATCTCCTTGCCTTCATCCTTCCATTTTCCCTCTCGTCTGACGGTTGCACGTCTTTTCCTGTCCAGGTGATATCAGTCTCCCCCAGTTAGAGGCAGGGACCCTGTCTGAGGAGGAGGGCGGCTCAGCTCACCCCCTCGTGCCTGTGCCTGGTGCGGGCCCATGTTGTGGAGAGGGCGGAGGGGCTGGCCCACCGCAGACCCAGGATGGGGCTGCAGCTGGAGCAGGAAATGGGGCCTTAGCAGTACCAGCTGTGGAGCGGGAAACCTGGACCAGACAGATGGATTTCATCATGTCCTGCGTGGGTTTTGCTGTCGGCTTGGGCAACGTGTGGCGGTTTCCTTACCTTTGCTACAAGAATGGAGGAGGTGAGCTTCAGGAGCACTGCGGAGGATTCTTTGTTATGAGTGCACACAAATGGACACTATTTTGATTGACATATGAAGAGTCTCCTAAACCCAATCAAGTCCTTATGAACTAATTTCAAGGTTGATACACGCAAGTACAGGTTATCATTGAATGTTAATGTACAAGCAAACGCCGTGGAGTATTTCATATAAATTAACAAGCTATTCACTGTGCAACACTCTTTAAATGTCATGACATCTTTACATAAGTGTTGTTTGCAATCTGGCCAGTGGTGTTGGTGTATTAAAACTCAATCACTCACTTTCCTGTCCACCTTATTCCTATCCCCCAGGACAGACACCTTGCGTAAATTAGCGGCACGACTTCCGGCCCATCCTTTTACTTAACCAGAACAGCCATTTTCCATGGTAACAGGACGCTAATCCCTGAGGTGTGTGCCGTGTCATTCATTCATGAAGATCTAGGTTAGGACCTTATCAGTTAATACTACCAACACCATAAATATTGTTTAGTCCACTTAGCTAATGCCTCTAAAGCCTTGATAGGGCCACCAGTGCATCAGTTATTATGATACTTTGTTATTTGTGCTAGTTCCGGCAAGCACCTGAAATATCACGATTAATATAACAATTTCCCCAGTGACCTCATCAGGAAAGTTGTCGAGGGAGTCAAGCGTACAGTCCTGAGGGTCACCTGGAAGAGGTGTGTCCTCTGCCATAAATGTTGCATTTAGAAACATTTTTGAAACTTGCAAATGTTAACATGCGGACAACTTCTTTTCCTGTGTCGCCTGACAATCCCAGCTATTCGGGTTCTGTCGGGGAAGAAGTCCAGGATATCCCCTAAGAAAGGGTGGGACCACAAGTGCTGATTTTGTCTGCTAGTTTCATCGTGGTGATTGTGTTGAATGTTGAGCCGAATTCAATGAAAATCGAGAAAACTTCTTAAGCACTGTTAGAATATAATGAAATATCATTCATAAGTTAAGAAAAGGTTTAGAGCTGCTGTTATCTAGAGCACAATACACATGTTCAAGAAGAAAATCTAGATCTAGAAAGTTTCCCAAATCTAAGAGTCGTCCTGTTATAACAGTTAAGGTGATCTTCTGACAGTTTGTAGGACAACAGGGAAACAGCATGAGGAGACGTCATATTTTAATAGGCGTGATAGGTAGGGAAAGCTTGGCCTGCGTGGCTGTGAGCACGTAGCTGAAAGGCACGTGGTTCCACTGTATTTATCATAGCTGCCTGTTGCTTAACAGACACGCTTTGTACAGTTGCCCTACAGTGTGCCTGCTGCTCTCTCACTTGCATATAACGTTATTTGGTTGTTACATAACTTTCTCCGTATCCTTTACTGTTTAAATGTATGCCAACTTGTCCAACAGTAACCTGCCCTTACTGCAGCTTTTGGCCTTGACACGTCTTATCTCTGCCCAACCCACTTTACTATTTTTTTATGAGGTGTAACATTGAAATGAAACTGGATTAGTGTGTGTGTGCATGTGTGTGTGTGTGTCTTAGTCCAGCCCTCTCTCTCCCTCATGTGTGTGTGTCTTGTGACCCATGGCTCTGATACCCACCTTGTGGTATCGTGTAACAATGGCCTGCCTCACACAGTCCACCCCCTGTGTGCTCCTGCCCAGCACTCATGTAGCATACAAAGGTGCTCTCTCCCACTCGCCCGTTGATAAGGAGGCAGATGGATATGTCACACAATAAACGTCCTGTGACTGTGCCCGTCCTTTTACTCCCCTTCAGCGTCGGCACGGCCACATCCGCAGCCACAGCGCTTCGTTTTACGTCTTTGAATGACCCAGGGTACACCTTGTAAGCACAACAATGTAATCAGATAAGGGCTGGGGCTCTGAGTCAGAGCTGTTTGTCCCTTAAACAAGGACACACTTTGGAGACAGTATTAGATGAATGTCAAAATAAATGCGTAGAATTAATACTCTGCAAATCTCGTTTATTTATTTATTTGTAACTCGCCTGCTGGGCCTGATGTGTCTGGTCGGGTTATGATTAAAGCGGATTTTCTTAAGCCTATTAAGGGTACAGTTCCTCAATGATTTGGCCAATATTATGGGATATGTCAGTGCAAGCATTTTCACCATTCATTCCATTCACGCCTCCCATTGCATCTCTCTCCCTTTCTCTCTCTCTCCCTGTCTCTCTCCCGCTCTCCCACCCCTTTCTCTCTTAGACTCACTCACACGAATGTTTCCTTATAAGGCTGCAGCCCTCTGCTCTCAGAGAATGACATAAAGAATGATGGACTGAATGAGGCACAAATTGTCAATCAGTTGCGCGGCTGCGGAGCCAACCAGGTCGATGCCTTGCTTGCTGTGTCATTTTTTTGTGTTGTTGAACCTGCTCCACCGCAGCGTTGTCCCAGTTTTTCTGCCTCTCTCTCTCCTCTGATGTATCCATCTTTCCCTCCTTTCTTCTTAGCCTCTCTCTGCTCTGCGTCATGGCTGGTCATGTGACTCCCTTCCATCTGCGCACTGTGGTGGCATCACCCAGTATGTTACTATACAAAGCACATCATTGCAGATGGATTACATGAGTTAAATGACCTAGGCCGCCTTTTTCATTTTTTCTCTACTGTGTATTCCTGATCTTGATAAGCCGCTGCTAGAGTATGGGAATCCAAAACAGAGATTATTTATAGAAGAAACTGAGCACAAACTGACCGCCTCAGGCCAAACGACTACTAATCAAAATGATTGGAACTCCTCAATGCCTCTATCAGGACTAACAACTCCTGCCAGGGTCTGTTGTCTCACTTTCTGTCTTCATTTGATAGTCTTTTGTCTGCCTCCGCTCTGTGCAGCTGTCAAGTTCAAGGACAATACTTACCATAACTGTCCACACACTGGCGGAATGGGAGACGATGCGTTAATCTCCCACGTACACTGTCAATGCATCCGTTATCTGTGGCCTTGTCTAACCTCCTCCCTGGCTCTTTTGCCCTTTATTGCCTCCCCCTCCTCTCGACTGTTTCTTGTTGTGTTGAGTGCTCGATTAGTAAGAGCCATGCCAATATTTGCGCAGCCTGTGTCCTTAAAAACTTGATAAACATGACCTCTAGCTCAGATTTTCTACTGCTGAAGTTCTGCCAGTATGACTGTATCTTCCGTGAGCAGGACGTAATCAGCCTCTTAACTGTAAAAAAAACAAAAACTCGCCATTGATGAATAGCTTTATGTAATGTTACTAAAATAATTATCTCAAGTTTAGACGATGTTGAGGATATTTACTGTGATCGTGTCGTGATAGTTCTCACTTTAAAATCTGCAAACCTCTCTTCCTGTCCATTGCCGTTTCTTTCTTGTCATCACTGACACTTTGGGCGGCGTCCATCTAAAGCATACCAATTCAGTCCATTCGCACCGTTAAACATAAAATACTAGAATTGTACTCAGTGGAGCTCGTACCTCCATCCAGGCCCAACAGCTCCCTTTAATTCAAGAAAGCCTAAAGCCAGTATCAGCTACAACATATTCAGTCTGCTATATCCAAATTTTTATTTGGATAAATCTTTTTTTCCATCAAGATCCATGCATTATTCCCTAAGAAATTAACAAAAATGTCGAAATGTCCAAAGGTTCATGGGGTCTATTCTAGGCCGAGACCCGTCCTCCATCCAAGTTTCGTGTAAATTCATTAAGTAGTTATTTTTGTATTCTTGAGGACAAACCAGCCAAAAAACAGACATCTGCCAAAATATAACCTCCTTGGCGAGGCGTAATGAAGTTAGTGATCCAAGTTACCAACATCAATCACCAAAGAATTAAGTGTTATGATACTTACATTGATATTTTTGTCAATGAATCAAACTCAGATTACTCTACTTAGGGGTGTTTTGGAGGCCAGGGGTTTGATTAAGTCTCTCCGATCATGTGATCACAGTCTCATGTTTGAGACCTTTGTTGTCCACCTCAAAATGACTTAAGAAAATTATTATCTGTTCCTAATTTTTGTTTTCCTAAAAACAAGGGTCAGACTATGTGGAACATTATCATTTTCTATTACTTACTGAATATATGATTGACTCACACTCTTGTACTCTTTGTAGTATATAAAAAAATCACAGAACAACTAACCTTACACAATAACTTTCAAACTGTACTGAAACATGCAATTCATTTGCCTTTCCTCCTGAAATAGTTTGAAGCATAAAGAATGCCACATATGTGATGTCTTTAAGTGCGACGACAAGGACTTTATTGATTTGATACCGTTAATATCATCATTGCGTAAGCCAAGGGCAGTAAACCACCTGATGCTAATCCTTTTCTTTGAAACAGAAGTAATGATAGTAATTATAAGTGATATTGAATGTTCGGCCAATGGTAAGAAAGTATTTCACAATATGAGTTAGTTTAGATAGAGTGTTGTGATTGTGACCATGTGATGAATCTGTGTGTTGCAGGGGTTTTCCTGATCCCATACTTGCTGATTGTGTTCATCGGGGGCATCCCAGTCTTCTTCCTGGAGATTGCACTGGGACAGTTCATGAAGCAGGGAGGGGTTTCTGCATGGAACATCGCACCCCTCTTTAAAGGTACTTGCCTCTGTATAGTGTCTGACAATCATATTTCTCTGTAGTATCTCATTTTATTGCTTGCTTATCATCTCTGATTTGTAAACTACATCCCAACATACCTCCTTTGGCTGCCTCTCTCACTGTCTGTCAGGTCTGGGCTTGGCCTCCATGGTGATAGTGTTCTTCTGTAACACCTACTACATCATGATTCTGGTGTGGGGCCTCTACTTTCTCTTCCATTCCTTCACCACCCCGCTGCCCTGGGCCACTTGCGGACACCCCTGGAACACCCCCAACTGCACGCAGGACTTCCGCCGCGCTTGCCACAACCGCAGCGCTGGCCAGCAGGCTCTGCCATCATCTGCTGCCACCCCCAGCAACCTCCTCTCCTCGACGTCCCCGCTGAACCTGTCTGCAGCCCAGTTCCTCCTCAACGGCAGCTGCGCAGAGGCTGAGGGCATGCGCTCCCCTGTCATCGAGTTCTGGGAGTATGTCATAATGACTTGTCTGGGAATTGTCATGGAGGAGTTGAGCAGTGTGTCATCGGTCTTAATCATTTTATTATTTAAAGTCAAAGCCATAAAGATTTTAAGGCATCAAACCACTACCAAATTGAATTTTAGGGGTGTTATCAATACATTCCCAAAGTTTCCCGTCATGCAGACCTTTATTCTGATCATTCTAATCTTGTTTTATGTCAGTTACAAAATGTATTTCATTTTTTTCTGACATTTACCAGCCGTTAACAAGGCCCTATAAAAGCCTCATTTGACTTGCAGAATGTAATTAAATATAATTCAGTTCTTTGTCTTCTTCCTCTTAGGCGTAAAGTGCTCCGTCTGTCTGGTGGGCTTCACGAGCCTGGTGAAATCAGCTATGAGATGGTGCTGTGTCTCATAGCCGTCTGGATCATTGTTTACTTCTGCATGTGGAAAGGAGTCAAATCTACTGGCAAGGTAAAGTGTTTTCTGGCTGTACAATTCCAGATTCTTCGTGTTACATGTGTCACTTTTTGGGTTTATGGCGTACAGACAAGTATTTATGGCTTTAGCATACATGAAATGTTACTTGCCACTGTCAGGGGTTATAGAGTGCAGACTTATATTTGCATGGCTTCATGCAAAGGTTTAAATAATTGCAGCATTTTGCCCTTTGACCCCAAAATCAGCTTTGGTATATTGAGAGGATCAGTGTCTAGACTGAAACACATATGAACACAAATGTAAGCACGCACGTTTTTTCTTCAAATGTTTATTGCGGAGTTTGTGGAGCTTTTTGCTCACGTGTATTTATGTTTATGTGCAGTTAAAAGTTTCAGTTGACTAGAATCTTTGACTGTTCGGCTAATCCCCATTATATTATACTGTACGTGCATATTGTTCAGGGTGACTTCTGTTCAGTAGTTGAAAGAAGATGCCTACTACTCTATCTTTTTAATGTGTGTGCTCTCAAACATTAGCATAATGAATACATCCTTATTTTGTAGTACATGGAGATGTCTGTATTTGCATACGTGTCTCCAGAGTGGCCAAACTCGTAGAGCGAGTGAAAAAATAATGAAGGAGATTGAGCCAGCCGGCCAGCTGTAAGCCGATTAGTAACTTTCCACCATGTAGATGTTTGAGAGCTGGAAAGGGGCTTTTATTTGCCCATGTTCACCCTAGATCAAGGCAAATATGTGCTTTCTCACTACTTTGCTTTTACCATAGTGATTTAGCGGGGGACTTGATGCTTCTTGTAGGTTAGCAGGGGGCGGCTTTCGCGGCATAACTTTACAAAGACTACTTTCTGAAAAGGTCTGCCAAAAACCCCTGCTATTGCAGGAGGTTTACAAATTGTCTGGCTTTCCATTTACAGGCTACCTTTTCTTCAAAGTAACATGACAGGGCCCATTACACATCCACTACAGGAAGGACCTAATGGGCTTCTACTTAAGACTTGAGTATTTGCAAAGAAGGTAATTGCTTAATCAAAGTGATAAAAACATACTTGGGTGCAGTTATGTTGAAACATTTCACCATAGCAGATGGACCATGTTGATAAGCACTAAACTTTTCCTGCTAGCTTGTAAAATTGATCATTTGATTACATTTTTCTGTGTACTTAGTTACTTCATGTAATATGAGGAGTGTAAATGTTTGAAGGGTGTACTTTGGAGTTTTCTACTTTACTTAATGCAAGTTCTGATGCATAGTACTCAAACACCTCCTCACAAATTTATGCTACGGTATCAAGAAGCGTACTTCATAGCACTCTTCTTTCATCTTTCTGTAGGTTGTGTACTTCACAGCTCTGTTCCCCTACCTGGTTCTGGTCGTTCTCTTGGCCCACGGAGTCACTCTACCTGGAGCTATAGATGGGATTGTTTACTACCTGAAACCTGACTGGTCCAAACTCGGAGAAGCACAGGTATAATTTTGCGCTGTCTGGAGAAAACATGACAGATGCGTACATCAACATCTAAGAAACGCAGGTCAACCGATTGTGAAACATTACTTGGATTATTCCATATGTCATAGGTGTGGATTGATGCCGGCACCCAGATTTTCTTCTCCTATGCCATCGGACTGGGCGCCCTGACTGCACTGGGCAGCTATAACCGCTTCCATAACAACTGTTACCAGTGAGTTTATATAAACATATGTACATATAGGCTTCCTTTCCGTCTTACTCTATTATAAAGTGCCGAAAGATCACTTCCTTTCTCCTTTAAACACCCTTTTAATTGTGTTGAATGAATGTGGTATTGTGAGGTCTGTGCTGTTATCTGCACTTGCCACAACCATTAGACTTAAACACACTGAACTGTATGACTGTGCAGGAAGTATTATTGAAGGCACAAATACCTCCATGCACTCACATTTCAGATGTAAATTAATTTCTCTCCCTGATCAAGATAGAAGCAAATAGGCTGCCTAGAAGAGCCATAGCAGTGCCGTCAAGCCCCTGAATATATGCAACAAGCTCTTTTTTTCTATTTTCAGGCAATCATTCCATAATGTTTTCAGAAAAAGAAAGACACGATTTACATTGTGTCTAGGAACAGTTGGCCTCACTATTGCTGTTTGCGTTGGCTGGCTTGTTTGGTGGATATGTAAACATTTTAAGACCTTTACAAGGTAGTTCGCTCCGTAGATGTGACAGAGATAATTGTTTTTGTAAATCCCAGCACTTGCATGCATATTTGGAATGCCCATAATAGGAGGAGCCTCATGAATATCCTGCCATCCCGACATTTTCTCTTCCTTGACCTTAATTGGAAGTTAAAGGATGAGTTCAGATTCCGAGGTATGTCAGCTCAGCTCTGTTTCTCACACACACTTAGGGAAGCCCGGGAATAGCTGGAATGGCTGGAGAAATGTGTAATTAACTGCTCACAGAGGCCAGTCAGTACTACATTTAGGACTCAGGAATCCTTAGGTCTTGTTTAGTTGCTCTCAGACCACACAACTTGACTTGTTAGGGAGGGGATCTCGATTGGCAGAAGTATGTTATTCCAAATTATTTGTGTGTAATCACCTGAAACTAAGAATTATTTAGGTTTAGTTACCAAATGAGTCATGTCTCTACAGTAGCCCAGAACAGATAAACCAAACACTGGCACTTAAGGGGGTTTTTCTAAATTTTCACAGTTTTAGGGGAGGGTGAGAGAAGGGACGTTCAGGTGGTTGCAGTCTGCAACTACACTGCTAGATGCCATTAAATCCCAAGCACTGGAGCTGCTTGGTGCTTAAGACCTAAAGTTTACCATCCAATAGTTGTTATCAGATGATAATCATTTTAGCATTCAGCTCGAAGCAGAAGTTATCCAAAGTAACCTGAGGCTAAAGTATACTTTATGGGGCCCATATAATCCGTTAAAAGTGCTTGCCGGATGGTTTTTGGAAACCCCCTCCAACCACACCATTCCGACGTTGGATTTCAGAGGTCTATGTCCGACGGTTGGTGTAACTTCCCAAAACCGTCGGCCCGACATTCCCACCCTCTTCACACTAGGGTTGCAGAAATATACGATTCCTGTTATCATACGGTGTACATTTTCTACAGTATTAAATTCTACTGTATTAATGTCATTCAAAAATAATATTTCAAGTCTATATCAAGTTTCTCGTCCGTTAGGACATAATATTCTATCACATTCCAAGACAGTGTTTGTTTACCCAAAAACCCTCCTGTTTTCATTCATTAGGGGTAATTGTAACGATAATAATACTTGTAAGAGTTGCGTAATACCATTAGAATCTCATACTGTTGCAACCCTACTTCACACAGTGATCTCCGCCACTCCTGAGGTGGACTGAAGCCAAGGATAGAACTTCTCTTTCTAACAACCACTCTGAATGTCTAATGTCAACAACATCGTACATCCCCCCTCTGTATGACGGCCACCTTTAACTCCACCTAAATATAGTTCATTTTGATGTGGTCAGACAAGGCATTGTACAAACCCCTTCTTTTCTACTCTTACCTGATCTTTAGACTGACAGTAGCTGAGCCAGGTCTGGCTGTGTCGAACCGAGTCTGACGAGCTCAGACTGAAATCAGTTTGGGCCATCTCCGGTAGTAGTTGTCAGGGTCAACAGTAAGTGTGATGTTGTCTCCATTGTTGCCTCATAGGGCTGTGTGGCTATAGCCTTGTCTTGTTAAATAATTGTGGTCATGACATGGTCTGTATTCTTAACCCAAACACTCACTCTGGGTTGTTTTGATTGTACATATCGAAAAGCATTCCTCTAAGTACCGTTTCAGATTGATAGAGCCTGTTGACGGTAGACTGAGTGGATTTTGCCTCTGAACACAGCTGCAGCGGTGTCATAATAATCATCATGGTGCAACTCTTGTTTATACATTCTTTATATCAGGAAGGATTCTTGGCCAGCTACACTTGACTTTTCTAGATTAACAGAAGGTCAGTCCTTACTATGTGGACCAGATATCAGGGATGTTATTAGAATTAGATCTCCAACACTCATTATAATAGTGTAAGATATATTTATATTATGGAGCGAGCAGTCAATACGGGGTTTTCCTTTCGCTTCTTTCGCCCTCTCAGACCTGCACACAGACGCCCCATTGACTTATTTCTCTGCTTCCTACCTGCCAACTACAAAGGCAACAACAGCTTTCAGAGAAATTGCTATTGATCCCCAATTCACCATCCGTCCATCTCTTCTGCTGCCAGTGCTTGTCTTGAATGTCCTACGTGAGCCTCATGTTGCAGCATATTATAGTGCATCTTTTTGCTCACAATGTCCTGTTCTGTCTCCCCCCCTTTCTCTCTCCCTCTTTCTTTCTCTGTGTGTGATTCTGTAGGGATGCATTCTTGCTGGCTATGATCAACAGTGGAACCAGTTTCTTCGCAGGCTTTGTGGTGTTTTCTGTGCTGGGCTTCATGGCTGCAGAGCAAGGCGTGGACATCAGTAAGGTAGCTGAGAGTGGTAAGAATACAGCTTCCATGTGAATCGGCTGCCTTAAACCCAGTGTAGTGAGCCAAGTATCGACAGTAAGAGCTGTATTCCCTCCATGTCTGATTATGACTAACTACTTCTCAATGTGCAGGTCCAGGCTTGGCCTTTATAGCCTACCCCAAGGCTGTGACTCTGATGCCTCTGGCACCACTCTGGGCTGCACTTTTCTTCTTTATGTTGCTCATACTGGGCCTGGACAGCCAGGTAAATACTGCCTATTGACACATTTGAGTTTCTATGTTTACATGCATGTCTTAACATATTATAGAAGACATTTATCTTCAAGATCTAGCATCTGTATTTTACTGTCTTCTTGATTATGTAGCATCTCATTCAAGTGCGACAAACAGTCGAGACGCATCACGTCCAGTTTTAGCATTGCATTTCTTAGCAGCCTGTTTGTTGTGTGTCTGTTTGAGCCAGTGCCTACATCCATTGTTTTACAGCCCAGGGATTTGTCAATGAGCTTCTGTCTGATTCACACAGAGACCGTCTGTCCACTCTCCAATCCATTCATTTACTCTCACTTTCCATTCTCTCCCTCATTTCTTCTCCATCCATCTCTATCTTTTTCCTGCCATAGCCACATTGGCCGTGCGCATGCTGCCATTTCTGGTTAATGATGTAAAAAAAATAGCTGCACAGCTGTTGTCCTTTCAAGTCATTCCGGAGGAAGAAATATGTTTTTGTACAGCCAAGAGACTCGTAAACATTCTTGCACAGGGAGGAGAGGTCTCTGGATTTCAGCTAACATGCTCACCTGCAAAATATCGGTTACATGTCAGATACATCTGCAATAGAGTAGTAGTGGGGTCAGAGTAGAACACAACTTAATTCTACTTCTAATTCATTTTACGTCTTAAGTTTTTCAGGGTTTTATTGTATATACTGTATATTTTTATTAGTAGATAACTACTGTCCATGCACAAAGCCCCCACTTTCTCCCTCTCTCATCGTCTCTTTACTTTCTTCCTCAGTTTGTCGGGGTTGAGGGTTTGATCACGGGAATCATGGACATGTTACCCCCTAAATCCGCCCTGGGCTCCCTGCGGCGAGAGGTGGTGGCGGCCATCTGCTGCGTCATCTGCTTCCTCATCGACATGTCCATGGTCACTGAGGTACAGTGAGGATTTCCGAGAGTTTTGTATTCTTAAGAATTAGGTGGGATACTCTCTCATTTGGAGGCTGGCAGATTATAAGACAATGAAGACGAGTCTCCTAACTGAGCATAAGATTGTTTTGCTAGCAGACTATTATTTTTATTGGGGCTGGATGATATGTCCTCAGAATAATGGCACCATATTTTTAGGCTCTATCACGGTACCTCCTCCTAATCTCCTCAAAAGCACTTCATAAATGTGAGAATGGGTGACAAAATCAAATATCTCAATACTTTTTTGAACTTATAACTTGTTATTTCAGTTTTTTGGCAGTGTACAAAACTTGAATAATCAAATCAAATAAGTGATTTGTCGTGATGAACAAATCAGCTCTGTGAGCTCTTATACATGAACGGTGGGAGCCAGCTCCCATCTAAGAGCCTTTGCACCCTTTAAAACCAGGAAAAGACAATACCAATGCCATATCAAGATATAATGATCTAAAATCTAGGACTAAATATATTCTCGTATCAATATTCATTATTTAGTTCATTGTTTCTTTAAAATACATGGATTGTTCATCTGATGCTTGATTGGGCAAAGAAAACCATTGCTACAAATGAACTGGTATGAAAGCCTAAATAGTGGGGACAAGGCTGTAAAATAGGTCACACATAAAGTATTAACATGGTGGTCTTGAGGCTGACTGCTCTCTCTGTTTCTGTCAGGGAGGGATGTATGTCTTCCAGCTGTTTGACTACTACTCTGCCAGTGGCATCACTTTGCTGTGGCAGGCCTTCTGGGAGTGCGTGGTGATCGCATGGGTCTATGGTGAGGCAACACAGTACAATCACGATACGCACAGCAGCACAGACTGCACAATTTCGATGCATTATCACATAATCCCTAATGTAATTTTCTCTCAGGCGCGGACCGTTTCATGGACGACGTTGCTCGTATGATTGGCTATCAGCCCCTGCCCTACATGAAGTGGTGTTGGTCCTACATCACGCCTTTTGTCTGCGTGGTGAGTGCTGCTCTGTGTGTGTTTTCTCCAGCAGCTTTACCTTCCAGATGCAAACAGCTGATATATTTTGTGCCCTGTAGGGAGTGTTCCTGTTCCACGTGGTGAACTACAAGCCCCTGAAATACAACAATGTGTACACTTACCCCTTGTGGGGTGAAGCCCTTGGCTGGGCATTGGCCCTGTCCTCCATGCTCTGTATCCCCGTCACCGTTCTCTACAAACTTCTACGCTGCAAAGGCTCTTTGCGGGAGGTCAGTATGCCACATTTTCCTGTGTGTGTGTGTCTCTGTTTGTAATCGGTAGAAAAATGCGTCTCCTTGGATACCGCCCTCCCTCCCCTGTCTGTTATTTGGTTTGCTGATTATTTCATTACTCATTAGCGAGGGCTCATTAGAGACGGCTGAAGCATCCGTCGAATGAACAGCTCATCACCTCTGTGCCCTTCACTTTCTCCGTGTAGCGGTGGCAGCACCTAACCACCCCAGTCTGGGGCAGACATCACCTGGAGTACCTGGCCCCTGAGAGCGAGGCCAAGCTGCTGCCCCCTGCAGGAACCAAGAGTACGCTGCTCTTCGAAAGTGTCATCTGACAAGCCGAGCCCCCACAGAGCCAAGGTCGCCCTTGTCGTCAGCACACACACATTCACACACACACACACATACACACAAACCAAAAGTAATACATGCCCAGCACACAGGCCTGGTGAGGGCAAAGCGCAGATTAACACACCCCATAGTTACATAAATACAGAAAAGCCCTGGACAAATGGACCAAAGATTAGATGGGAGAAGAACTGAAACACATCCACACAGTCATCACATGCTGATACGCCCACTGCTCTGCTTTCTGACTCTACCTCGCTGACTTTCTCTCTCTGCTCCCCGCCTTTGTGCTGCTGTCCCGTCTCGTCCTGTGAGTGTGATGTGTCCAGTGTAGTTGTGATATCTTCCCTCTTTGTGCTTTCCCGTCTGTCATGGTTTCCACGACCTCATCCGTCCCGACATGTCGCGCCATTTTTTTTGTGCTGCAGAAACTTAAAAGATCCCGAAAGAAAAAAAGAAAAACTTTCTCAATGAAAGACCTCATTTCTGCTGCTGATATGCCATGGTCCGAATGTGTGCGTGTGTGTGTGTGTGTGCGCATGTGTGTGAGGGCGAGTGTGTGAGGGCGTGAGCAGTATGTGTCGGACCGTGGCAGTGGTGTCTTCATTCACATGTGACATTGCTTGTGGCCATTGTTTTCTGTATTCTCTTAATCAACTGTACAAAAATAACTTCCATTTGTAAAAAATAAAAAAAACAAAGATTCAACAAAAAGAGACAATGCATCACCACTTCCAGCTGTGTGTTATGAACTAACTTAAGTATCCAGTGTATTGTAGGGTCTGTGAATCAGTGTTAACAATATTTGGAGGGGATGATGATCAGTATTTCCACCTTAAAGAGAAGGAGAGAAACTTTAGACTGAATTGTGCAAGGCGCAGGAGACTGGGTGTTGGGGAGGGGAAAGAGACTTGATGCCATGTCAGGAAAGAAGCAATAAACGACAAAATAACGATGGACACAGTGTGTTTTTATGGCTCTTTATTTACATGGTCTCAATCATACTTTAGCAATAAAACATACAAGGGAAACTTATCAGGAAGAACTTCAGGATCACAGTCCAAAGAATACTGGAGTACGCTGTTTAAGACAGCAAGCCCTACTCTGAGAGCACTGGACCGGCTTTCAGCTCCATGTGAAGCGGGTTAAACTCCTTTGTTCATAAAATAGATATGTACAGAAAGCACTGTGGTTGAATCACATTAGAATATGCGTCACCTTTACATTTGTATAAAAAAAATAAACTCATCAGGTAGTCAGACAGTTCACAGACAACTGGAGGTGTAATCAGTCAGGTTGGTAGGGAGCGATAAGCAATACCAAGGAACTGTGTGTGTTCTGTAATTTACAACACAGTGTTTACTTTGGAGTGGTTATTCCAAGGAACCAATAATTTCTTCAGGGAAGTTATTTTTCCAGTTTACGTAACTGCACATTTAAGTGGACCTTTTAAAGGAGACATATCATGCTCATTTTCAGGTTCATAATTTTGTTTTGGATAACTACTAGAATAGGTTCACAAGCCTTAGTGCTTAAAAAACACATCAGTTTTCTCACCGTGTCCAGTGCTGCACTGTATTTCCCCCCTCCCTGAAATGCTGTTTTGGCTCCTGTCCCTTTAAGGCCCCCCCCAGTCTTCTCTGATTGGTCAGCTCTGACATGTCTGACGCAGCACCGCTAGCAAACAACAGAGCATCTGTTCCAAATCAAGCTGCAGCAGTGTTTTTTGTGGGGGGTGCTTTTGTCGGTGCAAGTTTTGACCTTTTTAATAGTCAAGCTCTTTTAAACGCACAAAAATGTATATAAAAAACTGAAGGAGAGAAAAAAAATGAAAAAGCAGAATACGTCTCCTTTAAAAAAAATAGCATTGTTATGGCTGGACGCAAATGTCTTTGAGTTAGCTATCTAAATCAATTCAATACAAGTGAAACATGTATAAGCACATATTACAATACAGTGTTTAGCTTCCAACAGTTATGATATCAGATGATAACAGGACACTGGATCCCAAAAATAGAAGGGAGCTCAAGATGTCAGAGGACTCAGACTTGTGAATACTGACTACAAACACACCCACGACTTGTTTAAGTGCTGCTGCTCTTTTCAACGTAACACCTATTACACCATATTTGCAGCTCAGGCTTTTCAGCTTTAGGCGTTTTGGAGCAAAACGAGCGGTAATGTAAGGACAGAGCATCCCTCCCAGAGGGACAAATATTTACATTTTATTGAGTCATTGTGTAAGAAATTTCCTTTTTTAAAGGAACAGGAAGTCCAGCTGCATCGGGTCAAGACATTGAAGGACAAACGTGTGCACACACATCAAGACCCACCTTTTCATTGCAACACCTCTCTCATGAGTTTCCCCTTATAGTCAACCTTTCACTCACTCTCTACTCTCTCACACAGGCTATAAATACAGACTCCTATTAGTCCAGTGTTACATTCTCCCACTCAACCCCCGCCCCTCTTCTGTCTCGCACACACACACACACACACACACCACAGAGGGAGAGAGCTGCAGTGACGTATTGCTGGCTATCTCATTAGACGATATCATAAAAAGGCTGTTGCCACAGCAACGGCTCCCTGTGTTTCCATGGCGACCAGCCGCCATGTCAAGGTGGTGCATTCTCCCCCACTAAAAGGGGAGGAGACCAATGACGACCAATGGTTTGCAGTTGAACAGCCAGCCGCCTGAGAATAGGAGGAGGAGGAGGAGGAAGAAGATGGCGAACAGTCTGACCCCTGCTGGTCACATCTGAGTGGTGCAGGACAAATCCTGAAAAGAATGGAGGGCAGGAGCATTTCACAATATATAACAGCAATAAGTGATAAGTGAAGCTCAGAAGTGCAGCGGTTATTCATAGTGATGAACTCACGAGTACGAAGTCGGCGCGCCCCACTTTGTGGAGAATATGCAGCACTGCATCGTGGACTGTGACAAACAGTCTGCTCTTTGGGATGGACTCTGAGAAGAAACCTGCGGCCTCCAGCTGCTCCACGACACAGGCTAATATTTGACCACACAGAAAAGCCATTAAGAGATTAAGAGATAGAAATAAATATTTATGTTTGATGAATGTGTCCGACAGGGAACAATGTGGCGCCACTTAGGCTGAGACCTTGAAGCCTTCATTATCTCAAGCTCCAGTTCCTTGAGTCTGCATTAAGGACATTAACTTCGTCTCTGTTTTGTCTGGTCTCCCACTCACCTTGGCAGCCCGCTAGATAGACGTCCAAATCAATCTCTCCAAAGTCCCTGAATATCTGGGAGAAAGGATGGATAAGATTTGGGTTTGTATTTGTCTTTTAAAAATGGAGACGAGCGTGCCCTCTCTTGTCCCTTATTTACTCATTCAACACTGACGATTAAATGAATGTCAACACACACACAGATCCTAACACACACGTACATTTTTCAAGGTCTTCACGGCGACTGTGTCCACAAAGCTGGTTGTGGAAATGTCCAAGATGATGCTGTGCGTGGCCTTTTCCTCATCAGCGCTGTGTGATGCCTGGGTCTTGATGTGGCTCCCTGTCTCTGAATCGGAGTCTGACACGATCGTGTCATGTTGGTATGCCCAGTTTACTTGGCCATTTGTAGGAGTTTCTGTCAGGCATAAGGCCACGCCATTCCTCTGTCCTGCAGACACTCTCCTCTCAATCATCTCTGAATCCTTCAAAGAGAACGTGCCATTGGACAAGTGGCTGATTGCTTTTGTCTGCCAAAAAGTTGAAAAAGCAGAAAATATCAGTGCAAATCATTATTGTGTAACTTGAGGTATCTCTCATCTCTAAATGTACTTATTCAGGACATCATACTTGTTTTTTCTCCTCCTTTTTAGCTTTCTTTTTCTCCTTCTCTTGTTTACGCTTCAGCTTCGCGTCGCGTTTCTTCTTCTGCGTCAGCAGCTTCCCGATTTCAATTCCGCTCTGCACAAAAAGCCGAGCATCAACATGAGAGCGAAAGTGAGAGAGATAATGAAAGCAATTACGGGTGATGTAGACAGTGGACAGGGGATTACGTCTTGTAATCACGCACGCACGCACCTTCTCTTGCAGGGCCTCCAAGTACATCTCAGCATTTGTGTAGTAGATAGTCGTAGACGAGCGGAAGATTTTAATTCCTGGAATCTCTGTGGCCTGCGGGGACACATCATGAAGCGGAAGAGGTCATGACTCACACCCTGTTCTGCTCCCTCAGGTACTGTTTGACTAAATGGGGCTTTTCTACCGCTAATGACTGAAGGTTGAATGCACTCTGTTCCTTTAAAGGGTCAGTTCACACAAATTTCCAATGAAAAAAGCCCATTTTTTCTCATTTAGTTGTATCTGGTAATGCAGATTGTTTTGCTGGATCTGAATTAGTCGATTTTTAAAATTACAATTAAAGGGACAATTCTCCTCCAAACAATTCTCCCAAACTAGCATGCATCTACTCATGGACGAACTGCTTGTGTTCATGACGGCACGTTATGTAAACATTAAGGCCAGAAACGTGGTCCACGCAGACAGGGCCGGCCCGAGGCATAAGCGAACTAAGCGAACAATGAATAATTCAAGACAAGATGATTCTGATTTTATGATCAATGTACCTGCCTACAACTGCTGTGTCTTCCAGTGTTTGAGTCATGAGCATAAACTAGACACCTCACGTGCACAGACACTGCATCAAGTTCAGTCGTCTTATTAGAGTCAGTTGGAAGAGACGGTAATGTTAAGCCATGTCACAAAAAAGGACGCATCCCTCAGGGGGACAGTAGTTCATAATCCGTCAATGTATTAATACAGTCTATAATGTAACATTATAGTGTAACATTTGAGTCAATATTTGTCAAGTACAGGTGACTTCGCGGTGGTGGGAGGGGGGCCATTCAAAGCATTTCCATGACCGCAGGAGTAAACAAACATAGAGTGTGTGGAGGAATATGCACTGCTGTACCTTCTGTACAGAAGGAAGAGAAACACAAACAGAAGAGGAAAGAAGAGGAGATGTGATATGGTTGTGATATGGTTGGAGTGGAAGTGAACCCGAACAGAAGGGGTCCGCTTTCTCTCGTTGTTTCATGCTATAGCGCCCGCAAACTCCCAACGAGACCTGTGAATTCGATCTTGTGCAGCTTGAAGCGTCTGCGCCGTGTTTGCATCCACGCACTCGCTCGGACCATGTTTCTACAGCAATTGCTAGCAGCACAGTGATCAACATGCTGACGCAGGCAGTGTTTATCTTAGTTAGCCTGCATTTTAGCATTTGAGGAAAAATGCAGCTAAAATGGATGAATATGTCTTTAGCTTTGCAGGTATTTAAAATCCAAAGTATCACCAAACTTAGTGGGTTTCATCCTTGAATCATTTATATCTGCACTCAATTTCAGTCTGGACCAATGTGGTGGATTGTCTGACTGACTGGCACCGTCATTCCTAGAGGCAGCATGCCTGAACATTTATTTCTACTGAACGAATAGTGAGATAACAACGGTTCACTGAGCAAATGTGATGTACCACGAATAACTCTTACTTCCTTGTAGGTGTCTGTGTCCAGATACAGGTCGGTGCCTGACACGCGGCCCAAGATCGAGTACCGGGGTCTGAAAGGTATCAAATGTCATTATTGCAGAATTAATTGCCCTCCAGCTTCGTAAAAAAAACACATTTAAAATCTCCCTCTGTGAGTGAGTGGCTGTGTTGTGTTTAGTTACAGTTGTGTTCTGAAGATGATGGTGAGCATGGAGAAGACGATGGACACGGCCAGGCCCAGGTCCAGGTTGAGCAGGATGGTGCTTGCAAATGTTACCAGCCACACCAGCTAGAGGGCAGCGTGGACAGTCAAAGTCAGCGGGTTCAAAGAGCCCAGAGGTTCACACAGTATTTAACTGAGCAGAGTGGCTCTTAGAGAGGATTTAGTCATACCAGATCAACCTTGTTGGTCTTCCACAGCGTGGGCACGTCCAGGAACTGCTTGAACATCCCTTTCAAATTCACAAATACTATGGTGGATAAGACAGCCTGGAGACACACACACACACACACACACACACACACACACACAGAGAGAGATGTATTCACATATATCCGCAGCCTTAATGGTTATTCAATTTGCTGCCAAGAGAGACAGTGATCATTAGAAAAAATCGACTGGAGGGAGAGTGTTACCTTGGGAAGATCTTCAAAGAGGGAGCCTATTTTTAAAATTGTGATCAGCACGATGATGGATGAAATCACTCCTGCGACCTGACAGCGCACACACACACACACATACACACACTTTTTTGAACAATAGGCCTAAATGGACTCGGGTTGAACATAATAATTAGATGTAATCAGAGGTATTTGTGCTGTTTGTGCACACAGTGTCTGAGCGCGTGTTTACTTGTGTCTTGCCCCCGGTGCTTTCCTGTACGAGGCTGCGGGACAACGAGGAAGTCACAGAGTAGCACTGGAAGAAGCCGCCGACAGCGTTGCTGAGGCCCAAAGCAACCAACTCCTGCAAAAAGAGAAACATTAAGCAAGACATCAAGACGTTCAGGCTTAGAAACCGATTATCTTTGATATCGACACGGACATTTAATGACAGGAATATCTTAAATTCAGTTATATCTGGAGTTTACAGCCTTCAAGTCAATAACATAATCTGCTGTTCATGAACTTTATGGCCACGTCATTGCTGCCACACTGAGAGCAGTGCCAGGCACATCTAAGTCACACTTGATTGCATAAAGCTAGTTGGACATTAATGATTTAGCAGGCCAGCTCTTAGAGGCTGTGAGTGCTTCCCAGCCTGTCTCCCTCCACAGCAGAATGATCCCAGTCACATGCCTCTGCAAGTGTGTGTACGTGTGTGAATAAGTCTGCGTGCAATAGATGAGAATGACCCCCCCCCCCTCTGTGTTTCTACACGTGCAGCAAAGAATTGTAGAGATGAGGAGGATGGAGGATGATCTTTTGTGTGTGCATATCTACAAGGAAGCAATCATTTTTCCAATAAAATGGTGATATGACCTAAAGTACAAGCAAAGGGAAGACAGTGTAGTTCATGCAACATGTGTCTGCACTTTATCCTTTACAACCTCCTTAACATTTGCCACGTGCAAAACCAGGAGTCCAGGGCAAACCTTGCAGCCATGCCTCTGTGAGGTGAACCCTGGATGGCTTTGAAACACGACGTCGTGCGCTGGGAGCGGCTTTATAACATTTGTAAATGGACTTGAATAATTACTGGCTTAAATGCATCTTTGGCCAACTCCTTAAGAGGTTTAGGCTATCCAATTTCAGTCCGTCATTACTCTGAGGATGCAAAGTCGGACACTAATGTGGCATAAAATGATTTGTGAAGGGGGGCTAGAAGGAACAAGAGGAGGTTCTTGTTGTGAAATATGGAAAATATATTCTTTATAGCTTCAGAGGCGACAGAAACAACTAAAAAAACATGTTGCGTTAGAGATTAGTATGACATAATACCATGGGGACACTTTACAATAACCATCATTAATAAGCAGTAAGTCGGTCGTAAATGCAGTTTATTGTCACGGTTTGGCATCAGCCCTGTGTCTCCTGTGCCTGTTCCCCCGCTCACTTTCACACTTTCTGATATATGGATGTTGGACGACAGCTCATTAAAGCTCACCTTTTTCTTTATCACCTGCCTTCCCTTTGTGTGTTTTGCGTTTGGGTCATTTTTGTGTATATTTTCACTGTTTATAAACCATGTATTAAGCAATTGTTATCGTATCAATATCAAATTATCAGTACTGTGTAAATGGTTCGCAAACACTGTGTAGTTCATCTACAAACATTACTTGGATGGCCTTTATAAAGTTGGAACTGTTGTTTACAAACATTTACAATTGCTTAATAAAAGCTTTATAAAGCATTTTATGTTTGTTAACAATAGAATAACTATTACCTCAATTTTGATTAACTGTAAATGTACTATTTATGAATAATGGTTATTCTAAAGTGTTACCAAAACCATTTTTCTCGCTGCCTCTGTCACGCATCAAAGCTCGCTTTTTTCATTCATGTCAATAAAAAACAGAATCAGGGTTCTTTGAAATGAACTGAGCGCCTGAAATGAATATTTACAGAGAAAACTGGGATCTGTGGAGTTATTCGTGGCTCTGCTGTTGGGGGCTAAATATTTTTTCCACTGATGTGACAGTCATGCCCAAGTTTGACTTTTTACCCTATGAGTCAGACACAAACTAAGATTCCAAGTATAACTTTCACAGCCGTATGTGAGTGTCCCCTTGAATATTTTAAGGCTTGTGTGTGTCTGTGTGTGTGTGTGTGTGTGTGTGTGTGTGTGTGTGTGTGTGTGTCTGTGTATTCCTCACCTGGTTGCTATCCACCTTGTAGCCATACTTGAGGCCAAATGTTTTGCCCAGGGAAATATTGATGGCGTAGCCCACAATGGCCACTGCGAAGGCGTCGCCTATCACGTCTGAGAACAATGTGACATCTGGAGCTTGAGGGGCTTTGAGCCTGGAGCAGGTGGAGAAGATAAATGGTTTAGGTTTTGTATAACTATAACTCTACAGAGCACACACACACACACACACACACAGGCGTGTCTGCAAACAGCTCAGGGCAGCTCGTGTTCTCCCAGAGGTTGTTCAAAAACTCTTATGGCCTTCTTGTCTAAACACAGAGGCGCATGTCTTAAAACTCCAGCAGCATGTGCGACTTTGCCGTCTTGTAGCAATTATTCTTGTTGTTTGGCATTCTTGAAAAAACATCTCTCACTTTTGAATCATTCAGAAAACACCGAACCTTTGACCTTCCCATTAATATCAGAAGCTGTCAGCTAAAATTAAAGTCAGGCACAATCTGCTATTCTGTCCTACTGTATATTTGCACATGCCTTCAGGGGACACTGTGAGTACTTTTCCATCGCAGGAACGGAAGCAGTTTGGAAATAACTCGCATGAACACACACTGGGATTATTTTCTCTGAGTCTGGCTTTGTCTTTGTGTCTGTGTTCTGGTGAGCAGTCTTGCATAGACTTGCAATAGCCGTCCTAAATCTCCACCACTTCCCTTCCCAGCTGTGTCTTTCTGTTTTGTCTTCAAACACACACACACACACACACACACACACACACACACAAACATTGCAATCACACAGAGATAAACGCACCCACTGGGAATCTCTCCAACCACATCGATACTGTATTTACTCGTCAGTCCACAGAAGTGGGTGATGATTGTTGCCGCTATGACCTGTTGAAAAAGGCACAAGGAACACCGGTTTAATGTGTGGGGTCAGACCTTCAGCACATACTGCACCTCTCCCAGTCACGAGGGCAGAAAGATCACCGTGGTCAAGATGCCCTCTGCTGGACTGTTAAATGAAGTGACGTACCACTATGAGCTCTATCGGGATGGGCAGAGGCAGCTTCTGTTTGTAGCAATCGTTGACTTCTTTGACCACGATGAGAACTGCGAGCGCCACCAGGCTGACCACCAGCTCTGGCACTTTAGTCTCGGGCAGCAGCCGGCAAATATCCACCAGCGTCTGTGAGGAGAGGAGCGGAAAAGAGGGAGAAGTCATGGATGCTGCCTCCAAGTAGTTAAAACACAACTTGCTGATGGTGATGTTTCTGCTGAGGATATACCCATCGAGATGCAATAACTTCCACATTTGAGACTACAGAGGTTTTCTTTCTCGTTTTGTTCTTTCTTTGCCTCCCAGCTCTGAGCTGTGTGAGTCCCGCATGATATTCATCGTGCAATATCAAAATTAAGTAATCAAAAATAATTTCAGTTGTGATATTTGACAAATCCTAAATGACAGAACATGCAGTTTAACAACTCTTGTGCTAACTTGTGCACTTTGTTTGCTGCGTCTGCCATTGGATTTGTGAAACCTTTCTCCTTTTCCACATCATGTACATGTTCTATAGTTTGAGATGGATGCTCCAGTGGTTCAGAGAGTGATTATCCAGTAAAACGCTGCTTTGAAATACACACTTTCAGAATAATTATTGTGAAGATGTTGACGCCTAATCTACTGCTAATGGACAGTTGTAAATAATCATTAAGTTCCATTTAGCTGCTTCGGTTTCAGGATCATGTTACTGAGCGGCTCACTGTCAGTGATGTGAAAAGTATGAAAGACATAATTGAGTGAAAGTTAAGATATGTTAAATAACGCTGTCACAGTTTCATGTTTACTAGGACACACACAACTTCTGTAGCTATTGTTGAGGTATCAGTCAGAGACCTTGGATTTTAGGAAGCTGGGATGGACATTCTTCACCATTTTGTAAACTAAATGATCAATCTATTATGAAGTAATTGGCAGATGAATTGATAATGAGCGTAGTCCTTAGTTGCAGCCGTAATGTACTCACATAAATAAGGGAGAGAGGACCTGTGTAGCGCGCTGGCTTCACTCCAAACAGATACTTGAGCTGGGAGATGCACACATGACATGCTGATCCTGTGGTGTAGCCACGGACCAGCGGCTCTGACAGGTAGGTGACCACGAAACCAAACCTCACCACACCCAGCAGGAACTTAGAATGGCGAAAGAGAGAGCAATTTAGTCAAAATAAGCGAAATATGGCTTGGAATTGTTGTGAAGTAGAGTCACTAAACTCCTTTATTTTGGTCAGGACGGACACGCAAACACACCTGAAAGATTCCAGTCAGGACTGTCAGGGAACATGCGACCTGTACTCTGAATGCATCCCGTCTATCGTAGTCCACTGTTCCATTAGTGCCATTACCCATGAAGTTGCTGTCTGGCCCCAGCTTCTCCGTCACACTCCCGATCATGATGCTGATCACAGCAAACGTACCTGAATATAAAAAAAAAACAAGAGCATGTAGACACAAGGTCGTGCACAAATAGCAGCGAGGATGGATTTATTCACGTTCTTTCAGTCGTTTACTTTCTAAATCACGTGCACTCCGTCACTCACCTATGGAGATGTGTCTGGAAGTACCAAAGATGAAGTAGACCAACACTGGGAAGAGGGAGGTGTAAAGGCCATACACCGGGCGCAAGGAAGCCAGAAGAGCATATGCCATGCCTGAATTAGAAATACAAAATAGATTTAAAAAAATACATCAACAACAATAGTTGGGCTGGACACATTCAAGGAGTAATCTGACTTTTCTGACTTGAGTTAGATGAGAACAATGATACCAATCTCAAGCACACGGTACGTAATATCAGTTGGTAGGGGTCTCTCAGTCAAAACAAAGAGAAAGACATTTGCTGAGTGTTGCATGGGCAGGGCCAGTGGGTGGAGCAGGTAGGCTGATCAGCTGACCAGAGCCAAGCCAGCTCTGGACGAGAGAGTGGAGCGTGGAGCCAGAGATTCTGGAGGAATAAACACCCGCTGTCAGGATTCTGCTCCGATTTGGAGCCGTTTACTGACAGAGAGCGCAGAGATTTCTGTTTACCAGTCCGACTGCAGCAGTATTTTGCAAAGGCAAACTCAGGCTAGATCCGGAAGGGAAATGTACTTTGCAAACGTAACGCTACAGAGAGGAGAGGGGAGAACGAGGAGAGAGATTACACAAACCCTCTGTGTGTTGCTGCTTAAAGTGAAAAAATTACCTGGTTGCTTGGGGTGAATAAACACTCGTGGTATTAACAAATTAATGAATACAAATGCAGTCAAACTCGCTTTGCTGGTGGTGATGACTTAGTTTGATTCACGGTAAGTTTAGTTGCATTCATGGACCTTGTGGAAGCCCTTTAAAACACTGTCAGACATTTGGGGAAATGCACTTGCTTGCGTTTGTTTGAGTTCTTTCTTTAGATCCTGTCATCTCTCTCTCTCGGAAAGACAGAAAGAGAATAAGTGCATTTGTCAAAAGGCCGAACTATTAGAACTATAGTGTGCTAAGTTTGTGAAGTGTGATGTTCCTCCACTGTACACAGACATACATACAAACCCTGTGGCAGATGCATGATGCCCACACTGCAGCCAGAGATCAGGTCCCCGATGGCGTTTTCTCTGAAGGAGTAGTGAGGCAGCCAGCCGAGGACGGGAACCCAGCTCAGCACCGTGTGCTTCAGCCTCGGCACTGAACACCTGCAACCGTCATCACAGAAATGTATGGAGAGCACTTCATTTCACTTCCCTGATCTTTTCAGTTCATGTCTGTATAGGTTTTTGTTTTATATTTAGTTATTTAATTTAAAACACTAAAGGAACGGTTGTGAAAATGAATTAAAATATCCTAAACTGGACTTGTGAATTCTAACACCTGCTCACGTTTTTATCAGCTGGCCTAGTAAAGCAGTGACGCACCAGACAACAGCAGCCTGTCAGTGTGCTGCAGTTAATTTCTATTGACACATGAAGTGTGGTAGTGCGTATCATTCAAATGTGAGACTGCCTGCAGATATTTTATTAGACAAATATTCGGTTTAGCGACTTGTCACATTGAGAACACTTGAATAAGTCTTGTGTTCATTTTATTGCCTAATATTTGAGTCTTGAATGCTGCGTCAGAGGTAATGATGAAAGCTTCCAACTTAATAAAATGTTGAAGTTTGCTCAGCCATCAGCATTAAACCTCTCAGTCTAACATTGCGCCCCAATAACACTGTTAGACTCATTATGGACACTTCCAAACAAATTATCACAATCCATATGGCAGAACCAGAGACATCACCTTTTTTATTAAGCGCATTCTTCCTCCTTTTAAAATCTGGCACCTACATTACCCACAATGCAATTTAGCCACTGAGAGACATCAATTAAGGCAATTAATCAGTTTACATGCAGCTTCTTCTGGTGCCACAAAAGGCTTTATGCTACTTTTTCACATATGGCAGTGCTCCCCAAGTCTTGTGAACACACCTGAATGTGTAAAATTGGTGGAGTTACCCTTTAACTAATGACACATCCACACACACACACACACACACACACACACACACACACACACACAATTTTGCATGCATACACATAAACTCATGAGTAACTTAACAAGTTGACAGTAAAACAGAAAAACTACATTCACGTTCAAACACAAAGTTCTGTTTGTCAGTTTGTGTCATTGTCTCTTAGTTTTGTCCAGACCGTCCTCCCCAGTGTCCTCTCTGTATTTTTACCTCAGGGACTCCTTCACCCGTTCGCCCAGGGTGGGTTTAGTGGACCACGTCCCTTTCTGGGCCACTTCATCCAGATGTAACTCATCCAGGACCTTCCTCTGCACAAAATATTCCTCAGCTGAACAGTCCCGCTTCTCCATGTCCATGTTTTTTAGGCCTGGTTCAGAAAACCTCTGTGAAGCCAGTGTCTCCTAGAGCTCCTCCCGTTCTGCCTCTTCTTTATAGTTGCAGTTGTACAAACACTGTGTGGTGAGAGTGAAGCCTCCTCACGTTCGATACTGAAAGACAGTGCTCGTGTTTGGACTGTGGGAGTGCCTGCTCCTCTCCTGTCCTTATATATGTGTGTGTGTGGGTGGGTGTGTGTGTGTGTGTGTGTGGTCATTAACTTAGTGAAAAACTTTGGTAAACACCGTAACTATCCAAAATAGTTCAACGTGACACTGAAACAACACTAATGCTACTGTTTAATACAAAAATATACACTTTGGGGATAATGACTTATTTCTGTGTAGCATTTCTGATATATAGCACGCACCTCACTCGGTTGTGGAACAGACAGCGTGCTGGTTAGGTGTGTGTTCAAGTGCCAGACTGGAGGAAAACATTTTATCTTTATGGCTGAGATAGACTACCATTATTTTTCACCGTCAGCAGAAAAGTCCTGACTCATCGTGCTACTGGCATTGCCCAACATGCTTTGGCAGTCCAAGAAATGTAAACGTTAAGGATTGCTCCCAACATAACTCGGAAAGGAGAAGATTTTGCAAAGCATATGTTTGAAATATCGTTGACTACGTATTTAGTTTAGTTTAATTTGAACCTCGATCAGCTGTCTCGCTCTCTATTATAGATGTTTCTTTGCTCTTTATGTGGTGTCTGTGCTGCCTAAACATTCTTCCTGTTTTCTGTCAATAAAAAGACCACTCAACATCAAGTGCACTACTCTCATACGACACTGAGCCAGCACAAGCATTATGTGCACATTTTATATGATCACGCGACACTCTTACTCTTACACGTTACACATCACATTGCATGTGAAACCTATGAGACACCGTGTGAAACACATCAAAAATGTGATCAACCAGACCTCACTGGGTACCGTACAAAAACACAAATGTATACGTTTATTCACTGATTTTTATTACCGTGAGATAGCATCACAGCCATTTTAGATGCAGACATAAATTGTTAGTGTTAGTAGTAAACAGAATAAAACAAAGTACACGACAGAATGATTGTGTTCTACTGGACACAAAACAGAACAAAGTGAAACGAGCTGATTAACGTGCTCTCATTTTCGGACCAACCTCAAACATTAGAGTTTCATTACAATCTGTATATGTCACTCTTTATTTGAAATGGTCAAGTCAATTTTGTTTATATGGCGCCAATTCAAGACAAGAGTTATCTCAGAGCACATTTCAGTTGGAACAGGGCTAGGCCATATGATATTACCCCATGAGCAAGCGCTCACAGTGGAGATGAAGAAAACATGTTCAATAAAAGCTGATACACATCTTTGAACCAGGTAACCTGGTAATTCATCCTTCACAATCCTGACAGGTCACCTTCAAGTCACCTATTTGATGCCTTTGTTGAGCTGGTTAACGTTTGACAGGGTCTTTGTCAAAAAGGTTTATCTCGGTGTTCAGTCTGAGTGGAATGAAGGAGAGTGCACTCAAATGTGGACAAAGAGAGAGAATGAGTGATGTTTCAGACGATCAGGTTCAACCCGGATAGGTTGAAGCAGAAAAAGTAAAAAAAACTGTTCAGTGTCAGGATCCTGCTGGACCCACTATGTGTCTCTCCAGTGGGCAATTGAAAAATAAAATTACTTATAGGGTGGTCAGCATAGCCAGCATGACTATTTTCCCTGGATTTCACCCTGCACTCTGCATTTCAGTGATGTGTACCTGGCAGGCAGGACATCGTTTCGATATATGATGATAATGCTTCATGTTTAATCTCTTCGGTGGTTTGTGTTTCAGTCCAGTTTTTACTGACGGGGAGTGGTTGAAGATAAAATGTCTGTGTCAGTAGACA
This sequence comes from Lagodon rhomboides, assembly GCA_039737535.1. Taxonomy (NCBI): domain Eukaryota; kingdom Metazoa; phylum Chordata; class Actinopteri; order Spariformes; family Sparidae; genus Lagodon; species Lagodon rhomboides. Next base: position 18,735,405 of record CM077792.1, on the reverse strand, counting down.
ATAAAGCTGTAAAAGTTTAATTTCCTTTTATTTCAGCCTTTGATGAAGAAGAGCAGTCGGTGGTTTACGCTGCTCATGTTATTATATAGCTTTGTGTACTGTTAACAAAAGCCAAGATCAGAAAGTGACGTGACTTTACTCTTAGATCCACAAACGTAGATTAAATTTATAAATAGTGTCCGTGCAGCCTTAAATTCTTAAATTGAAAAAAGTTGAGGTAATGTTGTAATGATTAAAAACAAATCAACATATCTAGTCATACAAACTTGATGTTAAATCAGTTTTTAGTCTTAGTCTTAGTCTTTAGTTAACGTAACTTCATAATTCAGTTACTTTAATATTTCGAGTTGAGCAAACGCAGTCTTTCAGTTTCTTTCCACTGGAGTTCCAAAGCTGAAAATACTTCATCCACAGTTCGGTCTACTTCAAATATCTAGTTTGCCTATGTTTGTCGTATCACCTTATCACTGTAATTTACTGCTGTCACCGGTTGTTCAAGGCTCTCTAAACCTTGAAATGATCTGCTAAGGGGGGGTTGTGGAAATCTTCTCGTCCCAGGGCCGAGCAAGATCACCAAGAGCGCTGGCTGTGGTTGCTCTTACATCTGAGCAACTTTGCATCCATCTTGATACAAAGCAAGTAAGTTTCTCCTAGTTCATACCTCAAAATTATAAATATGTGAGGGGATACTACAAGAATGTCCTTTGTCATGGTAAGCAGTATTTTCATTATTGTAAAAGTAAACAACAAGTTCTTTATTAGTAGAATAAACTGAATTCCTGTTTGGACTTTATGTTTATGTCGTCTTTTCTGAACCTCTCTGGGTTTTTTATGTTTACTTATTCCCACTGGAAAAACAAGCAATCCATGTTAAAGAACAACCAGCTCACAGGCAGGAGAATATTTTTAATTTTGTGACTGAAATGACTAACAGGAATAGATGAGTGTCAGACGTGACAGGAAGCATTCCTGCACAGATTAACCATGGCCACATACATGTAATGAACTGAGAAGACACTCCGTAATCACTCATGTGTCAGCGCATTTACAGATTATATGAAAAAAAACGACCGCAGTGATACGCTATGACCCATTTCATGTGTGACATGTTATTATCTCTGTATTTTCTTTATTTTGCTGTGTGTGGGGTGTTTCTGGGAATCAAACTTTGGCCAGTAGGTGTGTGTAACACAGAGTAAATAACAGTGTGAGGGCTGCAGATGGTATTTTTATCTGGTGTTGTTGAGCTGAGGAGGAGGGGCCATCTTTAACATTTGTTTCCTGTGCCTGAGTAGCTGGTTGTTTATTAATTTTCCAAAGGAGATTATGCTTTCACTTTAGTTTTTTATTTATATTTTTATTTTTTCAGCAGGATTATGGAAAAACCTTTGGCCTGATCTGGATGAAACTTGCGCGGAAGAAACGCACTGTTTTTCACTTTAGTACACATTGCAAGATAGGACGTTTGGCCTCGGCGGTCATATTGATGACATTTTTGTAGACAAATCATTTTTAAATAAAAGAAACACATTATTATGATTGTGAATGAATAATTTTACAATGTTTATCTGGTCCAAAATGATTGTTTTGTTTATCTCTGTGTAAGAATTCTGAGAGTTTCTATCAGGCTTTGTCAGCAAATAATAAAATGCTGTGTTCAGACCAAATGTGACGAAACTTTTTCACGCGACTAGATTGCAGACACTGTGTCAGGAAAGGAAAATCGGCGTTGGCATTCACACTGACGTAATGAGATTCAGGGCACTGATTTCCAGACATTGAACAACAACAATGGAGGAGAGGATAATAATCACTAATAGTGGCTGTTGCAGACAGCGTCAACATCTCGACAACATCTACTCGTACCAAGACAGGACAAACAGGGAGCTGCCGTGGAGGGAAGTAAGCGAGAAGGTGAGGCCGCCTGGTAAGTTTTGGAAATACGTCTCAGCACTGCACAGCATAGCTCCTATCGATACAAACTCCATTCAGGGAAGAAGCGTTTGAAAAGTTGTTTGCTTGCTGTCTTGCTGACAGACCTGAGGACCTGACCCACTTAATCCAGACTTGTTTAACCTTCTGATTTGATTTTTATTTTCTCACTGCAACGTGTTACCACAGCAAGTAGTAATCTCCATTTTGTTTACACCTGCTTCTTCACCGGATCAGGTGAGAGGGGTCTCGTGTGGGCTCAGTCTGCAGTCGTGGAGCCAGAGCGCTGAAGCCATGCCCCCGCTGCTACGTTATGAACCACCACGACCTCTGAGGCTTCGACTAATATCTTGAACTGAACTGTAACTTTTATTGTCTTCTCTCTTTTGAACCTATTCTATTTTAGCTTTTTTTTTCTTCTATTTTTAACTTGTTATAATGTTTTGTTTCCTGACGTCCTCCTGCTTGTTTTCATTGTGTTTTAAATGCAATTTTTTTTATGACTTTTAATGCAGTCTTATGCCCCTGTGAAGCACTTTGAGTTGCCCAGTGTCTGAATTGTGCTATACAAATAAACTTGCCTTGCCTTTCATCCTCAAAATCATCTGTTTTCTAAGTGCAACAGCTACTGCAGCTGACATTAAATAAACCTACTACAGTTTCCCTGATGTAAGTGCTGCACAGGAGAACAAGCAGAATAAGTGAGGTGAGTTGAAACAAACTCACTGTCTCTCCTGATTGATACGCTGCTCTAATTGAAAAATACGGGATCTCGTTGCCCACGTCCTTGTTTTAACTCTAAAGCAAATAGAGAGATAAATCATTTTACAGCTTACAGATTAGGAGGTGAGTTGTTGATAACCTGCAATGGGTTGTATATTTCCTGATTGTCCTGAAAGCAAGTCACGTTTTAACCCGACCTAGTTTCCGGAAAACGGTATCATTTGTAGGTAGCAGATAGGAAGTGGTAGAAATAATAAAGAACAGAGGAGCTTGACATTAACACAGCAGGCACAAGCAAACATTCATAAAACACTTTGAAAAACAGAATTTGAAATGTCAGAGAAGAAGATAAAAACCAAGACTAAGATTTTATAGCCACATGCTACTTACCGCACAGTGTTCACCAATGCTGACCTACTGAGAATTAATAAACTCAAAATGAAAGTTATACAATCAAAAAAAAAAAGAAATGACTTCATTGTATGTTTTTTTTTTACGCCTTAACAAACTAATTAAACAACACAAATTCATACTGTTTTACTTAATTTATATGTGGCGGACCCTGCCACCTTTCTAGCTTCAAGCAGTGTTCTCGAATCTCAATTTTCCTCTGAGAACAGCTTGTTTATTCAGTTATGGAAAAAATATTGTTTGTATTATTACCTCACCAATATTGTAGATCCTAAAATTTTGAGTTTGAATTTCTTCTCCCAAACCACATAGTGCATGCATATAATGCATTTACAATTCTCAACGAAGTGTGAAATCAAACCTTTTTTAAAGAAATTTCAGCCATTTTCACTTCATCCATGAAAGCAGATTCTTGCTGAGTAAACTGAGGCCTTCTTGGCGTACACACTTGGCCAAAGGTCCTGACGAAGAGCTGGGATTGTGATAGCACCGTCACCGGCACATGTCAGCAGGCTCACGTATGCACATCCAAGACTAGCAGTCACTGATTAAGCTGCGTGACCCATAAACTGTACGGGACATATTGTTTTGCTCATGCTGTTGTGTAATACACTACATTATGGTCAAAGGTGCAAGGAAATATGGTTAGAAAACAATTAGCCTGAAATAGCATCTCTTTCCCAATTTGACCTGTGAAAGAGTCAACAACATGGTAATCATACAGTATGCTGTGTGTAAGCATTTGTGTGAATGTTTGACAGTAAAAAAACACAGCAACATTTTAGATTTGGGAAGAGGTGGGACTGTACTTCTTGTTTGTGATTGGACAGAGCCCACATCCCTGGCGACAGTGCAGTGTATGTCCTGTTTGTGTGCGACTTTCAGCCCCAGTCCTAACTCTTTCAAGTGTACTTTTAGGGTTCCACTGGACTTTTAAAGGGATAGTCTTGGTTTGAGTGGGGTTGAATGTGGTTCTGATCGATAATCAGGGTATTAAAGATGGCGGTCGGCATAGGCCAAGTTTGGAGAAGCAGCAGGAGTAACGGTTTTGGGATGTAAGTAATGTACTGCTGTAGATGGAGTTCATAGTAACATGTATTTTAGACACCTAAAATACATCAGTATCAGTTTAGTATTCCACTATATTTAGAATATTTTCAGCCCTTTCCGATTGGGAAACTTAAGCCGTTACACTGCCTTCTCCAAAGCGACCAGACTCCTTTCATAAAAACAGTTATTTTAGGCTACCTTGCGCAACACAGTTGCTTGCTCGTCTGCTTGACCATCAGGGCCACTGTAGACCGATGCTTCGTTAACACAAGCACAACAACTGAATCTTCATCTGCAGGCTCATGATAAGTACTTGAAAATAAAAAAGAAGGATGCACCAAGAAAAGTTACCAACAAATTAGATTTTGACCTCATTATCACCTCTGACCTCGTACACTCCCCTCACTGTCGCCTTTTCCACCAAGTCATTAACCTGTAAACGTTACGCTTCACATTCTTGCAGTTTCCAGATTAAATTCATACTTTAGATCCGGCCAGCCACCCCTGGAAACCTGAACAGACCAGCAGCACCGCTGACACTTGCTGATCTATTTTAAACCTTTTAACACAGTGAGCGCGCTGTTGCCCCTCACTCACAGGCAGCAAATAGCAGAGAACATAAGACAGATCTGCCAGCAAACAAAAATACAACAACTGGTGAGGAGTAGCTTCAGATATCAAGGCTGACGTCATCTCAATTCAGAAACTTCTGGATCCTGGCCCTGAGGACGCCACCGGTACGACTTTTATAACTACTGTTTTGTTGCATGTGCTTAGCTAAAGTCATGCTAACATGCTACTGCTCATAAGTGACTGTGCATGTCTGCCTGGAGTGAGGTGGCCCGACAGTGACATTATGGTCGTGTGTGAGCTGGTGGGCCAGCTGCTCGGGGGCGGACCCAGTTCAAGAAACTAGTCAACAGTGAGGAGACAGGTGGTCATCCAGTCCAAGGACGTCCCACTCTAGCCAAGCAAACACCATCTGAGAGGGAGAAGAAATGTTTAGTGCATGCTGCATTAGTTCAATAATGAAAAAAACACCAAATATTTATTGCAGCCCTGTCACCAACCAGGTCTTCAAGGTCCTCTCATCAGGGTTTGCTGGTAGTTTTTCAATCCAGGCTTAAATCCAGAGGAACTTTGGAACTATCTCCCATTTGACTTAGGATCTCTGGACACTTGCTACTGAGTGATCCTTTCTGCTTTCAGCTTTTACTCCTACATGTATGTTTCTACATCATTGCCTCTGTGGACCTTTTTCATTTTTTCATTGCTGTCGTCTTTCGTTTCAGTATCAGCCTTAAACAGTGCGTGACTACGACGCATTGTTTCTTCTTTTCAGCCCCATTAATCACCTCACATCACCCGTTTCATTCGTTGAGCCCCTAGAGGAGTCTTACATTTTTACTGTAAGTTTTATTGAATTTGTGTGTGAATCAAACCACGTCCTCATTTTTCTCTTATTGTGTATCTGGCACTACTCTGCCACAGGATCCTTCTCTCTATGCGGACTAAAGCGGTCCAGACCTCCAGTGCAGTGGTCTAATGGATGCACCAGTGGCGGACTGTGCTCAGGCAGAGCATGGCTCACTTCTGCTCAGGCAGCTGGAGAGGATGAGGGCAGCTGAGGAGCTCACTGATGTGGTGCTGCTGGCGGAGGGGATTCCCTTCCCTTGCCACAAGGTGGTGCTGTCTGCATTCAGCCCTTACTTCCAGGTAACTTGACCCCACAGTTACTGAACGTTATTGTGCTCATATAGGAAAATACAACATGATGCAGCCTATGTTTGGCAGGATGTGGATGATGCAATGAGACTGTCATTTGCAAACACGTTCAATTATTTTGATGAATCCCATTCGTCCAGGCCATGTTCACATGCGGTCTGAAGGAGACCCGCGGAGGAGAGGTGCCCCTCAGAGACACTCCTGCTCAGAGCCTGGAGCTCCTGCTGGACTACATGTACCGAGGTGAACTCCCACTTTCCAATGACAACATCCAGGGAGTGGCTGCTGCTGCCTTCCTGCTCCATGTAGATGGAGCCTTCAGGTGAGGAGAGACAGGAAATGTATCATAGTTATAAACTAACCTGAACAGGACTTGTAAAGCCTTTACATCAGGGGCACCAAGATGATTTTATTCTACATGTTTGACCTCTGTAAAGTACAGTAGTAGTGAGAGGTTTAAAAGAAGTACTGACATTATTTTGGTCCCATCACCACCTTGTCCTGACTGTTTCAGGTTGTGTCAGGCCCACATGGAGGCCTGTATGGACCCCTCCAACTGTGTCGGACTGTACCACTGGGCCCGAGCCCTGGGGGCCACTGTTCTGGCCGATTGCGCCTTGAGATACCTCTGCCAACACTTTGCAGAGGTAGGGTGTTCAGTCGTAGTACTCTCAACTATTTATTTCCCTCAAACATTAACTTTATGTTTTGTAAATACATTATAGGATTATAGACAAATAGGATTTCCATGTAATTCAATTATATGAGTTCTATGTAAAGTATATATGATAGAATGCAAATTATTTCCATCATGTTGAGCTGGTGTAAATAAATGAAATTAGTCAGTTAGTCTGTTTAAATTAAGTTTTTCAAGTATTTTTCTTAAAAGTAAAGCTCTACATGTGGATTAATCCATATTTAATCCATTACAGATGGATTAATTGTCATGTATAATACTTGAAAAATTGCATTTACCTGATTTAAGCCGACAAAGTTATTAAATTTATTCACACCAACTCAACATGATGGAAATTATTTGTATTAAATTACAAACTTCCTGTAGAACTAATATAATTGAATTACATGGAAATCCTATATTTAATCTTAATATATACATATAATATGCAATATGCCACATGAGATAAAAAGACAAAAGTTAAAAAAACACTCCAACACTCGTTGTGTTTTTCAGCTACTTGATGCTGCCACTAGGGAGCAGAAGTCACTTGTAATTTCTTTTGCATATACTTTTGGGATGCTTTTGTAATGACATTGGTGATTTGGCACAGAGGATGCTGGGGTCATGTCTGCACCACTTTGTTAAATGGCTAATTGCTCCCCATTATTTTTTAAAGATGCATTATGTAACTTTTTTTGGGTAACAGTTTTGGTTACAAAGGTTTATATTCTTCAACTGTGGGACTTCTAGATGGGCGATGTGCTCTTTTTGTTCTCAACATAACTACAAAAAACTCTTTTTCTCCAGTGCTTACAAAATCAAGCATAAAGATATGGGACATCAGAAGCTCCTTCTTGCTTTTCTATTTGCTTTTCCTTTTCTTCAGAGCTCTGTCTCTGTTTAAAGGCCTGTAAAAAAGTGAGATTAAATTTGATTTTGATCTGCCATCAAGCATTTTTTTTACCTGCTATAATGATCTACTCGATCATATTATGATCCCTGCATTACATTGTATAAAATCACATATGTTAAAAACCATTTCAAAAAATATTTATGCAGCCGACACTTCTGATCCCAGCACTTTTCAGCACAAAGTGATGCCCTTGCTCTTTCCTAGCATCCTCTATACAATATTTTTCTATAACCCGGTCTGGTCCTTGCTGTCTCGAGGTTTGTGAGGAAGAAGAAGTGCTGGAGCTGGATGCCCAAAGTCTCGGGGATCTGCTGGGTTCAGATGACCTCAACATATCTCAGGAGCAGGTTGTGCTGGAGCTGGTCCTGCGCTGGGTGGAGAGGCGAAGGGGGGACTCGCAGAGTGAAGCCAAGGCTGTGGAGCTGCTCAGACGTGTCCGACTGGAGCTTGTGGACCCTGGATTCCTCCGTAAAGCCAGGAGGAGAAACCCGGTGAGAGACACACAGAGGGAAAAAAGGCTCAATCTAGACATTATCCACATTTATCAAGGGGTTAGTAGATTGAAAGACCAACATACATAGGAATTAATCTTCCAGGTTTTGCTGCGGGATGCTGAGTGCTTTGGGATGATCGACGCCGCCCTCCAGACTGCAGGCCTCTGTGAGGCATCAGCTCCACCTCGGCCGGCCCTTCGTTACGGCATGGAGACCACCGACCTGCTGCTCTGCTTGGGTGGAGTGGACAAGGAGGGGGTGCCTGCCCGCCGTGGAGGACTGGCTGACCTCAGTTTTTGCTTTGCCCCTCATGGTAGAAAGACTTACTACATCCCCTCTCCACTGAGAGGCTGCGGAGGCATGGGGCAGATCACAGCGGGGGCAGTGACACGAGACAACAACATCTTGGTGGCTGTAGAGGCAGAGGATCAACACAGGATGAAGAGGGTGGATATCTACAGGTGTTTTTGTGTGTACATTCATAAGAAATACGTATTTGGGAATGAAACTGCGTTCACCGCGAGATCTAAAACGTTCGTTCACGTTCCAGGTACGATAATTCGGAGGACAACAGCTGGATGCAGCTGTGCTCGACGGCGTACAGGGACATGTACGCTTTAGGGCTGATAGGTGACTGCCTCTATATGATCGGCGGTCAGATGAAAGTGCGTCATCACTACATCATCACAGACAGCGTGGAGAGATGGTCGCTGAAGAGAGGGGGCAGCTGGCTCAGCTTCGCCCCTCTGCCGCTCCCCTTAGCCTGCCACAGTGTCGTCAGCCTAAAGGAGCATCTGTATGTGCTGGGGGGCTGGACGCCGCAGGTAAACACACACCTGTCACCACACACTCTGCATGTCAATGTGAAGTGTGCAGTAGACGGATGAGCAGCTCAAGTGACCACATGTATCAGTAAAGACTCAATTATTATAAGAACACGAAAACTTGCTTTCACAAACACCTTCTCTTTAATTTAGCCTTTCCCACACTGGCATGACACTCCTGGCCAATCAGCTGGAAATGGAATTCCTCCTGGTCCAGGCCTGCCCTCTGGTGGCGGCATTAAAAAAAGATATTTTTTTTAAAAAAAGGACACTTGAAACACCATCAGATCAGACACAAGAATACTGAGATGAACTGGCTGACAGACTGCAACAACTCAGATGTCTACAACAAGAATGATTTGATAGTTTTAATAATAACCACGTGTAAATCCTACATATGGTGGCTTTAAAGCGACTCAGTGAATTACATTTAGGTGGTGCCGGAGTCAGCGTAACGCTCGCCTCCTTCGTCGTTTCCCCTCTGCAGCTTCAACCTTAATTTCTTGTCTATTTCTTCCTCCTCCTGTCCAACTCGCTCTCCTCCTCCCTCAGCACCAACCAGATGACGAGCCCGACAAGCTGAGTAACCGCCTGCTCCAGTTTGACCCTGGCAAGGACAGGTGGAGAGAGTGTGCCAGCATGAAGTACTCCAGGTACCGCTGCGGCACGGCTGTCCTCAACGGAGAAATCTACATACTTGGTAAGACTTGCGAGACAGCCTCGACAGAAGACAGAAGTATGGATTCTGTGTGAGAGAAAATGGAGGCCAAAGATGTGTGTGTGTGTGTTCTTCAGGTGGAATAGGATGTGATGGAGAGGACCGTGGGCAATCACGTCGCTGCCTGAGCTCTGTGGAGATCTATAACCCGGACACAGACACCTGGAGGGCAGGACCCACTCTGCCCACGTCTATCCTCTCCCACCGAACCAACGCCTCTAATATAGGAGTCGTGGAGGGCAAGCTCTACCTCTGTGGATACTACAAAGGGGCCGGTCAGTTGGTGAATTTTTGTTTTTTTTCTTTTTAGAGTGGTCTCTCAGAAAACTTTTCTCTAATAAGTTTAACTTCAGGCTGAAACTGTGTGAAAAGAGTGAGGGAACGTCAGCAAACTGGTGAGGCAGTGTCTCTGGAAATTAGATTTTGGTCGGCCGTAACTTACACAGCGCTTTCTCTCATGACTGCAGGCCGTCATGAGATCATCACCAAGGAGATTTTGGAGTTGGACCCCGCGGACAACGTGTGGACGGTGGTGGAAAGACGAGCAGCCATGCATGACAGCTACGACGTCTGTCTGGTGGCTAACCTCAATCCTCGAGACCTCCTCACACCCTGATTCATCTCCTCCAGACCGCCGGGAGACGGGATGTGTGTTTTGTCTTTTAAATCCTCACCCCCCCCCCAAAAAAAAACAACATTTGTTCGTTTCTTTTAAAATCACCCAGATGACTATTCACGTGAGCGTTTTCTCATCTTCCACCGCTGTGTTTAAGGTTTGGGTTAGTGTGAACCCGAGAAGAGTCGGGAGAGATTGTGGACAGGGTTTGAAAGAAACCAGTGTTTGGACATAGGACGTTCACTGCAGTCTGTGGTGTCACACACCTCCTCAGGCTTTACTTCAGAACAAAAAACATTCACTGATCGAGTGAACGCAGGAGGTTTATAGTTGCAGAACTTATTTGGCATTTCAAAGGAAGGAATAGCTGCCATGTGGGGAGATTATTATTGCTTTCTTGCAGAGAGTTCAAAAAGGAGACTGATGCCTCCTTCACGTCTGTCTATTAGCTATGAAGCTATGGCTCAGCTTAGCATAGCATATTAAAGACTGGAGGTTAATAGCTGGACTGGTCTGTCCAAATGTGAAAAACACGCCGTCAACACTGTGAAAAACAAACAAACAATGTAAAATGCACAGCACCAAATGGATGTGAGCGTTTCATAAATCCAAGATCTTGTAAATAATCATAATAAATAAATAAAAAAAATAAGCTTTGCAAGTGTTTATGTAGGAAATACACTCGACGCAAAACAGGCCTATATGTTCTTCTTGATGAACACTGACTGTAAACAATCAAAGAAATCTCCACAGGGCACCTTTAGGTTTTTGAACAAATCATAGATGGTGAAATTTGTTTTGTTTTTTGTTGAGGACTGTCTTGTAGCAGCGCTTTACAAGACAGTGTCATTATAAAGATGCCATGAATTGTGTCTAATGTATTTATTAATGGGTAGTAAAGTCATGTGAAAGCCTTACAGGTAAAAACTTGCTTATTATAAAGCATAAATAACAGTACTCCGTTGGTCGTGAGCACTTCCACATTGGCTTGCTCAGTCCTTTCAAGTATATACATTTGTTTTTGTGTCATTGTACAGTAATAACTTAGCTTTAAACTGATCTGTAAAGGACAAATAAATTACACATTTTTGCCATGAATGAATGTTTTAACATAAATAGCCTAAGTCTTATTGTATTGTGGTCCTGTCATCCTAAAAAAACAAATCACTTTTCACATTTGTATTTCCTTTCACATGTCATATGTGGGCTCTTTCATGTTGGTTTTTCAAGTAAAACAAAAAGCACATTTGACCCCTACAGGATCTGCCATGATCTCGTCCCTCTCTGACTTCAAAGTCTCAGTGTCCTCCCAGATTTATTTTTTCGCTCGGCTCACCGCATGGCGAAGCATCAACAAACACGTCTGACTGAAGCGGTGAGTGTCTGACCCCCGCAAGACATTCCACGCATGCCTTCCTCCCCTCGTCTCCCCTGCTGCTGAGACGATCACACACGAGCCCTCCGGAAAAACCCAAAGTGGTCCCAAGTAAGCGTGACGCGCCTGGGTCGAGGAGGCTCCACCCATCGCTCCGAAACCATGTGGCTCCCATCGCTCCTGTTGCTGTGCGTGAGGAGAGAGAGAGAGAGAGAGAGAGAAAACGTCGCGTCGTCTGGATGCGAGCAGCAGTCTAGCTCGCAGCTCTCTATGGGCGAGGACGCGCGCTTCAGCTGAGTAATTTGGGGATTGGGGTCCCCGGTGACAGGTGCGTGCGCGCGGTGCGCAGAGAGGATGGGCAGACGTGAGGCGGACAGAAGAGGCGCGATGACCACCAGCCACCACTCCGAGCTCGGCTGTCTGCAGGACGCGGCATCCGGCGGCCGCCACGCCGGAGAGGAGCCCTCCAGGCTGGGTGCCCGACGTCCCTGCAGGACCCCGGACGCGGAGGCGGAGGGCCGGATGGAGGTGAAGAAGCACCAGCACAAGCACAACTTGAAACACCGCTACGAGGTGATGGAGACCCTGGGGAAAGGCACCTACGGGAAGGTGAAGAAGGCGGTGGAGAGAGCGAGCCTGAAGACAGTGAGTGAAGCATTGTTTGTTATGATCCTGAATATTCAGCATGCAGAATCAAACAAGCTGCTGATGGCGCACAAGGTGCAGCGTGACGAACCTGTTTCTGACCCACACCTGAGCTGCAGATAATGTGACATGTTGAAGGCGCACTGTGTAGTTTCGGAGAAGAAATTCAAACTCAGAATTTGAATATGTACAATATTAATGAGGTAATAATACAAAGTTTTTTTTCTCCTGTTACACAGTTTGAAGCTAGAAAGGTGGCAGGGTCCGCCACGTATAAACAAAGTAAAACAGCGTGAAACTGTGTTGTTTGTTCATTCGCTCATGGAAACAAAGTTGTTTATTCAGTTTGTTTTGGCCTAAATAAATCAGTCAGTAAAGATCTTTCTCTTCTGATTAAAAATGTCTTCCCCTAAAAACTACACAGTGCACCTTTAATCATGTTTTTGTCTCCCTGGGAGGTAATTCAGCAGCCCTCCCAGTGAGTTTGTGTGTTACCCATTGCTCATTGAACATTAATTTAGAGGTGGAGTGCTCCTGGATGGCTTGTGTGTGTGTGTGTGTGTGTGTGTGTGTGTGTGTGTCCGTGCGTGCGTGTTTGTGGGCCCATGCTGAACCCAGTTCTTGCTTCCTGTGCTGCCAGCCTGAGATGCCTTTGGTCTGACTCACTCAGCACTTGAACAAGAGGGGATAAAATTACGACAATAGGTCTCCTCCAGCAGGAGCCTGACTCGCCTCCACCAGCACACCATCACATGAACATACTCAGACAGACGCAATAATGTGATACGTACTAGCTCGACTTTACACTCTTGAATATCCAGGCCGCCAGATTACGCTTTGAATGATCGTGGTCGGGGGGGTCTTAATCCCTACAATTCTGCTGTGATCCGAGCACAAAGAGACAGATACCCCCGTCAGCCTTGAATTCCCCTTCTGTTTTTTTTTTTTTTTAGTAAACAAACACACTGTAATAGGGATTATCTTTTTTGCAATCAGATTGTGGAAGTGAGACTGGGGTAATTCCTTTGGCTGCCTTCACTGTAACTCGGAGACCTACATCTACATCTGAGAGAGAGAGAAGGGGAGAAAGAAAGAAAGAAAGAGGGGAAGGTAGGAGATTGATGGAGAATAAACAAAGAGAGGGGAGCAGAGAGAAGAAGCTTTGCAGTGTGTGTGTGTGTGAGCAGGGTGAGTGGGTTCGGTAGGACAAGGGGAAAATGCTGAATTCTTTGAGCGAGTAGCCGGCACATACCGAGGATTCCTTGAAACAAAACGGACATTATTTTTGGAAACAAGACGGGGGGGGGGCTGTTGTTTGAGTGCGGGAAGGAGGTAGAGGAGGAGACAGGAGGAAAAAAGAGGAGGAAGAGGAGAATGTCTGAGATGCAGGAGGTGAACGTGACTAATTTACAGGAAGAAACAGAAGGAAAGGATGATGAATATGGGTCTCAGGTATGCAGGGTTATTGTTCTGTGCTGTAGGTCACTCACACTGGCTGGGAGCCTGAGTTTGAAAAAAAGAAATACGACGTTAAACAGATCATGAATTATGATGTTATTGTTCTGTTAAATGTTATCATAAAAAGTTACATAACTTCTGAGAAACAAAAACCCACTCGCAGATGTGTTGTTGTTCCTGTATCCTAAATGAATTGATCGGTTCTTGGGAGGATTGTGATTTGCTTCGCAGGAAGACCAAAAAATGGTCAGACCATGCTACGAGTCAGATCAACGCAACAGTCTGACAAACATATTTAGTTCCATTTCAAGCAAGATGTTAAGCTGAGAAGATTGATATCCTGCATCACACACAGCCAAGCACATAATTCCCACCAAACCAACACATCAGAGTTGGATATTTAGAGATGGGGTTAGAGATATTTTTGACAACACTAGATGGCGGGGAGATTCTGCTGCTGACTACAATTTATAGCGAATAGACAGCATATGAGAGTGGAATCAATCTTCTGATCGAAGTCTTGTCAAACTATTGCTTTGAGTAGGCTGTTTCTCTTTAAATGTTGCCACGAGAAAAGCCAACCGTGCCAGTTTCTGTTTTCTGTGAGCACATTTGGATATCCGTGTTGAAACAGTATATTCTCAGGCCCTGCTTGCACGTGTCTGTTTTCCTATCATCAATAAGCAGCACTCCAGTAGTGCCAGTTCCTCGTTATGGCAACAGAGTGTGTTTGTAGCCGGACGACGAGGTCAGCGGTCTACTTGGCAAGGAGCCTGTTTAATCCTGCTGTCAAATCTTTCACAGATGCAGCAGGGATCTTCGGCGACGCTCAGGGCTGATGGGATGTGTACTTGTACTGTGTGTATGTTTGTGGATGGATTCGTAAGAATACTAGGACAGGAAGTCAGTGAGTGGCCACCCCCAACCCCCGTTCACACACACACACATACACATAGACTGACAAAACACCTGCAATAAGCCAAGAATCTAAAAATGTATGGAATTGGGGGATATCTTTTGTCAACAAACAAATATGAAGAAGAAGATGAAGACGAGGCGGGAAGGAAAACACAAATCTTGGCTTTACCGCCACAACTGGTTTCCTCTACTACACACGTTTGCTAATAAGAATATCTGATTACATCCGCATGACTCACACACAATATCTACTTATGTGACTCTCCGTGCATCCTGTTACAGTTTGGCGCTTTCGGCCGATATCTCACACGCAGGATGAACAATGAGACATTGTTAGTTGGGAGGATACTTTGGTGGTCACACTTAGACGTGACGCATATGCGGCACATTTGCATGCAGAAGGGTGAGATCATACACGCTCATTCGCACACTTCCCCTTTCACACACGTGCCCATTTTAAAAAATGCTCTGAGTGCCCCGAAGGCCGAACAATACGCAGAGTGTGTTTCTTGTCTTTGTGCTCTGCCGATCAGGCCTTAATGCCGTGGTTGCAGTGGTAAAATGCGAGCCTTTTTGCCCCGAGTCCACACACTTTGACTTGCTTTAACCATTCCTTTCACCTGTTAGCTGCCAGCCACGTCCTCCCTCTTCATCCCTGCGGCTTACTTCATATTCTCCCCTTTCTCCTTTCTCACATTGCTTTCCCAGCCAGCAGGTATTTGGGTCAGAAAACATTCACGAGCATGCAAGCGTACACGCGTTAATAGACGCCCCGAGCTCGGGCATGCGCCCATTCAGCTGACAGCAACCGAATACGCGTGGCCTAATCTCTGACCCGGCAGCCAGCACCTCTGGATGGAGATGCCACATACACACACACACACGAATAACAAACCCTCGTATCTCATCGCTTGTATAACGAAAAGATACGAGCCTAAAAATGTTCTCCTTCACTGGACAGCGTCACAGTCAAGTCCCTGGAGTGTGTTTGTGTTGTGTTGCATAACTATGGCAGTTGATGGAGCGTGTGAATTGTGTCTTCCAAAGTCTCAGGGACGTTTTCCCCGGCAGCTGAGAATGCTGGAGTTGTGACCCAGAGGAGAGGCCGGCTCATCCACTGGGACGTGGAAGGGGTCGACAGGATTGTGCAGCGGTATGATCAGGGCAATGTTAGAATTTCAGCCCCACAAAGTCATCCTGAAGCCTCATCCGCACTTTAAACCACATCTTCTTCTCTTCTGTTCTCCTGTTTTTTTTCTATATTTCTAATTAGGACACTCTGATGCCTATTTGTCTGTGTACGGTGCCACTTTGGTGACAGCGGCTCTACCCAAAGAGGTTTAGGGGCTCGCGTTTCGGTGTTTGTGTGCGCGTGTTTGGCGGTTGGAGGTTACATTGGGGTACAGCAGTGAGTGCCCGGGATTAATGAAGTAGAGTGTGAACAGTGCAGCTGTCAACCTTCTGCCTCTGAGCGTGCTCAGATCACAGGAGATCTGCTCTCCACCATCCAGGCCTTAAAACCCTCATAATCACCTCTAATACCCACAGATTTGATTTGGGTATGTTTGCATAATGTGTATCAACAGTATGTATGTCTTTGTTTCCATGCGTGTCTCTAAAAGTATGGCATTTATCAGTTGGTTTGTCCTCATGCATGACTCAAGTTGTTGTGAGGGAGGTAAAGGAGAAGAGGGTTAACTGGTGGGGAACTAGTGAAAGAGGACCCTGTGTTTACTGGCACCAGGTCTTCTGTGAAAATTGGCAGCAGTAACGAGGCTTGCTGTGTCACTAGGGGAACATGACCTCCAGAGCTTTGTTCAAGACTTTTAAAAAGTTGACAGTCTACACTCGAGCACTAGATCAAAACATGTGCGATTTGAACACAAAGGTTCAGATAAGCTGGCACAGATTCGATAACGTCTCTTCTCCCTCAGGTGGCGATCAAGTCGATCCGCAAGGAGCGCATCACCGACGACCTGGACAGAATTCACATCCAGAGAGAGATCGAGATCACCGCCTCGCTCCGGCACCCGAACATCATACGCTTCCACGAGGGTAGGTCTGCAAACATGCACACACACACATAGCACACAAGTCCCCCAAAAGATATGTTTGTGAGTTATCACTTTTTATTCTCAGTACAGGTCGGTGATGTTGTGAAGGACTTATGGGTGTTGTGCTCCTTATCACATTAGTCTGGAGTGCAGTGCGACAGTGCCCATTAGGGATCCAGCATTTTTCTGATTATTGGTATCAGAGATTTTTCTGTCTTTGTAACAAGTAACTCAGTTAATCAAATGAATGCAGCAGAGAGGAAGTATGGAGTAGCAGAAAAAGGAAATACTCAAGAAAAGTACTGAAATTGCACTCTAGAACAGTGCTTGAATACTGGTTGTTCGAATTTTTAAACTTTATTTAAGCTTTTTACTGCAAGTTAACTATCGATCTTGTTGATTTCTTACAATCTGAAAAAACTAATAGCAAACGCACCAATGAGACACAGTTGCACCATACAGACATATTTTCTTCTTTAGCATGAGCTCTACACACCACTGTATCTTATACTGAGTCGACCCCAATCTGCTATCAATCAGATAATCATCAGTAATGTGGATAAAATGACTCAGTAGATAAAGTCAAGTATTAAAACTAGTAGAAAATTACGCCACTTTACTGTAATGCACCCTTTAAAACAAGGAAAACACGACACTTTAGCCATGTCAAGATATAACAATATCCAAAATATATGACGACATATAGTCTCACATATTGATGATAACATAATATCGATATATTTCCCAGCTCTAGTGTCCCCAAATTTGGGATACAGTAAATATTCACAGCGTGAAGCAGGACAAAGACCCCACTGCAACACAAACTGAACCCTGATCCACACATCTCAAACTTCCAGCCTCTTAATTAGTCATTGCTTCCTTTCCACACATGCAGAACAGCGGCTCCCATTGTCGCGTAGTGAAGGCGGCGCGCACCCACGCTCATGTAAACACGTCTGCGTAACTCCGCGCTGTAAATGTGTCCTGTGCAGTGTTCGAGAGCCGGGACAAGATCGTGATAGTGATGGAGTACGCCAGCAGGGGAGAGCTGTACGATTACATCCAGGAGAGGAGGAGACTGCCAGAAACAGAAGCCAGAGTCATCTTCAGGCAAATCACATCTGCTGTCCACTACTGCCACAAGGTATACACACACACACACACACACAATTACATGTTGCAAACACAACTGGAATTCAGTCGGGAGCCACATGCAGGCACGTGCTGAGTTGCATGCTGCCGTATTCAGTTGTGAACAAGCAAATACAGTACCACTAAATCCACTAAATCCTAATCCTGCAGGAAAAACTTGACTCGAGTTTTTCAGATCTCTCTGGGCTAAGAGCGCATTATCCCCTGATTGTTTTTTACAGTCACACACTGACACATTTAACAAACACGTTGCCTGACTGAGCTTCCTTTGGCCCTCCGCTTTACTGTAAGCCCTGGCAAGCGGACAAATTCCTCTTTGTTGTTATTGCTGTGTACATAAAATCAACTGCAGTGCCGGAAAACAGGAATTATCAAGTAAAATACATAAATCCTATTAGTACAGAAGTGCGGCGCAGAGGCAGCGAGGACGTGTGCCTTGCAGTCAGCTGAGCTGGACGTGACGGAGATGTTTTTGTTTTCATATCAGTCTAATTTTGGCCGTCGGGCTTCCTCGTGAATCCTTCACCTTAAACCCAGTCACTCAGCTGCTGCAGCTTTATGGAGGGCAGGGAGGTGGATTTCATGCTCCTCGTGCCCTTGAATATTGTCCCAAAATAGACATGAATGTTCCGGCATGAATGAATTATTGAATGTGCCTCTGAGGTATGCAAGGCGCACGGAGGGATTATTGAGGCTTCAGGAGAAGAATGAAAATAATTCCGAGTCATTTGATGCTTTTTTCCCCCTCCACAGTGTTCATAGTCGTTTAAAAATAGCAAGAATAATAACCTGGCTAACCACATGAGTTCCTTCCTCACGCTTTTTCTTTTTTCCTTCTCTCTGCAATGCAGCACACACTCATGCTCACATTCTGTACATGCTGTGCACAAAACACGGTCGAAGGTCAAGGGGTCATTTCCTCCACTTAAGTGCTCTGAAGAGGATGTCATTAACGAAAGAATGGAGGCGATTCTGTCTCATTAGCCCGTGGCTTTAAGAGAAACCGACAGCCGCGTTTTAGGTTTCGCCGCCTCACACGGGCGGCTTCCTGGGTGGCCACCGTTGTCTGCCGCAGCATTGTCTCGTCTACGGTTTGCCACCCAGGAAACATGAGGGATCCTCCAACAAACTCTTCCTCCCAGTCCAAACGTCCAGTGTGCCCCCCCCGGCAGGCTCCACAGCTGTCCACACTCTGCGGCCTCTCGTCGGCTCCCAGGTGCTTAACGCCGTCAGGGGATCAAATCACATCTCGTCAGATGAATTAACCCAAACAAAGCACTTCCTTCTGCCTGTCGATTGAACAGTGAGAGCCTTTCTCGAGGTTTTAGGGTATGTAAGACACATGGCCCCTGCAGCACGAGTGGAATGTTAATGGTCTTAAAATGATAAGTAAAAGACAGGAAAACGTGCACCTCAGGCTGGGTTTATATTGTAAACTTCACACCCCGCAGTGGTCCGCTTGCATGCAGAGGGAAAATATTTAACTGTAAACTGGAGGGAGGAGCAGCGCAGGACCTCATGTGCCTTCTGCTCTCTTTGCAGAGCGGCGTTGTGCATCGAGACCTCAAGCTGGAGAACATCCTTCTGGATCAAGATCTGAACGTGAAGGTGAGCTTGATGAAATGTGCACAAACTGAGCCTTCGTATCACTTCCTAATAGAGAGGAATGGACGCACGTGTTTAGGAAAATAAAAAACGTTTCCTTCCAAAAACAAGACAGGATGAAAAGAAGATAAGTCCTCTGACAAAAGCATTGTTGGCCTGAGCGTACTGGCTCATCCGAAGACTCTTGATAGACCTTCTGTTTTGGAGCATGAAGGCGTACATCTTTATGACACACACTGATGCATTCCAAGAAGCTACATATTTCCACTGATATGTATTAAGCATGCTGGAATGGAGCCTCACGTAGTGCAGCTGGTAATAAGATGCACACAAACCGCACATTCAGAGCACACATTGGAGCGCATTCTGCCCACAGTCATTTTTACTGTGTTGTTAAACCAGGCACACTGAACCAGCACAAACATACTGCCAGGTCTTATAAAAGAACTCGGGGGTCATTTATTGCCTTATTTGGGTACTCCTCTCCTTATATGGGAGCTGTGCACGGCCAAAGGGGAATGCAGGGAATCCGATGGCAATCGCGCCAATCGGAGGGTTTTAAGCTCGCTCCGTCTGTCCGTCAAAAGAAAACACCACGTGCATACCTCTCTTCATTCATCGTGAACCTCAGGTTCACCGCATCGGCCTCTCACAGCAACCGCCGCAGGAAATGACCAAGCCTCTGTGCAATGCATGTACGCGCCATGTCTGCACAATAGCCGCCTAAAGGAAAAGTTCACCCAGAAGTTAAAATTCAGAGAGAAAAGAGGGACAAACACAAAAGGGATCGATCTGATCTTGGCTCAGACAGACGGAGTGATTCACTTTCACTTTCTTCTCACATCATGTTATCACAACAATCTCAAAAGACAGTTCTGAAATCTGCCCCAGTAGACTGCGAGGCACTGCAGGACAATAACCAGTGATCCAGTTCAGTCCAGCATGAGAGACTGTGGCTTCTCACAACAGACCGTGTAACTCCCAGGCATTTATATGTAGTCTTTAGGAGAAAGGGTGTGTCAACACTGAGGAATGCCATCAGGAGCCTCACACAGATGTAATAAAATTACACTGCTGGACACAGAGCAGCTTACACAAAGTAGAGCTGTATAAACCACATGTGTACGAAATGAACTGCTGTATACACATTGTCATCATCCGTCTGTGAGGTCTCTGTTCCCCGAACCTCTGTTCCACGGAAATAAAGCTGTCACACTGATTATTTTTAACGCCGGCGGGGCTGATAGAGGGCTCGTGTTCGTGCGTATAATCTCTTCAGATAGAGAGGAGCCTCTGCATGTCTGCGTATGGCTCTCGCCGCCTCGAGTGAGTGATTGTTCCGTTACGTGAGCGTAAGCAGCCTGATGTTTTTGGCCCCTCTTCTGTTTTCCTCACTCACACTTACGCTGGCAAGAGCTCCGCATACCTATTTTTGGCCCCTTTAAAACGGAATGGCTTTGAGTTATTGTGTTTTTGCCACGTGGGTAGGAGCTTGCGTCACGTAATCACCGCACAGGAATCTGGATTGCATGAGGATGAGTGTGAGTGTCGAAGGAAACGAGCGAGTGAAATTTATGAAGGGTCCAGTGTGATCAAACAGTCTGTTATGTCAGAGCTCACTGTCACTTAAACTTGACATAAAGATATGAACTCACAGATACACACACATGCTTTATGCCCAAAGCTGTGAAATCTGTTGTTTATGTTGTTGTTTGATTTTTGACATTTTTCAAGGTTTCCTACCATTGCCTGCTTTATTGGTCCACTTTTTAGCATCACTTTTATTTATCAGTAGATTGTGTTTGTAATGAACACTTTGTGTATCTAAAACACTGAACCGAAAGCACAATACGTCTCCTTTAAGGACTGATACAGTTATCCAGTCTTACTCGAGCTCAGAAACAAGTGGTTGCACAGCACACAAACACATTATAATCTAAATGAATTATTTTATCCCCTCTCCTTCTCTCCAGCTGGCTGACTTCGGCCTTTCCAATCATTTCCAGAAGGGCGCTCTGCTGCAGACCTACTGTGGAAGTCCGCTCTACGCTGCCCCAGAGATAGTGAAAGGGCTGCCTTACCAGGGCCCAGAGGTGGGTCAGCACACTGTGTTTCTCATGACAGTTTGTTGGTTTTTATTTCACTACACCACAGTGTTTTGTTCATATTGAATCACGCTTGATTCGATCATTATATATGTTGACTTGAACAATGCACCAAAACCAACAGTCAACTGCTGTAAAACCAAAATGAATAGTTGAAAGGTGGTAAAGTGCTCCGTAGAGCTGAGGAGAACTCCAGAGTCAGGTGTTGATTCTCTATTCGTTCGCTGCCACGAGCGACAGCTTTCTCATTATTTGATCCATTTTTGCATAAATATTTATAAGTGCAGCTTTAAAGTACTGATTTAGCTCTGCATATACTGCAGAAGAACCTCACATAAAATGATGTCAAATCATGCAGCACCTCATTGTATTAACCCTCAGAGACCTAGACAGCAGTCGGGGGGCTAAAAATAGTTCTAAGATGTTTAGTAACATTTGGACCTCTAATCTTATCCATATGCTTTAAAAAAAAACTCATGTACAGCAGAGTTTCTCAGCTTTTCAGTGGTATGACACTCCTTGTTTGGGCCCCTGCAGTGAATGGGATTCATCTAAGTACATCTTTTAAAATAAAAAAAACAGCTGCACTTCCTGAGGTGATGTTTTTAAATGAGTCAGGCTGACACTTAGGGTTCTGAATCAAATGATGTACGGCACCTGATGCTGACGAGGGTTAAATCATAGTAATGTGCATGTCATGTTCTTCATTGTGTGTGTGTGTGTTTTTGTGTGCTAGGTGGACTGCTGGGCTCTGGGGGTGTTGCTCTATGCCCTGGTGTACAGCAGCATGCCGTTTGACGGTGCGAGCCACAGCACGCTCACAGAGCAAATCAGACAAGGCCGCTACCGCAGACCCAACCCCCCCTCAGGTAAACCTCCAGTGTCCGACGTGATTGCTTTTTGTGTCGTCCTACGCGCATTCTGCTAATTTACATTGTTTTGGTCGGTGTGGCTGCTATAAATAACCGTCGACTCTGCTCCCTCCAGACGCCTGCGCTCTTATCGACTGGTTGTTGACAGTGCGTGTGGACGAGAGGGCTACGATAGAGGACGTGGCCAACCACTGGTGGGTGAACTGGGGATTTGAAGAGAGTGTGTGTGACTGCCCTTCATCCCCGCATCAAGAGTGCCCCTCCCCGCTGCTGGCTCGCTACATCGACTGGCAGAATCGGGTCGCAGCGAGCGGCAGCATGACGGTTGACCCCGAGTGCCTCCCCTCGGACTCCTCCCGTCCACCACAGCTCGCTCCCCATCCCTTTTACTTCAGCTTACCTCTTAAGAGCGACCGCGGAGGAGGAGGGAGGATACGTGGAGGAATGTCGAGCCTCAGGAAGTCACGCAAGGAGAATGCAATTCCCCAGACTGCACTGGGAGCTTGCGGTGGCGTTTGTGCGTCAGCTGCCTCCGCTGCCGCGATCTCCGCCACTTCCACCGCTGAAAGAAAGAAACCCAAAGGTATTCTCAAACCCCAGCGGAGTTTTGACTCGGTCTTTCACGGCCCACCTAAGGAGACCTCCCCCTCACAACTATGTAACGCTGCTCCCCAGCCTTATCGAACACACACACTGCCCCACACACACGCTGATGTGCTGTCCACCAGTCTGCCGCCTCCCTCTACATTCAGTCAGCCCTCATCCAAAATGCCCAAAAAGGGGATACTAAAGAACTTGTATGGAGGGGAGTCGGGTTATGGTTCATCTTTAGAGAGAAGAGTCTCTGGAGCGGGAGGTAAAGACAGCGATGCAGGTGATTCGTGCTCCCACCAACAGCAAACTCGCCTCCCAGCGGCAGAGGACAGCCCCACCATGCGCACGGAGGCCGTGAGAAGAAGGAAGGGTATCCTCAAACGCAACGGCAAGTTCTCTCGCAGTCTGGACCTTCCCGATGACCTCCACTCCTCAGCCCCGTCGATATTCCCCGAGGCCCTGCAGCAGCTCCTCCACGCCGGAGGGGGGGCCGAGGGCCGCCGCAGCCGCCCCTCCAGCGTGGTGAGCGAGGACAGTCTCTTCTCTTCCGATTCTTTCGACTTACTAGACCTCAGCACACAATCCCGTCGTAGGATTTTCTCCCGGGGGATGCAGCACAGTGCCTGCAGCTCAGAGGAGGACCTGGAGCAGCTCAGAGCGGAGGCCGACAGGGTCGGCGGAGACGGAAAAAAACACAAGGAAAGGCGAACATAAGTCTGAGGAATGATGGACGCATCAGTTCTTTAGTTCACTTCTCTGTGATAATCACTGCCTGCCATCTTGAAAAGACTTCAGTGAACCGTGGAAATGTTGCATGTCGAGTACATAAACTGTATGTACTGTAATCTGCACTGTTATCATTGACATTTAAGTTGTGTTCTGAATGCAGCACAGTGTCTGACAACAAGTCACCTAGTGACACCTGAAGGCAACCCAGGATCTGTGGGATTGCAGAGATGGGAAATGAGTCTGACCTCACCTGCACAATAGATCCTTTTTTGTAGATTTGTTCCGGCAGAATTCTCTTCAGACGTTCCCTGAAAGTCTGGGCGCTGTAATCTGATTACATTGGCACTACAGGTTTTTGGAAACCATCTTGGATATGTGATCGCTTGTATCAGTATGTCAATAGTGACAATAAACCCACAAGACATGTTAAGCGTGTTTCCATCCACCTGCCTTTTACGGCCATTTTGCACATAGAAAATCCGGTGGAAACACTTTTTACATTCAGCTGAGGTTGAAGACTTGGTGTTTCAACAAAAGTACAAATGTGATCAAGTGCAACTGAAACAGACTTGGTGAAAAACACTAACAAGTCCTCGAATTAATACATAAAACCACAAACATAAATTTCACATTTCCATCATTGTCTTCCATCTTTTCGGGGGTTTTGACTGACACTCTAGTTCTGTGAGGTTGTCAGTGGCACCTGATTGGTGAATTAGCTCCGCGCACTGTTTATCTTGATGTAACAAAGGTAGTGACCAGAAATGCATTTGTGCTACGTTTGGATGGAAACCTGACTTTACAGCTCTGTTGTGAGACTTAATTCGGCTAAACTAACTAAACTCTTGTGATACTTCAGAGTCACACCTTTCTTTACCCTGTTCTCTATAGTTCTATATAAACATTTAATAAATGGATCTATAACTCACTAAAATGTTGTCATAAGCAGATTAAGGACGTTTTAAAGGGTAACTCCACCATTTTTACACATCCACAAGTGTGTTTACAGGTCTTGGGGAGTACTACTGTACAGTGTTTATGGATGTACAGTGTTGTCAACAATATATATTCTCCTATAAAGGCGTATTAATACTGTGTTTCACTATATTGTCATTTGTTGTTTATTGACCAGCTTCCACGTATAGGTGACCACAGTGGGAGTTATAAGTTGTTGACTCGTGTAAATAAATGCCTGTATTTCCATACAACTTCAACATGGTGTGCTCTGAACCGTTCATTAAATGTTTATACTGTATAATGTCTAAACACACTCTGACAGGGGAAGTTAAAGTGAAGTGTTTCCTGTTTCACCACATGTGATTGTGTATGTTTGTATTACACAGCAACGTACTGTGCACAATTTGCTCCTTTGCACCAACGGACACAGTGTGTGAACAGCAGATGGATCACATCGCTTTTTAAGTGTGACATCATCGATGCTGCTGTGGACATTGAAAAAAAAAATGTATGCAGTAGATGTAATTTCTCTATAATTTTCATACTGTGAGGAAAGAATTCTCTGAGCTTTGTCCAAGCGTTTCATACTTTTGTGTTGTTGTTTTTGTTTTTGAAAAATGTAATAAATTATGTGAAACCGAACAGTTTCCAGTTGTTTTCTCTCGAGACGACAAGAGAAGCGGCAGGAGATGAGAGATGAATGAGCACATACAGCTTTATTCAAGATGAATATCATGAAGCGCATATGTTGTATCGTGAAAAAAAAAAGAGGACATTTTAAGACAAATCACCCTTTAGGTTCTTCTCTACACTGGAGGACGTTTTCTACTTTCGGCCCCTGAACAACACAACACAGAGAATTTAAAGAACGCTGTTTATGAGAGACCAAAATCATTTAATTGACTTTCAGAGTCCTGTGTCTCCATAAACACAGAGCACTATCTGCCCCACACACTGTTTTCATTATGGCTCATGTAAGAATGCGTTTGAGAGAAGAAAACACTCGACAGAAGAGGTCAGATGAGACTTTCGTGAACGAATGGAATACTGCTTAAGCTCTGAGGTTGTTTACTTACCTCATGTTCAGCTGACCTTTTATTTGATCATTTAGTGTAAGGAGAAAGATTAATAGGTGCAAAACTACATGCTGGAAAAAGTTAAGGAGCGAGGCATTGAGTATGACGCATGCATGGATTCCCTTTGTTTCCTTTATTGGCTTTCACAGAGTGCTTTTCTAAACACATAGCGTGTGTTTTGCAGGCCTCTCCGCTGTTTAATGGAGAGAGCCCATCAGCCCTGTCACCTGAAAAACCTCATATCCCCAGCTTTCCGTGCTTTGAAGATGATTATATTTCCCTCTATGGGTTGACACTATTCTCCAACTTCTTTAGATCATTAAGTTATTATGTGTTGTTTAAATTCTTTGTGCCCCTTATTTCCTGAAAGGCTTCCCCTAGTGGAGAAGTTTTCACAGCGTTAAGATGAAACAAAGCGGAGCTCACCGGCACGTCTTGTTTAGATTGGGATACGTCTGGTATGGCTGACATACACAGAGCTCACCTTTATACCACCCACTTGCATGGCTTTCCCTCGTTTTAGTGTTCCAACGCACGGTCTGATGACTTTAATGTAACTGGCTGATTGATGGCAGAAAAGCACTGGTTCATTTTAGCCTGTGGTGGATGAAGTCCAGAGCGGAGGTCTGATGGTGACAGCTCAAAACAGTCGTAATCTCCCGTCACTCACACGGCCTCCACTCGGTTACACAACAGCTGCCATTTAACTACGTTTAGCTAATATTTACACTGCACGCACATGACGGACGGCTGGTGTAAAAATGAGTGAATGGGAGTCAGGATACGTGGTAGCTCATGTTGTCTCTGTCCAAGGAAATTTCTGCGACACCTCATCGTCACTAAACAGATGGTGTAAACACAAGATCATTGCTGTATATTGGATTGATCTGGCGATAAAGATATTAAAGTGCCCCTTTCTAGCTGTGACCTGTTACTAGAGGAATACCAGAGTAAAGACTATTTGGCATAATTTAATGTGGTTTAAATGTTGGTTTCCATTTGAATGCCAAACATCATCAAATATTGTTTGCTGACAAAATATTTAGCAGCAAAACAAGACAAAACTTCTTGTCCATTTTGCGGTTGGGGATCCTTCCCTTCCCTCGTCTGTCACCACACTTGCACGACTCCTTTATGTTTGTGAGGCGGCTCTCTTCGCCTCGTTCTTTTTTCTCAAATGTTTCCTACGTTTGTCTCAGAGGTAGCCGGTAAACAGGAGGATCCTGCTCTCTTCTACATTTACATTTTAGGGCATTTAGCAGACGCTTTTGTCCAAAGCGACATACAGTAATTCATATAACTCTGATGGCGGTGGCTGCAATGCAAGGTGCCGACCAGCACATCAGGAGCAGTTTGGGGTTCAGTATCTTGCCCAAGGACACTTCCACATGCGGACCACGGGAATCGAACCAGTGACCTTCAGATAACAAGACTCTCTACCCCTGAGCCAAATGGAACCTGTCTTCTCTGTCCTGGTTGGATAAAGTGGGCAGGGATACCAGAAACAAAAGTCACATTAAACCTTAAAAACAGAAAGTCAAATAATCATCTCCTCATTCATAAACATCCAACGACCCCTCAGATTTATCTTTTCAAATTAAGGTAAGAAAAAAAAAAAAAAACTTCTTTGCTGCTTCTGCTTTGTTTCAAACATGAATCTAATGGGGGCAACAACTTAGTTCCTCCTATACACCTTGGCGTGTCATGTTATAAAGAGTTTCAGTGGTTCATTTGAAATCTGATATGTGAGCAGACCTGAGCAGTAAGCTGAATTGATCCACATAATGGTCTCCTTCACTGAGGGGCTCAAGAAAAACCAAAACGAAGACTTGGCTTTGATAGTCAGAGCCGGTTAACTGTAGTGAAACTGCAGCTTAGAGCATTTGAGCTGTGTGTGGGCCTCCTGTCAATCACACTGACAATTTAAACAGTAGGCCTATGGACTGAATGGCCAAAGACTTTAGAGATGATGAAGTATTCCAAATATCTGCAGTGGTTACTAATGCAAACCAGGGGGGAAGGGGTTCACAGCTGAGTCTAACAGGCCAAGAGGCTTTTCTTTCCGTTCCCTCACGTGGGGATAAAAGCACCGTTGAGTGAACAAAAGCAGCCAGACTTTACTGGCTCGTAGGCTGACTACTGGGACTCAGGCAGTTAGGGAACAGTAGAATAACGATGGAGAAATACCCACATGCTGAGGCTGCGAGTCCTTGAATATGTTTTTTTTAGAGGACACAGCCCCGACAGTTGGAAGAAGAAGTAGTATACCAGGAAAAAGGTATTGGCATGAAAATCTATTCAACTAACAGCATTGACTATGACTTTTCTCACTGTGTTACACTGCAGTCATCTTGTGTTTTAACCCAACGGAAGGTCATAACATCTTGATGACGCTAAGAACAACAATGCGGCCTGGTCAGATAACAATTCTGATGTCAGACGCCCGTGTCTCTGAGGTTATGTGACATTAAAACAAAATGACATCTGTCTGCACAGACAGCATCTTCAAACATCCATCTATGACCCTATGATAAACCAGAACACCTGATGATTTATTGCCGTTGACAGAGGCACAGTTATCATCTTCTCAGACTGGATAAGACTGCAGGAGAATATCACATGTAACCTCGAGATATAGACTAATCTTTCCTCTTAAGACTTTAGACATCTGTATTGCAAAAATGTAGAGAAACCAACTACCAGGATCTTTTGTTGAGATGTAAAAACACTAGTACCAATCAGGTAAGGCACAAAAGTTATGACAAAAGAGAAATGAGCACATAATCATGGTGGAGTAAAACAAAATGAACCCTTAATAATTGAACAACAGTGTCATCTTGTGGCCATTTGGCGTAGTTGGCCAACATGTGTAGTGCACAATGGGTACAAAAGACTGTGTGTCTTTATGTATTTGTCCTTTGGCTAGCTCGCAAACTGTTCTCCTGATCTGCTTCACACTTGGTGGGTGTGTTACTGGGGACTCAAGGATGTACGAGTGAGATCAGGGATTAAGGCCAATCTTTAGACCTCAAAAATGGGGAGGATTTTGAAACCAAAGCAGGGTTCTGGTGGTCTAACTCCCCTAATCTGAGATTCAATAACTTCAAAATCTCCTCAGAATATTTTTTAAGTAGTATAAAAGTAGTACGGTAGTATAAAACATAAACACAAACACATTATTTCAGCTGGGGGTCGGCTCATGTGTTTTTTCCAGAGCTGACCCTGATACTGATAATTGATGACTGGAACCGATATACATTTACAGGAAAAATAGAAAAATTAAATTATTATTCAGTGCTGATTGGCTTTTACTCATCACATCAGTGTTGTAGACACTGATGTGATGAGTAAACAGGTAGTAATCGTCTGATCACTGGTGAGATCCTTTGGAGATGAATCTTTACAGGAAGCTGTTTTTAACCGGTTTGGCAGGCTGCAGAGGGTTTGCTTCAAAAGAAAAATATTACACAGCTCTGGGATTTTTGCTAATGCAAAAGATCTGAGATCTCACTAGTGATTAGAGAGTTTCCTCATTACATGTTTTCTGTGTTGCGTGCTTTGCATTTTTCCAGCTTAGTCAGCTGTCTTTATTTGTGCGTGACTTATTGATTGTATCAAAAGAACAGTCCCTGAGGAGTATTTGTGCCTATTTTGCTGGGCTACTTCTTAACTGGTGAACTAGTGATAGTTGCGACACTGAAAGACTGCTTTCTAATACCAGGTGTAAATGGGATGAGTTTGGGGATGACAGGGGATTCATGTATAAGTATATTTTGAAAGTAGTTATTCTTACCACGTTTCATTTTTCAGCTTTTTTTATTTTATTGTCTTTTACCCCACAATGTTTTATAATTCTTGTGTTTATTTGGAGACAGTTTGTGATAACCGTCATTGATAAATGGTACATAAGATAGTTAAGCTTCAGTTCTTAGCAGAGGCCTCAGTGTCTCAAAGGCTGTTGATGAATCAGTTACAGTGCAACTGGTGTGTACTCTGTTACGATATTTTTTTAATCTAACTCTTGATCACCTGAACTTTGTGGCCACACAAATTTCTGATTTTATTGTAGGGCATTACAGTACCTCACATTTTGCACTGACAAGCCATCAACACCCAACAAATCTGTGTAATATTTCACAATTCTGTGAAGATGAATTAAAAAAATAGAAAACACATCAAAATAACCAAAAAGTTGTTTTTTTGTTGTTGTTTTTTTTTTTGCTCTGAATCGTTATCTAGCAAGGTCTATGGCAAGCAGCGTTTTGTGCAGGACCAAATAACTTCTGTTCAGTGCCAGAAACAGGTTATGATAACTAAAAAGAGAAACAGTATAAACAAATGGGAGTCTTGTTTCAAAAGAACTTCAGGATATGGAAAACAAGACATCGTCTGATCACTAGTGAGATCCTGTGGAGATAAGTCCTTACAGGAAGCAGTTTTTACCGGAATGGCAGGCTGCAGGTTTGACTTCATGAAAAAATACCACACGGCTCTGGGTTTTTTGCTTATGCAGAAGATCTGAGATCTCACTAGTGATTACAGAGTTTCCTCATTACATGTCCTGATTTCTGTGTTGCCTATGCTGTGGTTTTTAGTTTGTACACATTTTATTTAAAAAGATGAGCAGCATACTGGCTGGGAAAAAATCATCTCAGTGAGGCTGGAAAATTTGAGTTCATTATCAGGATATTCTGCATTTTTCTGATTATGGGTATGAGTGTTGCTTGTGTCTGATTGCAAAGAAAATAAAAACATTCAAAAAGCAGTACTCTGGCTCTCATGCAACATCTTTTCTCTGTAAGTGGTCACCTTGAACATCACATTTTATAGATGGCACTGGCATTGGTGTGTTGTCTTGCCATATGGTGACCTCAGTATTTCCATGTTCTGCTGCTTAACACTTTTACTCTCACAGTACACTTGGCAACTTTTTCCTCACTCGAATCGAGGGTCTAAGGACAGAGGATGTCGTTCACTGTACAGACTTTAAAGCCCACTGAGGTGATGTGATTGTGATTTTGGGCTCTGAACTGAGCAGCTCCGATGTAAAGCCGTACCAGTGTTTCAATTCATACAGCACCCGGTGCTGCGGATCCAAAAGTGGTGTGACGGTACAGGTCATGATGTTGGCGTCTATGTACAAAAGAAAATAGAGCAGATGCTGAAGCAATCAGTGCAGATCGGGAGCTGACCGCCAGTTTGAACAGCCTAACTGGTTAACATGGGCTCCTGAAAGGAAGTGGACAGTGCTTCTGAATGTTTTGGGGCATTTTGCGGCGCTCCCTGGCGCCCAGCATGATATGGAGAGGGCAGAAAAGGAGTAACAGTACGTTGTGAGAGGGTCTGGTACACAAGAAAATGTCACAATACTCCAATTAGTAACATGTAAAAGTACTGGTACTGGTTACTGGCCCACTTCAAGCACTGGTGTTTCATAAAACATTTAAAGTAAAGTAATGCAAGACATTTCAAAGGACCACGTAGTACCCACCTCTAGGGAGCGTGTAAGATGCCAGAGTTAGTAAATAAACCTTTACCACCACATCATCAGGGTTGTGCCTCTGAAACTCTTGTAAATGCCATCATCAGTCTACAGCAAAAGAGATAAGGGAGTATGAAATGAGGAACTAGACGCATGAGAATGCAGGAGAACTGGGAGTGTTTACTGGTACTCTTTGTTTCATAAATAGCCAGGGTGTGCCAAATTGTTCTTCTGTTTTGTTTCACCTGGTGTTTAATAATTCCATTGGCATGTATTCAGACAATTCTGTGTAGCTTTCGCTTTATGCCAGGGCTCATTTGGCACCATGAAGATACCCTTCTATTAAATCACCTCTTCACAGAGTTGCTTGGAGTCTTTATTTGTGTACACAGTAAAGGCTGTGACAATGTCCACAATGTATGTGACAAGTTGCCAGTCCCATCTGTGTCCAAAGGATACAGAGATGGCCTCTTCAAATCTGCACACTGATTTTTAACACACTGCAACACGTGCTTTCGGACCTGAAATTGCTTTTAACATTACATTACATTTTTTTTTTTTACCAGGGAGAACAAATGTTTCAACCCTTTCCATCAACACTTTGGATGGTGATTCTCTTTCTGTCTGTGATAACCACAAATATAATACCTGGGAATTTAGTGGGACAACTCGAATGCCTTGCAAAGAAATCAAAATTCATACTTGGCTTTCCTGACAGGCTGAAGTCCTGTTAACGCTTAGTTGCTGGCCTCTCTCTTACTCAGATTGATTTCGGTGATGCTCTTTCGGGTTTGCCTCACCGTCCACTAGGGGTGTGCATCTTTCCCTTACAAAACAGTCCAATACATATCAAGGTCCATGGGCTACAATATAATTCAGCATTGAAAATCCAACGAGTGAACACAAACACACTTGGACACTCCAGAACTTGGCATCACGTGACACACACACATTCCTTCAGCCTGGAGCATATCACACCCTCATGTTCATCAGTGAGCACATGATGTGAGCACCACCACTGATTCTTTGTTCACTCCTGTCAATGAAACAAGTGGTGAACCACCATGTTGGACCTGAATTCCCTGCCTTTGCTTGCACATTGTTGGAGTTATTGACCTCCAAAGATCTGTGAAAAAGTGTGAAACCACTGGCAGGAATTTGTAGCACCCCATCCACATGCTCGTGTGCATCTTAGTGCATGATTAAAATGAAAAATACCCAATGACTGTTACATTAGCAAGCATCATCTTAATTGCCGTTTGAGGTGTTGCTAAATTGAACCATTTTTTTATACTGCTGGGTGAATACATTTATAACATCAGGTCAAACCTAAAAGCTAATCATATGTTTAGCTTGTAAAATCTGACAGTAAAGTGTGAGCTGACGAAAGCTCACAGATTGATGCGGTGAAGTGAAGTTACATTTTGTGAGGTGAAGTCACCAGGATAAAATGTTAGTAGTACACATAAATCCAAGGTTGACTATCATACTAAATGTGGCATATCATGTTCACATTAAATGCCTATCAGCCCGAGACCAAAATTGTCTATTTTTCATGGGAAGTCAGACCATCTCCATCGGGAATTTTGGTGATCAAAATAGGTATTTTAAGCCAAACCATGATTTTCTTAACCCTAACAAAGCATTCAACCAGAACTGTTAAGGTGGGGTTTTGTTTGGACCCAAAATGCAGAGGCCAGAGGCTGAAAATCAGTTTAAAAAGGTATTTATTTTGCAACAGAGTTCTTGAGGGAGTAGAAGAAGAAGAGGTCAGGCAGGCAGGCTCGGTTGTCTGGTGGCGACATAGAGGTATCACAGGTGAGCCAGAGGAGCAGAGAGCTGAGCAGAGAAGCGCTGGAGGTTCTGCACATGAGGGAAAAGACACAAGCATTGCACCAGTAGGGGAAAAACACTTGAGCTTAAGCACAATGAAAAATCGCTACACAAGAAGAAACTCTGAAATTACACAAATTTGAGAGTTTGAGCACTGGTGTCACTATACGAGACGAGACAATCTGGCACCGGAGTGGAGAAGAGTGGAGGATGATGTAGCTGAAAATCTGCATACCGCTGCCACACCCAAAGATACAGACAAACACAGGAAAATGAGCAGGTGAGGGAGAAGGGAGAGGGAAAGACAGATATTCTAAACCTAATCCTTGTCTCATATTATTAGTTGTGATACCAGTAATGTGATTTTTAAGAACTATGAAGGACAGTGGTTATAAGAATGAGTATAAGAGTAAAAAGAGAATAAGAATGTCACACTTTCTGTATTGGAAACAAATTGTCAGTGAACTTAATTCAGGCATTTCTTCCTCCTTCACATTCCCTCCTGAACTTATTGAGCAATTATTAAAACACATGAATGTAGTTTTAGGGAGACAGGGTTGTTAGTCAAGATTAAAAGGGAGTTTTTATTATTAGATACCTTTTATCAAATTTGTGAAATGCCTGTAGTCCGGAATGCCACTTCTTAAACTGTTGTGTTTTGTGTTCTGAAATCTTGTGTTTTTTACATTATGTGTCTTATCTGTTTTGTTGATTTGTCTTGTGACAGTCTAATGTGTTTTCAGTTTTGATTTACTGAAATGTTTTTTCCATGATGAGGGCAGTGACAAATCTGATAGGTGTGGTGAGCTATAAAAGCCAGGTACTGTTCCAACCCCTCAGCTGTGTGTTATAATATTGTCCGTGTGGCTATCCTGATAAATCTGCTGCTTCTTGGAAAACATAGAAAGTGTCGGTTAGCCATAGATACAGTTTCAGACAGCTACAAAACGCTAAAAGATGATGGCAAGCGAAGGAAAGGTAATATATCATGCAACTACACATTACACTTCATTTCAGGCCTACAGAAATATTGTAACTTTTACTGTACTTGTATTAAGATTGTGTATGTTTGTTGTCAGTTGTTGAGTCCAAAGTCCGTCTACAGCTGAAGGTGATGAAAACATTGACGATGAGGAAGACTGCAGTATGAAAATGTAGTTCACGAAATATTCAGGAGAACTTTTCTGTTTTGCTCCATGACATACATGTTTTCAATTGTATCTATTGATTTTACTCCTCTGTAGTTGTGGCTTCATGTTTTAATTCTTGTCACTTTGCAAGCTCACAGAGCCCTCAAGAGATTAGAGCTGGTGTCACTGGTACTCTTTTGGGTAACATTTTGTGACTGTGTCCGGCCAGGTGTTTAATGATCCCATCCACGGGCATTTGGAGTTACACCCGCTTCTCATCAAAATCATTGACACGCCACAGTTCCAGAGACTTCGATTCATCAAGCAGCTTGGCGGGGCCTACTTTGTTTACCCTGGAGCATCCCACAACCGCTTCGAACACTCCATTGGGTATGTCTGCATTTTTCAGATAGACGCTGTTCTGTATCTTAAGATACTCAATCCTAATGACAGGTAATCAACAATGACATGAACACAGCAATGAAATTAAAGTCAACATTGCAAACCTTAATACAGGTATACAAATCTATATTTTCTGTTTTGCAATACGATACGATGATTGAGTGATGAGTTGTGATTTTTCATTGTTATGCTGTAAAGGGTGGCACACTTGGCAGGAGAGCTTGCACGAGCTCTGAAAACACGGCAGCCGGAGCTCGGGATCACTGATGAAGACATCCTTTGTGTGCAGATTGCTGGTCTCTGCCACGACCTGGGTGAGTAATACATACCTTTTTCACTATTACATATAACAAGTTTTATGTGGTAATTTCCGGTTGTGATTCAGAGTTAAAATGACAGTGAAAATGTATTTGACAAATTGTCAATAAGAGCTGGTGTTGATCTAATATCCAGTGTTACAGCAAGTATTAACAATTAATGGCTGGCCCCTAAATGAAGAATGAATGAAGAAAATAGAGGCAATTTGTGCAGAGTTTCACATGAAAATGTACAATTTAGTTATTTTTCTTTTACCAACACACCTGCTCTAATTTCAGTGGCATTTTTCCCAGTCTCTCCTGTAAGGCATTAATAGTGCAGCACTCACTGTACACACAAAAAATGATCGCTCATTCATTCATTACCTTCCAATAAAATGACATCCAATGGTTTCATCTATAGTGAGAGGTAAATCAAGATGTAGGACACTTATCAATCATAGTCACTGTCATTCATCACTGACAGCCGTAGTCAGTTTTTTTATAGACCTGTATGGAACCTACTGGTATGTTGATGAGCTGATGAAAATGATTCTGCAAAAATGTACAGTACGTCATCATGAGCTTATCATATTCATCAAACAGATAAACATGGCTAAGATGTTGAGCTGACATTGACAGCAAAAAAAATGCAATCATTAAAGTAGAGTAAAGGCTCATCTCTAAAACTTGCCTCATTTCATATAAAAACAGGCCTGATAAGTTCATCATGGTAGCACTACAGCACTTGTCACATTCACCCATTCACTCATATTGATACACTTTTCTGCACCTTGCATGGCCAACAAGAAGCAATACAGCACTTCATATGATATATCCAAAAAGCCTCAAGATATTTTAATGCTCAGCCATTTACACACCGATGGAAAAGCCACCAGGGGCACTTTGGGGTTCAGTACCATAAGTAACATGCACCCGGAAGATCAGGGGATCAAATCACCAACCATCATACCAGCTCTACCTCCTGAATCACAGCCGCTCACTTTACAGTTCACACTCGATGATTATTAGGTTGTCTTATATCTATCTCTCTATATCTAGGACATGGGCCCTTTTCCCATCTATATGATGGAATGTTCATCAAGAAACAACGTCCAGGATTGGAGTGGAAGG
Source organism: Lagodon rhomboides (assembly GCA_039737535.1). Lineage (NCBI taxonomy): Eukaryota > Metazoa > Chordata > Actinopteri > Spariformes > Sparidae > Lagodon > Lagodon rhomboides. Next base: position 18,699,503 of record CM077792.1, on the reverse strand, counting down.
TAAGTTTTCCATGATGTATGAAAAAAGAATCAGAAAATTAAGTAAAGAGAAAAACAGAGACAGGAACTGCATGACAGGAGAAATTTGTCATGTTTTATGTCGATATCCTAATCAGTGTTGATGGTTAATGTAGTTAATTGAAGCAATAAAATCCTCAGTGCGTGGTGTCTGACAGAGAAAGTTGGGTCATTAGAGTTTTCCTGCTTGCACAGCCTGCCTACATGTACCAGGATGCATTGCATGCAACCTCCTGACGGTCCACCCCTTAATACTTCCCAAAAACGGGGCTATGTACAAAATGGCATCTGAAATAGGTTAGCTTCTTAATTGTCAGTAAAGAAGAAGAAGAGAAAGTTTATATTTGGCAGTGTTGTATAATACACACAGTTTATTTAGTATCATTTAGATCTCAGTCCAGTGAGAAAAATATCAATTCACAACATTGTTCACAATAAAAACTGTGAAGACATGTTGTAAAAGTTTCAATGAATACAACAGAAACAATCAAACAGAAGATGGCTGAGTCGTCACAGCCCGTCACTTCAGGTCATATTTCAGGCAACACTAAATGCAAGAAGGAGCGCTATGCACAAATGTCGTATCAGCACCTGGCCTCTTTGCGATTATTTTGTGGTATTGATAATCAATTTGCTTTCCACACGGTAGCCTCCAGAGCTGCTCAGTGTAAAATGCCACACACTTTAGCTGAGGAATTCAAACGTACTATTGATATGGTTTCATCTATAATTGACAAAGCATTACCCAGCAAACTAAAGGATATTCTTTGTCAAACAATACTATCTCAAGGTGCTTTTATGAAATGTCAAAAGATTTAGAGGAGCAGCGTAATGACAAGATACAAGACAATCGCTTTGCTCTGCAGATGGACGAGGCGACTGACAGTAGCAAAGACCATTAACATACATCAGATTTTTGATGCCGATGATTTGAGGAAAAGATTTGCTTTTGTGCAAGCGTGTTAGGAAAAGAGCCTTTGCAGATCTGGCCTATGAGCTTCAGTGCTCAGGGGCCCCTGGGGGTACTAATCCAGTCTTGCTGTCTTGAAAATACTGTTATCTACAAAGGGGGCACTGCAGAAATGTTTGGGAACCACTGCTGTAAGTTTTAGCCACAGATCTGTCATCTGGCAAAAATGACAGATCCTGTAATGATTTAGCAAACTACTTGTACAGTGAGTGATATATGATATATGAATGAGCCTGTTTCTGTTGCAGCATGAGGAGGCTTCTATAGAAATGTTTGACCACCTGATGGAAGTCAATGGCTTGGCCAAAGAGATGAAAGCCCTGGACTTGGTCTTCATCAAAGAAATGATTAACGGACCTCTGGACACTCAAGCAGCTCAAGACGAGGGAGTCAGTCATGCTCACGTGAATTGTGTGAAATCAGTCAGTATCATCATTGCTACAGCAGCCAATATCTAAACCCACTCTTGTCTGTCATCTTCTCAGTGGCCATATAAAGGTCGATCAAAGGACAAGTCCTTCCTCTATGAAATCGTGTCCAACAAAAGAAATGGCATTGATGTGGACAAGTTTGACTACTTTGCAAGGTGGGACTTGTTGAACAGCTACTGTAGAACAATTCACTTTTTGATAGAAAATGATGAACTACTATGTATTACGATTACAATAGTCTCTGGATTATTTTAACAATATACAGGATTCCTCAGGCTGAATTGATTAGTTTAACATATTAAGCCCAATTTCTTCACATATTTCTTAACTTTGATTTATTTCAGGGATTTCTACCACCTGGGCATGAAGAACAACTTTGACTATCGCCGCTTCATACACTTTGCCAGGGTGTGTAAGGTGGACGGCAGAAAGCAGATCTGTGTTAGAGACAAGGTTCAGACATTGTTACTACTGCTTTTTATCAGATTTTAAACAGCAATCCATTTATCTGATTAGTTATGACTAAACTTTTGGTTATCTTAACAGGAGGCGAGTCAATGTCTACGACATGTTCTACACAAGGTACTCTCTCCACAAGAGAGCTTGCCAACACAAAGTGCACTCGATCATAGAGACTATGTGAGTACATGCCCTTCCTATGTTGGTACTCCAAACAACATTTAGCATCGTCTGCTGTCTGGTGTAGCTTATGTCATTTCCCATATGATTTACTCTGTTGTATGTTACACTGCAACATGTTCTTAAAATAGATAATGTTGTTGGCTATGATTATCCAGGATCACAGACGCTTTTGTAAAAGCAGACGGGCACATCAAGATTGAAGGCTCAGGAGAGAACAAGTTCACTCTCTCCACAGCCATAGATGATATGGAGGCCTACACCAAGCTGACAGGTCTGTAGATACCACTGTGATCTTTGACCACCAAAATCTAATCAGTTCATCTTTGACTCAAAGTAGCTTTTTATGACATATTTGAAGAAATTCCCTCAAGGTGTTGTTGTAATACCACATTCACAAGAATGGGATGGAAAACCTGAAAACATAATGTCTCCAGCCTCGGCTTTCACCGGTGCAGAGGCATAGAAATGTCAGACTTTTGTGCTGCAAATTTCAAAACCAATCAACAGAGAATAATGTTTACCATGTAACAAGTTGTTTTAACATATGTTAATGTTACAAACATGTTGAATTTGATGTATTATAGACGATCCTTCTTGTAAGCTAACGTAAGTGGTTAAGTGACTGATTTCATATGTTAGATAAAGAACAAAAGATTAACACTTTTTTAAAAGTTATATACCAGTAAGGTGCTGAAAATAGTATTTATCATTCATCAATCTTTTTTGAGCTGAATCTGTCACTTACTTCACTTGTACAATATTGTTAGATTTAGTTAAGAGAACATGTGATTATCACAAGTCTGCACAAACCTGCTAATACACTGACTATGTATTTATGTACTAATTGTGTGACACAAATGTAAACTATCATTTATTTCCATATTTTTTTCTAACATTGAGGCAATTTTACAGAGTGTAGGTTGTAAATTTCATATCATAGAAAATCTGCCTGAAAACCAGTTGAAAATTCAGCAATCTTTTTAAATCGTGGCTAAACTTCCAGTCTAGAAATACATGCATTCAGAGGCCTGGCTTCTGATACGGCAGCTGCGTTGCCACCTCACTCTTGTGAACAAGAGCAGCCAGTGAAGTATCTACATGTATCTAAGAGGTTTTTATTGTAGGTAGTAATGATCATGTGATCATACAAATTAAATGACACCAGATCCTGTAAATTGCACATGGTTGTAATCAGTGATAAACATTGAAATGCCAGATTGAGCCGACTTTTATCAAGGATGTTTAAATAATATAAATTATCTTATTATTATTATTATTATTATTATTATTATTATTATTATTATTATTATTATTATTATTATTATTATTATTATGTATTTAAGAATACATTTTCAAGTAATTTTACCACATAGTCAAATTATTAATAAATTACTTTGTAACCTTGTCTTTTTGGTTTGTTGTAACTCACCTTTCTTCAACTCTGTTATTGTTTGTCTTGTAGATAGTGTGTTTGTGCAAATACTCTTCTCTTCCTCCAACGAACTGAAAGAGGCTGCGCAGATTCTGAAGAGGATCATCTCTCGAGACCTCTACAGGTTTCTAGGGGAAATGCCGACTAAGAAACCAGAGGTGCGTATCTAATGTCTCTGTGTGGCCATATTGCCTTACACATCTGTTTGAAATGTTAACTAGTTCACTATTACAGCAGAGCTGGATGTAAAACTCTTTTTGTTCTTGTTATGTGCACACTGCTTGTCTCTGTTGTCTCTGTCATTTTACACACCTTGTATAGGTGTTGTGCCTGGATTTCATGTCGACCACAGCAAATTCCTATCAGTAGCATTCTTAGAAATGTAATTTAGATGATGTGATAGCACACACAAAATCATAGTCTACTTCTACACTAAGCTGGGGCATTTTCAAATAACATTGTTTTTGTGAGAAATGCCCACATGAATTTCCAGGCTATTTTTAGCCCATTGAACCCCCTTCCAGTCCCCTCCCCGACCTGTTGCAGCCAGATTCACAATATAATTTTAGTCCTTTACATATTTTTCTGTCACTTAATCACAGCTCATAGATATTACACAGATGTGTTTCAGGAGGAGGTAGGTTGGAGGTAGACAGGAGGAGGTGGTGTGATCCCTGATTCCTCCTGTTCCTATGTCGTTGTGTCCTTCAGCAGGACACTGAACCTAAAATTGCTCCTGATAGGCAGGCCAGCACCTTGCATGGCTGGCATGAATGTGTGAGTGTGTGAATGAGTGAGTAGTTAAGCACTTTGTCCGTTAAGGTTGAAAAGTGGAGTTTAAGTGCCGGTCATTTACATTATAATATGTAATGTAGGCTACATGTTATTCCCAAACTGCGCAGGGTTACATCATCATTTTTCAAAAGCTCCACTTTCTTCAAACATAAAAGGGGAAAATGGACTTACACACTTCAAACTTAATTTTGGGGTGAGAAAAACACTGTTTTAGTGATGACAGAGAGCCAGAGACAGAGAAACAAAGATATCCCTCCTGTTTCTTACCTTTTCTCCTCCCTCCTGAAGGCTGTGAAAGCAGCTTGGGGAGCGGGATTGGCAGAGCTCAATGAAGGGCTGCAATCAGAGGACTTTGAAGCTTTGGTATGTTTTTGGTCTAATAACTTTAATTTCACTTTTCTTAAAATCTTGATCTTGATGATTCATTTCATTTGTCAGATGCTCTCTGCTCCGGCAAAATTCACTCGTGAATATAAAAACAAACTTCTAGCTCACCTTTGTCGTTTAGGAGGTTACTCTGGACTATGGGATGAAAGACAAGAACCCTGTGGATAATGTGCACTTCTACAGCAAGGAGAACCCAGACGAGGCAGTCAAGCTCCCCAGAGAGAAGGTCAGAACTAAAGCAATGATGACAGAATATTTCACCTTAGTCTTTCCTTGCGTGAGCTGTTTGTGTCCTGTTTGTTGTTATTCAAGGGGCAGCTTCTGGTTTGTTATTATTCACAACTTTATGCTCCTTTCGTTTTTAAGGTGTCCAAACTTCTCCCAACAAACTTTTCTGAGAAGATAATCAGGTTTTACTACAAGAAGACTGATGAAACAAGTCTGAAGGCTGCAAAAAACTACTTCGATCAGTGGTACAAGAAGAATCGAGAGGTAACAATTAGATCTAAAAACTTCTACCACCACTACAATTAATCTACTGATTATTTGCTACATTCATTGACTAATAGAGCTATTTTATATACATGTAAAAAAAAAAAAAAAAAATCTTAATGTGGCATCTTGAAGTATCTTGTTTTTTCTGGCAAACAATCCACCAACTGCAAATTACCCATCACATAAGACAAAGACAAGTAGCAGCAACAAGTCATGAGCTGGATCGAGGTAACATTTGGCATTTTTCCTTTTAACGCTGCACTGCTCTTGTTTATACTGATGCACTTGTCTTTGATTTCTTTACCTACTTGCAGGTTACAGACGATGGAACACCAGAGAACAGCAGTGGTGAAACAACCAATTAATCTGAAGTTTGGAAGATGAAGATCCAAAACTGAAGAAAGAAACCAAAAATTCCCTGGTAGTCATCTATTTGTTATAATTAGAAACTATTAAAATGCTGTATATGATGAGTATGTGACACCATTTTTCTCTAAAAAGAACAAAAACAATGATGCATGTAAATGAGTATCAATGAGGATGCATTCATGCATATTCAGGGCATGTACTTAGGCCTGTTCAATATTATACACATCTTTGTTTTAGTTTGATCGTTTTAAAGTCAAGTTTTAGACTCCTTTCTCCGTCTGCAGCTGCATGTGCCTCATTTAAGACTGAATCCCTGTTTAATACCATGTTAGTACCAAATACATTACATTCTGTAATTCTGTTGTGAAAAATTAATCATGGTTACTTAAAATGTCTTTGTGTAAAACTGAATACTGAATGTTTTACAGCAGGGTTTGATTCAGCCATCAGTCACATTTATGCTTCTTTGTGTATTATCTGTGTGTTCTTCAAGATCAGGTAAAGATGTAGAGCACTGCGTGAAGCACATCTGCAATGGAGTAGGTCATTTAAAGTAGACATTTATTTCTTGATTATGAGTTTCAGATATTTAGTGGTGTTTGGTTTTGATGTTAATCATGTTAATCAATATGGAAATATGATAATATAATGTTTTGACTTGGATTGATGTTTGATTGAAGTTCATTCTTGGTGGTGGTTGTGGTGATTTTACTCTTTACTGCACTTTGTATTTTATCTATCAATATGAAATACACATTTAATAATTTGTCATGCTGTACAACTCATTTTCCTTTATTTGATGTAACCACCTGTATGAATGTGGTAAAGACAGACTTTGGATGTCGTGTTTTGCTCATTGTGGGGAATAAATAAAGGGAAACCTTCCAGAGGTTATTATAATCTTTCAACTGTATCACTATTGAGATGGGTTAATAACAGATCGTGCCTGCTCTTTTTAAAAATAAAGCTCTTTTTCCTCGTTGTTGTGTGTCTTCTTGTGGTCTAACATTAGATAAAATCATATACTCATGGAGAATGGAAAAGCTATATAACTATAACAGTTGAATTTGAGTTTTTATGATGCAATGTATTTATAGCAGATGATATGGAACCCCCCACGGTCACACAGATTCATTTTCTAATCCTTTGGCCATGCAAGAACAATGTCAGAACTCATATGAATAAAGAAAAGAATATGACTTAAAAAATTGAATACTTAGACTTGACAAAGTATCCTTGAGCAAGATACTGAACCCCAAAATCGCTCCTGATGTGCACTTGGCCTTACGAGGCGGCCTCTACCATCAGTAAAGGGCCCTGCGATGAGCTGGTGACTCGTCTGGGGTGTACCCTCCCTTCGCCCTTAGATAACTGGGATTGGCTCCAGAAACCTCCCCACAACCCCTTGAAAAAAGGGATAAAGCGGCTACCGTGACCATCAGCAGTTGACAATGAATGAATGAATGAGTGAATTACTTAAAAATGTTGTGATTTCAGAACATATCTTAATTAAGCTCATATCAAACACTTTGACTCTAAATGCAGTGGCTCTGTGAAGAACTGTACATTAACTGAAATACATCTCATAATATGGCTCATGACTAACTTAAATTGTGAATAAGGTTTGCGATATTAAACAAAAGTGTTTTTTAAATATTTTAACTGAAGCATTTCATTACAAAATGCATCTCAAAAGGAGGACAAGTGAGCACATGTCTCCATGTTCGGCATGATGACGTTTAATGTCCATGACAACTAGCCTCATTTAGCCTCAAATCAAACACCATTTTTGGACACGAAAGCGCTTTATAATTCAAGTGTGGGACATTTAATGATTTATTTTATGTCGGGAAACAAAACCTGTAAATATGTTAAGACTGTGGTGACCAAAGACTATTATTTCAGGCATTTAGCTGAAAACCTGTTGACTTTGAGACGAGGGAACCAGATGTAGTGCACAACTAATGCAATAAGCAGGATAAAGTCAATCACATCACGAATTCCTTCCACATAAAGCACATTTCAGTCATGATAATATTGTGAATAAAAGCCCATAGTTTCACATATGTTATTTTTCGGGGTTTGGTAAATAGTGAAATATATTACAAAACGAGGTGAATTGGTTTAGTCTGAACTCTTGGTTGACGGTGTTGGGAGATGGGTAATGTGATGATTCCGAGTGTCAAATAAACAAATGGATAAGAAGAGGTCAAAGCCATCAGGTGAAGAAGAGGAGAAACGAGCAAAAGATAAAGGTATGGAGCCATGTCATCTACTCTTCATGAGTAGCCTATGATCATACATGTAATGAAATTAAATGGCGTTAATTAGTATAGGCTAACTCGTATGTTTGTTAGCCTCTTGCTATAGCTACTGCTGACTATTATAGTAGATGAGGACAGCATCCGTTATCAGTCCAACTGACTAGCAAACATTATATCTAATTAATTTCCCCCTAATAATGTGCATGTAACACAACAATGACTAGCTATTGTTTGGTAAACGTCGCGTTAGGTCCTGTCCTCAGTAAAGTGAATTATCAATTCTGTAAGCTAATTCAAAAGACGTAGCCTAATATTGCACTGATATTTTGTGATATAGCTTTCTGAGTAATTTGGAGTGTGTCATGTATATAATTAGCCATTAACCAGGGAATTTGTGTTATTCATTTGTTTCCTATTCTAAAAGTTGTATAAATTCATGCATTGATCATTTATGTTGTATATTAATGCAAATGCAGGGGCACTTTTTAAATATTTTGGAGCACCCTCTGCCACTAGCCAGGATGGCTTTTCAAAGCTGAAGCTCATCAAAACCTACCTCAGGTCAACCATGTCACAGGAACACCTTACTGGTCTGGCCATCATCAGTATCAATCATACAGTTGCTGAGCCGATTTCAGTGATGATGTAGGCTAATTGATGACTTTGCATCAAGGAAGGCAAGAAGAGTCAGGATATAGATGGCAGTTGTGCTATTTATTTTGTGTTTCTTGTTCAAAGAGTTGTAAAATTATTACACTCTCTTAAATGTGTTATTGTATTTGTGTGATGAAAGATTTGTGCAATTAAAAAATTTGATTCTCTATTTTATTTGTATTTTATTCTATTATACTAGTTCTTTTGATTGTTGGTACTTATTTGTATTTATGATTGTATATTATAGCTGCTACTGTGTGTGTGGTTCCGAATTTCCAACAATTACTTTAATGGATAAGTTATTTTGAGCATTTTTTTTCTGTCCAATTTTTATTTTATTTGGGGGGGGGGGCTGGAGGTGAGGTTCGCCCAGGGCGTCATGAAAGCTAAGACCGCCACTGCTCATCGTCAATGTTTTCATCACCTTCAGCTGTAGCCTGACTTTGGACTCAACAACTGACAACAAACAGACACAATCTTAATACAAGAACAGTAATAACTGCGATTTCTGTAGCCCTGAAAATGAAGTGTGATGTGTAGTTACAGTACACAATATTTTACCTTGCTTTTGAAGATTGTCTTTTCCTCCTCTAACATTTTGGAGCTTTCAGAAGCTGTAGCCATGGCTAACTGACTCTTTCTATGTTGGTCCAACAAGCAGCAGTTTTATAAGGATAGCCACACGAACAATGATATAATGTGTTTACAGCTGAGGGGTTGGGACAGCACCTGCCATTTATAGCTCACCACACATATCAGATTTGTTACTGCCCTCATCATGGAAGTGTAAACACGTTAGACTGTCACAAGACAAATCAATAAAACAGATAACACACATTATTCAAAAAACACAAGATTTCAGAACACAAAACACAACAGTTTAAGAAGTGGCACTCCTGAATACAGGTATTTAACAAATTTGAGGTATCTAATAATAGCAACTCCCTTTTATTTTTGACTCACAACCCTGTTTCCCTAAAACTACATTTATATATTTTTAGTATGCGTTGCCCAGTAAGTTGAGGAGGGAATGGAAATCATTATATGCAGACAATGTAATGCTATTCCTACAGAACCTCATTTAATCATTGCATCAGATGATCAAATCCCTTCCTGCAGCATGTGAGTACTCAAAGTGTTATAAATCACGCACCCACGCCCATACTTACATTTATTTTTTGCCAAGTCATCACAGGGAGAGAAGTGAAAGTAGAACTTCACTTTGTTCTATAAATGTGTAATTCTGTATCATTCATCTATCAGAGTATGGAACTCAATCCGTACTTTTAACTTGACTAGTTATATTTATTTATATAAATGTAGCTCCCAATAGAGACAGATATGTTAAAAGTGATTGTTTCTTTATGTTGCAACTCTACATTTGTTAATTCTAAATTTTCTATTTCTCTCTTGTAACAACACTGTAATTATGTTCTGGTTAGGGTTAGGAAAAAATTATATTTTTTCTTAAAATACCTATTTTGGTCGCCACACTCCCAGATGGAGATGGTCTGACTTCCCATGAAAAATAGAAAATTTTGGTCTCGGGCTAATGGGCATTTAATGAGAACATGATATGCCACATTTAGTAAAAACTTCAACCATGGACACGTGTACTACTAACATTTCATCCTGGTGACCGGTGAATATAACTTCACTTCATTGCATCAATCTGAGAGCTTTAGTCACCTCACACTTTATTGTCAGATTTTACATGCTAAACATATGAATAGCTTGTAAAATTTGACACATTGTTATAGACTTCTTTTGCTTTGGAAGATTGTCTTTTCCTCCTCTGACATTTTGGAGCTTTCAGAAGTTGTAGCCATGGCTAACCGACACTTTTTATGTTGGTCCAACAAGCAGCAGTTTCACCAGGATAGTCACATGAACAATGATATAACGTGTTTAAACAGCTGAGGGGTTGGACCAGCACCTGGCTTTTATAGCTCACCACACCTATCAAAGTTGTTGCTGCCCTCATCATGGAAAAAAGACATTCCAGTAAATCAAAACTGAAATCACATTAGACTGTCACAAGACAAATCAACAAAACAGATAACACACATTACTTCAAAAACACAAGATTTCAGAACACAAAACACAACAGTTTAAGAAATGGCACTCCTGAATACAGGTATTTAACAAATTTGATAAAAGGTATCTAATAATAGCAACTCCCTTTTATTTTTGACTCACAACTCTGTTTCCCTAAAACTACATTTATATATTTTTGAGTATGCATTGCCCAGTAAGTTGAGTAGGGAATGGAAATCATTATATGCAGACAATGTTACATTATTCCTACAGAACCATATTTAATCATCTGAACAAAAAGAATTGTTGCTCCACATAAAGATGGCCTAGGCTATAAGGAGACTGCCAACACCCTGAAACTGAGCTACAGCACAGTGGCCAAGACCATACAGCTGTTTAACAGGACAGGTTCCACTCAAAGAAGTTGAGTGCACATGCTCAATGTCATATCCAGAGGCTGTGTCGTAAATCGACTTTACTTTTCTCAGTTGGTCCAAAAGATTTCAAAGATCAAAAACGTCAACGGGAGTCTTCAAGGCTGAGTGCAGTAGGACTTTATTTGCCGGCAAAAAAAGAACCGGATCAGACATCAGATCAGAGAACAGAGGTTGAAGGGGTGGGGGTTAGGGTTAGGGTTATCCTGTCAGTGCTCAGACTATATGCCGCACACTGCATCAAATTGGTCTGCATGGCTCTCGTCCCAGAAGGAAGCCTCTTCTAAAGATGATGCACAAGAAAGCCCGCAAACAGATTGCTGAAGACAAGCAGACTAAAGACATGGATGATTGGAACCATGTCCTGTGGTCTGATGAGACCAAGATAAACTTATTTGGTTCAGATTGTGTCAAGCGTGTGTGGTGGCAACCAGGTGAGGAGTACAAAGACAAGTGTGTCTTGCCTACAGTCAAGCACGGTGGTGGGAGGGTCATGGTCTGGGGCTGCATGAGTGCTGCCGGCACTGGGGAGCTACAGTTCATTGAGGGAACCATGAATGCCAACATGTACTGTGACATACTGACGCAGAGCATGATCCCCTCCCTTCGGAAACTGGGCCGCAGGGCAGTATTCCAACATCATAACGACCCCAAACACACCTCCAAGACAACCACTGCCTTGCTAAAGAAGCTGAGGGTAAAGGTGATGGACTGGCCAAGCATGTCTCCGGACCTAAACCCTATTGTCACATTTACATGTCAGGATCTGGTTATTATAGACACAGATTCAATATTTAACCGTCATGTATCATCACACTAACAGTGTTACATACATTGGAAGCTGTAAACACTCATAAAAACATATTGCTCTCCTCTGTTACACTATCTCCTCATATCTACATTTCTGTAATTCTTGTTGCCTCTTCACTCTGATCTCTCTATTACTAATTATCTTGTGTGGCCTGCCCTCTTCCAGGTCACCAGGGTAGACAGGAAGTCGTGTGGCTCGGGTACCACTTGGTGATGCCTCGCCCTGTTCAGTTGTCACCTGGATCCACTCACTTTAAATTTAATTTGTATCAGACATTCTATCAATGTAACTTGTAATCTGCAATTTGGTGCTCTTTTCTGTACACGCGACATCTATTGCATGTCTGTCCGTCTCGGAAGAGGGATCCCTCCTCTGTGGCTCTTCCTCAGGTTTCTTCCATTGTTTTTTTTTTTTAACCCTGGACCATGTGTGTTTACATTACGACCATACTTCAACTGCAAACGCAGATAAGCAGTTTTAGGCAGAGCCCTCACCGAACAGAATCCTGGGTCGTGTCGTCATCACTATGTTTAGCTCCACCCTCCGCGTGCTAATCAAAAGGGGGCGAACTGCGTCAGGATAGATTAAGGTAATAAACCGGAAGTGAGGTGTTTCACTTGTAAAATAAAACGATACAATATGTGGGGAGGTTAATGTTTACTGATGATCCACAATTTACGTTAACAGTGCACATCACAAAATGGCTTTTTGTTTGTTTGTTTCTAGTTGTTTACAGTAGGGATGATAATTGTGTAATTGCACAGGGATGAAGTAAGTAAGTAAGTAAAACACTGATCAGTATCCACAAAAAAAATATTTTGTTACAGTTGTCCAATCCGACATGCAGCAAAAATAGGCACCCAAACCAAAACTATTATCTGAAAACCCTCTGTAATGTAAAAATGTATTTATCTTTCAGCTGCTCATAAGTCACAAACAAAGGTACAAAATTATTGATTGATTGATTGATTGATTGATTGATTGATTGATTGATATATAAAAATAAAACAACACAAAGCAAGACAAAAATATTACAACAGGAAAATACAGTAGAAATAGTAATAATGATAATAATGAGTATTTACACTGTATTCATCTTCCCCATACAGATATGAGCATTGCACAGGATAACTGCAGCCATACTCGTAATACACACATGATGTTAAGTATTATACTAAGAACAAAGTAAAAAAGTATAATTGCATAAATACTATTGAATTTGACCTGATACAAACAGCAATTGCACATGATGTCGTGTAGTATACTTATCCAAAACTTTTGTGTGAGTTTTATTGGTATCTACTTTGAAACATGAAATTGCAATCTAGTATTGCATTCTGAATATATATATTTTTTCCTGTGAATCTGGGGGAGTTTACACTTATGTTTGTTTTATTATTCAGGCTGATTCCAGAATTTCCATATTTATATTAGTTTACAAATAATAAAATATAGAATTATTATATATATCCCCAGCAGAAATTTATTCTTAAAAAGCATGTATACATTTTTGTAACTACAGCTTTAACTGTATCTATTCAACATGACATTAATACAGTTGAGCTCAACGTAATCAAAACTGTCTTTGTCATGTAGGGGAGAGTGGGGTAATTTGTGCCAAGGGGCAAGTAGTGCCACCCCTGTTATCTAGAAAACCATATTAGAAGTTGGTCATGTGACAAGATATTTTTGAAGAGGCATCCATTTCACTCATCCTGTAAAGAAGGGAGACACATGGCTAGAGAGATAAGCACATTTAAGTTCAAAAAACAATTTTTTGCCCTCCAAAGTAAAATTTCTATGATTAAGGTTTTTTGATAGCTGTGTTTGAACAATTATAGACAACTTTGAAAACCGTTCACACATGTTTTAGTGCTTTAGTAAGCTACACCATGAGCCTAAACAGTTAACATGATGCTAGCTCAAAACAGCTAGGGATGCATTTTTTTCGAAATGGTGGGCTTGGGGTAATTTGTGCCAAAGGGCCTGGGGTAAGTTGTGCCAGTGTCACAACTTATGATTATTTACAATATATTACTTTATTGTGTTTTATTGTTATTATACATTATATTCTTACATTTGATCACTAAAACTATGTGACATTCTTAATTTTAAACCAAAATCCATTATGCAACATTAATACAAATGGAAGACAGACTCCTCTTGAGGAGTTGGAAAGAGCAGTGAAAGAGGTGCAACAGGGGAAGACCATACATACACCACAAAACTTGGTGGTACAGCCAGAAGGGAGCAGAAGTTCATATTTCCCTGCAGCATTGACAAGTAGGATGTTAAGTTGTAGGCCTAGTAGGCTGGATCTGTGAAGAGTAAGAGTCAATTAGGTGTTCATGTGATGGTATAGGCCTTGTTATAGAAAAGTGGCCTTTGATGTTGTTAAAACTTTAAATAAACATTAAATAAGTATATTTTGTATTGAATTTGTCTTGCTTTTATATAGCATTATCATTTGTGAGATTAAAATGATCTGTTTTACTTCAATTATTAATGGCACAATTTACCCCAGTGTATTCTCTTTAATGGCACAACTTACCCCGCACCGGGGCAAGTTGTGCCACGAAACCACTTTTTTTTATAAAGCTGTATTTCTCAAACAGTTAATTTAAGATCCAAAGCGATTGTTCCCAGGGATGAACAACATCCTAAAATATATTTACATATTTTAGTTGGAGGCATTACTGTAATCCCCTTGCTTTAAAGGCACTTTAAGTAAAAATTGGCACTACTTACCCCACTCTCCCCTACCGGTATACAGTTCTGGTTGTGTTTAGTCAGGTGAAATATCACGGACTTTTATTTTGGAAAACTCTGTCCGGAAACGAGCGTCATGTGTCGGTTTGTCTTGACGCACCCGGTGTAAAAACGAAACCCGGGTGTTTTTTAGCGCCTTGTCGATTTCTGTGCAGAGTTACACGATCAGCTGTTGCAGTCGACTGGGGAGACATTGCCGGCTGTAATTCTGCGGGGCTCTACCCTTCTGAATAACCCAAATAACTGCATTATTTTTGTCGGATCAACATGGAGAACCGAAAACGACCGTTGGAGGCAGTTTCGTGCTCTGACGAAGGCTTCAAAACGCCGGAGAAGAGAGTGTCAGTGGTCCAACTGCAGGACTCGGACTACATGCGATGGGGAGTGGAGGAAACGTGTCGGTACCTGCGAAGAGAAAATCTCGGAGAATGGGAAGCAACATTTAGAGGTTTGTTCTCTGGTTCGATAGCTTAAAAAAAATTCTATTTAGTACCTTTGCTGGTCGAAGCGGACAGTTGAGAGCTGCTTATCAATACAGCATGTTAGACCGCTGTCCCCATGTGTGTGTTGTCTCACAGGGTGCTGAATTCATCCACATCGGGACAGTTTTTCGCAATTCTATCTTGTAAATCCCGTTCATGTTACCGGTTAACCCAGCATGTATTACACCGCTAACTTCTTGATGGTATCGTCTGTCTTTATGTGACGAACGTGATGTTTTCACAGTGGCTCACCATTATTGTCGAGTTGACACGAACTCCTTCTCACCAGACTAACTGCTGTTTGCAATAGCTGACATTAGCTAGTTAGCTCAGTTAGCCGTGCAGCTAGTGGTACGGAGTGGTAGTCGTAGTGTTGGTGTCTACTTTGCTGCCACAGGAGCTTTGGACCTGGACGAACCGGGCCTAGCATGCAAAGTGCAGTAGATGTAAAAATATTATTTCCATTAGTGATTAATCTGCAGACTATGCGATTTTTCTTATATTTATACAGCCCAAAATCACAATCACATCGCCTCAGTGGGCTTTACAATCTCTACAGCGAAGGGATATCTTCTGACCTTAGACCCTCAATTCGAGTGAGGAAAAACTTGACATATTGAGGCAAAAAAAACACAACCTTTTAACAGGGTTGAGATGGATGAAACCTCAGAAGGAGCCACAGAGGAGGGGGTCACTCTCCCAGGACGGACAGACATGCAGTACGGAACAATAAATAAAATCGATTAATCGACTCATCGTTGCAGCTCCAATGTCTACTTGATAGTGTAGATATTGTAGGTGTTTTGATATCTTCAGTCTGTCTCTACTCGACTAATTGTGTTTCTTCTTTCATGCGGTTTCTCCCAGATTTTAACACACGGAACAATATTTAAATGAATTGTCCATCATTGTCAGAGGAAATTATTAAGATAGGCTGATTTGACCACATTAACCTACAAGGCCTGCTTCCTCACACAAACTGTAGGATAAGTGATGACTGGCTTAGAAAGCTAGCTAGCTGAAGTTGGTTCCTAAATCAATGAAAAGTATTTCTCTATTGAAAGTTGGCTGAATGCTGCATGTTGACATAGATGTGAGATCCATCCTCTTTATCAGGCTATATGAAGGCACTAGTGCCAGGGGTGTGCAAGTTATTGATATCACATTGATATCAAGAAAATGGCCTTATTTAAAGAATGTAAACATCATTTCAGAACAACATATGTTTATTTTGGTACCTTGTTGCGTCATACATAATTGTATATCAACCACATAATAGTCTTTCAAATTTTATTCCCATAAATTAAAGTCAAGGTGAAGTATCTGCCATTTTTCTTGCCTATTGCTTTTCATGTTAGCTTCCTCTTTGACACTGACCACAAACCTGAGGTCATGTGACCTTGTTGTGTCATACTGTAGACGTCCACAGCAAGGTCTCAGTTGCTTTGTCTTACACTTTTTGGAGCAGAAGTGCATTGCTGTTTTCCTCCTCTGCTGTCCCGGTTACCTATAAAAGCCATAAGCTAGCATCTCAAGGTTACTTTTGCTCTGTTTCGCAGCTCAAAAAATGACAGGTGTCGGGCTGCGGTATCTCAACGATGCTGACCTGGAGAAGATTGGCGTAGGGTGAGTGATGGAAAATCGAGTTTTGGGGTTTGTGATTGAATAAGTCATTTTGAGGAGGAAGAGGAAATGTAACTGAGACAACTACTAATAGTGTCAACAAAGGAGGATACCACACGAGCCTCTAAACTTGGTTACTTTAATGTTTCACACCATTTTTCCATTTTTATCTCGTCCAGGTGCCTTGGTGACCGTCTGCGTATCCTACACAGCCTCAGGAAGCTGTGGCAGATACAAGCAGAGCCACATAAGGTAACAGCCGTACCACAATACTACAAGCTCAAGGCTACTGAGATACTGAAGACATAATAGAACAAAAATTACGAGCTGCAAGGACATGAGAAGAGATGCAAGGGTCATTGCATGAAACAACAATGATTGTTGTTTTCATGTTCTGTTTTTTTTATTTGTTCTCAACCCTCAGATTTAAAAAAAAAAAAAAAAAAAAAGCAAAAAAAACAAAACAGAAAAATAAGGGTTACGAGCTTAGAAATTATTGTAAAAGGGGAAGACTCACTAGTCTCACAAAGGGGCTGGATCCGGTCAGGTGACCCCTAGTGTTTCCAGAGAATGGATCACTTGACACCTGTTTAAGTCTTTTTGTACTGGATCCCTGTTTGTTTTCAAATTCAAATTTTACACTTAAAGCATCTATGGTCAGGCACCCAACTGTCTGTACAAACCTTCACATCGTCAGAGATCCTCAGTCAGTGTCCTTGTAGCTTTCCAAGAGTCGATGTTAAAGACCAGAGGTGATCAAGCCTTTTCTGATGCACTGTCTTGCTTCAGTTAATTCTGCTCCTACTCATTACTCCCAATTGTTTTACCTAGTTGTTTCAATCTGCCTTGTTTTAAGCCTGTCTTGTTTTAGACTGCGTTGTGTTCATTGCTGTAAATACATTTTGTAACTATTATTAGTGAAGTTTATTATTTTATGAGTATACTATGTATGTTTCTGTCCTGTTTTTTTTTAGTTGAAAAATGGCTTCCATCCACCCTGCCACCTAAACATAAACACAGACTAGGTATTTTGGCACTTTACTGTTCTGATTATGTGTTTGATAACTGTCTGTCATCCTGTCTTCTGCCAGGTGTTTAATGATCCCATCCACGGGCACTTGGAGTTACACCCCCTTCTCATCAAAATCGTCGACACACCTCAGTTCCAGAGACTTAGAAACCTCAAGCAGCTTGGGGGGACCTACTACGTTTTTCCTGGAGCATCTCACAACCGCTTTGAGCACTGCATTGGGTATGTCCTCAGTTAGGTACAGTGTATAAATATATGAAGCAGTAAAACCATTGTGAGGACCCTATAAAACTGACACAGACCAACATGAATTGGTGAGGCCAGACACTGAGTTCCTAAAGTGACAAATATAGGTATAAATAAAGGTGGTTAACTAATACAAAATGTTTCTCACAGTCATAATTTAATCAAGATGCTGTATTTTGATTTTGTTGAATTTTAAGAATGACACCCAGCAGGCCACACCAATAAGAGCAGCCACAGTCCCGTAGGGGAAAAACACACACCACTTGTCCCCTGCCTTCAAGGAAAAAATGCCTCTTTTTACATTATACACCAATCAGGCATAGCATTATGATCACCTGCCTAATATTGTGAAGGTTCCCCTTGTGCAGCCAAAACAGCTCTCATGTTTTGTGTTATTGTCATCGTATATCTTGTATCAGTTGTTCTGTTGTCTGCTGGCACAGGGTGGGTCACCTGGCAGGAAGACTTGTCCAAGCTCTGAATGATAAGCAGCCAGAACTCCTCATCTCTCGCAGAGACATCCTGTGTGTGCAGATCGCTGGGCTCTGCCATGACCTGGGTGAGTGATACACAGGTCCTGACAAGTTTTAGGTTTTAATTTCCTTGATACAGGGTGTGAGCGTGAGTGATAATGAAAGTGATACCATTACTGTTCATCATCTCTTTCTATTCCACATAGCAATAAAAGCAAAGTTCATTTATAACATTGATAACCTCCCTTTCCCCAATTCCCAGGACATGGCCCATTCTCCCATATGTTTGATGGATTGTTCATCCCCAAAGCACGCCCTGGACTTGACTGGAAGGTAAGAAAACTATGTGATTTATATTTCTCTTCAACTTGTACAGAGAGAAAAATGATGAATAAACAACACAACATCCATTACTTCAGTGTACAAACTCAACTCATGCTCCAATATCATAACATGACTGAGTTCAAATTTGCCAATGATGCTACAAACACTGATAAACGTGTGCATGTGCTTCGTCGTTTCCTAAAATCTCCATGTCTGCCCGTCCAGACATAAAGACTGAAAACTAAGTTTCTGAATATGCTCACCCTGGCGAAAGTTTTCAAAAAGCTCAGTTTTCAGTGTCCTGCAACGCCATTTACACATGTAGAGAAAAAGCTTTAAGAAATACTCATGTACGTGTAAACAGGGGATTAAAAGGAAGGTGCAGTCTCCTGCGGGCCTCTGGTTGCTTCATTTCCTCTAGCTAACAAAGTCCTTTTGTTGTTGGCACGTTCTATTGTGCTGATGTTTCCAACTGCTGTTATGATTCATCAAAAAACTATTTGGCAGTCATTGATATACAAGTAAACACACACAACACTACATCTTGTTCATAACATAGCTGCCTAGATGTGCTCTTCAACTGAAATGAATTGCTGAAAAGAGTAATTGTTTAAAAGGCCATCTCGGTTCAGAATATTTGGTTTGAATAAAGTGTGACCACCCCGTTCCAGAGCTATCACAATAAGTTAGAAACTGCTTTAGCAAGATATATTTTAAAAGGAAGACATACACTATGTGTTTGGGGGAAAACAATGGGAACAAATGGAAAAGTCAGTCCGACCCATAATAACTACTGTGTGGAAAAGCAGAATGTCGGGCTGGCTATTTTTGAATGGTGCTGGAAAAGGCCCTGAGCTCTCACTTAGTCACCCACTGTTCAGATGGTTAAAGCTTGAGCACTGTCATCTACTATATAATGAAGTTCAGTGCTGCTGTTTTAGAGATTTTAAGCAGTTAGTATTCTGGAAAGATCTACCTATTATGGTATAATGGGATTATGCCAATCCTCTCATCACATAATTCTTAAATAGGCGATGTAGTGTGTAAAAAAATCTCTTGATCGCCTTTCATTCCTCATTGAAATTGGTTTAGTTAATTCACAATTCTAAAATTCTGATGGCGTAAGGTTACTCCAATAAACAGCATCTTTTTTTTACAGGGACTTTTTATAGGTAGTTGTAATTACTGTCATTCAAGGCTGCTGTATAAAGCAATTAACATCACCTGACTTGTATGCGTGACAGCTGATGGCTAAGATAGTGACTGACTGCCCAGAATGAACCACTGATAAGAACTGTTAAGCACCCGGCCATGATGTAAGTTATGACCGCAGACCTGCTGCCTGACAAAACTTCGGAGATAAGGGAGATAAGTAATCAAGTTGGTTCGAGCTGAGATATGCCATTTCTGTTTGAGTAATGAGTTATTGTGCTTTCATTTTCAAATCGTGGCCATTCACATTCCCGTATTAATGTAATGCATCTGGT
This sequence comes from Lagodon rhomboides, assembly GCA_039737535.1. Classification (NCBI taxonomy): domain Eukaryota; kingdom Metazoa; phylum Chordata; class Actinopteri; order Spariformes; family Sparidae; genus Lagodon; species Lagodon rhomboides. Next base: position 18,679,331 of record CM077792.1, on the reverse strand, counting down.
TCTGTTCCAGCATGAGAAGGCCTCTCTGCTCATGTTTGACTACCTGGTGAATGACAATGACCTGAAGCCAGTGATGGAGCAGCACGGCCTGGTGCTGCCCGAAGACCTGGACTTCATCAAGGAACAGATTGCTGGACCGCTGGACACAAATGCAGCTGAAGACCAGAAGGAACCTGGTTCTCGTTCTGTGTGAGATCAACCAATTTTTTATTTCTATATAAAGTTACTTGTTACGCTATCCATGAAATATTTACTCCTTCTTCAGCTGGCCTGTTACACACTTTTGCACTATACAGTTTACAGTTTGACCTGCATGCAGAAGAACCCAGTGGCTTGGTCATGAAAGACAGATGGTGATTGTCTTTGTCAGAGAACCAGCTTGAAATGAATTATGACACAACTTTGAGGGGGACAGAAACATTAACATACTACTTCTGTTCTAATGATTTATATGTCAAACTGGAATTTGAAGACATAAATGATTCAGTAAAAATCAGAAACGTGTGATCCTGTAAAAGTATGTCAGCCAGGAAACGTAAAATAATTATGTCAAAAAAAGCTTGATCAAGGACTTTCTCTGTTTTGACAAATCGCAGTCAGCGGGGTCCTATTGCCCAGAAAAAGATGCAAAATCTCCCTTCTTTTGTTTCTTATAATTTCAGCAACAGAAAATGAAAAATCAGAAAAAACCTAACTTCTAACCTTCCTCGCCTCCTGCACTTCTCTCTGCCACCCTCCTCCACACCTCAAGGACGCACTCATCCAAACACTTTTGTTTTACGGCCTTGGCCTGTACTCGGTGGAGATGTCTGTGCTCTCTCTCGTTCCCTGGCTTTTCTCTCCTACGTATTAACCCCTCATAAAAAAGGGTTAACGCTTCCAACCCTCTCATTCATCAACGGGGCAGTCGGCCATCCTTTATTAAAACAGTTAGTCAATGATAATAATCATAAAATTCTTTTATTAAAAACAGTTAATCACTCATAGTAATCATAGTAATCATATTTCAGTGTGTTAGACTTAAATCAAACAGTGCAAATCAATTCAGTTACATTTATAAGCGTGAGGAGCATGAGGTGCAGAGAGAGGTAAAAAAAAAAAATCCTAACAAAACACCGACCAGACTAAATGAGGAAAACTCTTGCCGTGAATAGAATGGTCTATTAAAATAGTCTCTGAGAGAGGAGCGCCTGACACCAGCCTTTGTTAGTGTTGAAGCAGATTTCACCTGCCCTTGTCTTCCCTGATAGCTCACTTGTAAATAACATTTTTGTGTTTATGTTAGCTTATCTATTAGCTTGTTGTCCACGTAGTTGTATGTCTACATGTATCTTCATGTTCATTTTGTTCTAGGCACTGTGTCAAAACGTTGGCCCACTTGAGTCAAATTCCGTGTATGCGTAAACATCCTGGGCCATTAAAGCCAATTCTAATGCTACCATTTTCTCTCCTCTCCACAGTGGCCTTACAAAGGCCGCACAGAAGACAAGTCCTTCCTTTATGAAATTGTGGCCAACAAAAGAAATGGCATTGATGTGGACAAGTGGGACTACTTTGCCAGGTGGGCTTGTTGTTGCTGTTCGTTTCATAATAGTTTTCCAAATTATGTGTTAAACATTAATATTTTTGCATTTCGTTTAATCACCTATCCCTTCACACATTTATGCACTCTGTCTTTTTTAGGGACTGCTACCACCTGGGCATCCAGAACAACTTTGACTATCGGCGCTTCCTGAAGTTTGCCAGAGTGTGCGATGTGGACGGGCAGAAGCACATCTGCACTAGAGACAAGGTGCTGACTTTGTTAAGCCTACTTTTTGATCAACTTTCGGAACCATTTAGGTGATTATTTGTGATTAAGATACGGGTAATTCTTTTAACAGGAGGTGGGCAATCTGTATGACATGTTCCACACAAGGAACTGTCTCCACAAAAGAGCCTACCAGCACAAAGTGGGCAGCATCATAGAGACGATGTGAGTAGCTAATCGCCGTCTTCGCTTCATGATTCAGTGTCTTGTTTGTTCTGCAGCAAAAAAGCAATAATAATATTGTTTGGTATGATTATCCAGGATCACAGAAGCCTTTTTAAAAGCAGACAAGCACATCAAGATCGAAGGCTCAAGAGGGAGGATGTTCACTCTCTCTACAGCCATAGAGGACATGGAGGCCTACACCAAGCTGACAGGTCTGTAGATACCGCTGTGTGCTGTTAGCTTGAGTTTTAACTTTGAGACACAGGGAGGAGATCAACTACTAAAACTACTTTGTGTGTGAGCATGTGTGTCTGAGTCATGTCAGATAGACTTTCATCATGAATGGTTGTTGGTTAATGGTGGATTAACAGCCAACAAAGCAAGTTTGACTGCAGGATCATTTGTGTTTATTCACCTTAGTCATCCAGTGTTCATCCGCCGCAAACAGACGGATTACTTTACCGCATTAGCCGTGAGCGCACTTTGCCAGCAACGGCACACATCGAGAGTGTGTGTATGTGTCTGTGTGTTTGAATTCAGCTCAACTCTCACTGTTTAGCACTCACCAAAGACTGCAGTTTTCCCACGTCTTTGTAACGGCCCCTTTAAGTAAAATACATTTCCCATCCAGCTCCAGTCAGCAGTCAACATTACAGTGACGTGACATAAACACAGACAATGGAGGCTTCCTCAGCAGATTGCTGCTGCCGTCAGGCTGATAAATGGGAGCAAAGACATAGCAAAGGACAGAGCGATGTGACAGTTTATTCCTCAGGTCTGGCTTACCCATGATACTCAAGCCGGCTCTGACCAGCTGAGAAGCGGCTCCTTCCACAAACACCCTGTTGATAGGGAGCCCCCAGACAGTGGAAATTACATATTATACTTGTAACACATCTTGGACATTTTTTAACAAAAACTGAATATATACGCTTTGAAAAGACAAATAATGAGGCAGAACTGACTTCATTAGATTGTTTTTGTACATATCGAAGTGGGGTGTGCACAATCAATTGATAAGTTTTAGGATTTTTAGATGAACTTAGATGACTGAATTTTAGTTTTTTCTCCTTCACATATTGATTATTCTGCCTCTGTTGTTTGCTGGCTTGAAGCTGTGGTTATTTGTGCCAGGCCATGGTGGATCCTCACCAAGCAAGCAGATAAAACAATGATGTCACAGCTCAATAAAAAAATCAAAGTCTGGTTTTCAAATAGTTCTTTCTGGACAGAGTTTTTTTTTTTTTTTTTTTTCAAAGATGATGCTATCAGCACCCACAAATTTATGTGTTCCTGTGGTGGAATAGTCAATGTGACTATTTTCACCTGGGTGTAGGTAACATAACCAAGTAGTTTTGATGCCTAAACCTAACCAAACTGTGACTGGAAAATGGGGGAAAAAAAACTTGGCTTAAAGGATGTAATGGCCTTTTTCATAATACTCTCTACTTTAAACCTAATTAGGTTAGTAAAAGGAAATTAAGTTCCTTTTCTAAAAACATTTTTTTTAATATAGTTAGACAAGTTTCAATAACAGAAATTCAGCAAATGATTTAGTGACTTTAGATGTCTTTGGTTTGCTTTATCTGACCTGTCCCCTACCCTTTTTCTGTTTGTCCTGTAGATCAAGTGTTTGAACAAATACTGAACTCCTCCTCCCCGGAGCTGGCTGAGGCGAGACATATTCTACGCAACATCATCTGTCGACGCCTCTATAAGTGTTTGGGCCAAACCACGGCAGACAAAACCATGACTGTCACCCAGGTGTGTGTGTGTGTGTGTGTGTTTGTGTCTTGGCGTGGCTATAATGCGCATCTGCCTGTCACAACATCTGTATTTGTTGTTAGTCAATTATTAGTTGAAATTATTTTCTTTAGGAGGTCATTGTTGTTTTGTGTGGTGTATTTTGCTGTGTGATTGTTTGCGAGCCATGCTATGTATTCGAAGAGGTTTCTAAATTGTCATGTTGTGCTGCAGTAAACAATACTGTTCATTATGGATTCATCTATCTATGTATATATTTTGCATTACTTTATCAAAAATGGTCAGGTCTAAAATGAAGTTCAGAAAATGTTTTTTTTTTTTTTTAAAAAAGCCCCCCTGCAGTTTCATAGCGCCTGAGGTGATAATAACTTGTTTCGTCCCATCAAAAATATATGATTCACTATGAATGTGAATTTGAAAACTAAGATGAATTGTATCTTAACTTTTGCAAAGCTGGAACCAGCTTATCTTGTCTTGTGGTTGATTACACGGAATATAGTTAATCATTTGTATTATATGAAGGTATGATACCTGTGTGATGAAAATCAAATGGTTAAATCTCATCTAATGTCCCTGCTAAGATGAAATGTGTATCACCCGTTGTCTCCTCAACTATTGCTTTTATTTCCACTATAAGGAGAAGCTTCGCACCTGGGAGAGAGAGTTGGCTCTGTGCAGCACTCAGAGTAGCTCCCACGATGTCAGTCTGCAGCCAGAGGACTTTGTAGCTAATGTAAGTTTTTTTTTTAAATCTAATTTCTTTTAATCTAGTACAATCCATTTTTATAATTTTATAATGATTTCGCTCCATTGTAACCTAATGTCCTTTTGTCATTTTTTCTGCACTTGCTTTAAAAACAAATCTCTTTCTTTAGGTCATATATATGGACTATGGGATGAAGGAAAAGAACCCCATCAACAATGTGCGTTTCTATTGTAAGGACGACCCAAACAAAGCAATCCAGATTCGGAAGAACCAGGTCAGAACTAAAGACCACAGATTTCAAATCTTGGATCTTTCTCTGCATGAGTTTAGCCCACATTTAAATTGCTGACAGAAACTGTTTGTCACTTCCTCTATCTCTTAAAATAATCTGCTGCTGTCATTCTTGTCAGGTGTCTAAACTTCTTCCAGAGAAGTTTGCTGAGCAGCTGATCAGGGTCTACTGCAAGAAGACTGATCAGAGGAGTCTGGAGGCAGCCAAGAAGCACTTTGTGCAGTGGTGCATGGACAAGAACTTCTCAAAGCCTCAGGTAATATTCATCTTCTACAGCAAAAAGAATTGCACGACTAAATGCTAGAGGTGTGAATCCTAAATAGCCTCAAAATTCGATTACCATTCACATGTCAACGATTCGAATGCACAACAGTTCTTGATACATCTGGATGCGTCTCAATATATTGCTTCCTCAGTTTTTCTACATTGGAACACACAGTTACTTTTTCATGATTTAATGTAAGCAGTGAGATTAACCTGAATTTCCTTTTTTATTTAGAATGAGCTTAAAAAAACCTACTACAACAGTCCACAAAATAAAAAGCTGCATCTTCTTAATACCAGTATCTGTGTAAGTCACCCCAGAACAAAAACAAAACATAAATCTGCTTGCTGTGCATGACGCCTGTGCTGTGACAAAAAAAAAAAGTTATTTCACAGAGTAGCTCGGAGACGGGTAACATCTTGAATGTTGCAAACATCACGAACATGACTTCTGCAATCACTTCTCTCAGAGTTGGTCTCAATTCATGGTTGATATTCTGCGCTCGCTGCAGTCTCATGGCTGCAGACGTTAGCGTCAGGTGAAAACAGCTAACGTGGTTAGCAATTGTTTTGAAGCAGAAGTTACACACAGTGCTCATATTCTCCAGTTTGCCTCCCAGCAAGTTCAAAAAATAAACAACATATATATATATATATATATATATATATATATATATATATATATATATATATATATATATATATATATATATATATATATATATATATATATATATATATATATATATATATATATACATATATATATACATATATATATATATATATATACACACATATATATATATATATATATATATATATATATATATATATATATACATATATATATATATACATATATACATATATACATATATATATATATATACATATATACATATATATATATATATATATATATATATATACACACATATATATATATATATATATATATGTGTTGTTATTTGCGACTATGAGGAAAAAACAGAAAGAATCCAGCTGTCTTTGACACAGCGGCGCCAACAATAATAACACTTGGAAACACTAGGGGGGAAAGTTGTCTGCTGCCACTTTAAGTAACATTAGCCTAACGTAGTCCAGCTGAGGCCAGAAAGCGCAGTGTCATCTCTGCACCAACAGATAGTAAAGGGAAAAAAAATCTTACTGAGTTGTGTGAGTTGAGGAAAGGTCAGCGTGAGATGGAAAAATCGAATGTTTCTCAGAATCTACAAACTGCAGCTGGGATTGTTGGAGCTGTTGCCCTGCTGTTGATATGCTCAGGAAAACTTTAAAGTAAAAAGGAGCAGAGCAGAGCAGAGTTTGGAGGGAGAGAAAGAAATGAGTAGAGGTAAAAACCTAAGGAAACAATGGAACAAACAGCCCTTTTTATATTGATATTCATCCAGTTGGAATCTTCCATTGGGACATATTGTGGCCTAGAGAGGGAACGTCACTATAAAAGGGCCATTTGTTCCATGAGATCTTTTTGACTCCCTAGCCCCAAGACATGATGCATAAACGTGTCAGAGTTTCTTTTTAGGTATAGCTACTTAGAAGGTATTAGGTTTGCACTGTATACAGACAGGGGAATGTAATTGTTGAATCTTCATATTTAAAAAAAGAAGCTGCAGTGAGGTGCTGCTGCCCTCTTGTGGTTTGAGAGGGTACGTCAGTTTTCACAAGAGGTTTAACATTTCATGGTTAGATTTCCTTCCAGTCCATTTAACATTACAGGACTGCAAAGAATTATGTTGTAGAGCCCCAGGATCACATGCAGAGTTACAATGAGGGATTACCAGGATTTAGTGCCCTGCACAAATGATGACTTCTTGTGTTTTTCTGTTGTTTTTACACACACAGGACGGCGACATAATAGCACCTGAGCTGACTCCTCTGAAAGCCAGCTGGTCGAACAACAACGACGGCGAGGATGGTGAGGAAGGCAGTTCCGGAGAAGTAAAGTACTCTGCTTTAAATGGACAAAAGAAAGCCAAGAAACTAGCTTTTTAAGTAAGAGGAAGAGCGGAGATTATCCCTCTGTTACACATTTGGGAGATGAGACAGGGTTGAGTGGTGATTATATTTTTCTAAGAGGTGAGTGTGTTGATGAGCGCAGCAAAGATTAAAATCATTGATTCTCATTGATTCTGTTGAAACAAGTTTTACACCAAAAATAAATAAGTTCAGTAAAGAGGACTCATGATTGCAGGACAGGATTCGGGGCCTTTACTCAGGGTTTTTACGGATAATAGATGCCACATCAGTTTTATACATTTATTATTGTTTTAGTTTAATAATTTTAATCAGGTTTTCATTTTGGACTCTCCTTTACATTTGGAGCTGCACCCATTTTTTATTTCAATTATCGTTCAGTACCATGTGCTCTACAACAGCTTCTGCCATGTTTTTGCATCATGAACAATAGATAATGTTTAAAATGTTTTACTCTGAATGTGCACATTATATTTCAGGTCGGTGTGGTTTTACAGCTGATGTGTTTCAGGGTTTTCTTTTTTTCTTTTATTGAGCTCATAAAGGAAGCGCATCTAATCGAGTTATTCTACATAAATTAAACAAACAAACCAAAAGTTTCTGACATTTAAATTGAGCTTTTTTTTTAAACTTGTGGTATATTTTGAAAGTTGATTTGATCTTACTTTGAATGTATTTATTTTTATTATTTCTGGTGTGTTTTGTTAAACTTTATTTATTGTTGTAGCTCAGTTGGAACAGGTCTATAAAGTTTTCACCTGTATAGACCTGTTTGACATTTTATTGACAAGTGAAAATGTGTTGTAAAAGGTTTACTCTCACCAAAATGGAAAAAAAAGCATGCCTCATCAAACTTGCCTCATAGCTGGTTGTTTTGTTTTTCTGGATTGTATAAAAAATATATTTTTGAAAGAATGTAAACAGAAGGCCACCAGCGGGTTTGAGCATATCCTGTAAATGCTTATCCCAATGACGAGGGTTGAAAACAGTTTGAAAATAAAACTCGTTGTCTCAGTTGTGTCCTCCTGTTATGGAAGTTGTTGAACACCAGAGGGCATCATTCACTCAGTTTAGACTGGAGAGAAATGTTCCAGGAAACATTTTGAGAAGGGGGAAGTTGGAGACAAGATCCAACTTCCCCCTTCACAAAATGTTTACGACATACATCACAACTGTATCATATAGATAACAAGTATACCAGTCCAAAAAGTTGAGGGGACATCTGAGAATCTTTTTCTTGTGTTTTCATTGATTGGATTCTTTAGGAAACTGTAGGTTTACAGTTCTTCAAGTCTTTAAAAACAGTTGTCAGATACCAATATGAGCAATGAGAAACAGTTAATAGAAGTTCAGCTGAAACTAATGAAATCCCCATCGGCCTCAGCTGTTTATGTTTAGCGCTAATGAGCAAATGTTAGCGCTCTCACAAGCTGAATTAAGATGGTTAACATAGCAAACATATCACCAGCAATTAACATTTTGAGCATGTTAGCATGCTGGCATTAGCATTTAGCTTAAACCACTGCTGTCCCTAACTACAGCCTCGCGGAGTGGCTGGTATGGCTGCCATGTTTACCAACACCTAAACCTCGGAGGGCAGATCAAAATGCTAGACGTGCTTGCAGGATGGCCATCTTTTTTTTTTGTGCCTTGTATTTAAGCCTCCCTTACAGACCCACTCCACTAACAAAATGAGGTGTGACCTCAGGGCATGTCTGTAACCGCAAAAAAATCAATATGATTTTTTACCTCGCAATCTTTCATTTATGCATGTGTTGAAAAAGATAGTTCTTTATTTACTCAGCAGACGTCACTATATTTCACTTTGCTGAGTTCACTTTATCAAGATGTCAGGTTATTTCCTCCTGAAATTGCATAGTAGTTTTTCCTTGGCTTTAGCCTCCCTCTTTATATTAAATTCCCAAATTTCAAAATTGTTCTGAGAATGTTGCACAAACAAAATTAAGAGGTATATAGATCAGGGTCCAACAAAGGTATTTCAGGTTCACGCAGTATGTAGTGAGAAGGGGGCAAATGTGATGCTGTATATTGTGGAGAAAAATAACAAAAGTATAACGCGCACAGATACTCACAGAAACATAGGTAGATGGTGTAGAAAATGAGTAGCCTGCATGAAGACTTGACAAAAACTTGAAAAAAGCAAAATTGCTCCACAGAGTTTATCCGGTGTAATCCAAGACTCTGGAAGCCCTGAAAACCCAAAAATAATTTGATTAATTTGATTTTATTACATCCTCGGCGCGCACTTGAGCTCATGCACCCACTTAAAAAGGGGGCAAGCTAATGCTATTAGCTTAGCATCTACTGTAAAGATTTTGAAGACTTTGGCTTTAAAAAGGGTGTAAATAACAGTAGGCTAAGACTGAATTTTCATTTTTGGATGAACTTATCCTTTAAAGCCTGAGAAGTATAATAAGACTTGTAAAACATTGTCAGTATCATCGAGTCTTTGTCAAAGAAGTGTGCACACACACGCTTTTTCTTTCTCCAGGCACTGATAAAGGAATCATAACAGCAGCAATAACATGAGGTAAACATTGTTCTGACTGTCACTCCTCTTTTAGATCCTCCTCTGTTCTTGGACTTGGTTTATGAAATTGCAGGGCGCTGTATGTGTCTGTTTATCTGCAGAGAAGACCAGATACCCTGGACAGAGGTTATGATGTTTAGACAGAGCATTCCTCCGAGGAGTGTGAGCACACACACACACTTGACACACTGGACTTGAGGGACGTATTGCGTCTAACATGGAGAGCACTGCTCCACATACATTATTCTGTGTATTTGCACTTGCCCCCCCCCACACACACACATACACACACTCTTCAGACCAGCGATCCATCACTTGGTGTCTCCTCTCTCCTCAGTCCTGCCGGACCCTTGCTGACTCATGCGGTGTGGCTCGCTTTGGGGTTTTCCACAGTAACGAGAGAAGTCGCCACACAATCAACCCTTTATTCCTGACCTGCACTGAGCCCCGCAGCTCACACACGCACACTCACACACAGTGTGGCACAAAAAAAGATGCTTGAATGAACAATATATGATAGGCCTCGCTAACGAGAGTCTGCTGATGCTGAGGCCTTGCTGGATTTTATGCCGGGTGTGCACGTTAAGCTTCGGTTGGTGAATGTGTGTGGGTGGATGTTTGTGTGCGAATGCCTCAGGCTCCCTGTGCTTCTCATTAGTCCTTCAAACAAAAGGTGTCCTGACTTCAGCATACACGCAAGAGCAGGAGAGCGATGCCACAGTGTTCGGGGTGTATGTGTGTGTGTTTCCCAGAGGCTGTAACGGCAAGGTTGCGGCACAACTGGAAACAGATGAGCTTGGCCATTAGTAGTCAGAACCTAAAATAAATTGCAGCCTGCAAACTGTTCTGTAATTTTATGTCCCAGTGTGGAGGAGAGCTGAAGCATTGTTCAAAAACAGAGAGTGAAATATGTCAGCGATGTCAAAAATGTATTTTATCTTTTAAAGAGTGTAATACTGTACATGGTTTCAGCAATTATATAGAATACAATATGCAATGAAGAAGAGCAAAATAGTTATTCTTCATGTTCAACTTTTAAAAAACAAACAAACATGCAGATCTGTTCTGTCTTTAACAAACGTGTTCAAAACTGGTCACGTAGCAATGTGTTTCCATCAAAACTAAGCACGGCTGAAGAAACAAAGTGACCGCTGTTTCAGCGATGTCAGAAGATGATGTCCAAAATAGAAGATATTTTTGAAACATCAAGGCACATGGGTTAAACAGTGTCCCAGCTCGTCAGTTTTTCTCCAAGTGACACCTTCTTTTCCTCATGCGGCGGTCTCAAGAGTGACCTCAAGCACTGAGGTCATGACTGAAAAAAACACTTTCGTCCACGCTTAAAATATTCCTATAGGAGATCAAGACATGAGTGTGACTCTTGCTCTCAGTCCTCTGATCCATGTTCGCTGATGGCCTCTCTGCACAACCCATCATCACCACGGAATCAAGCCGATGGATGTGGCGTCCTCCACCCTTCTCTGCCCCGATTGGTTCACTCCCCAGAAGAAGAAAGTCTTTGAGAAAAAAAAAAAAGAGGAGCAGTTTTTTAATATTCAATTGTTACTGGGGCAGCTTAAAGTGCATTTGTGGCGAGTTACATTACACTGTTACCACGGCTACAAAGTTAATTTGGGCACTTGACTACTGCAGCTCTCTTAAGGAAGCATCGCTGCGGATTCCTGAACTGTGAGCTCATAGTTCAGACTTACACGCTCAGTTCATGAACATTTGAGATTTCAGTGACCGGTTTCAGTAAATAACGCTGTCGTCATGTGACGCCGCTGACTGTGTCCTCAATATGGAAAAGTATGGCTCTGTAAACACCAAGTGCCCAACTGTCTTTATGTTGGATAAAAACAGAAGGTTGTAGGTTTGTGTGTGTGTGTGTGTGTGTGTGTGTGTGTGTGTGTGTGTGTGTGTGTGTGTGTGTGTGTTTAAAAATACTTGGCTGCCTAGTGAGGGAGAGGCAGGCAGATGTTATTTTGGAGGCTCACATTGCATCGTAATTATGTCCTCAAGTGAGAGTGGGTTTGTGTTCTAAAAGGTCTGTGGTGCGTTTGAGGACGATGACCACAGTGAGGAAAAAAAAAAAACAGACATGACTTTCACTCCGGTGGAACATGTAAACACTGAAGTGGTCCTTGTAAATAACCTTTAGCACGAGCTTAGCTCGAGGCTTGAGTGCCACCTCATTCCTAGGAGTCTGGATGTTTTCATTCCATCCAGTCACTGCACCGGCTTGTTACCATTAGCACCCTCTCAACCACAGAGGGGGAGATTGACCAGCAGAGTCAGCAACTGAACTGGTTGGAGCTTTTTTGGGGTCTCCGACAGCAAATGGTTGAGGAAGTCTCTCTGGGAGGAAAAACAGACACGACCTTTGCCCTTGAGGTGTTTAAGTGATGCTTTGATTTGGGTTTCACTGTCAACCTCCGTGACACAACGTTGTCACTGGGAGTGGACCTGAGACATTCCTAACTGTCTTCAAATCACATTTAAAACACTCACTGGACTCACTCAAAAAGTCTAAAGCTGTGAAAACTAGAGGCTTAGGTAATGAATTTGATCTGCCATCATTTTATTTGTTTTCATGTTTGCTTGTTTTGGTCTCTTTTAAATGTTATATTCTTATGTTTTATCTATATGTGATCTCTGAACTATCTCCAGCAGGCCTTGTTTTCATTGTTGACATCTTACCTGTTGTAAGTTAAAAAAAAAAGAAATTAAAAAGGAAAACAAGAAAAAAGGGTGGGTGGGAAGGTGCTGTGCCTCACTGACCCCCAAACCCAATATAAAATGAATATATAACCTTGAATAAGATAATAAAAATAAACACGCATTAAGTAATTTGACTAAAATGTATAATTACAGGTACATTTTCCATCTATTTTTGTTACATAAGCTCAATGTAAAGGGTCACATTTGATGAAAGGTTTTTTTTTTATCATGTTAAGCTAGTGTGTATAAATTAAATAACTAGATATGTGATTTATCACAGGAAATGCATTATATACACACTGTAAACTTTAGTAATTGAAATTACTTTTAAAAAGTGGGAAGACATTTTTTATCAGAAGAGAAAGATCCTCATTGACTGATTCCTTTTTATGTCCAAACAAAGGAAACAAACAAGCTCTCTTTGTGAATAAGACACTGAATAAACAAACTGTTCTCAAAGGACAACACAATTTCATACTGTTTTACTTTGTTTTCATGTGGCGGACCCTGCCACCTTTCGAGCTTCAAACAGTGTAATGGGGACTTTATTTTCCTCTGAGACCAGCTTTTTTAATGAGCTATGGAAAAATGTCTGAGTTTGTATTCTTACCTCATTAATATTGTAAAGGATAAAATTCTTCTTCTCCAAACCTACACAGTGCCCCTTTGAAACAAACTTTTTTTTTAGTGTGTCGGCTACATTCTGATGACAGCCCCAGCCTATTTCACCTCCCACCCCATGAAGGCTCACCTTGTCCAGGTCAGAGCTCCTCGTCCTCCCCGGTGCTGCCCAGGTGTGCTGTGGACAGGTGCCTCTTCCGTCCAGTTTGCACGGCCTGCAGGTTCTTAAAGCGCACCAGCGCCAGCGCGATCTCCGCGTTCCAGGCCGTGCCGTCCTGCGGACACCGAAAGTCAATCTCCTTCCCCGTCGCCATCACCACGGTGAAGTACACCAGCCCCCGCTTGTACTCCACGCAGTCCACCGTGACCATGCGCTCAAAGCGGAGCTCCTTGGCTTTGGAGCTCCACGCCGAGCTCGGAGCATCCCCACCGCCGCCGCCGCCTTTGCAGTTGTGCAGGCGCAGTCCTTCCTCTGTGAGCACGCAGCGCTTCTTCTTCCACAGCTGGAGGAGACCGCTGCTGCGCTTCTCCAGCAGCCCGTCCCGCATCACTTTGACCGGCAGAGACATGGCCACGCTCAGCCGAAGTCTTCATACAGTGGTGCGTCTCAAGGTCAATCCATTAAATACACATGTCATACATTACTATACCGACTGCGTGTAAGTGTTCCTCAGGAAAACATTACCGGCGTGGGGCTGTGGCATGAGTGGTGACAGTGTGTGAGTCCAGTCTGTGCGCACTGACAGCGCGCCTTGGATGATGTCAGGCTGCTCTGCTTGGATATGTTTGAACATGCCCGGCTCCTCCGTGGACTTTCTCCTCTTCACCCAGCACCCCGCCTCCTCCTGGTGACGGCAGGAGGGTGTGTGTGTGTGTGTGTGTGTGTGTGTGTGTGTGTGTGTGTGTGTGTGTGTGTGTGTGTGTGTGTGTGTTTGCGTGTGTGTGTCAGACAGTTGGATTATACAGCATGTTTCTATGTAACAGAAATACAGGTGGGTGTACCCATCCCCAACTGAAGCCACGTTGCACCTTTTCAGAAACACCTGCCACACACCTGACAGTATAAATAAACTGAAGTTTGTTAGATCACATTTATCTTCTCTTTCAAGTTCCAAAATATGTTTTTTTTTTCTCTCTCTCGTCTCTCTTTGAGAGCTGGAATGTGAGTGGGAGGCAAAGAGTGGATAAAGATGTGTTGTAATGTGTGAGAGAGAAACAGTCAATAACTCTTTATTTTTGTTAAACATTTCATCTGTCTATAGACAGATGAAATGCGTGTTTGAAAAGGGGGGGAGCCCACTTGAGTTGTTGGTTTGATGACTTGCATCTTGACTTGACTGAAAATAAATGACTTGCGATTAAATTTGGACTTGGAAGTTAAAGGTCCTATTAGTAAGAAATGTTGATTTTGAGTCTCATTCCCGACTCATCAAATACTGACTTGCTACTTGACTTGAGACATGTTGACTGCAATGACTTGTCTGTCCTCGATTTATGTTTTAAGTTAGTTTTTATGTGGTTTTTAGTCTGGCTTGTTGGTATTTCACTGTTTAAAAATGACGGGGGAAGAAAATAAAGGATAAGTTCACCCAAAATTTTGAAATTCAGTTATTATCTACTCAACTTCATGTGTGAAGCTGAAGTTTTGTAGTCATCAAAACATTTCTGGAGCTTCACAGCAAAACAGCTTCCCAGCATTCTCTCAAATTTCTTGCGGATGCCTAAAACTTCACCCGAATTTCCATCAGCTTGGGGGTGAGTAAACAGCGTCTGAATTTTCTGGACTCACCCTTTAAGAAATGAATAAGCTTGTAAAGTTATATGATTGTTTGTTTTTTAAATATGTTTATTTGACTGAATATCAATAATTAAATTCCATGTCATACTTTTTGAACAGGTTAGCTGGCCAGTGATGTCATTATTAGACAGGTATGAATACCATGTCTATTCTCTTTATAAAGATGCAGCTACTAAGAAAAAAATGACTGAAATCTAGCTTGAGACTATGACCAAATGACTTGAGTCACATGTTTGATGAAAGGCAACTGAATGCAATGATTAAACTAAAATTAATAACAAAACTGTTTTTAGATTTATATCAACTTTAAAGCCCGCTTCACTGTACTTTATTAACTCCCTACTAAGGGAATTAGCATAATTATTTATGGCATTTGATCAAAACTGAAGTGTCATTCTTCACAGACTTTACGCAACACGGCTCTCACATGACAGCCCAGTGACCTTTGTGGGTGGAGTGAAGCTGTAATTCCCCTACCTTCACAAGACACCAGGCTTTTAGTCTCAGTCACAGCATTGTGATGTGTCACTGTAATGTTATGAGAGGAATGGATGCAACGCTCATATGTCATGAAACCTTAATGCTGAACGTCACCTTTCAAACTACTTTACTTCCCATTTTCCTTACGCACACACACACACAGTTTCACTCACATGTTCTTATGTCATTTTTGCACCAGATAATTAAAACTGACACTTATTATCTTTACATTTTTATTGTGATCAGCCCATTTGGAAAGCAGCGCTTACTCTAATAAATAAAGACTACAGCTGAACATTCATTTAAAAGCCTCGCAATAAGAAGAGGATGATTAAATTCAGTAACAGCAGGGTGCAAACCAGCAATGCAGCATTAAACATATGTAATGTTTAAGTATTAATGTTTACCATAACAGTCCTAATAATCCCCTATAGCCAATGTGAGACTAACATGGTGTGAACTTTTCCACTGTACAGTCTATATTGCAGCTTTTACTCAAGCACGTGTCCCCCGGTGAATGCGACCAAGTAGCAGTCTGCCCCCTGCAGGATGAACACGGTAGTGCAGCATGTGGACGACGAGCTCGGTGGTCTCTACTGAGTGTGAGCCAGCGCTCCGGCTCCAAGTCCGTACCCGAATCCTTTGGGGCCAAAGTTTTTACCATAACAGGCTGTTGGAAAGAAAGGTAATGTTAGCAAACATGCTATAATATCAGCAGCGTATCCCCAAATAGCTAACAACAGCGGGGGTTTAGCATCAACGCTAGGTTAGCTAAAAAGCCTTTAACTTTATACCATTATCTAGCTAGCAGTTGGTTACGCATTCAAAATCATTTTTGTTATCTTAAATGTGTCTCCTTTATGTCCAGAATGCTAAAATGTCTACCTGGGGTAAAATTAAAATGATTTAAATGTTTAAATCCATTGTGTTCACACATGTGCCACTCTGCTCCTCTGACCTTTTGCTAACGTTAACTACAGACCGGAAGTAACCGTCTGGCAGCCTGTGGCAATTGACCGTTGTTTACTTTAATTATATGTTTCAGGGTCGACAGAAGACATTTGCAGGATCGCTACAATGTCATTGAAGATATAACTCGCGGCTGGATGATATGTAAAAAAAATAAAAATAAAAAAATTGAAACTTGGGAAACAAGGTTTTTTGAGAGCAGGGTACAGCACAGGCGTATTTATTTTTCCACATGGACAGTGGAGTCATTGAGGATTCCTGAAATATATTTAGACTTATAGCAGGAAAAGCACAGGTGGCTACGATAAACTTCAGTGATTGGACTGTTCAATGGAGTGGTGTAGGGGTGATGTATTTTTGTAAGCTAACCCGGAAGTTAGCATCGCCCTGGTCCCCCTGACAAAAAGCCTGTGGGATTTTTGAATTATATTTTGGATTATAGCTCAAAATAAGCTCTGTGGCAAACACAAGGTTATGACTTTTTGTTCAGCATGATGATCTTCACAGATGAACTCCACTTTTTTCACATTTTTTAAGCTTAAATTAAAAACGGGAGAAGTAAATATCTAATATTAGGCTATAAACAGATTGCATTGTGATCGCATGACTTAAACATCACCACCATTGACTGCCTTACTACACAATTACTATATACGTTTTCAATAAACTGGTCAATCTACACGTTGGAAAATGGTCAGCCTGTAAAGACGGACTAGTCATTAGATAAGTCTTCCTGTTATGTGCAACATTAGTTTGCAAAGAAGTATAGAGAAGTAAGAGCTTTTACAGAAACTTTGTGTTGGGCTATTTGCTTCCCTCCCTTAATGTTAAATAAGTTGAATTCTATCAATAAAATAATGAAATACTAGAAATACCAGGTATGTTGCAATGCTGCAGCGATAATCATTTGAAATGAATTAACAGCCTGCAAAAAATGCTAAACATTTAACAAAACTGGTGTATTCTCACCACTGGTCACACTCTGTGAGGCAGAGAAGTACACTTCAATAATGTCTGACTCTGGTCTGTGGAGCACTAAACCAAAATAGCCAGTTTGTTCTCTATTGAATACATATACAAACTTTAAAGGAGTTTAGCAATAGAAACAAACGTTTTTGTTATTCCTGGCAATTTTATCTTTGGTTGTTGTTCCTGTGTGCTAGGGGGCCCTCTGGTGTATTCTTGTGCTTATTACAACTCAGTCACCCAGGCCAATAACAAAACAGCTGCTGATTTACTCTCACTTTAGACTAAAAATGTGAGTTTTGCCTTCAGTCATTTCCCCCGTAATTTAGGCTGTGCAGTGCTGCCCTTTAATAGCCATGCTGTATACACTGTGTAATCTGTATTAAGTGTTCCCGCTATCTCTTTCAGACAAAGGCACCGTGAATGGATCAACACAGTTCATCCAGCCTGGCTCCACCACTCTGGACCAGCACTGAAAAACAGGTCTGACACGAGAACTATTCTATTGTAAAACTACAATTTCATTACTTGTACCTTAAAATGGATATCATTTTGACCAATTTTTCCCAGCCTCTCAACCATTAACCAGTTCTCAGCGTGGAACTGAACATGGTTGCAAGTATAGTATGTTACTATATTTCCATTAGAGACCAAAGTAATAAGATAACCCTAACCCTAACCCTTACAAAACAGAGGTCCCCTGGTGGGTTGTGAAGGTACTGCAGGTGGTTCGTGAGAAGTCATTTACAATAAATAAATAAAGTGTTCTAACATTTTTACATTTTGTAATCAAGTTTGAATTCAATATAAAATATTTCTGATAAAACATTTACATTTAAAAGAGTAATAAAAACTGACAAAATGTGTAATGTTATTCATTTAACTGGCCTAAATTTATCTAGTGTTGTGTTGAAGTCTGTTTCCCACTGATATGCGTGCTGTCTACCAACCTTAATCTGTACTGCTGAGTGGCATTGCAGGAAATAAAATTATGACAGTAGGGCAAAATGATCTGTGCTAAAAGTTTACAAACTGCTACATGTATTTGGGTGGATTACTATTTTGCACTGCATTGCCCCAGGCCCACTTTGATATGGAATTGTTCTGTTTATGAAATAAGATTTTGAAAAAAGGGAACAACTTCATCTTAGTCTTGTGAGTTGTGATTAAAAGTCTGGGTGGGCCTCAGATTTTCCGATTACAAATTGAGCTGTTTCATTCTTAAGTTTGGAAATGATTGCGCTAAAATTATTAAACTCTGTTACCTACAATGTCAAACTTTCACTTGCATAAAAGTACAATCTTTGAAGAAAACATATTTATAATATTCTAGAATATTTGTAAGCTATAGGACACACATACACAAAATACGGCTTGTCTCCAAACAAACAATAAGAAGTGGCACGTTAATGAATCTCAAGGCGAGCGACAACAGTGAGTCTTTATTGCTATTTAGCTTGATTCCAATAGAGGGTGCTGTTTTTTTCAACTGGACAATAGGCCTCAAGTTGACTCTTACTCACTCACCTCAAGTGACAAGTTACAATAGTGTTGTATTTAATGTAATGTCCTTGAGCGGTTGTCAAGATGGACACATGACTGAACTTCAACACGTCACGTTACAGATGATGACTGACTGATAAACACCTCTCCACTGTGCCATGCAATTTAAATTTTTAGGCTAATTGACTTGCTAGCCATTGCTTTTCATGTTGTCATTAATAAATATCTTACAGTTGCAATTCCTTCTCATAGGTTAGTTACAGTTACATCTGTAAAAGAGACAATAAGTTAATGTGGTCTTGTACATGAAGTATAAGACCACATGTTTGTTCATGAATAGTTAATATTAGCCTGATCTTTTGTCATTCAGGGCTTCATTTGGTACTGAGAATTAGTTTAGCAATTATATGTTTGTTTGTATTTTTGTTTTGATTCAGTTGTCCAATTTGTGGCACTACGCTTACAATTTGTAAGTCAGAATGACCCTCTAGACAAAAATGTTGGCAACACCTGGTATAGGAGATGTGTGTGAAACCACGTTCGCAGAACTACGTCTTGTGGTAACTGTGACAACCAGACAATACTCATGACAGTTTGGTATAAACAGGTCAAATATGTGTTGAACAATGCTTATGCAATACCAAATACAGGTTGCTATTTGTCTGTTTAGCAATATGTTATGATTCATATGAAGGGAAGTGAAGACAGTGGGGTTTTACCTTTGCAGTAGATCTCTCCATCCTTGTCAGCTAGTGTGGTTGACTCAAGGCTCTTCTTACATGTGGCACAGGTGAAACATCCACTCTTATGCCACGACTGTAAATAAATAGAAGATCCATTATCAAACGGATGTGCTTTTGAACGCATGCATATGTGTACTATGCGTATGTTTTTTCTTACACTCCCTGCTCCAATCACTTTCTCAGCTGCATAGACGGACTTGCCACAGCGAGGGCACTTATCCGCCCCTCCAAACTTCTGAGCCAGCTTGGACGGGTTTGGGTTGCCGGTGGGACGATGAGGACCAGGTCTGATGGAGACAGAAAGATAAAATGCTGATACAGGGCCTTATAGAGACATCAGAAAGTGTGTGTGTCACTCACTCTTCATGTGTAATGCCCAGAGACTCCCCCTTGTCTGTGCTGAGGGTACCCGCTCCCTGGCCGTAACCGTAGCCTTTTGGTCCATACTTCTTGCCATAGCACGCCTTGCAGTAAACTTCATCCATATGAACAGCAACAGTTGTGCTGTCCAAGCTCTTGTTGCACACCACTACACAAACACACATGCATATGTTATTGTTTTGCATATCTGCATGTGTTTTAGCACATGTGTTTAGATAAGCTCGTATCTGTTTCCTTTTATGGAACAGTTCTGTTGAAGAAAAATGTTCTCATCTAAATTCCATCACTGGAATGTTCGATTACAACACAGAAACACAAATAACTCCCTTTAGAACTCCATGAACCTACATATTTTTCAAATTAGGGCAGAGTTGGATTTTTGTATTTCATTATTTCAGTGCTTCTTTTTTGGTATTATTTTTCAACAGTGATGATGCATGTTTTCAAATTTTAAGATGTTGATAAAAAGTGTAGATGCTCTGCTGGTGTAGTTTTTTATCTCAGTGGCTAATTGCCTAAATATGGAAGGTGGGGGCCGATCAGTATGGCTTTTTAAGGGCCAAGGCAGATAAGGCAGATAATGATTATTGGAAATAAATGAGATGGAAAAACTGATATTTAGAACCAATATTAATTTGTAGTAAAAATGAAAATCTTAGTGTCAAAATTAAGGCTTTTGATAAATGTAGTAACTAGTTACTTCAGTTACTACTTGCAGATTCATATTATTTTATTGTTTATCGGCTAATAATTGTGATGTGTTACTAGTCAGATAATGTTGTGGACAGGACATTGTGTGAGAATTCTATCAAAAAAATTACAGATACCAACAATGGAAAAAATGCTGAATATCAGCCTTGGTAATCGGTCAATTAACTGTGATGTTAACAACCCTTAGTGCTGCATCGTAGGCAAGACATTTCACCTCTAATTCAAGAGATTTTTTGCATTTCTCACTAACTGGAGGGGAGTTGCAGGCTTTTATACTCTGTGTGGGAATGACCTCATGTAGTCAGAGTTACTTGGGCTGGGTGAGCCCAGGTGTGAATGGTTACTAAGCTGTTCCAGTTTGACATGGATGGAATCCATCCATGTCAAACTGGAACAACCGTCCTTGAACAGAGTTGGATTCCTTCTGTGTCAAACTGGAAGATCGTCTTTGAACAGAGCATGTTGCTTACGGCATTAATTATCACACACAGTTGTTCCACCTACAATGCAGAACTGAACTCCCAGGTGAACAAGCATCAGATATCGTTGTCCCATCAGCGGGACATTGTGTGAGAGGATGCTGTATCAGAGCCCAAATAGCACATTTTTAAATTAGTTTATTTTATTGGTAATCTGACAGAAAAATCACTGATTGAGATAATTGGAAAATGCTGACTACCGGCCCAGTAATCAGCCGGGGCCGATAACCAGTCCACCCCTATTCATAAGAATTACATCATATAAAATGCTACAACACCGTCTTTATTTTAGGTTGCTACTACACCCGTGCATTTACATTTTTTTCTTTGAGAATAGAAGAACCAACAGTTCTTCTATTCTCAAAGAAAAGAAGTATAGCGGTTTCCGAATTGACAATGGCAGGAAGTAGCAAAGAGTTGACTCACTGCACACGAAGCAGGACCTGTGGAAGCTCTGCCCATCACAGAGTACTTCTTCTGCGAAGTAAACCGTCTTCTGACAGCGGCCACACTTGTTTCCTCCTCCTAATGGCATCCTAAAATGTGCATGCAGCATGAACATAGGCATTTTTAACATTTTACACACTATGAAGATATAGCACCTCAACAAAGACACAGAAAAAGTGGTTATCTATGTTTTAGAGGAAGGTAACAGTGAGTAGAAAGAGACACAGACAATATAAATGCTATTTTCTTGACCTGGTTTAAAGTCCTGAAACTTACATGTAGAACTAGGCCTTAAACAGAAAAACAAATGGGTGAAGGAACTAATAAATTCCTTGTAAGAAACTTGTTTAAATGTCCGCATTTAGATGCCTGTAATTTTGGCTTTGTCAAGCCAGGCCCAGAGACTGCAGTTTCACTCCTGCCAACTTTCTGTGGCTTCTGTAAAGCAGCAGTAAGCCAGCAGTGGGAAAATACAAGAAAAAATGTTGGTACACTGACAGGAAAGTTGCTCTCTCTTGAAAAACCAAGAAACAGTCGGAGTGGAAGCAATGTGAAAAACTGTGACATTCTGGGGTGTATTAAAGTTGGTTGGATGTGAAAGACCCTGGCATCCTGCCTGTTTCTACCCAGTGTGTTTCCTAGCATGACCCTCCATGTCCATTCTCGCGTTTCCACATCCACATTCCTGAGTGTGTAAACCCTCCCACCTCCCTGCCCCTGACTCCCTGCCCGTCTGTCTCATTCTGCATCACTTCTGCAGACTGTACCTTCTCATCTGAGTTGTACATTTTTTTCTGTTAGGCTGGAAATATGTTGAGGAAGCAGCTGCTCCTCTCTCTGGTGACAGTAAGATGGAGCTGAGAGCAGATTATTGAAGTGTTGGGCCATTTCCTAACGGCCTTTCTATTTTTAAGTGAAGACAGAATATGCAGCATAAGATCGTAATCTTTCTCTCAACAACACCCTAAAATTAAACATAACTTCCTTACTGCTGACACCAGAATGGTACTTAATGTGAATATGAGCTCATTGAATGATATTAAATCATAGCCCAGGGTGAGGTAATGGGTGGAGCGGTTGGTGTCTGGCTGGCTGCCGCACTGTGACTTTCCGTCATTATAAGCAGAGACAGATTCAGACTATTTCTGGGGCTATTCAAAGGCCACACGTTGAAATCTTAATAGACTTTTTGGGAGAATAAACTGCGAAGGAAAAGTTCTGCAGCTTAATCGAAATGCTATCTGAGACCTAACAGGAATGGATGGCAAATATTATACCTGGTGATGTGTATGAGGTACATTTATATGTTGTTGTTACATAAAAATCATTCATTCATAACAATAGACGCTCACATATTCAATAACTTTGCAGATTATATACATATACAAGTAACTCTACCAAGGGAAGTTAATTTGTGTAAAAACCTAAAATTAGATGGTTGTTTTTGGTAGCCTTTCGGGGTCATAAGTGTCAAAAATTGAAGTGAAACAATGTTGATAAGTCATAAACTGACCAGCCCAAACATGGAAGAGAAACAGTGCCGAAGCAGGAGAATTAAAGGATGTGAAACATAGAGGAAATTGACAGGCCGTGATTAGAAGTGTAATGCTGGAAAGAATTCATATTAACAGCCACAGACCCCGATTGGTATTTTCATGATTATTTTCATGTAAACAATCACAGTTTGTATATTCTGCAGTCTTGGAAAAGACAAGAGTGCCAGTGTAAGCTGAAATGTCAGGAATATTTTTGTACCAGGCATTGGTTGAAAGAAAAAAAAGAAATAAAGAGGGAAATTAGAGTCTTCCAGCAGCCCAGCAGGGAAAAATATGACTTTTAGTGGTAACGCTAACTCTTTTGTGTCATCTTACAATTCTACAGCAGAAAAAAAACCCCAGAAAGAACAGAGAAGTTTGGACATGAGCTGGCTATCATGATGTGAAGATGACTCCAACTGACAGCTGCCAGCTTCAGGACCATGTGCGTAAAGCAGAAGGTGAGAAACAACAGGATATGTTG
The DNA here is from genome assembly GCA_039737535.1 of Lagodon rhomboides. Taxonomy (NCBI): domain Eukaryota; kingdom Metazoa; phylum Chordata; class Actinopteri; order Spariformes; family Sparidae; genus Lagodon; species Lagodon rhomboides. The sequence goes on along the minus strand of CM077792.1, from coordinate 18,655,943 downwards.
ATAGTGGTGGCTCTGCGAGTTAAGACATGTAGGGACACATGCAGTTATACAGGAATGCTCAAATAAAGAGTGAATGTTAGATAAGGAGTGTAAAATCAGGAAGTGTGTTCATGAAGTACAAGTGACTACATGTGACATCTGTGTGATTTATGATGACATTCAAATCAGCAGTTGTTTTTCTTACTCTATACTAACTTCTGCACTCTGTTGGTGCCCACGCCAGAGAGCATAAAGACCTTTGCATATCCTGTTAGGTTGTCTTGTACATTAGTGTTTCTCATTGTGTTACCGTTTAACTACACACTGATACCACTTTGCAAACTCTAACGCATGATAGCTGTTCAAACAAAGGACTCTCCTCTGGCCTGACTCACACAAGAGCTTAACAGAGAATACATTTACATTGCGACAGAGTGTTTTTCCCGTCATGCATCGGCTGAAAGAGTAGGAAATTAGATAGAGCAAGAAGAAGAGAAAGCAGGAAGCATAAACTGTCTGCGGTAAACTAGCATTACATACCTGCAGTTAGTAGGTGCTGTCAGTCAGTGAAGATGGACAGGGTAAAGTTTGACTCCCTGATCGAAGTGGTGTTAATGCGGCACTGAGGGAGTTTCAGGAAAACAGCAGTCTGAAGTCAGGTGGAGGAGTTGTAGTTGCAGTCTTCCTGACTAACAAAAGTGTCAGACTTGGTTAGTCCAGTGATACAAATAAACCCAGACAGAGTCGTTGGTATGTGCCTCTCCACTCGTCCACTCTTCCAGATGTGTTGAAAGGGAGGAGCTTTCTTTGTTGCTGCTATAGTCTGCAAATGTCCTGCGTGTTGAGGAACAGGGGAGTTTCTGACTGACTTGGCCAAGAGAGAGAGAGCGAGCGAGAGAGAGAGAGAGAGAGAGGTGAATGGGGAGGGAACTTGCATTGTCAAGCTGTATACTGCCATGAACAGTGAAATGTTTTATAGACACTAAGAATTAGAGCTAGGAAGAGTGTAAAAGAAAGATAAACCACATGCAGAAACACATTAGAGCAGGTCAAAGACATGACACTTTGTGAGAACAGAAAAATAAAAGTAGAAGAGTACGTGCAATATTGGTGCATTTGAAAGGCTTGAATTCCTACATTTTAAAGGCAATTCCACACCCGTTCCTCTCCTTTTGTTTTAGATTGCTGCAAGCTAGAGATGGGAGAATTTTTTAGAAGATTTTATCGCAGAAGATTTTATCGCAGACAGCAAACGGTCACAATAAGTTGATTGTGATGAATTTTCATTATTGGGATAATGGTCTATCGAAACAATCGTGAATATCCTCACATGGATGACTTGACAAAGCTGTTGCACAAGTACAGTCCTATATTGGTTTTCTGATTGTTTTGAATTGCCTGAGCTAATCCTCTGGACATGTTTGTGTTTCCCTGGGTGAGACAACTTTCCTGCTCCGGCTAGACAATAAAGTTGCTCTGATTCGAATTTGTCATTCCAAGTCTGTTAGCATGGCTGAAGCTATAGCTTGTATCCCCAACAAAAACAAGATAAGGCGAATGTGTACAAACAGGGGACCACCATTTATTCATCTTTTATTTGTGCAGGGGGACCTTAAGATTTATAATTGCTTATTTAAGATTCTTTGATCGATTGTTGTATCTGTGGTGCGATACAAATATTTGTTTCATAATTGAAATGTAAGGTTAAAGGGATTTCAGTATGTTTTAGTGCAATTTTTATTTTTTATTTTTTGTTTTACTGTTTAGAAATATTATGGTTATGGGGAAAAAATTGTGAATAGCATTACATACATTTTTGATTTGATTACAATAGCATACCCTTGGTCTCCTCCAAGATTTCTTTAATCAGCATTATGAATCGGTGAAAGTAAGTGTAAACACTGATAACTTTCTAGCTGACGACATCAAGAATGATCTTAAATGACTCCTGATGTCTTTCTTGTTTGACTATTGAATGTTTTATTCTATGAGCAAGTAAATTCATCACACTATCTTTTTTTAATCTGTCTAGAGGTTAACCTTTAACAGACAATCAGTTTGAGGAGTCAAATGGTAAATCAGCTGTTTTCCCTCTTACACAGTAAGTAGGATGCCATCTCAGAGTAATTCCAGCCTTTGTACTTTATCACCACAAGCTTGAATGATCTTTAGGGACTTGCTAGTAAAGGTCACTCATATGCTCAATGGATGAGAAAGCATCAGTAGAAATGGAGTGAGGAGCTGCTTGTTATCAGAGAAAGCAGAGTGGACAACAATTTACCTCTGCTACCATCATGTGGTCATTGATGGTACTCAAAAAAATGAAAAGGGTTGACATATGAACATGCACCATTTAAGCTGACTTTAGGGCTGCAACTATAGATTATTTTCATTAGTGTGAGAAATTATTTTCGGATAAAAGTCAGTAACATTTGGAGCGCTGGAGGGAACGTTCTGACCTTCCTTCCATGCTGCGTCTAAAATCTTCGGAGACTAAGCAACTCTCAACCTCACAAGGAGAATTTTTTCACAACATTGTGATTAACTTGCAGATTACGTTACGGTTAAAATTTGAAAATATTTCAAATACTTCCAACAACTAGTCCAAAACGCAAATGTATTGATTGTCTAAACGGACAAATATTTTATTTTTAGAACTAATATTGACATGTTACATTTTACAAATCAAAGTCTGTTGACAGGTCTCAAGGAACTACATGTGCGAAAAAAATACTATATTAATATTATAAAGCCTTCCTTAGCAATGTCACTTGAGTCAGAGTCGATTGAGGCTAAAGAGAAAAATCAAAGTTCATCTCCTCCTCCTCATCTCTGCATGAGGCTACAATAATTGTGTGGTTTTCTCTGTGTAAATGCAACTAAACAACCTCGACAACATCAAGTGTGTAAATACATCCAAATAAAAAATGTAAACCATGTTATGGAAACAATGATTTTGAGAAAAAAAGTAAGCAAAGATAGATTTATTATACATATTACAACAAGCACGCACACGGGAAAGTTCAACACATTCAATCAAAGTGCATTTAAAGTTAATATTGCACTTCAGACACAGCCAAAACCGCTGTAACTGGTTGATATGCATGCACACAAATCTTGACAAAATGCTTTGTATGTTGTGTAATGCCTCGGCAGCCTCAACTTCTCAAAACATGTCAAAGCTGTCGGGAACCTGGAGTCTACTATTTCCACGTTCATCTCCGTGGCTGGCAGCTCCCATCCTATCCAGAACTTTATGAGGCTCTTTAGCTCAGGTGACGACGCTGTGTTAAAAGAGAAGAAGAAGGAATCTGCTAGCGGAAATGCTTCATTCTTAAAGAGGATATCCCAGTGACAATACTCGTACATACCATTTTCAATGAATGCTTTCAAGTAGCCAGATACTCGGCAAACATCTGTGACATCGGACTTGTCTGTGTCTCCAACTACTTTGTAGCTATCAAAGATGACCGTGACAGATGATGGCCATATGATGCGATCCAGGATCATCTGAAATCACATGTATGATCCTCTTAGTATTTCATATTGGTGCAGTGTACACTGACATTTGAATGAATCTAAACTCCTTGACAGTTGCTGTTTACAGTTGACAATTTGATTGATGAAAGTTTGTGTGAAGGAAAAGAAAATAGAGAGAAGAATACTGTATGTTTTTTCAAAGTTCATCTAATAAATAACACTATACTCTTAAATAAGTGGCAGTTATTTGCAGCAAAGGATTACTTTTGAGACTCATATGCTCCCTTTATAAAAGTGTTGGTCAGTATCCGTAAGCTTTGAGAAAACAAAAAACTCTGTTCATACCCATATGTGTATCTAACATTGAGCATTAATGAGCCTTTAGATGGGCCCTGACTGCTGTACCTGAGGTGTGACTTGTGCCTCTGATTCCCGGGGAAAAAGGATTGGGATTACATCTCTTCTATGGATGAGGAGTGGCCATAGCCCTGTTTCTTTTAAGCCTTTTCGGAACTGATCGATTTGACACGTCGTTCTCTCGATAACCTGCAATACAGGAGACAAAGCACAATGTACACAAAATAAATCAAGGCTACTCTTTCTGTTTCTTAAAAATGGAAGTTAATGAAGTGACACTTCATTAGCAATTTGAAGACACCACTTTAGATTTTATGTTAATTAATGCTCTGTGTTCTTCTGCACATCCAAACATATACAGTAAAATTTTGCACTGCAGTCCACCTGATAAATACTGAGCTCCATCAGAGCTGTCTAAAAATATTTATTTCAGAAGATAAAAGTTTGAATATAATTCCTCTTGAAAGTTTATAAGTTTAAGTATAAAATAGTGGTAGGTCTTCAGCATAGCCAGATGTTTTGAATGCATTACCTGACCCCACCAGCAATTATCAAATGTCTTCTTATGTACATTATTTCCGATTCTAAAAAATAGCTCTCTCTATATACTATAGGTGTTGCGGGAGTTTTTTGACCTCTTTAGACCTTTTCCCTTCGTACACGTGCCTTGGGAGTCGGTGAAGTTCTTCAAAAAAATAGCTTTTCCAAAAATTTGCGAAATCTGAGTGATGCCACTTGGATACTTTAAAAACCAAAAGGCACTCAAGTATCTGGCTTCAAATGACAGAAAATTGAATGATAAAGATGACTTATTCTATTCTGTTGCAGATGTCAGTGTAGAAGGTCTTCTGATGGTTGTGGCAACAAAGGGTGAAAATTGTCTTGACAGATAAAGTGGAAAAAAACTACTGTGCCCTTTTACTTGTAGTGCAGTTGTTGCTTGAGTTGTCAAGAAAGCAGACTTTTATGTCCCTTTTTTCCTGCTGACGGTAAGATGTCAACTCGAGGTGACAACATGGCCTTTGCAGTTAATTGTTGAATGCCTGGCAGCGAAAAAATGACCTTTTGTGAGCCCTTATCAAGATTGTTGAAAAGGCGTCTCTCTTCATAATAGTTGTTAAGGACAGTGAAATCATACTGTATATTATCTAATGACAGGACTCAGTGTGTTCAGCATTAGCATAGAGATATTAATCAGGGAAGCTAAAGTAGAATAAATGGAAGTTGACATTACAGCATGCAAGAGTATCTTTCCATACAGCCATTTCCTATTGGTAGCATTTGGTGCTGGCAGGTCCCACGACAGGCAGAGTTGATGGATGGAGTCACATTCTTTTAATTCTGCATCTCCATCAAGCTGGAATAAAACAGAATGAAACACATGTTTTATTGATGCAGCACACATAGAGTAAATTGCACTGGTTGCACTTTTACGATGCCAGGCTCAGTGCACTTAGTGACAGATGGAACCTTTTAGTTGAAAATATAGGCCTCAATACTTTTCATGTTCACCATTTTCAGAACGTCACGGATGTCGAGGTCGGGGCAGTCTCGTAGTGTCACAGGACTAGTCTCCAACGAACCTCCAAAGAGAATGTGAATTATGGCTGGGCTAAGTCCCGGGAAACTGGGGCCACAATGCAAGAAGGAATGACCAATCATCCGGCCTGCAATGGTGAACATGTCATTGTGAAGCAGCTCATCTGAAACTGAGGGGATGAGGTGGTCGGGCTCACCCTCGAAGATTTGTGTGATGGCTGTACCTGCTACAGTGATAAAATGAGAAGAGAAGAGGCAATTTAGAGCACAAGGTTAATGACTGAAAGAAAATTGATTTGAGAATAAAGAACACCTCTGAGCACTTTAAGTTTTGATACTTTGATATTTTGATACTAGAACTCTTTACGTTGAATTAGACCCATAGCTCACCTTACCAGTTGTCTGATAAGCTGTGTTTATTATTATGTTGTAAAGATATTAAAGTATCATTTGCTTTTATGTGAAACTACTCAGTGAACTTGTCTTGCGCAATATATGTCACAAAAACCAAGGCACGGACACCTTGTCACAGAAGAAGTAAGACAATAACTGCAGTTATGTGACAGTTAATGCCTATATGCAGGAATGGCTCTTCAAGACTTTGGAAGACGTCACTTACGTGACTGTCTTTCAAATGATGTATTTTCTGATGTATATATGATGTAAGTACTTTTATGACAAAATGGGACTCTCTTGAGTTCAAAAATTGTATTTTGAATCAAAAGAATTATTCGCCTTTCACCACCAACCACCATGCATATTTTTAATGAAATATGGTCCCATGAGAATCCATTAGAAAGGGAGGGACATCGCCTCGATATAGTCTGAATCAACATTGTTGGCTTGGTATGTACGTTGTTGTTGTGTCCAACCTAAGTTTATATGGAATCCACTTATAAGCTTGAAAATCACTGTTGAAATCACATGACGATCGACCCCACTTCCTGATGCGACATCACCTGCAAAGAAACACACATTTTAGTCACCAAACTGAGCAACATGGTTATGTTACAAGTTAAAAGTAAAAATATTTAATTGACTACCTCGAAGTGTGCACATGAGCGGTGAAGTCCACTTAACATTGTTTCTCTGGTAGAATGTGACTAAAGATCGGTCTTGCTCCTCCTTGTCTTTTCTGATGTCCAGGCTCAGGAACAGCCTCTTTGAGTCTCTGTTGCTATGGAGGAGGTCTTGTGAAAATAGCCAACCAGCTTGTTTTGGATCAGACACTCTTCTCCATTCTGTGACAGCATCAAAAAGAACAAAACAAGAAAATAAAATTAGAACTAATTGAAATGTCCACAAATCAAGCTTTAAGGGACAATGGAATTACTTCATTATGAAGAAGATGAAAGAAACATATACTGCCTGTGGTAGTTGACATTTCGTCTGTTTCTTCCATTTCCGTCAGCACTGACCCAATCATTATGAACAGTACCAATGATCTGATAGAAAAAGATGGATTTAGGATTAAATGGGCACATTCTTCAAACAGATTGACTATTTGTAAACGACATTCCTGTGTTGGAACAAGTCTGAACCAGAAACAAGACAATTTGAAGGTCTGCTATTTTAGAGGTATGTTGCATTTCAGCTTTATCTTGTTTTGCTTTACCAGTAGCAAGCATATTTGTTTCTTACTTTGGATAATGAATTAATTTGCTTCTAGTTAAACCTTGGATTGATTATATAGTCATACTTTTATCCCTTACAATCTAAACTCAAAAATGGGATCTTTTGATTTCTTGAAGATTTTGAACTACTTCTAACTGTAGGCGATGAACAGTGAGTTGAAACCTGCAAGGATATTGTCTTTGCAGAAAACTGAAAACATGAGCAGAAAAAAGTGATGCACATTAAAGCAACATTATGTAACTTTTTTTTTACCTTAAAATAACAGCTTCAGAATCATGTTTATGGTACAGTGTCTTGTAATAGGGTCGATGGTGTCTCTGTCTCAGCCACTCCGCCCGCCTATCACTTGTTTTTGCACTATTTAACGTCAGTGAGAGGGTAGGATCACAGCGTTACATACATGTTTACTTCAACATGCAAGTTTTCAACACATAACATCATTATTGATGTAATGTGTTTTGTTTGTAGTGAGCACCTACACTACATCTGAAGAAATTTTACAGACCTACATAATGTTGCTTAATGTTATGAGTTATCAACAGGAGAGGTGATTATTCAAGTCCCAATATGCTCAAGAATGAATGAGCTAGGGCCGATTAAAAAAAAAAGGGATTGACCATTTAGCTTCTTGCTGTGCAGTAATTTTGATCACATTTTTATTAATAATTAAATATTTAAAATACCGTAAAACCAAAAAAAGAATACAAAAATTACACTGTGCCTTTCGCCCAACATTTTTTCTTATATATGCTAAAATACGTCAGAGAAAAAGATTCATGCAGGATAAGGAAAAGAAAGAACAAGTAATGGTCAGAGGGAGGTTGCAGCTGTGCTTACCTGTGAAGATCTATAAGCAGTGTCCCCTCCTGTGTTTGCTGTCAGTGCTGTTAGTGGGTGTGGATGAGTTTTTGAACTCCCAGTAGCCCCAGCTGGTTTAACTTGTCCGTACAGGAAGATAATCTATAGGTTAAAGTAGAGGAGTCTGTTTCAGCCTAAGGCAGTTGTTTAAAAAAGGGCATATTTTGAAGGACACAGTCAACAGATCCTGGTTACATATACCTGCGGGTCACAACTGGGACTGGATCTAATGTTTAAACTCAATATTACAAAACCAATAACAAAATGCTACCAATTTGAAACGCAAAACAGATCTTGTGTTTAGGTACAGTAACCACGGGTTGTGTATGGGTATTGTTTACAATTCTGGGAGTACACGTCAATTTGACTAGCTACTAGTCCAGGGTGTCTCTCATCCAGCTTTAATCTGTATATGCTCCAGTCTTCTATGAAAGAATGAGCAGGAATGAAGGGACACATGAATGATTTCCAAGATAATAACTTTTCTCCAAATGCAGTGGAACAAACACACTTGAGTGGGAAAAATTAGTGCTTTGATTGTGGAGGCACAGTGAGTTGAAAACAGACAGGCAGTTTCATCAATCAATTAAGGTCAATTAAAGGCCAAGACCGACTTTGTTGTAGCTGCTTTTGGTTCTTTACAATATACTCTGTATTGTCATGGTTTCAGTTTTTGGTTTTGTTGTTTCCTGTTTTATTTTGTAGTTATATTCTCTTGTGCCGTGTTATCACTTTCCACTTCCTGTTGATGTGTTTCTTGTGTTCTGTTTCCCTCCCCAGCCTAATTCCTGTCTCATATCATCCTCGATAGCACTGCCCTGTTCCCAGTGTCTCTCCACCTGCACCTCATCCTCTTGTTAGTTTAGTCTGTATTTAAGTTTATGTCGTGTCTGTTCTGTTTCCGCATGTCTCCTGTGTCCCTTGTTCCTCGAGCTTCTGGTTTGTTCTTCTTTTGTTTTTTGTGGATTTGCTGTCATGGTAGTCTTGTTACTTGCTTTTGGATTTTGGACTGTGTTGAGTCCCTATGTGTTAAACGTGACATTTGTGATACTCAGCTCTTTCACTAAACCTGGTATGGATAGTATGGATACTAGAGATCACTCCTAGCAGGACTGGTTCTTCTTTGTACCATTAACACCCTTTCTGGCCTTCCTATATGCAGCCATTCTAATGTTAAATCTGTTTAGTCTTACACCTTACACTCGAGGATGAGGATGCTAGTGCACTTGTTCTTGATCAATGGGTTTTTTACTATTACTAATTACTTGATTTTACTTATCTCAGTGAAACTACACATCTGAGGCCCCGTGTTTCTGACAGCATGTTTGCCCCCCTCCATCCCTCCAGATGTCCCTCAGGGGCGACAGTAACACAAGTGTCCTATTGTCATTACAGCGTCTGTCTCATGGGGGGAGGACATGCCCTGGGGGACATTTGAAGATTAGCTTTGACATTAACCCCCCCGCCTCATAACACACACACACACACACACACACACACACACACACACACACACACACACACACACACGTCCCAGACGCTTGCACGCTCCTACCCATAATCCCTCTGTTACAAGTCACTTCCCGTTTCATGAGCCACTGAGACAAAGCAACAGATCATGTGAGTGTGTTTTGTGCTTGTTGCTGACTTTGGAGTGTTTGCTGTGCATGAGATTCACACATGGGAGCTGGAAAAACAGGAGGGCGGCCTTGACATTAATGTCAGTATCTGGAGGTGAGCTATTAAGTGATTGTTGTCTATAGGAGAAAAGGGCATACTGTACTGTGTGTCCATGTGTGTGGGGAAAAGAGGGAGGGGGGTTTTGTGTACAGTGTGCATGTGGTCTGTATGTGTGGGGGAGGTGCTGCGCTTGTTAGGCCATGTGCTGTGTCCTAATATAATTTATTAATTTGTCATGGTTGATGTATTTACTGTATTTGCATACTGCAGTTTGTGGGGACACATTTTCCATTATTTATGTGTCTCTTCAGCGGAGACTTGCAGACCAAGTCGTGTGTTAGCGCAGCCAGTCAATGCCTGATCAATATGTGATCAGCCAGAGAGCTTTTGGGGCTGTACTTAGCTGCAAGATCAAGACTGTAAAGACCCTTACTGACCATTATGTCTAATGATTGACTGAGCACACAGGAGGAAAACATGTCTCAGAAATAACCTTGAAATAACTATCATTGAAGCAGTCGAATGTTTACTGTGAAAAGGCAGCATTTATGGAATTTTTTTTCTGTTGTGTATCGCAATCTTCATTAAATATTCAGCACTGTCCCTTATGTCAGTGTTTCAAACGGTAAGCCAGCACAGCAGAAATATGAGATGAGGGAATAGATGGAGAAATGGAGAGAGAGTAAGAGACTGGGGCACAGAGAAACAAACCCATTGACTGGCTGAACTTTTATAAGCTTGATAGTCATAATAGCAAAATACCAAATATCTTTGGAGCTTTAATGAGGCTGCTATGAATGATGAAAATCGCAGTTTCACACCTCCGTCTGTCAGACACCCTGACATTACAGGTTTCAGCAGTGTGTCTCATGTTGAAACAACACTGTCCTCTGTTTTTAAACTGGATCTGATGTTTCGAGCAGACTGGCTCCATGTGATGAGATTTTTACAGTCTTCGGTTTATGAGGATGGATAGTCAGACAGGAGAAGCTGAGTTCAAGGTCAGGTCTGGGATGTGCATCGTTACTCTCTATTCGTCAGCTGGGAAAAGACATCAGTAGAGGCCTCACTGTCGATTCCTCCATCATTCCCTCCTGTTTCCAGCCTCTTCCCTTTTGTATCTCTCTGATTTTTCTTTCTCACTGAACTCGTTAGAGGCGCAGGACAAATTAGACGAGTGATGGATGGGCTCTTCCTTGTCGTTCATGCAGACATGCGCACTGAGTACAGACACAGATGTATGTGCGTGATTGTGTGTGTTTATTTGTCGTCAGTGGATCTATCTTAAGCATACCCCGTTTTTTTTTTTTTTTTATCATCCTGCTTTCCTTGACCGCCAATTAGACTCTGAAAGCCGGATGAGGGGTTTAGGCTTTTCACATTTGTGGCTACATCTGCTTAATTACCATGTGTTACTCACACTATACAGACGAGGCCAAGTGTGAGTATACCCCCCCCCCACACACACACACACAAACCACACTCATCCAGCTAATGGCCCAGCCTTTTTTGGCTTTTGCTGGGCTTATATTTCACCTCAGCGAGGGAGGGAGCAAAGCCAACAGGTCCATTACCAAGAGGCAGAGAGAGAGAGTCAGATTGTGATGAGGGGAGGAAAAAATAAAGAGAGGGGCGGGGATACGGCTGCAGGCGTACTGCGGCAGCAGCAGAGCGGCATGACGTGATAGCAGTGTGGAATGACAAGACACACACACACACACACACACAAATACACATGCTCGCAGCTCTCAGGCCCGCCAGCCAAAAGTAGACCGAAGCAAAGGCAGTGACTGAGCAGCATACAGATCGGAGACAAACTCACTCGCTGCTTTGTATCCTGATGCTTGCAGAGGGTGAGTGTAGCCTTGTGTTAATTTTTAATAGGTAAACACTTTATTTTTCTGTTTATGCAGATTGTTGTTGTGGATCTTTCCTTGTTTGCTGTTGTGAATCTGTGTTCTCTTATTTGTGTAAATTCCAGTTTAGGGAATTTAAACACTCTATTGAGAAGGTTGATGATGACGTTCGCAGTGATATCACAATCAGTGGCGTTACGGGGGGGACGGCGGCAGAGTGGAAGAAAGAGGTTAACAGACAGAAAGGCAGAGCTTAAGTGGGATGAGAAGAGAAGCAGAGGGGATGACAGAGGCGGGGGTGCACGGAAACCAGGGGTGACATGATGCGATCAGCCTGAGTCAGCATGATAGGGGCTGTATGACTCAGAGCAGCATGCATAGCATACATACTATAGTGTCAATCCAAGAAAGATCAGTGGAGAGGGTTGGATGAAGTGGAAAGGAGTTGTAGCAGCAAATGGAGGGAAATGTGCACACATGGTGATGTTTATGTGGTTGCTAGTCTGATTACGCTCTGTCCCGTTTAGTTTGTGTGGGTGCTTGTGTTTGTCTGTCCTGGTTTCTACAGTATAATGAGGGGAGTGTGTGTGGTAGACGTGTATCTTTTTCCAAGGTTGCGAGTGATTCAAACTCTCTGTAGAAAAATCTTGTGAGACTCCTCAGCCAATGACTTCTCCATGTGGTCGAACCATGCTGCATTGAAAACTGGAGCTCGACCGATACTCAACTTTTGGGATGCGGATGTCGATATTAGGAAGTGAAAAATTCCAGTTTATTGGCTTGTATACACACATTTTTTGCAACAATCCCTCAAATGTAGTTATCAAAACATTTGCGACAAAGATATGTAATGAGGGCTGAAAGTGCACCGACATGGTTTACCACACTTTGCCAGGAATGTAATAATTATAAATTATTAATGATACACAATAGATATAGGAAGAATATGGCAAATTTATATTATCGGTTAAATACAGGTGTCAGCACAAACTATAGCTGATAAGTGAAGCTAAAAATATGAGGTCAAATTGCGGTATACTCACATTTTAAAAGAATAGGTGGCAGCAAGTTCCTCCTCTTTTAAAATATCTTTAGAGGAGGATAACACAATTGTAATTTGCAATGCAAATGCGGCAAGTGTTTGCAAGTTCTAACTCAACAATTCTTACTTGAGATGTGAGCCTGTCATATCCTCAGGTGTGCATAAACTACAGGTTAGGAACTTTTTTTAATACAAAAATGAATTATTGGTTATTTTCTTAGTAGCGGAAGAATACCCTGCATCCCTATAAATTATTAATATACATTTTCTACAGTATAATCTCAAATAAAGAGAGAGATTTCATATTGACGCTTATTAGACAACAAATACACAGATATCAGCCAACTTTTGATCATGTTTATGTCATCAGTTTAGGTTAAGATGGATGGATGGATGGATGGATGGATGGATGGATGGATGGATGGATGGATAGATAAGTCACTTGAAGTGGTTCTCGTCAGTGACTGAAACGCTTGTATAACCCCTTGAATGACATCAAAAACACATTGTGAACAAGTGAACACCAAAACAATGTTACAGTTATGTGTTGCAGTTGACAATCTGGAGATACAGTGTTCTTAGATGACTTAAATGCTATGTCGTGGCATTTTGTTGGATGACAGAATGTGTGTCATGATGGGTCATGTAGGCCAAGTAAATTTCCATTTGGGCTACTGACTCATGCGAACATAAACAGTCTTCAGTTCATTGTTCACAAAGACACTTTTGTGTATGTGTGCGTGCGTGTAAGATGACGTTTTTTGTGCCAATAGATGAGAACACTGATTTCATCAAAGAAAGTCACTTTGAAAATGAGTCACCTTGCTGCCGGGCCCCCTGATTGGCTGAAACTATTGGTCCTGTTTGTCACAGCTTCCTGTCTCGGTGAATGGTGAGGCGCTGCGGACCAATGGGAGGGCAGTAGTGAGGATGCAACAGTGATCCAGGAAAAAACAGCCCATTGTTCCCGGGACGTCAGAGAAGTGTGACCTCCCTACCGCCGGCTCTGGCTGCTCCACATAACGGCACACTGGACCCAACACCCCACTGACAGGTAAGACACTCGTGAGACAGCAGATGTGGCGTGTGTGATTTTATAATAAGATATTTATGAGCTTCAGATGTTATTTTTAGAAAACTTCTTCTCAGAAAACTGTGACTTTCCAGGAATCCTAACAGCACATTTAAGTGTTTCTTCTTCGCTGAGTGACACTAAGATGATTGATGAACATTAGCGCTGATGCTTTGGTTGTTGTAATTATGGACGTTATTACATTCATTTATTACGACTTTTCAGACTGGGTGACACACACAAACACACAGGCGCTGCTAATGTCCTTCAGTTCACAGAGAGAGAGGCCTGTGTTACCACCTCATTTATTGATTTTGGGATGAGTCAGAGGTTTTTCATCACATGGGTGAGGGTTTGTCTGTGTGTGTGTGTGTGTGTGTGTGTGTGTGTGTGTGTGTGTGAGAAAGAGAGACAGTATACGCGCTTCTTTAATCAGAGGGCCAGTAACTCGGTTCAGGCTGACTGTGTCATGGGACAGTGGAGCCAAAATGGTGTAATATGATTATGAAGTTAGAGACGTCTGATGCCAGCTGCCGCTTCGTTCATACAGAAAAGTACAGACTTGAGCCGTTGTCTTTAATGATTGTGGTGAAAAGTATTTTTAACTGCCTCATGTAGTTCACCTCCTGACTGTGTGAAGAAAGCCAAGAAATTATACAGACTACAAGATAATTGAAGGAAAAAAAGAGTCCTGCTGCTGCTGCTGCTGCTGCTGTTGTTGCACACAACATCCAGCAGGTGTCAGTACCATCCTTTCAGACAACTGTGAGGACCAGTCATATGCAATAGACCATTACATTCATTTGAAACAAAAACAAAGAAATGATCTGTTACCATGTCCGTGTCATTACACAAAAGTCATGATGTTCTCCAAAACTGCATTTTTTTACTCATTTCTACTTACATGTATTTATTTATTTATTTACATAGAATAAAAAATGTTGTCTATATTTACAAATATCACAGAAACACAGAAAATATAATTAGACAAGAGGCTCACATCTGGAGTATTAAGCACATAGCTACCGCAAATGAATTAATGATTAGTTGTCAACAGTTTTGATACTTGATTAATTGTTTAATGCATTTATCAAGCAAAAATGCCAGTGTTTCAAAAATGTTGCTTTTATCTGTTATTTACCCCTGTAAAATATATAATCTATTGGGTGTGGACTACGGGTCAAAACAATCAATTTAAAGACATCACCTTGTGCTCAGGGAAACTGTGATTTAATTTTTTTAGATTAGATATATTTTTTCACAATACTGTAGACTACACTGCAGTATATATTGTGGTTTCAAGCTTCATATTTCAGCCAAGATCTCTAGGTTCCTGCATCGTTCAGAGACCACCTTTCCATGACCTTTGCTCTTCATCTTTCTGTTTGTCTTCATGTTTTCTTTTTGGTAGCTTAACACTTAGAATCGCCACATCTCTAATAACATGCAACACTGATGTTTCTTTGGGCAAAAACATAGGCATTGTGTAGAAAGCTCCAAATAGTAGCAAGCTGCTTTGATGTGATCCATTGACGTCACGATAAGTACAGTGTGACTTTGAGGGTCACAGACAGTACAAATAAAAAACACAGTGATGTAAACCTGACAGTATACTGCAATTCCAAATTATTTTTGTGACCCCAAACCAAGATTTACCCAAAGTTGGCGCTTGATTGGAGTTAATTTTGGATCATGTGACTACCCGATTAGTAACCTAATCAAAAAACAAATTGAGAGATAAATCAATATAATTGTTAGCTGCAGCACGAACTACAGCACTAATCTATTTCTCCCACATTTTTGTCTTCTGACCAGGCTAAAATCGAGCCTACACCAGAACAAAAATCTGTTTTCTCTCTGTAGATTCACGTGTAGTGCATTTGAACGCTACACTTTCTATATTTAAACTAATTTCTTTAGGCAGAAAAGTCACAAGCAGTTAGACCTCCAGGGAAAACGTCAACAAACAGTCAAACAATTGTAAATGCACTTATGTAACAGAATGCTACAGAATGATCTTGTCTGTATGCAGTCTGAACTCATGACACAGATAACATACCTTCCACATTTTACAAACATCGCCTTATGTGTGAGGGAATCAGACCTGAAATTGATTTGCCAGTTCTTCGCTCAGCTGTTGGTTTCAGTCAATGACTTATTCTTTCTTTTTTCTTTTTTTTTTCTCATTACTTTCTGTGCATATACACACACAGACATCCCCACCACCAGCTGAGCCTCGGTATGTCCTTACGTGGGCTGAGGTAGTACCAGTATGACCCCAGTGTATCCCCTGGGGAATAGCCAATTTCCATACAGATAGACATAGAGCCAGACTGCACCTGTGCTCCTGGAAATCCTAGCAGGAATTGTGTCAGACAGACAGAAATTCTGATGCTTATTAGTGAGTTGGCCTCCCATGAGAAAGAGTGAGCGAAAAAACGACAGAGATGGGGGATACGGGAAAGAGGAGGAGGAGGAATTTGGGGAGAGAAATGAGAGGAAAGCAGGATGGATGATAACATCTGTCTCTGTTTACCTACTGCTGAATCACTGCTGCTGTGCAAGTCTTCATTATCATTGAGTCAACTATGGCAACATTTTCGGTGTCAGAATGTCTTCTATTATAAGTTGGTGAGAGGAAGGTCTCCAACAGAGAACCTAACCTCTTCTTTATTAGAAATTAAAAGGGGTCTGTCATTTTCAGAATCCCTGCAGGGGATAACCAGACCTTTTGCTCAGACCGCTGGGAAAATGTGTGTGTTTGTGTGATCCACATGACACTGTGTGCAATACTGCGATTAGATATGCTGTCAAATAATCCGACACTTTATCCTTGTGACTTTGACGGCTTAATTTGACACATCTCTGCTTTGCTAAAGACAGCTTCCCAAGTCTTCTGGCAGCAACAATTTCTCCTATTTAGAAAAGGGCAAGTCTGGCTCAGCGTTAAATCTGTGTATTTGTGAGAATGTGTATAATTACAATGAAGAAATCTATTTGTACTGTAGTGTGTCCAAAGCAAAAGTGTTGCGAGTGAAGTAGGAATTTAGACAGAAAATGTACAATGTTTATGTTTATATTTGTGTTGAATGGGGGAGCAGTGTAGCTATTGATCTGCTCCTGTACATCTGGGGGGCAACAACATTTCACGTTCATATTCTATGCTTATTAGCTGACTTTCACATCTGGAGATGGAGGTGATGGTGTTGGCGTTATCACAAACCACAAGGCTGCCAAACGGGGAGACTGCAGTTCGAGTCAATGCGTCATTTCTTCACAGGAAGTCGGACCATCTGCAGCTGTTTTTGTGTTGACCAGAACAGATCATTTAAGCCAAACTATGACGTTTTCCTTACCCTAACCAAGCTTTGTGCCTAAACCTAAGCAGACCATAAGCAAACGTCAAGTTGCAACATAAAGAAACGTTAAGGGTAAACGTATCTGTGGTTCTGCAGAAACATACTTACTTAACATTTATTCTGGTGACTGGGGTGGATTTTTTGTAGATGGATTGACTGATTAAAAAAATATATACATTCAGCCATTTTCACAAGCTTTGAACTCAAGATGCAGATTTTTTTACATTTAGAGATATTGAGATATTGTGTGAGATTCAAAGCAAATCCGTTCCTTAGATGCTCTGATCCCTCTCACTCTATATGTGCTGATTCCTCCGTTTCACCCCTCCCTTACTCCTTCCCTGCTTTTCTTCCATCCTCACAGCCTCTCATCCTCTTTCCCTTCAGCGGAGCACTATAAGGTTGTTAAATTACATGACATTACATGAAAAATTTCACTGCGTAGAACAGAGGGGCAAAAAATATCAAGCTTAGTTTTGGAGTTCTTGGGCGGGCTGTGTGTTTCTGAGAAGGCAGCAGTAACTGCAAGTATCTGGAATCAAATCGAATCAGGTGAGGACGATACCATTACTCTGTCTGTACATGAGCAGTGTGTGAAGGCAATGATGTGTCTGTGGGAGTCTGTGCAAGTGTGTATTGGAATTCATTATGTGGAGAAAATCTTGTTATTTGAGAACATAACGCTCTTAAAGCCTCTGGTAGACGCTCCTGTGAGCATGTGTCTGTGCGTTTGTGTGTGAGAAGCTGTTTTTGTGTTTTGAACTCCCAGCAGGCAAATTTGATTGCGCACAAGCTCGTTGCTGCCTCGCTGAAAATAAGCTCAACTCGTGGTTTACCATGACTCAGTTTGTCATATGGGCTGGATTCACATGCTCACATACCACGGCTGTTTAACTTGCACTGTGTTGAGAACAGCAAATTCAAGTGTACCTGATTCAATAAAACTTTTGATTAGATTCTAACAAGGTTATTAACCCCTAAATGGATAACTTTTTAGGATGGTGGGAGCATTTGGGACTTTTGAATACTGTTGCTGTGGATTTAGTTTGAAAGTGGAAGTCAACTTTTTAACTCAATATAGGCATCTCTCTCACTGTGTTTCTCCATACAGGTCATAATGAGTGGGGGAGTCAATGTTAAATCGGCCCCTCGGGGACCTTCCTCATCGGGAATTCCCCTCCCACACAGCCTGTTGCCCTCCTCCCCCAAAGTAGACACCCGCCGCCGGGCTGGTGACCTGCCCAGGCCCTTAACACAGACCCCTAAACACACTCCCACAACCACACCCACGCACTCGCCTTCACTTTGCCCACGGAGCTCCAGCATCCCCGGGCCTCCCACCAGGGACTCGACGAAAGATTTTGTCCTGAAAAGTCAGCTCTTCAAGCGGACGGGAGCCCTACCTGCTCCCCAGGTGTCACGCTCTGCCTACAGCAGCCCGTTAACCCAGCGCAGAGTGCCGCCTCCACACTCTAAAGACACACTGGATCTGGGAAAACCCACCCTGCCTCACGTCCCCTCACAGTTTCCACACGATGGCAATCACAACAGAAACCCTTTCACTAATAAGAACCAAGCATGGGGAACCAGCAACCTGCGTCCACCGCTTCAGTTCAGAAGAGGAGACAACTCCAACGCTGTATCTGAGGCAGCAAGGGAGATCATGCCTCAACGAGAGGAAGAAAGCCACCCAGCCCAGTCTACCATGTCAAACAACGGTAACCTCCGCCCCTCTTCTGCTCTGACAAGCTACAGGCATGCCATCAGAGGTCACTGTGACTCCACCAGCCAATCAGACGAGGAGATGGAAACCCCTGAGGACAGCAGTCCGCCGTCCTCTCCTGGTATCCTGCCGCTGCCACCGATCTCATTCTCCGTGCCAGTGATGTCAAAGGCTGCTGTCAATACGCAGGATCAAAGCTACAAGGAGGCTGCGTCAATAGAGACACACACACCCAGAGTCAACATGGCTACTGTGGCTCCCTTCAGCTACAGGTAACACACACACATACAAACAAAAGTGATCACAACTTCCATCACAAGCCCCCTATTATTGACGTTCACTGTAAAACGTAAAATCATTCTGCTGTCATTATCATGTAATCAATCTCCCTCTCATAGAACTTTATGATCCCCAGTTCTACTGACACACACATGCACACATGCAGGCGCACACACACCACACACACACACACACACACACACACACACACACACACCACTCTGGATGATAAAGACCAGCCCTCGAGGCCTATTCTAGCCATTTTGGTCTAATTCCTCTGTATCTTTTTCAGCATATCCAATATATGTTGTGTAGGGATACACACACATATACTTTGTGTTTTCTGGAGCACAGCTGATTGATAGAGTGTCCTCTATGACAGCCTCTGGGCCGACTCACTATATTCTTCTCTCTCATACACACACACAGTCTCTCACGATGTTTGATAAAAAAACAAAACAAAAAAGTTGATCTAATTTTGTAAGTTAAAAAATTCCAGTGTAAATGTATCTGATGGTGTTTTAGTTGAATGAATTCGTGAATAATAAATCTGTCAAAGCAGAATCACTGTTTGCACAATTTACAATACTGTAGAAGATATAGAATAAAAAAAAAACAGGATGAGAATATAAATTCTTCAGCTTCTTCATACATTTATAATTATTAGATTATTCCCAGTGCTTTGTACATTATCAGTGATTTTCAGTTTCTTTGATTTGCATTTATGGAAATCAATGCAACACACTGGGGAATCTCCTGTCTTTCTTTTGCTTTCAGACATAGCAGCTCTTGTGTTTGATTGCAATCAGCGACATTGACGTGATTTGCATGTACAGTAACCGACGTGTGATGGTTGTTTCCATGATGTGCTTACAGAGTGCGAGTGCAGGAGAGCGACTTTTCACTGGACGACTTAAGTGACTGCTCATCTGGATCCATAGAAGTCTGCTGCGATGACCTAACACCAGGTTAGACACACACATACACACACATGCACGCTCTGATATGCAATCAAACAGATTTTGCAATTTTTTTCAGAGGCAACACGCATTACTTTTCATTTTCTTTGTCTGCGTTGCTGGACAAAACTTGTACTCCAGTTCAGTCTGCCCACTGAGCATCAGGGTGCAGAGAGGCCAACGGCTCTGTTAGCAGGTATTGATGCCTTCTTTCTGGCATCCAGACGCATTAACTGCGACAGAGTCATAAATGGCGTCAGACAGGACATGCCAGCAGCCAACCTTTGGGTCTTATTGTGGAACCTGAATAGACTCAGTGAAGACTAAGGGACAGCCATTCTCTGTCTAAATGTGTGCCTTGATGCAGTTACTCGTCGGACCTCGAGAGCCATTTCTAAAGTCAGGTGGTGTATTTTTGTGTGTGTCTCAGCCTAGGGTTCTGCTGACTACAGTGCTTCCTATATTAAGAGATGGAAAAGAGAGATGGGCTCAGGATGTTAAGATGAAGGAAGATGACAGGGTTGATGTGGGTCAGTAATGGGATGAAATGGGGCACTTCTCTACTCGCTGCCAGGGTGTATTATTATATGCACATTGATTTCAGCTTCATCCAAGAGCTGTTGTGGAGTTTGAACCCTTCATCCTGTCATGATTTCTCTCCTTCCCTCTCTCTTGCAGCTCCTCCTTTACAGTTTCATTGACCTAAAAATGCCACAGTCCCAGTATGACCCCCTGCCCGTCCTTTTGAGTAACGGTTTGCTCTGTACCCGCAGCTTTAGTCATGCATTGTCGTGGTCAGTCTGAGTAGAAGGATGCGGACGTGCTTCAGAGATATGATTTTATCAGTGGCTTAGTGAGTCACTCTTTTGGTGTGGTGTCAGTCGGACAGGAGGGGGTCAACTGCTTGACTTTGAAATGTGCAGCCAAGAGTTAGTCTGTTTTAAATTTTAATGGCCAAAATCTCTCCAAGCTCACAGCACATCTGACAGGATATGAGCAGCGAGGTCAGAAAGTATCAGGGCAGTTAAATGTTTTTCATTGTTCTGCAGTAATCCTGCACATTGGATTTCGGGCATTTATCAGACGCTTTTGTCCAAAGCGACTTACGGTAATTCATACATACAGTCATACACTGATGGTAGTGGCTGCCATGCAAGGTGCTGACCAGCACATCAGGAGCAGTTTGATGCTTGTTATCAGAAAAATCACCATCCCTTTGCTTTTTTGAAATGTCATTTTAATCAGTAAATGTAGGCCAGATGACAATTAGATTGTAACTGGCCTTAAATCCAGAAACACAATATGATCCCTCCATTACTGTCATGTCACATGTGAATAATACTGGTATCCTGCTCATATTGATATTTAATTAGTGTAAAATTAAAAAGACATTTTAATTAAATGTAATATGTGTATGACCTAATGCATTTAATACAATTTACTGTGACACAATTAGCTGCGTCTTGATGTTGGGTGTCAGTCGGCTTGGACAGGAAGAAGGAAGAGGAGATGTGAAGAGATGATACAGAAAACAGAAAAAATAAATATTATATTAGATTACGTCAGAAACAGTTCAAAGTTCTCTATTCTATTAATCTCTGGGCTGTCTAAAACTATAGCCACCAGAATAGAGCTGCTTGCAAATAAAACCTTTTAAAAGCTTTTTGGAGGTTTCGACCAGCTGGTTGTGGAAAGGGGGGATGGGAGCTCATGGTGGACCAGCCCCAGTCTTTAAAGGCCTCTGGCTGTCTTGGGACTATGGTTGTGGCCTTGTAATTGGTCCCCCGAAGGCGTTAGAAACAGAACTAAAGTGTCTTAGACTCCTCTGAAGCTGCATTTACATGGAGGGTGGACTGACACCGTAATAACTGTAATTTAGGGAGCGGAGGAAGGGAGGGAAACTGGCAGGAAGGCAAAGTTTGGAGGGAAGGAAAAAGAGGTGAGAGATGAAAAGAGGAGACTTGATAAGGTCGGTGGGTTGATGGATTTTGTTTTGTGTAAGGAGGAAGCAGAACAAACAGAAAATGTGTGCACAGTGATAAGATGACAGATTGAATGTCGCCTAAGTATTACAAAGCGGAAGGCCTGGTTGAACACATAACACAATCATCATGATGTGATTTGGTTATAGTTATCATAGTGACCATTTTAAAAGAGCAGTTCTCCTCACATAGAATGTTTTCCATATGCTTAGCTTCACTTATATTACGTCAGCAGTAACATAATCATCTCGTACATCTTCTGTCCGAGACCCTAATGAAGACCTGAACATTTAATGTGACTGTAGCACCATGTGGTCTTTCAATTAGACCCCAGACCTCCTGACCTTGTCGCTCTCCGGAGAGGTGCACTTGAGCACACGTTCATGCCTGAACATGTGTGTGTATGTGTGCTGATGTATGCGTGTGTGACAGTACACAGATGGTGCTTGAAAGATAAATGTGATGTGGACTGCGTATCATTTTTCATCTCCCAGTGAGGCTATGGCCTGATATTCCCCACGGACACTCCCAAGAGTCCGTCAGCTGTTTCTCTCCCTCACTCTCTCTCTCTCACACACACACACACACACACACACACACACACACATACTGTACAGACACCCCCAAACATAGAGGAGGTCATGATTTACATCTGGTCTGAGATCTCCGTTCACAAGGATATGAAACACTGCAAAGCATCCCACACACACCCGTGCAAATTCAACAACATCATGGGACATCGACATTTACAGATAGAAAAAAAGAAATAAAAGGGCAGATGTTCCTTGAGAGTCACACAATCTGGAGCAGAGATTTCATTAAGTGTTTCTCATGGCAAGCCAAACTTTTAATTCAGTGGCCATGCGCCAGTGTGCCCTGTGTTATACTCAATTGCAGTTTCCTCAGGTGCCAATTTGTTAGGTATACTTAGCTAAAAGTAGACTGCAGCCCACAATAAAACCTCTTTTCACGAAAGTTATAATATTCAGTTTTTAAACTGGTTTACAAAGGTATATTTTGTCCACCCCATTTATATCAACAAGGTTAGCCTAAGCAACAGAAGCAATACTTTAGCACTAAGAATCTACCTAATGAAACTAGAAAGTATGTGTTTTGTTTCTCTTTATGTTAAGCCCAATGCATGTGTTATTTTTGTGGAAAATGAGACATGAAATCAATGATAGAAACTGATGGAATTGATCTAGAAATTACTGAAAGCGTAAATGTTTACTTTACTCAGCTTGACAGAAGAATATTGAGCCGAATTCAGTTGCAGTGAGGTAACTCTCAAAGTCCAAATTCCTCATCAAATTGTTTGTCCTGTTGCAGAGCAATACAAGAATCTGTTAGATTTTGTTGACTCAAATGAGTATATCATAATCCATTCTGAATAATCCATTTTGAATAAGTATTCTGAGTGTTAGACAATTTTTTTATATAGTTAATCCAAATGGCTGTTTTCTCCTTGTCTTGGACGAGGAATACATGATAAATATCAGACTAAATAAATAAATTATCAGCCTTATATTGGAGAATTTATATTATCTGCTATTTATCGGTATCTGTGAAATTCAAGCCGATAAATAGAGCCAGTAATATGAATATGTTTTTATTAACTTTAACAAGAGCAGCATTTACAAACTCTGATAGGTGGTTATAGTGTTTGTTTATGATTCACTAATAAACTTCGACAGGAAGAAGAAGAAGAAGAAGATGGAATATTAAGTCATCCATCTTTGCTCACTTAACGTTAGTCTTTCTGGTGTGTATAAACTACAGGTAAGGAACTTCTTTTTAAAACACAAAATGTGAAATTAGCAGTTTTCGGTATCGGCTGAAAAACATCAATATTGTGCGTCCCTACCCATCACTATTACATACTGCCTGTAAATGACAGTGAGTAAACAATTGGAATAGAGTTAAAAGATGAATGTATTCTTTTAAATATGCAGACCCTACTTTGGAGAGCCTTCATGTAGAGAAATACATTTTTAAACCCTCCCTCACTTTTAAAATAGCAGAACTCAGCAAATCTTTAGTAATGAAGGTATGAAATCCGCTTGCCATCCCTTTAATGCCCCTGGACAGTCTCGTGAATAGCATTTCGATAACCCCGGCCGCATCTACTCTTAGACAGTGCGTAATCCTCTTTGGCCAATCTAATCAGAGAGGCATATGCCGAGTTGGCGTTGGACAGTGATGAGTGGTTTAGTAGCTTTGGGAAGATGATCAGACATAAGCGTGGACTAGATTATGTCCTCACTCATCACCAGGAGTGAGGCAGTAATCACTATTTAGGGTTTAATGTCACGCTCTACTCTTTGACCTGTCAGGAGTTCTGTGGTTCAGTGCTGGGACGGCTCAAGTGATGGCCCAGATTTTTCATGTTTGGCGGCGAGCTTGAAAGGGAGGACACGAGTGTGGGAAAGTGAGCGTCCTGAATCTACTTGTGAATGCACATAATCCATACATGAGCAGAAACACCTGCATGTGTACACATGTGTGAATAAATGAGTACAAATACCCCTCAGACACACACACAAACTCATTCTTCCAGTTGTCTCACACACTGAGCCTGAGACTGAGACTGAACTGTTGTGTGGTGTATTTCCATCACCATCGGGATGTGAACAGGCGCAGCAAAGACTGAAACACCATGTCAAAAATGAACACCCGCCAAGCGCAGAATGTGGCCAGATTTTCTGTTTGATGAGCAAAGAAAACCATCTGCCCCACTGGAGGGTAAATGCTTACCAAAATAAAATGTTGTAAAAAAAACATAGTCTTCTCATAGTCTCTTCTCAGTTTTGGTCACATTTACGGGCACGATGCCTGATTCTGTCCTGAAATCTGGATACAGCGTCGGAGGTGGAGCCATTCATTCCTATAAAGGCGGCTCAGTGGCTCATGAAGACTAAAAAGTTTGTCTTCCTGGGTGTAAAAAATGCTCAAAAAAATGTATCCACCATTTTATAGCTGCTTCTTCCACAATCTTAGCTTATGACAAAAAGCTTTTTTGAGCGGGTGTGCGTCATGTGATGTTGAATTTACTTGTTCTGGTCATTTTGCCAAGCTGGTTTCAACCCTGGCGTTCTTCTTGGGTGAGTGGCACTGTTAAGGACTTCATGGTGCATTCAAGCGCACAATCTATGCTTAAATAACCACAAAGGTTGTTTAAAACAGGAAAGATTTTTTTTTGTTTAGTCCTTTGTTGAAATATTGAAAGTGAAATACAATGTTCTTTTGTAGGATTAAAAAAAAAATGAGATGCTAAAATCATTAAAATATCCAGTTCATTTATACATAGACATATTTTAAAAATCCACTATAGTATTTATTTATTCATCATAAATCATATCTTCATTGCAGTGTTATTGCAGATCGCTGATTTTCTTCATATTGTGCAGGCGTTCACTTAGTCAGAGTTGCCGCCTCCCTCTGTGTCTTCCTCCTCTTCCACCTTCTTCTTCTCTCCACCCAGGGACATTTCCTTACAATGAGATGAAGGAGGGGAAGGAGGGTGAATTGAGGAATGGGTGAATGAGTGCACACACTCGAGATCCTTTTTGACCTCTGGGGTGACTCCCGGCCCAGGGAGTCGAGTTATGGAGTCAGTCATGTGTGCAACCTCCCTGTGTCTCAGTGGGACCACACACACACACCCACGCATGAACACAGGAATGGAGTCACAAAGACGTCTATCTGTCAAATTATTAAGCCATGGAGAATCAAGCACACACTCGAAAATGAACACAGTCGTCTGTGGTGAAGATTCCTGATCTTAACTGATTCCTGATTCCTCTTCTTTATATCTTCATATTTTGATGTGTACTCACATGATTCTGCATTTCTTAATTTAGCAACCACAGTTTTGTTTCTACAGAGAGAAGCACAAGCGAGCACACTCACACACGCTGATGATTTCCATCGCTGCTGTATGCACACCACGCTGTAACTAGGCAACCAGCTTCTGCAGCACAGCATTGTGGGATGCCCCTGGGAAGTGTGCTTAGAATGTCAACACTGAGGCATCTGTGAGGGAGTGTCTACAAAGACTGATACCTTTTTTAAAACACACACAAATTCAGTCCCATCACATACTTTATTCCCCCGGACTGCAGTTGGTGTTTCTCAGCTCTCAGCACTGAGTGATTCATGATGAGTGTGTGACATTCAACCCGAGAGAGAATGGTGTTTTTGTTGGATTAACATTTGGGCCTCCGGAATCAGGAGTCAGTGTGAGTGATACATTCATACGATTACCATGGATAGCATTTAAGTGGCTGAATTGCCCAAATGCTCAAGCAAGTGACTCACCCTGTGAGTGCGACCACCAAAGAGGTGTCACTGTGGAACAAATTCCCTATCTCATTCACACATACATTTGTGACTAAGATAAGGAAGCCACACATCTTATGTACCAGCTTGCCGTCTCAGTATTTTGTGTGTAAACAGGACATTAATAGCCTTGTTATTGTGTTTGTCCACCACGTCTGTGAGCTGTCCCATGTGTGTCATGGTCTGGTATTCATCCGTGCGTCCTGTGGACCCTGTGCGTTAGCGCGTTAGCGGACATAAGTGAACGAAGCAGGAGCAGCGAGGCTGTGAGGCAGGATATCCCCTCTCTGTCTTACAGGCTTCCTTTGCTTCTCTGGCACACATACAGAGATCCTTCCTCACCCCGTCCTCTTCCTCCTCCTCTCACTTTCTTGTTGCCTTGTTTTCTGCGTTATAATTTCTTAGATTCTTTCTCCTTTTTGTCTGCCTTATCCTCTTCTGACTTGCTCCCTTTTTCTTCATCCTCTAGCCTCAGTCACACTCACTCTCATCATTTTCTTCCGCCCCGTTCATGCTCGTTTCATCTTTAGAAACAATTTTTTTTATTTCTTGTAGTTAGACACAAAAAGGCAAAACAAGAGGAACCAAGAGGGAGTCGGTGACAACAGTGAGTGGGTGAGAGTGAGAACTCATGCCATCTGCTTAGTCAAATGGCAACCGCTCCTCTTAAAGTTTAAGGCGCTCCGATGCGACTGGTTACATCCAGAGTTGCAGTGCTTTCCTCTTCTCTCGCAGTACTTTTCCTTTCAAAGCTGGAGACCTCATGTAAACTTGTAAACATGCATATAATGTGCCACACAGTGTCTCTGTATGTGTGTTGGTGTGTGTGTGTGTGTGTGTGTGTGTCGGTGTGTGTGTGTGTCGATGTCCTACTGGCTGCTTCACATGACCTCTCTGTAGAAATATAGTGGCCAATCTGTTCTTAGCTGTTTAGAGGTGCTAGGGCAAATATACTCATGCAAAGTACAGAGACACAGTGCCTCTCTCTGCCCGTCTCTCTTTCTATTTTGCTGTGTTTTCAATCTAGCCATTCATCCGTATCTCTGTGCCTCTCTTACCTTCACTTAACTTTGCTTAAAAGTGTCTTTATGTGTGTATGGAACTGTTTCCCCCGTCATCATCCCACATTTCTCGTGGCTCTGGCCACTGTGGTCAGCCCACAAATACATTTACACACACACACAGACACACAGACACACACACACAATCTTCTGTGACGTACTGAATGTGTGAGTCTCGCTATGTGATGAATGTGTCGGCTAATACTGAGAGCACTGGCACTCATCACACTCTGGAACTGCCAGCTTCTCTGATGTCAGGCCAGATTGCTCAGGTCAGTCAGACACCCTGCTGTGTGTACGCGTGTGTGCGTAGAGAGCGAGAGCCTTAGCAGAAAGAGAGTGAGAGAATATATGTTTACATCTGCCATATATTAAAGTGATTAGACTGTGGAGCCAGAGAGACGAGTACTGGAACAAACAAGTAGCTGTGTGCTGCCAACACACACTTTACCTGCATGCCTACGTGCTTTCAGAAGCACTGACGTGTGTCTTTGCCCCCACGTGCATTTGTGCACCACACAGACCTGCCTTGTGCGCGGTCACTATCGTTCGACTAACCTTAATCCCTCATCAGGGAGGTATAAGAGCTGACATACAGCACCTATTAGCCTTAAATTACCTCCCTCACCCCCCTACTGGCCTGCTACCTGCCCCCAGAGCCCCCATAACTGTCACCACACAGCTCTGGCCTCAGTGTGGCATAACCGCCTCAACATTGGCCCTTTATTAAAGCTTGCTGCTTCTAATTAATGGCTTTGGCCTTTACACAATAAAACAGCCAATGTATGTCTGTGTTTTTGTCTGCTACTGAGCTCCTGTATTACACTCACTCAGACAAGGCGAAATGGATGTGAGGTTGTTGGCAAGTGTCCTGTGCACGTAACTTAATGTGTGTCGTTGTCATTTTTAGGTTTAACTGGCGATCGCTTGCATTTAAAAAATTTGCCGTTTTGAAAGTAATTTTGAGCGTGGAATGTGAGCAAACAGGACACGGCTTGTTTTCGCTTTGGTTTAGTGTCGACCAATTTATGCAAATTTAAACGGAAAATGGGCATTAGCCCAACAGGCTGCTTGTTTGAATGCTACTCCTAACAGTTTGAGACCTGATAACATCACAGCTGCAGGCATTGCTGCTCGCATACAAGAGAAAGTAAAGTGCACTAACGGTAATACACCCAGAGGATAAACGATGGACCAGTTAGGCTTCAAGACCTGTATGCAGACAGGATGCATTAATACTCAAAAACAAGTTCTACAGTTGTATTGATTGTTAATGAGCAATGATGGCCTTAACGTTCATTTTGTGCACCGTCATCATGACTACCTCTAATGGAAATAAAGACCGAAGACGTACTTTGTCTCTCTTTTTTATCGAATCTCCACCCAGCTCTCTGTGGTAAGAGGGAATATCTTTAGGTATTTGAAGCAAAGGACTCTGGTCACATGGGAAGATTGTGACAGTGTGAAACAAGGGAACAATAAAGAGGATGATGAAGAAGAGTCTGAGTTACTCTTGTGTCCTGTGTTGATCGAGATGTGATGTCCAGAGCGATGAGATGACGTAGTTGAACGTGCCAGGGCCGACCGAGTCCCTGGATGGGAGCCTCGGCTTCTCTGAGCCTGTCTCATCAATGTGACACACTCATAGAGACAGACCCACACACACACACACACACACACACACACACACACACTCATTCGCATGCAGGGGAGGATAGACAAAAATATAGACACTCATTCACACACCCACTCATGCACACGTGTGCTTGTTTTTAGATCACTGAGGTGTTACTGGTCGAGCTGAGGGATGGATGAGCTGAGATGAATTTATACCCTATGAACTTAATGGCCTACGCATCTATATTAACTGGAAGAGGGGGATGGGTGACATACTGTAGGTCTGGAGGGGGTAAGGAAAGGGAGGAAGGAAATGAGAAAAGAGCAACGAGGATGAGCGGAGATGTAATAGGGTGCAGGTGGGAGGGGTGTGTGGATGATCATTTGAGGTCTGTTGGCTGCTAATTGAAGCATAATTGGTGACTGACCTATTAGGGACTGGTAAATGTGTGTCCTGCTCTCCTCTCCTAAGCTGATCCTGCAGTCATGGCTGTTTTTCAGATAATGTGAATCAGCTTAATCATGGGTGGGCCTCTCGTGATTAGGGCACATAAGAAAAATCTGAATGTGAATGGATGAATAGAGCAGCTAATGTGATTATGAGTGATTGGATGTGCATGCGTGTGCACAGGGGGGTCTTTATTCTGGCTCCAATATTTGGCACTGAGGATCATTTTTTATACAGCTGAGCTCAATATAGATTTATTTCCTTCTTTGTTTCTATCTTTCTTTTTTTCTTGCTTTCTTTTTTCTTTTTCACTCGTGTGCAGCAGAACACAGCATCTGCGGCGTGTGTGTGTGTGTGTGTGTGTCAGAGAAAAGCGAGAGAGAGAGACAGAGAGAGAGAGACAGAGAGAAAGGATCGGCGGGTGAATCAGCCGGTGGGAGGAGAGAGAGACAACAAGAAAGGAGGGAAGGACAGAGGAGGAAGAAGGAGAGGGAGCCAGCGGGGGTAGAGTGAGCAATACAGCGAGTGAGGGAGAGGTAGAGGGGAGGAGAGAAAGAGGAGGAGGAGGAGGGGGTGTTGCTGGTGCTGCTGCTGCTGCTGCTGCGACTTTTTCTCCTGTCAGTCGGCTGCTGTTTGCCTGGCAAGCAGGAGGGAATACAGAGCGAGAGAGAAGCAGAGAGGGAGGCTGGTGAGAGCTGTGTTTTATTCTAGCAGCGGCGCTATTGTGGCACAGGGAGCCGCAGACACGCTGAGAGGAAGTGGATTTAGGCACTGGACACAGATCTGCACATCAATGGATTACCAGCAGTGAGTACGGGTGACTGCTACTGCCACTCTAGTAACCTACTCGTCATTTTCAACAGAGGGGTGAACCCACAGTCTCCCACAGCAGGGAGTCTGGCTCAGTCTGGACCCACTGGGGGCAGAAAGGGAGAGCAAACCAGACACTGCTTGGCGTTTTAGCGCCTTCCTTTCTCTCGTTTTCTCCCCCTATTTCTTTCTGTCTGCTGTTGTGTATCTCAGAGTGTGTCACTGATGCTGTTGCTTGGCTCTCTGCAGGAGGGATGTTGGAGGCTAATGTGGCTAACATTAGCATGACGGCTAAGCCCAGAGAGCTGGACCTGAGGTCTGCTGCTGTCTCCTGCCAGGAAACTTCAGCCCAGGCCATGGCCTCCAGGAAGACCTCGGCCAAGCCCTCTGCTCTGCCCCAGGGACCATCACGTCCCTCTGGGTCGGAGCTCAAGGTCTACCGGCCCACGTCTGGATCTATCCCCATCCCAATCCCCAATCCGTCCGGGCTCCGCAAGCAGCGGTCGCTCAGCAACTTGTGTGTGCTCACTGATGCTGAGAAGAAGCTGCACCTTTACCAATCTCCTCGTTGGAATGATGACACAAGCCGGCCCGGCACTGGCACCAACAAGCCGGGACAGACTAAGACAGGTCAGGCTGGGGGTGGGAAACCACCACTTTCGCGGACCCTTTCAAAGTCAGAGCAATCCCTTTTCCAGGGGAAGCCCAAATCTTTCTGCTCCCCATCTGTGACTTCTACTGTGAGCAAACCGAGTCGAATCCCTGCTCCTGGTAAACCACGTGGACCTTATGCTGAGGTCAAGCCCATCAGCAAGGCCCCTGAGGCAGGCCAAAGTGCAGATACAGACCCTGTAGATCACCCAACTAAGGCTAACTCCAATGGAGCTGGAAATACTGGGACTAATGGCAAGAAACTAGGGGAGAAGGGGAGGTCTGCAGCAACAGAGGAGAAGAAAGAGAGGAAGGGGATAGAGGGAGAAGAGGACAAGGGCTTTCTGAAGGTGGATCCAGAGTTAGTGGTGACTGTTCTGGGAGACCTGGAGCAGCTGCTCTTCAGCCAAATGCTCGGTGAGTTTGATACTGATCCCTCTCTCGGAGGCTCGACAGCTACATCACTTAGTACAAGCTACAATTACTGTTTGTCAACAAGTTAGCAGTTTCTTATTGATTCAGTGGACACTGAATAACATAAAACATCTTCTCTTCTGCTCTCCTCTACTCTACTCTCCACACCCAAACCGTTCCCTCCAGCTCTGACTCTAGCTCCAGCATCAACAGTGAATTTTAAATGAGTTCAGTCTCTATTGCAGCAGAGCATAATGTCAGTGTGTTTTTCACTATACGATGGTGAGAGCCCACGCTCTAGTTCTAGCTGTAGCTGTAGCTGTAGCTGGCGAGATTCCCCCTGTTTACATCACTGTAGCAGTCAAATATGCTGCGTTTATACGTGTAAAATTGATTTATGCGTTATGTATCAGTGTGGATGTGTGTGTGTGTGTGAGGATGTGTGCTTGCGCTGGAGCAGCTGAAGTAAGCAGTTCCAGAGGGCTGACATTGTTTTGTTGTTGATTCATTAGCTAGCTCTGGGGTTTTTGTCCTAGTCTCATCTGACCCACTGCCACAGTGAGCTAGATATGTATTAGTTTATCTAACACGTCCCTCTTTCCTCTCTCATATCTCCATCTCACAGTTTTACTTTTGGCACATGAGCATATTTTAAAATTGAAAGCATGTATGCATCCATGTGTGCGGTAGTAACAGTGTGAACTGCATGTTTCATGTCAATACCGCAGCCTCAGCATGTCCTGGCTCACACTGAAATCAGCCATTCGTTATTAAAGGCCGTGTGAGCGGGACTAGTGGGGTGTGTGTCTTCAGTCGGTAAATAAAACGGCTGCATATTGAGTCAGGCTCCGGTCACAGTGGGCCACATATTTAGCCTTGCACCACTCCCTCACCCACTCCCTCCCTTCTCCCCTCCAGCTCCATTGATCTCCGGGCCACTGACAGATGGTCACTATCCACCACCACCCCACCACCCCCGCTTCTTCCCCCTGTTACCGGGGGCAACGTGTGGGAGGAGAGAGGGGATTCTGAGGGGGTGGTGGCATGGGCAGGTAGTTAGCGTGCTACCATTCAAACAAACATGACGTGCACACTCATACCCTCGTGAATACACACACATCGGGTGCGAATGTACTGGGACACGTATCCGAAGTTTTAGCTGACGGAGGGGTATTTGGAAATGATGACTGAGTTTGTGACTAATAGGTCAAACCCGGCTTCAAATCTGCACCTATCATCCATTATTCATTCACACACTCTCGCTGTGTGTTTTTTCCTCTCTCTATCTATTGCTCATTCTCTTTCAATCCCTCCCTCTCGGCAGGAGCAGATAGCATCAGAGTGAAAGGAGTCGGGGAGAGAATAGAGTGTAGCGGGTCGTCCTATCTAGCTTGACGCGAGGAAATCATTTTCCGTCCATCATCAAACCTCTCTCTGGCTTCCTCCTCTCTCCTCATTTCCTCTTTCTCTCTTCAGCAGCTGGCCTCCTGCAGTACAGTCCCAAATCACAGCTTGTGTGACCTTGCCCCAGCAGCCCAATGTGTGTGTGTGTGTGTATATACTGTACATGGTGTGTGTGTGGGGGGTGTGTATCTCTGTGTGACCTTGTTCTTGTAATGTTGCTGGCCACACCTACGCCAGGCAGCCAGGTAGGGAGGAGGGAGATGAGGATGGAAAAACAGAAGTAGAAAGTAGAGGAAGGAACGGGGGTAAGAATTCAGATTTATGGGAGGGAAGTAAAAGACCAAAGGGAGATAAATGAGGCTAAACTAAGACAAAGGGAGACACTGGAGTAAAATAATGTTAAAAGATGACCTAAATTTTCTACCTGGCATCCCAAGTGCCTGAGTGTCGCTTTGGGTCATTGCAGTCTGCTACAACCTGCCTGAGGTTTATCATACAAACCACAGCACACGTGAAGATAGTTGTGTGAGTACACTCATATGTGTGTGTTTGTGTGTGTGTGTGTGTGTTAGAGAGAGGTTAATTGTAACTTGGCCTGTAGCTCGCGGCTGTGGGCTCATCTTTTATCGTATCTGCTTCTCCATTTCCGATGGGACGTGTAGCTAATTGGTTTCTGCTCCATGTGCTCTGTCATAGGAAGATAGATTATGGATGTTCAATGGATCATTCCCAGTGATCCACTCCTCCCCTTCCCATACTCAGGCCCACCTTCGCCTCAACTGCTTCCTACATACATTTAAGCGATATGTCCTTGCTCAGGATGGGAATCGAGAACTGGTTCCATTTGAGAACCAGTTGCATTGGAATCTTTTGCTCCTGAACTCATCGGTTCCTTGTGTCAATGATGGCATGTTTTCTGAAAATTGCACATCAGAGATGAACAATTAAACAATGAATTGCTTAATTGTCAATTATGAAATAATGGCCAATTATTTGATAATCAATCAATGAGAAAATGTGAATGTTTTCTGTTTTTTTTTTTTTTACCCCTGATGTCTGTATATTGAATGTCTTTGAATTTTGGACAAAACAAGACATTTGAGGACGTCATCTTGGGCTTTGGGAAACACTGATCAAAATGTTTCACCACTTTCGGACATTATATAGACCAAACAACTAATTGATTAATAGAGAATAAAAAACATAAATCAAAAATTAAAATAATGTTAATTTGCAGACCTATTGCACATTAGGGGTGGGACCAGATATCGATATGCTAATATATTGTGATACCTCCTCTTCCTACCTTCATACCTTCCTTTTGAGATAAGATAATTGAAACACTGGTGTATCATATCATGATTTACTCTGTGATTCCCACTCCTATTGCACATTGCAAATCAGTAATGTGAAACTGCTTCTTCGTCGAGCCACGTGTTTGATACCAAGTGTGAATGTCCTGTGTTATTATAAAAATAGTGCTACTCAAGCAGGCTTAGCACTTTCTTTTGCTGATCAGGAATCAATAAGGGAGTTGTCAAACAATCAGACCAATCATTGAAATCTTGTCAGTCCCCCCCCCCCATTGTACTATATCTTAATATAAAACAATAATTCCACCCTGACCTGGTCATAGCCTGTCGTCGTGAAAGCTACATGTTAGCTGTTAGCTGCATTAGCTACAGGGAGTGAAATGTGTGCCAGTGTCTTGAACTTGTCATGTTGCGTGGCAGCTAGCAGCATGCGCTGTGACACTGTCCTTTTGAGATTAGCCTACAGTAGAAGGCAAAGATAATGGAGAATGCCACTGAGGTCTAATCGGGATGTATAAACCAAGACTATCAGCTATGCACTTAGACGCACACACACACACTCAATGGAGAAAAAACAATCCAGCATATTTCAAGGTTAGGCCTATACGTTTATCTTGCGAGGTGATTTAGGATTAGTGTCAGTATAATCTGTTTTTCTTCAATCACACATACATGTTTAACCACTGACTGATGATGAAGAGCTTTTTGTTAATTGGATTTAGGGAATTACTTGGCTTGTGTGTCCACGGGAAGCATGCTTGGACTTGCAGTGATAATTCTCCTGGATGCAGCATGTTTGATAAGATACCTTATTGACAGTATTAGCATCAAGGTTGGACACAGAAGCAGAGAATGATAACTCTGTAATTTCTGCCAATAAAATAAGTCGACCTGAATGGCACCTTGTAAAGCATATACTGCGTAGGCTGCCGAGGTAATCTAAAGCACTGAACCGCAGATGTGTGCCCCTAATGACACCTCCCGGTCCCATCCAGCGCCCGTAATGAGGTGTATGTGAGAGGGTAAGCTCCCTAAAGCAGTGGCCTTTCCCAGCATGGGGCGGGCTCGGTTTAGAGAGGATCCAGTCTAAAGACACAAGCAAGCATCCGGATTAGGCCTCGCATAAAGATAATGAGAAGATTCGGCCTCCATTCCACTAATCACAGATCTATCACCCTGGAAAAGGCCAGCCATCAAGACTAAAATGAATTACAGATTAAAGCCCAAAGGACATCTGTTTGGATGGAGATTTGGGTATTTGGGGGAATTTTACTGTATGAAGGATCAGATAGAGAAAATAGATTTACATTAGAAGATTGGCGATGCCGTGAGGTTTTTGGTGTTGGCTGAGCTGAGCGGGAGAAACTGGGGGACTGTGTCACTTCCACGTGACCACATAGGCTCAGCAGACGAGAACCAAATGCGACCCAGTGACACACGAGTGCGCATAAATTCACGCTTGACTACCAACTCTGGTCACAACAGTTACGTTATCAGCTTACCGCTCATATTTTATCTTATTGTACTTATAGTTTTTGCTTTTGTGTTTACCATACCAACACAATTGCTAGAATAATTAGCAGGGTTTTCACTACCACTATAAGACTTGGATGTATGCACATTGGTGGTTTCTATTCTTATTTGTTACCTTAAAGCATCTGGAAAAGATGTCCCTCTTTTGAATCATTTAAATGTGCTATATCCAAGCTTTTATGTCTCACTCACAGATACCAGCCACGTGAATAAACCTGTGTTTTTCATCAAGATTCATCCATTTTTTCCAGAGAAAAAAACACAGTATCTTGCAATGTTCAAGGAAGTGATTAAGGAAGTCTTTAACCTGTAACTACACACAACAAGCCTCGAGATCATAGGAAAGCTTAAAAAAGTGGAGGTGGTACAAACATGGTTGTTGTAATTTTAGAGTGAAATTGTATCGTGCGTGTGTGTTTGTATGTGGGCATGTTTGTGTGGTTGATGGTTACTCTTGCATCCTCGTCAGCTGTCTGCAGAACAATAAACCCTACAGAGAAAATCGACAGAGCCAAAAAAGGAAGACACAGGCACACACACACATACACACACACACACACACAGTCCTGTTCCAGAGAACTTAACAACGCTGCAGGAAATAACAACAAAGCAGTGCAGCTTTAAATGTCTAAAGCCCGCACACGCACATTCAGTCACTGATATCCTCTCCTCTATTCATCTTTTTGGCCGTGACAGGGTATTTTTCATAGTCAGTCCATTCATTGTGATCACAGTGCTGAGTCTCTAATGTGATGCGGGTGCGGTTGGAACGGCCGGTTCCACCCCGCTCTTCGCTGACTGAGGGATTCAGGGCAGCCGTCCTCCCGCCGAGGAGGTGGTGACAAGCCGAATAAACACAAACGCTCAAGGAAAGTGAGGAATAAAGCATCCTCTCTCTCTCTCTCTCTCTCTCTCTCTCTCTCTCTCTCTCTCTTCCTCTCTTCCTCTTCCTCTCTTTCAACTCTGATATGAGTTGACGGGTAGCAGTGTTCTGTCACCAGTCAGACAGCAGAGAGGATATTTCTGGTACAAGTGTTTCAGGAAGAGGACAGAGGACATCTTTTCACTGTGACAGGGTTACTGTCAGCAGGAGAATTCATAGAAAGGAAGAGTGTTTGCACATATGGATGCTTGTATGATTATGCAGTGTTTTTTCTCCCCATTGTTGTGTGTGTGTCTTTACAATGTGGTCAGTCTCTGAGGACTTAATGCAGGAGCCATTGCATTAGTGCTGTCTGCTTCCTGCCATCCTCCTCCTAAATCATATTAGTACTCTCTGTTTTTTTTTTGTCTCATCAGCTCTTACACAACACACACACACACACACACACACACACACACACACACACACACACACACACACACACACACACACACACACGCTGTCACTAAAAAACAAGCAAGTTTGTGTTGAAGTTTGAAAGATGTAAGTGCTCATTGATGTCAGTGGAGCACTTAACTTACCTACAATGAGTGTCACAGGAAAATTACTCTCAACCTGCTGCCGGGCACAACATTCATGCAAGTGCCTAGCTTAAATGTCATGATGAAATTGACAAGATGGATAAGGATATTATATATTGCAGGCCTCCCTGCCACACACGCATACACATAAAAAAACATGCATTTTTCATTTATATAACATAACAAGCGTCCATAAGTCTTTATGTCAAATTGTTGTTCTTATTTCGTTTTTATTTTCATCGATTTTTCTTACTAGGACTCCATAATGACTTGGGCAATGTCTACTGAATTGGTGATGTCCACAGGGAAACCTAGGGATGAACAATAAGAGTTACCGTAAGGCAGGAATTGCTCATTAGCATACCACTGTTTGCCACTGTCGCTCTGACCCACTGATCTCACCCAGCCAAGAAAAAGAACTGTCTTTGGTCACCACCAACAGACATCCCCGGCACAGGTTAAGGGGGCCTTCGTCTCCACACCACATACCCGTGACTTAGCTGTGTTCAGCCTCAGAAGCCTGAAACAAAGTTAGCCAGCTAGCTATAAAGAGAAAGCTAAGCTAATAAAAAATGCAAAGAACAACAGCACGGTTATGAGAAACACCATTACGGCGAGCTGCCGGAAAGAACCACTGCTGCCACATATATAACTGAGCATCTTGGGTTCATCTCACTGAGCTGGTTTAATAAGAAAACAATAAATGGGTCATGGAGATGTGACATTAGTGCACTGAGCAGCAACAAACATCTTTTCATTTTCTCTCTCACATGTCACAAATGCCAGCAGCTCCTGCCTTTGGCACCTCTGAGAGGACACACCACTTTTTTGTGCTTTCTGTATGATGGTACAGGCTCTGGTCAATAAATGTCAGCCCAACCTTACTCCACGATATGGTAAAAGAAATCATATTCAGATTATTTTGACAGATATTGCTATAACGATATGCTTCATGAGTAGTGGGACTGGTCATTTAGCACACAATCTTCATTTCCGCTCAAAAAGGTATTGAAATCATGAAGATTAGTACCAAACAAACATGCTTTTTTACATCTTGAGAACAAGATTTGCAGACCAGGGCATCTTTGCAGCACCAGAACATCATTATATTCCTGTTTCGTCACATACTTTATATTCATCAAGGAATTGAAGCGTCTGGGATTTGGATGTTGCGCTTTCAGTTAATTATGTTGTTTGTGCTGCTCATCTTACCAGGTGATGACCGAAACCTGGTGTATGCACAGTTTTCTCATGAAAACAAGATTTAGCCTTTAAACTGATACTAATAGATATGATACACTTAATACTTTCATGTGTGTGCGAGAGAGACTTAGAGGGAGATAAAGACAGAGTTAAGTAGGCCGCCTTGTGATGAGGAATGCTCAGCATTCATCTTTTTCTGTTCTATTTGTGTTTTCCTCTCATGAAAGCTCTCAGACAAAAGTGCCATTGTTAATGATGTAGCTATCTGCATGTTGTAGCTGCTGAATTAGTTTCACACACATATCTCTGACTGGGTCTTATGACAGAATTGTGGTTAGCTAACACCAGTGACAATGCTAATGCAGTGTCAGTGTTGTAGGCTGAAGCTAAACCAGCCACAATCAGCAAACACAGGAGTTACCTGGAAGCAGCTTTTCACAGCACCTCTCCTGATCGTATTACTTGAATTATAAATATACCAAATGTTTGATGACGAGCCAGCAGCATGTGCCATTGCATGTTTAATGGTTACATCTGTTTTTTTTATTGAGGTTTTAATCAACCAGTTGTAAGTCACATTAAGTCACATATCTGGAGGCACTATGATTTGATTTGGCTAACACTCTGATTAGATTTCAAAAACCACATGTGGAAGTTGTCAGGCTTGAATTGTAGACTGAATTTTGCACAATCCAGCTGCAACAAAGCGGAATTGAAAAGTGAGCCCCAGATGTTCTGTAAACCAGTATATCAGTATACACAAAACAAAATGCAAACATCCACTTAGGGTAAGGCAATATCATCATTTCTCTGGTTTTAGGAGGCCACTTTTGCTTTTACAGGATATTTGTATAAATGAGATGTAGTACTTTGACAGGTATTAACCAGGGTAATTTTATATATTATAAACAACCAAAATTGTACAACATCTGGATACATTTCCACAGTATAAATGTGTTTATTTATAAGTTTCCTTACACTTCTATGAGCGTAAACTTTGGCCGTTGGACTGGAAAACAAAATATTTAATAGACAAAATAATGCATTGAGCAAAACTTTAGCGGAGATACTTGCTTACTCGCTGTCATCAGCTCTAACGTCTCACCCATCACCTTATTAACACTGCAGGCACTGCACACAGAGTGCAGACTGTCTGACTGACATGTGGGAGCAGAGCTGCAGCTGTGTTTAAGCACATCGTAAAATACAGTTCCACAGGAAACAACTCTCTTGAACAAAAATACACCCAAACATTGCCACACATTATGGTCTGCCTTGGCTTGCCTCGCTGGGTTTATTCAGTGTGTGTGTGTGTGTGTGTGTGTGTGTGTGTGTGTGTGTGTGTGTGTGTGTGTGTGTGTGTGTGTGTGTGTGGCTGCTTGCTCTCATGAATTTGTGTGCAGCTCCGTCAGTGCTTAGATTGCGTCTGATTTAGACTTGAGCTGAAAGATTTCCAGCAGCAAAGGAAGCACAAGAGATACTGCAGAACACTATACATATTTCATTTCATGACACACAAACACATCCATCAGACTGGTTGATCGTGTTTATCCTCCAGGTGATCATTCTTTGACAGCCTCATCTACATACTGTGTGTGTTTCTGTGTGGTGTAGTGCGCTTTGCCTCTTTACTCTTCGAGCACTACTTCACTCATGTTTAATTTCCTTCAGTGCAGCTCGGCATAGAGGAACACACACATACACACTCTCATTCCTCTTTGTGTTTCGAGGTCTAATCAGAGGGCTAGAGGTGAGATGTTCTTGTAGTGTTATCTCGCTGAGGTCTCGACCTTATTTTCCGAGAAAGCAAACTTCTTTCAAGTCACTTTAAGCTTTCACGTCTTTCCTTCTAAGCGGATAGTGCTGTGACTTCTAAGTAGATAGGGCTGTGGTTAAGGAGATATGGCCGGTGTGTTTATGTGTGCATGTCTGTGTTTGGGTCAACATCCAGAGAGAGCTTGGTTTTCTGAGTGTGGAGATCTGTGCTGAGAGGATAAGAGAGAGAAATCTGAAGGTTTTAGCTCTGCACTAAATGTTGCGACAAGGATTCAGGATCTGCAGTGTTTCCATCTGTCTGTCCACATGTCTGCTGTGAAACAGTATTTCACCGTGTTGCTCATCCTCTATGGCTCTGTCATGGATCCTACTTTTACATAGGGATTCCCAATTTTAAATGGATTTCTGACACAGTCAGCTGCCCCAAAACAACACCGACTATCTCTCAGTATCTTCTCACACATGAGCATTGACGCACTGAATCGTTCTGTCATGGAAAGATTGCTGCGGTTTATTTAGTGAACAGAATGCAATGTTGTGCTCCGACAGACTCATTAACCATTCATGTCCCATATCAGATATGATCTTCAAGGTTCTCTAATATCCTGTTGCGACATCCTGGTGTAGCAGATGAACTTCCGTGCATGTGTGTGTGCAAGTGCGTGGATGCACATTTGGGTGCATTAGCGTGTGTTTGTCGGCCCTGTCCAGATGTGCAGGAATGGCCGTGTGTTGTAATGCTTCCTGTTTTGCAAACTGTCTGAGGTCAGCAGAGGGCTGTGATGCTCGGTTGAGTGGAAACAGAAAACAGAAAAAAAGGAGAAGACAAGAAATATTATTAAGCATGTCAAACAAAATAATAAGCATTTTAGTAGCTTTGCAGGTTCATATACACATTGAGGCAGGTGTATTTCTGTGTCATCACATGCTCTACCTTTTTCTCACCTTAAAAAAACATTGTCAAAAAGAGCACTTAAACAATAACAAAAACCACACAGGTTTTACTAGCATCCTGTTTGTCTACAACAAAGACAATCATTACAGCGTTCCTGACAAGTGACACAGTACTCACACAAGCAGATACTTTGGAAGTGTATGACTATTTTAAAGATTTACCCACGTCGCTGGAGGTACAGACATAATAATAATTCATTTTATTTATATAGCGCTTTTCAAAAACCCAAAGACACTTACAATCACAGTAGGGAACACAATAAGAGCAAAAACATACAAGGGTGACAAGCAAAAGACAGCACAACAGTTAACAACAGAAGGAGTGATTGGGATAGTAGCAGCGATGCTCAACCGCACACATCTATCATGTGATAAGCGCACTGTAGCCCGAGGAGCGGTACAGTGACACTAACATATGTGCACACACGTGGACAGGACGGGGACAAATGAAGTCCGGAGGGAAGGAAGGAAAGAATAGAAACAGGAGTCATTACTCAAACCTTTCATTCATATTCTGCAAATCTGAAGCTCTCGCCAGTAAAGACGCACACTCATGTGCGGGCAGACGGATGAACACACATTTACAGTCACCACACAGACAATACAAAGTCAAAGGAGGATGCACAAACACATACACACCCATACAAACACAATGGCAGACTACTCCTGCAAGGACAGAGCCATTAGAGTGTCTTTGGGGAGTTTTCTTTTCTTTCTAATGGAGAGTAGAATCAAGTAACCCAAGAGAGGAAACCAAATGGACAGCAGTCTCACTCTATTTTTTATAGGCGTCCACAATATGAAGCATGCTCTCTCCACTTTTTCTTCTTTTAAGGGATAAGTCCAGCAATATTTCATATGTTTCTTATCGTCGACAAATCCCATCAAAAGACGGAAAAAAACAAAAATGAATGTACCCCACCAGCAAGTGTTGCCTGATGTAGCTTATTTCTCTGTGCCACAGATGTCCATTGTTGTCCAGAGTCTATTAAAAACACACAAATGAGTCACACTGTTGCTTTGGGTGACATGTTCCTCCGTTATGGATAAACACGGGCACTGCAGGGTTTTTTTTTTTTGGTTTTTTTTAAGTCAATCCTACATACACCATCTGCTGCTGAAAATACTCTCTCACTGAGAGGCACAGACAGGATGGGGAAGTGAGAAAGTATTGAAAGTCACAGATTGTTGGCTGCAGGGATGGGTGATATGGTCTTAGAAAATATTATATTTTTAGGCTGTATTGCGTAATACGATTTATATCTCTGTATTTTGAAATCTATCTTTAAAAGAACTTCAGAAACACTGGGATTGGACAACAAATTAATGATATTTTTTGACCAAATACCTACCTATCAATATATCATTTGTGCCAGATCACGATATAACCATATCCAAAATCTATGCCCAGTGTTTCCCACACATAGACTTTACTACTTTAGGCTGTCCTCCCTGGTATGATAACGGCCGCCCAAGTATATTTGGTGACCCATCTTAGATTTTATTCTTTTTTTTATTACTTTATCTATGTAAGAGGACGAATCCATTCGCCATTGATTAAATAGTGGACAGTCAGTCCTGACTTTTCTTCTCCCGTTTACTGTCAGTCAGACATGCTCCGCAGAAAAACAGAGACGCTCTCTGGTTCGACATCCTTCCTGTAAATGCACTGATTGTGATGCGACCTCTGTTTACTGTAGGCCCACTTATGCAGTTGTTTTGTACAAACTTCAAAGTGCACCTGGTTGTTGTAATGTCGTTCGGTACACAGTGGTTTTGATTGGCTGCGTGATAAACAAGCTTTCTCCACACGCGGCTAATCTGCTGTTATGACAACAGACTCTTGGGTGAAGCTGATCGCTCTTCTGAATAGAAATAGTGGATTTTGGACTCTCATTCTTAGACTGTGAAATTTGAAAATGAAACAAAATGCAATAGCGTTCACATGAAAAAATCCTGAGGAATATTTAAAACATGTCTACATTAACCTAGGTCCTGCATTTGACCATCAGTCTTGTGCATCATGGGAACATCTGCCTTAGCTTTGAGGTTTTGAGGATCCAGAAACAACGTCCGTAACATAGCTGTTAATTCAAAGGCCAGCAGCCCTGTTTAATGGGATTGTGACCTACCACACACACAATAAGAGAGAAGAGGGCAGTGGTCCTCTTTACTGCCCTTGTGCATTTATGTCCTCTCGCCATCTGTACTCTTGTTGTGGTGCTGTATGCGGAATATGCCGAAATAAAATCTTTCTTTCCTCCTTTCCATCTGTAACTTGCTCTTTATGTTGTTTCTTTGAAGTCGTTCTGTCCCTTTGTTTTGTCTGAGCGCAGACCTGCATTAGGATGCAGACGATGTCCTGCACATGCACGATATGCATGCTCTTACAATAACACTCTCACTCTAACTTGCTGACTCTCATTTCAGCAGTCTGAGTGGCCCATTATGGATGGCTTCTCGGGTAGTTTCACAGCCTCTTCAGCGCTGGAGTGTGTGTTCACGAGTGTATCGAGAAGCGGCAGGTGGAGCGTCCCGTCCCAGCACATACATGCACATGCACACAGGCCCTTCTGCACACACACACACACACACACACACACACTGAGTCTAAACCTGATCAGTGTAATTCATCTGCACCCCTGGGGAGCTGCCGGGGCTGAAAGGGATATTTGCATCCCTAATTCCCTCGCCGCCACACCCCCCCCCTCCCGATGCCAGCTGGGACCACCAGGGCCATGGCAGAGGCAGGCCAGGAAGTCTTTTAGAGACATGCACTCACATATACGCACAGGCACATACACAATCACGCAGACCGTATCTAATCAATTTGACGCCGATGTTAAACAAAGCTCACGTTTAGGGTAATTAAAACCAGGCAATTAAAAGCCTGGATGTGTGTGCATGTGTCTGAGTGTGTGTCAGACTTTGTCTGTGTTTGCATATTTTAGAGGCTCTTTGTTCCCGCTAAAATCCTTGTATGAACAGATTATTATTTTAAAGCTGAAAAGTTTCTCTCTGTAGCTTGAATTTACGTACTGTGCATCGCTACCTTTCATGCGAGCGCATCCAGCAGAACAAAGTAGTTCTATTTTTGTATTTTTTTTCATTATTATATTTTTGTTATGAAACATTTGGAAATGTATGTGAATGTGTGTGTGTGTGAGCGGCAGAAGGTCGGATCACAATGATTTCATCATCTCTCCACTGAGCTGCCTGTCCCCAGGGCGATCTAATCAATCATCCATGTGGCCATTCTCTTTAAGAGAAATCAATCCAGTTTTATAAATCAGGCCTGGCGTAAGCGTTTCTCAGGATATGCATATGAGTAGACCCCCTGTGCGTACACATATGTGTCTATGTAAGCACAGTGTTTAGTCTGCAGCTGTTGTTGAGATTGACAGCGCTGGCGGCTCATGATTTTCCCTCCTCACTCATTAGAACGGACTCTCCCCCTTCACCTCCTCACTAGCCAGCTGGACTGACCCATAGGAGGGGTGGCTGTGAGTGGGGTGAGTTTGTGTGTGAAGGGGGGGTTGTTCAGGGTCATATGTGTTAGTGGATTTCTTCCGTATAATGAGTATGTTATTCCAAGGGCTCAATAATTGTCGCTTTCTCATAAAGGGGGAATTTATTTTAAATCCTTATTAAGATGAACCCTCTACAGTTGTGCCAGTGTCTCTGTGAGGCTGCAAAACTCAACAATTCAATCAACATAGGTTTGTCTAATTTCTATTCAAAATATCTCTCCACTTTTTCACTTGTTCCAGTGGTCTTTTTCTTTTATTACAAACAAGAACCACTTTGAAGAGGCATTTTTCCAGTGTTAGCAAAGCTGGGCTTTGAGCTGCTAACAACACCATGCTAACATGCTGCTATTTTCTAGGTATACTGTT
Source organism: Lagodon rhomboides (assembly GCA_039737535.1). Lineage (NCBI taxonomy): Eukaryota > Metazoa > Chordata > Actinopteri > Spariformes > Sparidae > Lagodon > Lagodon rhomboides. The sequence goes on along the minus strand of CM077792.1, from coordinate 18,611,261 downwards.
TACCATGTTCACCATCTTAGTTTAGCATGTTAGCATGCTAACATTTTCTAATAAGCACCAAGAACAGCTGATGCTAATGGGAATGTGATATGCGTTGAGGGTAGTTTGTCATAAACCCACAGAGGAAAGTTAACTAAAGTTAACTGATTTTTATTTGTAGAAGTACATCCAAAAGTTGTTTAGAAATTTTGAGAAGAATGACTTTGTGACACAGTCGTGCTTGTAGAAGTACACTTATATTTTCACCTCGCCCTGTCCTTGATTTATAGTGAATCTCTTGCTGCGTTCGTCAGCTGGCCCGTTCTAATGGTCTATTGAACTGAACCTGAGGGGTTAACAGACCGCCTCATCTCTTATCACCATAACTCTTTTATCACCATCCTTTAATCACACATAAATACGCAAGGGTCAAGGTCATGTGATGCAGCTCAGATGTCCTGATTAGCTCACTGTCTTTGTGAGACTATGTGATAGATTATGTGTGTGTAGATCCTGTGTAGATCCAAATGCCACATAACTGCAACATTGTCAGTCCCATGAAGCATGAAAAACGCCCAAAACAAGACAAGAAAGACTCCCCAAGAGCGTGATACAGTCTGTCTGTTTCAGTAAGTGGTGGAGTCACTTTGGTGTTTTTCTTTGATTGCATCGAGTCTTCAAACCCCCTGGTGGAGTTGTCTGAACACACACACACGTATTAAACAGCAGTGGGGCTGGATGGCCCAGCATGAATCTACCTTACCAATCTGAGCCGATTACATCATATTAAAAAGGGGGTGAGACACATGCCAGTGTGTCCCCCTGTGGGTCTAAATGAGGAGGAGAGTGGAGAGAGTCGGGGGGCGAAGGGGCACAGTGCAATGAGTGGGCAGTGGGGCATTGTGACCGAGGGTGGCCGAGGGAGAGAGGGATCCGGGCAGACGGAGAAAGGAGTGTGAGACCTTTAAGGTCCTGAAGGTCTCCTCTGTTGTTTTGTCTGTCTGACTGCCATCATATTTAATTTAGTTTGCTCCACTGCCATCTGGAAAAACAACTGTGCTGCTGCTGTTACCTCTGTCAGGTCTTCTTTTGCTTGTGAGATTCTCTAGTTTCATCATTGTAGCCTGTTCCCCTGCTGTATAGTTATGTTTACGGTTTTGTTTGGATGATTAGGTATGATCATCGATTTAACATATCTGTACAACCATTTTTACATGTTACATTTTTTTGCATGCACATATAACATTAGAAGTAGTCAAAACTGATTTATTTTAATTTATGCATATCAGTAATTCCTTTTTCATTCTTAAGAATAATGATTGCAGATATCTACAAACACATTTCCACATATTGAATAAGATTGATTACTAATGGAAATGTAATTACCCATTTCAGATATCAACAATTACATTTTCAACTTCCATACAAACCTACCTACATACCTATTGTATTATTAAGATGCAAAATGGTTGCAATGGTTCCATTAATTGACTGACGTAATCATGAGAAAAACGATAAGCAATATTATAATTTTTAAATGTTTTTGTTTTTTTCACTCAAAACATCTGGCAAGCCAAATTGAACCTTGTGGTCGACCAACTTTGAACTGTAGGGCTGCCCAAACATCCAGGGTCATCATTTATTAACTCACACATGGTCATATTTTGGTCAATTAACAGTGTGTTTATTGTAGATGACTATCCATTTCCAAATGTTTGAACAGGTTGGCATCGTTTTTTGTCATCCGCTACTTATGTAATATGCTGTTTCATGTCTAAAAATATCCCTTTATGTTTCTGTGTTTGTGTGCCTACATGTGCGCCCCCCCCACAGACCCAGAGTCCCAGAGGAAGAGGACCGTGCAAAATGTTCTGGACCTTCGACAGAATCTGGAGGAAACCATGACCAGCCTGAGAGGGGTGCAGCTCAGCCACAGGTCAGCCACGTGCACACACACACACACACACACACACACACACAAATGCACGCAAGCAAAACATGATATTGTACTGTAGAAACAAAAAGATAACAAAACAAACCAGCCAGAAACAGCAGTTGAGATGAGCTGATCCTTATTGACATTGCTAACAGTGTGTTGGGGTGTGGTGGTTAACTGCCTGTGGGCTTTCAGATCAATATCAGTATTCCTGATAGACCAGTAGCCATTAGTCTGTCATTTTCTGCCTGCTCTGCTCTCCCTCTGCGTTGGTTAATACGGAACTGAAGCAGGATTAGCTCAAAGCTCAAAGCTGACTTCAAAGCCGACCCCGCCAATGCACACTCACGACTCACATTCATACACACAACAAGACGAGCAATAATGCTATGATTAAGTGGGTGTTTGTGTGTCCTTTCCCTTCCTCCACTTCCTGTCTTTCATTGGCTGATTCTGATCACATTCAGTATGTCTTCAGGTTTTGTCCTTGAGAGCTTCCCCTCCGTCCGCCTGTCCATGCGTCTCCTGCCATGTATCCTCTCTCCGTCCCTCAGTGGGAGATCCCCACATGAAGAGAAAATCAGCAGATGGTTCCCTGCTGGAATACCTTTCCTTTGCCATTCATACTTTTATCCTACTGTAATAACCTTGAATCACTCCCCGCTGTCCCTGAAGACTTGCTTTGAGGCCTCCAGCCTGTGTGCGGAAGTTTTCTTGTGCAAACGACGTGTCGTATTTCCTGTGAAAAATGAGTGTTTAGAGTGTGAGATTTGCATGAATTAAACGAATGGATTGGCGAGCAAATTGCAAATTGTTTTGTCCACACATATTTTTCGCTGATATGTTCTGTATGCATAACAAGCAGAAAGCCCGTGAAAATCCGTCTCAACAAGACGGGTAGCAGCATCCCCCATCTCATCCCCGCTCCACTTCTTTCCTGCCCGTTTTATGTTAGCGGTTAAGCATTTCGTGTGAAAATGTCTCCATTGATGGTTTTTGTGGAGATGATTCTGTATCCTGCAGACAAGATTAATTTTAATGTTGCAGGCAAAAGCACGTCCTGTCACACAGTTTGAGAGCCAGTAACTTTTAATATGCTAATGCTCATCATTCTCTCCCCAGACGCTAAGCGGTGATGTGCGGTGCCGCTTTAGCACGGGGAAAGCACGATATTGTGACAGTAGTGATGCAGATATTTGTGGACTCGCACGAATAATGTGACAGTGCTATGCAGTTGAACGCAGAGCACAGAGTAACATAAAGGCATGTTTGCTGACAAGGAAACACACACATGCACACATGCACATACACCTGGAAAAAACTAATCCGCAAAGCTCTTGAAGAAATCTGTATTGGGTTCCTCTGTGGGAAGAGGATGCTGTCTGGGGAGAGGAGAAAAGATTATTGGATGGACGAAGCAGATCCTCAGCTCAGAGGAAATGACAGATAGACATTCACCTCCTCTGTCTTTTTAAAACTGCGCCCAACCTTTTCACCCCTTTCAGGGAGTACATTGCTCTGAATATTTCTTGTAGACCTCTAAGAAGTATCCCTTTTTTTCATCTATAGCTGTGTGGAGGGGACCATGTGCTACGACAGCGATGAAGCTGCTGCCTTCTCAATTTCCAGCCTATCAAACCGTTCCTCTCCATTGTCATGGCGCCAGGGTCAAGCCAGCCCCCGTCTGCAGGCTGGTGAAGCTCCGTCCACAGGTAACACGCAGTCAGACGTTCCCCTCCGGATCAACCACGCCTCCCGTATCCACCTCATCGAAGCACTGGACGACTCGGATCCGTCGCTTCTGAAGGGAGATTACCTCAGCAGAAGCGACATCGGCGGGAAGAGCCCAAATGAGGATGATGACGAAGATGATGATGATGATATTGATGATCTGGGGAATGGGTAAGTTGTGTTCTTTTACCCCAGCTTTACTAAAATGAGCAGCATGAAGAGTATTTTATGACCCCATGACACTACAGGAGCCAGGACACTCCGTCTCATTAATGATCTTAACATTGCTTGTGATATGAATCCTGCCACCTGCCAACTGTTACAGCCCCACAGCTGCAGTCGGGCCTGTGGTTAGTAGTTTACCAGCACAACTAAGCCCCTCTGAAATGCATCACAAGCCCCCTCATAGTGTCTACCCTGACACTGGCAGCTGTAGCCCCCCTGGTGCAGCTGGCTCTGCCATAGTCAGAAAACAGCCCTCTGGCAGAGTTCGGGAATGATGTCACAATCATCGAGCCCCCTCACAGAGATCATCCTGTCAAATTCAGCCTCGAGCCTGCCAGCTTTTGCCAGCAGGCTTCCATGTGGATGACCCCTTGCAGCGTTGGCTCACCAGAGCCCCGCTGGCAGAGCTCGCATGCACACGTCTTTGGAAAACTGGTAACTCATTCTGCCGAGCCAACGTGAGGTCGGTCAGAGCTGTCAAGGTCAGAATGAAGTTTGTTTGAAAGTAGCCATGGATTCCTTGGATCAAAAAATTTAATGTTGAGATCACAATGTGAACTATGTCAGCTTGGTTTATCAGCATGTTTGCTGTGTTGTGTAGTGGTTGTTACGCAGGTGGCGTCTTTGAAACTTTGTTTTCTTATAATTGGAACATTTTCTGTGGTGTTGTTTCACACCTCACACATGCACACCTGTCTGTTCAGCCGGGTGTCTACACGAGGCTGAGTAGTTTACAGGAAACGGCTCTTTAACCCTCATTCTTTATCTGCTATAAAATGGACCAGCGAGGAATAATCACAGTCATGTTCCTGTGAAGGTGTTTGTGTGTCTGTCTGACCCAAAATGATTGCGTGTTGTGCTTTCGTGAACATTGTTTTTGCTTGACAACTGAGTCAGAGGGGCCGATCAACAAGAGAGATGTTATTGTTCAAATTGTTATTTAGCTCCCAGACACTGCGCCAGTCCGCTTCAGAAGGACAGCACATCACCCTGTGACTTAACGACCTATCGAGAAGAATTACATCAAGTTTCACATCGACAAGTACAAGAAATGTTATCTTTTGAAGAATGCCCTAAGTTGTGTTCCCTGGACTTCCTTGGATAGTTTTGGAGACCTTGCAGCTCTTGACCCAATATTAGGAGGTATTACACAATAATTTTAACCCAGTTGCACACACAGCATCGTGTTTCACCGACCAACACTGAGCATAGTGAAGAAAAACACATTATCTCATTGTAAACTAGGACTCTGGCAGTGTGTGTATGTGTGTGCGTGTGAAGCTGCAGAGCTCGTCCAACCAAACTAAAAAAAAATTCCTCTGCTGGCCACAGCTTGACATCTCCATGGTAACCACAAAAATGCACCCCGCGGTCACCAGGAAATCAGTTGCAACACAGTTCAGGTCCCTGTAGCGTTATTGTGTATGTGGTCATGGCCTCCAATTAGTGGTTGCACAGGTTTATGTTGTGCTTTGTGTGAGGAGAGAAAACAAAAGGCAACATTTGTTTGCATACTGAAGCAAAAAGATTGAGAAAGAGCGGTGATAGACAGACAGGCAGCGAAGGAAAAAATTAAAAGGACAGTATTTTTTTCTCTCTCTTTCTCTTTGGACTGTGATGTCTTTATAATATACAATAAAGATGCACCAAATGAGGCTTCAAGCTCGTTGGAATGTTGTGGAAATGCGTACAATTTAATCCAAAACAGTAACCCTTGAACAAATCCTACGTTCTTGGCTCTTGGCTGCAGCAGCCTATTGAGTATTGACCCAAAAGACAAATTATTTAGTAACTCTATATTAGGATACACATTTATTTGTTAACTAGTTGATTTAGCATGCATATAAGTAGCATATTGACCGTTTGAGTCCTTCTAAAGCATTTATAGCGGCCTTAGTCTGCATATTCTCCAACCACTAGGCCCCCCAATAATCTTCTAATTTCTGTTGTGTAAAGTAAATACATGGGCGTTTGAATAGGCATCCTCTTTGTAAAGGACACCATTAAGTAGGTAAGTACATTAATTACATTCTTAATGTTTTGCTCAGTATAGGCCTTATAAGGTGGTAGTACCACAAGAAAAGTGCATTAGGTTCTACTAGTGAATTGGTCTCAAGAGAGACATCTTTACCAACTGATGAGGCCCATAGTAAATGGTAAGAATGTAATTCATGTACAACAACGTACCTTTTTATCATCAGTGGGCAAGATCTGGAGGTTATTGAAGGAAAGGGCCTAGTAGTTGTAGAATATGGCCATGCCAGTGCTTTGTAATGCCTGATAAGGAGCCAGTATGCTACAAATATGCATTCTAATAGGCAACTAGTCAATGGTTTATATGTGTACACTAACATAAAGTGTTACCAATTGTTTAGTCTAAAATACATCAATATGTGTTAAAGTGTTAAAGTATTGATCCATGACCAAAATACATTTTCTGTTAATCAACTTGACATTTTCGTGTCTATTGAATAATTTATATGGTCACATTTAAAGTCTGCAGGTTGTGCTGTGGTTCCTGTCTTTACCACTAGAGGGCAGACTAGTGCTGCTGTTCCCACTTTCCCTGGTGCCCTCCACCCTATCTTCTTGAAGTCGCCCCCATGCTGTATTACTCTCCCTCATCTCATAATTTATTACACATCCTCATCCATTATACATAGAGGCACTGCCCCTGTCATACAGAGGTCACAGTACACTACCATATCTCATCCCAGCATATATAATACATAGGACTTCCCCACATGAATTATGCATCACAAACACACACACATGTTCTTTGTTTGGGTGCTGTACCGCTTTGTTCTGTTAAATTGTGAGGAAATATTAGAGTTTGGCCATAAACATATATATGTGTGAGCAGGCTTTGACTCATCGCGAGACTAACAGTGACTCACTTGAGTTAAACAGTATAGGCATGAGTCACATTCTCACACAAAGGTAAGTTTACCGTGACTGTACCGTGACCTGCCTGACACACAGACCCTATACACTCACGCACACACACTGACTCAGGACCCCTTTATGTCAGTTATCCGTTTCCTGTCCTTCTCTAACCGGGGCCTCTTCTCGTCTGATGAGGACCACTTACATCTGGAACCAGACTTCTCCCAGTATCCCCCCACACTCTCACTCGCACACGTCACTCTCGCCGGGAAACGGCAGGGAAGGGGGACGATGAGGAGGTTATTCCTCTGAGTGTGTGTGAATGTAAGCAGTAATTAGGTGTGGTCCTGTGGAGGTTGTGGATTTGCACTTTGGAAACTGTGACAGCTTTGGAGTTCCGACTAAAATATGCATTAAAACTGCATTATTTTGAAATGTTTAATATGACGTCAACTATTATCAAATATGCAGCTTAAGGGATATTTTAAAATCTCTTTTAGTTTGTTGTTTTGATTTTAGGCAGCCATTTTCTACACACAAGCTCGGATAATGTTACCTGACAAACGACAGGCAAACAAACTTAAAAAAGCAGGTGAAGAAAAGCGAACATCTAGTAAGCTGAAGAGCCAGATGTTTTTCTCAGGGGTTTGGAAAAACAAAATACACGGACAAGGCCCGACACACAGGAATCCTGTGGGATGATAATGTTGCTTCCATGTGTAAATCCACTGTGACATAACCCTTTGATTTGTGTGGTACTTATTTAGAGCCTATAGTTTGGCATTGTGGTTGTCACCATCTTTGTTTTTGGAGCCAGAAGTGACCATATTTGGACAAGAGGGCAGAGTGTTGGAGGTTATCCTCACTGGATCTGATTGAGACCCCGAGAACACGCCATGGTAGCTACTTGTCAATTGCAATGTAGCCACACTCTAAAGCATACTCTGTATGAGAGAGAAGAGCTAACTCCAAAAAGCACAACACGCTAAATGCTTAGCTCTGTCATTAGCTTGTTTCTCTTGAGATCAACACGTCTCAGCCTTTGTAGCTGTTCAATGTGTGACAGTGAATATGGAGGAAATTGGAACATGGGCGAAGACATTGTGCTCAAAGAGGCAGAGCAGTAACTGTGTGTGTGATTTTACAGCAAACCTGCACAAAGCATTAAGTCTACATTGAAGGCTTGATAGTCTGTATTGATTCCCATTGTTGTCGTTCAAGTGGTGATAATGGGCTCACCCTGCACATACACACGTGCTGACGATTGGATGAGTGTGCAGCTTGTTTTCCGCCCTGTTGGGCGCAGACGCTTTTATTACTGGATGAAGGAGCTCCCATCCTCAGCGACCTCCCATTGGTAAACGCACTGTCTCCATGGTTACGCTGCGAGACGCGCTGGTTCGCTGCACTAAATGTCTGAATTATGAAAACATTTGTTTGGAGCAGGACACACACATACACACATACAGAAAGACAGAGAGAGAGAGAGAGAGAGAGAGAGAGAGAGACAAAGCTCCCTGAAGCTTTTCAGAGTCGGCTGCTTTCAGTGTTTTGGTTTTGTGCCGTCTGCTTTCTAGAAAAGCAGAAGTGAGCTGGATGCTCTTAGTGTCACTCCACAACACATGCAGGGAACTGAAACAGAAACAGGAACGTTTTAATAGAGAAGTAGTCTGTTTTGAACACAATAGACACCTGAAACCCCTCAAACTGAGACATTTGAAAAACGCTGCAGACCCTGTTTTAGTTAGAAAACTCTGGGATTATGAGACTTTCGAATGACGCAGACGCCCACATTTGCTCCGTGATTGGGTCTTATCATGTGACCCCTCTCAGCAAGAAAATAAATAACATCAACCTTCACTATCAGAGCTCAACTCAACATGGATAACAATTTAAAGGCATTGCTGACGTTGTCAGTGTTATTTTAAATTCTAAAATTCTGTATATTCTTATTCTACCTTTGCCTTAACAATAAGTAAGCAACTGATCGCAGACTAGACAACAATCTACTTCCTGTCTACAGCATGCACATGCCCTGTGTAAGTGAAGGGTCATGCAATATGCATTTTCTGGTGTGTTAGTATGGACTGAGATTATTTCTGAACAGAGATCGTTTTTATTTTAAAAACGTCTTTTAAAAATAAAACCATATTAGTGTGGCCGCTATTGAAATGTTTGGTGTTAATCAAACACCGGAGGTCGTTATCTGACCCTCAACTGATTGCTATCTGACCGTATCAGTGATAGAACACTTCTAATTAGGTGTAACTTCTGGACCGTTACGTGGCCTTTTAACCTTATCTCCAAAGGAACGGTGGTAACAGATGACCCCACTGTTATGTGTGTGTCTGAGGTTGAGTATGGAGAGCAGTGTTATTCCTCTACAGGTCAGGCTCAATCCGGCTGTACTCTGACCCCATCTACTGGCCAATTTCTAGAACTTCACATGCATACAGACACACACACACACACACACACACACACACACAGAGAGAAAGCCTAACACAGCCTGACACGTCTGATTAATGAATTCCTCTTCCCACATCTGGATCTGATTTAGGTTACAGGTGATGGATCCGCTTGCTCACTCTCTCTCACGAACACACACACACACACACTCCCGATGTGATTCTCAGTGGACACACCCAGGGCTTCCCTCCTGCTACGCGCCACATCTTTACACTATGACTCATGTTGCAGACCAGTTAAGGTCCCCTCCCATAAAAAACCTGGTGCAGCACTCATACACACGACCATACACGCTAGTCACAACATGAGCTGAGATCAAAATGGGCTCTTGTGAAATATATCAGGGAAAAAGAGGAGAACACTGTCATCTCTGCCTTTTTTAGTGTGAGATACGGGTTACAAAGACCCACGTATAGTCCATGTAATCAGACGCACAGCTGCTTAAAGGCTTTTGCGTGTGTTAATTGCTGTGTGCCATCAGAGTAATATGACTGTGGAATGACTTTTGAGACTGATTTCAAGATTTTGGGATATAACAAATGGATATGAAATAGAGAAACTTTAGATTATATTGATTTATTTTCCAGCTGCAGCAAGATATGGGAATATCTGGCTCAATATCTGATCACAATTGCATATGTGTAACTTATCTCTCTAAGTCACTTTTAACTCCATAGTGATGTTAAAATCTGTTCCCTTTGAGGTTGTTATGAAGAGCTATAGATTCTGGCATTAATAGATCGTACAAGTAATTTTGTGCAAACCGTGCTGGCTGACTGTTTCACATTTTCCAATCACTCTTTCCAAGCGGCCACTGGTTCCATACCATGTCCATATGTTATGAAAGTCAATTGGCATATCCTTGAAAGCTGTACAATGCATCACAGTAAATGACTGTGTTCATTATTGTCAAAGTTATGTCATTGTGGTGATGTAATTTTGGTCTTTTCAAATCAATCTGGGCTTAAAGGATAAGTTCACCCAAAAATGAAAATTCGGTCATTATCTACTCATTTTCATGCTGATGGAAAGTCAAAGGAAGCTTCTCAGTCCACAAATCATTCCTTGAGCTTCACAGCAAAGCAGAGTAGATGGGGACTTGTTTTAAAATGTAAGGAAAAACAACTGAAAGAAAACATAAAATAACTCCAGACACCTTGTCTGGAATAAACATAGTCTCCAGAAGTCCTGAGATACCAAATTGATTTGAAAAGAAGTAATTTACACCCTTTTTTTCAGCATAAATATTGACTGTAGCTGCGACACTAAAAGTATTAGTTAGTAGTACTTAAAGTGGGTAGGCTCAACCATTAACTAAATGAAATTAACTAAAATCAGCAAACTGGCATGGTCCTTTTAAGCTGAATGTGTTCATTCATTATTCTACAAATAAGTCTCTATTTCTCTCCTGAATGGTGTCACAAAAAGTATAAATTCTGCATCAAGATTTCTCCCCTTCTCAACCTGTCTTTCTCTGTATGACATTGCGTGTCACAGACAATTCCCATGAAAACTTGATGAGAGGCAGAGTGAGGTGGGGTGCAGGGGGGTGATGGGGCGTGTGTTGTTCTTGTCATCCGCTACCTGCTCATCTCCGGGCCTCTCTGGCTCTGCGCGCCGCTTGCTGGGTTCTCTCTGCTCAGTGCGGCGTGTAATCAATTACTTTTCCTGTCATTATGGAGGGAACTTGACTGAATGGAGGAGTGCGCTCTTTCTTTGTTCCAGCACGTGTGGGCAAAACACTAGAGAGAACACCCATGGAGAACGCACACACACACACATGCACACACACACACACACACACACACAGCCACTCATCGTGATCACATGAGCATATATGAAGATTATTTTGTCATTTTGTATTGTAGTCTACATGCAATTTAAGAGGCTTTTCAGTTTCATTTGGAGTCAACAAAGCATGGGGGCCGTACTCACACTAATTATATTTAGTTCATATCTAGTAGCTGAACTTGTGTTTAAATATAAAGTGTGTCTGCCTGGCTATTTTTCTCAGGGATGATGTAACCGGCCCCAGCTGTAACAGCAGGAGGCCGCTGACAAACAATAATGACATTAATCTGTTTGTCTGCTAAAGTGGCACAAATACACACCCACCCACACATGCTGTTCGCATACATGTACAGAGACGTACACACACAGATACACGAACACATTAAAAGATTTAACAGAGAGTAACATATGGGGCTACAGGGGGATTTGCAGTCCTAGAAACCCCCTGACACCTCCTGTTTCATGTGAGAACAATGTCCTCATGGACCTTCTTTTCTTCTCTTGTATTTGCTGAGCCACATGGTTTCATTATTTAATTCTTCATCACACTACATAGTTTAGTCCAAACAACAACAAAAAGTGAATGAGACTTTCTCGTAATTGCCGGCTCATCTGTGGCGTCTTTCACTGTTGCTTGAGAAAATATTTGCTGTACTTCTTTTATTTTCTATTCGTCATGACACACACACACACACACACACACACACACACACACACACACTAGTGTAGTCTAGTCAGTTGTTACAGGAATTCTTGACTTACATCAAGATTATGTTTGGTTTGACTACGAGTCATTTCATTATTGTGAAACATGCTGATATTGAGCAACAACCACATGTTCTGGATCGGAGCTTGGGAACTGCACTTTTATTCCTCAGACAGATTTTCCCACATCCTGCTCTAGAATGAAAGAAAAGTTTGGTAAGGTCATGAAAGTTGATCTTTCCTCTGCTTCCTTGCTGTTTTTTTCCTTGGAGCCTTCTACAGCATGTATCTCCTGTCCCCAATATGACTAAACTCTCTCTTGTGTAGGCCCTGCCATTCAGTTTCATCCAACCAAATGGCAAAACTACTGTCATGGCTACTGTTGCGTAGATGCCCCCCTATACTGAGGCCTGATAAATCTCTATGGAGACGCTACAGCATAATCCCAGCTTATCCCTGGCTTCCTCTTATGGCAGGGTTGGAAAAGAATAAGAGAACTGAGGGACTTGGTCAGCAGACTGCAAGGACAAGGGGGCGTGGATGGGGGGGGTTATGGTCGTCATGGTGTGTGTGTGTGTGTCTATGAAGGACCCCCACATAGTTCAGAGGGATGTGTTACCATGTCAACCATATGAGCGTGCAAAGGAAATAAACGGTGTGTGTGTGTGTGTGTGTGTGTGTGTGTGTGTGAGTGGACTCAGCTTCTTAACTTACAGAGGTTAAAATGTCACGACTTCTGCCAGATGACCAGTTCCACCCCGTTTCCTTCAAGGAAAGAGGCCGATCCCGCTCTTCCTGGAGATGTTTACAGAATTCACTTTATTTTCTTTTCTTGTGATATAATCACACCTGACCTATAGAGGAGATAAAAGGGAGGAAATGACCTGAAAGCAACAACTGATGGTGAACATGATGCTAAACCAACAAGCTTTGATATAAACCATATAGACTGACATCATTCCGTCAACAAACCTTTGCTTTTAAGACTTTGGAGGAAGGCCTCATATTGAATTTGGTGCTACACTTTGAAGACTCCAACAAAGGCATGTGGATAAACAAAAAAACCTTTTTGCACAATGCAGGAAAATATGACATATTAGCGGTCAGTTGACACCCAAATCTACTTGTTATACCATCTTAAATCCTACTATTTTTAAGCCCCTTATGCAAATCCTAGAAAGATGCAACAGCAAAACAAAAGTAACACTGCTCTGGTCCAGACTGTAATATCTCATCAACTATTGAATGGATTTTGAGGAGATTTTGTACAGACATTCATGGTGCCCAGAGGATGTTATTGCCATGTTATGCCTTTGTGTGGAAACAGACGCGTATGTAAAACATCACTCTAGACAGAAGTGCTGGCGCTATATAGTGTGCAGATCTCTCCTTGGCGTGGAGGGCAAGGAGCTCCCAGATATGGTTGTCTCCGCAATTTGATAGTTTTGGTTGCTGTTCTTCTTTGTCCTTGAGTTAGCTGCTAACTGTTGCTAATAGCTGTCATCACAACGTCACACCCCGTCGGCTCTTGAAGGCGGTTCTTTGACTTTAGAATCGGAAAAAAAAAACTGATTGGCTGTTCAGCTAAGTAAATCGGTGCACAAGAAGAGGAACGGGTGTCAGAAAACCTTGTCACGTTTGTATATCTGCATTCCTGAGTCTACTGGTTTCCCTGTTTAAATGACGTATACAGACTATCGCCTCCTAGTGGATTGGAGAGGTATTTCCTCTCACACAGACTTAGAACGTATGAGCGAGTTGGCGGTTGGCAGCAGTCGTGTTTAGGTACAGCTTTATGACTGAGACACAGACACTGGTTTCAATTCAGCACCGTTACTGCCACTGCTGCTGGCTCTGAGGCTGAACAAAGACAAGCCCACATTCCATTAATGTACCTTTTAAACAAAATGGTGAGGCGGAATAACCGTGCAACATTCCTGGACATCTGTAATTTGGGAAAACAAACCTTTAGAAAGTGTAGTGCAATTTTGTCGCCTGTGTTGTAAAAAAACCATTGTCTGCAGTGTGAAGAATACTGTTCTTGTTAGTAAAGAAGAGTTTGAGGAAGTGATCAGGTTCAATCCTGCAGGTTGGTTCCCACAGAAAAAAAACAGGCCCGCCCAGGCGTACTCACACACACACACACACACACACACAAAACAAACCTGCACGGACACACATTCCCACTAACCGTGCTCTCAGTCATTCATATCCTCCTTCTACTGCTATACAGACTTTAAAGTAGATGCTTAGTTCCTCTATAGGGGGTAAATGAAACTGCACGGTTAAGAACAAGCTTATGGAGAACTTTGGATGGAAGCTGCTTCAAATCTACGCTACAGACACACTCACAGCACACACACACACACACATACAATATGCTCACTAGAGCTGCGCCTCGGAGGGTTAACAGTGGGGTGTGACGGGGGTTTGTAATGCGCATAAGAATTAACCTTTCTTCCCTACCAGTGACTCCCACAGTGTTATTCTCTGGAGTTGTTTCGACATTAGTCACACACTTTTCTTTCTGCCCTCCCGCCATCATCCTCCCTTCCTGTTCTCCTCATTACACCATCTCTTAATCTCATACTTTCCTGCATGCACCCGTGCTTCCAATAGTGAACATATCCTCATTATTTTCCCAGCAGACCTAAGCTTAACCGTCTGCAGAAACCTGTTGAGCTGCATTTTTTAGCTCTTGTGTGCGTTGGCCGTTTTTGTCGTTCTTCTTGTTCCTTTCTGTCACTTGAATGCACAAACCTTACTTGAAGTCACGTTTCTTGAGCCCTTCCACTCCATATTGTCCTCAGCAGACTGGACCTTGAGAATAGTGTCCTGTCCAAGCAGGAGCCTAATTAGATGCTTTTGGTAGTTCAGACATGAAGGGTCCCTCAATTAACCACAAGACTACCTCTTCAGACTTGGACGTTCACTTTGATGTTCAGCCCTGAGTTTGTCACTGTGAGGTCATGTTTTCAGCACGTGGATTTTAAGACCTTGGTCTGTTGTTACTAGACTGAGCATGTAGGCTGATATACAAACTATGGTTTGACTCTTCCTTGGGGGGGTGGCTATTTGCCAGACAATCTTAACAAAGGAATGTGAGTGTGGGTGTGTGTCAGTGCGTGTTGACAGCTTGTTTTTACATATTCACGTATATGAGTTTACATTTCACTATGAGATAAAGGTTCATAACATATCATTCTTTTTTTTTTCATTTTGTTCAGTTCAGTTCAAGTTTTACACATTTTTGCCAAAAGAGTGCCTTGGATGTTTCTCTTTTTTGAACATCAGTGTTCCCTACCAAAGAGCACCTTTATCACATTTTGTCTGAACTTCCTCAGTACTCTAGACAATTTCCTCTTTCTGAAGATACTTAAGTATCAGTAGTAACTTCCTGGAAATAAATGTTCAAAAGTAAATTATACATATTTTTACATGTATGTAAATACAGCATATTATCGATCGACTGATTACCCGCCTGGACAATAATCAGATCCGATATTTCAGCTATTTTCTGATGATTAGAATTAGTTTTCAGTCTGATTGTTGATAAAATAAATCAATTTAAAAAAGGCACTACTTTAGCTCTGATCCAGCATGCAACCTGCAAATGAACTAGTAAATAAAGTTAGTTATATTCCATCACTGGTGTATGTGTGAGTGTGGACAGGAAGCAGGTGAGGAAAGCAAGTGTTGTCGTGTTGAGTGAAGATGAAGTATTTCTGTGTGTGTGATGATAACGAGGAGTACTTTAGTCTGATACATGTGTGTGACGGCGGTGAGTTTTGTGTTTGTTCATATAAAGTTTGTGGCTCATCGAGTGTTGCATGTGCCTCCGTGTGTCTGTGTGTGTTCCTGGTCTGATAAGGGGAATGAGCTTTCCCAGGTCGCTTGTCTCTTTCATCAGCGGAGGAGTGACGGGTTCCCAGGGTCGTATGGATGACCCTGCCTGTATACTGTCATTACACAGTTGCATCACCACCTAATTATACTGGTCTACTGCACCGAGCCACTCACACGAACACTTTGGTTCAAAACAGGCACTGTGGTCTTAGATACTGAGTGAAAAGGAGGGTAGAAGTGAAAAAAGAGACAGTCGGAGGGCATGTCTGGACATGAGTCAGCGGTCAAAGTAAAAGCCGGCCAGACAGGCTCAGAGCGCTGTCCAACTACCCCTTCCAGAAACTCTGATGAGCGTTGACATAAATAAAAGCAAAGGCTCACACTGACTTAAGGAGGATTGTGTGTGTGTGCGTGTGGATGTGGGAGTGTTTGTGTGTGCACATGGAAACTGTTTTCTTCTGCGCTTTATTAGTAACGCTAGGCAACAAACGATGGCAGCGGCTCCACACACCTGCAGTTCAGCATGCCAATGTGCCAATCAGACCCCCAACACACACACACACACACACACACACACACACACACTGTGCCCACCTCGCCCTGCTTGGTACGGGTGAGCAGCACCCTGAAGAATCCCATCTTTGTTCTCTCTGCACTTAAAAAGAGTGTGTTAATGATCTCTTCTCACTCTCTCTCTCTCTCTCTCTCTCTCTCTCTCTCTGGGTGCATCTTCCAGTCTCTCTCTTTCTATCTCTTGTCTTTCTCTCTCTTTACCACTCACCCCCTTTTAGTCTTCACTGAAAAGTTAATTATCTCCATCTCTCCCCCTCCTCTGTCTCTCTCTTTCTCACCCTGCATTCATTTAGTGAACAGACCCAGCAGACAGGCAGATCTATTCACCGGGGTCCACTCAGTGCTTTAAGTGTTTAAACACCACTGGATGTTGTGAGGGGGGCCGAGCTCGGGAGGGGGCGCGGGAGTGGATACATGATAGCCACTCTATCCCTCTGAAAGTCTCCAATAGCCAATACACACTCTGTTACAATAGAAACACTAGAGTCATTTACCCTGCCTGCTTCATTACATCCTGATTGAGGCTTATTTATGCCCTCGTTGGTTTGGCTACTAGCCAGCATTTCTTCCAGTCAGTGGGCGACTGTTGAGAGATTTTTATGTGTAATAAATCAAGTTTTTTGTATTATTTCAGAGAGATATCTATGAGTTGTTATGGTCTTCACGCAATAAAGCCCATATTTAAAGCCTTGTTGTGATATTTACTGGACAGAAAGTACATTTACTCAGGTACTTTACTGAAGTTTAAAGCTACTTTACTCCTTAAAATGCCACTTTATATTTATGTGTCTCTACACTTAAGAGGAAAATAATGTACTTTTTACAGCTGATATCACTGCTTACATTGCAGATTAAGATTTGACAGAGAAAACATTTGACCAGTCGATAACATGTGATGCATTTTTACAGCTTAAACTACAATCAGTCCCCTTTACTGCCATCAAGCCTAATCCAAAAACGGCCACAGTTGGCGGGGGAATTAGCTCAAACTTGCACTTGCCACAGCATTAAGAAGTCACATGGCCCGTTATTACAGATTTACTATTTTTACATTAATCGATCAAGTCTGCTGTTGTAATAAATGGATATTGGGCTAGATACTCCACAGTTTCATGGATTGAAGAGCTAAAAGGGCAAAGCGAGATATGCTGAAGCAGGACATATCCCAGCCAAAAGCATTTTTTCACAATCTGGCAACCCAAAATGTGATTTTTACAAATGGTTTATTACAGATATGAAGCCTAAATAAATTATTAAACATTAGTAAAGCCATTAGGTCCCACTTGTAAACACTATGTCTGATTGGAAAGCGGCCCCAGATTACACATCGGTGCATCAGTGATGAATCACGAGTGCATAAACTTTTCCCGCTGATGTGTGCTCTGAGAAATTTTACATCATTTCGACCTCGTGTTATTGATACTTTTACTTCCTCCTCCTCTGTCAACCACGATGAAACGGAATGCCATCCTTCACTTGAGATAAGAAAGAGGGCTGGGTGATTGAACCGAGACAGGGCGGGCTGTCTCCTGTGTTGATTGGAGATTTAAGAGTGTGAAAACGTCTTTGACATGTCGCTCCGGAGAATGTGATGACTGCGGGTTTTATCATGCGGCTGAATGCGCGTTAAAGCCTCTATGCGCTTTTTGGAAAAGGCACAGCTGGTCGCGATCAGTGCAACGGGGGCCGGAGGAGGAGGAATTCGGGGTGTTGCCTTTTTCTATCCTCCCTCCCTCCCTTTCCATGCTCATCGCCTCCCTCCCTCTGTGTGTGTGTGAGAGAGAGTGGAGGCACACTGCGGGAGTGGGTCAGTCAGTCAGTCAGTTAACGCTGCTGACTCGTACTGGCGGTTCTTCCCACCGGTTATCAGCGGCGGACAGTAAAGGCACCGGGTGGATCTCTCTCTCTTTCTCTCATCATTACCAGCGGGACATGCCCAACGGGAACAAAGCGGCGTGAGAGCTGGCCGGTTGAAGAATGAGCGGACGCGTGCTGAACGGGAAAATGCTGCAGCTCCCGGCGCCGCAGCGCGCGGGGAGGACAATGCACTTTCTGTCAAGGTAACGGATGAGACCAGGAGCGTGCGTGTGACCGAGGACAGCGGATGAGAGAAGCTAATTGACACACTGGTGACATTGCTTTATTAGATTGTGTAAAATGTGCGCGGGACCGACGCCAGGCTATGTGGTTTAGCGGTGAATGGGTTGTAGAAGCGGTGCGTAAAGAGCGCCAGCAGCACGTCTCATTGATAAAACTCCAACAGCTGCATGGTGGCACGTTTCATAGTGTGACTGACATGCGCTCAGATTATTATAGGATACCGTATCTCAGCCTAGACAGACTGGGCGTATAGATGGAGCCACAGACAGTCTGCATCTATAGGTGCAGACCTCAATGCGGAAAACCATATGTTGAATCAGCAGCACTGTCTTTTATTTTAAGGATCGGCGTATAAAAGGCAGCACAGTGCTCCTGCTTTAGCATCAAATGGATCTATGCACCAGAGAGCAGACGCGTTACTGCAAATCATCTAATGACAATTAAGTGCTAATGGATGTGAATGCGCATAATGCATGCGCGCCTTAAGTGTTTCCATTGTTTTAAGCTGCGCGCTGTGACAACTGGTGTGCTGGTGTGTGGTGGTCACTCGGCAGAGGCAGGTATGTATGTATGTGTGTGTGTGTGGGTGGGTGTGTTCGCATCGATCCGCTGCGGACGGACCGCATTCTACTCAACTGGCGGCTGACCTACATTTTGAACGACGCCTTCAGCCCGTATATCTGCTGTGATTGGGTGAAGGACAACAGGCCTCCCCCTTATCGTCTTTATATACCCACGCAATGTGAGAGTTACCTAATTGTATGTATGTGTGGGCTAATATAGGGCAGCTGATATGAGGAGGATGGTGATGTTGGATGGGAACATGTAGCTGCAGCAGAAGACTGAGATGTATTGAAAGTTATTTGTCAGACTAATCATGGAGTTGAGTTGCCTTTAGAGGCATTAAGACAACATGGAAAGATAGAGATGCTTTTATTGAATCTGTGTGTGTGTGTTGGCGATGGCTTGATGGGGTCAGCTTTGCTCGTTTGGCTCAACCGACCCCTGTAGCATCCATTGACCCCGGATGTAAACCCATTAGAGCAGAGTGGCCTGATATCAGGGCATTGGACACACCCAGCAGACCCACATACATACAACCCACTGACAGACAGCACACACACACACACACACACACACACACACATTTTCATTCCCAGTGTTTTTTTAGATATGCGTGTTTGAGTTGGACATGTGTGTTTAAACAGACTGGCTGTCAAAAGACCGATAAACTATATGATCAAAACCAGAGGTGGCGTTAGTAAGTGTGTGTGGGTGTCAACGTGTGTGTGGGTGTCAACGTGTGTGTGTGTGAGTTCACCTAATGAAACATTAAACATGCATCATTGGATAACCAGTTCCACCAGCCAACACAAAGATTTGATCAACTCTCATTAGTCATATTGAAAACAATCCAACATAAGCTTAGCGGCTTTTGCTGTGTTTGTGTGTGAAAAAAGCCTGATCAGCATGACCTTCCACCATATCTAGATCCACCCCTGGTTAACAAACACAGCTTTGTCCAAATAGCTGATTTGCAAGCTGGTGACATCACTCATTAATGTTAGTCACACCCGAATTCTCTTAAGAGCCTCTTGATTAAATAAAATTGGAGCTTTGGTCACTGTGATGCGAACCAGGCTCATGTCACAGCTGATGTCATTTACTTAGGGAGCGTTGGTCAGCAGCTCTGGTTGGTTGACAGCTACCTGCCGTCAGCTGCTTCATTAGACACCTCGTGTAGTAATTAATGCTGAAAACTGTGATGTTTTCAATTACTACATCATAATTACATCCATCTGTGTGGCCACGTGCAGTGAAACGGCTCATTCGCCACGCCATTGAGACATGTTGATCGGGTTTGTCAGGTGGCACCTGACTGCTAACAGTGCCAACGCCCACTAACTTTGACATTTAAGTAAATAAAGTATTCCAAAGAGTGGTCTGCCAATTGATTAGTCAATAAAAAGAAGATTAACAGCAAACTGTTATGAATTAC
This sequence comes from Lagodon rhomboides, assembly GCA_039737535.1. Taxonomy (NCBI): domain Eukaryota; kingdom Metazoa; phylum Chordata; class Actinopteri; order Spariformes; family Sparidae; genus Lagodon; species Lagodon rhomboides. The sequence continues at coordinate 18,591,021 of CM077792.1, read as the reverse complement.
TGATTAAAAGGCATTTTTCCAGCAAAAATGTCAAACATTTTGTGGTTCCAGTGTCCCAAATGTAGAGATTTGCTGCTTGTCTTTGTTATTTATGACAGTAAACAAAGAGTTTTCTGGGTTTTGGACTGTTGGTAGGACAAAAGAAGCAATTTGCAGACATCATTTCGGGCCCTGGGAAATTGTAATGAGCATTTTTCTCAATGTTTTGACATTTGTAGACTGAACAATTAATCATGAGAATATTGGCAGATTAACCAGCATTGAAAGTAATGGTTGCAGTGTCTTTTGAGGACACTTGTCCAAATGCAACACCAGGATCGTCTTTGCTGTAGTTTGAAGATGTAAAAGGTTTCATCTTACAAACTGTTTTCATCACAAACACACAAATGTTGTCTATCATGCTGGACGTAAGGGTTCCAGCAAAAATAGATAAGATTGCTTTGGAAACAAACATTGCTGACTCAGACGACGGATGAGTTAGAAGGGTCAACGGGCTGTTGAAGATGTTATCACACCCTAATGATTCATGATTCACGAGCAGGACTTCATAATCTTTAGCGCACTAACATGTCAACACAAGTCCAGATAAATATGAAAACACAAATTAGGAGGTGAAAGCTTTTTATCCACACAGGCCTGTTCTTGGATGTGTTTAAAAAAGCTTCTTGTTCACATAGAAACGGCAGAATAATCAAAAACATTAAAATCTTCTCTGCTGCTTATGTGCAGGGTGTTTTGATCCAGCTGCTGACCAACCAGAAAACACGACAGTTTATGGGCCAGGAAGTTCTAGAAAAGGTTCACTCTCTGCAGCCACACTGCTATAAATTCCAGATTTATTCTCAAATGTCTTAATTTCAGGTCAGTTTGGATAGAAGGTCAAAGTGGGGAATAAAACACCAGACTAAAGTCATTTCATACGACAACTGACTCTTGATGTTAGGCAATTAAGTAAACAAGCGAACTTGTCCGGCCTACAAGGTCATTAGGGAGACCGGAGAGCGAAACAACAGATGCTTGTAACCTGTGCTTGTAAGACACATGCACTTTTTTATTGTACACACAGGAGCCTGTGTTCACAAACACAGCTCATATTTTCACGAGGTGGTGCTCCCTGCAGTTTAGTGAGTCTCTCTGTTACATCAAAGTCAAATTAGGACCTACAGCCAGACGACAGTCCACCTTAACAGGCTCGAGCGAGAGAGCTCGAAGCCAAACCTCAATGGCCACTGAGAATAACAAACTCAGGATGTAATTTTCACCTGATAGTGAAGTAGTTTTCGAGGGAAATGTAGTGTGAGTAAAAAAAGTTCACACAGTGTCTTGCCTTGAGATTTTTTCCATCAGTTCGTGTTGGGACAGGGGAACTTCAGGCGGAATATTTCCGCTTTATTGGAACTTCTGCGTCCGTCATTTTATTTTTGTGTGTGCACTCGTGAGATGGTATGCATATGTGCGTTCGCATATGTCAGAGGATTAGGGAGTGGAACCCAAGAATACACTCGCTGGAATGTGAAGTGTGTGTGTTTTGAGCTGCCCGAGGGCGAGGAATGTCTCCCAAACTCACTGTAACAACTTTAAGTGGCATGACTAGGGTGTGCGTGTGTTATGAGTGACAGCAGGTGATGGGTGCGTGCACATGCAGGGTGCGCCCCGAGGCCTATTGGTGACCACCACATGTGTTCACGTATATAAACACACAGATACAGCGACCTGTCTGTCCCCTTCACAGCATGGGGGTACTTTGTGTGTTTTAGTAGGTGTCTGCTTTATCTCAGCCAGAAGAAGTGAAAGAGTATCTCTGCTACAGTCAATGGGCCTTTCATTCTTTTTTTGTTGCGGTGATGTTTGGACAGCCTTTGGCAGGTGCTTGATGGTGTTCCAACCAGATCTGTAGTCTCTTTGTGAAGCTGGATTAGATTTTTTTTTAAAATCTACGCAATCACATAATTCACATGTTCTCACCTTGTGATATCTCTCTGTCTAAACATACCTACTCTTTTCTTACCCCTAAAACTGACTAAAGAGGTGCAGCTTGGCCTCTTAAGTAACATCATCCCATAATCCACAGATCAACTCCCGTCAGCACATTAAACATCTCACAGCAATGTGGAAATTTACTGCTGTTGCCTGTACTAATCTGGGGAGATTAACACAATCAAGTTATTAGATGATAATGAGCTATGAGTTGTCATGAAAACTGATTACAACACTGAAGTAGGTGTGGGCGATCTGGCCAAAGAGCTAATATCAGGAGCTCTTAATTGCAGCCACAGGCCACAATCTAAATTGTGATCTCTTTACTCAATTAAAAAAAAAAATCCCTGTGAACTGTAGCCATACTTGACATAGTTTATGAGTTTTTATAGCTCCAGGCTGGTGAAAGCTGTGGCTGCAGGCGTTATGTTTTTTGGAATGTCCGTATCATTCTTAATGCGATATCTCAAGAACGCATTGAATGGATTTCTTTAAATTTAGCTCCAATGTCAACTGGAACTCAAGGATGAACTGGTTTGATATTGATGGTCAAAGGTCAAATGTCAAAGCCACTGTGACCTCACAAACACATTTTGTACAAATGTCTAATAACACAATATTACAATTTATATCTTAAAGAAAAAACAATGGAAAATATATTTTTACCACATTCACATGAACTGTTAAATTATTTATAATTTAATGGAAATTCAAATATTCGAAAATCATGACCCCTTAACTCTAGTTCTGTTTCCACCATCAAAATAAGATGTTCCTTTAAGAAGTTGCTGATGTCACTCAAAGAAGAGCTAGGAGAAGTAATTCATCCAATCAGCTTCACCATCTAGTTTGCTACATTACTCTGTTGCAGTTTCTTTGTGTCGGGAGAGGATGCCCTCTGAAATGTTATTTATGTTCTGTGCCAGTTGCTGTGACTGAGGCATTCGGTCGCCATATTGAGCCACTGCCCCTTTTCCCATGAACACCGGCTCACATCATGCTGACATTTTAGTTCCTCCATCTGCTATATGTGCATGAGTGTGTGTATGACAGTGTTGGGGGGCAGTTGGCACTTCCCTATTGTGATGCATTTGATAGCACTGCAAACACTGACAATATCCTCATTACTGTAAATGAATACTGTCCTGTCACTATTAGATTTCTTCCTCAGTATCAGTCATTAAACTTGGCCTGTACAACATCTTCCCTTTACAAAGCCCAACAGGTTGCCTGTATCGTATTTCACTCTGTTTTGTTGTCGTTGATGTGTCTGGAGGGAGGCCAGAGGTAACTCTACCCCAGCGTCCAACCCCTGTCCTGGGCCTCTGCGTTCTGGGGTTCCCCCTGTGAGCTCCTCCCAAGTTCATAGCCCTTGATTTTGGGCTGGGAAGCGCTCCACAGTCTACACTGCACCCCAGACTGAACTACTTATGGAGGTGATTTAAAGGCTGTTCCACCTTGTCCCAGGAGTGCTGTCCCTCTTCTACTTCCTGCTCACATGTAGAGAAAAAAGGCAGTAGGAAAGAAACTCGGGGTACTTTTGGGGGTCAAGGGTTATTGGGTCACATAAGAACCCTGCTGGTCACTAGCTAACACACTGAGGCATTTTGATATCTTCAGAAATCTGATGCTCTTTGACCCAATTTGTTATGCCACTTATATTAAGAGCATGAAATCACTTTGTGGAGAAATTGTTAAACACTTTACTCCCATTCTTGTTTCGCAATCAATGCTTTAATTTATGCTAAATGCGTTCAAAAGGCATTGTTTGTATTGTGACTGCATTCAAAGCCCTGCATCAGCCTTATTTAGACTGGGGGTCAGTGACCTTTAAACTTTAACCCCATTTGAGCTTAGTAAGAAGAAGGCACACACAAAGAAGAAGAGTATGTGTCTGGTGCACACCTCTCTCGGCTCCTACGGTTTTCCTTTTTGGGGCTTCACAGTATGAGAAGATCAAGATGACCCAGTTGGCGTCAGCATGATCAACAGTCACAATTTTTGGTTCCAAGAGTATTTCAACACTCAAAGTTCCTTATATGAAGCTTGGAGGCCCTCCACTGTTTCAACAGTCCTGCTTCATTTCACGGGGATGAATTAGTTCAGAGCCACATCGACTCTCAGTGTTGAACTCTGAGCAAACCTCTCCTGTCCACCCAGGGGAGGTCAGGAGGAGACAAGAGATTCAGAGATAAATTTGCTGTCTGAGGAGAATTTCGCTGAAGCAATTCCTCCTCTTCTTCCAAGCCGTACAGTTCTCTCTCCGTCCATCTATCTCTACCTCCCCCACACTCAGAGAAAAAACATTTTACTGACCAGGATTCCTGAGTGCCTTTTCAGTGCTTCAACTTTCCACCCTGAAAGCCCCAAGCATTTGTAGAATGTGTCCCCATCGTTCCGAGGAAATCTTGGAAGAATGATGTACCTTAATATCCTTCTACACACACACACACACACACACACCTGAGAGCCAGTAATGCACAGCCCTGCCAGGTTTAAGTGTAACCCTCAATGGAGCAGTGACTCGAGCAAAGCTGCCGTTCCCACCAGCTCCTAACATCACACACATCTGACAGCTAATTCAAGCTCCACTCCAGGGGACAACAGCAATTTAGTGCATCTGATGTGTATGCGTTGGTGTGTGTGTGTGTGTTTGTGTCCTAAACCCCCGGGCCATTGCTGTCAGGGATATGCCTGTCAAAAAGGCACAACAGGGTTCCTCCTCTGTGATGGCCATTTAGGGATGTGACCTGCCTACGCCCTGCATGGATTCACCCACACACACACACACATATATATACACACACAGTGCACCTCTAGCTGACACCCCTGGCCTGCTCTGATCCTGGTGGCAGATGGAATTAGCAGTAATTATGAGCTCATTAACTCCAGCCTGTTCTGTAATCCTCTGTAATGCCCAAATACTGCTGTGTGTGGTGTGTGTGTGTGTACAAAAGAGTGTCCGAGCAGATATCACACGTTCTTCCATTCCTCATGTTGTAAACGGGACAGGGAGGAAATCATAAATAATGCTGAAGAGGAAATTAATTTCTCTGTTTAGTGTGTACCCAAAGGCAGGCCGCTTGCGCAACCTAGTTTTTAATTGGCTGTTGTCAATGATTTACTGTAAGTGTTTAACAATACAACCCAGCAGAGAACCTGTATTGGGTAGCTAATTAAAAGCCATTTTTAACGACAGATTTGTTGCTAATTACTCGACACGTGCTCCAAGCGCCCAGACAAAAACGTAGTGCCATTAAAAGGTGTTGATGAAAGGTCAGCATAGTGTGTTCTTCTGAGTGCTGCAGATGGCTGATAAAATGACATTTATAATCATCAGTAATGTATACAATGTTCACTATAGCTGCAGTATTACAGTCTGCAGTGGCTGGACGTTCACGCGATGTTATGTCTTTACTGTAGCTCGTGTCAGAGTTTGAGGCTTTCAAGATATAATAAGGATTTTGCCTGCCGAGGGAGTTCTTTCATGGCCCTATATGGTCCTGCAGTGATGGATAATCCTACACAGAAGCTTCTTTAAAAAATCAATGTGACCTACAGAATGTTTAAATGCTCGTTCAGCCAGGCCAGACAACATCTCAACCTCTCTTACAACTCTCCATTTGATTGGAAAATATTCCGCTGTATGCTTAAAAGCCACCAAGGTGATTCACACACAGTATCTCTCTCTCTGTGTGTGTGTGTGTGTGTGTGTGTGTGTGTGTGTGTTTCCTGGTGATAAGCTGCTGGGACCCATATTGTTAGCCATCTGTGCACACAAACCATATTCACCCTCTCTTTTTTGATTTTACCAGGTAGATACTCATTGAGACATATCTGAAGCGAGCTCATGCACACAATGTGTATATGTTATATACAACTTCTGAGACTTAAATCAATTCTACAGCTTGTTTTAAGACTGTCAGATGGTCAGTGCAGCCATGACTGCATCCGAGAAAAAGAAACACTGGGGATGGGTTGTGGCCGGCCGTGCCTCCCCTCCCTGCAAATGAGTCATTTTGTTTTGTGAGTGTTTCTGTGGATTTGTGTTTACATCAGTGTCGTTGTTTAGGTTTGTTAGAAAACAGTCAGCACTATTGGGCTTACGCCCTGTTTTATGTGTCCAGACTAAAACCTGTAGAGGATGTTGAAGGAGACAATTTCTTTTTTGTGTTAGACCTCTTGGTTGGCCTTTTTCTTGTGATTTTGTCTGTGAAACACTGTTAATGTGTCCTTACACCTGCTCTAAGGTGGATTATGGCTTTTTTTCTGGTGGGATGGCTGATGAGTCTGTTTCAGTTGCTTGTTTTTCGTGCACTGGCAGATGTGTCCTCTCTGTGTCCCTCACCCATGGCTTAGAGGCCAAGTCACCTGCTGATTTCTTCCTCTTCAAGCTGATCTGAGATCTGTCTGCAAATACAGAATTGTACAGACGAACACACAAGCACAGACAATGCATCTTACCTGATTGTCCTCTCCAGCACCAGTCACAGTCTCACATATTTATTTCTAATGGCTTGAGCAGCCCTTTCATGCATGCCCCCTCCGGTTTCTGAGCCGACTGGCCAGTGCCAGTCTGGCAGTGCCCTACTTTCCATTTGCCTGAAAAGGCATCACTACAACCAGGAACCCGTCTGATTTAGCCATTTTGGGTTCTGCCATGTGACACTGTGGATTTTATTAGGAATGGAAAGTTCCTGTCCACTGTAGGACTGCAGAAACACTTTCCATGCTTTTACACCAGCAGGAGGGACTGTGGCCAGATATCACCCTGAATAAAACGCCTTTAACCCCATGAGGGTATAAAGAGTTCAACCCCTGTATTCAAATCACATTGACAAGATCTAGAGCTGTTTTTACAATTCTGATCATTACGTCCTTTCTAAAACCCCTGTCTCCTCTACTAGCTGACACTTTCTATATGTTCATCTTATCTGCTCCAGATTTAAACAAAATAGAGATTTCCATGGTGCAAGAACTTGCTTTAGTAACACATTGCATTGAGGAAAAAAAAGGCACTAGGTTAAACGAGTCTGGAAGAGTGGAATGTCAGGTTTCCTATTTTTCAGCAAGAACTAGAGGTGACATTTTAAGTTTATGTTTACAGTAGCATGCTAGCGAACGTTAGCCTCAAGGGATAGAAAGTTTACTGTTGCCTGGCAGTGCCTTCAGCGTTTGTTGCGGTCTGGCTTGGTAGGCACCAATGTAATCATCCAGATTTTAAATCGCAAAGCAGCCCTGATGAATCTTTGAGCAGTTCAGGAGGTTTAAAATTGGAATCGTAAAACCCCTCACATTACCAGATAATCTGTGCCAAACAGCATGTTTTGAGCTAGCGCTGCACACTAATGTTTACCAACTTGCGGCATTCTTCCTCACTGCCTTTGCTGGTTCATTGCAGCATGTCTTAATCTGTTGTCGGCACAAAAGAACCTTTAAGGTAACATTGATAATCATTTGTAATGATTTCTGGTCCAGTGAAATATTCTGGTCTTGTTGCAAAGTGATGTATAATTAGATAAAAAGATTGATAATGACATTCTGCTTATCGATCTGTTGTTTAGTGGCAGGCTATGCATAAGTGCACTAACATTCTCTATAATGTGCATTGACTTTTGATCAGGTAATTACTTAATTGTTTTGTATTTATCCCTTTTGTGTATAACAGTAAGTCTGCCTCCTTTCACAGTCATTATCATCCTCTGATGGTCAAAAATGAGTTGGCCTAATTCTGCTTGCCCCATGTAGGAGAGCTTCAGCACCAAATTCCTCCGAATGGCCTCCATGCAGTTTTAACAAATGTTTGTTTAGATGGAACAGCTTATCAACCAATACTGTTAAGTCTGCTCCCTGAGGCTGGCAAGACTCCAACTCCCAGTAAGCACTGCTCCCACAAACCACAAGCGAAGCTGCTTTGTCTCTCTAAAAAGATTTTTCTTCTTTCTCATCTATTTCTCTCAATTTATTTCTCCCATCCCTCACCCTCAGCCAGGGAAAGAGGAGGAGACAGAGGGAGAAGGTGGTGCAGAGCTCTCATAATGAGCAGCAAAAAAGACCATTCAAGTAGAGATCAGAGCAATTAGCTCCATAGTCTGAATAGTGGAAGGGCACAGAAGCCTGTTAATAAAAGCCGACTATTAAGCTCAGCAGCAGCTATTCAACAGTCCTCTCGATGGTTAGTGAGGCTTAGTGTTTGTGTGGGTGTGCCGGTCCTCTCTGCAGACCACGAGGAACAAAGAAATCATGTCTCTGTGAAAAGAGGATGCTGTTTAAAAAGACCCCCATGACCTTTGTCAGCCTGCACAATTAAAATGAAATATTCAAACCATCTGAAATATGGAAACTTTCTGCGAGATGACGAATTCTACGTTTGCGCTGGAGTCATTGTGGCTTGACAGAGTAGGAAACCAGTTGTGTGCAGCTGGCTCCGGAAGACAGAATACACAGTGTGTCCATGTGGCATATTCTCAGCTCAGCTGGATGCTGCAGTTTGCACATGGTGCACAGAAAAAAACATCAGTCAGGTGGAGGTGAAGAATGAGTTTAATCAAGGGCATGTTAGATTAATTGACATTTATTGCTCCCGCAATCGAATTAACATTGATATTCATTTTGATCATGAAATTATAGTCACAGAGCACAATTTTTCAATGTCCCGATCCTTCTCCCTCCAGCTGTGTTTCTTAGCTGGAGAGTCACCGTAGGCCAGTGACATTTAACATCCATAAGCAGGACATACAGATGTGGTTTATGGTCATGGTTTTCACTCTGTGCTTTACTAACATCCACCAATAATGTTATTTTATTAAACCGCAATGTTATTCATTCCATCTTGCAAGCAATTCAGATTCTCTAGGATGTCTTAAAGTACTGTAACAGGCTGCTTTTTAGAGGAAGATATGCTGTAGGTTTGAATGCAAATGCGTCAGGGAAGTGGCTTGACTTAAGTGGTACTTTCGTAAGGGGTGATGTAGATGAATTGGGTGCTAATATTATCCCTCAGTCTCTGCAGCTGCTGCTAAAGAATGAAAAAGACGAGGCGGAGCGAAGAGAGATTATAACAGGAGACTTTAGAAGCTGCTGATAAAGAAAGGAAGGATGGAGCGGATTGAGGTTGAGGGGGGCATGTTGGTGGAAGTTTAGAAGGAGAGTTGAGAGACTATCCTCTTGAGAGAGAGTGTGCATCATGTTCTGAGATGTTGAGAGGTTTTTTTATGCGTCATCAACAGCACTTCTCTCGCCACTACAGCTCTGTCTTTCTCATGCTAGTCATTTCAGTTCTTTCTTCTCGCCCCACACGCCACTTCACCCTCTTCTCTTGAGTATCCCCGTGTTTCATCGCCCTTTTAAGCTCAGACTTCCTTTTATCTCACCCAGAGGAGTTGGTGGAGGACTATAGAGGCTAAGATGAGCTGGGTGACACGACAGTGGATCTGCTGCAGCCGTACATCGGCAGACACTGATTGAAGATATCAGGTTTGGGCTTGGTTGTAAGAGTTTCTTTTTTTTTGGACTGACTTGGACAGACAGTCTGACTCTCACAAAAAAGCACTTTCATGAAGCTTAAAGCTTTCTGCAGATAATTTATAAGATCCTTTTGGAACTAAAGATTTCCTCCTCTCAGAACTGAGAACCGTGGATCATTGAAGTATGATTTAACATGATTTCAGCTGATCAGAGCTGAAGGGAATCTTACTTAATGCCAAGACTGAAATGCACACACACATACACACACATAGATGGACTGTATCTCTGACTTGTGATGCCTTGTGTTCCTCTTGGCGCAGACATTGTCTCAAGATCTCAATTGCTCTCTCTCTAGTCTCTGAGGCGCCTTCTTGTCTCATCAAAGCAGGCATAAATGAAACGTCTCTGCTTGGTAGATTTGGGATTTTTGTTGTATGAAGCCCATTTAATTTTTCAGAGGAAACAAAAAACACGAGACAGATTTTGTTCTTGATGATTAAAGAAGTCATCTTTCTTGTTCCCCATCCACTATTGAGATAATCTCATGAGCAAAAAACTTATGACGTTTGCTTTGCTTGAGGGGGTTTTTGCCTTTTTGGAAAAAGAGTGTGCTTCACAGGAGATGAAAACACTTTTTCCAGATATGTTCTGATGTAGCGAACATTTAACTCACATGACCAGTCAGATGGTTCCACTCCGAGAGCAGAAGAAGAGGAAGAAGCTGTCATCCTTGTCTCTTCCTGGATATTGCGATAAGATTCCCATTCTTCTTCTTTGAGGTTTATTGATTGTTAACCTCCAGTTCTTCTTCTCAGTTTGTCATAGCCATGCATAACGTAGCCTATCCAAAAGAAGAAACATAATAGAAGCATTAGCTATGTGGGCTGAGCAATAATAACAGTGTCATTTGCATTCACTCAATAAGTTGCTAACCTAAATCTTCATGAACAAATGCTGTCGCAAGAGGATTAGCATCCTGTTACCATGGAATATGCTGGTTCAGGTGAAGTGGCCAAAAGTCGTGCCCATGATTTGAAGGCTAGGAATAAGGTGGATCCCGCCAGCTAACAACTAGCACAGCCTAGTTTATTATCTTCAAACCAGTTGATGTAAATGTGGCAAATGTGACAAATTCACTTGACAATTAAATGGAAATAGTTACAGCTACTGATAAATCTATATTGTATTCACCATTTCAGCTGGTGCTGTCCGTGATGTTTGACCCCTGACCTCACTTCTTTGCTCAGTGGGTTCCTGTTTTCAGATCAGTCAGCTGAGTGACACCAAACCCAGCAGAGAATGTATTTGTTCTGTTTTCCTATCAGGTCTGAATTATTCATCAGAGAGAGCATTATCATTCACAAAAGCTCTGGTGGACACCCAGACAGCTGTGAAGTGAATAACAGGATATGAAGAGAAAGGTGTTGCTTTAGAGAGGCGCTGATGGTAAAACACAGCTGTTTCTCCCCAGAGGAAGTTTATCTCCCACTCACATGATGAATGAATGACACACGCACAAGTATTGTATACAAATAGATCCACTCTGGATGAGTTCGCCGTTTATTAGTTCCTCTGTGCATTTTTGTTCTAGGGAGTAAATGGAAATCTGGTATAAAACAGGAATACAAGATCAGCTTTTATGGAAAAAAGACATCCCCGTTAGAAAGTTGTTAAATCTCTAATTGAGTCTTAAAACTGCATTTTGTCATAAAACGTATTGTAAAATCATACTGCCACTTGATAAGATAATCCCACATGTTTTCATTGCAAAGATTGAGTTCATCCAGTCAGCTTTAAAACATCTTCATCAGCTCTGGGCGTATTTTCAACTTGAGAAACAGTGCTTTGAAAGGAAATGAATCAAAGGAAATGTTTTTGAATGCTTCCTGAAAAGTGAATCCTTTTTGTAAACCAATAGAAGTGTTGGATCCCACTTTTTCACTAATTCAAGAAACAGTTGTTTTTAGCTTTTATCATGGAGACAAAAGTGTTGGTCGCCCCTCTCGACGTGTCTGGTCCAATCTTCCATTCCCACTCTGGCATACAGTCAAGGCAGCATGACAGCCACTTCAGACGTAAAATCTTGTCTGCTCTTTTTTTGTGTCTACGTATCCACAGGCTAGACAGGGAGGGCTTTCCCTTCGCCCCTCTCCCCCTGAACCCTGCCGTCAAGTCCCCCAGGGTACAGTGTGACCCATACAGGCACCCAACTGGAAGGCCCACACTGCTTTTTCACCCTCCATCCTCCCCTGTGACACAGTATACATGACCTCATTAGGCCGACCACACCCTCATGTCTTGTTTTACAGTATAGTACGATATCAGTCAAACCTATTGACCCTAATAAGAGAAAAACCCACCCCCCTAACTTCCTAAACACGACCTACTTAATGTATACAAGCACATGTGGATGTACACCCACATACCCAAACACGCTTCTCAGATGTGCCTTTTTCCCCCCCCCACTATCCCGCTTCCTCATTTAAGTCATTGTGTTGAGTCAGATGACAGATTATTTCTTGACGTTTATACACCGTGACTGGTCATATTACTCGTATTATAATATCGTATTCATCAGACAAGAAATGGTAAAACATCAACCACAATTGATTTATTAAAAAAAATAAATCTAAACTGAATTGCTTGTTATATCATAAAGAGCACAATTCACATTTCCTTTGCTGGAAAATTCCAGCTAAATGGAGTTCATGCAGACATTTTAAGACCAAATGAAGGATCTTAAAATAATTATAATGATTATGATAAATTCTAAGGTTCTTATAATTAAGATGTGTATTGATGCTATTGTTTTAGATGTACAGAGGTAACCACTGTAAAAAAAAAAACACACCCCAACCTGTTTATGTCATGATTTTCAGAGCAGTTTCACTTGGGCAATAGGGAGAACATGCCAGGCAGACAGACTTCAGAGTCCTGGCGCAGACTCCCCTCCTGTATGCACCCGTGGGCGCATGCATCAGTGTATATGTTCCTTAGTGCTATTTTTGTGTGTGTGGGTTGAGATGATGTCGAGAGCACTCTGAATTTTAGTTTGCCAAGTGTTTGCAAGTGAAAGTTAGATATATGGAGCAGGCAGCAGTAAATGAGGCCTGTGTCTATGAATATTTAATCAAAAGACAAACTAGATGACATGAAGCCAAGTAAACCAACCGCCGATGTAACTGAGCTGGTGGAGCTTTGATAGTTCACGCAGTGCAGAAACCCTGAGGATGTATCTAGTTAACTGTCACAGATTGTTTTGTTTTTGTCAGGTATTCTCAGGTATGAGAGCATGCAGTGGTACGTGATACTTGATCAATCTTTGCAGGGGAACAGAATTGGCCTCTGTGCACCCTTGGATTTAAAAAGGATTCTGTGTGTGATCTAGGACACTTTCAGACAGGTGGACGCCTATTTGCATTGGGGCTTATGAGGTTTTGCAACATTTGTTTGTCGCAAATAGGAACAAACCTCTACCATCTGTCTGGATTTAACCTAATTACTGTAGAACAGAAACTCCATAACTTCTGCACAGATTTACTGTTTGAAGGCGGATGAAACACACTTTCGCTCATAGATGACAGAAAATGTGTTATTCGGGACTTCACATCTCTCCAGACTACAAGATCTTTTCCTTTAATTCAGTGGTTCCCAACCTATTTTTCAGACCGTACCCCCACAGCCCTATAAGATAAACGTCAGTACTCCATTCTATATTGTCCAAATATGGTTTGGCCAAGTGTGCATTTATAGCATACTACTGGTGACACAAGCTGAATGTTTCAAACACATCTTTTGCATTTAGTCGTAGCTGGCAATTTCAGCTCTTTATCTGTTTTGATACTTTGATCCTTTATTCCAACTATTTATCTAATACTTCAACTTAGCTAATGCAACTCTTTATCTGTTACTTTTAGCTATCTATTTGAACTGTTGCTCCATTACCTGAGGCTGTAGTTTACTATTTCTGTTGCACATTCTTTACTGTGGCTATCCTTTTTCAACCATTTATCTATTACATTAAGCTAGAAAAAGCAACTCTTTATCTGTTAATTTTATCTATTTTGACTGTTTCTTCGGAACCTTTAGCTTACTATTTGAACTGCATATCCATTACTTTAGCTGCCTGTTAAAACTGACACATCTTGTTTGTCATTGTTTCCTTAGTTGGGACGAGAGCAGCTCCATCAGCAGCGGTTTGAGTGACGGCTCAGACAACCTCAGCTCTGAAGAGTTCAACACGAGTCCCACTCTCAACTCCCTTCCAACCACTCCCATCGGCTCCCGCAGAAACTCAGCCATAGTGGTAAGAAGCACACACCAGCAGTCACACACAGACACACACACACACACACACACACACACACACACAAACAGATGTCTGATATAGATGAATTAGCAGTGTGTGTTGGTAACAGTAGTATTGATCAAGCTGTAAATGCAGCGAGGTATTAATGAGGTGCTGAATGATGTGTCATTTGCACAATGGCCAGCAGGACACTGGCACCACAGACAAAGCCTGATTTAATATTCTAAGCACAGCCATAATATTTATCACATCTGCAGTGATCAATGTTTGCTGCAATACACGCTGCTTGCTGGTCAGCTGCGATGTGACACAAGGCTGTTTTGAGGGCTTGAGAGCTTCTTTAAAAAGCTTTTCTGAGTTCTTTTGGAGGTTTTTAGAGAATAACAGATCAACTAGTGTCACAGCATTGTCATTGATTTACATTAATCCACAAAAAGCAGATACATTATTCCAAAATCTAATATTCAAGCCATGTGATTGCTGCTGTTGAGGTTTGAGATTATAATTCTACCAGTTCAGCCTCTGATTGAATTAATAGTTTTTTCTAAGATAGGATTTCACCCACCTGATTTAGCTGTAGATGTGCTGTAGGGATGGGGGGATTTGGGACCTGTGACCTCAGTGCTTCTAAAATCCTGTCTGCAGCTCTGCTTGAGGTTCTTTAAGATCCATCTGTAGCTGTATGGTTTCCAGACTGTGTGTGTGTGTGTGTGTGTATTTTCCCAGAGTGTCTGATGTAGGTCACACCTCCGCAAATGTGGTTTATGTGACCGATGTAGTGGGATTTTAAGAGACAGTGTAACCATAGCAACCAAAGCGAAGGGGATGCTGAGACTGCGGGTCTTTGTCTTTTTTTCCCCGTATAGTGAAGGACAGGTCTAGAACGTGGCCATCTGCACACACACACATGCGCGCGCGCACACACACACACACACACACACACACACAGACACACACACAGGGCCATCTGCAGTCCTGCATCCGGGCCAGTGAGTCGCAAGAACCAGGGCACCTCCCTCCATCCACGCCTAGCTGCAGGAGTCATAGCAACCATTACCCCCCCATGGCATCATTACCATGGCAACCAACCACCACATCATCATGCACCCCACATTGTCTAATACACATGGCTCCCTCTTCTCTTGCCATCCTCAGCTGATGTTTTTTCTCTTTTGGTTTCTCTTTGTGTCCTGCAGCTATTTCTTTGTCTCGGTTTTCTCCTCTGTCTGTCTTTTTGCTCCTGTTGATTTAAATTTCCTCAAAGGCAATCTTGACTTTACATCCATCCCTCATCACTCCCACATATTATATAATATACTCAACAAGGATATGAGTGTGGAGGAGAGAAGGGTTATGAAGGAAGGGGGGGGGCACAAAGAAGACATGGTTTAGAGAGAAAGAGAGAGAGAATCAAAGCCAGAAAATGGTGCATGTAGGAGGTACAAAAACCTGGATTTCCTCATTTCCACATGGAGGTGGATTAGGTTGATTTGTCCTTCTTTTTACAATACCTTTTTGCATGAGCCTATCTGTCTGTATGTTTGTGTTGTCCATGTTTTGCCACGGTTATCTGGACAGATGTGTATCTCACCACCCCCCGTTTCAATAATCAGGGAATGTGTGTGAGGAAATGACAATGTTTTATCAACAAGGTCCGGTCAAATAGGACTCACACACACCCACACATACACACACCCACGCATACCACCTCCTCATGTGATGTGAACCTGTCCATGGGGTCTATTGGTTTTAATAAAAAAGGAATTCAGCACATGAGTCCTCATGAGAACCGCTGGGTGCAATGTCCTGAACTGGCAAGGCGCGCGCACACACACACACACACACACACAAACATCTTCACTTTCACACACCTCCTGATACATTGTGTAACTGTCTGTCTCCTACAGCGGGGAGAATAATCAGCCTCTGTGAAAAATACCAATCCTCATGTAGACTCCTCTGACTATAAACACTCACACACTCGTACACAATAATTTCCTTTAGTTTAGAATCTGACTGTCTTCTTTTACTGGATTATGTGCATGCTGTCTGTTTTCATCCGTCTGCTTTTCTTCTGCTGTCTCTTTTGAAGTGTTCAAAAAGAGCAAACATCAGATGAGACATCAGTGAGTGTGTTTTTGTTTTTGGGGTTAGACATGTTTTTCTGCTCAGAAGGCATCAGCATGAGGCAGAGTCTGGCTCGGTCTGAGTCTACACACCTCAGTAAACTGTGACCAACGATTTCAAGGGACTCCCTCTTTTCTACATAAATGATCCAATGAGTTGTTCCACTGGCTCATTCATCCCAGTGTCCCCAAGCTAACAATTTAACATGGATTGAATTAATGTCAGGAAATGAATCATTCAAAGTGAAACTTCATTTTTTCAGTCATAAAAAATTATACTATAGGGGAGGAGTCTGGAGGAGTACATACATTTGTCACAGTTCTGAAAGTTGGACTCAAGTTGGAGTAAATTGTACATTTTATTGTATCTTACCAGTGGCACGTAAAGAGGCGTTGTTTATTGATATTATACTGTATGTGCTGGAGTTTAATGTCCACTAAATCTGTATTAAATGTCTTCACCTTAACATTTTCATTGTGTAAAAAAGTGGCTTAAGTAATCCCAACAACCAGCTCACTTCGTCTTCGTCAACGAATGGAGTTTATTCAGTGTTCACAGAGATCGATCTCTGTACATATGAGCCTTATAGCCGTTAGTATTTCATCCATAGCACTTCTACAATTCTAGATTAAGGCCAGCATAACTAAGCTATCACTCAGGTCTTCCTGTGGCAAAACTAAACACTAAAACATGGGACAGGTGCTGGATATAAAAATCCATGTAAACCTCGGGTCTTCCTCAGTTTTGATCAATTAACATCAGCGTTGGTCAAGTTACTGATAATTAGTAATTAACTGCAGTTTGTAGTTACTTCCGTCAAAAGTATTTTAAATACTTTACCTGTTACTGCATATCAGAGTAATTAGTTAGCAGGGCTATTTTAGTGTGGGACAAGACAGCTGTCGAATTACTTATCTATTACTGTACTCCTTATCCCTTTAATGATAGGAGTTATTGATACTGCTGACCACCTAAGGGCATCAACTACCAGCGTTTGTACCTGGGGGGGTACCATATTACTTCACAATAAAAGCCATATGCCGTTTAAATGTGAGATCAAAAAAACTTGGTTCCTCTCTCATTCTTTTTCAGCACTCTGTTGCCATGTTGCGTATGCTCTGCTTTCATACATACTTCGTAGGAAAACCTTTCCTGTAAAGCAAACAGCCTACCAGATATATACAAATAATTGTAAGCTCTACGTCTCTAAGAATGTGTCCGTCTTTCTCTTTCTAGATGCGCACAGATGCCGAAAAGAGATCTCTGGTGGAGAGCGGTCTGTCCTGGGACACTGATGATACCAAACCCAGCCGCAAGAGCCAGGGCAGCAGCGTCTACGATACAGGAAGTCTCAAGTCCGAATCAGCCAACAAATGGAAAAAGACGCGGACGCACGGGGAGGGGCTGGAAGGAGGGAAGGGCGAACTGAGGAAACCTCAGGCCCTGGGTCAGGGAAATATGTTGAAGAAAGGAAGAAACCCACCTGTTGGAGTCACGTCGCCTATCACACACACCTCTCAGAGTGGGCTGAAGGTGGCAGGTGAGAGGAGAAACACACACACAAACAGTGAGGTGTAATATATATAGCTACGCTTGAAATGGTTACATAACCTGAGTAGACTGACACATTTCTGTGGCTGTCTTTTAATATTCCCTTCTCTCTGGCAGTCTCACACCCACACACAGTCACAGACACACTCGCTGTCTTTGTCCCACACATTCATCCACAGCTGCAGCCCACCCTCCGGGCCTTTAGAAAGTGGTGCCATGTATCAAACGCCCATCACCACCACCCACTCCCTTCCTGCCAACCAACCACACACACACACACACACACACACACACACACATGCACTGACCAACAGTGTTTTTTTTAAATTCCTATTGGGCCAGCCTTTCCTATCCAAGCTTTATTTTTGTGCCGGACAGAGACAATTTATAGCACTTAAAGAAAAGCCTTGTACCCAAAACAACTGGACCAGAGACAGAGTGTGTGCTTGTTAGAGTGTGTGTGAGTGCAGCCACGTCTGAGACTGTGCCAGCCTTACAGAGTGTCCACCATCACACTTAACACGCACACACTCTCACTCACACACAAAGAGCACAATAGTGGGGATTGTGCAGCTGCCTTTTAAGCACACCATCTGTGTGCTGTTTATGTAAGCACACGCACACACACTCACATATAGAGACTACCAAAACAACAGGATATTAGTTGATGTGCTGTGTGCCAGTCTAGATAGACAGTGTCTGTATAAACAGTCCTCTTTCTGTGGGACTGTCCTGTGTTTGCACTGCCAGCTGCTGAAATGACAGATACACCAAACAAGTGTGTTGAGCCAGCCTGTGATCTGTGTGGCAGCCTGTTATTGTTACCGATGTGAACGTATGATGCTGTTATCAAGGCCACTCACTCCACCACCGACATTGAGACTCTAATTTATCAGATGATGAAGTGAAAGCCGACTCATCAGTGTGGAGGAGCTCATGGGTTTAACCAGAAGAGGGGTACGCATTCTTAGATAGTTAGAGACGTCTTTGCTGCTCATCGTTGAGAAAAGTTTGTCATCGCTGAGGTTTGGCAGGATTGTGTGTGCGTCTGTCTGTTTGTGGCATTGTAGGAGACACAGAGAGTGTGAGGTCTTTGAGCAGCATGTTTACCGATAGATGAGTACTTCCATATCGTATACTAATTCTCTAGTATGTACTGAAGTAGAGATATACCCATTCTGATTTTCTTACTAAGAGCTATAATTGACAGCAAACACGTGTATGTTTATAATGAAACATGGATTATTAAATAGGCCTGACTCCTACATTTTCTCGCAAACTGCACCTGGTTACAGGACATTCTCTCACTCTCACTCGCACTAGTTTCAAATTAAAATGCTCTGTTAGTTGGCAGAGCGTTTTTGCACAAATCACATCCAACTGAAAATTAATCAGTAATCAGTAATTTTATAATTTTGTACACAGAGAGTGATTCAATGTACAGTTAGTGTTGCACCATCTTAAATCCCAACGCGTTGCCTCAAACTCCTTAACTTGTTTGGCTTATTTAAATGTTTTTGTTGTATGTGGTTATGATTTGTGAACTGGGGCTATAAAAAAAGTCCTGACAATTTAACTGAACAGGGAGGAAATAAAATGTATTTCCAAAGAGTTAATACTTTATTTGGTTAGTTCTCAGAGATGTTGATGGAGCCTTGGAACCAACCATCCACAATTTGTTTTAATTTTTTCCAGCTGTGAGCATCGCCTCTAATTCTTTTGTGCGGTGCATGACGGCCCAATAGTGTTTTGTTAACAGTACATTCAAACATTCAATTGATTTAGTTACAGATTGAGTTCATTTATTGATTTTTGTCACATTTTCGGTGTGAATGCACCACAAACCCGCTAGAGGTAGTATGTACTTAAGAAGTGAGACAGGTTACGAGACAAAGTGCTGGGCAAATGTTGACTTGTCATTTAGCTCTCTCTTTGACACCTGCAGCTACATTCAGCCACCCGTCTGCAACAAATGTTTGCAAGCCTCTCGTGTACACACTCATAAACACCAATACTGTATTATAACAACCACAAATATCAGCAAACACGTGTTGATCATGTGATGGTAGATGGGAGGGCAGCTTGTCTCCCTGGGGAAAACCACAGGGGGTGATAGACAGAAAGATGAGAGTGTGTTCAAACTGTCCTCTTCCCACTGCTCTCCCTTCAGTAGAAGAAGAAGAAGAATATAAATGATCCAATTTCCTTCAGCATCCAGAGACAGCAGTGTTAGAAGTTTGATAGCATGCAGAGGATTCCTCTGTCTGCCTGCGTCTCTTCAGACATGCAGACCTCTTCTGCCGAGACGTGTAATGATTCACAGTCTCGTCTACACCGCCGCCGTGTCAAGCTGCGAGCTCCACTGTCTCCACAGCCGGTGTCGATAAATCATTCATTTAGGTCAAAATTAATATGTACGTCTGCCTGGATTCTGTCAGTGTGTGTTTGCTTCTTACTGCCAACAGTGTGTGTCTCTGCAGCTTAAAATGTTCTTGGAACGCACAACATTGCGGTTATACGATGGATTGAGTTTATGACTCGACATGTAAACCCAATTTTCACATTTACGAAAGGTCTCCAAGCGTAATGTGTTGTCAGTGTCACATTCCTATAAGATCCAATCACTGAGAACTGTGAGAGTGTGTGTGGTATAGATATCTGGCCCTATATATGTGTGTATGTGTCTTTTGCGGGTTTATAAATACCCTTAAGTGACTCCAGATGTCCCAAGGCAGCACGCCGGTGGGTCTCATTCAACAGCAGTTCTTTGACTCTGTTAATGCCTTGTATATAAACCTCCCATAACAACTCCCATTAGATACAAATTAAGAGCGTGGGTAGAGGGGCCTCGCACTTGTGTGGGTGGCGCACATAGTGCACATGTCTAATAGACTGTTTTTTCTCATAATGACTTCCAAACAGGTCCAATTAATTTGCCAACTGGGAAATGTACACATGGGGACGAAATCACAAAATTTTCCTTCAAACTCTGTTCCACCAAGTTATCTCTTACTCCGCCCTCTTTTCCGAAAGAGGCTTCAAGAGTGGAGAACTACAGTTGCACTGGGTGTTTCATGCAGTTGTGTGGCCGCAGACACGCTTCGTGAATGTGAACACCACTTTTCCACAGCCACACTGCATTTGTTAATCTCAGCGCTCTGCAGCTGTGACACGCAGACGTATATTTACTGGAAAGCCAGAGAAAACCTTTAGTTCATCAGGATGGAAAAGAGGAGTAAGAGTGCGATAACAGTGTGTGTGAGGGTGAGGCTTGTCTACACACTGTCTGCTCAGACAGGAGTTTGTTTTTATCAGCAGACTGTCAGACCATGTAGGTGTTCAGATAAGATATCATGTCCTAATAAGGCTTGGTTAGTCTCACTCACCACCAGAGACTGTTCAAGCTACTCATCAGTGATTTTTTTTCTTCTTTTTCCTCTCTAACTCTCTAGGTTCAGTAAAGTCGGACGGGAAGCCGATGGATAAGTCTCGGTTAGCACTGAAGACCTCTGGCCTTCAGCGCTCTTCTTCTGATGCTGGTAAAGACCACAGAAATGGCACCGGTGCTGGTGAGCAACGTAAACCTCCGTCCGGCCTGGTCAGACCCTCAACTGGTGGAAACTTTGGCTTCAAGAAGCCCACCACAGCTACAAGTAATGGCACTCACAATGCCAGTACGCCTACTGTGACGAGTACAGGTGGCAGTGCAATACCCTGTGTCTCTGCAGCCGTGGGGAAGATTCCCAAAACTTCTGGTATTCCTGTCAAACCAGGAGCTGGTAGTGGAAGTGGTGGAGGACGGAAGACAAGTCTAGATGTTTCAAACAGCGACCAGAGTGGGTTTCTATCTCCAAATGCCAGGACATCTCTTCAGTACCGCTCTCTGCCTCGCCCAGCAAAGACAAGCACCCTGACTCTTACCCGACCAAGCTCGGCCCGCCCAATGAGCACCACCATGGACACAGGCTCTGGGCTGATGAAACCCTCCACCACAGCGCCCCATGGCTCGAGGCTCAAAGAGCCCGCCTCGGGGCATGGTTCTGGTACAGGGTTGAGTAAGGCGGGGGGTCGTGGGATGCTGAGTCCCAGTCCTGTCAATCAGACAGACAGAGAGAAAGAGAAAGAGAGGGCCAAAGCCAAAGCTGTAGTGTCAGACTCTGAGTGTGGAGGTGGGTCTCTGAAGGGCAGCCCTGCTCAGACCCCGTCAGAGAATGGAGGGAAACTGCAAGGGCTGAGACCTCCCAGCGGCAGCAAGGGCATGGATCTGCCCTCCCCCAACACACACAGGTACCACAAAACATACATGGAGCAACAAAACACACACACTCATTTACATACAAGTAGGAATATGCATTTGCCTCAACATTGTCCATCTTTGTCTCTAGGTTATCGGGGATGCGCAGCCTGGCAAAACCTCCATCCATGGCCCAGCTTGACAAGCTAAACTCCAACAGCCTAGAGGTTGGAGTTCATGACTCCCTGCCACCCAAGATTCCTCCCTACTCTAAACTCCAGGACCTGGCCAGCTCAGTAGGCAGCACCACTAGCCCCTGCCTGACTCCAAGCCCTGCGCCATTACTCAATGTGAACTCTTCAGCCTGCTTCTCGAGCTCAGGGTCCGGGTTGGGGCCCAGGCAGGTCTCCTCACTCGGGGTGGACGGGAGTGGAGGAAGCACCTCTCCCTTGCTCTACCCTCGCCTGTCTGGGCTGCATCGCAGCATGGAGTCTCTGCCTCTCCACATGAGTCTGGCCCCAGAGCCCCAGGAGAGGGGGAGGGAGAGTTTGGTGAGAGGATACACCACCCTCGAGTCCCGAGACAAAGATAGAAAAGAGGACAGAGGCCCTCCTGCCAGCTGGAGCTCTGGAAGTAAAGTCTCTCTGTCTCACATCGACAGGTGAGATTAAATCCTCATGAAAGTTAATCTGTACCCTTGCACACCAGACCACGCATAATACATGCAAAGAAGACGTTTTGTCATTCATGATTCGTAGTACTGCTATGTAGCTCCACCTACTGGTCAGCTGAAAAACTACTCCAACTGTATTCATGTTCTGGGGAAGGTCTTTAATATCTTATTCACTTTGTTCTGTGCTCCAATAATGGAATTTCCTCTTATTACTAAGTGGTATGGTGGGTAAGTGGTGGCGATTTGGTTGCCATTTGTTGACAAAATGTTGCTCATAGTGAAAATAGTATGGAGCCAGTTTTGACAGAGAAACAACACCTATTCACGCCTGCAAAGATGATAAAATAACAGTCCACAAAAATGAAAACAGAAATTGGTAAAGATGATTGTGTTCTTGTTCTTTTGTTCTTGCTCTCAGCAACATTTATCTGTCAGAATAAACATAAGAATATTACTGAAGAGGTAGACAGAACTAAATCTGTCTGGATATTTAGTTTGTGAGTTAATCAGAAAACCAGAGGGACAAAACAAAAATCCTGGTGAATGGCAATGCTTTACCTCAATCCCCTTCTCATAGTCATTAAAAAGCACAAATATAAATCAAGTGTACTGAAAATGTAATGTTTATATACTGTAAATGCAGTATGAGATGCTAAATATCGCCCGAATTACACAATATGGTGTACTGAAAAGGGTTAAAAGCATTTTTACTGCAACATTATAAACTCAAACAGCAAGTAAAGGCAACCACACGCACACACACTGAGGGGTCTCCAGTCTATTATTACTAAATGCCTATTATCAGTGTTGTAGCGGCCCCGGTGACTGAAGTCACAATTACTGGCTGACACCAGCTGTCTGCCAGTCTCACTGTGCTTCTTTGTGCCTGCTGCCTGTTCTTGAGAGTTTAATAACTGCCTGCACCAGCGGTTAAATAATGACATTGTTCAATCTCTACAGTTCTCAGAGGGACCGAAACACGTTGCCAAAGAAAGGTTTAAGGTAAGTGGACACACACATGCTCTTATACAGCAGACTGCCAGGCGCAATTTGGCCACAGCATACAGAGATCTCATTGATAAGATCCTTAGTGAATGACAGTTTTGGTTAATCCTCATCATTCCTGTCAGTGTTCCAAAAATCCTTTTTTAATCCCCTCAAAATTGTATCTCATTGTGTCCTACTGGCAACATTTAGTTGGTCTTTCCACTCATTAAAACACATTGTTACTTGGAAACAAAACTTATTTTAATGTGTCTTATTTAGCGTTTAAAAAACAGTGTATAAGCATTTAATTAATAGTGAATAGCACATCATAATGTAACTTTAAGATAATTCAAGGTCAACAACTTTATCTCCTCATGTATAAACAGATATAGGCCGAATTGTTTGTTTACTACAACAGCCAGGTAGAAACCCCCAGCATCGCACGTTAACTTACGTACAATTTAATTGTCCTTTTTTAAAGATACTTTTTGAAAGTGTATGCATCTAATTCATCTAAAAAGCATGCTTGATGATGCTGTCATAGCTTATTGATAACAAAGGGTAGCGTTAAAGTAAAGTAATGTAAGATTGCCTTTTTTTGCCTTTGGCTACTTTTTCTTGTCCGATTGCTTTAAAGCTGATGTCCTCAGACTTCTACACAGCGTTGTACCTGAATTCTATAAGTTTGAGTAATGAATTTCCATTAGTACACTGTTACCGCCACCGTACAGCCACCATTGACATCACTGACTTTGTCCTCTCTGTCTTTGTCCTCTCCTCTCTGTAGTTTCAGCGGTGCCTCTCAGGTTGAGGAGGAAGGGAAGGAGAAAGGAGAGAGGAGACACTCTCATACTATTATGAGTATGACTGACTCACTCACTCTTCCACTGCTGGCCTCCCCCACCTCTCTGCCCCGCAACTCTAAGACCAGCATGGGTGGGTATACATGCATTCACAGATTCACAGACATGCATTGTGTTACTCTATATATATATACGCACACACAAGTAATTTCACCTATAACTTCGGTGACACCTTTCCTTTCTAGTACCCAGTCCTGTCGGTGGACCTCCGAGGATGACTCGATCCAACAGCATCCCAACACACGATGCCTCTCTGGAGCTGTATGGAGCGTCTCCGCTGGGCAGCACACTGTCGCTGGCTGAACGCCCCCGCAGCATGGGAATGGTTCGCTCCGGATCCTTCAGGGACAAGGAGCCTGACGAGGGTGAGCAAACAATATCTGTCATTGTTGTTGTGCACCTCTGTTTTTAATTGAGATTCTTATTGATGGATTTTGTTGCTGTTAATTTTGTTTTTTCAGTTCACGGGTCTGTGCTCTCCCTGGCATCCAACGCCTCGTCAAGCTACTCCTCGGTGAGTGTGGGCGGCATGCATGATCAGGTAGCTACAGCTCAATATGTTGTTTGATGTTGGGTGTGTTTATGTGCGCACAATGATGCTTTCCACACATTAAACTGCACACTAGAGACAACCCTTTCTATAAATAGTTTATTAGTCTCCTCTCCTCTCCTCTCCTCTCCTCTCCTCTCCTCTCCTCTCCTCTCCTCTCCTCTCCTCTCCTCTCCTCTAACATCTTGACTTTTATTCCCTCTGCTTCCAAAGGCTGAGGAAAGGATTCAGGGAGAGGTAAGTGTCTTCTTTCCTGCTCTCTCCTCCTCTAATTTCTTTCCTTTCATCCATCACTCTCATCCCCATTGTCTGTGGGAGAACAGGTCTGTCATTCATTCCATGAACAACAGCCACTCAACTAATCACTTGTTTTATGTCAGCCATTGTCAGCTTCAGTTACCTTGTTTTTATTTAAGTGTAACAACCCTGTTTTTCCTCACAGCAAATCCGTAAACTGAGGAGGGAGCTGGAGTCGTCCCAGGAGAAGGTGTCCAACCTGACGACACAGCTGACAGCTAACGTATGTTCTGTTTACTTGCTGATCATTAATAAACATGGCAGTTGTTTTCCTTGGTAGTAGTCTCAACTCTTGAAGGAATTCCTTAAAAACAAATTTACATCACACAAATTTCCTCAGCAATGAAAATAAGGAAAAATACCTAACTTGCCATCATAGGCTGTGTTTCTATAAATGTATTGGCAGCATCTTCGTCAAGGATTATTGGTGGTAGGCAATTAGCGGGTTTTGTTTCCGACTGACGACCTCTACTTCTTCTACTTTTACTATTACAGCAGTGCGTAACGTAGACTGTACTGCTAACTTCTGACAAATCTACATGTTGCATTGAACATGTCTATTTTGATTTACATTTTCCTTTTTGCAACATTTCAAAAGTTTGCTCCGATTTCCTTTACAGTTAGATGGAAATACAGGTGTTGGCAACTAATTTCAGCTTTGCATTTTGTAAATAACAAACAATGAACAAAACAAAAATTTAAAAAGTCCAGGGACTGTCAGCCATATCTTAAAAATCATAACAACCAATCAATCAGTGTCTAGATAAGAAGAACGGTATTTGATTGATAAGAGAGAAGAAATGTGCTTCATGCAGCCAGACTCTAATCTATATGAATGACATTTTCAGTCCATAATTGCATATTCAACCTTTCCCCTTGAGGCAACTTAAGAATTTGTAGCAGTCCCTCCCCCCAGTTTTACAGCCCAATACCTGTCACTCATCTTGATAAACTGTCCACCCCAGTGACACATGCCCTGAAGCAGAGGTAACTGATACTCATGAAGACACCACAAGTGTCAAACAAGTGATAGCAGGCAAGAAATTTGCAATGTCAAACGGCCTTCAACCGTGTTGTTCCTGTTTCTCACTGCTCTCTGTAAAAACACTAAATAATTGCAGAGTATATTAAATTTTCCTCAGATTATGTTAATGTTGTGTTATTTTCTTCAGGCAGGGCTTTCCAGAGTCTGGAGCCTCTGACAGCAAATGCATATTCACCTTTAGATTCTAGCCATGACTGTAGCACAGATAAGAGAGTTTTTCCTGAGGACCTCAGGCAGTGCGTTTGGCCGTCAGGTGCGAGCAGCTCAGAGATGTAAGGAAGTGCCAATCAAGGCAGGTAGCCAGTGTAAAGAAGCTGAAATAGGAGTAATATGGCCACATTTTATGGAAGCAGTTAAGAGCCATGCTGTAGCATTATGTATGGGTTGGAAGCAATGGAGAGACTGAGTGACAGTCTGAATACTAATTGTGGGTGTTGGTCTTGTGATTGGATTGGTTGACTAGAACAAAACAATAGAGAATCACCAGCCAATCCAATCCTCTCTCTCGTCTCTCCTTTGTCTCTTCAGAGAGAGATTTAAAATCCGAGCTGTGGCGTGTCAGTCATAGATCATTTCTGCGCAGTCTCAGCATATTTCTTATCCATGCGGGGCCTGAATAATGCTAACCTCCTCCTGAACCTCTCCCTGAGCCACTTAGCTTCACCACTCACACATACACAGGTGCCTTGCCTTTTCTCTCTACTCTGCAAGGTTGTTTCTGTTCGACCACCCTGTCAGCGTTCCCATTGGTCCTACTGCAGCAGTACAGCACAGGCATTATGCATGGTTTCATGCAGCACACATCAATCAAATGTGTATGTGTGCATGTGTTCATCTTCCCCATGAGACCGTTTTCATCGGGTTTGACCTTACGCAAG
Organism: Lagodon rhomboides; assembly: GCA_039737535.1. Lineage (NCBI taxonomy): Eukaryota > Metazoa > Chordata > Actinopteri > Spariformes > Sparidae > Lagodon > Lagodon rhomboides. The sequence goes on along the minus strand of CM077792.1, from coordinate 18,564,063 downwards.
GCTGTGAATAGGCAAAACAGATGCAGGGATCACAACATGATTATGTGCTGGATTAATGAGCGGGCCACTCCATTATTTTACTGTATTAATACATTCTATGGAGGAGAGGGGAAAGTAATTTTCCCTTCCTGCTCTCGGCTAAAGTGGGTGTGTGTGTGAGGGAGAGATTAGGGAGTAGGTGAATTTTCCACAGGAGACATCCTGTTCAGCCTTTGTGTGTTATTCAGCTTTTTAGCACCTCGTATGTGAGGCAGAAAGGGAAATCTATTGCACCTGTGCGGGGGTTAATTTCTGCTTTCATTAGTCTCTTAATTCTTTATCCACATCTAAGGGGTCTGTCCAGGAGCAGTGATATAACTAGAACAGAGATCATTGTATTTAACAACCCGCAACCCAAAAATCTGTTTACTTTAAAAAACAAACACCAGATTTATACAATTTGCCATAGCCAGAAGCTGTAAAAACAACATCAAGAATCAGAGTTGAATTGAAAGTCGTTTTTGAATCTAATAGTGAGACAATTAAACAACTACCTTAATAACATTTTGGGAAAGAAATTAATTGTTTCCTTTGTTTTCCTTTCCGAACAGGCAAATCTGGTGGCCGCCTTTGAGCAAAGTTTGGCACTAATGACAACTCGGCTGCAGAGTCTGTCAATGAGCCAGGAACAGAAGGTAACATCACATCCACACTTTCAAACACAAACACACAAACGTGAATACCAGCTGCATTCCACCATGGTGCAGTCAGCTAAGAGCAGGCAGTGTTGTGCTAACATGGAGCGAGGTGACTTTGATCACAGCCTGCGGTGAGCAGCTGAATGTAGGTTAGAGGCCCAGGCTGCAGCCCCACAGGGCGACTTTGAATATGAGAAGAAAACAGAGGAAAAGTGAAAAAAAAAACTTCACTTGAGGCTGAATGATTAGTGCAAACAGCTTGCATGTGCACTCACACCAAACAACACATTCCTGCATTCTTCAGCCTTTAGTATCTTTTTTTAGTGCGAATGAATTGATCAGTGCCCGAGGCAGTGTTCAGTGTGTGTGTGTGTGTGTGTGTGTGTGTGTGTGTGTGTGTGTGTGTGTGTAAATGAGGATCCTCTCTTCGTGCTTCATGCCTTGCTGCTCCCACTGAAAGGCTCGTCTAGACCGCTCCAGAAAGTCTTTGTTGTTTGTGCCAGCGCGCTGACCTGTGCAGCTCAGCCTGGAGCACAGGCTCTTTAACCTTGAGGAGATGGGCCGGGCGGCTCTATTTAGAGTGGAGTGGGATCGACTTTAGCACAGAGAGGCTCTGTTGTTCTCGACTCTTTGTCCTTTTGAACCGTTAACATCGTGTGGAGGATCAAGCCCCCCAGGTGTATCAGCTCATACTGTGGGCTAGAGATGTAGTGTTTGACTAAAGAACGGAACAATACTACTCCTACCCAAAAAATATGGAAATACATCAGTGTTTATTCTGAATATTTGAATAAATGGATAACCCTAACCCTATAATTACCATTTCAAGAATCATATAGGCAAGCTAGTTATACCTCTATCGGTGATAGACCGATAGTAAACAACACCAACATTCAGCTAATACCACGGCTAGCTGCACGATTAAATGAGCTCAATAACTAATGGCAGCTACAGTTAGAAGCAGTTAGCAGTTACTCACCATTGAGCATCAACTCACTGACATGTATTAATGTTTCTGTAGGATTCAGAGCTGTCGGAGCTGAGGGAGACAATCGATGCCCTGCGGAGCAAGAATGAAGAAGCCCAGGCTGTCATACATGGAGCCTTATGCGACCAAGACAACATGAAAGGTTTGGAGACTGTTCTGTTTCTCTGCACATCTGCCTGCGTCAGTGCACATTTGTCCCTTTGTGACGTTGAGTTGTCTTGGTTTCCAGAGATGCTGATTCGACGTCAGAACTCATGTGAGAGCATCTCCAGTCTCAACAGCCTGACCAGCATGTCGAGTCTGGGCAGTCTGAAGGACCAGGATGCCAAGAAGAAGAAGAAAAAGAGCTGGGTGAGAACGCACCCTGCATTTGACTCTTAACAACCCGATTGTCTATGCTCAGTTTGTTCTCTGCAGTGATGTTTAAATAGAAGCACGAACCCGATTACAGCAAGTGTGACCGCTCTCTCCCTCCTCTGTGTTGCGTTATTTTTCTGTTTTAGGTCTTCGAGGTGAGTGCAGTCATTGTGCCCCTATAAAGCCTCTATGATTTTATGTCATACAGCATGATGGACCATCTAAAACTGTCACGCAATCCTCAAGTGCCCTCCATCTCTGCTCATTGAACTTCTTGACCACTGATTGGCTGCCTGTTCTGTAAATATTAAATAAGAACGGATGGCTATAATTCAGTTAGAGTGGCAATCAGCAGACATGATGTTTCATAAACAGTTTAATCATCAGAGTTGATTAAATCTTCATTTATGTTTCTGCTCATTTACGCCATGCTTTATTCTATATTTTGTCCTTCAGTAAAATTTTGTACAGCCTTAACAAGTAACCCTGACTGACGCAGCAGCTGGGTACTAATGCTGCAAAAACATGCACCAACTCTAACTTTGACTTATTTGCAGAAAATGACTGGAAGCTTAAAGGAAAGCGCTTATTCAGTTTCTTTCTTATGTCTGTTCCTTAAATGTGAAGCTACTATCAACTGCCTGCTAGCTTAGCTTTGCATAAAGACCAGAAACAAAGGGGAAACAGCTGGCCAGGCTCAGTCGAAGGAAATTTGCCTTCCAGAACCTTTAACTTCATATCTAATTTTTTTAACTTGTACAAAAATCATGATATAATTGTTCATATTTAACAGACAGATATGAGAGAGGTTTCACTCCTCTCATCCTTGTGGCAACAAAGTGAATAAGCGTTTCCCCAGTTGTTAACCCATTCCTTTAATTACAGCATGTATGAAATCAGTCCTAACACCTTGTTTTTGTTTTACCTTTAATAAATGCAGCAATCCACTGAATATTGGTTCATCTCTCTGTATTGCCATCCTTTTTCTAGCTAAGGAGCTCCTTCAACAAAGCATTCAGCATTAAGAAAGGCTCCAAAACCTACTCAGACATCGAGGAAATCGCCACCCCCGACTCCTCAGCTCCCAACTCCCCAAAGATGCCTCACGAGGGGCTAGACGGAGGAGAAAACCAGCCCACGTCCCTCAAAACCTCAACCTCTGCCACCTCCTCTGTGTGAGTACACAAACCCCTTGCTGCAGCTGCAGCTCTTTCTCAATACTGAGAAACACGTTTTGTTACGCTTTATGGTTGTCTGGTGCTGATGAGTGCATCCTCTTCCCTCCAGGATCATGGAGACTACAGAAGAGGGAGACAATGAGGAAACGGCAGTAACAGAGCTGCGCTCAGAGCTCTGGCTGAAAGAGAGAGAACTGACAGACATCCGACTGGAGGCCTTAAGCTCTGCACATCAGCTGGAGCAGCTCAGAGAAGCCATGAACAGCATGCAGGTTTGTTTTGCTCCAATGAACATTTGTATTAATGCATTAGTGTGTGAATTTAACATTTTTTTTTACCTGCCTGTATCCTAGTCAACGGTGGAGAACCTGAAGGCGGAGAATGACCACTTGAAAACAGGGAGTACGCTCACTCTCCCTGGCTCCGGTCCCACCTCTTCCACTTCGCAGCCTTCAGGCCTCGCCTCTCTCCTGGGGCCCTCACTGAGGCAGCCAATGAGTATGTCCCTCACCAAGTCCTTCAGCCTCAGCCTGAATGATTGTAAAGATCCAGGTAAGAGACGTACACAGAATTCCACCTGTTTTTACCTCACGCACGTCTATAGCACTCATTCAAGTTACATCTGTACCCCTTTCACTCTTCTCTTTCCATTTTCTCTTTTAGACCTGTCTCCAGTTGACACGATAAGTATGTCTTCCCAGCCAGATGAGGTGTGTGCAAGAGTGCTGGTCCGCATTGGAGAGCATGCAGAGGTAAACACTTTAAACAGCCTCGGTATCCTATAATGTCAACAGCTTTAACACGAACATATGCAGGATTGTTCACTCTCTCCATCTATCTGTCTCTGCAGGGCAGTAAGCAGCAGCAGGACTACTTCCTGGGCTCAGTGCTGGTCAATGCGAGGACAGACTGGGCCTGTCTCGACTCTCTTATAGCGAAGACCTTCAAGGTAAGTCAATGCTTGCCCTATACTGTGTAGACCCAGAATAACTGTGAATAGATAGATCATTCCTTACTTATTTTCTTTGTTGTTTTCTCCAGGATTACCTTACTCAAGTGGACCCGACTGCCAGCCTGGGTCTGTCCTGTGATTCACTGCACATGTACCAGCTGACCCAGGGAGGGCAGAGGGTGATAGGAGGGGAAAAACCTCAAGCATCACCCTGTCGTTGTCTCGGCAATGGTTCAGCTCGAATATTTGTCACCTTGAAAGGTAAGTGATTGTCCTCAGTAGTAGGTTTTGCTTTGAAATGGGTGTCATTTATATTTTTGCCGACCATTTTCATTAAATTGATTTCCCACCTTCTTCGGCACCTACAGTACACAGTAAAACACAGTGTTTTTTCATAATTTTTCAGTAATGCAAGCTGATTAGAAATGTTCTGACAAACAATAAGCAGAGATGGATGTTGTGGAAATGACTCTGAAGTCAAACATTTTTCACTTTAGAGAAGTTCCTGATCTTCAGCCAACCATGAAATGTTAAATGTCAGAGTGCCAAGAAATGCAACAGTAGGGAGAGTTTTCATAACAGTCCCTGTTCACCACTGCACTTAAAATGAATAAAAGCTACTAAATGTCGATTGTGATGTATTGCCCACCTCAAGATTTATGTCTACGTACATGGAGGGGCATTTTAAGTTTGTAAAATGTAAAACTGATTTAATGAATTGTAAATAATGTGCTGACACATCAGCATTTCCCAGTTTTTTGCACACAGGAGTAACTGATATTTGATAATACAGAATACATAAATCCAACTGCCTCCTCCATGTCTGTCTCGCTCTAGGTCTTAGGGAAAAATCTGTCGACGCTCTGGTGTTTGAGACTATGATTCCTAAGCCGATGATGCTGCACTACATCAGCTTGGTGCTGAAGCACAGACGCCTGGTTCTGTCTGGGCCCAGCGGGACAGGAAAGACGTACCTGGCTCAGCGTCTGGCTCACTACCTCCTTGAACGCAGCCGGACCGATTCGCCCGAGGCCGACCGCGAGACCTGCATCCTGGGTCGTAGCGCTGCAGTCACCTTCAACATGCATCGTCAATCACAAAAGGTAACGTGTGACTCAGGATTTATTTCAACAACTTATCAACACAAATATGAGTTTTGATTCATATACACAGACTTTTTAACATCCCCTTTCATCACTTTCACTTTCAGGAGTTGCAGCTGTATCTGTCTGATTTAGCGAATCAGATCGACAGAGAGAGTGGAGGAGAGCTGCCGCTGGTTGTTATCATAGACGACATCAGTGACTCAGCAGCTATCACTGAACTTGTTAACGGAGCACTTACCTGCAAGTATCACAAATGGTGAGTCACTTCAAACAGTTGTAGTATTTCACTAAAGAGATAAAATAATATTTGTCTCATGAAAAGTTAATTTCCTGTGTTGATGTTTCAGTCCCTACATCATTGGAACAACCAATCAGCCTGTGAAGATGTCGTCTAACCACGGACTGCATCTTAGCTTCAGGTGAGCACAAAATGCTAACAATGCCACCTCTTTCTTTACAAAATGAAGCTCACATAGAGTAAAAGAAACGTTTCTTGTACATTAATGCAGGATGGTCACGTTCTCCAACAACGTGGAACCAGCTAACGGGTTCCTAGTGAGATACCTACATCGTAAAGCTGTGGAAGCCTACCAGGAGAAGGCCCAGGACCCAGCACGCCACCAGGCTCTCCTTCGGGTACTGGACTGGGTCCCTCAGCTCTGGTACCACCTCCACACTTTCCTGGAGAAGCACAGCACCTCAGACTTCCTCATAGGTGAGAGACAGTGGACACAGAGTCAGAGAACATAACTGGATCCGCAGCACGAAATCAGTTAACGTGAAATTTTGCCTTCCTTGTAGGTCCCTGCTTCTTCCTGTCCTGCCCAGTATCAGTGGCAGAATTCAGGCAGTGGTTCATCGACCTGTGGAACCACTCCATCATACCATACCTGCAGGAGGGAGCCAAAGATGGTATCAAGGTGAAATACACTCACACAGAAATCGTCCTATGTTAGTGCTACTGACAAAAGGTTTGCTCCTTTGCCTCGCATGTTATTCTAAAAAGTATTTCTATGTTTTCTCTCAGGTACACGGTCACAAGGCGGTATGGGAGGATCCAGTGGAGTGGGTGAGAGGGACTCTCCCTTGGCCCAACGCACAGCAGGACCAGTCCAGGCTCTTTCACCTACCTCCCCCCAGCATAGGTCCACCCAGTGAGGAGAAGAGGCCCCCCAAAGATACACCTCCACCCAGCACACTTGAGTCAGACCCACTGGTGAGAGAGAAGGTTTCTATTGCGTTGGTTAAGTGCAGAGAGGCTGCATAGGTGTGAGGTGTGCATTTCAGTTGTTACGTGTGAGTGAATCAGTCATCAACAGAGACAATTGATAATGGACTGAAGAAGATATTTCCCTTTTTCAGTATCTAAACATTCTAATTGGATTCCTGTTCCCCAAAGCACTGCATTATGGTTTTGGAGAGGTTAAGTGAAAGAAAAGTGTCACAGCTGAAAATTTTCATGTTTGGGCTCATGCAATCTGTATTTTAAGGCATTCAGTTTAAGAGGCACAAAATATCAAAAGAAGAAATGTAAAATTAATATAAATAGCCGTCTAGCCTGATATATAACCACAGGCTGACCACTGCAACAGAGAAAATGTGCCTGATGTTTTCTTCAAACATCTCGGAAAAGCAGGTGTAAAATCTGCAGCAGTGTTTTATGGGACACGCATTCAGAGGATTAGAGACTATACTCAGGTCAAAATAGTGAGCGAGAAAGAGAGAAAAATGAAAACTACACCCAGCAGGTCCAGAACAGTTTGTTACATGTTTAGTGAACAGGTTTTAAAATACATCTACCACATTGATTTTTTTACATCTCATTCAATTAGTGATCTTTCTTATTTCAGTGATATTTTCTCACATATTCGTAGCGTTTCCTCGTGGGATGACTACATGTTTGCACTTCCGAAAGTGTCTTCTCTTCGATCAGTATTTAAAGTTCAGCTGCAGCAAATACTTTTGCTCAACACATGTTAATGAGGAAGAATAACGCATCAAATCTTATTCAGCAGCAGCAGTTTGTATAAATCAAATGAATTGTGGCCTGGCTCATTTAAATCTGCTAGATTAAAAAAAAATGTGGTGATGCTAAATTTTGCACCGACAAGTTATTTGCGACAGGCTTAGTAAACTATTGTTTAAGTCATTTAAATAACAAAAATGCCAAACATTGGCTGGTAAGATTTACCACTTCTCAATTTAAATTTATATTTCTTTTGTTTCTGGACAATTGTTCAGACAATGCAACCAGTGTGGCAATATACCCTTTCACTCGGGTAAGATTGTTATATGTTATTGTTATATTTTCACTATTACATATACACATTTTCTTAAGCCAAAAAGTTATATTATTAATCACAGAAATGTTTGATAAGTAAATGGACAAGAAAAGTAATTATTCGTTGCCGTAATATTTACAGAGGTATGTCACTGCTTGAAAGATGGCCCCTTGCTAAAAACTGGGCTGTCTATGCCGTAGAAAGATGGAAATATTTTTGAAATTTTCCTTATGTCAAGATAAATGCTAACCCTGTCAAACAAAACATGTCTGTTAGTCTGCAATTTGTCTGTTTCTTTATTTACACACATACATTTATTAATTTATTTGCAAAAATATACAATGTATAATAACTGTTTTTGAACTGTTGTGTGAAGACAAATTAAGAAAAATGGGACCAGCAGAGAATTTGAAATTTCTGGGCTTGGGACAGTACAGGAATGAGGGGCTCTAAGTAGAGAATAGCTACATGTGGAGTAAATATAAAATGAATCTTTTTATGCAAATATGTCATGTCAGTTAAACTCACCTTGCCTCTCTGTCTCCTCCTGCTACCCAGATGGCCATGCTGCTGAAGCTCCAGGAGTCGGCCAACTACATCGAGTCTCCAGAGCGGGAGGGCTGTCTGGATCCCACTCTGCAGGCTACACTCTGAGGAAAAACATGCGCCTGTCAGTCAAGCTATGGACTCTTGATTACGGCTGACGCAGTGGGTGCAGTCCCAATGAGACTTTAAAGACTAAATAAAGAACTTAACTGTGTGCTCAGTGAGCAGCTACAAAGCTAAATGTAAAGGATCTACAGAGAGAGAGAGAGTGATTATGGACGAAGGGTTTGCTCTGCCCTGCTATCAGAAAGACAATTAAACTGCTTTTCATAGGAAGCTGTGATGATCATGTCAGGGAAAGACTCGACTCTTCTCTGCCCTCAGTTAGTCCCAGATGCGTTGAATCTGCAAGTGCATGGTAACCGGAATAGTATGATGCAAATTATTACCTATAATCCTATTGATCAAGACCCATTCTTTTCTTTTTTTCCTTTTTCGCTTTTTACTGCCACGACTTTCACCACAACTCTTGGTGCTTACTTGCTGGTTTCCATTGATGGTGCATGCTTCAGTTCACAAAGTCACTCTGATTTCCTCAAAAGTAGGATCGTCACTCGACCACAGCCAAAAATGCACTTTATTTTCTACTTGTGGTAATTGGATTTAAGGAGGCTGTGTCAGTGACTGTGAGTTTGGCCAAATCATGCAGTTCATGAGTAATTCCTCTAGATGGCAGCATCTTCTTCCCCCTGCCTCAGTGCTCCCCTGGCGACTCATCCAAGGTGCTCAGTACAGTATATAACACACACACTCTACAGTAGAAATATAAAAAATGGCCTTGAATGTTTTTTATTTTCATTTCAGCCACATTTTATCATTCATGGATCAAATATCAGAAGTTGTAAGAGTAACATGCATGGGAGAATAAAGAAATCGGTTTTAAGGGTCAGTCTGTAAAGAAAGTGTCAGCATCACCACAGAATCAGACATCGACCCGGCTCGACATACAGTATTGTAAACACAGAGAAAAACAAAAAAAACAAAAACTGCTCGTTTGTCCAGCCTGCCGATAGGTCTACCATTTCTGGCTCTGCTTGCGTATATTCTGTATCTAGATATCTGTTTTAAACACAAACTTCTCTTGTGATAGATGAGGATACAGCTTTGAAAATCTTGATTTTGTAGGATTTTATACTGAGTCAACTTCAATGATCGTCTGTATTCAGCAACTTCCACCTATGTATACCTAACCAGCCATTATCAGACAGCGTAGAAACGATACGCTTCTGTCATCACGTACATCATCCCACAGGGAGGGGGGGGAGTGGAGAACATGAAACAAACTGCCATCAAGTGATAAGAACCTGTACAAAAAGTGATTTCCTTCCTCATTGCATTTGCTCTTTATAACTTTGATACCATACATGTAGAAATCGGTTTCCTTCTTGAAGAGTAAGAGTAAGGGCTGGGGTGTGAGAAAGGTTAATTTATAAGTGGCTTCCTCCTGTTCCTCTCCTTCATTTGTTTGCACATAATATATGTTAGAGTACTAGATTACAGAGAGTATTTATTGCTCACATCTTGACTGTTCTTGTGATGAAGGAGGAGAGCGTGAAAAAAAAAGATGTGTAAGAGGAGGAAACTGTCTGTTTGTGGAGATATTCTCAAACCTCTCAGCCATGTGCCCCCGCCTCGACCCTGAAGTACCTCAAACTGCCATTCTGTCCAGATGTCCCTCTACTTTCCAAAAAAACAGGGTGCTGGTGTAAAGTAGAGACATGATGCCTAAAGTCTATCTGTGCCTGAAACACAATTTGGCCTAAAGCTGCCTGTGAGCTGCTTTAATGTACCACTCGGAGGCCTCAATTTAGAGGAAACGTCATCACTTCCTCTCAGCTACTCTGATGTCACTTTAATGTCGTCACCTCGATGCCCAGATCCGGGTGAAGAGTGGGTTATCGCTTGTGACCTTTGCCTGGAAGTCTTGGTGATAAACTGTTAGTTAAGACGAGTGTGTATCGTGACCGGGTTGCTCGTGTGACACCATTTCAAGAGCAGTGAAAGAACAGAGATGTAACGCCAACAAATGTATCCCTGGTGTGTTTCCCAAAGTTTTGTTTCATTGGACCTACAACGCTTAACCTTACCACGGGAGGGATTTTTTAATAACTGGATGTTCTCCATCTTTTCACGTTGTTTTTAAGAGCGGACCTTTGTTTTTTTTCTTATGCAAATATTTGTAAAGGTTTCTTTCTCTTTTGTACATGACATTACTATTGTAAACACTGTAAATAGTCAGTGCATCTGCGACAACAATCACTAAAAACTTGTAAAGATCTAAGAGAAGGCTTGGCCCCTGTATGCAGACAAAAAAAAAAGGCGTCCTCTGTGGTTTTATTGTCTTCCTCCAGCAGGCGGGAAGGAGCACTTGGCTTAAAAAGGGGGCCTGAATAATGGTTGTATGGCTTGTCTCTATAACCACATCAAAATCCATATGTCTAACATTGAGCAATGGACACAATAAAGTCATGCCATTCTTCACATCACTACCTGTCTCTGTTTACATTGTTTTATCCACTAGGGGGCGCTAATATTACTTTATATGGTAATTTAATGGGCTGCATGACCATTTTATTTGCATGTGGTGCTTTTTGGCATGGCAAAATGTTATCTGGCATTGATTACTTGAAGGGTTGACTGCTTGTACATATAGGAGTTATAATAGGATTTTTCCCCTCGTGCTTACATCACAGGTCCTAGCAGAGATGAGGATGTGACTGAAGGAGCGGGGATGGGGCTTATATCAATGGGAGGGGGTATTAAAGTGAGGAAATGGGTGGAGTTGTCCAACATGCCCACCGAGCCTCACACTATATATATTACCTAAGACGCCTCCTGGCCGCTTCATCCACAGTACTGGCCGTCTGTCAGCAAGATGCCAGGCAAACCTGCCCCCATCAAGAAGTCCCCAGCCAAAAAGGCTGCCGACAAGGCACCTGAGCCCGCCCCGGAGCCCGAACCCGCTCCTCCCGCAGAGGCTCCACCTGCGGAGGCTGCACCTGCGGAACCCGCTCCAGCCGAGGCTGCCCCCGCAGAGGCTCCCCCGGCTGAGGCAGCCCCCGCACCCGAGGGAGAAGCAGCCCCCGCAGAAGCCCCAGCTGAGGAAGCCCCAGCTGCTGAAGGAAGCGCACCAGGTACCCGAAAGCACCACAACAACCGCGAAAATACCGGAGGAGATCAGGATGAATGCTAAGCTAACTCTACTAATATTAGCTAGGTAACGGTTAAAGCTAATGTTAACATTCTAACGTTTAACTGCTGCTTCTATAAGTGACTAGAAACTGAGAGAACAGATTATAGTTGCCAGTTTGTTAGAAAAAACAACAACTTTACCTTCATAACTACTTTACCTTCATTTAAACAAGTTTGGAGACTGCCTTCAGTGCAGCTGAATTGTACAGCCAGTGTTGTAAGATGTACCCGAAAATCTGGAGTACAAGTAAAGATATTGTGAAAAAGTATTACTTTGGTAACAGTGAAAGTCACCCATACAAATAGTACTTAGGGAAAGGTCTTACAGTATCTGATATTAAATGTACTTAAGTATTAAAAGTTCAAGTAAAAGCATATAATACATATATTTACAGTACATGTATGTATTTAATGTATACTGTACTTTAGGTCAACCTATAACCAACCTAGATGATCATGGAGTCAGATGTTAAGCATTTTTGTGATTATCAGAACGTGTTTTTGTTTTGTTTTTTTATCTGATTTAATCTGAAAAGTAACTAGTAACTAAAGTTATCAAATAAATGTAATGAGTAAAAAGTACAATAATTGCCTGGAAAGAAAGAATAAAAGCAGCAGAAAATAGAAATACTCAAGTAAAGTACAAGCACCTTGGAGTTGTACTTAACTATAGTACTTGAGTAAATTTGCTTTACTTTATTCTTGACGTGCTCTTGACTATTGGCGCTGTTTGACTGCTATTCAAATGAAGCATGTAATCTGCAAAGTAACTAGTGACAAATACATGTAGTGGAGTAAGAAGTACAATAGGTGCCTCCAAAATGTAGTGGGGTAGAAGTATAAGGTAGTAGAAAATGGAAGTACAAATATATCAAAATTGTAATTTTCTTGAGTAAACTTGGTTACATTTCATCACTGCGCACTGCCTAAAACCAGTTTCAACAAAAAATAGACTTTGTAACCTTCATGAAGGTAGCACTTATAGCAGGACTGTTGTTATTAGACTGTGTTATTTTTAGCTAGGCATACCTAATAAACTGGCAACAGAGTGCAGGTGTACATTTTGAGAGATAAAAGCTTGTTAAAAGTACATTTACACCTAATCTTCCTCTTCTTTCTTTGAATGTACCCAGTCATTTGTAATATAATGATTTGTCTCACGCTCGTGGAGACCATGCCTCTAAGATTACACTTTAAACTCGGGAATGAATTTGAGATGCTACGATACTAACACACCCTACTCATTTCTACTTGAAATTGATAAAACAGGTGACCGCATTGTACAAACAGAAGTCGACTCATTTTCATAAAACAAATCTCCAGTCCTTTGCCTGCTGATGACATGTCATCAACTCCTGAAACATGGGCTGCTGCAGCAACTGTAACCCCCATCACTCTTAAAGCTAAACTTGCTTGTTGAAATTGTTTCTCATCGTGTCGCTGTTATTAATGGTGGGGCTAAAACTGTGCAGACATTATGTCCTCGCAAAGCATCTCAAAGTCCAGTACAAGATTAGCATAATAGTGAGTTTATGGACTGGAGTGGTTGAGTCCACTTTTATAAAATATGACAAGGAACAGCTACATGAGTGAATTGCCTTTTATTTAGCTTTACCTTTATGGTTTCGGAATTTTCTAACTTCAGTACAATACCTTGAAAAATAACGATACTCCTCAATACCGCAGTGAAAAACTGACGCAACACAGAAGACATAAAGTTTAAGATTTTTATCAAAAGATAAATATAACAACATAACATGGCAACGAGGTACCACTTCTGTTTTCTTGGCTAGTGAAAATAACTTTGCGAGCCAACGTACATGTATCTAACATCCATACACTTGCTGCTGAAGGTAAATCTCATTGTGATTAATGGTGACCATTTTATGGCCATTAATTTCAGCATGTTTATATCACATTGGCCATTGTTGAAGTCCCTGCATTCTACAGAAAGTTAATTTAAAGGATAAATTCACCCCAAAAAATAAAAGTTTATTTTTAGTTTATATACTCAGCCTCGTGCCGATGGAAAAGCAGATTAAGTTTCATGGTCCATAAACAAAAAAACAATAAAATGGCTCCATACAACTTGTTGGCATATTCAAAATTTCTAGAAGCTCAAAGGTCCCAAATTGATTTGAAAAGACATCATTTACACCTTCGTGCACCCACTTCAGATGGGACGCTTTAACCTCTAACCTGTAGTGAAGATTTCAGCTTTATAAAGGAGTGTAAACAATGTCCTTTCACATAAATCTTAGGGCTTCTTGAAACCAGGATTACGTCTGACAAGCTATATGGAGCCATTTTATCTTTTTTTCCTTTTTAGGAGAATGCCGCAACACTGTTTTGCTGTGAATCTCAGGAAATGTTTTGTGGACTATGACACTTCACAAGACTTTCTCACCCTGTAAGAAGTAGTGGAATGAGTAGCGGCGCAAAATGCATGGGACTTACACGACGGTTAAGATGCTGAAACCGCCACCAGTGATATCTACGTCACCAACCAGGTACTGGTAAACTTCTGTCTTACTTACTCCAGACCTTGGTTGGAAGGAACATCATTGGTGGGAGTAGTGGAGTGACTGGTATTGTTTTTGCCTGCTAACCTCAACATGTAACCCCTAACTTCAGCTGATGCCACAGCCGCTGAGGAAGGAGCTGATTCTACGACTCCAGCTGAGGGTAAACACACACATCACAGGCGGTTCACGCGCACAAGCTGTAATGCATGATGTGTGTGTTTGTGTCCCAATGTTCACTACACATGGTGTGTATGTTTCTTGCTCATGATCTGTTGTTTATTCTCTGTCTGTAAACTTCATCACGTGTAAGTTTTAACCAACCTGTGAGGTTGCTCTCTGTGATACTGGTGTTCGACTGTGTACAAATGTCTTCTGTGTCTCCGAGACGTGTTCAGGAGTCAGTTTTTGGGTCATAAAATCATCTGTTCTTGTCACTGTGAACACATAAAGCTTCGTCCCCGCTGCTCTGTCCTGCTGCTTGCTTCAGTGGAGTGTATCTTAATCAAATCAGCTTGAGACTGATTGATTTCCCAGCATGTTCAGTGTCATAATGTATGTCACTAATTGGCTATCCTAATTGCATTTTAACGCTAGCTGCTGCACCCGCTGCTGAAGACGGTGCCGCTGCTCCCCCTGCAGATGCTCCCGCTGCAGACGCTCCTGCTGCAGATGCTCCCACTGCAGACGCTCCTGTGGATGGTAAACATAAACCATCACACAGACAACATCATTACTACTCAACCGCAACAAATGCTATCCATCATGCTTTTCTCCAGCTGTGAGGACGAGTGGATTCTTAACAAAACTTTAAACCTCCTGATGTCTTTTCCAGTGAGAATCCACAGTGACAGGTTCAAATGTCACAAAACTGAAAAGATTTTCCTCATTGCTGCTGTTTGTTTCTAAAAACCACATTAACCTCCTGCTTGTTTGACGCTAGCTGCTCCAGCAGAAGCTGCCGTAGTAGAGGAGCCGCCAAAGGCCCCCACGCCCCCACCTCCTGCAGGTAACACCAACTTTACACCCTGCTGTCAGATTGCTGTGATGACAGATGTAATGACAGGGACCAATTTGTGTCCTCTAAACCGCAAAGTTATTCAGTTTACTGTCATGCATGACAAAGAAAGGGCGTAAAATCCTCACTTTTCAGAAGCTGATAGCTAAAATCATTATTAGATTATCAAAATAGTCAATAGTCAAAAAAATGCAAAAAAAAATATGTTGCTTTTCTTTGTCTTTTAAACTGAATTTTTTGAAGTTTGGATCTTTGGTTGGACAAAAAGGACATTTGAAGACATCACCTTGAGCTTTATTCAATTGTGATGGAAATTCTCACTTTCACTATCTTCAGAATGCAGCTTTTGCACACCTTAGGGTCGACAGGTTCGTAGGAGAAGACATAAGGCCGACAAGTTTATTGACAGCAACGTTTCGGTACTTAGACCTTCATCAAGATAACCTAATGTGGGTCTAAGTACCGAAACATTGTTGTCAATAAACTAAATTGCAAGTGAAGTGGACCATGTGTGGGAATCTTTTTCCTGACTGTCACTATTTTCGAAATTACTATATTTTTAAAGGGGCTCTATGTAACATTTTACATGTATTGATCACTTTTTTATTGGTCACATATGAGTGGATTGTAATGTGGCATGGAAAATGAGACTCTCAGTCGACTATACAAGCCTGTAGATGATTTGTTTAAGGTTGTTTATCGCTGCTTGACTGCAAATTTCTTTGCCGAGGACTCAAGACGGTTCAAGACAGTCCAAAGAATTTGACTTTAGTCTTACATGTCAGTGCTTCTCTCTGCTCCGTTTACAGAGAGCAACAGTAGCTAATGTTAATTTTAGCAATGGATTTGATTAAATATATTAACGACCGGCTTCCACAGAGCCCCTTTAATAAATGAATTGATAATGACAATAATTGTACGTTGCAGTCCTACACGTAATCATGTTGAAGACTGGAGAGTTCATGAGTAATCATTCCATTTTGTGTTGTATTTTCAGCTCACTCTTGTCCACTTCAACACTGAATTAATCTGCACTGTTTGACCCCCTATAGTCCCCACCAGCGCTCCTCTGGAAGTATCGGTGGAGGATGTGAACGAGTGTAGCCTCACCATCAAATGGAAGACCCCAGAGACCATCGGAGACTCCGGCCTGAACGGATACACCGTCGAGTACTGCAAGGATGGAAGTGAGTCGCTGAATGTATGTGTGTGGGAGTCTGCACCTGTCCCCAGAGTGTCAGAGGGCAGATAGACTCATAGCTTGGTCCAGGCCGTATACGGCAGGCAACGTTTCACCGGCTGTCACTGTATCTCCTGACACCACTTTTAGCTTTGCTCGTTTGCTCAGATGACAGCCTGCCTTCTGAGATTACCTCATGACGGCCAAAGTTTACTCCTTATGGGCAGGTTGTTTGTAAACTTGTGTCGACAGGCGATAAACCACTTAACATGTCCAATAAGGAAATATTTACCCTTTTTAAAATAGAAAAAGTTCAGGAAAGTATGTGTGTTTAACAAGTTGCAGCCTAATCAAGCTATCATGACATTTATACTTTCTACTTTTTATTCCTGCAGCATCAGACTGGGTCGTAGCTAACGAGGAGCTGACCCTGGCTAACCACTACTGCATCAAGAATCTGACAGCCGGTGACTTGCTGCATGCGCGCGTGGTGGCTGTAAACCCTGGTGGCCGCAGTGAGCCGGGCGCACTTGCTCAGGCGGTGCCGATCCGTGAGGTTGTTGGTGAGTAGCAGCTAATGTCATTTCTCAAACAGCCCACTTACAAATGACAGGTTAAATGGGAATTCCACACAGCTCAGACCTTTGCAGCTCTTCAGTACGAGATTATAACAACTTGGAGAAACAACCGAAAGAAGCAACAGGAATGCCTTGAGTGCTCTGTGGGACTGTACGTGAGTGTAACTGTGTCCAAAAATTAGCAAAATGTCCAAAAACGTAATTAGATTTTTCTTCAAAAGTACCTACAAAATACAAACAGTATTTCTCTGCAAAAGCTGCAGGTGCCGTTTGAGTTTTCACTGGTGTAAAGACAGCTTTTAAAATGTCTGTCCCCAACCTCTTTATCAGGAGCTCTGATCGTTGTAACTTATGACCTATCCTTAGAATACTCATGTTGCAGTCGGCGATGTAGAGGTGGTATTAACTGCCTTGGCCTCGGATGGACTGCACAGATGTAGGCACATAAATCCCACAGGTGCTGACAAGGCCTTTCATCAGCTGTAAATCTTGCTTTCACTTGTACACACACAGTATATGGTCATCACTGTAGGCTAAACAAATAAGAAAATAAGAAGGTTAAAGCACTCACAAATTTTCTACTTGCATTTTTTAATTTCTTAAACGAAAAACAACTGTCTATGGACATCTTGTGTCTTGCTGGTAGCATCCAAAAGTAGTAAAAGAGATGTGAAGCTAACAAGAATAACACATAAAGTTTTAAGTTTAAAGTTTATTTAGGAAGCGCTTATAAAAATCAAAGATTGAGTCCTTCACAGACATGAACAATAAAAGATCGTAAGAAAAAATGTAGGGCATTAAAGAAAACTTGACCAAAGATAAGGAGGAAGTCTTTCCTCTCATATTATTCTGAATCTATTGAACCGTTGCACCATATAGTCTACTGCTGCATCAATCCTCAGGATGATTTAATGGAAGACTGACTCAGGCGGAGGGAATTGTTTGACTAATGAGCCATCTGACAGCTATATTTTACACTGACTTCAACCTTGTCACTGTCACTTGCTCACTTAGATTTATGACAGTGGCTCTCATGCAGTTGTGTTGTCTGGTACAGGTTTCACTAAATAACACCAAAATAAATAAACTCTTGATAATATTACAATAACTAAGCGTTTACATTTTTTTAGCAGTTGAATTTTTACTCATTGCTCGCGGCAGTATTCTTCTGTCGGTCCACCACATATCCCAGCCGCTATTGAATGGATGGCCATGAAGTTGGGCCCACATTCATGTTCCCCTCAGGATTAATTTAATAGTCAATTGTAATCTAGCACTATCATCACGATCATAAACATAATAGCTGCTAAACATAAGCATATTATTAGCACCATAATTTTGGGCATACTTAAATTAGCATGTAACTCAAAGCACTGTGTGCCTAAGTACAGCAGAGCATTACATCTAAGCTTCTGTAAAACAAAAATCGTTTTAATTTCAGAAAACAAACTACTCATTTTGAATGTCTCAGTCCTACAAGGAATCTGCTTAAATACAGCTTAACAACACAACAAATCTTACCAGGCATTTAATACCAGCGTTTGCTTGACAGTTTCCCTGATTGGTGCCATAGTTCTTGCAATTTAGTCAGTACTGATAGAAATATTTAAGTTTAATAGAATCACTGAGCCAATCTTTACTCTATAATACATCTTACATTGTCTTAAACATGCCTTGTGGGTATGTGAATTGTCAGAATTGGACATTTGGGGGTATTCTTATCATTATGTCCTTTTTGAAATTGCCTTTTATGTGATAAGAAATGTTCCAGCATTAAAGGGGCCAGTTCACCCCAAAATCAAATATCCATATTTTTCCTGGTACCTGCTCTGCTATTTATCTATCAATTTGTTTTGATGTGAGTTGCTGTGTTTTGGAGATTTCGGCCATAGAGACTTCTGCTTTCTCTTGAACATAATGGCACAAGATGACACTCAGAGACACTATGAGAGGTTCAAGCTTGTGACCGCATGCGATGTAAACATTAATGGTTTCTTTCCCAGCTGAGCTGTAATGTTGGCCAGCTTAGTTAGCTAACATGAATAGGTGCATGCTTCCTCCTGCACAGAGATACAGCTGGCATTTGTAGTTTGGTAGAAAATAGTTCCTCCATGAAACTGCTCACAACAAGTTCTGGATATCAAGTTGAGTAATCGGGTCATGATTACTGGAAAGTGACATTATTGTTTTTTTTTTGCATTTGAGCGCCACCACCAAGGCGAGTGCCATTTACTGTAGTTTTATTGCATTAAAGAGAAGACATCTTTACAACTGATACCTCCAAAACTCACACCAAAACAATCTTATAAATAAAAAGCACTGCAAGTAAATGTGTTTTTGACTTTTAGGGTGAACTGTCTCTTAAGGAAGTGCAGCAAATAGCTTCAAAATACACATAGACCATCATCACCTGTCATCTCTCTACTACTGTCTGCAATAAGGGAGAAAATGCCCCCAAAAAGAAATGCATGTTAAACGTAAAGTTGTATCTGGAGCCGAGAATTTCCATCAGCCCTCACCCACAATGTGTCACATTGGTGGGTAGTGTAGACCTGAGCTGACATGTCCTAGTTATCCACTTTCAGAAGGACAGCTTACTGGCTCTGAGGCTATTTCCTGGTCTGTGTTCGAACAAACAGGACACTTTAGTTGAGAAATGCAGTTATGCAACCAGACCTGCTGGTCAGCCGAGGAGAGCGAAACATGAGCCTAATTGATGCATCCTGGGTGGCTTGTTGGGGTTAAAATCAGCTGTGTGTCAGTCACGCTGTTCTGACCAGTCACCCATCGACAAGTACAAGCTTCTGCTAAAGACCCGCTGTCCTACATATGCTGAAAGCCCCCCACAAAGACACTTTATCCAGAGACAAAGACAGATTATAGATTGTTTGCAGGAGGACATGTTGGCAGCTGGATGCTGTAATGCCAGCAACACTTTTGGGCATTGCTGGGAAGTGTGCTGATTAGCACGGATTACTGTTGAAGCCAAATCTGGAGGCAGAGCTGATCCTCATGGGGAATGATGCTACCAGAAGCCGGATCCCAGCCTGTGCAGCAGCGCTGTGGTGACAAATGTTAGGCAGAGGAGGATGAGACGCACTGGGCAGGAAACCAGGTTAGATGAGGAGCAAACAGGGGAAGAAGAGAAGGTGTGACGGCTACCAAAAAGATAGACAGGAATGAGATAAGAGGACATTTAAGTAGAGGAGAAGGGTGAAGTGAGGTGATGGAGAGCAACATCTTAGCTGTTTCATGTATCCTGTAAGCCCTCAGAGCTTTTCAGACATTTGCTGCTTATGCAGAAACATGCAAGGGATGCTGTTCATGACACTTAGCACCCGGCCTGAGAGAAACCAGTCACGAAGTCCGAGCCACAGTGCAATTTAATCTACATTATTTATCACAGCTAGAGCACTCAGGCAGTCAATGCACTTGATTTGGGTGTCTACAGTTTCCAGTCAGTTGTACTTGAGCGCTTCAAGATGGGACGTTTGACCAGTCGGGTCAGTTGAAAGTGATGACATCCCCCTGATTCTTCTTTGTACATGACACGAGGGAACACTTGTTGGGGTTCATCCAAGTGTCTAAGCTATTTTAAGAGCTGCTGGATGCAGGGTTTTCCTCTTTTGACCCTCTCTACCCAGATACTGTGCTTTTCCTCTCACACACAGGAACTCTCTATGGCTAGATTCGTGATGTCCTTTTCTGTGCATGACTTCTCATAATCATCAATAAGACTGGGACATAGATTTATTATTTCAAATATTGTATCATGAAAGTATTGTTGATAAAACTGTCTGACTATCTCAATTTGTTGCGGAAAGAGCAAATAGTCAAATAAGATAGATTTTTGCCTGTGATATCTTTTATTCTGCTCTGTCTTTATCTAAGTATAAAGCATTGAGCAAATTGTGACATTTTAAAAAGTTTTTAGCTAGAAAAATGAATACAACTATAAATCGTTTATCATAATGGCTGCAGATTAAATTTCTGTTGATTAATCAACTAGTGATTGCCGCTCTGAATCATACTTTAAATTCACACTTTATAAAAGACTACAGAAAAGTCTGCATTTATATAAACGAGTTTACAATTAAAACTGTCAAAATATATGTTTTTTGTGACTGGATTTATGGATTGTGAAACTCATTTTAGCTCCTTTAGCCATCTTCACTTGTCACCTTTGCCCTAGCAGTGGCTGCTCTATTTAAGTCTTGTTGACCTTCCATTTTAAGCGTACATGACCCCACTTCAGAGACACAAAGTTGTACACCGGTAGATGGTGATGCTAGCTGCTGTTGTCAAGTGGATGATTTGTGAGGGTAGTTGACCAGATGATGTCACTCATATCAAATTTACCAACAGATCAGTTAACAATCATGATAGAAAAAACAGATGAGAGATGGGGCAGGAAATAAACAAGCCTGACTTGTCTTTTCAGATCGTCCGAAGATCCGCATGCCCCGTGCCCTCAGATCTTGCTTTGTCACGCAAGTTGGAGCGCAGATCAACCTGGTTATCCCCTTTCTTGTAAGCCAGCACCTACACACACCATCTGCATAATCCATGAATACCATATCCAGATGGCAGACAAAATACTTTACCTTGTAACTCGACAGGGAAAGCCCAAACCTGTGGTGTCCTGGCTTAAGGATGGCCAGCCATTGGATACAAAGAGGGTCAACATCAGGAACAGTGACAAGGACAGCATCATGTTTATCCGCACTGCTCAGAGGGAGGACTCTGGTGTTTACGAGATGGCCGTTAAAGTGGATAGCTTTGAAGACAAAGCCACCATCACCCTTCAAATTGTTGGTGAGTTGCACTTGCAGACTGTATGTTTACATTCAAACATACATGAACATGTGCGTGCGCCTGACATGTAAACGTTGGCTTATTTCAGACCTCCGTGATTAATCTGCTCAGCTGTTCGTGCAGCTGACTTGTTGGTTGTGCGACTTGCTCTGAAAGAAATTCAAAGCACTGGCCAACATATATCACACCTCTAACAATGATGCCCTTTGACCCCACAGTGTTTGACCCTGCTGTCAGCTGCGGCTGTTAAACTGTTTAATGGCACTTTTGATCTAACTTGGTTCAGAGCAGACACCTTTCATACTTTGAGGAACACACTGGTTATGATTTTAATCCTTTATTAATGCAGAAATGTGTCTCCTCAGAGCTGCCCGGACCTCCTGCCAGTGTGAAGTTGGTGGACGCCTGGGGCTTCAACGCTGCTCTGGAATGGACTGTTCCTAAGGATAATGGCAACACAGATATCACTGGATACACCGTCCAGAAGGCTGACATGAAGACAGGGGTATGGCAGATGTTCACATTCAAACACACCGAGCAAATCAAGTTGTCAGATAGTTTGAATTTGCAGACATAAGCCGGATCAAAAGGAGTTAATGGGAATCCGGCTGCAGATAACTGTTGCGTAGTTTTGATTTATAATTCAGTGTCTGCTTTCTCCCACTGACATATCGTGCATTATCAACCCTGTCATACTTTCCCTGTTGTAACTATGTTTATGTTCTTTAATATACTTAAGCCTCTTTCACACTCGACCAAAAACCCACTTAGACCCAATAATATCTGTCTTTTATCTTCAGTGGGAAAGGGTACAATCCACAATCATTCCAGAATTAAGTGGCTGTTTATTGGCTCCAGTTCCGATCAGCAGTGACGGAAACATGATACACAGGTGGACGTGCTAATTGCCGCCCCTATTCTAGTGTAATGCTAGGACTCAGCTTGAAGTTACACACATTTCAAACTCTGCATGTATGCATTCATTTTGATGTAAAATCGTGTGAGTGATACGAACGAAGGTGTTTTGCTGAGAAGGAGAAGATAACTGAGCTTCTTATCAACTTGTTCACTCTGAATAACCTCTGCCTGCATCAAAAATCTGTTGGTTTAAACTTAAGCAGTACATCTTGACCAAGTAGTGACATTTTTTGAGGAGACACGTAGCCACAGTAGGTATGTTGTAACCCCTTAATGCAGAAGTAGAAGCTTTACATTTACACAGTATTGCAAAAAATGTGTAATTAAAAAATATTCTTCTAAATCACCAATACTGGCAACAATTACACTTGAACTAAACACAGCTTCTGAAAAAAAAAGTGAAAGACCATAGAGAGAGGATCATAAGAATAGATTAGATAGAGGCAGATCATACCTGCCTCACTTGAAGACGTCAGGCTAACGATTGTCACTGGTAATAACTACTCTAATGACGACATGTGATGCGATAGTTTTCTATCTTTCCTAAACTGACCGTCTGCTGTGTCTCCGCCTGCAGGAGTGGTTCACGGTGCTGGAGCACTACCACAGGTTAACAGCCACCGTCTCTGACCTCATCATGGGCAACTCGTACTGCTTCAGAGTGTTCGCTCTGAACCGAGTGGGCATGAGCGAGTCCTGTGCTGTCACCAAGGAGGTGGCCACCATCCAGAAGACAGGTGACCTCCTTGATTCATTCCTACATTCTTAATTCTTCAAGGGTCCATTTGTTGAAATAACAACAACAAACAAGAGTTTTGTGGCAGGGCTGCAGTACAAGTGGGTAATTATAGTTTAATGAGCTGCAGTTAGCCTGTGAGAGTGTGTCTGTGTTTAAAGACTGGAGGAGTGGAAATGGTCTTGGCATTGCTTCAATCAAAAGTGGGCCGCTCTCTTGGCCCATGCTCAGCTAATATTGCAATAAATTTCAGGAGGCACTGACAACATTAAGACAGCTGGCAGAGCAAGTGTTGCTCTTCCTGTGCTTGTGTGCGGTGTGTGTGTCTTTCTGTCTGTGTCCCTGTAATGAATGTCATTTGGTTCTGTAGGTCAGTGCGCTAAATCCGGTGGTTTGTGCGCCGTTACCCCTGTATTTAAATGACTATCGCATCTCCTGCTTTTCTTTGAAGATCGGCTTTGCCGTCTTTCTGCCAATGTGGCTGTTTGGAACAACTAACATTTGATATTTGGTGTGATCGGACATCACATTGTTCGAACTAGTTCTGATGATCAAGCGTAACGCGACCCTGCAAGCCTCACAGTCCATGTGTCTGACTTCACAGCCTGTGTAAAGATTAACTTTGGGCATTTTGTTTGGATGGCACTTCAGCTAGAAACCCCCCCCAGTCCAGATGCTGGTGTTGGTGGACTGAATCCAGCAGATGGAAGATGAAACCTCTCAGTTTATCCTGAGGGACAGGGTGGTGATGGGGGAAGTGGTGGGTTGGGAAATCCTAGCTCCTGAAAAGAAACATCCGAGGACTTATTAGTTGAGAGCTGCAGGTAGTCAGATAATTGGTCAGATATGGCAATGTCAAAAAGATTTTGACAGCTAAGGTATATCAAAGTGAAGAATTGGAGCGAGGAAAGAAAATGAGAAAGGAAAGAACTTTCCTTGCAGTTGTCATTACTGGCCACTTTTCAGCTAAACCCACAGCCTTTTGTGGTTTAACTTCAGTTCAGTCTATATCACATGGCTGCAGCTGCTTCATTGTAAATAATTTCCCTTGTCAATAACAATTAGTATACCTTTATAAGCACAAACGGGTATTGTGATTTCATGGACAATACCACGATGTAGTCGCTTAACGTCGTTCCACGTGTTCACAGGTATTGTCTACAAGCCACCGGAGTACCAGGAGCATGACTTCAGTGAGGCACCCAAGTTCACCACCCCTCTCAGTGACCGGGCAGCCACCGTGGGATACACCACCAAGCTGCTGTGCTCTGTTCGTGGATGCCCTAAGGTCAGAAAGACACTCCTACAACATATCTTATCATTCCATTGTGTCTTGATACCTAATAGCTAATGCCAGCTGCTGGAATTTTAATCTGTGATAGATGGTTTGTTGCATATTCTAAATAGGGAAACGTTCTTATTGTATAAAGTTGAATTCTGTTTTGCTGATACAACAAATGTATTATCCTACTGGGGAACCTGGATAAATCATTTGAGTCTGTAGTATACTGGTTCAAATTAGGTATTAATGTCACTGCTATAAAGATCCACTGTAGAACTGGGGCAGGGCTTACAGTGGTATGTCTATGTGAAGTTTCAGTATGTCTCTCACTGTTCTTGGCGGCCTCTGCTCTGGTTAAACATATCTTTACAGTTGCCTGGCTGACGCAGACGGCTTAGGTGGCAGGCCATACTGGAAACGCAGTTGATCATGCGTCCTAGCTGTCCTTGACTTCTCTCGCCAAGAACAGCAGTGGCTGCACAGTTTGCACATGCCAGTTTAGTTGAGACTAATCAAATCCCAGATAGCAAAATTGTACCAGACATGTTCACCCGGCCCATACTGTGTGGAATGATGACACTTGGGCGGCCCACTTCTCTTTGCCAGACCTGAGCCACAAGTAGGCCATACCATGGCCACATGTCAGCCAAGAGCGAACTGTATAACCCAGAATTTGGGTCCAGATCCAGCCCTCCAGAAAAGAAATGAAATGTGGCCCAGTTGGACCCGATGAACATGTCTGCCGTGGGCAAGATCTGGGCCACAACAAATTAGCTGTCTGTGATAGGAACTGATGTAGGTTCAAACTCAGGATGTCAGTGGTTTACCACCAAGAATATTTTTGTGCAGTTACATATGTTAGTCATCGGTTAATCTGCATGCACAGACACAAACTCTGTTTATGGCTTCCCTAGCCAGCAGTCTAAGATAATAAAAAAGTGTGCTAAACGAAGTTCGGTCCGGGAACACTTCCTCCATGATGCCATTCTTATTTACTTACTTACTCTTACTCTTGCGGTACTAGATTAACAACCAATGCTTGCCAGGGGGAGAAAGCGTGATGTAGATGTTCTGAGGCCAAATCATTGAGATCAGTGTGCTGCCAGTCAGTGTGGTCAAATGTGAGGGATTCAAAGAGCTGGCATGTTAGCTTGAGCCTGTGTACAATATGACATCGAGAGCTACTGTGACATAATGCATGAAAAACACTGTGAAGAGAAGACGGATAAGCTAAAAGTCAATGTAGCCAAGGGCAGCTAGCTCAGACTACCGACCGCTGGGCAGCTTGATCTTGACTTCATCAGGACAAACTTACCTGTCAATTCAGCAGTGGTGACTGAGAGAGTGTGCTGCAAACAACCTCACTGACAAGCTGACTAGTGCAGTAGAGACATGGGGCTGTGAGTTGGTCTCTTTCAATGCCAAACACACGGTGACAGCTAACTCTGATGCACATATCCCCTGGGACTCTGTGCTTCTTTAATTTTACATCATTTTGCATTTTTTCTGAAGAAAATAACTGAATACTTACCACTTGATGGGTGTCAGGCTATCAAAAATTAAAAAGACACCCCTAGCTCAGACTGCACTCAGCAAGCCTGATCGTTCCTGAAAAGCATGAATCTGACAACGTGAGCCAAAAAAAGGACTGATACCAGTAGATATTAATGGTTCAGGAACAGCTGAGAAGCTCCAGAAACCTTGGTGTGAGTTTCTTTAATGTGGCATCCCAGAGCTGCGAGTTGACCATGTTTATGGCTTAGATGCAGTGAAGTCCTGGCTCATCACAGAGGTCCGAGTGGATGCCTGTGTTGGAGAATAAGGATCCAGTTGCTGATGCACGCCCTGATATTAGGATCTATAAACGTGGACAGACTGTGTCTAAATTAGTCTTTTGAGCCTGTCCCTATGGACCAGTAGTCTTGAGTTCTGCAATCAGAGCAAGCAATCGTAGCAGCTGGGGGGAAACGTATCCACTGATTATCTGTTGGGAACCAAGGAAAGAGGGAAACTGAATACCTCCTTCACACAGGAGGCGCACATACTGTGATCCTTTACTTAACCCATGTTTGACCCCATAATTATGAACCTGCTGTCGAAAAGGGAAACCCTCAATGTCACTATTTACAGACACTTGACTGTTGTTTCTGTAAACCACATACTTACAATTTATTACAAACAATTTAATCAAATTAAAAAATGAACTCACTTATCTCACCTACTCTTGCCTTTTCATCTTCTTAATGAATTACATTTTTTTCCCACTTGGGTTGTAAGTGTTTTATAGCACATGTTTATTGAGCCACTTTCTCTTCTCTGGCTCAGAGACAGGAGTCCATTGAGCGCTGCTGAGGGGGTCCAGCAGAATGGCATGTAGTGTGATAAGTTGTCCTGCTGTCTGATACAGAGCTGTTGTATTAAGAGGCAGAAACTACATGGGGAGCTAAGGGGGAGAGAGGAGAGATAAGCAGGGAAGACAAAGAAGAGACAGTCATGACAAGTATAGCCTGTTGTCCTGTCATGGCTAAGTGATGTTGCTGTATCGCAGAAGGTACTATTTTTGCCACCCGTCGAGACTGTTATCAGTGTGACTGACATGCACACACATGAATGCCCAAAGAAAGAAATGATGATGGGACAGGAAAGACAGAAAGGAAGATACAATAACAAGAGATGAGTGGATGGATTTACATTGTCTTGATCTCTGTCAGTTAAATATGACTGATGACTCTATTGCTGTACTGGCACAGGGAACAGAAGTAGTAGTAGAAGTAACATCCCCCAACTATGCCAGCATGGTATGTTGGTGACTCGCCATGTGCCTCGGAGGGAGGAAGGGCGTGGTAGAGGGTGTGGTGATTTCAGCAGCGTACTGCAAGCTTGGTGCCAGGAATGAGCTAGTCTCGTGCTGACAACGGCCCACCTGCTCAGATCAGACTGGCATGGCAGCTCAGCACACTTGTGTTTCATAATATTTTGGTGTCTTTTTTCTCACCCATATAAACCTCCCTAAAATCAAACAGCTAGTGTGTGATCACACAGACACAGTATTTTTTTTTCTTTTTTACGTTGGACAGAATAAAGATTCATGAGCGAGCCAGAGTTAATAGGTAGCCCGCACTAAAGGCCTTGTCCGTATCTGATCCAGCTGTAGTTTAGTTTATTTAAATAAATGAATAAACATATTCTTTTAATTACTTAAAAAACAATAAATTCACTAAACCTTTTAGAAAAAATCCATAAAACCAAACTCTCATTATAAAGAGGACACAAACACTGGTCCTCCGTATGACGGATCAAGAGCATGATCCATTTATCTAGCAGGACTACCTCTTGCAAACCACAATTGAGCATCATTACCCTATATACTTATACTATCACTTAAAGGCCTACCTTTCCGAAAGGTTGTTCGACAGAAAACTTCTCATAAAACCATCCAAACAGCCGTCTTACAAGCGGATTATCACTGTCCATGCAAATAGATGTGAGGTCAAATACTAAATTACTGAAAAACAATGTGCATCCAGAGCACTGGCTGAGACGGTCACAGAGCTTAAGTAAATGTGCACTGCTATGTCCTGTGAAACCCTGCCCATCCGGGTGAAATACCAAGTTTTTTGTGAGACCCTTGCAACAACATTGTTAACATCTGCTGCAGCGTCTCCCTGCTGCCAAAGCCTGAAATATACAGTGCTTGGTCTACTGCCTCGGATAAAATGTGTCCCTCATTCCCCCTTTATTGCATTTGTGCCCAGTGGCAGACAAAGCATAAGGAAAGTGTTTATAGGAGCCAATCTAAAAGCCGATTGTGCCATTATTCTAGAAACATCACATTGTGCAACATTTACTTCGTAATGAAACGTTAAAGCAAAAAACATGTCTATCGCTAGTTTAAAAGTTTAAAAAAGTTAAAATTTCAAATCAATTCCCTCTACATGTTAGACCCTGCCCTTCTACATCCTTGTACTTTTGTAAAATGTCAAACGGCAAAAATAATTCTGCAATATCAGAGCCACTTCATTGACCTCATAAATGCATTTTCAACTACATTTTTGCACGTGTCATTTAAATTGATACGAATCCAATTACTGCTGTCACCTCATCAGAAAAAGACCTACATGCTTTCAAAATGTTTGAACTTTGCCTTCTTAAACTCACACGTCAGGTCTATTTTGAAAACTTGTCGTAAGCAGCAACGCAGGACTAAATCTGTTTCACACATCAGTGAGGAAGGCACGAAACAAACTGTTCTAAAAGGCATCAGCTGAGGTGAAACCCAAGAACCAGAGTCCCCTTGCATGAAGTTCAACTATGAGAAAATCCATGCACGGAGAGTGTCACCAAAACCCAGAGCAGCACATACCTTAGGTACTTGAGTTACTTCAATATTACCAGACTGTCACACTCAGCACAGACTGTCTGAGTACGCTGAAAGACGAGCTGTCAACAGACTGAAATCATATTCTACTCAAATGTTCAGTTTGTCCAAAAACACATGTGAAAAAACGAGCATTTCTGATTGGCAGGGTCATTGTGATGAAGATGTAACACTGGAATCTCTAGCAATGTGTTCTACTTCCGGAAAGGGAGGAAGCGTATTGATTAATTTGAATTTCTGCACCCTCGATCACTGCTGATGTTATAGAAATGATCACAGTTGACATCAGCATGAGCTCAGAGATTTGGATTAAGGTTGTGGCACTGGACTCTATAACAACACAGGGAAGGTGTCTTTTAGCTATACTGTTGGTTGATAAATGACTTTATAAATATTTTTCATCTCCTCCTCTCAGCCTAAGATCGAGTGGTTGAAAAATCAGATGGTCATTGGCGACGACCCGAAGTTTCGCCAGATCTCTAATCAGGGCATTTGCTCCCTGGAGATCCGTAAGCCCTGCACCTTTGATGGTGGTGTGTACACCTGTAGAGCCAAGAACGCCCAAGGAGAGGCCACCGTCTCCTGCAAGCTGGAGGTCAAACGTACGTATCCACAGACAAATGAAGGAAAACGTTTTCAGCCAATGCAGTCCAAATCTATTGAAGTTACAAAATCCCTTTTAATGGAATTTTTCATCATTATAGGAAATATGCTCATTTGTCGAGAGAAGGATGAGAAGATCAATGCTCATGTCTGTTCACTAAAATGAAGCTTTGACAAAAACACTGATAGACAAATGGTGTCTTACTTGTTTAATCTGTACAACAACCAATATGAACTAAAAACGACCAACATTGTGGCCAGTTTTGATGTTGAGTTTATGTGTTAAACAAGGTATAGCCTGGTAATTATTGAGCTAGAGGTGCTCTTTCCAGTATTTATGCTAAGCTAACCATAAGTTGATATAAGACATCAAAGTTGCATTGATCTTCTTATGAAACTCTCAGTGTATCTCCCAAAATGTCAAACCTTTACTTTGAAAGGTTGGAAATTTATTTGAACGTGTTATTGGTCCAATTTGATGATTCCAGTTTTCATGACTCCAATTGTTTTGACCAGACTTATATTTATTTGAAATACTATATATTCCTCTCCAAACAGAGATTATTGTTCCAGAGGGGAACAAGGAGAAGGGCAAGTAAACCAACAACCAAACCTCCACAGGTAAGAAACAGACCAACATATTCATTCCTGTGCAAGAATGAAGAAACCAAACGTGTCATATATTTTCCTCAGAAATGATAAATCTTTTAATTACATGATACTACCATCACTAACACTAGCATTTCACATTCTGGGTACCCAAGGGTCCTTGAAGCTTGTGAATGAAAGTTCTGGTTGTTCTTTTGATATTTAGTATTTTGATATTTCTTCGTATTAGTCCACATTCAGCTGTCTACATATATCACCTGCAGTTTTCTGCTATCACTGTAGCACAGCACAATATAGAAGTGTGCACACATTCAAGCCTATCTCTTTGGGGTTGCAGCCGTGTGAGATTTTCAAGGCATGATAATCATTTCAAACCATCAAAGTTGAACATTTATATGGTATTATAGAATAATCATTATTATTATCAGTTGCAGTGACCCTTTAAGGGGGCTCTTACATGCCTTATGGGCAGACTCTGAGGTCAGTGCCTCCGCTTACAGAGCAACAGCACAACAAAAATGTTCCCCAGAGCCCCTTTAAAGGAGTCAAAACGAAAGGGGCATTTCCTTGGTTGAGCAAGTACACAAAATATTATGTTTCAACAGACATGATGACTTGAAATACATTTTAAATGTATATATTTTTGAGAACACTAATACAGCAGAAAGCCTGCTAGTTCTCATTATAACAATTCCAAGTGTTGCAACAGTAATCACCTCTTATCTGTGTCTCATCTTATGCCATGTTGGGCCCCTAAATTTGAGGGAACTGGGCCTGGAAAGTCCTCAAAGAGTCTTTAAATGTGATGTTTAAGAAGGTGTGAGAACTCTGTCGTTACTGCTGTCCCACCTCAACGACAGGTATCTTCAGATTCAGTTATGCAGACTGATAATCCTCCCATGCCTGCTGACCAGCCATGAATACCTTGTTCTTAAACCCAAAGCATCAAATTGAAACCAATGACAACTCATTTGTCCTTCCCTCTTGTCAACCCCACTCCTGCTCCCTCCTCCTCTGTACATCTTGTACACTGCAGGCCCTCCTTTTGGATGTGGTAATGTGGCAAAGATTAATGTCAGTGAAGTGAAAATACCAAATTTCATGTTTTTACAGCTTTAACGTCTCTATTTATACCCTTACTATTAGGCAGGCACATTCAGGTTTTGGTATAGGCACTTCCATTAAAGCTTTTCAAATGCTTGAGTGGTGTAGCCTTTCAAGGAGTGTCAGGAGGCTTTGCGCACATCACAGTGTCATTTCAATGGCTGGTAGGAGAAGGGTGAAGTGTTGAGAGAGAGTGGCAAGATGGAAAAAGGCAAAAAGAAGGGACATTAAACAGATGGCTTAACATGTTGGCAAGGGGATGCACTGGATCGTTGAAGGTTGTAAAGAGCGAATGATATTGGTTTTATCTTACTGTAAAGGTCATTACATTGGTTCTTTTTATGGTACTGTGAAACACTAGCACTGTCCACGCTAGGCTGTACATTCAGAGCATGTGAGCAAGGGAGCAATTATGTTATTTAACATTTTTTAGATGGCATCCTCAAATATCTCATCTCTTCTTTTCCACTCTCAGCGTACACCTCTTTGGCATGTGCAGGACTACAATTTGTTTCGGCTAAACTACATTCAGATGCTCAATAATTCAGTGAAGGCAATTGGTTAAATGTCTCATTTATATGTGCTGCTTGTAGTGTGATTAGTCTGTGACTACAGTGTGCATGCAAGTTGGTCATAATTTACTTTTCTACCCTGCCATCACCATATTTATATGCAGTTACAGCTAGGCACTGGACGTTTTTAGCCAACAAATAGTGAATAGTGAAATAGCAAGGTGAGGCTTTTAATCGCTAAATTGATCAAAAGAAAATAAATTGCGAAATATTTTGATAATCAATTGAATGTCAAAAAATGTCAGCTTGCTTGTCAGGATTTATTGTTTTTATTTGTTGTCTGTGTCAGTAAGTGTGTTGTGATGAGCATTTTTTAAATACATTTTGACATTTCATAGACTAAACAATTCATTGTGAAAATAATCAGCAGATTAATCGATACTTACAATAATCATTAGTTGCTGTCCTAATCCATGGACATCTAACTGTGGACTTTGCTAAACTGAAAATAAACTCACTCTACTACTGCACTGCGATTATATCAAGTTGACATCCATTATAGTTAATAATTAAACACCTGGAGCAATATGGTCACTGCCAAACAGGAAACATTTTACACTCTGCCCTCAGGTTTACACTGTAAAAGATTTTGGTGTCGTTTTGGCACTTAAGCTTGAGTGTGGGGTCTCAGTTTCCTTGTTTGACATTAGCACATAAACGGGATGCAGTTGTTGTGCTACACGCTCACTACAAAGGTAACCTTCAGTGCGGTCAGGGACACGTGTGTTCACACTATACTGCAAATGGTGTCGCATGCCTGCCTGACCACCCCCCACTGTGGCTCGAGTGATCAGGTCTTAATGCATCCTCGATGTGTTTGGATCCATTCACACCTGTATTTACAGCTGTCCACTCGCGATCAGATTACTAAAGGCGCGTTTTTCTTGCCAAGTGTGAAGTTCGACCTATACATGACGTGATCATGCTTGCGAGTCTCTGCTGGGTATCGGGATGCGGTCCCGCAAGGCACAGCCATACATGGGAGGGCCCCTCAAGGGGGGGATTAGGCAGGGAGCGCCTTTGGGTGGGGTGGGGGTAGAGGTGATGTCAGCGCGGCACTCCACAGCATCTAAAAATTACTCCAGATGATCTGACACACAGCCAAACTCTTCACATTACCATGAGTCAACAGGCCGAGGCGCGCGCTGTGAGAAGAATGGAGAATGGGCTAAGAGGGCAGAAACTGAGCCAAATAATCCTCGATGGAAAATACACTGAGGATCTCACACACATTCAATCTGGACAAATCCACACACACTTTTTCCAAGAACATTCCTGGCTGAGGTGATTATTACCACCTCATGACCCCGTTTAACCCTCCTCATGCTTTAATTATCTTTCCACCAGTGCCTTTAAAGGACCAGCAGAAGTCCAGGTATTATGTTGTAAGGTGAGTTTACGTTCCTCTGTTTGTGTCTACATGTGTATGTCTGTGTGTCTACTGTATAATGAATCCCTCTAACGCTCTCTGTATGTCTCTTATCTTGTTTAGAGTGTTTGAGGAGGTGTAAGAAAAGGTCGTGGCTGGCTGTGCAGCAGTGTGTACATAATAAAAAAAGAGGACAGAACAACATACCAACATATTCCCCCCCACCCACACATCGTAGACTCACCCTCTCCTCCCAGTATGCAGGGAAGACCCACGCCACCCAACCCATCCCAGTTTGCCAAGCGTTGTATGTTATTTTAGCTGGTGACATGTATGTAAGGCTAAATATACCCTGTGTTTTTCTGCCTGTGTCCATGTGCTGTTTGTTACAGTATATATACAGTATGTACTACCTAATAAAACAGTGAGTCCTTGGACGTGCTATTGCAATGACTGTATGGATGTGTAATAAAAATGTATTTTACTATGTATTATGTGTATTTCTACACAAATTGTGGCAGACTGTATCATGCTTAAAATAAATGCTACAGATAGTTTGAGGCTGGAAAAAACTTAAAGGGGAAAATTTGTCCAAATAAAAATAAAAAATCTAAACATGCAGATGGTTTTGGATTCAGCTGATGTGGTTTTGATATATCCATCTTGAAGATTTCTGCTGAAACCCTAATGGCCTATGTTCATATGGCGGCCATTTTCCTCTGATTTCCCGCTCAGAGTGGGAAGCTCCAATGCTGGGAAAATGTTATGCTGCGTTGTTCAGGGTTTAAAGTCATAAATGTCATATAAACTGAAGGAGGGAACCAGCCCATTTTCATGGTAAAACAATAAGGCTATTTGATAACAAATTAGCTATCGTGAGCATTCATCTACATCCTAGCTAACACTACCGGAGTGTTTTACTAAATTAAATGTGTCCAAGATGCGTGTAAATATTTTAGAATTAACTTACATATTTCCTATTGTATCATGTGCCACATTTAAACAGTAATGTTAGCTAAGATGTGGTTAAATGCTAACGTTAGCTGATGTCTAACAGAAGCCAATTCAGCGAATATGTTGTTTTATCTTGAAAAATGGCCAAATGTCCCTCCACATTTTCACAATTAAATATCTTAAGTTGTGGATCAATTTAGCAATTTAGAAAAGCGCTGAAATCATAACAGTTTTAGTCCGATTCCCCGGGTTTATAGGCTAGCACGCGCAACATAGAAAACAGTAGTGCAACATTTGAGCTCCCCAACCCGAGTGCGATGTCAGAGGAAAATGGCTGCCGTGAGAATATGGTCTATGGATAGTTGAAATCCAAAACGGGAAAACAGGTCATATTTTAAGATTAACAAGTGAACGAAACAACATATTTGACCACTTCCTAGTTAACCTTCGCGTTTTGGTAATGGCCAGGCTTAAATAAATATGTCCAAGATGTGCGTTGATATTTTAGAATGAATTCATGCATTTCCAATTATATAATGCAGGACTATCATACTGTAATGTTAATTAGAAAATGTTTAAATGCTAACATTAGCTGTTGTCTAACAGCAGCTAATGGGTTATAAAATGTGTTGTTTTACCTTGAAATATTACCTGATATCCCTCTAGATATTCACTTTCCATCATCTTTTAATGTGCTGTTTAATCGGGAAGTGGTGAAATGATAACAAGTTGTCAGATTCCCTATTTTCACTGGCTATTAAAGAACAACATAATCCTTTTCACAGCAGCACTTGAGCTTCCAACCTAAAAAACACTTAACAGTGAGGTACTCAAAAATGGGGGTAGTTATTATTAATATTATGAACGCGTGAGGAATAAATCAGGAAGGATTTAATGACTGAACTGAATGATCAATGAATCGTTAAGTATTTCCTGACTAAGCGAGGGTTTAGTCAGGAATAGACACGGTTACTTCCTTCTAACGTGACTCTTCAACATGACATCCTGTTTTTCATACAAAACACTTTGTGTCTGGCAACTGTTCCTCACACCTTTTTTGTTGTGAGAGGAATTCAATGTAAATCACATTTTTGTGTTTTACAAACGAGTGATGAGAAAAAAAAGTAATTGACAAGATTAAAAACAATCAAAAACAAATGCACGGGGGGGGTTAGAATTTATTTTGAAAAGATTAATTGATGCGGTGTTTAAAAAACACTGACTTGGTCTGCTAATTCCTCACACCTTTAATCAATGACTCCTGTCACATTGCTCATAAAGCTCATGCTAAGTTCACCACAGGCAACTGTAATACCCCGACATAACCAGCAGGGAAAACACACAAGTCAAGTCAAGACTTTGCTTAGAAATTAGATCATTTCGACGTTTCGACGTGTAAGGTTCTATTGATAACTATCTGTACGTGGTTTTCTGCTCAAGTAATACAAATTTACATACAAAACTGATCTGGAGTCAGTTTTATAAATGAAGCTGCAGGTGTTTGCTGACATGGGATGTTGTGCAGGTTATGGTGGACAAAATGTCTCACATATTGTTTATATTATTTGATTTATTTACAAAAAACCCCAAAGAAATCCAAGGGAATCGCAACATGATAAAAACCAGGACAGGCATAAGACATGTAAACATAATCTTTCAGTCAAAATGTAACCCTCCCCTCCTCCCTAAAGGACTATATCAAAATCAAAACTTAAACAAACAAAATACAAAGTAACAGCTACATAAATGTTTGCTTGCTTGAGTGAAACAACAAATGTGATTTGAGATATGTTAGAGATGCAGAATGCAGGGTTCTCAGGGTCAGAGGTGTGATTAGAGATGATTTTCTGTGTAACACTGACATCTTATGGTGAGACAAAATACTGACTGAAGAACAGAACCGTCACATCCTGCCACACGACATCTCAGCCATAGAGGAAGTCATGCTTCGCCACAGAGATGTCTTTTGAAGTGATTCTCTTAGTGAGAAAAGGGTGTAGTGTGTAACTGCTGCAGAAACATTAACATTGTTTTCAGATATGTGCATTTCAATGTGAATTACTACTTTTTTAATTTGCGTTTCTAGAGAAACTTTCAGGAAACGTCAAAAGAAAAAAACAGCGACATTTTGTGGTTAATTGACGTGTTTCACAGGAGTGTAAAAAAAGATTCTGCTCATGTCCCCCAAATCACTTCACGCCTGCAGGTTTAAAAAAGATCAACTGTGAAACTGCACTAAGTTTGGATAGCAACTTGAGGTTGTCTAAAGACAGTTGGTTTTACTTCTGCTAAAGATCACCATCAGTTGTGAAAATGAGAAGAACACATTTCGTTTCTCAGATAAGAATAAGTATTTTCTTTAAAAAAAAGCACAATAGAGGTATTTGAGTCCAAAGTTTTTTTTTAAACACGCTCAACCTGTTTCTCTAAGTAGACATATTTGTTTTGTCTTGTCAACACAAACACATTCTTGCATGCTGTTTCAATTCCTCTCTTACGTTTGACTTTTAAACACAAATCAGCAACTCAAATTGTTGAGAGCACAAACATCTGAGTGTGGTTGACCAACGTGTTTCCTGTTGCTTTCATGAAAAAAAAAAGCAGATGTTAGAGAAACAGGAAAGCTGCCGCCTTAGGTTCGTGTAGAAATGAATATGTCACCCCCGCCCATCAATGCGGCAGTTTGTTTCCTTTACTGAACTTCACAGCAGATCTATGACTCACTCAGTGCGCAGCCTCTACATGTGCAACTCAATGGAAAATGCAGCTTATCAAGGTCTTCAGTTTCATATGTAAGTTTTAAGGCATTTATTTTACATATAGATATTTTGATTTACATTCAAATATGTTTGCGACTAACTATCCGTCTTATTTTTTCTTTGACAGATCTCACTGCTGTTTGTGCAGCTCAGGATGATGATGACCCCGAGTATGGTAAGAAACATGTTTGACTGACAAAACTTCACAATGCGTTTTTATGCAACAATTCACCGAATGTGAAATCGCAGTTTGCAGCAGTTGAACTAATTGTCAAAAACAAGAAGAATTACACGAGAAATATATAAATAAATAGTCCAGATTTTAAGTTATCCTCAGAGATTGTAAACTACATTGAATGGTATTACATTTTCTGATCGCCTGTACTCAGACGATAAGAACGTTTAGGAAGTAGAGTGTGAGGTAAGTTAACATGAGGAACATGAAGTGCTTTGTTGTCATGAGTCTGGCATTTCCTGCAATTAGACGCCTGACATTGCAATTTGATATTTCAGTTTTTCTGTGGTTCCAACTTCATGTTTCTACATGGTTAGGTTTTCTAGACTCTCGCTGTTCCTGTGGTGGATTGAATAACATCTGATGAAACTATACTACGTAGTCCAGCAATGTGTGTTACCCCTAAGAAATGTATAATTTCACTTTTTCACTGATAGGTGTTCCTGTTATCGTGTCACTCTTTTGCATCATGTAACAATAATTCACCTGTTTTATGGTTTCATACAGAACCGCAGCGGTTCATTCGGGGCTGCAACTGATGTTGATTTGATCGATTGTTTTGTGGTTGTCATTATAATTTCCACAACTCAAGGAAACAACTTCAAATGGCTTGTTTTATAAGACCAACAGTCCAAACCAAAATATAGTAATTTTACTCTCATATGTGATACGGAAAAGCAACAATTCCTCACATTTGAGAAGCTGAAGCCAGCACACACTTGGAATTTTTTCTTGAAAAAATTGCAGCAGAATTTCCAAAGACTACTCAATAGGGGTTTTTTTTTGCAGATTTTAAAAAAGTATAGAACGCTGCTTGGAAAACATGTAGACCATTAACACCTCTCCCCCCCTCGTACATGTGTGGGACGGTTGTGTGTCATTTCCAGTTAGAGTTCAGATCAGATAAGTTTGAGGTGCAAGTGTGACAATATGTAAAAATATCCATTAATGTTTGCTTATTCTTGCTAAAAAACAAGCTTTATTTTCTTATAAATGAACGTTGTCTGTCACTTTCATTATGGATCACCGCTAAAAAACTGTAAAGAGATAAAACATCTGCAGATTCTGGCACAAAGTCTGGCTATTCTGTTCTGAACTGTCTTCCCCACAACTCTCCTCTCATCCAACAGCCACCAAGACGTACCCAAACGACGTTGCTCCGACTACACCAGCAATGACAACTGTCTATGGTGAGATTTACATTTTAACATCATGCATCTTCAGTAGATCTTTAAAGGCTTTTATTTATAAACCCTGTAGATGTAACGTGGCGAGACGATACTTCCTGTGATGAAGTCAGTGTGACACATTTTTTGCTTTTTGCATTGGTTTTGGATGGTTAAAATCTCACAGACACGTATGCATTGGAGAGCAGAGGAATACAAAATGACAGTCAGGCCTGCACACTGTGAATCAGCAAATGTCACCTGTGAACTCATCATGGGCGTAGTCGGAAAGTTCTCACATTCTGGTATATTTTTACCGTCTGCACTGGTTTGTGAAGAATCACCACAATGTGTCTCTCCACCTTTTCGAGGAAGCCGGAAATTAGCAAAATGAATGAACTGTTGTTGAGTTACAAATATATCACGCAAGTGTTATTTCTATTTCAAAGTGGATTTTCCCTCTGAAAATCTTTATAAATGTTCTGAAATCATTTGAACTGTTGATGGCTCATTTGTTTTGTTATTAACTGCACTTTTGTTAATAAGGAAACACACTGCCAAGGACTTTTAGTGTCATTGCCAATAAAAAATTTTCGTATTCTCATCTTATCTTAGCTTAGCTTAGTTTAGCTTAGCTTAATTTATCGTATCTTATCTTATCTTAGCTTAGTTTAGCTTAGCTTAATTTATCTTAGCTTATCTTATCTTGTCTTAAATATCAAGACGAGAAGAAAAGGCTGCTCATGCCATTTGCCCTAAATGTGCAAGTCTATTTCAGCATCATGTTTTTAAGAACAAAAACTCTAGCTATGAGGTACAAGATTGATTTATTTTTATTTTACGACACCACAGTTGCAGAGCGAAACTGAAGTGTGAGACACAAGCTATTTTAAAGCAAAATGAGGTAGAAAAGGTCCCCCCCCACACACATTTTGTGAGTGCAACACCACTGTCATACATAAGAAATCCCAAGTCTGTAGCCATTTGTCAGATGTGATGTAGGTGCTAACTACAAAGACAACTCAAGTTTTAATCTTGAAGTAAACATGTTTGCAAGGCTGTGATTCTACCCTCTCACTAAGTTACATAGTGCAGAAGTGATAGGTGGTGGAGTGGCTGAGACAGTGACACCATTCACCCTAATGCAAGACACTGTACCATCGAAATGAATTTGATGCTGTTAGACAAGATGAAAACATTACTTGATGTTGCTTTAAAGAGCTCAGGGTCTAATGATGCTGCTTCGTGGTCGGGTGGCATGACATCATACACTTCTGTATATCTACCTTTCGTACATTTTTCCTGAATGCAAGTAAAGATGTGTGCCGGAGTTTTTTGTTCTGATTTTATCAACCCTTGGTCTTCTCCGATGCACCTGTGTGTGCAAAAGCTTCTCTCTGTGAGTATAGTGATTTTTTTTTTTTAAATCATGTTAATCTGATCAACAATATTTTTGAATAATCTTCCAGTGCCTCCCGTACCATCTCTGCAGCGACAGTCAGCCTGGTTGGATGTGTTCCCTTCTGAGAAAGTGGTGCTCAATTGTAGCCTCCCTGGCAGCTCTGACTGGAACTTCAGCTGGTCCAGAAGTGGACAGGACGTACGAGATTCAGATCCAAGTGTGTCTTTGTCTGCCGAGGGATCAGTTCTTACAGTCACTGCAGAAGCACAAACATCGTCTGGAAGCTATTCCTGTAAAGGCCGTCACAAAACAAAAGGCGTTGCCACTGCAGAGAGCAACACACTTGAGCTCAAAGTTTATCGTAAGTCTCATTATGTTCCATCACCCACACGTAAAGAGCAAGCTATATAAAATAATTGAAATGGTACCTTTTTCTTTCTTCTCTCTGATCAGAAGAAGAGCCCAAGCCCACTCTGAGCCAAGATTCAAACTATCCTGAGATGTTCCCCAAAGAGTCTGTCACCTTCACATGCATGTTCGATGTGTCCCATGGATGGGAATATCTGTGGTACCATAATGGAATAGAAATACAAGCAACTAGTAACAATAGATTTACCATAGCTTCTATAGATCATCCAAACAGTGGCGAGTATCACTGCAAAGC
The DNA here is from genome assembly GCA_039737535.1 of Lagodon rhomboides. Lineage (NCBI taxonomy): Eukaryota > Metazoa > Chordata > Actinopteri > Spariformes > Sparidae > Lagodon > Lagodon rhomboides. The sequence goes on along the minus strand of CM077792.1, from coordinate 18,523,861 downwards.
CAAGAGAGGTTCATTCAACACAGATGACAGTGAAAAAACAACTCTGAAAGTCTCTGGTAAGTCCAATGAACTGTGTCATCACTTTACCATCAGCTAGGTCAAACTGCACCTCAGTCTGATCACTTCATTCACATCTACATAATGTATATGAGCCTTTATGTGCATGTCTTTAGTGCTTGTATCTGTGAAACTGCAAGTTTAGGTAATGCACTCAGCCTTTCTGTGTTCCCTTCTCCTGCTCTTCGCTGATCATTTTAATTGGGTTGTATTTTAAATTCCTATCAAGATTTGTAAGATTTCTTGCCGTTGCATATTTTCAGACCCACCTAAACCATCCCTGAGACTGCTGACTTCCTGGTACGATGTGTTTGAAAACGAGCCAGTGGACTTTGAGTGTAAAGTCGACAGCCCTGACTGGACGTTCACCTGGTACAAAAATCAAGCGCAGATCAAGGGAGATCCATACTTGCCAACGGATAGAAAGAAACCATACTTCAACATCAGCTCCATCACTCAAGATTACAAAGGAGGCTATGCCTGCAAAGCTCACCTTGACCACAGGGGAGTCAGCTCTGGAGTCAGCGACACAGTTAATATCACAGTTTATGGTGAGCGTTCATGACTCTTCATTACATAAATGGGAAAAGTTTGGGGAATAAGTTAGTTCACTTTAATTGCAGAGAGTTATGAGGGGCAATTGATAATACTCCGACACTGCACATGAAACTACCTTAACAGCCAGTTAGCTTAGCTTAGTGCAAACCAGGAAACAGCCAGTTTTGCTCTGCCCATAAAGTAACAGAACCTTCCTTCGAGCGCCTCTAAAACACATTAGCCTAAATCCCATCTGAAAACATGTTGTGGTCTTACAGCAGTCATGCCCCAGGCTCTTTCTTGACCACTAGCTGTGATTTGTTGAGGTGGCTTTTGTTACCTTTGGCCAAAGCCAGGCTAGCTGTTTCCTCCGTGGATGCATTAAAGGTACTGTGTGTAAGAACAAGGGGGATTTAGGGACAGATATGATATTTATAATTATGTTTTCATGTGTAAACACCTGAAACTAAGAATTGTTTTGTTTTAGTTTTCTTAGAATGAGCCGTTTTTAATTTACAGAGGGATCAAGTCCACCATGTTGCACCAGTGTGTAGCCCAGAACGGACAAACCAAAAAGGGGCTTTGGAAATGGCCTTTTTGCGTTTTTTGCATATTCGTGGTCACCATATGGGATGATGAGACGAGGGGTATTCAGTTGGTCGCAATCTGCAACCTCACTCCACTCCAACTGCTTAATCCTACACGCTTGACCTTTTAGAGTTCTTATAACACATCCATGGTTTCCTCCTGTTTTCAGTCTTTGTACTTTACAGGCAGATATGCGAGTGGTATTGATCTTCCCAACCAGCGTTAATTTTGATTTTGTCTTAGACTTCGGATTTAAATGCCTTTTAGTTTTAGTCGTATTTCCTTCATCTGAATTGTTTTCGTTTTAGATGACTTAATATCAGAAGACTTTAGTCGAAAAAAAGTGTTTTAAGTGAAAATTTAAGTGTTGTGATATGAAACATGTCTTTATTGTCTCATCAAATGAAGGATAAATTATATTTTATGTGAGTTCTCTTTCTTTTGTCTTCCTGGCTAAATAAGCACTATCCAATTGTGTGCATCTAACATCTGTATCAAGATTGGATGAATAATAAGACCAATTTTTCCATTTCGTCCTGTTTTGTATTTGTTGTCAGTAGATTTCTTCATAGTTTGTGTCGTCATAAATTCCTTTTTTTTTTTAGATATCATCATGTTTTCACTGGTGGCAAAAAAATGTTGTTTAAGAAAAGTATGACGCAAGTTATCAAGAACATGAATAAGCACATTTCCCCAGGATGTCAAAAAAGTATTACTGCTTTATGTTTATATTCATGGGCCTGTGACTGCTTCTCGTGGTTTTGGTGGAGCAGTAATATGTTGTAAAAATTCCTTTCTGTTTTAGATAACACACCAAAACCGACATTGAGAAAGAATCCTGCTTTTAACCCGATGTATGTTGGGGAAACTGTGACCTTCACCTGCAATGTTGATGTGTCCTCTGGCTGGAAGTATCAGTGGTACAAAGATGGAATGCCTCTCAGTGACACCAGTGAAACCGTCAGCGTCCCTCTTGGTCGTTCTAATAGGGGAAATACTGGTGTAAAGCCAGCAGAGGTGAAACAACATACACAGACATCAGTAAAGAAGAACAACAAGAGGTTCTTGGTAGGTACATTTTTCTTTTTTTTTTTTTAAGCATTGTTTATACAAAAATGGACAATTGTTTGCTGTAAATATGTAAAATGCTAATCATGTTTTATTGATTGATTTTGTGTTGCAAAGGCCTCAAAAACTGCTGGCTATTTTTGAATTGAATGAAACTGCATTCTGAGAGCGTCTGGCTTCCGTTATTTTATGCGTTTTCTGTTGAAAAAGGATGTTGTGGTGAAGCAGAACTCAGGGAGGGATGGCTCAGAAGTCTGTGCATGTAAGTTAGAAGGAGCATGTTAGAGAAGGCGGCGAAATGATGTTTGGTGTCAGGGGAGAAATGCTATTTTAAGTTGTTCGTTTAACAATATGATGGTAAGAGTCGACGTCATCAACGTTATTTTACTTCAGGGCAGACTGGCCTATTTTATCCACTTACTGTTTCAAATGTATTAATCTGTATATTTACTTGTTGTGGTCAGGTTGAGACATGAGTGAGGCAAAAAACCCTTTTTCGTCTGGTATTGTACCTACAGTTGAATGTTTGAGCTTCACTGTGTGGAATGATGTATGTGGAGAGTTTGACACTATGAGGCTGTGTTTACACTCATTATCCCGCTATCATTGAGAATCAGGAAGAGATGTAGAGGACATCTTGTGTCCAGCAGTTAAACTTGAAATGACAAATATTTGCAGATTCATATTCTGGAATTTTTAATAAAGGAAAAGTAGAAGGAGCCATTTTAAGGTTAGTTTGTTTTATCTAGTTTTAGTTTAGTTATTTGACATGGAGATCACAGTAACACTGGTGCTGCAACATTCAACCATGCACAAACCCCAGATGCTCTGCACTTAGTGTTTACAGCAAAATGTTAATTTACAACACCTGTCAATGGGAGGCTTTTTAAAAGTCAAAGCTAGAGAGAAGGAAAAAAAAGATCACTTGTTACACAGATACAGTACAGTCACAAATGCAATACAGATGAAAATACAAAACTATATCATCACAGAGGTGTGTGCTTTTGCAATAGGTGTGAGAACAGTGTTGTTTCGCTTTCAGCCATGGCCTTACACCTCTGTTAAAAACATTAAAGTTGTGTTACCTTTTCAGTTCGGGTGGCAGACAGTTAACCTTTAAGGGAGCATATCCTTTAACTTAGAAGACTGATCCAAATTAGGTTTTTGCACATTTTGCACATTGCAGACAGTTACCGTTTAATGAGGCCCATGTGTTGCCTGTACCTGAATCCTGGTGTCAGGGGATGGAGCTTGACAATGTAGGCATTTAAAAATATTTTTTTAGTTTAAATTGCTGTGGATTATGAAGCTTACAAAGCTGAACATACTATGTTTCCCTAAAACACAACAATGGTGCCATCTCATTGGTTTTTGTCCATGATTTTAATTGTCAGGTTGTGTAGTGATATGATGGGTTTTAAAGTTGATTGTGAGGCGTGCGAGCAGGAAGTAATGCAGTTTGACAGATGTGAGAGTACCATGGCGTGCATGTAGAGCTGGGTATTAATACCACATTGCCACGTTAAGGATTTTAATGCGGTAATTACAATTCTATTCCGGAAAAACCCTGTCAAACTCACATTACAGAATTCTTTGTAAGCTCTAAAGGGGAATTCCAGTATTTTTAACCTGGGCCCCACATCAACTTGTTTTATTGTGTGAATGATTCATACTAAAGTTTTGGAATCAGTCGAGATCACCTCAGCTGGCAGCCAGGACACGGCTGCAATGTAATTCTTCGGGCAAGTCCGAGTGTCGATGTTGCGTCCGATAAAGGTGCTGTTTTTTTGCCGCTGACAGGCTGAAGTTGTTGTTGATGTGTCTCACAACATTATGAGAACGATTCCTGTAGAGAAAATTTTTTGTTCAATAATAAGATCTTGTTCAAGGAGAAGTCTCACTCGCAAGATGTGAGTTGTTACAAAGTTGTCAAAAAGTCGTCCATGACTTTGGAAATACATTCTTGCTGGCAGTTCCTCCAAGTAAACGCCAAACTCTTTCCATTGTCTCCGTCTTGCATCAACTGAGGATTATGTTGCGGCCATTGCGGCCATCTCACAGCTGAGGCGATCAACTGGAACAGTTCCAAAACTTTTTTACATATGAATCATTTACTTATCCAACTAATGTCAATATAGGGCCAAGGTTTAAAAATACCAGAATTTTTTCATTTCATACACGTGTGTAGGGGCTACATAAATCTCCTAGATTTTACTTTGTACTCTTTTATGTAAGCATGATGGTGTTTGGATCAGTTTTGTTGTGTATGATAGAAACAAAAATTGGCACAAATGCTTTATGCTTTATACTGAATGTTAAAATCAATCTGGTTATTTGTAAGGACATGAAGAGTGGCTAATGTCTGTTCCTCTTTAGAAATTCCTGTTCCATCTTTGAATAAATCGACACCGTGGCCAGATGTGTTCCCTAATGAGGGGGTGAAGTTGAGCTGTGAGATGGAAGACAGCGCTGACTGGATTTATACATGGTACAGAGATGAACAGAAGGTCGAAGCAGATGGTGTTGTGTCTTTTGACCCAAGTCGAGCTACTCTTTCCATCAGCTCTGCTTCACCTGTACATGCAGGACAATATAACTGCATGGGAAGCCTGAACGGCAGGTCTGTCAGCAGCAGCAACAGTTCTGGATTTGATCTCACATTACATGGTGAGTTTTCTTTTTTAAAGATCCCATATTGTAGGAAGAGAGATTTAATGAAAATGAAAGTACGTACTGTCAAACTGTGCCTTTAAATTAGCTGTCAGGACTTCTGTAAGGTTGTGATGTCACAACTATACAGTCTCCGGCCTCAGCACGCTGGGTGGTGCTTGCTCAGGTCTGTGAGAGCTGACCAATCAGAGCAGACTGGGCTTTCTGGGAGGGGGCTCTCCAAGAGACAGATGCTAAAACACAGTGTTCAGACAGAAGATGGACAGCATGAGAAAAATGTGTTTTTTGAACATTAAAGCATGTAAACACCTTAAATCTACTAAACCAATAATAGCAATTGTTTTCTTAATGTCAGGGTACAATTAAGCATTTTGGGGTTATGGCAGAAGTTTGGGTATAATAAAAGTCTGTTTAGGCCCATCTGGTGAAACACAGGCTTCTCTTTCCACCATATGCAGTGTAATTTTGCACACTAATGGAAAATCTATGTTTATGGACCCTCAGGTGAGAAACCCAGTGTCACACTGACGCAGGATCCAGGCTACAAGGTGATGTTCCCCGGGGAGTCAGTCTCCTTTAGCTGCAACATCGGGGTCTCCTCTGGATGGAATTACCAATGGTACAAAGATGGCAAACTTCTTGGCCACTCTGAAAAGACATATCGAATCCAACCCATTGAAAAAACAAGTGGGGGATCATATAAATGCGAAGTGCGAAGAGGCACAGACTCTACTCGAGTCACTTACTCTAGTCAGCCTATACCCCTTAAAGTTGAAGGTAAGTTACTGTTGACTTCCTCTAAACATTCATTTGTAGTACGCAGGTCAATAAATTAGTTTTCCTGTTAATGTCTCCAATTGTTGATATTGCAAAATACACACAGAAACATTTCTTTTTTTGTGCATTTAGAGAATAAGCCCAAGCCCTTGATGACTCAGCATCCAAATATTGACAAGCTGTACGCTGGAGAGCCCGTGTCCTTTGAATGTCAGGTTAAACACTCGTCTGGTTGGGAGTATTCCTGGTACAAAGACGGAAAACCACTCCCTGACGTCAGCAGCACGTATTCCATCAACGAAGCCAAATTATCGAGCAGGGGGACTTATAAGTGCATGGCCAAAAGAAACAAAACTATGTATGACGCAGAGGAAAGTGATGGACGGTCGTTAACCATATCTGGTGAGCCAGAGAAAGTTACTTTGTGTTTACATGTTGTGTATTATTTACAGGAATAATCTGTGATTCTGGATTTGATGCTAAAAAATGTTTAAGGTAAAAATCAAACACAAAGAGGATATCTCAGGGGATATCAGAAAAGAGCTAACACGTCTGTTTCTTTTTAGAAATTCCTGTTCCATCTTTGAAGAAAGTGACAGAGTGGTTGGATGTGTTCCCCACTGAGAGTGTGGTGTTGAGCTGTGAGATGGACGTCAGCTCTGACTGGAAATACACATGGTACAAAGATGGACAGGAGGTCCAGAAAACACCAGATAATGCCATATCTTTTGATCAGGATGCAAGTACGCTCAACATAACCTCAGCTTCACCTTCACACCGTGGACAGTATAACTGCAAAGCAATGCTCAAGAGCAGATCTGTCAACAGCAACTCAAGTTCTGAACTAACACTCAGTGTTTACGGTGAGATTTAGTTTTTCTTCTTTTTTGACACAGTTCTTTAAAGACACTATTCTCAAACTGTTGCACAAGTACCACTGGTAGTATGTGAGCTGTCTCTTGTGGTACCCAGAGGAATCCAACTAATGTTTTTTTGAGAAATGAAAGTCAGTAAGTCAATTTAAAAACATGTAATACTATCAAAATGCTGCAGTTTTGTCTCACCTGTAATATTTTTGTTTAAGTCTGCTACGTAGTCAGCAAGACGACCTAGAATGCTTTATTGATGATCAGTTACGAGCTAAACTGTAACTGTGATGACAAGAGTGGCGGAGGTAAAATGAAAGGTTCAAAAATATGACAGACATCGCAAGATGTTGGTGTTTACATTTCTAGCACAGGAGCTTTAGAGCAGGATGGGCCGGGGCTAACTGGTTAGCATGCTAACTGCAACAAATATCTGTATGTATAATGTTAAAACTTCAAACTCACATTCTGATAACAATTTTTGAAGGTTTTCAAGCAGAAATTCATACAAATTGCTCCTTTAAGTAAGCTGAGAAATAACCAAGTTTTTTTAAAGCATCTAGTTAAAGGCCAACTTCTTCTTTCTGTGGGCTGTGCAGTGCGATATACAAAAATGCTGTCTCACTAAATGCAACGGCATTATTATCCACCCTCAGATACGACACCCAGAGTCACGCTGACGCAGAGTCCCAGTCACGACGTGATGCACACTGGAGATCCAGTTACATTTAGCTGTCACATTAATGTCTCCACTGGATGGAAGTACTTGTGGTTCAAAGATAATGTTCCACTCGCTGAAGCTGGAGTGAATCACACCATCACCTCTGTTCTGACCAAAAACACTGGATCGTACCAATGCCAAACACAAAGAGGAAGCAGTGCAGTCTTCCGCTCAAACAAGAGTCAGGCTGTAAAACTTGAAGTTAAAGGTATGTTTTTTTCACTCCCCTCTGATAAACACATTCACTATATGCACATACAGAAAAATATTAAAGGTTTGATTGTGTCCCTACAGAGCGCCCAAAGGCTGATATAATCCTGTTAACTGGCTGGTCAAAGGTCTTCTCCACTGACAGCTTGGAGCTCAAGTGTGGGGTGCAGAACAGCCAGGACTCGTGGAACTACACATGGTAATTATGCCAGTTAATACCATTTTTTGTATATATATAATAACCAATTTCCCTGCTTTGCTACTAAATGGAAAATTCATCCTGTTAACTTCCCAATTTCATTGTGACACAAATCAAACAACCGTTTCTCAGTTTCAATGTAAGAAATGTATGACGTGCATCACTCGTCCCCATAGCACTCTGCTCTGTTTGCCTATGAAAATGGATTAAGAAAGAGGTCAGAAGAAGAACAAATTAACTTGACCCTACCACAAAAAATGCAGGCAATAAAAGCAGGAATCCAAAGAGCAGAATATTTTTTTAAGAAGTACTAACCAGGATAACATGAGGACACACACGCTGGAGATGCAGGAAAACCACAAAGATAAAACAGGACCCAGGAACAGTTGAGAAACCCAGGACTGATATGAGGACAAAAACAGACAAAGTGACAAAGAGAGAGGGAAACACACAGACCTGAATTCACAAGGGACTGAAGAATAATAAGAGATGGTGAAACTAAGAGGACAATCACAAAGGTCATGTAAAAAATGGAAGGTTAAACATGACACGAGGATAAATCTGTCTGGATTCTATCCTTTCTGAAAATTTGAACAGGTTCAAAGAGGACCAGCCAATCAATGTGTCCTCTGAGACACATATAGTCACACCCCAGAACGACCCTGACCAGAGCCAGTACACGTGCAAGGGCATTCGCATCGGGACACTGTCTTACTCAAAAGTCAGTGATCATTTCAAAACCAAGAACCTTCGTGAGTATAACCGAGCTCTGGTAGTTTTGAATTTTTACCTTGCAAGTACTCTGTCTCACTTACATTTTCTGTTTAGTTTTGAAGAGGAGGATCCTTCTTTCCATCTCTGGCTGTATCTTCTTTGGCATCATCTTTGTCTTCCTTGGATGCATTATCCTCAGAATCACCCGCAAACCAGGTTTGGTTTATTCTTCTCTGCTCTCATAGTGATGATTTTAGCCACAGCAGGTAGCTGGTCGGCCCCCGATGATGGACAGACACAATTAGCGATAAGCTGGTGGACATAGTTGAGAATATAGCTGCTGAAGAGTCAGATATTTTTCCTCAAGGGTTGTAAGAGACCAGAAGCAGAGATGAAAGAGAGGGAATATTGAGCTTGCATTCGCCAGGTGACCAAAAACACGACTGAGAACGTTGCTATGTGATTTCTAAATAAGCAACTGTTTGTGTCTATGTTGTTTTCACACCTTGTCTCCACTGCCCTGAAACATAGCTCAGCTCAGGTTAACAAACATTAGCCACAATGAGGTGACCTATTATCTACTTCTTTTTTTTTTTTTTTTTTTTAAAGCTGCTGATGAGTACAAGCCAGAAGAAGCAGAGCTGTTTGCCAGAATGGACCAGAAAAAAGGACTGTGATGGTAGGTTGACACCTCCCCTCATGGCTTGTGGTTTTGCTCACCATTTCCTCTTATGCTGCAGATGCAGCCCTACTAGTGATTCATTTCTGAGCTATTACAAGATGAACATTTGTGTAACTATCCACTGGAGCCTGACTTTCATTCTTTGTTTGTTTGTTAAGGAGATATATTAGTCTTATTTACAAGTTAGTTTCAGGTTTTATTTTGGTTACTGCTAGAACATACTTGAATGCTCAAAAAATGCATCACTTTTCTCATACTGTCCAGTGCCTCTCCTGAACACCCAGCCTGCTGTGATTGGTCAGCTCACACACGCCTGAGCCAGCACTGCTAATAACAACAGAGCAGCTGTGTTAAATCAATTATTCCATGCCAAAAACAAGCCGCTAGGCATAAATTATATAAAGGTGTGACATGGTGACACAGTGTGATGTCACAAAGTCACAGAATAAAAGGCGAGACTACTAACGAAGCGTTTCAGGAGCAGTGTTTTCTGTGGGAGAGAGGAGCTTCTGTTGGCTTTTTAACATTTTACATGCACAAGAGCTTACATAACGCACTGAAGGAACTGAGATGATAGTTCTCTCTTTAATAGTTCATTCCTCCCTCTTGCAGATGTTCCCTGTCCACTGGTTCAGTACATCACCGATGCAGCGCTGAATGCCTCACCAAAAGGTAAAGAACACACAGATAAATGAAGATAATCCAAAAACTATATTACTGTGAAAGTGTGTCTCAAGTCTCTTGTCTTTGTTGCTTTTCTAAAAATAACCCTGACCTGCAGAAGGGGACGAGAATGGCACGATTTGCAGTGAAACAACACCGTTACCAATAACCTCGCAGGAGGACCAAGGTAATAAATTGTATTACAAATGCACTTTTCCAATACAGCATTTTCCCTGTGATGACAGACGCTGTTTGTGTATTTCTAATTCAAGTTTCCACTAATGTCTTTCTAGTTGTGACGACTGAGAGCCACGACGAGGCAGAAAACAACGGCGGGCTGGTTTCTTTTAAACAATGAGTCACTGAAGATGTATCCGTTTAGTTTCAGGCAAAAAAAAAAAGAAAGAATGGCTCAAGTGAGACAGCTCAAGCTGAGTACATCATGGGAGATTTAAAGGTGCAATGTGTTAGAATTGGCATGAGTAACTAACTAACTGCTGCTCACTATAGCTGCTGTTTACAAGTTAGCTCAGTTAGCCGAGCAGTTAGCAGTTTGGACTGGGAGCTTGGAGAACTGGGGAAATGTTGGTGTTTATACTGTTAGCACAGGAGCTAGCATGCTAACTTCAGTAGATATCTCTGCAGCACAGTGCATAAATGTCATATCGTCAAAACTGATATTTCTCCACGCTCTGCTAATTATAATTTCACTGAATTTCTGGATGTTTCCAACTAAAAATCTTTCAAACTGCACCTTTAAGGCTCATCTTGTCTTGTCTGGCTCAGACTTTGAGCCTCAGCTGTGCTTTGACCTGAATGCGCTGACTAACAGGCATTGCTGTATGTAACTGTGTACAGATTTGTTCCGCATCGCACAATACTGTTGAAGACTGTACATATTTTAGCACATACGTGTGTAATACATTGATATGATGATCTGTGGAGATTTTTTTTTAATTCTTAGAACGAACACCAGATGTCAGTAGATATACCAAAGCTTATTTAATGTGTTTAAATAGTCGAGTGTTCATGTTAAAGGCAACCAGTCTGATATGTATATTTATCTACAGTAAGTGATGCTACAAAAATGCCTCTCAAGCATTTTGTGACTCTTTATGAAATTGTGAAAATAAAAAATAAAAAATGTTGCCAGGAGTATTTCTATAAAACTAATACTAGTCTGCACAGTCAAGAAAAACACATTCACTCAGTGGGAATTTCATAAATAGGTGGTTCAGTCAGTGTGAAGGTCTTGTCCATCATGTGCACCTGCAACAAAACACAACGAGATGCAGTCATTATCAGGACAAATCCTCAAGTCAAAAGGTTTTTATTGACCCTAAAGAAAAAAACACAACACTTACTTCCTCACATCTACTTGAGGATATCAGCCAGTTTCTCATTGTAGTACAGGTAGTTCTCCTGACAGTCCTCCCACGGTGTAAAGCTCTCCTCCTCCTCCTTCTCCACATACATTTCCCAAACAAGTAGGAAGTCGGACGGCTTCATCATCCGCAGTCTGCAGCCGGCTCTCGCCAGAGCCCGCAGACCTTCTACTATCTCGGGTTCCTCCCACTCGAAGAGACGGGAGCAGAATATGAGCAGACGAAGCTTCTTGCGCTGCTGGAGGATGGTGGCCAACTTGTTTGCACAGGACACACAGGGACTAGATGACACATACCATGTGACTTCACACTCTTGGGAGGCGTTAGGCAGCACCTGGAGAAGAGAGAGTTGAGACGTAAATAGGAAAAAGCTATTGACATATCAGATGCAACATTATCACAAGAGAAAATGCTTGAAAACTAATCAGACATCCCATTGGGGTTCACATGTGTGCAACAAACTAAGTCAGTATGACATGTGTGAGTGTCAACACTAGGATTGCAGAGGGTCTGTAAACTTCCACACAACTTTTGAAAAAATTTCCAACTGGAATTAAGATTAAAAGAATTTGGAAATTTTGCACAATTTCACTTTAAGATTTACCTTTATATACTTATTTTGGGGAAACTAGACATAAAGCAATACTAGGTCCAGTGGCATGTTTTGGTTAAAAGCATGTCCGTTTATTTAAATTGTGACTGGAGTTCGTCTGATGCAGTATGTCAGCTGGCCGATATTATGGTATCGACAAATATGTTCTCCAATATGTGACAATATAAAAATTTCTCTTAGAGATTGTGATGCAGAAGAAGGTTATAAATATATACATTTTTAAACCCCTGGTGAAGTCTACTGTTTCAGTGAACTGATGTTATCTTGGACAATCAAGTTTGCCATGTTAATTAACTTTGTAACAACTGCTTGGCAACAGCATGATAGGGCTCATTGCAAAAATAAACTCGGTACACTCGTTTTACATTACACATACAGATAATTTCACAGCATCCAATTAAATAATAATTCAGTAAAGCTCACATTTGAAGCCCACACTGCTGCACTGTCTGAGCCAAACGACTGTCTGCTTTCAAACCTGATTACCGGAGTGAATGAATTCTCTACTTTTAAAGATGTTTCAGTTGTTACCATGTGGGATGTCGCTTGATTGAGGAGTTTTAATTAACCTGTTTCCATTCTTGTTAAATGATTCAACTCAATTAATTACAGTTCAAAAGTTTTATTTCTTTTAGGTGGATTTCCAATTATGTCTGCTTATGATATATAGTTATAGGTCTGTTTTATATTGGCATATGAAATTGTAACCTTAGTTTCCGTTCACATGACATTTTCTTTGGGTTATTTTTGCTACTCAAAGTGGTGGCAGAGAACTCCCCCTTTGTGTTTCCAAGTGGTATTATTGTTTGTGCTGCTATTGCAAAGACAACTTAATCGTTTCCGTTTTGGTTGCCAATAACAACAACAGGAAAAGACAGGAGCTTATTTATTCGTTTAGTCTATTATAGAAATCGCCTGTCAATCATCCTTTTTTTCCCGGGCGGCCGTGGCAGACAAAATTGTACAGTGATAACGAGGTTATAGGGAACCAGTGTAAACGTTGATGGTTTCATCATTCTATGTACATCCATTACATTGTACAGTCGACATTTACTTAAATTTGACACGCTGGAGCAGAAAAACCTGCCTGTTGCCAGTTTAAGTTTACTATATTGATTGTGTGGCTTATAAAGCTGAACTGTTTACTGTTCTAAATTATATATATATTGCAGTAGGAATGATTAAACAGCATTGTTTTAGACTTTCACAGTTAAGTTACTGTTGAATAAAATAATTAGGCCTATTTCAGAGCAACGTGTGCAATGAGAGATGAGTGAGAATGGCGTTGGGTGTGCACTGTCTTGTCGTGTTGGTGTCGATTATAAGAAGATTAAAGAATCTGCTGTTTCCCATAAATCCCTGTGAATTCACATGGAAAGTTTCCACCTTGAATATTCCCATAACTTTAACCCAAATTCATTACCTGTTGAAAGAAGGCCTCTTCAGCATGATTTGTGGCATGTTCATCCTCCATGTAGCCCTTCAGGGGCTCTGTGGTGCCTCCTGGTGTATCCACTCTGAAGCACAGCAGGGTCTTGTTCCTGCCTGATGAGTATTCCACGTTCCTGAACTGGAACTTGAAGTAGAACGGGGTCATCAGTTCTCTAGTGGAGATTGAAAGGGAGAGTTTCCATAAATCCAGTATGAAGTTGGTTAAGCCTGTTTTTATTTTGCATTAATATCAGAGAAAGGCTCAGTTTAACAGCGCTGACCCGTCATCGTCACATTAGATCATCATGAAAGAGTGAAGAAACAGTCTGTCAGCAGTGCTTTCACAGTAATCTGTCACCTTTAACGGATGACAGTGTAGCTATGAGTCACACATTTTGCAGCCATCCAAGGCACAGTTAAAGGCTAACTCCACCACTTTTCCACATTAATGTAAAGGTCTTGGAGAGTACTACTGCATATATGAAAAAAGCAGTATAAAGCCTTCTGCATGTAGTCAGATAAGTTGCCTCCAGTGATGTCACTCAGTGGCTACGTTGCATTGTGGGTAATGTAGGCAGCAGGAGCATTACACTCCAATAACACTGCTGGACTCGTAATGGAACAAATATCACCTTTTTATTCCACACATCCTCCTTCCTTTTTCAAAACCTGGCGCCTACATTACCCACAATGCACCTTAGTCACTGAGGGACATCAGTGGAGGCACTTTATCAGATTACATGCAGCTGCCTCTGGAGCCACAAAAGGATTTATACCACTTTTTGCGCATATGCACAAGTTCTCCCTAAGACCGGTAAACACACTTTAATGTGGAAAATTGGTGAAGTTAGCCTTTAAAGAGTGACAACAGCTTTCCTATATACACTCTGGTGACACAGTGAACAGAATATTTATGAGGCTACCTCTGAGTAAACTCGTGTCTATAAATATTTTTGGCTTTCACTTCATCCCCCGATCTATGGATGATCCCTTCATGACTCAGCCACTGTGCTGAAACACACACACTCCTCCTGTCTGTCTACATCAATCCACTGTTATATTGCACATGATGAGCCAGATGGATCACACAAATAGATCTCTTATAGCTTTGATATCAAACAGCTAATGCTCAAAGGGACAGAGACTGGAGGAACAGATGCTAGGTTGAGTGATATAGCAGGGCCCGGCGTCTGTGACTCATCGCTATTCTTACTAGGATGACAGGTGGAAGTCTTTAGTATTCTTTCTGACTGAAATCAGCTATAAAAGCATGCGTTGGGGACTACATTACGTACAGAAAGCCATGAAAAACTACTTTAACGACACAATAATCTGAAAGTGGAGGTGTTAAAGAGCAGGTGTGTAAGTTTGACATGCTGACTCTAACTACTGTATAGGTTTTAAATCTTACCCACCCTGTGACAATCTCAAACGGTGGCAGCTCTATGGGCTGAAACTCTCCATTTTCTCCATTGCTATTCGCCTCCGCTCCTGTTGCCCCTCCATTTGCCCCTCCATTTGCTCCATTCGTCTTCTCTTTCTCTGTCTTCGGCTGCTCGGGCGTCTTCTCTGGCTTTTTCACAGGTTTCTCAGGCCTCTTCCCCTTCTCCTTGTCCTTGTCCTTCTCTTCATTTGTTTTATTTTCCACCTTATTCTCCTTCTTCCTAGCGCTTAACCGGCTGTTCCTGTCTGCCATGATTTTGTGTAATGGGGGAGAGCGTTAGGAACAGAGAGGGAGGGAGAGAGGGAGAGTGGGAGCATGTGGTAAGTGGAGTGATAACCCTAGTGCATTTACAGAAATAGATCCCATTGTGTGCTATAGATGGAGTCTCTGCATGTCTGGCTAGAGCAGGGTTAGGTGGCTAACCCCCTCCCCCGCCCTCCTCCTCCTCTTTCCATAAACCGGCTCTTAAAGGTCAAAGGACAGCACAGGAGTGAGTGCCCATGTGCTGCGTGAAGAAGTTAGGTCAAGACTGAGTTTATATCCGTTGCAGTCTCTGCACAGCTGCCACATTAAGAAAGGAAACCCCCATATTCAGTGTAAAAATGCACCACCTGAAACAGAACTAGAGGCAGCTCTTTAATCCATCAGGCTTCGACTGTCAGCAGGCCAGCAACCGGCGAGTTATTAATAACGATGCTTGGCTGTGTGTGTGTCTGTGTGTACGGGGTAACCAGGGTTCTCTTGATACTAAACACCACTTTTGTTTGTGCCAATCTGAATGTCCTGCGGCCCATTAGGCCTGAAGGCCAGCGAAAGGGCACCCCAAAAAGGGAAAAAATGTGGAGCGGTGCGGTGGACACAAACACAAACACAGTTTGTGAGAGACCATTTGTCTCTGTGCTATAAATAAGAGTGCAGGGAAGTGTGGCCCAGTGTGCATGTGCCTGTGAACGATCAATCTCTGAAATCACCCTGCATCAATATGGTCCTCTGCTAAGGCCACTGCATGGGGGAGGGGAAAAATTGGTTTTGTAAGAGCGTGTGTGTTATTGTGTGTGTCTATGTGCGGACAGAAAATGGCTTTCTGCACTGCAGATGTAATAACTTGAGGCGTAGGGGAGAGGGAGGGAGGGAGGGAGGGAGGGAAGGAGGGGGCAGTTCAATTACAATTTCCTCCCCTCCCTCGGTCTCATTCTCTGCCAAGTAATTCATTTCAGAGGCAATTACCAATAGGACCGCAGCCCAGCCTGCTCGTCTAACTCATATGGATGAGCTGTCACAGCCGGAGGGGTGAGGGAGGGAGGGAGGGAGGCAGGGGGGCCGGCGACGCTTCGAGCTGCTCCACATACACTCACGAACAACAACACACCCCGTGGCGATGAGCGAAAAAACACACTTTTTAAAAGATTAACACATGCACACGGATATCTGGCAATACATCTAAATCCACAGAGACATCCTGGGGTGATAATCATTACGATCACAGCTGTCTCTGATAATTATGATCTACGAGGGAGATTTCATTGTATCTCACACAGATTAACAGACTCACTCTGGGGTGGTTTTTATAAGAACAACAAGAACGGCAGCGCAGTTGGTGAAAAATAGATGTAATCCTGGTGACAGCCTTTATAATCGGATCTATTGCGTTTCCTTCGCAGCCAGTCGTCTTTAAAGTGATTCATGGCGTTGTCTTACTGTTCCCTATTCATCACAGCACATTCATCAATGCGTTGAAGCAGCAGGTCGAACAAGCTACACATTGTTTCCTGCCATTTGTTTCCAAGTACTCTAATAACGGTTTTGTGAGCCTAGTCGGTTTTGTAGGGCCGTGTAGGATGTGGTTGCTGCCTTCCTGCTGACTCAAATCTAACTGTAATGGAATTACATGCAATTACCCAGCCTCCCCGCCGGCTCAGCCACGGCGTAACAGACTCCCTGAATAAAGACACACACTGCAACGTTCACGGTTTCTCCTTCAAAGTGCTTTCAAATCACTTCAGCAAGGTCAGACAAAGCAAAAGCCTCTGTTGTGCCCACATGCACACACATCCTCTGCTGGGTCTCCGGGGCAGAAGCAGGGGTCAAACCCATTTCAATTCCTAAAAAGTTCAGAAGTTGAATAGGACATGAAATTGAAAAAGGCAAAAAGCGCTGATAAAGAAAATGAAATGAAATTGACCTCCACTCTGAAAGAGCACACGCGGAGTGATAGAGGTCCGCCGGAGGAAAATGCAGTTGAATTAAGGTCGAAAAATGAGATATATGAAGTAGATTTTAATGTTTTCTCCACTGGCAAAAAAATAATGGCGCGGATGTGCACACATGCATCAGTGCACTCACATCTGCAAACTGCACACACCTCTGCGTTCCGAAGTGAAACTCATTTATTCTGATGTCCCGGTGATGAGGCACACATACAGAGAGAAAAGGAATAAGTGGATGATGCACTGACATATTGTTTAGCAGCAGACGCCTTCCTTCAGAAACAACAACAAATTAGTTAGTCACATCCTCTAAGTGAAAATAAATCATTTGCTACAGTATGCAGTAATTGACCGTCTGGTTATTGTTGTCGTGTCAGTGTCGGCTGGTACAGACACGAGCCGGGAGCAGAGAATGCGGAGGTCTCGTGGTCTTGTAGTTGTCTGGAGACCCTGTTCAGGCAAAATAATGTCAAAGTAAATGCTTTAGTATTGATCTGCTTCAAGTCCCCCCGGTCCACAGCATGGGGGTATGATAGTCTGTATGCAGGCTACATGGTAAACAGGCAGTAATCCACACCCACTGCAGTCTAGAGACCGTTCCATCTCATGTCAAGTGATGTGCAGTATGACAACAATGTTTTGTTGGCAGCTCAGTCAGAGGAACAGAGGTCACTATCCGATAAGTAACTCCACTGCAGGTTCATATAAAGCCTTCAGGTGCTATTTAGGTAAAAGAAATGCTTGATTCTTAGCTTTAGGTCCATAGTAATCTGTAGTTGGCTTTGAGGTAGATGAGCGTCTCCAGGTTCTTTGGTAGGACGCGGCCCCTCTCTGGCCGCAGACACCGCCCAGCAGTGGTGAAAATGCTCTCCACCACAGTGCCACAGGCAGGGACGGTAAACGCCCTCTTGGCTACCTGGGCGAGCAGAGGAAAGTCAATTGCTTTACGCCGCCAGTAATGCAAAGCCTCCTCGTCTGTGGGCTCCTCTCGTAGGTAGACGGTCAACTCCTGCTCGAGGCTCTTGGCCTGTGCTGTTGGTCTCTGCTTGATGAACGAGAACAGCTTACAGGGTCGGGAGAGCGAGGAGACCGGCGATGGAGCCGGGGCAGGAGGTGTCTGGGATTGAGGGTGCAGGTCTGTGTCTGGGTCAGCGGGGCTGGAGCCTGAAGAATGTTTGGATAACTCCTCTATGAGAACTTGTCTGTGCCAGTCAGGGTTGCTGCTCCATGTGAGTTTGAACTGGGGGTCCAGGGTGGTGGCGGTGATGTAGAGGGGGTCGTCCAGGATCGGGGCCAGCCGACTCTCTAAAGCCTGGCTGAGGCCCGCCAAGAGAGAAGGGCAGCGGGGGGTTGATGTCTCGGAGAGATGCTTACGGAGGCCCAGAACACACGGTAGAGCCAGGCTGATGGACACGTGTCTGTCTGTCTGCGTGTCTGCCTGTCTGTCCCCGTGCACCATGTCCCAGGCCTCAGTGAAGGGCTCCAAAGTGTCAGTGAGCTCCTTCAGCACCGCCCTCTCTGATCCACCCAGCGCCAGCTCCCCCGGACCACTCATCTCCTCCAGGAACTCCACTGAGTCCAGCAGCCGCCGAAGCACCTGTACCAAAAATGACACACAAAAATTAACATTTCTGAAAACTACTGAACAACACTCTTGATTTTTCCCTCACAGAAAATCTCACATTCTCAGACATATAAATCTTGCTGAAACAGCTCTATAATCAGCCTATAAAATTAATACTATTATTAGAACCAGACCAATAAATCGGTTGGCCAATAAAAGATGGTCAAATAGTGCTGCAGCCCTGTATTCCCCCTCTGTCTGAAACACTCTGTTTAAACTTCTGTCTCTTTAAGTCCCTCCCCCGAGGTCCCAACCTGGCGCCTGCTAACGACAGCAGAGCAGCTGCGCTAATGTCACTTCTTACGTGCCAAACTAGCCACTATGCATGAACTAGGCGAATGTGACACACTGTGACGTAGTGTGATGTCATAAAGTCATGGAATTAGAGGCGGGATTACTGACAAGGCGTATCAGGAGCTTTTTTTTCTGTGGGAGAAAGGAGCTTCTGTTGGTACGTGCTTACATAAAAACACTGAAGAAAAGGAAAAGGCCTCTGTTACATATTTTTGTCACAAGTTTTTGATTTTTCAGGGATAATTCTAAAAAATGTGCGTATACCAGCTGAAATACATCAATATAGCTAAATATTATTTCATAATCTTTTATTGGGACATTTATTAGTGTTTATTAATTTTTCCATCGCTGTACCTTCTCCTGTAAAAGCTCTGCAACTGGTGATTGACGAAGTAGCACAGCTTTAATCATGTCTTCATGCAATTGTTGACATACATTAGTAAACACTAGAAATGTCCTCATATCTGCCGACAACTACATTATGGTGGTTTATGAATAATTCATTATATAAATACTGCTTATAAATGCTACTTAGAGGCAGTAAAGATAAACCTGTACACCGCACACAGTATAACTGAGTTAGATTACATACCTTAAGCTGAGCAGCCCAGTCTCTTGCTGTAAAGGAGGTATTTCCTGGTCCGCCCATGATCAACCCCGGACCATCAAACACCTGAGTGAGTTTCTCAGGTGGAACAGCAGAGGTAATGTAGTTGTAGAAACAGGCAGCCTTGGCCAGTGTGGACGAGAGCTGTGGACAGGAACGAATCCCCTCACTGACACACTGTTCAAGAGAGCGAGAGAAACAGTCCACCCGACAGACACCCAGGCCCTGCTCCCACGAGTCCTGCCACTCTCCCTCATCTCCACCGTCTCCATGGCCATTCCTGATCCCTTCCTTCGCGTTGATACCATCCTCCGCACCGTCTTCATCATCCTCCTTCAGGAATCCAGGAAGACAACATGGCTTTACTGTCGTCGTTGCCAGGAAAGGGTCCGCAACAACGCGAAACGCTCTCCCCGACACGCCGTGAGAGTGACACACTTCATCAAAATCTGAAAGCACACGAGTCCCAGAGCTGCCCCCAGTCAGGGGAAGACAGGCCAGGAGAGCTGAACGCATCTGCCAGTCAGATGTAAGAAAATGGCAGGTGACACCGAGGTACCTACAGAGAGAGAGAGAGAGAGAGAGAGAGAGAGAGAGAGAGAGAGAGAGAGAGAGAGAGAGAGAGAGAGAGAGAGAGAGAGAGAGAGAGAGAGAACAGTGGACTCATCAGTTAGGGAATCAAACCAAGTGGGAATCATGTTGTTTTTGGTTGATTTTACCTCCTTACCCTGAAGTGGCTCCAGTCAAGCCCCTCCAGAGATCCAGGCTGAGACTGAGGGCGTGTGCCGAGGCCAGGGCCTGGCGGGTCGCTAGCTGGGCCTGATAGGCGTAGGCTGGCAGGAGCTGGCTCTGGATGTAGTGCTGGCGCTCAGGAGTGTAGCGTGGCTCCAGGAGCTGAAGCAGCTCTCTGAATCCTTGATTTTCCACTATGGACACTGGCTGCAGGTCACGCACAATCATCTTAGCTATAGCCTCAGAGATCAAGACCTATGGTGACAAAAAAACAACTTAGGTGACCTTTAACCACAGTGAATAATGAAACACTTGAGTAGCTTGGCGGGGACTGGACGACAACCAGCCCAGTCACCAGGATATAATGTTCGCTGTTAATGTTTCTGCAAACCACAGTAACGTCCACGGCAGACATTTGTACCAAACGTGGCATCCCACGTTCTTTTTATATGCTTACTAGCCGCCTGTCGTGGCAAGAGGTGGAGGGCAGGGTACAAGCCAACAAGGCTGCCAAAGGGCCAACTGGAGTTTTAGTCCCACCACTGGATCGCTTTAAGGACACCTGGAGACATTCCAATCAGTTTTTTAAGGAGACATTTCCAGCGTTTTTTGTGGAGATCAAACCACCAAAGGAGAGTTTTTTTTAAAATGAGATGTGGAAACATTTCTAAGAGACATGCGGATATCTCTGGCGTTTGTTGTGTCGACAAAACCAGGTGTTTTTTTTTTTTAAAAGGAGCCCCGGAGACATTTCCAGCAGTTTTTGTGGAGAACAAAACCGGATCACTGGAAACATTTCCATCCATTTAGTGTGGCATCAAAACAGAGTGTTTTTTAAAGAGACGTACAAACATTTCCAGCTGTTATTGTGTTGGCAAAACCAGGTGGTTTCAAGGCGACATGTAAACGGTTCTGGTGATTTACATGGCAACCAAAACCGGCTATTTTTCACTGGAAGCTGGACCATTTCCATTCGTGATCGTGCCCACAAAATCAGGTATCTTAAACCAAACCACGATGCTTTCCTTACCCTAACCAAGGTGTTTTTGTGCCTAAACCTAAGCAGACAAAAGCGAAAACAGAAAATTGTAAACAAACAGAAAGTTGCAGCCTAAAGAAACGTCCGATTTGAACTTATCTGTGGTTCTGCAGAAACATACGTCTATTCTGGCAGTGGGGTGGACTACAACACACACACCTGCCGTGGGTCATGTCTGTCAAACTTGGTCACCCCTCCTCCAGAGCCTCCTCCTGCTCCTCCATCAAGAGTTCCCATTCCTCCAACACCTCCTCCTCCTCCTCCTCCTCCTCCTCCGGCTCCCACTCCAGTACTGATGGGGAGAGTGTACCGGGTGCTCCCTCCGTTGGTGGTGAAGCTATGCAGGGAGCCGGAGGAGTAACCCTCTCTCTTCATGTCCTTCCTTTTCACAAAGTCATCATACATGGCCTGGTGCTTCCGCTGGATGGGAGAGAGAGACAGTGTGGGGGCACAACAATGCTGTTAGTTGACAGGTGGAGGAGTTAATTCAGTGTTGAGGTGTAGACATCTCTACAGGAGAAGACAGTGTGGGTAAATCCCCTCTTGTAGAGAAGCAACAGACTGCCTGAGCAGTGAGGTTTATACAGCTGACACTATTAAAGGTGCAGCAGGGCCAGCTGTTTGAGCTGATGCTGACCGATATATGATGGGTGTCCTATCTCCAGGCAAACATTTTATTTTGAAGTCGTTACCTTTAGATGCGTTACGAAGTTGGACGTGACGCTCCTCTTCGCCTGGATCCTGGTGCCACAAGCCTTGCAGTTGGACTCGATTTTGCCATTTTCACCTTCAAACACAATATTAAAGTAATCCAAAATAGACACCTTCGGAACTGACGCCATTGGAGCCCCACGGTCCCTCTGCTCCGAAGTGAAATCAACTTGCGATCAAGGACAATCTGAGTCTGAGGTATCAATATCAGCTCGCCTCTGATCATGAGCGCAGGCCGGCGTGTTTACTTCCCGATCCCTGATCACACATCCAGAGAAAAAAAAAAAAAAAAAGAGAGAGAGAGAGAGAGAGAGAGAGATATGTTGCTGCCAGTTGCGCAGACAAAAGAAAATTTAATTCCAAGCAGGAGTTGCGTCGCTCGCACGTCCGAAATCGGCCACGATCAGACTACAGAGGCTGCTGCGGATGTCTGGAAACATCAATAATGTGATCGAGAGGCGACATCCGCTGTTTTCTGCGCTCCCATCCGTCGGTCGGACGCGAGTGAAGAGGCGGCAGAGCGGTGTGTCTCATGGAGGCAGATGGACGGGATTATAATTGGAGCAGGAAGTACACACAATAAACGGGACTTTCGTTTCCCGTTTCGACAGTTCCCGGTAATGTTCGGGCCGTCCCCAGACAAACTGCTGCTGGGTGTGAGGGAGGTGGCGCTCGCTCAGATGTTTTCAGTGATGCTCGTGTCATCTGCGACGAGACAAACTTAAGCATCAACGTCCAGAATAAACGCTGGATGTCTCCTCTGAATAGAAAATACACTATTCGAGATTAGTCAGGGATATTTTAGTGTTTCACTTTAATTTTTAGATTGTGTTTTGTGAATAATATGTATTTTTTTTTTTTTTTTTTACAAAATTCTTCAGAAAAATGCAAATATGAAATCAAAGGCAATTTGGTGCCACTCTCTGAAAAAGGCCCTGCAAAGTTGCATGTAATGGATTTGGCAACACGTCATTTTACAAGTCTTTATTTCTAGATGGGAATCAGCAAGTAGGCTAATCTATTTCGAATTTCTTTGGCATCACCCACCATTACCACAATGATTACTAGGGACGCACGATATATTATCTGATAAATTATCGTCCCGATATTGGGTAGTAAAGCCAATAATCTAAAGCCAGATTGCTTTCATTGGCTTGACAACCAAGCATCTTCACACTCGGATTAATTAGATGGTGTGCACCTTTAAAGTTGGCTTGCAAAGATGAAGAAGACGACTAGAGAACAGTATACATGCTCCACAGGGGTTCAGAGTGGAGGGGAAAACAACACAACAAATCATATTAGAGCTATAGAATATTAAATCACCCATCTTTTCTCACTACAACATCACCCTTTGTTACAGGGGTAACAAAGGGTGGTGGACCCCCCTGTAGGGGTCCATAAACTACAGGTTATGAACTTGAATTTGAAAAGTGTGAATTATTGAATAATATTGGGGTATATTTTCATAAAAATTTGGAGGTAAATATTGTGATAATTTGGGAATATTTCTAAGAAATGTCTGCGGTGAAACCTGTCTGGTTATATTGATGGTTAAGAAGTCATTCACCAATGCTTTCACAATCAATTAAAAGCCATAAGTGAGAAGTCTTGGGTTGCCAGGTTGTGAAAACACAGATTTTTATTGAAACCTGAGAAATTACTCAAAGAGAGCAGTCACAAACAACATCCATCTCAAACAGGTCACACATTTACCCGTGAGACAATTAAAACAACACAACATCAAACATACTCAATAAACAAATAATTATAAAGTAGGAACCTCTACATCTGTAATCTTCACTTCAAAACTCCAGCTAGATGATCACTGTTGAGTTCAACTGGCCCAGAAGCCTAATCTACCGATTTACAATCTGTCCCATCGCCTGTGTGACTCTATTGACGGGTTCAGTCTGCCTCCTTGTCCAGCTGGGCTGCTGAAGTTTTTTCCTGGAGAATTGGTTTCTTTTTCATGCCGTGTTTCAGCTCCTCTCTGGTGTTCAACACAGCAGTCTGAAGGGTTGCGATCTCGGCTGACAGCTCTATTACTGGAACATGACAGATAAAAAGAAGTGGAGTTAAGGAGGAGGAAAAGGACCTAGCAGTAGGACACTAGGAAGTGTGTCAGAGGTTTTATCTTACACAAAGACACTGAAATATGACTGTCACCGATAAAGTTACAATGTTCAGTACAATGTACAAAGTTTGTTTATTTTTTGTACATTTATAATAGTAGCAAGTAAATTAAATGTTATTTTGTTTTATTTCTCATTCTCCAATTTAGACCGAATCTGTGAGCAGCAGATTAATAAGATCTTAAATTTATTTGCCATTTATCAAAGTTTACTCATCTGTCCATCTATATCTATATCCATATGACTACTGTATACACATATACACATGCATTTATATACACAGTACATAAGCGCCCTACGTGCTGGATATATGCAAGGACCCATGTGAGCTCAACACACTACAAGTTAAGAAAGAACATTCAAGTAGACAAACAAAAGCAAATAAAGAAAGCAGCTTCACCTATCTTAAAAGTGTGTAAAACATGTAATGTTAAACAAAATAGAAATGTGCTGCAAAAACAAAAAAACACAAGCAAAAAGAAAAAACACAGGCCTTCACAGAAAATCTGCCTAAACAAAATATTAGCTAAGTTAGCCTGTAGTAGGTAGCTTGTATATTGTATTTTGTCAGTTTATTTGAGCTGGGAGACTAGCAAAGTAATCACCAGGTGTACAGCTAATATCTGGATCAAAATCTAGACTCTTCTGGAAATGTGTCATCCTACCTTGCTTGAATGATGACTGTGCTTGTTTCAGAGACTGTGGCACCAGAATCCCAAACCATTTCAGTGGATCCTGCTGAGGATTCTTGTCATTTTTTCTTACTGGAGGTACGTCAGGAGCTTTGTCACCACTTGCTTCTTCACTTGCCTCTTTCTCTGCAACGTCCTTTTTGGGTTTGATTCTTCTCCTGACCCCTGTGAAACCACATGATTGAATACATTAAAAAACTATTAGTTTGGGGTAAATGTAAACAATATTTATTCTTTACAACATAGATTATGGGAGACTCACCTTCTTCTTGAGGTCCAATATCCTCTATTGACTTCACATCTTTACCAGCTTCATTATTACATTTTTGTTTAATCTTCTCTGTACAAAATTCCACCTCGCCGTTGTCCTGTGTTCTGTAAAACAGACGTCATAAAAACATTTAATTGATGGTTGTTCAGTTCCAGGTGAGAGCAATTTACCTGGGAGCATTCATTTCTGTAAGTCCTCACCTTGCATTAACACAGACATGGGGCTCCATCTCACTCGCATACTGAAGTGTAGAGACTTGTTTGTTTCCCATCGTATACCGAGCTTTGGATATGGAAAACCATCCCTGTGGGGAACATGACATGATAACTTACAATACAATACACAGGATACAGGTTAAAAAATAAGTCTTCAAAAATAAAAATAAAAAAGGGTAAAAATGCAGGACATGGGCAGGACTGATGCTGGCTGTTTGGGGGAGGACTCTCCCTGTTCAAAACCTGTACATGAGATTAGGGTTTAATTTTCTCAAAATGAATCGCTCAGTCCGTAAAATGTTAGAAATCAAGAGAAAATGACCCATAAATTACACACCTTCCTAGAGCCAAGGCTAGTCAAATGACTTATTTTGTCTGATCAACAGAATAAAACACAGAGATATTTTATTTACCGCATAGAGTGCTACACAAAAGAGCATATTCTTACAATCAACAAAATTTCTGCTTCAGCTCGATTACAATAGCACATCTTCTTCAACTTGTGTTGATGTTATACGTTGGTAAACACAAATATGAACAAAAATAAAAACCTTAGGGTGCCTACCTTGGTAAAAGACAATTAAAGGTAAACTCTACATGTTTTCTGTGTTACCTGCTCTATAAGAGAGTTGAGAGTGGCTCGTTTCTCCTCCAGTAGCTCCAGCTGGTCCATGAAACGAAGCAGCTTTTCATCTAATGACGAAGAAGACTCCTCCAATTCTGATACACCCATGTCGACTTGTTCTTCAGTAGCTCAAATACTTTCTCGTATAGACTGAACTGCAGTCGTTTCTTCTGATATTCAGCAGTGAGACGTTAGAATACACAGCATTGAGGATTAGGAATATAGCAGTTACGTTTACTTCCGTGTGGCGTCATGTGACACTGGATGCCACGTGACTAACTTCCCATTTCCTCCAAAGAAATATACCCATTGCAAGTAAAGCAACGAAATCATATAACAATACTGCAGTTTTGAAGGTGTAACAGGAGGAAAATCGAAGTAATTTCTTTATATTTCATGGCAGGAAATACTAACAAAGCAAGCTGCAAGTCTGTAAATCGCCTAGTAAGGTCCTAACATTACATCGTCCATTGTTATCCTCATCTCTATTATTATTAATATCCTCGCCTCTATTATTATTGTTTCTGTCTTGTAAAGACATTTTTTTTATCATGAAAAATAAATAAATTAAATTCACTTATACGGATGAAAAAGGGTAGTTCCCATACCGGGAGTCGAACCCGGGCCGCCTGGGTGAAAACCAGGAATCCTAACCGCTAGACCATATGGGACCGATATTTCTTCACTTGACACCAATAAATTTTATTTTGGTATATACCATATGCGCCCTTAGGATTTTGTTTCAACACTGACGGGAGCCAGCTGAAGATGACTTCATTTTGAGCTAATCTTAAAATAAACTATGCACAATTAATGAAATGACAGCCAAATTAACAATATGTGCAGCAGCCCACAAAAAGGAATAAAGCATGTGAAAAGTTGTCTTTCTTACCTTCATAGCCGCTTACAACTCTGAAACTTAGCTTGAAGTTTAACAGCTAGCATTGCTAACGTTAGCTTAAATTAAACTTAACTGTGCAACGTGAGTTAGTAATGTAAAGACTACATGTTGGGGAAAACCCGCCACGTTTACATCTGCCACCGCTTTCAGCCAACAGCAAAGTCTAGAGAACGAGAGGTAAGCTACTTCTTACATTGAAAAATAGCCTAACTACTAAGGCTAGTCATCAATGTAGCGGATATGAGAGCTTGCTAACAAACTAGCAAAAGTTAGTTAACCTACATTCCACAAGTTAAATAACGTTTACTCCCGCGGTGTCTGTACAGAGGAACTTAAACATTCGCTACTCCATCGACCTGAGGGTGAGCTACTCTACATATATCAATAAGTGAACCCCATCCACTCCACACGGCTTCATAAAGCCCGCTGCAGATCGAGGTAGCATAACTCCCAGTAGCTCGCCGTGATCGTATAGTGGTTAGTACTCTGCGTTGTGGCCGCAGCAACCCCGGTTCGAATCCGGGTCACGGCAGGGATAAATCCCCTGACACGGCTTGGGAGGACAACTTTTTTTTTCCCTCTAAGAACACAGCACATGTAATATATTTTGACAACCTCGATTAATATGATGAAATATTAGCAAGATAGTACTTGTCTCATTTGCATTACGATGCTTGGCCTTCTATCCTCGGGATATTATGCCCATATGATTATTTCAATGCAAGCTCGAGGTCGTCTGTCAACACTGGTGACAAGGAATGTAAAGGTTAATATCCGTTCGAATCGCTAAATCTGTTCAGATATCTTTGGAATGTATATGATAGTATTTCACTTTTGTTCCACCGTGCGGGATGAGTACGCGCTGAGTCACTTTCAGCGCGTGTGCACGATGAAGAAAACTAAGAAATCAACACATTTTAATAATCTTTAAAACAGAAATTATATTATTTTGGTTTATGGTTTTCTGTTAGTTTTTTTATTTGTTTACCCACTTAAACTCGAAAACAGGGGAACCTACTGTTATTTTCTTTTTATAATCCCCCCAAAAACACACAAAAAAAACGTTCTTCTGATATATTTTTCCCTGATTTAAGATCAAAGTGGAAGATCTAGACTAGGATCAGTTCTATGCACTATTAACACTATATATATATATATATACATAAAGTTCCGTGATTCACCCTTCACCGTGTTAAATATTTTACAGCTGTGTTCATGACAGGAGGGGAGGGTCTTTTGGATTAAGACACACGTTTTCATTGGTGTTTGTCAACAGCAACATCCATGTTCCGAGACGAAGAGCCAATCAACGGGCTAGCAGATCGCAAGTGCAGGTAGTCTGTGAATACGATCGTCTGATTGGTCTTTGCAATCACAAGTAACCGCCCCCTTCTGCAGTGAGTTCCGGGTTTGGTTTATCAGCGTTAATATGGCATGTACAGTAGTTTAACAGCAGTGAACTGCTAGATATATTGAATATTAGTATATTTTATAGCGTGTGGACACCAATTTCTGAGGTAAGGATAAAAAACACTTTTATTATTGCTTTTGTCTTATTCTGAGCTTGAAGCAAACTACCTCTAATTGCTTTGGTTCATGTTTTGATAAAGAACAACAGAGAGTGCTCATTCATTAGTTAAACTGACATGCATATTTAATATCACATTGTTCAAATCAATCATTTTTAAGCCTAGTCTGGATGTTTTTGAAGAATGTTCACCATCCTTTCTTTAAACAGATGATGGATGCCACATCGACAGCTGGAGTTCTTCATCCCTACTGGCCACGGGACCTTTTGATTCCCACCTATGTGGCTAATGACAGATCAATGTCAGAGATTCTGGCGTTCCTGTTTTCTGTGTCAGGGGTGTTTCTGCTTGTGACCTGGCTGATCACGGGCCGGAAAGGGTCCAGGCTGGGGACATGGAGGCGCCTGGCTGTGTGCTGGTTTGCCGTCTGCGGTTTCATCCATGGTGTCATTGAGGGCTGGTTCTCGCTGTATTATGATGCCATTCCAGGAGACCAGAGCTTCCTGTCGCAGCTCTGTGAGTACATATCACAAAAACCTCTTCAGAAAACTGTGATGGGGCAGTATGGGAATGCTTTTTCAGTTAAAATGTGTACTTTTCTCTCACAGGGAAAGAGTACTCCAAAGGAGACAGTAGATATATAATGTGAGTTCATCTTTACACAGAACTATGTTGAGCTTTGACATGAAACAAGAAGACACAAAGTGCTTACTAATTTTGTTCTGTTTTCTGTCTAGAGCGGATAACTTCACTGTCTGTATGGAGACTGTGACTGCTTGGTTATGGGGACCTTTCAGCTTTTGGACCGTGTTTGCCTTCTTAACTAACAAGCCCTACAGATTTGTCTTGCAGCTCATCATTTCGATAGGTAAGAGGGTTTATTGTGTCTTCACTAAAGTTGTAAGCAAGTTCTCAGAATTTGATTAGTTGTTATCATATTTACATGATGTGTCTTATTACACAATCTGATTCCAGGTCAGCTGTACGGAGTAGTGCTTTACTTCTTCACAGAGCACAGAGATGGATATGCTCACAGCGAGTTGGGACACCCCATCTACTTCTGGTTCTACTTTGTGTTCATGAATGTGCTGTGGGTCGTCATCCCGCTGGCACTTGTTGTGGATGCATGCGGACAGCTGTCAAAAGCCCAGGCACACACTGACAAGTCTAAGAGGAAATGACTGGAGGCGGACTGTACTAGGGACAGGGGGCAAAAATAATCATGAATAAACTTTTGATAGATATATTTTGACTGTGTTGTTTGTGATTTTTTAAATTCAGCCTCCCTTTACACAACATACTATGAAGCAACTCAAGAAACAGATCATAACAATACATGCATCCTAACTTTTGTTCTTAGAGGACAAAAAAAGTAGTTTTTCTTTTTAATCTATCATCCAATCACTGTTTTACTTCTGCTTATGCCTCTAGCTGTTGTAACAAATACACTTCCCCAGTGAGGAATCAATAAAGTCTTATCTTTATCTTAGATTAATTATTAATTTATTTTATTTCTTTGGTTGCTGATATTCTGGGTTTTTCTACTGATGTTATATATACTGATGATAATCTACTGGCAAAAAATAAGCCTAGGGCCTGTTCCTTTATTAGTTGGTGACTTGTGAGGAACTTGTGTGAAATAATCTCTGTTTCTTATAATGTATGTAACTGAAATATAATTATTAATTCATCAAAGATTATTGAGGAAATTGAGGGGCAGGGGCTGAATAATTATACTATTAATAAATAAAATCTGAATGGCCTTTCAGACACATTTTTTTCATTTCAACTCATTATAGAAGCATGAAGTATTGTAACCTCTGGCACAGTTAATTAACCACAGCAATGTGACATGGAAATGTATGTGTGGATGTTATAACAGGTCAGACGTTTCATATCATGTTAGAACTTAAAATCAACAAATATGCACAAATAATATAGGTGTAATAACCACTTTATAACTGCATAACGACATGTTTACTACGTACCTACCTACCTATGCTGTCTATAAGCCGAAATAGCTCAGTTGGGAGAGCGTTAGACTGAAGATCTAAAGGTCCCTGGTTCGATCCCGGGTTTCGGCATTTTGAACGCACAGCCTGTGCACCAGCGGACGACCCACCTTCTATTTGTGTTTTACTGACAAAGTTCTCCACCTTGTGGTCGATCAGCAGCACTACAACATTTGACCTACTCCCACGCAGGATACCACTTCCATCTCATGCACTTCCCACTACCGGATAAATACATTCATTTCTCCAAAACACACTTTCACATGTGGTTTTTACTTTAAAGACACACTCAGAAAGTGGCACAGAGTTGTGAAAAAAAAACACCTATTCACTGAACTGTAGCTTCACTTTTGAGCTGAGACAGTGGTGTTGGATGCACTCCCTTTTAATGATGAAACACAAGAACAATCACATCGTTTTACAAAAAACATGTTTAACCTTCAGCTGAACATTTTGCTGAGTCTTAGTCCTAACTGTGCATTTTTCTCTTTTTCTGTACTTGCTATGTTTTTAAGTGCCTTTAAAGCGGCAGGTGATTCCGGCTGTATCTCCAGCAGTCTCTTAAATGCCTGCCTGGCCTCCTCCAGCTCATTTACCATCTGACAGGCCTGGCCCAGCCGGTACCAGGCTTTAGCCCCACCAGGTTCCAGCTGAGTAGCTTTAGCCGCACTGTCCTTGGCCCGCTCTGGTTGGTTCAGTTTGAGCTGGCACAGGGACAAGTTAGAGTGGAGCTCTGCTTTGGTGGTTTTGAATTCATTATCTGAAGGAAGAAGCTGTGTTTTATCACCAGTGTCTACTTCTTTCTGCTCCTCTCCTTCTGGCTCATGTCCTTTTTTCTTTCCACAGATAGTAATGAGGAGTTTGAGGGCCCGACTGTAGCTGTCTGCCGCTCCCCATACATCCCCACTCCTGAATCTCACTCCACCTCTCTCTTTGTGTGACTTCACCCACTCCCATTTTTCACTCGGAGACATCTCCCAGGATTCCTTGCCTGGTGTGAAAGCTTTGAGTTCAACTGTGGCGCACAAAGGCAGGTTTTCCTCAGCTCGATGGGGAACAGAAACAACTGGTCCATTTCCCACTGGAGACATCAGAATCTGAGAAGCAAAACATGATGATCAGGCAGGCTGTATACTTTCACATGCTTAAAAAAAAAAAATAAAGAGGAGGAGGCAGAATTATATGTTAACTCTTTGTCCATTTGTACAGAACATTTTCAACAGTTTCCAAGTCCTAACTTCACTCTTACCTCACATTTCTCTCCCGCTCTCATCCCCTCCACACATGCTTCAGTGACATCACACTGACCCTCCCCTAGCCTCAGTGTTGTCCAGTCACCCAATGGGACCTGCAGCACAGAGTCCTGACTCCTTTGGAAGGCTGTGACCACCGCCTCTGTAAGCTCAGAGACTGATTGGTCAGGTTGCACTGACAGCTTCTCGTTTCCATTTTCAGATACTAAAATCTCTGCTTCATCCACTTCAGCTTTGAGCCTCACTCTGACTCGACACAGTGAACCCAGCCTTGGACAGCAGCTGGGTGGACATGCTAGAAGAGACAGAGAGATACGATTTCAGCTAGATTCTAGAGATGTGGACTGAAAATTGATCATTTTTTTTATTACGGAAGAAAGTAAAAACAACATACAAGCATCATCTCCAGATATTGAAACAGTGTGTTGACTCCCCTCGCCTGTTCGCTTTTTCTGGACTTTCCAGAGTCCTCGGGGACACACTGACACCCAGGCGGTGTTGTCAAAGCCATCATGATCACTGCTGCCTTGAAATGTTTCCAAAGGGTGATCCATCCATCCATCCATCACTGGTTTCGTATCTTTTGAGAAGAGACACGTGAAAGTAAACACAAACATTAGAGCTGCAAACAAGCCTTTTGTCCCATTCAAGAGGTGTTTTCTGAGAGACCAGTCAACCTTATTTTAAGTATCTGGGAACATTAATAGAAGACAAACTGAGTTTCATAGACAATGTTGATTTTATATGTACAAAAGCCAGTAAGAGACTGATAGAGGGTTTTGGAGTCCATCTTGACATTGAGTTTATTTTGTTAATGTGGTATTGTGTTTTACTCTTGATGATATGTTTGTGTTTATGTTTTACACTTTCCTGCTTTCAGTGGGCAATATTGTTTTTTTCCACTCTGTTCTATTTTGCAGGGGTGGAAGTAACTAATTGCAGCTACTCAAATTTCTGTAATTATGTTATATTTTGGGGTACTTGTAATTTGATGAGTATATTTTCAAGTCTATAATTTTACTTGTTCTTAAGTTATTACACCATGCAATCTATTTAGTTACTTTTAAATCATAATTGTGTACCGAGCACTATTTGCATTAATATCTAAACCTATAATGTGACTTTTTGCAGCCAATAAGGCTATCCAATCATAAAAAGGGCCAATGAAAACACTGACAGTGCAGGAGTGTGGAGTAATTTAGACTGAAGATTTGGAGACACAAAAACCCCTTTGATTGAATGCCTACTATTGATAATACATTAAATATCGACGGTGAAAAAGCAACGAATACTCTCAGTAGCATTTACGAAAGATGTAGTTTCAGTAGTATTGTTTCAGTACCAGTAGTTTTACTTGCAATTGAGTAATACTTCAGTCATTTAACTGTACTCGTACTTGAGGACAGATTTTCAGTACTCTATCCATCCCTGCTATTCTGTGTTTGAGCCTAAGTTAAATAAAATATTGAAGCTGTAGCATCTACAGCTAACCAATGCCTTGCAGAAAGGACCACTTCTACTACCTGAAAAGAAAAAAAGGTCAGATAAACTTTGAAATAGAAACATGAAGAATCCTTTGCTCTAATCTGATACTGTGCTTTCACTAAGTCATTCATATTCATATTGTTCTGCATTTGAACGAGGATCAATGCGTAGAACACGTTAAATATAAACATGCTACACAATCACAACAATAACAACATCGAAGCACAAATAAATGTATGTTTCTCGGCAGTGGGAACTAGCAGAAGCTAGCGAGTGAAGGCTGTTAGCACGAGAGTTTAGTGATAACCATGTAGCTATCACTACATTACTATACTAACATTAGTCATTATTTATAAGGCTTTTTAGGAGAGAAAACTAAAGTTATGTGTGCCAACAGCGCTTCTAGTTTAAGTGTAGCTGGTGCTGCCACGGATATGTAGCTTAAAATAATTTCTGATTCTGATACCGCGACGTTATTTTACCAGGTGCATTAGCGTACCTAGCTAACTAGCTAGTTAGCTATGGCGGCAATCCAAATCAACTGAATTTCATTATTTTCCAAAATATGAAGCTGGAGTTAAGTGCTGGGCGTAACTGCAAAAGCAAGTATCTTACCTTATATACAAGTCTGACATGTACTAGCTTTCCCATCAGTCAATAACTGTAATAAACTCTCAGATAAACAAACGACTGGTCGTCTTCGTCTTCTTCGTGTACATGGCGGATGTTCAGCCAGCTCGTTGGCGCATTACCGCCACCCACAGTGTGGGAGCGTTACTTCATGATATAATTATTTTCTGTATTGTGTATGTATTTCCCTCCCAATGTTTTAATAATAAATCAACTAGTCTCGCATGTCATTATTCCTCTCCCATACCTATTACCTCCTTTAAATATCATTCTATCCACATTTATGTATCCGTCTGTGACCTGCAGTGCTCCTGTCTCTCACTAGGTGGAGACAAAGAAAAATATGATTGTCAAATGGCTGCAAAAGATGAAAAAGCAGCTGAAAAAACACTAAAACATTTTTTGTCTTGTCATAATATTCACAATATTAATCTATATAAATACAGACACTGACTACAACTCTTTAATTATACTATATGCCGCTTTGCCGTACGTTTTTAGTACATGGTATCACATTACTTTTATAATTTACTTTACTGCCACTAACTGGACCACAATGTGACTTGCTCAAGACTGTACTGCACTATTAGCTGCCCTGTAATTTTGAGTTTAATTGCTCTTACATAGTTTATATTTCTATTTCTTTTCATAGTCTTATATAATATTTTTTCAATTGGTATTTTTCTGTATTTATATATGCAGTACTCAAATGAGTTAGGGATATGGGTGCATGGATTTGCAATAAAATTCCAATAAAACGTGTCACATTAATTTTGGGGACCAAAAATATTCACAAAACCCAAAATAAAATTCAGATATGTCACAGAATAAACAATCCATTGAAACACTAAAATATCCCAATATCCCTGACTGATTGTGATTAGTGTACTTATTTCTGTGCCTGTGTTGCTGTAACACTTTAAATTTACCCCTAAGGGATCAATTAAGGCTTATCTTGAATCTATATTTCTATAAATCAGTCTATATTCTCAATACTTACACCTAACAAATGTTAAAAACAAGATAAAAAGTTGATGTTAGGTGAAATCTGGGCTGAAGCTATAGAGCAGGCTGGTCAAATGAACTGTCCCACAGAATATACAGTATGTTATATGTTCAGTTACAACACAGAAGAAGAAATGGTTTTGTACCTTGCAACATCCTGAACATGGAACACTTACAGACACACGTACACAATCAGACACACAGTTTACATCTCAGTCTGTGTATTGACCCTTGACTTGTACCACTCATGTTTAAGGCCTGTGTGTTAATCTGTCCTGTCAGTATGACTCAGGGCTCTATCTTTTGAGCACTAGAAACCATTAGGTCTATCAGAGGAATACCACAGTGGACACCAACGTGTGTGTGTGTGTGTGTGTGTGTGTGTGTGTGTGTGTGTGTGTGTGTGTGTGTGTGTGTGTGAGAGAGACAGAGAGAGAAACAGCGACAGAAAGGAAGGTAATCTGAGATGCAATCTGTCCTTTTATATGGGGCCTGTTGGAGCCTTGATGAGTATGAGACGAGGTAATAAAACTTGCTACACTAATGAGATTGCATCACTGGATAAGGAGAGCCATGCATGTTTTAGTATTAGGTACACAACTTGAGTAATGTGTACAAAGAGTTCATGAAAAGGTTCAAATCAAAAGTTCAAATTAGAATGATTCAACAATATTGCCAATTTCAAGTTGTGTCAATGTTTATGATGTCGAACATCATGAAACTATGACCTGAAGACAATGAAAGCTACCGTGATGAAACCTTGTCAGGGTAAAAAATATTTAAATGCTTGTAAAATGTTACCACAATTTATAAAAAATAAATATGTACATGAAAACAAAACAAAAAACACACATTTGTGACCACCACAATAATAGTCGATTTTATGTCCTGTTATGTTATTGAATCTCAGTAGATGGCAGCATATAGTCTCTCAAAAACTACAATAAGAAAAGTGAGTAATGTTCCTACAGTGTAGAATTGTGTTTGATGGCCACAGCTGCTAAATTATATGAAACAAGAAAAGAAAAGAAAAGAAAAGAAAAGAAAAGAAAAGAAAAGAAAAGAAAAGAAAAGAAAAAGAGAGAGTAAACACACACTCTCACTTATATCTTGGTCACAATAAAAACATATTAAAGAGTGAATCTATATCAAGATAGTTTATGTTATGTATTTTTTATAATCATTCGGAAGAAAGACCAGCTCTTTGTAGAGATGCCATAAAAAAACAAGCAGGTAAAGAGAAAAACAAAACATGAGAGAACAAAATGAGTTGTAATTAATATTATTTGTGTGATTGTTTTTCATTTTGTGGTTTAAGTTTAAAATAGGACAAAGAATAAACATTTGTAACACACTTTCATGCAACGCACGTGACTGCAACAACATAGCAAAGCTTTGCCAGTAAAATCATTATTAGCAGTCAACGCTTTTCTCTCCACACTCTCTCTGTTTATTCCAGATCTTTTGTTCTGGTTTGCGTTCCAGTAATTACATTTTTTCTTGTGTGAATGAATATGTTTTTTATTACAACTGACTATATTTTCAACGTGCAATAGATATGGTTATCATTTGTTTGTTTTGTAGTCATCTTTTGGGAACATTTCCCACATTTCTAATGAATATCTGAAGTTTTTTCCCTCTGTGAGAGAATACACAGTCCTTTGTTCAGCTTCCTCTCCTGTTAATGACTGCAGAGTGTCTTACTATATGTTACAACAAAGCTGCAGTTCTTCGTATTAAGGGGGCTGTTTAGTGCTTCAAATGAGTGCTTTAATAAATGCAAGTGCACTGAAGAGGCCAGCCAATTAAGGACATACTGTGGGAGAAGTAATTGTTTAGGATAGATTGCAAAACATGTTAGGCTGTCAAAAATCATAGAATTCACTCTTTCTGGATGCTTGTTTTTTAAATGTAACACATTTCAAATGATTTTTCAAGCACGTTTATTAAGAATATAACAAAAATTGAGAGCTTTCAAATAGCTTCTATTACATATTCATGAGAATGAAGGGAAGCAAATAGTTTCTATGCAATCAGGGCTGCAACTAATGATTATTTTCATTGTCTATCAATCTGTTGATTACTTTCTTGATTAATCAATTACTTGTATGGTCTTTATAATGTCAGAAAATTGCGAAAAATGTCGATTATTGTTTCCCATAGTCGAAGATGATGTTGATGTTGTTGTGTTGTTGTTGTTTTCTCCACAATCCCAGAATGTTCAGTTTAATGTCATGGAGGAGTAAAGAAAACAGAGCATATTCACATTTAAGATGCAATTGGATGATCTTTTGTTTTTTTTTTCTAAGAGATTACTCAATTATCAAAATAGTTGGCGATTAATTTAGTAGTTTACAACTAATCAATTGATCATCGCAGCTCTAATGTGCATTTCACAATCATCGACCCACTCTGTCCCACCATTTCTCCCTGCAACTCTTTTTCCCAGAACCTTGACTTCTTTAATCCTTCTCCATGTGTTACCAATATCATCTCCGTCTCCTCTGCTTCTCCTGTCGACCATCTCCCTTCAACCCCCTCACCTTCCTCTTGGCTCCCTCCGACTTCCCAGCTGGCCTCTTGTGAAACATCCCAGTGGGTAAGTTCAGAAGCATGGATCCCAGGGCTCGTGGTCCGCTCGATGTTTCGCCAAAAGGGCGTTGCAACCTGCCAGTAGTTGGGTCCAGGGAACATCTGCAACCTCAGTAGCCAGGGCTTTGCACTGCTCGGAGGGTTGGTACGACCTCTGCTACCCTCTCTGAGGGGTTCGACATGCGTCATTCAGGGAAAAGGTGGAGTGAGACAGGTGAGAAAAGTT
The DNA here is from genome assembly GCA_039737535.1 of Lagodon rhomboides. Lineage (NCBI taxonomy): Eukaryota > Metazoa > Chordata > Actinopteri > Spariformes > Sparidae > Lagodon > Lagodon rhomboides. The sequence continues at coordinate 18,486,451 of CM077792.1, read as the reverse complement.
AAGGAACGTGCCAGATAGAGGAAGAGGAGATAAAAGATCAGATCAGATAGATAGATAGATAGATAGATAGATAGATAGATAGATAGATAGATAGATAGATAGATAGATAGATAGATAGATAGATAGATAGATAGATAGACAGATAGACAGATAGATAGATAGATAGATAGATAGATGTGGATTTGTGAGGAGACTTTTCCCACGAGGATAAAGATGGATCGACCACCAGCAGGATCACACAGCGGAACTAACCGAGAATGTCAATCCCACCATAGAGACTATCAACACAATTTACTGGCTGAGACAGAGAAAGACAGAGAGAGAGAGAGAGGAAAATAGAGAAGGTGTTAAACTGACGGACTTTCCTTTTAACCTATGATATGGTAGCCATCTTCTTAATAGGAATAGACAGCGAAGACAAGCGTTTTCCCTAAACATCGAGCTTGTCTAACATTCTGCCTGTGTTTGTGTTTGTTTTTTCCTCGTGAAAGCAGCGGCCAGCTCGCCTGTAATCCCTCCATCACACATTCCCTAACACTCTCAGACAGTAACACACACACACGTACATACACACACACACACACACACACACACACACACACACACACACACACACACACACACACACATACACACACACAACCTCCACGACCCGGGCCGGCCAGAGGCTAACTCGTAAACAGATCGGGCCACACGACGGGGTGTTTATCCCTCGCGGCGAGACGGACCGCTGCACATGATGTTGTCCGAGCATGTATGTGTGAGTATCTAGTTTTACTCCCTCTGGGCTGTTTGTTGTTTAGAGCGACGGACAGTGACAACAGGCTCGGACTTCACTATATAAACTCAGTGTGAGGGCAGAAGATTATTCTAAGTGGTTCCCACACTCAGTGTCAGAAGATTAGACAAACGAGATAAAGTAGAGTATCATCGTACCTCATTGAGACTCTTCCACCAGTCTGGGCTCAAGAATTAAAATCCAACCACCAAAAAACTGCATTACGAGCTTGTAAGGATAAACATCTGACACTGTTTACTACTATTTTGCGAAGGTCTTGTGTGAAAGCTGTGCTGTACGAATGGGTTGCCAGTCCAGAGGAGTTTCATTCATCGAGTTTTCCAGGTCAAGTGGGGATCAACACTGATCCTGAGGCTGATTAGAGCCACTATAACAATAAGGGTCAAGGAGGCTGAAAAATATCACTCGGCAAAATATACGACATATTGTATCTATCACTGTTTAATGAGTATTGCACTGCGGTCGATCAATAAAAAAGACAAAGCCTGTCTTGGTGCACTGCCTTGTAATTCAGACTGATTGCCAGCAGAGTTGCACAAGCAGTGAAGTATGACTTTTCTCTTCCATTAGCAGTGATGGAGCAGAGTCTGCCAGGTCAGGGCTATTCATCTACATTATAATGTCATGATGAGATTACTTCAACTGCAAGGGAAAGCACAGGCTCCCAGATCAGCTCCCAGGGCAGCAAGACATCATAGTATTGCATCCTTATGTGTCAGATGCAGCGTTGTATGAACATAAAAGTGATGCTCTCCTGAAACTATTAAGCCCAACGTTAACTGTGAAACTGTTCGCCTGCTATTAGACGCTATGTGATTGATGCCTGTTTTCTAGGACAGAGAGGGAACATTAATGATGTTTCAACACTTGCTCAAGCTACCATGGACAATACATCGTCCAAGTGAGGAGGCCGGAACTAGGGGGGTAGGAAGTTCACTTTACGCCCCTGGCCTGCATTTGTTTCAAGTTGCTGGTCAGTGTTTCACAGGTGCAATCATTCCCATCCACTTCAGTGCAGCTGGCATTGTTTTCACCTTGTCTATGCGTCCATCTTTGGAAAGATTTTGTCGCAGCGATAGCATTACAACTGTGTTGGAGTCATGAAACTTCACAGGTAGTTGAGAAGGTCAAGTTTGAAGGTAGTTGAGGTCTCATGCAATTATCAGTGTTGTATGAAGTACCTAAAAGTCATACCTGAGCATAAGAGAGGATGTCGTATCAAAATATTACTCACTTACTAACAGTACCTGAGTAAAAGTTTTAAAGTTCTTCTGGCAGAAATGCACTTAAGTATTGAAGTCAAAGTAAGAGTAAATTATACATCTATTTACATGCATGTTAATACTGTACAGGGGCCTGGCTGATTATCGAATCTGATGAATACTGTACTTGAGTAAATTTACTTACATTCCATCACTGATAATTATATTGCTATCAATACTGAGCAGTCATGACACATAACAGGTTTCTACTACTGTATGGTACGAAACAGGTGCCGGTGAAAAAAAGAAAAAAAAAAGAAATTATCACAAAAAGCTCTTTGGAAAAAGAAATAGGATAAATACAGTTCTATTTTTGTCTCTCTTTATTGTAGTTTTCATTTTCATGAATGAAAAAGTCAAGTCCTGTTGATCTATACTGATTAAAAAATCTATTTTGCATCATATATGTTTTAGATCTTGGATGCAACAGTAGAATTTGCAGAGAAAATTGTGGTCTGTGTTCATGTGTGTGCTCCGTCAGTCAAGTCAAACACAATCAGTGTTAAATTTAATTCAAGACACAAAGAAAACACAGTCCCTCGCCTGTCGTTCAGTAGTGTGATTTGAAACGATTAAATCTGCTGAGCGCCGTTATTTTGCCATTACTGACCACATTTAAAACATAGCATGCTAATATGTGTTTGCCCACCAGCAATAAGGGGAATCTGGCATTAAGTAAGGGTACATTTGTTTTATCTTGAGCATAAACAGAGTTAACTCCATTATGTTGATTCTCTGGGGGCCAGTTACACAGTCGGACATGCGCAGCCTGAGTAGGAACCCACTGAGGGGAGGAGATGGCTATCAGGAGCCACAGGGCAGATGGGGGGACCGTTTTTATCGATGCACGCGCTGTAATGGGGTCTTCCTGTGAGGGGGCCGGAGGAGTTTCTGTTGACAGAGCTTTCATGTGTGTGTGTGATCAGAGAAAGTCACTGTGGGCCATTAGGCCTCCGCACGCATGCATACTAGCACACATCTGGATATGCTTCTCCTCGAACACTCATACCTACATACAGTCTGGTCCGTCCATGTGACCTTTTAATACCATCTCAGCACTTTTAGATAAAGCCAGTTAGACCTTTCAGCTGGCGTTTATCACCACCAGAGAGTTCACACACACACATACACACACATAGACACACACACACACCACCTGCACGTCATGTCACACTGCTTGCACGCCATTACGTCCACAATGTCCTGTAGATGATGAATTTATGCGCTCACGCCTGTCAGAAAATGATCGAGAAATATCAACCAAGTAATCTCTTCACAGCTGATCTACCGTCCGAACAAACAGCAGAAGCAGTGTCTATCTTGACTTTGGCTGGGTGTGATATTAAAGTTTGGTTGACACATCCATAAAGATTTTACAGCTGTGTTTAGGAGCGACCTTGTCTGTTAGGCCTGGAGGCTTAACCTAGCGATGTATCAGCTGCTCCGAGTTAACTCTGCACAGGTGAGGCACACCCACCTACCTGCATCTCTTCTTCAGAAGGTGACTTACGTCATCAAGAGGGTGAGACTGGCTTAGTTGACCAGTGAAACAAATGTCAGGAGTCGGCTGTGATTTACACAGGAGTTAGGTGTGGATCTGAGGTCCGTGGAGGGGGTGAGGGGCTCTAATTCGGACCAGTCTCCAGTCAAAGTAACAGTTAGCAGCTATGCAGTCTGTTAGCTGTCATGTGTGTCTGTCAGCTACACTTGCCGGTTTCACGCAGGGTTTTTTGACAGTCTGTCTGTGGTGGGACAAGCCACGTCAATCTGTGTTTGGGTGGTGGGTAAGTCGCCCACAAGCCAATGGCTCGAGGAAATACCAACTGGAATGATAGACAGGACACTGGCTATTATTATACAACTTGGAAACTGTTATCCACCAGGATCTGGAGGAAAGAGTACTGCCAGGGTAGGGATCCAGACTTATGTTGTCAGTGTGTATTACTGGTGTTGATGCAGTGCTCTACTGTGGTGGCTGATAGTCGACGTCAGTCCCAGGAGCCTATATGCTATGTGCATTATCTGTTTCCACAGTCGATGCTTGCTAATTTTCTTTTTCAGCGATTTTTATCAACTGTCCTTGTTGGACCGCTTGTTGTCTAGATTAATCACTGGATTGGACTGCAGACGTTAGCATTTGTCGCCATTTTGCTTCGTGTATTCAGCTCGACGTGTTGCTAATAAAAAATGTCCCCCCACAAAATGACCTCACATACAGCAGGTTGGAAGAAACATTTAGATTTACTGGTGAGCTCAATGCAACTTAATCACAAGGGTAACGGTTTATTGTTATAACTTTACATTTCTTTGTGATGCAACTTTCTTTAGGTTAAATTTTCTATTTTATGTTGTGACAATGCTGTGCTTATGGTCTGGTTCCGTTTAGCAACCAAAACTACTTGGTTAGGGTGAAGAAGAGATCATGTTTTGGTCGCCACAAACACGGGTGGATATGTCCCAACTTCGGCCCGAACACAGCTGAAAATTGTCCCAGTGGTCTCCTTAAAACTATTCAGTGGTTTGCAGAAACATTAACTGTGAGCATTTTATCCTGGGGACTTGGCTGGCTCAGAAATTGTGGCGCCCAAACTCACGCCTGTATGCCAGAGGAAATGCATAAAGGACACTGCAGAGCCTTGTCTGAATGGGCAATCCTAAAGCAACTTAAACAATTTCTTTAGCATTGGAATTTTTGTTTTTCGGAATAAAATTATGATGGAAATCCTTCGTAAATATTGAATCAGAAGTATCCATATATTCCCCGGGAGTACTATTTCAGTGAGTATATACAGAGTTGTCTGACCACTTCTGTAACCTGGAGAGAGGTATAGGGCAGTGTGAGGAGAGGGCAAGGCAGAAAAGGGCAGCCCACCCATTGTAGTCCAACATGCGGAGGGCAGATGTACAGGCGTGCTCAGAGATCTGCTTTCAGAGTACAAAAGGTTGATCTAAATAAGACCCAGCTGATTTCTGCTCAGACCCAGCCCTCTCGCTCTCCGATCCTCCATCTCTCACTCTTCTTTGTAGGCCTCTTTTACTAATCCTCTCGCACCGTTTGACCTATGACTCGGTGCCCATACTTTTTCACATCCCTCCCCCCCTCTTTTGTTCTGCTCGAAGCGGGTGTATGTGTGGCAGATCTCAGGGGAGCAGGTAAAGTATAAATCTATAGTAGTTCTGACATCTCACAGTCTCTGGTTCCCATTTGGTGTGATGCCATGCAATCAGTCACTCCTCGACTCTCCTCGTTCCCTTTCTACAGTTTTCATTGCTCTCATTCTGGAGACGTTTATAAAGCTTGCGTTATAAAGTTCCCTGGTCGAAAACCGAATGAATATCATGCGCTTCACAAACACCCGTGTCCAAATCAATGAGATCAACTCTGATCATCTCCCTCTTGTATTTATTCTGCCTTGTGAGGAGCAGTGTTAAATTGACATACAGTTTTAATGATTACATGAGCAGACTCAGTGACTATTGTTGCTGACAGCTCTCAGCAGCAGCACTGGGGGAGGTAGACGAGTTCCTGCTCTGTTCTTTCATCTCCAATCATATCAGCTTGATCAGTGAAACCGTTTAATGTGGACATGTGTTTCCCCTGCTAACAGTCTGCTACAGGGCACAAACGCATACTGAACGAGCGAGACAGCGTCTGTTTCAAATCCCACAGAGAGCGGGCCGATAAGGCAGTCTGCGGGATTTACAAGACCTTTAACTTGTCGCTCATGCAACACCATGTCACAGTCTGTCTCCTCTTGATGCTCAATCTGACCAGAAGATCAAAATATGAGAAGCAAAACTTTTTATATGCTAGAATTTGACACCAACTTTTAACATCTCACCTGTACACTTTTGGATATATGATGAGCAAATATCAATGGAATACTTTGACAGTCTTTCATTCTGAGGGTTAGATGAGTTTATCGATACCACTCTCATATGTGAACATTAAAGATCAAGCTGGAATCAGGACACAGTTAGCACAAAGCGTTAAAACAGGGGGAAACTCTTAACCTGACTCTGTCAGAAGGCAACAAAATCCAACTAAAAGCTCAATAATCGACACGTTAAATCTAGAAATGGCTACTGAAACCCAGTATAAAATGGGCCTCAGGGCTAAATTATAAAAGACGTACGTATTGATAAGGTTCACCATTACAGGTTTCCTTTATTAGTTCTTGTTAATGTTTCATCCATTAGCAAAATTATGTCTGGGTAAAGGGTACTGAAGAAAAAGATGAATTACTGTCAGGTGCAACATAAGGGTGTTGAGGTGGATGAAGGAGTGAGGCTCGGGACGATAGTGGGGGTTAAGTGAAGAGGGCAGGATGTTATGTTGTAGGAGAATCGAGAGACAGAAGACCACCAAAGAGGACCTTGGAGTTGTATTAGAAGCACATGGTGAGACGTCCAGGCATTGAAACATTTGTGTGTGAGGATCAGTCTCTGTGTGTGTGGGTTTGGTTGAACGGGTCAGATGTGCATCAGGAGACTCCGAGGGCAGGTCAGGGTGGGCTAAGATATCTGCAGCAGAAATGATAGTGGTGGCTGTACAAAGGGCTAAATTTTAAAATGGAAGCAATCCAGACAAAAGTACTTTGTAGGACTGTAGTAGACAACAGTCCTACAAAGTAAAGCTGGAAGTGGAATGTAACTCATCTACTCAAGTACTTAAAGATATAATATGTATGAATACTGCATTAAAATTTTCTTAAAACGATCCAAAACAAACTAAAGCTACATTGAGTAAAACTGTAACATGAACTCATCCATTAACATTTGAGTCACATCAAACAGACTTTCATCAGAAATTGACATTCCTTGATGGTTCACCACCAGTAAAACGAATTTACTGCAAGACAATTTGCGGTGTTTCCCACACATTTTTGGGTGGGTTGCCCAAGAATATTTGGCGAACTGTCTGTGGAAAAAACGCCATCCATGATCGTTTAACTAGGTGAAAATCTACCCTCGCTCTTCCCCTCCCATTTACTGTCAATCACACAAGCTTTGCAAAGAGAGAGAAGTTCCCTGGTATTACATCCCTCCTAAAGACGCACTGATTGTGATGCAACCTTTGTAATGTAGGCCTACTTATGCAGTTGTTTTGTACAAAGTTGTCTTTCGATGCGCGTTGATTAAGATGTTTTAGTGTTTTTTTTTTGTTTTTCTGTTTTTACTGCTGACAAAAAAAGTAGATAACGTTGCTGGTAGAGAGAAAACAGAAAGGAGACAGTAACGTAAAGACAAGGCAAGCAAATGATGCATTAAGATGGAAAATTAAAGCTACACTACAATATGTAGGAATATTGTAGGCAAACTCGCAAAACTATTCTGAAGAAAGTAGATTTTCGAGTCTCATTCTCGGTCCACTTAATCCCAAATGTTGAAAAGTTAGAAAGTGATCTTTAATTGTGAACCACTGGATTTAACCACCTCAAAGCATTTATAATAGTTAAAAAAGGCTAAACCTCCACCAGCTTCAAGAAAGAAATGATGGTTAAAGGTGACATATACGCCATTCACTTCCACTGGATACATCATCAGAGCACCAGCGTCTCAGACTAAAACAAAAATGCGTTTGTCGCTCACTCAATAAAGTTGGAATAAACAAGAAAGCGGCATCTGAACTCACTGACTCACGCAATTTGGAAACTATGAACAGAAACAAACTGTATATTTTTACGTTGTTGTATTGCTACCCGTTTTTTCTTTTTTACCATTGCCTAAACCACTTTGCATCAAGCTGAACGAACCAGCCCTAAAGCTCTCTGATCCTCACACTCTGAAACCTGGCAGCAACAAACCAGCTGCTTCCAGGCCCTTAAAGCAGTCCAGAGGCTGATCTAAGCCTTGGTGTATCTCGATGTGAGTCAGATCTCCAGCCCGTCCATCACAGTCGGAGATACTGGAGTTTACTGAGAGCTGACATAAGGGCAACATTTCACTCTGACAGTCCAGGACAAGTGCCAGCCTGCTGCCAAAGGTGTGCCAACTTTTACTGAGCAACATGACTATTGTTCAAATATGGCGTGAAATCTGGTGTTCTTCACCAAGAAAAATGTTTTAATTCTCTTGCAGCTTCTTGACATCAGCTTGGATATCACAAAGGCTTGTAGGGAGGGCTAGTTGGTAAGCTAGTGACATTATTTCATGCTGGGCATTGGGTGCAACAAAGACTTTAAATTCCAGAGCTCAAACATCCATGACAGCACGCATACTGGTGATTTACTCAAATGCTACTCTGACGCAACTCTGACGCTACATGCTAATATCGATAATACAAAAGTTATTGAAGTGCTGGTCATCCCACCCAAGGTGAAATCAATGTAGCTGTTTTGTCCAGGATTTACCACGGCAGGAAATTGAAAGCCAGAGACGGACTCACAGGGTTGCAGAGTCTTTCAGACATGCCTGCAGGGCTTGGAGGAACAGAGGATGAGCTGGCTTCGACCTCATTGACATTAAGAAACAAGAACACTGTCAGAGACAGCAAATTTTGTCTTTAACTGTGAGAAAAGATGCAATGGGAATGGATTACTTCCCCATGCCAATTACTCACACAGAACACAAGACACAAGTGTGTGTCAGCGATCTCACTAACGATGATGATGACTGTTCGATAAATGAGTCACGATTCCAGTGAAGCATCGCATGGCCATGTGTCACCGAATGTCCACTGATTTGTTTGGACGTCACTTGCATGTCTGTGAGTGTCTGTTTATGTCTGACATCCTGTTGGTAAATTCATCGTAGCAAACCTCGTTTTTGTACAGTAGCATCACTTCAACGTGTGTCATGGGCTCAACGTACAATACCGAGTGTCCAAGTCACTATGGCAAATACTTTCATTTATAACGAGGGCAGATTTACAGTCCGTGAGAGGTTAACTTTTCCATTTTCAGACAAATGTGCTTCATTTAGGGCTGCAACTTATACTCATTTTCTCAAAAATAAATTGAATTAAATATTGATCATTTTCCCAGAAGGCAAGGTTACAAATCCAAGTTGCTTGTTTTAGTTGATCGAAACCCAAACACTGTCATGAGTTTAGATCGTAAAATAGAACTAGAAAATAATTTCTACTAGAATAATATTAGAATAATGTATTATTTCTACTACAACTAGATGGCACTCAGTAGAGCGCATAACTCCACCAAGACGCAACATTCCCCTTTAATTCCATCCAGCCTAATCCAATATCGAACTTAAGAGCCCTGTATCATTTTGAAACTGAAACCACCCTCAACTGCTCAACCATCATGATTAGGATCTTCATACTCGCTCACAGATACCAGCCAACCAAATAAGCCTTTTTCTTTGATCAAGATCCATGCATTATTCCCTGTTGAAAAAAGGTCCTATCTCACAATGCTAAAGAAAGTGAGAAAAAAATTCTGTCCCTTTATCTGGATCCACACCGAAACTTAATGGGTTCTGACAAGCCAACCAACAAACAAACAAATGGACATGAGTGAAATCATGACCTCCACACCACAGCTATCCCTTTCTGATATTACTATATTATACTATGTGTCGTTATTAATAGTATTAATTTTAAGCTTGCAACAAAGTACATTTTCTTATTTCATTAAAACATTCTAGGTTCTACTAAGGTCACAAGAAGGAACCCAAAATGAAATAAAATGAAATATGTTACAATAAATAATCCAAATACATTAAGTTACCACAGACAGAACTATGAGTCAGACTTCTTTACTAACTCTTTCTATTATTGACACCCCCCGCTCTCACTCAGACATATTAGCAGAGGCCCGACAGACAGGTATCCACAGAGTTTTAAGGCTTTAATATTTTGTATGGAGGTAGTATGCGGGTCGTTGATACTGTTTGTTCCAGGACGACTAGTCCCTGTCTGAGCCCCTTGATGTCTGCTGAGTTCACTCGGTTTGGTACTGGAGAGACTGGGACCGGTGGGGGTGACCACCATGCTGGAGTCCTACCTCCCAGTGTGTGTGTGTGTGTGTTTGTGTGCGCGCGCATGTGTCTGTGTGTGAGTGTCTGTAGTACAGAATGCCTGGGACTAAACCGCATTTGATTTTTATACGCTTGTGGCTAACAGGAGCCAGATGTAGCTGCCTCCAGGGAGCTTACCATCGAAACAGCCATTTATTTCCCTTTTTCACTCCCTTTAATGAGATGTGTGCATGCATGCTTACATACATACTTGTGCGTCGTTCAAATAAAAAGCGGCCAATGAGTCACAACAGCTTTTTTTGCAACATTTCTCTATCGATTATAAGGATGGGATCTTGTTTAGCGGTGCAAAGAACAGGATGTGTCCTGTTCAGATGACATGAGGCCATGAGAGTGAGGAGATCCATGATTTCATCACATCATCACAAGATAGATGAGAAACAATAGATCAGAGTGTCAGAGCTCTGAGGACTCACAGTTCTCTGGACGCTCAACCTGGCCCGGAGACACATCATGAAGAAGAAGAGGCAGGCCTCACACACACACACACACACACACACACAGGCCCTCATAAGGTCAAAATCCTTCCAAAAAATAATCCTGGCATCACAACTGTAGTGAATTCGTCAGCTCGTAACGGTAAATCGGTTACTGAGTTACGTATTGAAGTAGTCAGGCTGTTCTCTTCTGAACATATAGATAATGTACATCCGCACTGAAAAAGAGAGCAGAAAGCAAAAGAGAAGCGATTGGGAAAGAAGGGAGAGTGTTAATTGAAAGCGAATGTGTCTGTGCTGGCTGCTGGTCAGAGATGGGCCGGGCTCCCAGTTGGCTTCCACTTCAAAGGCCCTGCCCGCCTGTCTCAAGCGCACCTGCAGCCGGTTAAACCCTGCTCTCATCACTCAGGGCGTGGAAGGACCTCTACTACAACTCCGAGCCCTCACCACAAAGCTTTTTGCCAAAGGGCCGTAATGGCCTGCGCTCAAGAATTCAACCTAAAACACCAGGTAGCCCAAACAACCTGAGCGTCAATCACACCGTGTGAGTGCTCACAGAACATCCACAGCAGGGTTCCTGCTGGAGCCTCAGCCACCACGTCCAATGCCGCCCCCATCACAGATCACACAGGCATCATATAACTGCCACAGTACGGTCTAAAGCGAGGGTTTCATGGACCTGGAATCATGTACAACTTATGCACAGAGAGAGCCATTAGGAATTATACTTGTGTTTTGTTTAATTACTAATCTGTCTAAGTATAAAAATGTATGTGGGATAACTTTGGAGGGGAAAGCTAACAGGTAGCAAAAACTTCACACAAGTGCACTCACATGAGAAATTTAAACAAGTCGATTCCCAACAGCAAATGATAAACATGTACTTCACTTCATAAAGTATCCCCAATTGATTGCATCCAGTCAGCTAGTTCAGTCAAGATGATAAGTAGACCATAATTTAGATTTTCAGTAGTTTGGATTTTTCTTATTGAAAAAAAGTTCTGTACGGCTCACAGAGAGAAGAAAAGGTCCGATGTGACTTTAAAACACTACACTAACAATGTGTTATCAATCTTAAATGCATTTTTCAATTCTGACAACCTTGCCAGAGATTAATTTCAATGTCACATCTGACTGATCTGACAATAAACTGCTCGTAATTTTTCTCAAGGAAAAGCTCAGCTCATGCAACAGACACTTGGTCCATGCAGTCTGCCTTAAACCCCTGAAGAGGAGAGAAATGTGAAAATAATGTATAGTTTATGAGACTAATCAAATACCAAAAGAGACGTAGGACTTAATCAGGACCACAGTTTCCTGTATGTGCTATGTGCTGTCATCAAAACCCATGTAGACAAAAATAATATCAGCACCTGAGCCCTGTGTCCTCCTAATTAGATAGCCAACGAGATATCTCTTTGTTTTTAACCATTTAAAACCTTTTTTGTTTTCTCGGTTGTTACCTTTGGACAAACCTGCAATAACTGATTTTCTTTTAACACTAGGGTGCAGCGCAACAAGCTGCAAACACAACAGTGACATTTCATTGTTTTCTATTTACACAGCAAGCAGATACAGAACAACATTATCATTCACTCAGAGTGTTTCTGGACGTCTGATTAAGTCCAATAATCACTTTCCTTTTTGCTTGTTTTTTGGTCTTTATGGACTCCTGATGGATATATCTCACTCTGCTACGATAAAAACTACACCATGTTCACCAGCTGGGCATCAACTTTGTCCGCCTGCACTTGGTGCTGGGCAGATGTTCATGGGGTTTATCACAGCGTTTTCACTGAGAACAGCTGCGTGTTAAGTAAAGTATGGTACGACAAAGGTCCAGTACCACAAGGGTGTGGTATGATGTAGCATGCGTTACGCTTGTCACACGTTATTTCCAACAGTCATTATGACATTATGTGATTTTGGGAATCGTGGCAATCGACCTCTTCAGTTGTTCCGGTACGAGGGCGTGTTGGCAGTGTTGGATTAAAATCTTTCTGGTGGTCCCTTTCATCTCACAAATGATTTGATCCATTGTTAATGTAAAAATATTGATAAGAGCAGCTTTAAGGTCTAATTCAAAATCATAGAAATGTATTGCACCTTGCTTTGCCATTCAATTATTGTGGATTTGAATGGGGCAAAAACTATTACATTAGTTGAGCTGTAAATGTTGCTGTGAGTCAACAGCTTTTGAATGTATGGTATTATAAGAATATTTTGCTGACCAGCAGCATCACCCTGACAAAAATAACTCAGTTTATGCTTTCGTTTGCACATAAATGCAATTGCACACACACAAGATCCTCTGAATTAAATGGTTAACCTCGTGGGGATCCCCTTTTAGTCCACAAATGGCAGGTGTGTGTTTACTGGTGCAGCCTCAAACATGAGAAACATAACTTGCATGTACTAACCATAGAGCTTTTACGACACTTTTTCAATCCACTGCTGAAAAAATCAATGAGAAACACAAGCGCACACCCTTTAAATCAGGGGGAGTTGTTTTACAAATGATTTTGGTTTTGATTTACAGGGTGACTCACTCCTTAGTCTGTGTGAAATGTGAAAAGAAAGTTCAGTTCACTGATACACTGCTCACTATACTACCTCACCCAGCCACCATGTGACCAGCTGCCCATGACCTGCAGTGTACGTCACACAGACAGTTCCCTACTAAAACAGGAAACTACTCAGCACAAACTCAGTTCCACCAAGGGGGAGCAAGGAGACGCTGTGCTGTAGAAATGACGAGCATCCATAAAGGTAAATTTTAATTTGGAGTCTTTTCAAACATTGCATTCGTTCAAATCTGAATGTTGTAAGTGGAAAAGCTAATCAAAGCAGTCGGATTAAAGTTTATCCCAGTTCATCCCATCTAATATAGATGATGTATGCCTGATTATTTCTGTCTGTGTGGATGTTTCTATCACTGTCACAGTCTATGTATTGCCGGTGAAGCATGCCTGTTTTCTCCTAAGAAGTGTCTGAGATATGTTAAACGTCAAAGAGGCCGTGCTGCCCCGTATATCCCTTTGATCTCATCTGTATCACCTGCTCTGCTGAGTGTGTGTCTGTGTGTGTGCGTTCATTTGTGTGCATGGCCCAAATTTGTACAGCATGACGGCATCCTCCGGCGACCTAGTAAACATGCTATTATAGAGTTATCACCATCGCATCTACAGACTCTAAGTGTGTTCACAGGAGCTATAAAATCTATTAATGACAGGCTATCCTGGGGATAAAAGAAACAAAGGGCATGCAGAGCTTAGCCCTGTGCAGGCCAACTATGATGTAACATAAGGGTACATACTGTAGTTATGGATGTGTGTGTGGGTATGTGTGGGTGTGTGTGTGAGCATTTTTTGCACCTGTGCAAGCACAGACCTCCTCTCCATGGTCGTGACGCGCGTTGCACCCTCTGCATCCGCGGAAAGTGGTTGACAACAGGCCCCGACACCTTCTTTGAGAACTGGCCAGACTTTTCAGAAGCTTCTGGAGTTCCAGCGTCGCTTTGTTTGTTCAAGGCAGTCCATCTCTGTCGGCAGATCTAAATTTACAGGACAATAAATTATCTCAGATCTCGGTGTCTGGCTTGCATGTCTGCACACACTGAACACACACACACACATTGTGGCTTGTCGGTCCCTGGAGGACGGTGTATTTTTAGGGTCTGTGTTGGATTCTGACCTTTCATTAGCTTTATAGATAATGCTACCGGATTTTCAGCTGATTATTATCTAAACAGACACTCAGGCCTGGTCCTTTGCAGAAATTATGACTATCAAATCCACCCACAGTAAGGCATCCTGCAATAATTCAAAGCAACTATGTAACTTCATAGAGATGGATAGTTGATCGACCCAAGCTGCCAACCCGAAGCGTCAGTATTTGATGATCAGGGGATGTCACACAACAATCAACTATCTTACTCCAGGAAGTTACATTTTTATGGTGACACGATGAGACATTTGTTCAAACAAATATGTTTAAACAAACTCTGTTTATGTTTCCTCCCAAGTGGACTCTTGTGTAATGACAGTTGAATCCAAGAAGCAAAGATCGAGGTCACGTCATGTTATAAAGCGACCAACTTTTACACTGGAGACTGTTGAATGTGCACTCACATCTATGTGATTGTCCAGCGCAGAGCCTTGCTGGATGACGGTGCATCGTGGCAAAAGTTGATCCCACTTCAACTTTTTCCCCTGCGTTGTTTTTTGTAGCCATACTGCTCCATTCAAATGAATGAAGGTGGGGACACAAAGATTCCAGTGAGGAGACATGTGGTGGTGCAGAACCACTCGGAGCTCCTTCTGCTGGATGACATACTGAAGTTAGGTGGTGTTTGGTTTTGGCTTGTTCCTTTTCAACATGGTGGCAAAACTTCCCCATATAACAGATAAACAGTAGACTAAAAAATATTTGTGGAAACAAAACATTGATACATTTTTTATCAGCCCTGCCTTTTTAGACAGTTTGATCTGATTTTCACGATCCCCGTGTGTCGTGCTGACCACAATCATTTGCTTCAAGCTGAGGTTGAGTCTTGATTAATCAAATTAAAATTGGTCTGTCAACTTGACGTGCTGTATCCATCACTCACTGCACAGCCGGGTTTCTTGCTCTCCATAGCAACTGACTACGAGCCATTGACTTGACATCTGCAACGGATCCAGTGTGTCTGCTCCATGACAGCCCTAAAGTCAGGCTGTGGCTGGCCATAAAACAATAATGTGACTATTTTTTTAACCTGTATTGAAATAGCGAAACAAACAATGTTATCATTTGATCAGAAAACACAAATATGGGTTGTTTTATAAGGCAGTAATACAAAAGTTTGAAGTTTAGGCCTTAAGTGGCTTAACAAACTGCACGGAATATGACGCCGTCTATGCTGTAGAAATGAAGTTGGATTTCACTTTCTTGCTCCAGTTGATCTCCTTTTCGTCTTTGTCCTTTCCACCTGTCCCTTGTTCATATTCCCTCAGACCTGCCCAGTGTTGAGTTTGCCCCTGTGTCCCATCAGTATGGGAACTCGGCCAAGTCTGACGACAGGCTGTCCTCCCCACTCCAGCCTGCCAGGGGATGGGAATACACGCTGAGCTCATCCCAGGACTGCCTGACTGGTGTCAGCCCACAGCTTAATCCCCACAGGGGACACATTACTGGACCATTAGGCCAACTCTTCCACCCTCAGCGCATGCCTCTTGCCCTTGGTTCATTCAGCCTCCTTCCCTTTTCCCCCTGCAACTTTCCTTTCAGAAATAATCCTGAGTGATTATAATGTATCAACACAGAAATCAATTGGATTAGTCCAAAACCGCTGCCTCTGTAAATCTCACCTTTATCCCTCCTTCACCCAAGCGCAGCGCTTAAACACAGCCACCCCCGTCAGTACTTTTCCTCTGAGGAGATGCTTGCCAGATTGGACCTCGTACATCAGGGCAAACTTTTCCTCCGACTGACAAGAAGGCGCTTGACTCTGTTATTGTTTATGAGGAGAAAGCTGGGGTCAAGTTCACAGGCTGGGAGAGAGTCAGAGAGACGGAGAGCGGGAGAGGGAGAAAGTCTGTTCCAGCTCCAGCCCCACGAGAGAGAGCATAACTCAGCCGTGTTTGTGCTTCCCTAATTCCTTTTGATTTAGCAGAAAATTGTGAGCTAAGCTGGAGCGCACAAAAATGCACCCGGGCTCCGCTTCTTCACAAACCTGTACCCACCCGTGTAGTCTGTGTGTTTGTGCCTGTCTCTGAAAAAAAAAAGTGTGTGTGTGTCCCATTCTGACAGCAGCCTAAGCAGAAATACAAATGTCTCTGAAAGGAGCTTAGCCTTAACAGCAGCTTTGGCATAAACACTAGAGCTGTTTTCTCAAGCTTTTCATGAAATAGCAGTTTGCGACAGCTATAGCTAATTCTAATAGTTTCAATTCCGATAGGGATTTTCCTGATTTGTTTACTTGTTTGTTAGCATTACTGGGTCAGCTGAATCAACTGTGGTATTCTTAATCCAATATCACAAACTCCACAGAGAAGTTCAAGTCTACGCTGACAAAAAGAACTGCACGAATCAGCGTCCGTAAGCAGTCGTTTTTTGATTTTGTGAAAGGTCTTCAGATACTTAAAAGAGGGTTTTAATCTGTCAGGAGCCATTCGAGGACAGAGAGAATGATCAGAGGTTTGATGATGGATGACAGCTTGAAGACGCACACACACACACCTGTGGAAAGAAAGGTAAGGATGGTCACTCTCCAGGGACAATGTACAGTGTGTGCGTGTGTGTGTGTGTGTGTGTGTGTGTGTGTGTGTGTGTGCATGCTTTATTCGAGCGCTGTCTCAGCACTCGCTCTCTTACACATGTGGTTCATATTTAAGCCATAGTGCTGTTCCACTGGACGGTCTTGGCTCTGTTCTCCCAGTCCCACATTCCCAGCTTTTTTCTCCGACTTTCATTTCTGCTGTGATTTGGGCGGTGCGTGGCTGCAGGCATGACAAAAAAATTGAATAAATATTTGTTGATAATAATCACACGGATTCACAGGCTTACTTACTTTATACACATAGTCACCGGGGACAGCACCATGCTGATTCATCTTAATATAATGTATGTGTGCCAGATTGAGCCAAAAGACTTATTTGTATCTGCAGTCCCTGTGCATTAAATTCTTTTTTGCAGGTATATGTGAAAGGTGAATGTGAGGAAGAGCTCGATCATACCCGTATCCAGTGAATATGATAGTGTTGATTCTAAATATTACTAATGACAATTGAGGTTTGATAACACAATATCTGAAAACTAACAAGTGAAGTCGTTTCTTGCCATTTCATCATGTTTCTACATGTAAATGATCGAATTTTGCAGTGTCATACACTAAGAATGGGCAAAAAAATCCTTTATAATAAGAAAAGCCACATATTTCCTGTGATTTAATTATCCAGTTTTACTGGGCTGTAAAATGAAGGCGCCATCACTGGTTATAATAATTCCTGTCTGAGGTCACAGATGAACTCCTCACATTAGGACCGTCACCACTTCTACAGCATCATCATCCCTCTCTCTCTCTCTCTCTCTCTCTCTCTCTCTCTCTCTCTCTCTCTCTCTCTCTCTCTCTCACACACACACACACACACACACACACACACACACACCTTTCTCCATCCATCCCTCTTTAATATCTCCTTCCTAGTCAAACTCTGTAACCCCTGCATCTGCCCAATGGGCGAGAGGAGCTGTCAGCAGCCAGCCCTCCCTCCCTCCCTCCCTCATCTCTCTCTCTCTCTCTCTCTCCCTCTCTCTCAGCTCTGACTCTCTCCACCGCGCACTGATAAAGGAGAGGTCCCGTGCGAGCATCCGACCCAGCACAGAGTCCCACAGCCGACAGTACTGCAGCGAGTCTCGCATCTGCCCAGCCTCTGCCCGGCTCCCCCAGCTCTGATCGGATCCTATTCAGCCAATAAAAAACATAAACAAGGATAGGTGTTCTGTGGAGCTGATTGGAGAGGTGAAACAGCCAACACTTGTTGCTGCTCGTCTCGTCAGGTAAACCTCCTGTCTGAGCGCACAGTGGAGAGAGCGAGCGAGAGAGAGAGAGAGAGAGAGTCTGGTGCGCACATGGCACCGAAAACGCGCTCCTCACACTCCTGACAGCCGCGCTTTTAATATGGAGCCACACACTGGATAATGAGGCCTACCTACTGAATGGGTGCTTGACCTACTCCACACCACACCTTGTCTGTTAAAGTCAGGCATTTTCTTCTGAAAACTTTTTTTTCTTTTTTTTCGGGGAACTTGTGCTGGTGGTTAAAGACGCGCAGAAACATGCTGGGTTTAAACAGGATTCTGAGCCTCCGGACATCCCGGGTTCGGAGCTGTGGTTCGCCGGCAGCCAGACTCTCATCCCGGTCTCCTTCGTGCCAAAACTCCGGTGCCAGTTCGAGGATTTACTGTGCGTGTCTGTTGCTGCTGCTGCTGGTGACGCCTCGGGCGGACTCTTCATGGTGGTGAGTACCATCACACCCACAGGCCAACCTACCTGCCACTGAGATTTAAAGGGGCTGAATTAGCCTAATTAATTAATTAATTATTATCAATAATATTCATATTAATAATAAAGAGAGAGTCTGACTGTAAATGGAGGTCGAAGGAAATGCCACACGATTCGAACATCCATCATGATGTTAATCATTTGAAACGGAGCTGGGACTGCTGCCTAGCTTTGGATCTTTTCGTTAGAAAACTTCAGGGATTCAACCTGCCAACGAATTTAACTTATGATGCCTATTATAATGTGCACTTTCCAAAAAGCAAAACCCGTCCAGATTAATTCGGAGCAACATTTTCCAACAGACAGACAGGCAGGCAGGATATACGGAATAATTCATGTTTTCAAACGCAATCATTCTTATTTCTGCATTTCCCTGCAGATTGTCTCAATGCACTTGCGGGTTTAGTAGAAAGAGTTTCATATAGTGAGTGCGCTGCCTTGTCATTTTTTATGGGCGAATGAACGCAAATAAAAACTCTAAATGTGTTTTTCTGTCAACATTTCGTTGAACTAAAAAATAAAAATAAATAAATAAAAAGAGCAAGAGAAATGATAGAGAGCACATTATGAAAATAACCTAAAATAATGATTCGAGCTTCTTCAGGATTTGGTTTCTTGAGCGCGTTTTCTTCGTGTCAGTGTGTTGGCCTGCCTTATTGAGCAATAATAATAGAGCGATAAATGTAATTTATGTCGGCGCTGTTGGCTGAGCGCGTGTTCAGCTCAGCTGGAGCTTGTATTCAACAAGGCAGAGCAGTCATTAATTCACCAGGTACCACACACACACACACACACACACACACACACACACACACACACACACACCGAAATTACTTCACTAAAATACCCCGAAACCAGCCATCTAGAGCATAGGTGAGGGGTGAAAAAATATCTCATTGCCTGCGCAATAACATACGTGAAAACGTCCCGTGTGTGTGTGTGTGTGTGAGAGTGTGTGTGAGTGTGTTTATAGGAGAAGTGTCTGTGTGTGGGCGGGCATGGGGCTGATGGAATGCCTAATAGTTTGTGTAGATTAAAAGCAGTTATGGGGAGTAGTGGGAAGAGTGTGTGTGGAGGCTTTAGCAGGGCATTATTGGCTTTGAGGGGAATCTAGTGTGGGAGATACAGTGTTTAACTGTTTATCACATTTCTGTGGGTGTACAGTAAGTGGTGATATGGACAGATCTGGGGCTTTAACACTCCAGGGTGGAGGGGGGGTGTCGCAAAAATGATTGTGGGGTGTTTCATTTGAGAAAAAAAAACTAATGTGATATAATACAAATGCATCACAATTAGGACTAGATATTGTCTCAGATTTAGGATTATATGACATTAGTGTTGTCCTTTACTGCCTTTAAAGGCTGCATTACGGTAAAGTGATGTCATTTTCTAAACTTATCACACTGTTCTACTTGTTCTAACACCAGTCTTTACCTGCTGAGTCATTAAATCCACATTACTGATGATTATTAAAAGGTCAAATTTGTAAGAATGTCCAATTTTGTGATGCTTTGGGTTGGTGGACGACCCGACCGACCAGCCCAAAGCGTCAGTATTTGAAAAAGTGAAAATGAGACTGAAAAATCATCTTTCTTAGAAATTTGACCTTTACGTACCAAAAGTCTTTCCTAAAATCAATATCATGGTATTGGGTCAAAAATGTTTTGATATCTGATTTTGTTGGCATTTATGAAGTGCTTTTGAGGAGATTTCAAAACATCATGACGTATATTGTGTATTGCGATATAGCAGAGTAATACTGTCATCCCTTATTTTAAGGGAATGTCGCCCAGCCCTAATCACAACACAGATTAGCTCTGTGGTGGTGTTATTGTGATATCTGTAGAAAATTAAAAAAAAAATACAAGTCTGTAACTGTTCCTTGGCAAAAGCCTACAAAAAGAACAATTACGTTTAATTTTTCCAGTTTAGACCCTTAAGGGAATAGAAACAGAAATGATTTAAGAGACGGTGTATTATTTAAACAACATTATCATGTCTGTATTGTTAACAAAATATCAATATATTGTTTTTAAATATGACAGTTAACAGCAATGCCAGTGCACTGTGGCGCCTCTAATGCATACATTTTATAATTGTGATAATTTTTGGTTAAATATAATATAACACCCACGGTTTCCAAGTACTTGTCACAGATAATAGTCTGAACTGGATCCACTCATATGCACGTCTGTGCCATGAATTTGTCTTGTGTTTGTTCCGCAAACTGCAAAGAAAGTAAACTGATTAGTTGTATTTGCTTATTTGCTGCATCTGTAGCATGCAGACTCAGCAAACCTCTGCCAAGGTCCAACAATCGCCTTTAATTCAATGAAGCCGAATCAAATAAAACACATTTAAATCGGCTAGATCCAGATTTTTATGAATATCCACATCCAGTTGTGCTCACTCATAGATACCAGCAACCTAATTACTCCTGATGTTTAAGATAAGATATAAGATATAAGATATGGATAAGATTCATACATTATTGTAACAGAAATAAATCAAAAATGTCGAAAATTGCCCTGTCTCACACTGTTAAAGAAAGTGAGAGAAAAATTCCTGTATCTGCAACAAAAGTTAATGGGGTCTATTCTGGGCTGAGACCCATCCTCCATCCAAGTTTTGGGGAAATCTGTTCAGTAGTTTTTGTGCAATCCTGCAGACAAACGAACCAACAAACCAATAAAACAAATATATTTTAGTATTTCAGTATATCTTGTACGATAAAATAGTTCTCCTGAAGATGACAGGCCAACACGTTGCGGCTGTGTCATCAGAAGTCAGTAGAAACCTTCCCTATTTGACTCCCACTTGTCCTTCCTCTGTGATTCACAGTAGAGCTGAGGGCTTTACAGCATGTTGTTTTAGACCTGTGGATGGACGATGATTTACTATCCTATAAAATCCACAAGTCCTCTTGACTCTCAGAGAGAACGAGAGAGAAAATTAAGTGTGAATTGCCGCTCTGGCTCTTTCCTTTGATGAGCAGTCTGTTCTTACTCCTCCTCTCTTATCCCACTCTGGGGAGTAGAGAGAGGGAGAGAGAGCCTCCATCCTCTCGCCCGGCCTCGTAAAACCCGACCACACAGCTACACGCTCCCTGACCTCCCCTCGCTGACCCGCCAGAGCCCTGCAGCCACCGAGCTGCAAGGGGTCTCGTGAACACACGCATCACGATTAAAGTTTATTTTGGGAGAGGCTCAACGTAGCATCGACATTATAGGATACTGCAGGAATCCGTTGTCTCCTGGCGGAGAGGATGACTGGAAAAAGCCAAGCTGGAGAACAGCGAGTAAGACGAGAATGAGAGCGAACAGGCCGAAGACAGAGAGGAGTAAAGTGAGTAAATGGGGTCTTAGTTTGACAGGGTTATTGGAGGCCCCAGACTGCGTGCTCTGATTTGTGACGACATGATTTCAACGATCCCGTTGGGAAACATTTAAACACACATACACACGCATGTCTTGTGGGGAGAGGTTAAGTGCTTATTTATTTGGAGAGCCGAGTAAATGGTTTCCACTCCCCTCCTTCTCGCAAACCTTAAACTGTTAAGTGTAGTGAACTCTGACTCACAGAGCACTGTTACCGCGGCTCTCCTCTATGCCACTCACCACCTTTAAGTGTGTCTATACGTCTGCCACATGAGGGCACCTACGTGCACTAATCCATCGCAGTGTGGCAAAAATCACTGCTGGATGTGACTTCTTCTAAATGACACAGATTCAGTTGAAACGTTTCTTGTGTTTTTTTGCATTGTCAGGTACATCGGTGCTCTGGGGGCCCGGGTGATCTGCGACAACATCCCAGGCTTGGTGAACAAGCAGCGGCAACTCTGCCAGCGCCACCCAGACATCATGCAGGCCATCGGCGAGGGCACCAAGGAGTGGATCAGAGAGTGCCAGCACCAGTTCAGACACCATCGCTGGAACTGCAGCACACTGGACCGCGACCACACTGTGTTTGGACGCGTCTTGCTGCGGAGTAAGTCCATGTGTGCGTCTTAATGTGCAACGAGGCCAAACTGAGATACCACTATCCTCTTTCTTCACTTTTACTGCCTTATCTCTCCCTTCGCCTGTCTGTTCTTCTCCCCTCGCTCTGTTCTTTCTCCGATCTTTCCTTCTCATACGCACGTATGCTGGTGCTCCTTGTTTATAGTCGCTAATGGACTGTTGCAATGCCTTACGCCTCGTCAATAAACACACAGGCTTCGAGGCATGGGCTTGTCCTCATTTTGTTTTTCCACTCCTGCCAGACCTCTCGGCTTTTGTAACAGATTCATGTACGTATGCATACAGGTGCATGAACATTTTGACATACATATTTTCTAGCCTATTTGTGGCCAGTTCGTGGATAAGTCCTCCTCGTGAAGTGTTTTTCGCAACTGCATACAGTCTGATTAATGAATATTTATTAAATAACTGTGACAGGAACAGTGAACCTGCAGTAAACACACAAAGAATCTTAAATTGCAAACTACATAGGTCCAATTTGTATTCCCAACTCGCTTTGGCATGGCAGCCTACCCGTCAGTATTTGACAAGCTGGGAATGAGACTCAAAAATCAATTTTCTCACAAACTGGACTTTAAGTCAGCAGGGTTTTTTTTTGCAGGAGAGGAAACATTAAATGATAACAGTTCTATAAGTTGTTGATCACACATTCTTGGCATGCATAGCTTGGATGACGTGATGCACCTGTGAACCGGTGAAAAGGGTGAATTGATGCTCTCGATGGTTTCTCTTGACTTTTTGCAGCTTTTTGAGCCAGACACAATAGTAAATGCGTCAGTTCCAGCAGTCCATTGTAGTCAATCTGAACAGGCTTTGTATCCGACGTCACTGACTCTCCTCGGCTTGTTACGGTCCCTCTTCCAGTCGTCCTAAGCATGTGTGGGGGCCAACGATGCATGGAAAAAAGTAGCAGATATGGAGATAGAGGCTGAGTGTGTGTGTGTGGCGGAAAGGAATAAACAGTAATGTAGATGTAAATATTTAGAGAGATATTCTCACTGTCAGACAAACAGCGCAGGTTTGAATGATGACCAGCAATGCCCTCCTCCATCCTCCCCCACATACACCCGCCCCCTCAGCAGCACCCACTGCCCCCTACTCCTCAGCCCAGAGATGGAATGGGACATTCCAGTGAATACAGAGTGAGCAGGTCGGATCACACAAACTGGTTCAGAGGGAACGTGTATTTTGTTTTCAGATACCAAAGTGCCCCACCCTTGGTCATTTATAATCAGTGCTGTGCGAGTTAGTTTTGTGATGTTATCTTGAAGTGCCTCCATTTCACAACACACAACGTTACAGAAGACAATACTGCTTCCCTCATCTATGTACGTGTTACCTTGCAGGACAGTGTTTTAAATTAAAAATGTAGTTTAAAAGTGTGATACAATATTTTTCATCCAGCTTTGCAGGTTATTTAAATTCCTCTTCCAACTTGTTCCGCATCCCACGTGGTCAAACTTAAACCATTGTGTGTGTGTGAGCTGTTAGAAACAGAGACAGGTCCATAGGCCCAAGAAACAAATGTCCTATATGCACTTTATGTTAACATGTGACTATGAGCCAACCTAATATAAAACAAGATTAAATGTTTCATATCCTGTTTATACAGGCTGCACGGCGAAAGCGGTATGTCTGGGACGCTCGGATGTGTCCTGTCACAGTGGTGTTATGTGCTCACCCATGTTTTGGCAGCGCTCAGAGAGTTACACAGTCACGCGTGTAAAGCGCGAGTGAAAAGTGAATTATTTTGCAGCATGTGTAGACAGCTGTATTAATTAAAATAGGTAGAGTATGTCATTTTATGTTACGTTAATGATATATATCCACAAAACAGTAATTGTTCTGTAAATTCGAATAAGACATGGTTTAAAATAACCACATCGTACTGTAATTAATCACATTTGATTATTTTATTTTTTCTGGAACTTCCATACAAACAAAAAGCCAACTGCCCCGCATGAGACAACAACACTAAACAGTTAAAACAGTTCAGCTAAAATTCTTTCAAAATGAATTGTTTTAGGTTCGAAATGAGAACAATGATTTCATGTTAACAGGTGCTCATAAGTACAATATGAAAATTATTAATTATTGGTTCATTACTGCGCACGATCTGATATCACCTTGTTGATGCTGTTCTGGAAACGTCATAATCAATGTTTTTGTTATGTCATGGCTTAGCAACTCAGGGAAAACGAACTGGAAAAATATACACATGGGAAAAATTATCCTTTCAAACATGCGTTAAACATTGTGAAAGGGTCTTTTCCTAAACCCGATCGAGTACTTGTTGTCTAAAAAAGTATGTTTTCCCCTTAACCAAACCAATATACTTGTATAAATAACAAGTTAACAGTTTATTCTATTTGGGATATAAACCCCAGTCTCCTGTGTAACAATCCTTTAGACTAGAATCACATTATTTGTTTACAATAACTTCAGGGGAGAAAACCCCTGCACCACACATTAGCTTACATATAATTTAATTGCCTTTCTTAATGATGCTATTTCAAGATGTATCCATCTAATATCAAAACTTTCACTAACATTTCTTTGGAGAGCTAATTTACCTGTTCAGATATCAAGACCACCGTCTTGCAGTAACGGTATGGAAACAGTATTACAAAATCTCGAACGGTGGACATGTTTCTACAGTTACACGGTTTTTACCATACATCATATCCCCCCGACCCTGTTGACTACGCGTATGCTGACGATTCAGCATTCCGACCATGCTAAAGGGAAGCTGAAGTAGAGTCCAAAATAGAAAGAGTTTATCCTTGTGTGAAAGTAAAAAAAAAATGGCTTGCTGATGGCACGGGATGAAAAGGTTGCATTATCACCAGAAACATCAGGATTTATGCTCTGGGAACCATGAATATCCAAAGCAAATTTAACAGAAATTCGGCCAACAGTTTTTGAGGTGATTTGTCATGTTTTAAACCATTGGTTCCAGATGGTCGTCAGGGGTGAAAAAAATCATTAGAAGTCTTTTTCTCTTTGACTGGATATATAACTTTATACCAACGGAGCAGAGTTGTTGTTAATGTTATATGTGAAAACCATTTATGTCTCCTTTTCTTTTGGAGTGGATGAGTTCTTCCGCCTCTTGTTGCCGTGTTGTTTTTCGGGGTCATTCATTCCCACGGGTGCTGCAAAAAGCAACTGTGACCAAACGCTATATCTAATTCTCCGTGTATCTTTGGCCACACAATAGATGAGTCATATTCCGAGGAACCGAGGAGACCAGAAAAGCACAGCAATGGTAGAAAATGCTGTCATGACATCACCCTGGCGCTGATTAATGGGGTATCACTGTGTCTGTATTTAAACAATTTATGTGAGCAGAGGAGAGCCCCGCAGCTAGGATTATTTCCATGATAATATTTAAACAAAGCTGTCCTATACTCCACATCAGGCCTGATATGCCCCCGTCAGCTGCACCTTCATGTCCTGATGGCTCATGCCCAGGCCTGGTCATGGCATTATCTGTATCTGTGTACGCATTTTAACATTTGGGCTGCACAGTTTTACGTCTGAGAGAATCCTCTGTGTTGCATGAGTAACTGTCTGACCTCTTTGTGCTTTCTCTCCCTGTCTCTCTTTCTCAGGCAGTCGTGAGGCAGCGTTCGTCTACGCCATTTCCTCAGCAGGGGTGGTGTACGCACTCACTCGCGCCTGCAGCCAAGGCGAGCTGAAGACGTGTAACTGTGACCCACACAAGCGCGGACGAGCCAGTGATGACAGAGGGGAGTTCGACTGGGGGGGCTGTAGTGACAATATCAACTACGGGATCAAGTTTGCCAAAGCCTTCATAGACGCTAAAGAGAGGACCGTCCGAGACGCACGGGCGCTCATGAACCTTCACAACAACCGCTGCGGCAGAACAGTAAGAAAACATATTTTCTCGCTCACAGTGGCATATCTGCAGGCTTTTGTTTTATTTGCCCAAGTGTTGATATATCTGACCTTGGACGCCATTCACATCTGATATTAACATGCAATCGGTATCTAGATACATTATGTGGATAATGATCATGGACCTATGCATTTATCTGGCTGATCTCCTCCTACAAATGTCTGTATAGTCTCTGTTTTTCCTTCTGATAGAGATCAGGATAGACAGACGCGGCAATAACAACCATTTTCTTGGTTACCAGGGTAACGGGTGACAAGTCCCGCCGCATCTAATATATGATTGGTTGCTTGAAAAGGAGCAACAAAGACTACTTCAATGGATTTTTTAAATGTTCAGAGATTTTAATTTTTTTGGGAACAATTAAAAAAAGACGTTGGCGCTCACGCAGAAAAAAAACATGTCTACACAAGGCTTGAGTACGCCTGCCTTCGTTTTTTTTGTAACTGTGGCAACACTACCACCCAAAAAATTCTAATGCATTCTGAGTGCATTTCAAAACTCTAACTTTTTATTTGAAATTCCAACACCTGCCACTGATACGGATTTTTTCTTTTACGTGGAAACTGTTCACAGAATACTTTGAATGCTTTGATACGGGTCCCAACC
This sequence comes from Lagodon rhomboides, assembly GCA_039737535.1. Taxonomy (NCBI): domain Eukaryota; kingdom Metazoa; phylum Chordata; class Actinopteri; order Spariformes; family Sparidae; genus Lagodon; species Lagodon rhomboides. The sequence continues at coordinate 18,459,364 of CM077792.1, read as the reverse complement.
CATTGAATAAATGGTTGGATGCCTGAAAAAAAGAACAATGATGTCCACTCTAGCGCCTTTTTGAGAAGTTCAGGAAGGTTTATTCTGTTTTCTGGCTTTGTATAATACGACTGCCTTGAAATGATAACTTGTCACTCAAGTGAGGCAGTGTGTGCAACCAGATTTTAATACGCCTTGTCCCATTTCTCATACTGTGAAAATTAATATGGAGTAAGATCCGGTTTGACCAGACTTGTGAAAAAAAATGATGTCCCCATATCTCTGGATAATCCAGAGACTTCACTGTAAACTGTTCATTTTCTGGACTATATCTTTGGAAAGAAGCTTAGACAAAGACAGAATATTTACAATGCTTTGTGCACCTTAAACAAATATCCTTTCACCTCTCTTAAATCTACCTCAAAACATTGGCAGAAAATCCCAAATAATGATGTGCAAGACTACTTGTAAATGTGCCTTCAGTGAGAAATATGCTTTCGAGAAACTTTAACTAAACCAACCCTGTAATAAACATTCCTGCCTGAGTGCTCCATTTTCAGAACCTGTGAAACTAAATTTCAAGATGGCTAAACACACACAATCCCCACTTCTCTCTACGCATTTAGGCGGTGAAGCGATTCATGAAGCTGGAGTGTAAATGTCACGGCGTGAGCGGCTCTTGCACGCTGCGGACATGTTGGATGGCCATGTCGGACTTCAGGAAGACCGGCGACTACCTGCGGAGGAAATACAACGGGGCCATCGAGGTGACGATGAATCAGGACGGGACGGGCTTCGCTGTGGCTAACAAAGCCTTCAGGAAGGCCACCAAGAACGACCTGGTCTACTTCGAGAACTCACCGGATTACTGCCTACAAGACAAATCAGCAGGTGAGGCGGCAAAGGGAGGGAGGAGGAAGGTGGACTGAGAGGCAGGTTCTCATGGATGTTGATGGATTGCCCCGACTGTGTTATGTTTTAGGGGTGTTATGTGTGTGTTGTGTATATGTTCATGCATGACTAGTGTGTTTGTGTGTGTGAATGTCAGTGTGTGTGTGTGTGTGTGTGTGTGTGTGTGTAATGGTAGTCAGATAACACAGCAGGCCTCCCGTGTGATGTCTGTGGAAGCTAATATCCTTGTACCCTGGGGACATGGTTGTTCTGTGACCACCTGACCTCTATCAGTCTTTGTCAACACACACACGCATACACATACACACACATATACACAACACCATAGTTAGAGGAAGTGTTGATCCACCTTTACCCAATCCACATCATCAATTATGACTTTCTGAATGGTTGATGGATTTTGAGGTTGTGAGACAAACTTTTACGATCTCTGAGGTGTTGATCACCTCTGTCACTGAGAAGCTCTGTCCAGTTCTTCCTCGTCCATGCTCCCTCCCCCTCTTTCTCACCTTCCCAGTGGAATCCGCAGCCTAGGGACACAAGCAGCTAATTTAAAAAAAAAAAAAAATCACTTCTTTCTGTCTGTCACAGTCTCTCCCTCTCTGTCCGTCTGAACTAAGCGTAGCTGGAGGGCAGAGTGGGCCTCAGAGTGTGAGAGCCTGTCTGTCTGTCACGCTCCACTGTCCATTTAACCCTCACACACACACGCACAGACACACACACACATAGAGTGGCTTCAAAGGGAGCAGTGGCTTGGGAAAGGCAGTGTAACTATAGGCCACTCTACCAACACTGCATAGTTGTGTGTGTGGGTCTGTTGTTATATGGGCAGCTTGTTGTGATAGGTAGCAGTTCAAACATGGAGCTTCTCACACGAAACACCAGCGCTAATCTCTGCGGGGTTGACATTCACATAAGACATAGACAATATGCCACTGCATTAGGTAATGGCCAGACTGCTAAACACTCTGATACAGTCAACAAACATGGACTAGCGTGCTGCTGCAGATCGAATATTGAACCAAACACAGCTAAAGGGAAGCTAAAACTTCTGGTTCCTGTTCCCTACCTCAATCAAAAACAGAGATATTATGCAGATTACTAAAGCTCTGGAACCTGTGTTGTATACTCTAAGGTTCACCCCATTTGTCTAGACAGAGTTGATGAATTTGTAAAAACAGTGGGACATTCTATTTAACATTTCTGGATTTCATTGTCTCTATTGAACACTATTTACCACAAGCCCAAGACTGTCATGGGTTAATGCCCCATGTTCACATCTTCGGGCCCATTCAGAAAGGATCAGGCACTGTTGCGAAAAACACTATATGTACTCACCAGATTTGGTCTCGGAGGGTCGAGTCACGATGGGACCAGCATGACCTGCAGATCAGAGGCAGAGGAGGACGGGTCAGTCGCGTGGCACTAGCAGCTTACATGTAAAATGCTACACTGGCAACTCAACAGACATTTGTCTGTCTAAAGTCGTGTTTCAATTGTAGTCACTCAGTTGGAAACACACCGTAATGATCAGCCTTGCATCTGTTATTTTTTTTATTTACCGGTGTGGACAACCATCACTAGCTGGACCAGCATGCCAGTAGCAGAGCGACATAGCAGCTTCACCTTTGTTGATTGAAGGCGGTTGGCAAACTGCTTTTAGGTACATTAATGTAACCTTCTGAATCATCAGTGGTTAAACTTCATCACAACATTACGTTACACAAACGGGCTATGGAATGACACACGTGGCGCACCGTAGCACAACCCTGCGACTAATCCCAACATTGCCTGATTCTGTCTGAATGGGCCAGTAAACCACTGGCAACATCCAAGTACATCCAAACAAAATCCATATTAACACTAATAGAATCAATTCATCCAGTTTCAAAGGGTCTATACAACGATAATTAATGAATAGCTTAAGTAATTTTTAAGCAAAAAAGCCAGACATAACCCAGCTTCTCAGGTGGGGGAATTGTGGGGGGAAAAAACTAAATGGCTTTGGTTTTGTACTATGAGCTGCACAAAAAAAAAAAAAAAAAAAATGAAGATGTTACCTTGAGGTTCAAGAAACTGTGATGGACATTTTTGATCATTTTCTTTTATAGACCAAACAATTCATCAAGAAAACAATTGTCAGGGCTGCGACAATCCTAGATTGTAGATAAAAGTATGTACTACATCATTAACAATTAGAATTTGAACCTTTTATTAGTTGTGGAAGTAGTTATACAGTAGTCCTTTCACCTCCAGTACAGAATTTGGCTCTCCAGAGAAATCATCCGTCAGCATGCTTTAGCTAGCTATAAGAGAAACATTTAGCTTCTATTAGCTAACACTTCCGTGTTTGTGTGCAGGCTCCCTGGGCACGGCTGGACGGGTGTGCAATAAGACATCGAGGGGCACCGACGGCTGTGAGGTCATGTGCTGTGGGCGGGGCTACGACACAACACGAGTCAAGCAAATCACCAAGTGCGAGTGCAAGTTCAAATGGTGCTGCGCCGTGGAGTGTAAGGACTGTGAGGAAGCCGTGGACATACATACGTGCAAAGCCCCCAAACGAGCTGAATGGTTGGACCAGACCTGAGGACACGCTCCATCCGCTCCCCTGTAATGCGACCCCACCCCTTTCCCCTTTACAGGACATCCTGTGGAACATGGCATTCTGGGAAGGTTTGTCCGAAAGTGCTCTGCGTCTCCGGCCTCCCCTGCCCCCACCCTCGGTTCATCATTGCATGGCTTTTCTACCTGTCTCTGTGAAAGCACTAGAATTCAATACCCATCAATATGAATTAATACCCATTAGCCCCTGTTTGTGAATGGCCCTGTGAATGAACTGCTGCGATCAGATGATGAACGATGAACAGTGAACACTTTGGGGTTCGGGTGGATTGGGCTTTAATCAAAGATTCAGTCCAGACTGCCTTTTGTCTAGCGTGTGGTTCTGGGTTAAAAATGGTTTGCTGCTTTCATGATGCTTTAAAGACACATTTTTACATTAACTGAGCCTTCAAACGTATCCAGTATTATTACAACAACATCATATATTCACATATTTTTTTTTTCTTTTTGTTGGGGAAATACACTTTTATCTACCAAAAACAAAACACTTGGTTGGACAGTGGGAAGTAGCTTGACAAGTGCACTTTGAGAAGTGGACATCTAAGCGTTAAGTTTGGCTACGTGTGGCCAAACAGAAGTCCAGGAAGAGGACTACAAGGGAGGATGGGGAGATGGACACCAGATGAATAAATGGACGGATGCATCATTGGAACTTTGAATGCAACTGTAAAAAAAAGAAAAAAGAAACAAAGAAAGAAAAAGCTGTTTAAAGTGATTTATTTAAATTGTAAAGTGTTGTTTCATTACTCATCTGCGGATGAGACTGCACTACATTGGCTGACACGAGTAGAGAGAAGAGCACTCCCACTATTATGATTACACAATGTACTCTCGTTTTCTGCGTGTAAGACGACAAACTGCCGCTGACAAGGAGAAGAAGAAGAGAAAGAAGAAGGCCATTCAGTCACACATAACCACAACATCAGACAGATTTCACTTCTCTGCTCTCCAGCTTGCTTGTATAACATTGTGTATATTGCCTTATCTAAACAGATGTTCTTATGAAATATATGGTGCATTAGTATATGACACTGGAATCTTTGTTTTTTGTTCGGCCAGACAAACATAGAGCTTGAAGGCAAGACAGAGACTAGATAGGGCCGACAGAGCAGAACTAATCAGTGTGACCGAGCCGGATAGTGAGTAAGTTCTGTTATACTGCTGTCATAACCTGCCAGGATATTCCCATCACACACACGTATACATACACACACATACACACACCGTCAGTGCTCCTCACCAGCATGAGTTGAGAGACACCGGGGACACAGTAATAATACAATCTATGTTAGTAACAAAGGCTGATTCAGTATGCGTCGGGGTGGGGTTGTGTTATATCAGTCAAGGGGAGGGAAGTGTTTGATTAAAGGCCCAACCTAAACCCCAACCCCTGCTGGCCTCATCCCACCCCTCGCTATGTGGAATTCCAGGTGGGTCCCAGGCTAATGACTAGATGGCTGTAATTACCCAGGGCTGTTGATAGCTGGTGATTGGACACGGTCGTGCCACAGAGGACCTAGTGTGGGCTCCTGCTGGGACCACATTTAATCAAAGGCTTCTTGGCCGGCTTATCAAAGGGAATACTTTCCAGCAATCTTCTCTGCCTCGGCCCCCGCCAGCTCCCCAGACTCTCAGTCCAGTTCAGTCTCTGTTACATTAGAGCCAAGAGACTCCTGATAACGTGATTTCAAAAGGATGTCACACACAACCGCAGACTTAGGACAAAAGCAGCATGTAAACTAGTACCGAATGTGATTTTATTTATATTCTAAGTATATATTGAGATCTTCAAACGATGTTTGCAAGGTCTGTCGTCATTCCACCCTAAAAAATGTTGAAATCCTCAAGTAATTCTAAAATTATTCCTTAGATTAAATGGAGCACAGCGCAAAAGGGAATGCAGATATATTTTAGAGACCAACTTGCAATGGCTGCAACGCCCACTGACATGTTCACGTTCTGACCCATGACGACTCTGTACTGCATTAGTGCACAAGAACTCATGTGTAGGACCACGCCTGTCTTCAAACCCAGTCTTTATTTTGAACTGAACTACATACACACCTGCAATGTTTCCTGACAGCATCTTAGACGGTTCTGACGCTATTCTGTTGACAAAATTTGTCAACAGACAGACAGGCGAGACGAAAACTGCACCAGCTGCACTAGAGAGGAGAGGAATGACTGGAACTGGGATACAGTGATCTGCGTCTTAAGACATATGTGGGTCAGGCGCAGGGTGGGGTTCAATAGCCCCTTTCTTACTTCCCTAGTTCCAGCGTCCTCAATTGGACCACACCCTTTTTCTAAGCCTTCATTTGGATTTACAGAAAAGAAAGCTAACGTAATGCTTGCCAGATTCAAAATCAACAACTTTGCCAACCGTTGACAAACTATGCCAGCCAGACATGCCATTGTCCCAAATTGTCCTCAATATCAACTACAAACCTGTTAAGTTTTGTGACTGCTTCTGTCCACTGACAGACAGACATATAAATATAAAGTGCAAAGTACTCAAAATCACTTCTGCTTTATGGTTCAAGATCACCCCACTGAAAGTGCCAACACTTTGAGTCGGTGGCTGGTTCGAGCCAGCATCAGTATTCGACGACCTAGAAGTGACACTCAGCAATCAACTATCTTTTGCCACAGTCACTGACTAGACATGTAAGAACGCTGCATAGCATTCTAATTAGGGCTGCACGATATTAGAAAACACTGTCATTGCAATATTTTGGTTTCCTCCAAAAGATATTACAATCTGAAAAAATACAAGAATCTTGACTGAATAACTTGAATAGTTTAATAGAGGCTATGCTACTGGGCTGCTACTACTACTACTAGGCTGATGTCACAGGCAGCAGAAGTCACCATGGTTACAACCACTGAGCTGCAGCATTGTAAATCTTAATGTTCTTCTGAGCTTGAATGCCAAAAAAACCCCACACATCTCACACATGTGAAAGAGCAGAGGTAATTTTCCCTGGTTGGCTTTGCACATACTGTGAATTCAGATGTCATCATTATAAATGAAGCTTGGAGGCTTTAAACTATTCAACAGAGCCCTTGTGTAAACACAACTGCATGGTTGCCTTTTGGAGAAGCCAAATGATACAGAATTAATCAATTGCCTTATTACTCAGCAAACCTGTCTTATAACACTACAACATTTATTTTTAATTTGTTTAATCATCTGTGCTGTGTTGGTCAATGAGTCCTGCTAATAAAATCACCTCTCCTCGCCCAGGCTTGGAACAGGATGCAGCCATGTTCAGGCCTGACTGGACCCACTGAGTCCATGACACAGGAAATGCAAGGCCTCTGTCCTGGAGATACCTTAATGCAGGAAGCAGATGCAGATACACCAAAGGAGATGAAAGGACAAAACCGTTCTCCTTAGTCTCTACAACCAACAGTCTCTTTTAATTTGATACTACTTTTTAATAAGAGTTTTTAATAGACAAAATTTAGGCCACTCATAATTCAACTTTCAGTTTCCCGACCTCATCTGCCCCAAATAGAGCCCTCAACATCCTATAAGTGGTCTTTTAATAGCCACGGGAGGCCCATATCATTAGATAAGATAAGCTTTATTGTCCCTCAGGGTAATATTATCAAGCAATTCCAGCCATTGAGACTATTCTAGTGCCAGCTTCCTGTGGTACATCTATCTGTGTCCTGGATGCCAGGCTGAGAGCATTCCTGTTGCAGAGGATCACAGGCAAAGCATTAGTCTTCACAGCTGGCAGGCAGCGCTGTGGGTGAGGGACGCTGGACTGACTGAGGGCGCAGTAATGGCATGAAAACACAGTAGGTTTAAAGGAAAACTTCAGTTTCACACAACTCAAATGTAGGTGAGCAGTAAAATGATCACCGAGCCTTTGTAAACAAACAAACTCACACAGTCTTATTGTGCAATGACTTTTATGTAATTACGGACATTAAATGTGCACTAATTTGGTTTTACATCCAAATAAATAAAGTCGTTTAGATGGTTTGTTGGCTTGTTCACAACCTGTCTGAACGTGTTAACTGCGCCACATTTATTTTTTACTGTCGTAGTGATGTAACCATGTTTTTGGATTGCAGTAATTAACTTGTTGGACACAATGTAATTATGAGCAATAATAACAGCAGCCAAAGCTACAAAATGAGACCCAAATTGCTGTAAATCAGAGCTCTCCTTTTATTCCACAACAAGGCAAAGTGATCTGAGTGGGACCTCTGCTCAGAGCATTCTGTGGTAAAATCACAGGCACAAGAAGTTCAGATCAAACTGTGGTCCAGATGAATTTTCTTTCTTAATAAATATGTTTTGCCTTTATTGTGTAGCGACAAGTGAAGCGGCCGACAGGACTATTGTTAATTTCATTTACAAAAACTATGACCATGATGTTTGTCAATGACCTTTCTAATTTTCATGACAAAGACGAGACGATGACAAGATGTTCAAGATCAACTGTGACTCATCAACATGCATAGTTACAAAAAAGACTAAACGTGATCTGACTTGCCAGAAACGAGGATGTTTCCTTTTCTGTGCAGGTTTCATGGTTTTATAATTTTCAAATTCGAAGTTCCATCTCTGGATGTATTTCTTAAATTGATACCATCAGACCATTATACCAGACACTTTCTGCAGAGCTGCATTCTTAATCATTAAACCCGTTATTTAATAATTAAAAAATAGAATCTTGTAAAATTACCCCAAAAAAAGATTGGTTCGGTAAAGTCTGACAACTAAAAAAGACCTAAATGTCTTATTGACTAAAACTATACTCAAAGTATTTTGAGTACAGTTAGATGAAAATGCCCAGACTTTTAGTCAACAAAATAAAAAAAAAAAAACATGAACAGGGTGACTAAATACAGTAAAAACTAACCAGGGTATTGGACACAGGACGGAGACTAATACTAATTGACAGCATTAACAGTTAATTGAACTGATTTTCTGTATTTTCCATTGAAAAGTAAAGGTTGGCCAGTTGTATAACACTGGCTTTGTACAAACTGTTTCCCTGACACACACGTTGCTGCATGTCTTTGAACTATTAGCCATGCAGACAGCCCCAATCATTTATTCAACATCATCACAGTTATTCTCAACTGCGTCTGTGTCCCCCCGCGCCTTGGTACTGACAGACAGTTATGTAGATTTATCAACTGTATGTCTAGGCTGTAATGCGTGTCAGTCTGCGCTCTGGTTGCCAAATGACAACAAGCCTGAGAATAGAGGATGGACTTCACTCTCACATCTAGTTCCAGCTTAGATTGAGACATAGAGAATGAAGGAGAGGTGTGAGACAGACGGCCGCTCACATGGACGGATGAAGGTAAGAGAGAAATGTCTTGGGTTACTTACAGACCTGGCGGGCATGTTTATCCGCAGATCTTAATCTGAGCAGAAAGAACTGTGTTCCCCACAATTCATCATCATTACTCGCCCCACCTGCCACCTCCCTCTGACCGCATCCCTCCACCTCCCTCCACCTCCCTCCTGCTCCTTGCCTCTGATACAGCTCTAGCTAGAGACCCCACAAATGGCCCGATAAGATTCACCTTGGGGTGGTCCGGGTGTCAGCCATGCGATCTGTTTCGCACACATATTCACATGTACATACCTGCAGACCAGGATAGGACCCCCTCAGCGCCCCTCTACGCTCACCTGTCTGGTCAAACCCTCAATATGTTAGCAAGCCTTTCCACTCTGTCACTCACTGTTTGTGACCAGAAGGTGCGCGCAAACATACAAGTGTGTGGGGGGATGAGTTTACCCCTCAGGGCCGGTAGAGCCTGGGTTGAAGGGGGAGTCTGGGGAGGTCAGAGGTCATAAAGTTAGGGTGTATCAACAGAGAACCTTCAGCTCTATGAACAACCTCCGCTGATCCGTTACCTGTTGACACCTCCTAAACATTAACAGCTCGCTCATGTGACTAAGCTCTCCTCTGGCTGGCTGGCAAAGAGGTGAACTTATTCAAAAGAACACCTGCTCTGCTGGATTCAAATCTGGCCTACAGTGTAGCTGCCCACATTGTCAACTCCTCCATTCATCTTTCATCCTTTCGCTCTGCCTTTATCTGATGGGGTGAGTGTCAGACGTTAGGTATTAGGTGGTGAAGCTTTGTTGGGAACAGGTTTGAGTTGGAAGGCTGTGGGGAGCAGCAGGAGGTGCAGATTTATTAGGGAGTTCAGACTAATATTTACGTGACCTGCGAGGACCCGAGGCGTGTGGAGACACAAGGGGAGAGAAAGTGTGGGTATGAATTGCAACGTCTGCGTTGAGGGGAAAAAAGGGATTATGACACAAAACACTTATCTCATGAGACCTACAGCAGAAAACGTCACATCCCCAATTTGTCAGCCTGGATTTTGCTGTGATATAAGTCACTCACTGCTAAGCCAGAAGTCGGAATTGTATAGCAGAGAAGCTCGGCTCACAGATGGCCAAGGTGAGGGTTAAAGGACAAAGAGTGTCCTGAGTCAAGACAGTGAAATCTTCACCGTACAAGGTGTGGGGCTGCCATGTGACGAGGTTTGTATATGCATGTGGCGGTGCGAGTGTGTTTATCTCCCTCCCTGTGTGGGAATTTACAGACACACCTCGCAAGGCACAAACAACAGTGACCTGGAAAAATAGTCGAAATTCCACCAACATACCAGGGAATCTGAGGGTTCAGGCTGACAATACACACTGACACACACAGACAACGAGAGACAGAGGTGTGGGAAACGGGAGAGATACAGGGTCAGGGTCAAATTGTGTAGGCCTCACAGACATAGATACCAGTGAGTGATACCAGCTGACACACACCGATGCTGACACTAACAGTGATACCATGGCTACCTGGGTGACATTGATAGATAGCGCCGAGCCATCCCAGCGTGCACACACATTCAAACCAAACCTCAGCTCAGACATGTGACTTTTAATCAGCGCATACTGCGGCAAAGGTCTGTTGTCTGCTCAACCCTCTCGCACGGATGTTTACTCGCTTTAATGTTCAAAAAACACATGATTTTTCTCAAACCGTCTATTGCAGCAGCACCTCTATTCACTGAACGCTTTGTTTTAGTGCCAGTTGGGGCAGCTGTGGCTCAGGAGGTAGAGCAGGTCGTCTACTAATTAGAAGGTTGGTGGTTTGATCTCCTGATTCCCCAGCTTATCATTGAAGTATCCTTTGCCAAGATACTGAACTTCAAAATGCTCCTGATTGGTGTGTGAGTGTGTGTGAATGGCTGAGCTTTGTAAATAGCTCGGCAGTAAGGGCTGCATCGCTCCTGATGAGCATGGCAGCCTCTGCCAACAGTTGAATGAATGTTTGTGTTAATCACCCTCGTGCTGATGGGAAATCGGGTGAAGTTTCATAGTCCACAAAACGTTTCTGGGGCTTCACAGCAAAAATGCGTTGCATCATTCTCCTAAACAGGTGAAGTAGATGGGGAATTGTGTCAAAACGTTTTGTTGTAAAGCTCCAGAAATGTTTTGTGGACCCGACTTCAACGCCCTTTCCATCGGCATGAGGGTAGTTTGTATTTTCGGCTGAATTTGTCTTTTATAAGCCCAGTCTGCTCGGATTGGTCAGCTCTCACAGGCCTGAGCAGGCACCGCTGACCATGATTCTGCATCAGCTCTTCTGGTGTTTATGCCAACACGGAAATGCTGGGGGCTCTGCTGAGGACCGTGACTGTATACATGTAGTTGCGACATTGCAACCATACAGGAGTCCTGGCGGCTCGTGTGAAGGCAGAGTTTCTGAATATAAGCTGTTTGCATTTCTCCTTGGATTGAGCTTTTTTATACTATCACAGTATTGACATAGCACCTCGACTTGCTTTATAATCAAAGGAGACAGGAAATCTCACTTTCTTAAAAAAATAACATAAAGCTGTAGCCTCTTAAGGAAACATGAAAGCATCTACTGGAGTGTCTACCTGTACTCAAACATGTTCACAACTGTGTGTTTATTGTTGCTTAGAGTGGAGTAAATGTGTTTACCACTTCACTGGAGCCAGTGTCCAACTCCCAGTCTCCTAGACTCCTCACCTTTAAAAACACAAACCACTAAAGATACACATAGATTCACTCAGACGACGAATCCCAAACTCCCACCACACAAACAAACACTCTCCATGTGGAATGTAGGAGGCTCACTTGTTTGTGTTTTGAGGTGCAGCTCTCCCCAATTTTTATTTTCCTGCTTATCTTCCTAGGACATACTGTATATTCTGGTTGGCCCAAACATAGAATCATCTTTGTCGTCACATGTGTCTTTCCCAAATCATTGCGCTGATGCCTGCGGCCCAGTGCATTATCACCAAGGCTCCACATTACCCCGACTGGGCTTCACCTTCTACCAGCACTGAGACAGCTGATCGAGAGCAAGGACACAGTACAGTAGCCTCAGTCGCTCAGTAAACAGTGGTAAACAGAGCAAGCGCTCGGCATGAAATGGAGGAATACAGCGCACAAAACATTTACACAGAGCTGCCACGGGAACAATATCATTTCAGTTTTACAATAAAGTGCTGGTGTAACAAAAACAACAGGGGGAAACTCATCTGCCCTTCTCTCCATTCAGGGTTGTTTATGCCTCGGCCTCCCACTCTGTGTAAGGAGATAATTCAATCAAGTATAATAGAGCTTTCACACAGGCTTAACCCAGCTGTAATGCTGATGCTACGAGGCCCAAATGTGGATCCTGATCTCATATAACTACTATTTTATTCTCTTCCCAAGTCAATAGATGAATGGTTTGCCTGTTAGTGCTAATAAACTGCACTAATTTGACCTTTCATTTTGAAATTTAAAGTCAATTTCAATTGGCTAATTCAAACTAATAAAAAACACCACATGTGAAAGGTAAATAAAATTTGATCTTCTATATTAAGGTTTTTTTTTTAATAGGAAATTTTACTGATTGCAGAGTAACAGGATATAAAGACACTACCGTAAGATAGAACCGATAAAACAACCTCAACAAAAATACATCTAAGTAACATACTGGGTTATGTTATTACCAAGAAAGAGGGGAAGCAGTCACACTGTTGCCCCAATGCCTAAAGGAATTGTGGCATTTTAATTATACCTACTGTCAGCCAGACAGACTGGGACGCACCACACCTTGTTTTGGCAATACCATGGTGCGGCCACATCCTCATCCAGTGACTAAAGCTATTGACCGACACCATTTTGACTCACCTCTTATGGGAAAACTGCTCCTCTCGTGCAGAGACTGTGTGGGCAGGCAGCAGCAGCAATGTCACTTAGGAGGTGTATGTTATGGATCATGCATGCAACATATATGAGAGATACAGTACACACATGCACGCACGCTGGACAGATAAACACACCTCTATCTTTAAACCACACACGCATATACACAAAAGGAGTAAAAGCATAAATTGCTCTCATATGTTGAGCGGTCTCACGAAAACCACTTGTGTGAGCGAATTTTGAGATAGTGACTGAACAGCTTGATGCACAATGAAATACACTGTATATAACGACTAAAACAAGCTCATTAAAAGCCATTTAAAGGCTCTTCATGAAGAAACTGTGATATAAATATATAGTATGGTGGAAAGATAACAAAATGACATGATTTAAAGGGCAACTACACTAATTTTGCATCTTAAAGTGTGCTTACAGGTCTTGTACTGCTGCATTTGTGACAAAAGTAATATAAAGTTTTGTGAGAGGAAGCTGAAAGTAATCTGATAAACTGCCTCCAGTTATGTCTCTCAGTGGCTACGTTGCATTGTGGGTAATGTAGGCACCATGTTTTTTTTGTTTTTTTTTTAAAAAACAGTCCACAGCTCTTGAATTGCTCTTACTGTACAGATTCATTATGGACAGTTTAAAAACAATTGGACAAAAGCGATGCAGAGGAACCAGAGGTATCGCCCGCTTTATTCCACGCATTCTTCTTTCTTCTCAGAACCTGGCATCTACATTACCCATAGTGCAACTTAGCCACTTAGTGACATCACTGGAGGTAGTTTCAGATGCATTCATGCAGCTTCCTCTTGAGGAACAAAAGGTTTTACACTTTAAAAAAAAATGTTATACATATGCAGTAGAACTCCCAGAGATCTGTAAACACACTTTAATGTGTAAAATTGGCGGAGTTATCCTTTAAAGTAATGCTTAATGTGTGTGTGCCTCACAATTCACAGTACTATAACGATGCTCACATCTCCATTATTGGCTAGGAGCTCTATCTCTATCAAGTGTTTGAACTGGGATAGTTTAGGGGAGAGTAAACAACAGTCTAATGTGTTTATTAAACACTAAAGCACACACCAACAGCTGTTTACCGCACAGAGAGCCAAGCCGTGTACAACAACAACAGCATGAGGAACATGAAATCTGATGGAGTTACATGCTGTAAGGGAAGGTGATGTTGATGAGCGCTTGTGTCTTGGATTCGGTTGAGGCAATCTGACAATATGGCCAAATCCAGCTGCCTCAACACACTCTCTTACCCTAAAGTTTAAAGCCACAGAGTAAGAGTGTAGGAGACAGAACGAAAGCTGTTTATGCTTGAAAAGCCTCCCACTCCTGGTAAACAAATCAATAAACATGATACCACTTCACAACAATACGCTAGACTTAACTACATGCAGTTATACACAAAGGTAAACCCATAGAAACAATTAAGGATGTCACCACCAGGACTATCCTTCACTGTCATAGCCACCACCCCTTAAATTAAACTGATTATCAGTTCGTTAGGCATGGTCAACCAGTCTGACAGTTACTTTACAAATGATAAATGCTGAAAATGTAGCTCTTTGTCCTTATTAAGAGAGTTAAAGAAGGAGAGATGGCTTAATTACTTTATATTAGAATGAAAACAGCATAAAAAATACAACTATACAACTGTACAACAGCTACGCGTGAGGTCCTGCCCATGGGACAAACACAAATAGTTGAAACACTGCAACTTGCCCACTTGTCCTCACACAGAAAGAGCAAGGAGCATCACCAAATGCAGTCTGACGCACTTTGCATGCTACATTGGATGGCTCTAGCATTAACAGTTTAGGTTTGCACATCTTCAGTGTCAACATTGTTTGTGTGTCTTGGCCAAATGTCTATGTGCATCAAAATTCTCTGGGATAGATAACTAAGTAACTAATAATAGTGTGGTACCTTTTAACAACAGCCATAAACATACCGTACCATACCATACAGTCTGTCAGAGTCAGCCAGGAGAGAGAGATAGGTTTAATGGCTCCGCTACTTAAATATCCAATTGATATGATGCAGACTTGTGTCTAAGCCAGCCACAGGTGAGAGGGCACTCACTCACGATGTGGCCACAACCAGCCTTCAGTCATGTCAAGTCAATTTAATCTATATCGCCCAACATCACAAATCACAAATTTGTCTAAAGTGTCTAAAATAAGATAAGGTAAACAAATCTAACCATAGACCCTCAGGTCAGATCATGAAATATGTAGGAACTGGTAGGTTGGGCACATGGATTATATATTTAGTGTCCCATATCCATAGTTTGATCTCACACAATACAACAGTTAATCGATGAAAAGGCATTAGCACGACATCTTACTTAAGCAATATTTACCTTATTTGGTAAATAGGCAGTGTGTGGATTCCTCACATCCATCCTTGCATCTGTTTCTTGTGCCCTACGTGTGCATCGCCAAAGAGTGAGGCACAAATGCCAAGTGAGAGAAAAGAAGATGCATTGAGTGAGCATAAAGGACAGCCCATAAAGTCAGCTTTATAACATGTAATGCAAGTCTGTGTGTAGTTACCAGTTAGATACTGCTATATGGCATGTGCAAATGGTCTGATACATTCTTTCCATGGTTGATGCTGAAACACTTGTTCGTGCCTGTGTCTCATGGTACATCAACCCGTTACTCATCATATACCTGCTAGGGCTCTGCCATCTGAAACATCACTAGGTAATAGTGCCTTCTCTTACCAAGCCCCTCTTCTTTGGAATCGTCTTCCAACCCAAATTCAAGTGGCTAAGCAAGATCGACTCTTTCAAAAGTGAACTCAAAACACCTCTTTTTGCATCAACCTCACCTAGTCTCCTCTAAATACTACAACCAATTATCTACCTTTTGATTTGGTATGTTATGTATCTTACACATTCTTCTCACAGTCTATGCTGTATGTGTTCTCGAACATTTGCTGTCTGACTTCTATACATTTTTGTAAATTTTGCTAATGCTTCACATTACTGTGTTATTGTGCGTATAATAAGTAACAAATATTTTGTTTTCATTTTCTTTATATATGATTTTAATGTTGCTTATTTGCTGGTTTTGTTGTATCTACAGTCATTTGCGGCATGCTATCATGTATTTGAGGTATGCTACCTGATTTTGGCCTATAATCAACTTATTACACCACGCTGTCTTTCCCAAAAGTACCCTTCCACTAAAAGATGTGTTTTGTTTCGAATCCGACGCTTATAGCACCTCTCTATCTCTTATTACTCTTTATCTCTCCACTACAGCCATCTTTAATTGTGTACAGTATGATAGCAGTTGCCATAGCAACAAGCGTTCAGAATATACACCTCTCTTCACGAAGGTGTCTTTGTCGTCAACTCAGAAATAGCAGTATCTTTAGCAGTGGCATCAATATGTATGTTGACATCATCACCATCGCCATCAGCTGTCCACTCTTCACAAACAAGATCATTACCTTGAGCATCATGCAGCACTCTGCCAGATACTGAGGAGGATGTGTGGTTGAGGTGTGGGATTGATCCCAGAAGAGCGAGGTCTCTCTGAGCTCAGCTCTGTCTGGGTCCAGGAAAGAGTGAGACGTGAGGAGGGACGTTGTGGGAGATAAGTCCACTTCAGCAAACTCAATGGGACACTTCAGTACAGGCGCAGCTCTCACCCCGAGCACTGTCTGTCTGCTATGACAGAGAGAGACAGAGACACTTTGATAAATGAAACTTAAATCAAGATTCTTAATTTGATTACAGATAAACTGAAACCATCAAACTTACAAACCACTCGAGTCAGTCATTACTGTCATTTCTGGTGTGGTTACGATCAAATACACAATAACATGGCACTGTTTGAAATATCAGCAACTAACAGAGGTAACGTCACTGTTTGTGAGCATGTAGGTGTTTGTGTGTGTTTGTGTATGTGTGTGTGTGTGTGTGGGTGTGTGTGTGTGTGCAACCACAGTGACAAAGACAGATTGGGTGTCTGAGAGGGACAGATAGCCTTACAGCCAACCTCCACTCACTCATTGAGTGAGATAAAGGGGAACATTCACACACACACACACACACACACACACACACACACTACACACACTCCTCCACTGGCATCCAACCAATCGTGGTGAGAAATAACTCAACCCTTAACATGGACAAATAGGTGTGGATAAGGCCTGCGTTGGGTCCCTGCAGAAAATTGCCGATTCATCACAAATTTCAAACAAACAGATTAGAAGAAGACTGTTGTGGCATTCAAATGGACTTATAGGATTTGTCCGTGTATACACTCCGCCGTGCTGTGTGAGACCCGGCAGGGCATGCGAGTACGAGAGTGTGCGAGGGTGCCAAAACAGTGACAGGCCATTCTTCTGCAAACAGGTTTTCAACGAGCTCTTATCTCTCATCTGCTCTCTCCTCATCCATCCGTTCCCTTGTTTCTTGCTCTGCTGGAAGAAATGCTCCTTTGATTACATTTCCGTCACAAATAGACTTGCTACATGCAGCCTATTTGTCAGAAAGGCACTGTTATAATAGGAGTCAGATATGCAGTGCATCACCAGACAACTGGACACAGTTAAGATGAGAAAAGCACTGTTATGGGTTTGTGCTTGTGTATAGGAGGGGTGGTCCTGTGTTTCCGGGTGACCTCTGTGGCCCAGGCTGCCCGTCTATTAGAGCAGGGGCTATTAGACCATCAGAAAGTGGGAGCATCCCCTCTCGCCATTGTGATAAGATCAAGGCATTCCGACGGCCAGAGCGGTCATTACCCTGTTCTCCAGCCCATAATGTCCCTCCATTAAAACACCCTGTTGCAATGGAAATGCAGCTGTGGCCGTTTAAGTCATTTCTTGGCCCTGCTGTCTCACTGGGTCATTGACACACACGCACACACAAACACACAACGCACCGATATGTCATCTGATAAACAGTTGCACATGCACACCACTATCAGGGGCACTCCGTCTCTCTCACACATGCAGAAACACAGAAACTCTGCTGTCTGGTGGGGGTAATAGCCGACAGGACAGCGACATGATCAGTGAGTCACCGTCAACGCAGCACCAGCGCTGGTGACGGATTGTACAGTAAGACGATCTGGACGGCTGAGTCATCATTCAGCTTCAAACACAAACATGGATAGGCAGACAGATGGGAGGCTGACAGGAAGACACACACAAACAGACACACGCACAGCACTAACACTGATCGGGATAAACAAACACCTCTGGTTGTTTCAAAGATTTTGTGTCAAACAAACTCAGCCTCCCGTTCCTCTAATCCTCATTTGGCCACTTCCAAATTTTCCTCAGTAGACACCTCCCACACTCAGACACACACACACACACACACACACACACACACACACACACACACACACTAACCTCTCTTAAACCCCCGAACCACATAACCAGCATAAAACCCAGGAAAAACCCTCTTGTGTTACTCCTGAGGAACTACTGAGCTTAATATATACAATACAATTTTACCTCATTTGGTTCATTTACTACTTTAAAGAAAAATATTTATGCACACTTAGTAATAAATAAATCTAGAATCTTTAAATATTTCTTATTTACTTTATTTACATTATATCCCCCTTAATGCTCACATTTAATATCCCCACACAAAACTCTCTGAGCCTGATTTGACAGGTAACATGTCTCCTTTTTTCTGGAGCTTTTTTGAAAAGGCTCTGTGCTTTGTGTGACTGAATTTACTGCTGACTGTACAACAATTATATCAGCACCAACTGATGGATAAAAGTTGTCAAATACAATAAATGTGCAATTGTCTAAATATCTTTGGAGTTTTTATTTCCTATTTATAGTGTTTACATTGTTCTTACTGCTTTTTGTAATTATATTTTTTATATTCTCTACTTATTTATTATAACTAGGTCTAATAAAATGAGTGATGCTCTCAATTTTTTGCTTTCCCCTTTGCTGCTGTAATACTGTCGATTTCCCCCACTGTGGGATTGATAAAGGATTATCTTATCTTGAAAATATCCCACGAAAAAGGGTAATACTTCCAGAAATGTTATTTTGCCACCGTTAAAATTAGATAGTCACTCCAAGCTGACAAAGCAAGGAAGTCACATTGGTAAGTTCTTGTAGAAGAGTTTAGAGGCCAAACTTAACATATAGAGCACGTTTCAACACTGCAAACAAATGAACTCACAAATAAATTACAAAAGAGATAGTGCAGGCTACTTTAATGTACAGCTGGGTTGACTTGTAGAACCACTTAACTAACCCAGATATAAAGAATATCACTGTTGCACAACCAAGACAGCCCTTAGTGCCTCTTTAAACAGACTGAGCTCAAATTAGTCTGCGATGCCCCCTAGTGGCCAAACAGTTAAAATACCTTGAGTCAAACGTGAGCCAGCTGTTTCAGTCATTGGCCATCATAGTTCTTGTTCAGTGCCAACAGAACCTGTGTCCAATGAGCTTTCCTGTGGTTTCACGACCTCTCTTACAGGAAACAAAATTCAGAGTAAAAGCTGCGATTTTCTCTCCTTCTCATTTCTGTGTCTTTCTGAGCCTACTTCCAATCAATCAATCAATCAATCAATCAATCAATCAATCAATCAATCAATCAATCAATCAATCAAACAAACTAATCAAAATGTAATTCAAAGTGCTCAACAAGTTATTGAAAGAATATAGTATATTAAGAAAACAATAAAAAAAAAAAATTAAAGATACAGAATAAAAGATCAAAACAAGCAATACAAATAATTATAAAGATAAAATAAAATATTTCACGAAGAAGTGTATTTGAAAAAATATTAATATATTGATAACAACAACAACAACAACAACAACAACAGGAAAATGTAAATAAAAGTGTACATGAAATATAGTTTAAAAATGGTTGTAGTAAAAAAAAAAATACATTTAAATAATTCTAAACATTAAAACCATACACTAGCTACATAAAGGCCAGTCTGAATAGATAGTTTTTCAGTTTGCGTTTAAAGGTGTCAATACTGTCCTGTAGGGACAGGATCCTTCTGCTGAAATGAACAGATCATTAGACCCTTTTCAGACAGACAATTTGATTTGTCAAAGCAAGCATTGGTGAAGCGTTTGACATCATTTGTTCCACCTGTGCTGTTCCTGCTTTGTCAAGTCAAAATGTCTGCTTTAAAAGGGATCTGTTAACATGTACATAGCTTCATTTCATACTTATTTACCTAACAAGCTGGTTTCTGCAAGACTAATACAAACTAATACACCCACCTCGGAGCTGGATTTAGGAGTTTTAATGAAGCCTTCTGCGGCAGCTCTCTGCCACAGTTAAGATACATCCCTTATTCGAAAGTTACATTGTCTCAAATCTAGCAAAGGGAGCCTAAATAAATGACTTTGATGACGATCGGTCACCACCGTTCGTCCACTACACCACGCATGCGCGAAATAATTTGGCAACAACGTAAATTGGCACTACACTTATACTACCTCATCGATTTGTGGTTCCCGACGCTAAACTAGTCTGAACCTTACCCTAACCCCCAACCAGTCGTCTCTGCAACTCCTAACCATAAACTAACTAACTTAACCCACCACAGAGTGCAAAGCTAAGGGGAGGAAAAAATGGCATACTTTGCAGGGGAAACACATTTCGACACAACACCTGTCGAAACTCTACGGGGCTGCATCCCTTGATGATTGCGGTTGCTAGGGATACACGCACGGGAACCCGCTTATCTTCAAATCATCAGCAGCACAAAATTAATAATAACTTGACTTTGCCAACCTTCCCATGCTGCTAGCTGCCCAACGAAAAGTAAGTAGCGTTACTGTAGTGTATCGCTGTTGTTTGTTTAAGGTTAGTTAGGGCTGTTTGTAGCTAGCAAGGTAAACAAGCAGTTACCAGTGCACCCCGTTGTTTAGCGGTAATGTTACCTGAATTAATGCTAAGTTTCACTTTTGTTGCCCCCCAACTAGGTTTGCTAGCTAACTACTTGACATTGATTGTTGGTAACGTTAGTGAAGTTATCTGTATTTCTGCATTTTCTTTCCATTTCCATAAGAATTTAATAGAAAAACATCTTATATTTAGGCTTATACGTATATTACTGATTGCATTAATTCCCTTATTATTCTGGCATTAAATAATATAGGGGGTTATTGAATAAAAATGGATGAATGTATGTATACTATAGTGACGGCACGATAACGATATTATTGCAACATCTATGGAAAATCTGACCAAAAAAAAGGGCTATTAGTCAAATCCAGTCTTGAGTATTTTGCCAGGTTTTTTAACGGAAGGTTTGATTTCACAAGACTATAAAAAGCCAGAACCTAGGGGATCACATAATATACTTTTGCAAAGACATAGGCCGTAGGGATTTTTCAAAAATCACAACTCTCATTCTGCAGACAGAGGGCTAATGATCCCCTCTGATTCTTTTTTTTTTTTTTTACTAGCACCAGGACTAAATGAGCTTACCTCAACAGCAGGTACTGCACCCAGAAATGTGGCCTGTAGTATGTCCTGAAATACCCAACACAATACCAGGAGAATCTGATCACCACAATGAGCCAAAAAGTGCATCCAGTGCTGAAGCACAGGTGGCATTGCAGCAGGCCCAGAAAGAAGTTGGAGCCCGTATGAAAATGGCCATATTATTCCAGCAAAATAGGTAAGAAGCCCTTCAATTAGACTTCTAAAGCTCAAATTCATTATTGCATTTACTGATATTCAAAGGTGCATTACTGTTTAGGTTTCATGACATTCCATGACTAAAGTTAAAAATACATTTATTAAGTCTAGTTCAAGTGATATTCTCCTTTTCTTTTCCTTAAATCTTCTGTCTGAAAGCAAGCAGAAATTAGTTATTTTCCACATAAAATAGAAACTGCTCTGAACCTGCGATTTATCACAATTGACATACACATTAAAGGGATATTCCAGTGTAAGTTTAATCCATGGTCTAACACACCTTGACACCGATTGCTTTTAAACCTTCATTATGCTTCTGCTTGTCTTCTGTCCTTGCTGGCGTTTACACTGATTCTGCAGGCTGTATTTCAGCTGGAAGGATTTGGGCCTGGACAAGTTTAGTCAAAGCTTTCTGACAGAAGTACTGTACGTGTTTGACAATCCACTTTTATCTATGATATAATTTCAAACAAGCCTTGTTGTCATCCACCACAACAGGGCTCAGCTAAATAAATACGGTGTCACCGTAACCTCAAACCCTGCGTCAACAGAAGACAGAATCAAACTGACTGTGTATGAAAAGAAGGTGAGAGTATGGAGATTGGGACTTACAGTGAGCCATACCTTTTAATGACTAACCAGAAGCCAGTGAGATTATGAATTGATAATACTATAAATACATTCATTTAACACATTTGTATTAATCTAAACAACAACAAAACACTGTTGATTGTAAGTTTCGTGTGTGCCTGGATATTCAGGTTGCAGCAATATACCTTTTTCAAGGTATATCATGGCATGAAAACTAACAGTTATCATACCGTCTAGATCTCTCTATCTACAGTGTTGGATTCTACCTTAGTAGACCTTTCGAGTTAATGTCAGTTTTCATGTTTGCCACAACATGATTATTGGTGCAGTTGTAATAAGGTGTTCGTTCAACCAGAAACAAACCTTATTTCATGAATTTAAGTGTCATTGTAACTGATTATAATAACAATGATAATAGTAATAATTGTGGAATACTGTAATACTGTAAAGCCATGCAATTCTGATATGTGCTGATACTCATACCTTGAAAATCTATTATCTTTGGAGCCCTAGTGGATAGGCTTTCTCTAATGGCCGTAGTGATAATACTGATAGTTTGCATATAATGACATGTTTTTTTCTCTAACAGAAAATTGTGCCACTAACTGTGAAGAACTCTCATGCCACAACGGTTTATTTAACCTTTTGGGCTTCTGACTTTGTAAAGAACATTTTCACTTTGAGAGACTGTCAAGGAAATGTCATCAAGTCTATCAAACAACACCCTATTGGACCAGGTATGAGGGAGACACACGCAGTAATGCGCCCCACTTGAGGGAGGATCTATGCAGTTGTCAGTGGTTGTTGGATAATGATACAAGTGATGAATGAGCAACTTCCAGTGAAAGTCCATATCATTTACACCATTCTTAATGGTGGATTTGCAAGGAGAAGGAACACAAGCAGCAAAGGCAGCAACTGTGCATAGTTTAAATTGACTTTAGGATTTAGAGCAGACATATTCACCTTCCTTCAAGCCCTTTGATCATCAGTGGTCTAATTATACACATCCCTAAGCACAAAAATACTATTTTATTCAAAAGATTTAACCCCTGCTGTTTAAGCAGGAGAAGTTAGTAGAATCAATCAATTGACAACCTACTTCTAAGGTTAAAAAGGTGCTTTGTTTTTTTACTGTATGTTTGTATATATAATGTTAGCAGTACATTTCTTTTTTATTTGGTTGTTTTAAACAGTTACTTGAATAGGACTGATTTAGGGAAACCAAAAAAACAAAGTCATGTACATGTATAGTTCATCAAAAATGTAGTGAAGCACTTGTGACGCAAGTGGTTCGACAATAAAAATGCTGAATCCAACATGTAAGACAGAAAATGACAAACATGTTATTTGAAAAAATGACAAAAGCCTAATTTCCTAACCTTTTTTTCTACCATGTTTTTCTAGGAGAGGGATTTAAAATCAGCATTCATTTCTACTCACAGCATGCAGGCTTCTTTGAACAGTTACTGGTCTTTAAGTTTGAAACTGACCAGCAGGCCTCTGATGAATTTGAGATCATGCGCCTCTTGGAAGTCACACATTGGACATCTTCAAAGGAGGAGCTCTTCCCCACAAACCCATGCAACCGCCAGAATAAGGAGTTTATCCCTATTGGAAAGCATAACAAGTAAATATTATATAATCTGTTAATTGTGTTCAGCATTTCTTGTCTTCTTACACAATACGTGTTTGATTTATTACAGTTACAATATCAGAATCTGTTATATTTCCTCCTGGTTCTCCCTCTGACAAGCTTCATTCACATGTCACCCATCCTAATTTACACACTACTGATTTTTTTTAGGCATAGACACCTTTATTTGACAGTAGATAGACAGGAAAATGGCATTGCAACATTTATTGGTCATCTAGGTCATTACTGTCCTGTGTTCTGCCTTTTCTTCCACTCCAGTATATCAGCGATGTTTGGTATGCCTGTGGTGGCTCTGAAGGGTTATGCGATGCCAGACAACATTAAAAACATCACAGACTCTGACCCGTATGTATTTTCACATGCACACACAGAAAGTGAAAATAATTTGTGACAGATTTAATTTGCTGTATTAAAGTAAAACAATTCAGGTTTTTTACCCAGCATTGTGGCACTTTCTATCGAGCTGTCAACATTACATAAAAAACACTCTGCTGTTTTGATTGGAAAAAAGACAATTTAACCTTACTCTCTGAAGCATTATTCCTCTAATGATTCACAAAACTGCAGAGGTCAGTCAATTTTCCATGTCACTTGGATCTCTTTAGGGCTCTCCAGAGTCCTCTGGAGTGGAGCAATTACTCCCAGAGGTTCCACTTGCTGCTGCATCTCGAGGAGCTCCAGATGAAGAAAGAGATTGAAGTATATAACGAGGACGATGTGCCTATTGTCAGACACAAGCACAGCACAGAAATATTCATCCTGCAGGTGATGCTCCTCACATCCACACAAAAAACATGATGGCTGACAATTGCCGTTGCTTTGGCTGGATCTTTCACCCCAACATTACAGAATGAAACAGTATTTTACACATGAACGTCTTGTGTCATCAGATGCCAAGTGTCTTGAGAGACATAAAGAAGCTCTCCAGGACAATGGCGCGAGTATGTCGTGTTGGCCAGTCAGTTGTTGGAAAGAAGATTTACATAGGCTGGGTCCAACATGTGGCTCCGCAGAAGGTCTACGTGCATTTTGATGAAATGTAAGGACAGAGGGTCAAATGGGATTAAATGATAAATCCCATAAGAACATTTTTTTTTTCTGTTTGGCGGTGTATCTACATGCACACCCATCTTTGAGTAAATGAAAGTAAAGTAAAGTAAATGAGTTAGCAAGTGTTTACAATGTGTCATAATATTTTCAGCACAGACAGTTTGATTTTCAGTTCAGATAATTAACTTCAGATTCTCTGGCACCACTGTTCAACAATTACAGGGTTCCTCCACAGATGTCACACATTAAAGTGTGTTTACAGGTCTTGGTTATGGCTATGTGTCTGCAGAGCAAACTGCAAATAATCAGATACATTTTCCAAAATGTCATTATTTATGTGTAGTACTCATAGTCTACCTAAGCATATGTAGCATCCGTAACCACCCCATCAACAAAAAAATTGCCTCTGACTTCACATCGCTCATAGCATTATGGAACGGGGATAAGTTATTCACAATAGTGTAATTTGGTCATTTCTGGTGAGAAATTTCATACTTCAAAGGTCTAGGAGAGAGGAGAAAAGTTGTTCTGTTCTAGTTCTGTTCACACAGGACATTCTTGGTTTTAATGTGAATGTGAATGTGTGAATTTGAATGCAGGTTTCAGAGTGATTTCGAGGAGGACTTGAGGTTCAGTGTTGTCTTCGCTATTGACCGCTTACCCCTGCGTGTCCAGCATAGAGCAGTGGCATCCGTGAAACCACGCAACCTGGTGGATGTGCTGTTCCCTACTGGAAAACAATATTCCCACAATCCACATCTACCCAGGTCAGAGTAACTCAAGGTCAAGAATCCAGGGAAAACATTCAAAATATGTGATACAGACAAGGTCATACTTATGTATTGGTGCACTGAGTCTGTGGGCTTTTATGTTTTTATCACATCTGAGTTTAAAATGTAGTTTCCCTGTGCAACTAAACTGCATGTAAACCCTGACTCCCTTATCTGTGACACTTCTCTGATGTCATTCCTGTTCACCTCTGTCTCTCTGTCATCAGGCTGATGGAGTTCGAGAGCAATCCAGAGCAGCGCAAGGCCATTAAACACATTATAGCGGGTACAGCAAGGCCTGCCCCTTATCTGGTATTTGGTCCACCTGGCACAGGTACTGTACATGCATGTGTGAATGCCCCCTGATGCTCAAGTATTGATTTTATTTACAAGCATAAAAATAATGTATTTTTACATGTCTTGGTCAGGCAAAACAGTGACTTTGGTGGGAGCCATCAATCAAATACTGGAAACTCAGAAAACGTGCAAAATCTTGGCTTGCGCTCCTTCCAACAATGCCATCGATCATCTCTGTGAAAAGATTGCCGAAGGCAACGTGGAAAAGCACATGCTTTATCGCTTGTACGCTGCCACCTTTCCTGTGGAAAACATTCCCTACATTAGAAAGGTCTGGATTTTCTTTTTTGAGTTTCTCGAAAATAAACATAGACACGAGTATAGAAACAACACAAATACTTGGTAAGAAGTCATGCATACCACAATGTCTGACATGGTTTATTTATGAAGATCACAAAGACATAACATTACCTAATCGCTTTATGAGGAGTTTTGCCGTTTCACTTTCATCAAAAATCATCTTTCGCTCTCTGATAATCTGTTGTTTCTTTCTGTTTTCTACCCAAAAAGGACTGTTGTTGATATCATTGTGATTCAGTCTATGCTGAGTATTGGACCAGCATTGGCTTTCAATCTACTAGTGATGTCACAAATTATGCTCGTAGGCTGGACCCCTTAAAATTGGATATACATTGAGCACAAGGAAGCTTTCCTTCATTGTATGAATATGAAAAAAACATAGCACAGCATGCACATACACATTTCACAGCACAGTGAAGCTCAAACATTTAACTATAAGAACAAGAAGAATAACACATTTTTAAGATAAGGTAAAACTTTATTAACCCCTAAGGAAATTGTTGTGCCATAGATTGCTAAAAATCTGTGCATTTCCCAGGTCATAAACTGGCCCAAGTCAAGACAATAAAGAGGGTTATACATTAGTATAGATGTTACGTTTGTGCCTCTGCTGTGTGTGTTCGGTTGTGTGTCTCTCTCTCTCTCTCTCTCTTTATCTCTCTGTTCCTTTTGGCCAGGATCTTCAGCCCTCTTTTGTTTTTTCCTGGTTTTCTTTTGGGAATTATTTAATAAAGCTTGTTTAATTGTTAACCTTGTGTGTGGCATCCTTTATATGTTGCATCCTCCAACCCCTTTGAGCCTCAGTTTTTGACTTATGTCAATGAAAGCCGTAACAATAGAGTATAGAAAGTATAGAAGATATACAGAATATTAGTGTTTAGGGGTTGGGTATGATTAAATAAGAGTTTACTAATTTAACTTGTCTAAAATCATTCATTCATTCTTTCATTCATTTTTCTATTCATTCATTCATTCATTCATAAATGCAAAAAAACAGTTCTAATAGAATAACAATAGAAGTAAGTCCAGTTAAGTTCAAGAGTAAACCAAAAATGGACTAAAATAGAAAAATTGACTAGATTCTTTCTTCTATGTATCTATGTGTACTTTATATGTGCTTGTGTGAATATGTATGTATGTGCTTTGTGTTTTTTCTGTAGTTTCACTGCAACCTGGTCGGTGACGCCGTTAGGATTCCCACTAAATGGGAGCTCATGCGGTATAAAATCATCTTCACCACCCTGCAAACTGCCGGAAGGTACAGTGGTTAATACAGTGAATTACATCAGAATCTTAATTTCCATTATATTAAGTAAGATGGAATGATATTGTTCAATTCACAAAATAAACACATTTTATGTTTATTGTTATTCTTGAAAAAAAATGCATAAGGATTTTTGACAAGAGATGTGTTTTAATATGTCACAACTTGCTAGTTACAGGTATTGTGGTCATACTGGCTCAATAGCACGGCATAGTGTTCTTTTTATCATCCTGGCTAACAGAAAAGCAGACACCATTGACAGATATAGCTGATGGCAGAAAAAAAAAAAAAATCACATTTTTTTTACATTAAATGATTTCTTAAGGTCCACGTGAAGCTGTCATGTTTGAATTGTAAGTAGTACTTTCTTTAAGTCCGTGAAGTAAATGTTTACTGACATATGTTTACCTATTTTACACTCACATGGCATTAACGTCTGGTAGATTTACAACACTCACACTGTCCACTAACTTAATCTCTCAAAATGTCCACTTATTATTAGAGTGTTATGATTTGTAAATACAAATTCCAACTGTCTTCGGTGCAAGGAAGTTATGAAGCCCTCATCTTAAATAACACGTGTTCCTGCAAGTGCATTTTTATTTTTTCTTATTTATTTATTTTTTTTAATCTAAACATTTAGATTTGCTCTCTCTAACTCATCAGGCTTGTGGCAGCAGGAATTCCTGTTTGCCATTTCTCATACATATTTGTGGATGAGGCAGGTCAGACTACAGAAACAGAGTGTCTCATCCCTATATCAGGTGACAAATCAAGGTGTCATGTTAAATGATAACTGTATTCTGTTTAGCATTTGATATTCTGTATAGCGGGTACTCTTAACGTTTCTGTGTTTGCTCCACAGGTTTAATGGACCCAAGAAAATGCCAGGTGGTGCTGGCTGGAGACCCTAAACAGTTGGGCCCAGTCATCTTATCCAAAATGGCAGCGGATAACGGCTTCGGTGAGCAATGTATATCCCTTTTAAACAAATAAAATCTATAAGAGTCTGTGACATTTCTAAACAATCAAATGGTAAGATCAAGTATTTGACATGTCAAGGGTTAATTTAATGCAAAATCTGAAAATAATAGTGAAAGTTCGAGTGTGTACTTCAGGAAATTTGAGGAAAGCTACTTTGTGCAGGTCTGTCCATGTTGGAGCGTCTGATGAGGGACATCGACCTTTACAAGTCAGACGACACACACGGGTTTAACAACCAGTTTATCACCAAATTACTGAGGAACTACAGGTGCGGTACTGGTGATGCTTTAATTTCTTGCTTTATCTTCTCACAATGTTGCTTTTAAACCACTCTGATATCTATGTCTACCTGCCCATGCTTTGTCAAAACTTTGGTTTACATTTCTGCTCTCTTCACTCTCTCTCAGGTCCCATCCTGCGATCTTGAAAATTCCCAACAAGCTCTTTTATAATGGAGAACTTCAAGCCTTTGCCCATGAAGAGAAATGCGTTTCATACTGCAAATGGGAACAACTGCCCAAGAAAGTAACGTAGACACACACACACAGGCATTTCTCTCCTTCTCTTTCTCTCTCTCTCTCTCTCTCTCTCTCTCTTTTTCCACCCCATTCTCATTTCTCTCTCCATGTCTCAGGGATTCCCTTTGATCTTTCATGGAGTGGCAGGAACTCATGAACGTGAAACCAACTCTCCTTCTGCTTACAACATGGCCGAGGTGGAGGTGTTGAAGGAATACTTAAAAGCCGTTGTTGCCCATCTTCACAAAAATAGTGTGACCAAAATTGGACCAAAAGAAATCGGTATCATTACCCCATACAGTAAACAAGTGAGTATGTTCTTACCATAATTTGTGTATATGTTAATAGACCTCGATACAGACTTCAAGTCAGATGTGTTGCCATTCAGAGGCAAAAAATATACTTCAGAGACACTTTTTGTCGTATGTGCTTTAAAGAAAGTTGATTAAATTCTAAATGTATAGTTAAAAAATCAGATCGCTTGGTTTGAACTATAATTGTTGTTTAATCTGTGAATAAATGACTTAAAAGCAAGAATTTCTTTTCGGAAGTTAATTTTGACATGTTTAAGTAGGCACAACGACCTTTCAGCAAGGTTTCAGGTTGAAGAAAAATCTTCCATTACAGCACATATTTATACATCCATTCTGCGGCTGCATGTTTAGTTTTGAGGCTTCTGGCCAATTGAAACCCCCCGCTAAATTTTTAAGGACTTTGAGCTAATGGAGGGTCCTCTTATTGTTAATGTTCAATAAATTTGGTGTATGGCTAGTTTAATGTATAGACAAAGTTGCAATTGTATTTTCTGCATTTCCTCCAATACACCGGTTTGTCACTGTATTTTATTTGGGGTAACCTTGCTTACACTTTCCTTGTTTTGTCTTCTGACAGGTGGAAAAAATCCAGAATGCCCTCCAGATGGACAAAGATCTCAAGGAGGAGAACTTGGAAAACGTATTGGTATGAAGATACAAAGTGATGAGTTGTGTATGTTTGCTGCAAAACATGCTTGAGCGAGAGTTTGGAACTTCATTAACATACCTCGCTTTTATATTTTTCATAGGTTGGCTCAGTGGAGCAGTTTCAGGGTAAAGAGTTCAACGTGGTAATTTTGTCCACGGTGCGCAGTTTTCCCAAACTGACTTCCACCAAGTCATGCACTCTGGGCTTTGTTGATAACGAGAAGGTGAGAAACATTACACAAACACACAAAAACTTCAGAACAGTAATATTTGTGCACACAATAATATTGCCACACTAAGTTAATAATTCTAAGAAACGTGCTGCAAACACTTCAATATTAATGAAGAGAAACTGATTTTTACTGAAACCTCTAATGTCCACAATTTTAGCACCAGTGGATCCACTCACAGAGGCTCATTTTTCCATGTGCACTTTAGCTAAGTTCGCAATTCAGGAGCTGGCCGACAGCTCGCTGACGTGTTGCCAGTGCCTGCTGGATGTTTAGCAAGGCTTAATATCTGTTTGATTCGGGTCGGGGCATCTATTCGGATGGAGCACGCACAATAACAGGCTACAGGTTCTTTCAGAATAAATACGCACAAGCTGTTTGGAATTTGTAACCATTTCATCCTTGCTGAACTACAACACGAGCAAGCAGTTATACGTTTTCATTGCAGAAACAGTTCTCTCCTACCTTCTCTCCATTCTCCCACACGTGTTTTTCCAGTTGTGGAATGTTGCCATCATTCCCATGCCGTCTCTCATTCTTGTGATCTTGTAATGTGTTACCACTCTGCTTCTGATCAGTTAGAGTGCTAACACCAACGACTACAAGACTCGCAATTATAAGACAGAAACCTGTGTAGTTTGAAAAGTGAATCGATCTGACAACTTTGATAGTCGTGCAGTTTGGTGAAAGCATAACTGAAACTATCTCCACAGCGGTACAACGTGGCCTTGACCAGAGCACGAGCCTTACTGATTGTGGTTGGAGACCCAAGAGTTTTGAAAACTGCCAATATATGGAACAAGTAAGGTCCTCATAAAGTCCTCATTAGTCTAATTTTGTTTTATTGGAGAAGGAAGGCTTGGACAAATACATACCAAATGCTCATACATGTCTCATACACTGACCTCTCTTTTTAGTTTCATCCATTACTGCTACAAAGAAGGGGGTTATCGAGGCATTTCTGTTTATGATGCAGAGGAAGAGGAAGACAATGACTCATGTACACTCAAGGAACCTCTGGTAATATGCACATTCACATACATTCACGCACTTCATACTGTTTGCCCATTTTCTTGAAATTCTTGAATTGTCTTGAAGACAAAGGGCTGTTTAGATTCTCTGTCCACCTTTGATCTACACTGTGCAGTAATTCAGCAACAGCTGGACTCCTGTTGAAGGACCCACAGACATCACACACTCGTCTCACACTCAGTATGCATAAAGTACTGCATGAGACACTGACAATGAAGTGTGCAGTCAGTGTCCAATGAAGTCCCGTTCCTATGGGTTTGGTGCTATTTAAAGGGGCTCTATGTCAAATTTGTAGCAATGTGCATGTGTTTATCACTTTTTTATTGGCCATTTGTGAGCAGAATGTAACGTGACATGAAAAGAAGAGACATTCAGCTAACATAAATTATACAACAAGTAGTTCCGACCAAGCAATCTGATCAAGAAATTTAGAACGTGCTCAAATCAGACATGACAGCATGCCTGACTCATTACTCAAAATATTACTCCGCCAAGTCTGTGGCGACATTGTAACTGTCAGAGCTAGAGTAGGAAATGGTGGAAAAATAGGCTACAAAATGGATCGGTTTGTTGTTAATTTTGATTTATTTGGCAATCTCAGTTTGGATGAATGGTCAGAGGAGGATGAGAAGAACCAAATGACAAAAAAGAAAAGATTTGTGCCTATGTCACATGAAACAGTATGTTTAACAACAAGACTAGCTAGCTTACCAGTCATGTCATTGTCCCCAAATCAATATCAAGATTTTCACGAACAAATGATCGGCCATCTGTAACGTTACTGTGGCCGCAGCCTGATTGATTTAGTTCAGGAAATTCCGAGAACGCAATAAAACATTAACGTCAGCTCAGAGTTCACTCATCTGGGTCTAGAAAATCCTTTCCGTTGCTAGGTCATTACTATGGGTTGGATTACTTGCTGTAGTGGTAAACTACGTTCCATTACACATACAGTATGAGTCTATTGACGTGACTGATTTTTTTTCAGTTATTAGTCAGACCCCATGTGTTTCCATGTGTTTCCAAATGTGAGAGCAAATTGTCCATCAACATGGATATATTTTGATTATACATTTTATTTTTGTTGGTATTAGTTGTATAATCGCAATATTACCCTCGAGGGTGTGCTTTAACGTCATTTGAGCACTAAAGTGACGCGGTCAGGACCGAGGCACTTCGAGGCGATCGAGGGCGTGCTTCAATATTACCCTCGAGGGTAATATTGCTTAAGTAACCACCAGCTT
Organism: Lagodon rhomboides; assembly: GCA_039737535.1. Lineage (NCBI taxonomy): Eukaryota > Metazoa > Chordata > Actinopteri > Spariformes > Sparidae > Lagodon > Lagodon rhomboides. The sequence goes on along the minus strand of CM077792.1, from coordinate 18,426,986 downwards.
TCAGCACGACACAACATTTTCACAGTGCCCCTTTAAACATTCACAAGTACTGCTGTGAGGCTCAAGTTAGTATGACTACTACGCTTCCTCCCTGCCTATCAGATAGGTTGTCAGGTTGTGTGAGGATTTATGCATATTGTAACAGCGCACCGAGAATGCTGGATAAGCCTGGGGTTTCACCAGAGAAATATGTGTCATACAGAGAGATAAATCCGTTTGTGCTATGAGGTCTCACTCCTTCTAGACAACATTTGTACCTGACAGGACATAAAAAAAAGGAAAAAGCAGGCATACCCTTCTCTACGGAAGCGTATTCTGCCACACCGAGAAAAAAAAAGGGGCTCAGTATCACGTAATTACGTGATAAGTTTATTGTTATAACAATATCTTTTTAACGTTTTAACAATATCTTTTTCACATTATAACATGAAACTATCACGTTATTTCAAGATATGACATTTTCACGTTATAACGTGAAAACACCTTGTCACGAAATAACGTGAAAGTGTGGTTTTACGTTATTTCAAAATAAGATTCACGTCATAATAGAGAGAGCTGAGCCGAAAGGTGAAGCTCTCGATTTACCGGTCAATCTACGTTCCTACCCTCACCTATGGTCATGAACTTTGGGTCATGACCGAAAGAATAAGATCCCGGATACAAGCGGCCGAAATGAGTTTCCTCCTGACAGTTTCAGGTATCATCATTATTGCTTCACAGTCACAGTCTGTTTTAAGCGCACCTGCAGATCATCAGCTCATCAACTTCTGCTGTTTAATCCTGGTCTCTTCTCCACTCCGGGGCCAGATTGTTCCGTCCCGTATGGTGATTATATCAGTGCTGCTTGCTTTTGTATTCAGCTATCTTCGAAGTATTTTCTAGTGTTGAGATTTCTCTTGTGCTCCAGTGTTTTTCCCTGTCTGAACTACGTCTCAGGCTCGTGTTTTGTTTCCCTCGTGTGCAGAACCTCCAGCACCTCTCCGTTCCGCCTCCTCCTCCACTGACTCACCTGAGATCCCTCCATGCTGCCACCAGACAACCCAGCCCGCCTGCCTGGCCTCCTTGTCCGCCATTTCCATAAGAACTCTGTCCTGTAAAAAAATAATAATTCAAACCTGATTTCCAGCTTCCGGTCTCTGCATTTTGGGTCAAGACCAAAACCACACCGTAACACTCTTCAAGTTCTCATCACACAAACCAAAGTAGAGAGAAGAGGAGTGAAAATGTAATCTACTATCTCCCACAGAACAGCCTTGGCTGAGATAAAAGAGAAGAATGTATGATACCAAAGTTGCTACAAGACACAGAAACTCTTGTCCTTCGATGGGTGTGTAAGATGGTTAATTCAAGGACAGAAACACACACAGTTTGATTTGTTCACACTAAGCTCAACTTTTCCATAACTACATCTAACCTATTTTACTTCTCGCATCACTGATTTGTTTCCTCTGCCCAAGGACAAGAGGAATCAAAGCAATGACAACAATGGCAAAAATAGGCCTGAAGATGTCTTGTAGACAGTCATATCGACATCATACCCGTGTTTTACTACAATTTTTAACCGTCATGCAACTGATAAAAAAATATAAAAATAAAGTTGTTCAGACCATGTTTTAGTACAAATGCCATAAATGTATTATATATTCAGCTTTCACCGGGTGACATTTTTCAGCCAACATCAGTTCTTATAATATCTGCCAAATATTCATTTATTTTCAAGATTTTAACTCCTTTACTTCCAGTTTGTTTACACGATGCCACTGTTTTATTCCCATATACTTAATATATAGTACATTTATGGACGTTTTTTGCTATGGAAATGTTTTTGTATCAAATGTGGTCTTATCAGTTGCATGAGGGTTTAGGCCTATGGGCCAAAATACAGGTTCAAACACAGGCCTTTTCTAGTGAAAGATAGTTAAGATTACAAAAAACTGATAGGAGGTTATCTTTATCACAGTCCTGTCAGATTGGACTGGACTTAAATTACGTATTTGAGCATCGAGCATCCATCACACACCGACCTCAACTTCAAGAGATCTACAACGGCGATTATGTGCTGTAATGAAAAATGTTTCTATTTTTTGTCAATGTTGATATGTTGTGATTTCTTTCTTGTGACAAATGTACTTATTGTAAGTCGCTCTGGACAAAAGTGTCTGCTAAATGCCCTAAATGTAAATGTAATGACAGTGGGATGATGAAAAAAAAGAAGTTTTATATTTAGCAGCCCGTCTGTAATGTGTATTATAACATTGTGTATTATAGACATATTATATGAGCTGAGGTTTAAATGTAAAAAAAAAAAAAAAATGAACAAACACCTTTACCAAAAATGTATACAATATGCATTAATACAGCCAAAAGGATCCAAAGATGAAAATTTAAAACAAACATAAAATCTGTCAACAGTTGGGTGAGATTCTGTATCTGTAGAATAAGTCACAGACATGAAGAGAATAAACACAACGGGTTAAAGATTTTTTGGTGTGAACTATCTTTGAGTGCACACACGAACACACACACACACACACACACACAGGAATGTAGCACACAGACGCACATCGGTGGTGCAGCCTTGTATCATGACAGACGTGGAACGACGTCGACTGACTTCACCGAAGGGAAATTTGGGGGTTTCCCTTCAGATGCAGATACAGTATAATCCCTCGGCCGTGCCCATCCAGAAGCATTTCCGTTTTTGAGTAACTTCGATCACATCAGTGTTTGATCCTGGTTGGTAGGAGGTTATCTTTATCACAGTCCTGCCAGATTGGACTGGACTTAAATTACATATTTGAGCATCGAGCATCCATCGCAAGAGATCTACAACGACGACTTCAAGAGGTGAGTTCTTCTTCATCATGTATGAAATGGATCCCAGTGTTTGATAGTTGTCTGAAAGAAATGTTCGCGATTGATAAAATGTTTTTTTATTGTAGAAATCGAAACTACTTCAGTACAGTCCTCTGACGCATTTACAGAAAGTGACAAGACAAGAAGGCGCTGTTCACTTGGGCTTCCTCTTTATGTTTAATGCACCTAAAAAAGGATAGCCTATGATAATTAGGTATTGCATCACAACTTTAAGGCCTACAGCTGATGACAGTGAAATTCAGCTTATTGGTTTTCTCACTTTGTTTGAAGTCATCGTGGATTAAACGGACAAACATATCAAACGTATTTTCCAGTTTCTCCTGCTAGAAAATATGGTCGTCAAAGAAAGTACACAACATCTCTGTGCGGTACGATTTACTTTATTGTCGCCGTGGGGAAATGCGCCTCGGACAGCACCGCAGCGCACATAAAGGCCTCCACATTGCCCATAACAAATATCGCAGCCACGCTTCTGCCACTGGGCAGGAGCTGGAAAAGAACGTTTATATATACATATATAATTTCTAAACACAAAATTCCCCGTTGATTGATTTATTATTTTATTAGTGTTTTTTATTAGTAACATGTAACCTTAAAATGTTATTGCTGTAAATTATGTATTAAAGCCTTTCACGCACATAAAGGAGTTGGCAGGCTTTTTAAACTCTGTGTGTTATTAGACAGAGTTTTAAAAGCCTGCCAACTCCCCCCCAATTAGCCTTTTTGGATGAGAGATGAGTCCATTTGCCTACTATACAGCACCTAAAGTGTTGTACCCCAAAGTCAAACTTAAAAGTAAAGATAAGATATCCTGTTCAAAAATGACTGTGGTAAAAGTGAAGGCTCTTGTAGGCCTACTTAGTGGTACTTGAGAAAAAAATCTGTTAAGTCTTAAATGTACTTAAGTGGAATTAAATGTTCTATTATTTTTTTTTCCAAAGAGTGGAATCTGTGTTTCCTGTTTTTAAAATTTGATCATCAATACAATTAATTACTTTGGCTCTGATGTAGCCTGTGATCTGCAAAGTAACTAGTCACTAAAGTTATCAAATAAATGTAAAAAGTACAATATTTGACTGCAAACTGTAACGGAGTATAACACAAAATTAAATGAAAATGGAAATAGTCTTGGAGAAATACACTTGGAGTGTTATGTCATTTGCACCATAAGTCAGTGCTACAATGTATAAACACAAAACTATCTTTTTTTAAATTATTTGTTCCATAAACAACATTATTCTGGTGGAGCAGTTATTTATATGATATTTGATAATTGTTTAACAAATTGTGGTTTTGCCATAAGCCCAGATGACTTGCAAAGTCATTTTTTGTGTGTTGTTTTTCCTTTTCTTTCTCCTCTAGTGTTTTATTTATGTTCTTGTGATTGTAAAAAGATTTTGAAAGTTAAAAAAGTCATAGTCCACACCGACAAAAGCTTCTCTCTCCACTAAAAACCACCGCTTCTGAAACAAAATGGGTCTCGTGTTTAATGCCGTGACTTGGTGACGTCACACTTCGTTGTGGAGTCACACATTTGCGTAATGAAAGCGCTGTGGTTTGGCACGTAAGAAATGACTGAGCACAGCTCCTCTGTTGATGTCAGTGGTGGTGGCTCAGGCAAGTGTGTTCAGGAGGGGGGAGGGAGGGATGGCTTAAAGGACGGGAGCCAAAACAGAGACTTTCAGACAGTATGAATGTGAAATTGAGTATGATATGTCTCCTTCAAGACAAAGCATGCTGTTATATTTATATGTATTTATATGTTTTAAGATTTAAATGCAAAAAAACTGTTGAGGATACTATTAAAATTGACAAAAATTGATTCTTTGCACAGGGCAACGTTCCTTGTTTTGGCCAGTGGCATTCACACACTATCTGTCGACCAAGGCCTTCCCAGAGGATAGCTGCCAGCGCCGGCGCAAGAAGGGAAGTTCCAGATCGGGGGAATGGCCAGTGTTCTCATGAAAAAACTGAAGAAAGAATGGTAACAGAGTCCTCTTTCGATTCGATTGCTCCCAAAATCCTTTTCTTTGAACTGCTGGCCCATTTTTACTTACTTTTACTTATATTTGAACTTTACACTATGTTTAAGTGTCTCATCTCCTCTTTGTGTGCAGGTCAGCTCGCAGGTCAGTTTGACCTTCGTTGCAGAGACCATTAAGTGAAAGAATTTGTGTTTCTGTGACGAGCTCTTATCTTTACGCTTGCACATAAATTAGGAAACTCTGTCTCTGGAGGAAAGAGGAGAGATAAGACTGCATTATGAGATTAAGCAAACAGATGAAAGGATCTCTTTTAGAACAGCTTTCACTGTTTTTGTCACTGCTGGGACGCGGATGAGAGAAGAGTCTTTGTATAAAGCTAGAGTGTAACTTTATTTTTTGGTCATGGAAAACATGAGCCCTGTATACATATGAAAAAGCTGTGGCAAAACTCTAAAAAAAAATACCAGCATGTTTTTATTTTTATAAAATATGAAAAAAAAATGCTTTATGGACAATAACTTAAATTTAAATAATGTAAATTTAAGAGTCACAATCAACAAACAAAGGGTCCTCTTTGGACTCCAGGATCACCACAACAACCAGCTGAATTTATTCACATGAAAAAAGCAGACAAGACAGGAAATAGTGTGGGTAAAGTTGTAAGCGTAACCTGCTGGTTGCCAGGATACAAGCAGGCCACAAAGTCTAATCGCCCATTTAACTGTCATTAACTTGCGTCACTGGCATTGAGCTCAACACAGCCCACGTTCTCATTTCTGTGGAAGTATAACATAAGAATATACATGGAAGATAATATATGACAGTTGACTCTGTGATTTAATATTGATCGTACCCTTTGTGCTTTTTGCACCTACAGGCCTCATTTAATCTCCGACAAAAATGGTGTCTGCATCAGCTGTGACCAGGGGTTTGAGAACGGGAAACTTTCCTTGTCTGTGGATAAGTCTGAGGTATTGACATTATGAAACCGCAACGTGTCCTGATCATCATCTGCTGAATCAGATAAACCCAATTTTGGTTGTTGTACCAATGTGAGGCTATGTTTTTTTCTTTTTCTTTTAGAAGGCAAAAGTGGTAAATGTGAGAGTGGAATGCACCGGAATAGAACCTGTGTTTTTCACCAAGTGCATCCCACTGAACAGTATCACGTGCATCACTCTTAAAGATGAGTTCAATGTGACCAAGGACAACCCCCACCTTCTGCAACCAGGTAATGTAAAAAAAAATACTCTCTGTTATTGACGTTACCAATAGCAAAGAAGTGATTGCCCCTTCCCAAAAGTAATCATCAGTTAGTCAAGGCAGAGACTCATCCAGATAAAAGCAGCTGTAGATGTATGTTCAAACTGTGCCTTCCAGTCAGTCTTTGGCAATCAATCATCTTTTGGTTTGACACCTGGAGCAAGCAGGCCAGAGCAGGTGCATCTTCAGTGCAGATGCTGCCAAAAGACAAAAACAGTTTATATCTTTTAGTTGCTCATGTCAAAACGTTGTCTTACAAGATAGCGGTGAGCTTAAGAAGGGCGTAACTTCCCCTTCTTTCCCTGTCACGTGTGCACGTGTGTCACACGACGTCCATGACACCATAATCAGACTAGCACCAATGTTTTATGACACCTACTCTTCAGCTACTGAAGGCATATGTAAAGTTGTCCAATATATAAAAGAGCTAAATTGAAATGAAGTACAAACAAAGAGAAAAAAGAAGTCAACCCTGAATAAACAAGTTAGAAAATTGTCTAACCTGAAATATAAAGACCCATAGAGAATCGTACACACCCTCAGTCTTGTAAAACACTTAAATTAAAGATAAACCATACTCAGAAACAATCATACCTGCTTTAAGGGAGCATTGAATCTAACTCCTTCTGGGACAATTGGAACTCTGCCTGAACTCAGTCTGAGCCTGAAGAGCCGGGGCTTCTTTAATCTGACATCCTATCTTATCTCAGTTGAAGATGATATTTAGGAGTTTTGATAATTAAGAAAACATGTTTTCTAACTGTACTTAGGAGAAAAAAATCCTATTTTCTATTAGGATATGTTAGGTCTCTTTGATAATGACAATTAGGACAGAGAACAATCCAAAACTGAAATATTATGATTGAAAGGCTACTCAGTTGTAGAGGCTAACATCAATGTCAGGGAAAATAATACAGACGTAAATACAGAAATACGTCAATAAATGAGAAATAAATAAATAAAATGGCTGATTAAATGTGAAAGCAAACAAAGAGTTGAATTAATCAAATCTAATGTACAAAGTATTCATGTAAATGTATGTCACAAAAGCAGTGTTATTGCTGAGGTTGATGATGCAAATGTTACTGCAGTGGTGACATAATAATAAAAGACGCACAGTTCCTAAAACAGATATACGCCGCTCTAGCTACACTATGCCGGTTGAGAATACAAGAATTTGAGCGGAAATGTCTTTGAAGAAATAAAAGATATACTGTATATCCCGGGTTTATCCATCTCCCTGATCCTCAGACACTATGTATAGAGAAAAAGTCAGTGTGCAGTATTAACTGCAATGTTGAATATAGTCATAAATTAAAGAAACAAGCTCTGCACCAAATATTTCTAAGGGATTAAGAGTGTGTGTGTGTGTGTGTGTGTGTGTGTGTGTGTGTGTGTGTGTGTGTGTGTGTGTGTGTGTGTGTGTGTGTGTGTTTCAAGTGTATTTGTCACTTTCTGGTTATATATTAAGTTATCTTGTGTAAACCACCATTATTTATTACATGTAATTTCTTAAAATAAGTTGTTTGTCTACCCTAGTTCAAGGAAATGAGTATTCATCCCTCTCTGAGCTTCTTCTGAGTATTCACCCCTCTCTGAACTTCCTGTGTGCCACTCACCCTGTCTGAACCTTCTGTCTACATGACTTCCTCCTTTGTTATCTCTGAGCTGGCTCCGATCTCCGTCCTCCAGTTCTAAATCATCTAGAAGGAATTATTTTAACATACAGACTGCAGCTTTTGCACACCTTAGGCAAAATCAGGAATAGACTCCCGCACACTGTCGGTTTCGGTACTTCGTCTTGTAAGATAACCTGATGAAGGTCTAAGTACCGAAGCGTTGTTGTCAATAAACTTAATTGCAAGTGACGTGGACACTGTGCGGGAGTCTTTTTCCTGAACTTGAATATTTAAAATATTAGGATGCCATATTTTTTCTCAGTTGAGAAAGAAGATAAACAATTACTAATGCAGTAAAACAATGACACCTGTTTTTGTTCTTTTTCTCAGGTGACACCTATCCTATTGAGGTTCACTTCCACTGCAGATGGGTTGGTTGTTATAAAGCTCAACTGGCCTTTGAATTCAAACCAGACCTGCATAACTCCACCACTAACTTCTATATTGTGCGCTCTATTGTGGTTCGGTGTATGACTGCCTTAGGACGGGAGCTGGGCCCTACTTCACCCTTCAAACCTTCCTCCTTCCGTGCACGGACCCCTGAAGTTCATTGCGAGATTAAAGAGGGAGAGCGACCTGAAAGGTATCACTGTTAACTCAACACACTGAAAATATGAGCAAATGTAAAATGCACTGTGTGTCCTAGTGATGTATACAAACTTTTCCATTTTGTCTCCCCAGGCTGTCGAGCAGGGAACCTCAGAATGGGGTCAGACTAAAATCTTATCCGATGCCAAAATATATGTACGACAAGACATCTACTTATTTTAAAAAAAAAAGGTAAATTGAGTCCAATTTCATCCAATTTAACATAATTAATGAGAGTTCGAAACCATGAATGAGCTTCATGGTGTTAAAAAGTACTATTTCTGAAAATTGAATCTAGGTGCTTTGCACTGAGCCTGTCACTGGCACAAACAAGCTCTGCAGGTAGACATACTTGGACAGTGTGCAGTTGTCTGGATTACATTGGAGCCCACTTTGCAGCTGCCAGCTGCCACGGGGTAGCTCAGCACTGGACAAAATTAAAAAATTGTTATCCCTATTTGTCACTTAGAGGCTGTTCAGACCTAGTATCAACGTGCGTTCTGAGTGATGCAATCACACGTAGACAGCTGTAAGTACAGGCGTGAAACCAAACTTGAGAAACTTTGTGAAACGCTGTCTACAACAAATTCTTCTTGATACTTCGGCAAACGTTATACATGCACATATATCTTTCTTTATGTACGAAACAATTTATCATTTTGTTCCACTCATGTCAGTGTTTATTTGCATACAGTATATAGCAGGGAAGTGAGATACAATCACAACAGGCCACTGTTGTGGCATGCCAGGTATGAACTGAAGTTCTTAAAGCTGTCAACTTTCTGATCAGATCACTCAGAACGGGTGCTAAAACCAAATTAATCAGCCTCTTAGAGACAAAAACATGGGATCATAGGGTCCAGGTTGAAAAATACCATGTAACCCTTTAACATATCTGGCAAGTCTCAAAAGTATTGATACTAATGATATCAGTAAAAATGTTAATTAGCAATGTATTTTGTTTGTTGCCAAAATATCAGAAGATCTTGCAATACAATATCCACTTGTACCTCAATATGAAACCTTTTATGGTTAAGTTTTGACACTAACAGCACTAAAATTAGGGAAAGATTGTGGTGTGGGTTTAATACAGAAATAGTCCACAGTGACTTGAATCCCAAGATACAATGTGATTTTTAACATTAAATTTAATTGCGGAGCTTTTGTTGTTAAAACCTAACCAAAGACAAATCTGAAGATGTAAACCCCAGTGCTTTGTGTCAAACCCCCACGCTTTGTACAGCCAGCTTCCATCCCAATGATCTACACTTTGCTGTTGTAAATTAATGTAGAGCTTTACTGATAAAAAACCCAAAACAACCCAAAACACTTCTTAGAGAAAGGGCTTAACGTGGACACAGGCCAAAACCATACCTTCATGACATAAAACAACCCAGCCTCTGTTCTACAATTGCGTAAAATGTTTTTATTTTCATTTGATCAGAAAGGTGCTGAAAAGTCCCTTGAGCTGGGACAACTACTCCGAGAAGTTTAAACTGCTGCTGTATCTGGAGGAGCAACAGATGGAGGAGGACATCAAGAGATACAACATCCCCAACAATGACAGAGAAGAAGCCACCATGACCAGAGACCAGTTCAACAAGAAACTTCTTGTTCTAGAGGTTAATATGTGCTCACTCATTCACCCACAAAAATCACTCATCTCTTCCCATGTTCATTCAGTCTTTTAGAGATTTTTTATGATAACTTGCATAAGCTACCCACCTAAATGGCATCTGTAGTGCCTTGACTGGAGGAATACATTAACACATACATTAAATACAATACATTTAATTAATTAGCCATAGAAATCAAGCATTCGTGATGATTGTGTTGGTTTAATTTAACAGACATTCTGATATTCTGACATCTGGCTCTGGTCTCTTTTACGTAGTTCCAGGTGATGTGCATAACAAGTAAAACAAAAACAAAAAACAGACAATTGTTTAAGTTTAATCAGTTATTTTTAGAATATCACAATGATACCTTGAAAATGTAACATCTTCTACGCAGCTGGTACAATAGCTATCGTATATTTCTGACTGCAGGTTGTGATACAATATGGTGCGAAAATATTTATAGCATGAAGGAAAAAGAAAGTTACATTTATATGAATTAACATGATAGTCACCTGCATATTCACTTTATTGATAATGATTTATGCCTCTCTTCATTCTTGTTCACCTGCCAGGTACCTGGTCTTGCTGAGAATCGCCCATCTTTGCTACGAGGTGATGCGTTGTTGGTGCGTCCTTTTGGAGAAAAGATTAAGTACCGCGGCTACGTCCACAGTGTGCAACTCAACTGTGTCCAACTCAGCTTCCACCAAGAGTAAGACCAACACACTGCAGTAATATACAGTCATGAAGATAGAAAAAATATTTATTTATTTTTACCAGTTTTGTCAAAGTTTGTTAGTATATGAGATTCACCCAGTTTGTCTGTGCATTTGTTTGCAGTTTGCTGGACCGCTTTGAAGATGGCATGAAGTTCAGTGTTGAATTCACAATCAGTCGCCTGACTTTGTGGCTTCAGCACAGAGCCAGAGAGCTGGCAGTTACAAACAGCCTGCGAAAGGTGTTGTTCCCTTCTCGATACAACTGTCCCTCTCAGCAAACTGAGCTTCCCCGACTCAGGTTAGACGTACTAGTACAGTTGTGGCCAAAAGTTTTCACACACTTGTAAAGAACATGTACTGTATATAGACTGTGTCTATCTATTTGTTTGAAGGGAAATATCGTAGCTGCTTGCTTTGCAGCACAGATAGTCCTTCTTCTACGTATGAATGGATGATGCTAATTATTGAACTACAAATATAAACATACTTAACAAACTGTTTTCTGAAGATACATTAAAACACCTGCACAGGTCTTAGCAGCGAAGGCACTGGTTTGTCCAACTCATGTCTGGAGGTGGATTTGACATGAGACAGAAAGTACACAGAAGCATTACACACAAAACCCACGCCACTGTAAAAGAGTTGTCCGTGCAAACATCACACAGAAGAAACTTATTTCAGCCTTAATGACATTTTCATGAATGAAATTCCAGGTGAAAGATAGGACCAGCACAATATCAGTTCAGGAGGGGCTTTGTCATTTATACCTACACCTACAAATACAAAAGAACAAAATACTATCTCAATTGTGAAAACAAGAAATAATTACTACTCATCTGATTTATGTCCAGTCAAACCTAAAAAATTAATTGTATTAATGAGGGCATTTGAAATAGTGTTCTAATAGACTCGTTACAAGTGAACCATGTTAATCTTGTGTTACCTGTGCTTCGCTGTGCATGTAAACATAATGACTCTCTCTTTCTGTGACTCAGCTCTACCATCATATATCTTATCCTCTGTCCACCTTTTATAGGCTGTTTGACCAAAAGCTGGTGAACAACCCAGAGCAGTATCGGGCTGTACAGCACATTGTAGCTGGCTCATCCAAACCTGCCCCCTACCTGGTGTTTGGCCCACCTGGAACAGGTAACGCAAGTACCAGTGTATTACCTTGTCTGGGGGTCGGCGATATGTATTTTTTCCATATTGATCCACATCAGTATTTATCACAGTATATAATTTGATAATTCTGCCTGTTTTGAATAGTTTTCCTGTAATTTACAAATTAAGCGCTGCTGAAAAAAGTTTCCAGGATGATGGAACCAGGTTTCACGCAAACCAATGGCCTAGTCTTCACTATTCAAGCAATTTAGGTTTGACCACTAGGTTTGTAGGTTGTCCTACCAACCGATGACAAAGCCAGAAATTTAATGCATTTGACTTTATTTTAATGGTTCTTTGTCTGTTCAGGCAAAACTGTGACGTTGGTGGAGGCCATCAAGCAGATAGTAATGAACCAGCCCCCCTGCCATATCCTGGCCTGCGCTCCCACCAACAGCGCTGCTGATCAGCTCTGCGAGAGGATTCTGGAAGTCAAACCGTACCGCATGTATGCCCAAAGCATGGAGTCAAAAAATGTCCCTGACACTCTAAAGGTCAGCGCTGTTACATTTGAAATCAATCACATCTAAAACAAACATCAAGCATTGTTTTTTAGATGTGAACCATTTCTGATTTACACTCATCCAGAGAATATCCACACATATTCACTTCTCTTACGGCAATACTGCTGCACTTCCCGGTGCTGCACGTTTTGGATGCTGTTGTGGTCTATTGGTGTTAAGTTTCATGTTCATGGACGTTGTGGTACTTTCACAGGCATGCTCTAACCTGGCTGGGAATTGGAACCTTCCAACTAAAGGGGAGCTGATGGATCACAGGATCATAGTCACCACCCTGTATACCGCTGGAAGGTAGTGAATGACTCTGGCACTACAGTTACTTACCTTCATGACACTATAAAAAAAGTTGCATACTACAGTATTCACAACCTGTGTCTCTGCCATCCAATAACCTCGTAGTCAACTCTAATGATGAATGTCTGTGTTTGTTTGTTTGCACTCTGATCTCTGCAGGTTGGTCACAAGTGGCATCCCTGAGGACCATTTCACTCACATATTTGTGGACGAGGCGGGACACGCCTTGGAGACAGAATGTTTAATCCCACTGGCAGGTAAAGAAAACAAATAGCAGTGTGTTTCCTGTGATTGTTTTGTACTTACTTTATTTGTTGGTTGATGTTTGTTATCTGTGGAACGAAGGGCTGCTCTGTGCAGAATCTGGTCAGGTGGTTCTGGCTGGAGACCCCAAGCAGCTCGGACCCATTGTCAGATCGTCTTTAGCTAAAGAATGTGGCATGGGTAAGTACAGACACACTCACATATACATTGTCCTGCTTATAACACTGTAGCTTGGATAAATGCCATTGTTGTTAGTAGCTTACCCTCCACTTGTGTCCGTGTATATCTGGAGTGTCTGGACTTAAAAGGCTCTGTTGTCTGCAGGAGTGTCCCTCTTGGAGCGCATGATGAATGATTTCCCTCTCTACCAGAAGAATGAGGGCGAGTACAACAACTGCTTTGTCACCAAACTGCTGAACAACTACAGGTGCGGTAGTGGAGATGGTTTTAGATGAGAAAGGATGGTACTGACTTTCCACATCTTCTCATCTATTTCCATTTGTGTTTGGCTCTTTCAGGTCTCACCCTGCCATCCTGAAGATTCCCAGCAAGCTCTTCTATGATGAAGAGCTGAAGGTTTGTGCGAATGAAAACTCCTTCTGCAGTTGGAAGCCCCTTCCAAAGCAGGTAATGATTCTTCTTTCAGCACACACAAACTGTACAGCAGATGTGCAAACTAATCAATTCAAAGTCAATGCATGATAGGTTACCCTATAAGTTATGCCTGCACCTTTAGACTTTGTTATATACCCTCAAACATATTGCCATTTAGTGAAACTTTTTGTAGTGTCAACCGGGTCATTCAGGTGAATCATCTAGATGCAGAGACTTTTTTTACCCTTTGAACTCTGCAATAGAAATTTCTGCCAGTGCCAACTATATTTGCTTATTGTGATGTTAATTCTTGGAGTAACTTCAAATGCTTCATATCCCTGAAACTAATAATATAACTAATAATAATAAATAATTAAAGTATTGAAAAAATGTCAAATTAAAAACAATATATAAATGTTTTTTTATTTATGTTTTTGGAGAACTTTCAAATGCTCAGTATGCTCTCAACTATGAAATACACTTTTTACAAAACTACAGTTTCTTTCTGACAGCTATCACTCTGCCTCTCTGTTATATTCCGAGGACGTTCACAACTGTTCAAAGCAAATATATCTTTAGCCTTACAGAAAAATGCAATGCAAAGATGTAACTTAATCTTTTCTACTGTTTTTCGACATTTTGCAGACTAAAATGATGAATACAGATATAATTGACTGACTTATCGATTATGAAAATGATAGTTGTAATTAATACTAGTACTGTCGGGTAGTTTTCTCCTTAATTTTATTTTTATTTTTATGTTATTACAGAGTGGGAGGGGTCATCACAGGCAATACATTAAACATGATTGATATGATTCATTGATTTATGCTGACTATACTTGACTAATTCATATCTTTAAAAACACACGAATACAGGGGGTGAAAACTCCCACATACCGTTCACTTCACTTGCAATTTAGTTTAATGACAACAACTTTTCGGTACTTAGACCTTCATCAGGTTGTCTTGTCATTAAATTTGATTAAAGTGGACAGTACGCAGAAGTTTTTTTTCGGTCTTCTCCTACGAACCTATGTTCATTGTGAATAACACAGATAACACACTGATTTTTATGTCCTCATTGGCATGCCTGTGTTTCAACACACAAACAACCCTCATTTTATTTACAAGGAGACAGTCCTGTAACTGATTCTCTCTGTGTCCATACATGCTAATCAAGACCCACGGATGGCTTTTTATATTAGTTTTTACATTGTGAACTGTGGTAAATATTTTTAAGCCCAACTCAAAGTTTATTCTACCTCACAAAAGTTCTGTCAGTCATTTCCTTTTATAATATTCATATTCTTAAAATAATAAAATCTTTCAGGGCTTCCCGGTGATCTTCCATGGTGTGACAGGTGTCGATGAGCGTGAGGCCAGCAGTCCGTCGTTCTTCAACGTAACGGAGGTGGAGGTGCTGAAGGAATATGTGGAGAAACTGCTGCAGGCACACTGCAAGAAAGGGCAGCCTGCTGTCTCACCCAGTGACATAGGCATCATCACCCCCTACAGGAAACAGGTCAGAATGAATTCAGTTCAACACACATTACAACAATTTATTGTTGTGCAGATGACTTTAGTACAACTGAACACCTGTCGAAGGGGAAACATGTAAAGTACATGTAGGTTTAAAGCTGAAGCTGTTTTTTCTGGGTGGCACACAGGTGCAGAAAATCCGTCAGGCCCTCGACAAAGTTGGGAAAAACCTTAAATTGAAGGATGTCAGCGACCTTAAGGTAACTAAAGATTTCACACTTAAGTAATGTAAGACACACAACAGAAGCTGTGTTTGAAATTTATTTACGTGTGTGTGTGTGTGTGTGTGTGTGTGTGTGTGTGTGTGTGTGTGTGTGTGTGTGTGTGTGTGTGTGTGTGTGTGTGTGTGTGTGTGTGTGTGTGTGTGTGTGCACGCATCAGGTTGGATCTGTGGAGGAGTTCCAGGGTCAGGAGAGGAGAGTGATCCTGGTGTCTACAGTTCGGAGCCGCCCCGACTACACAGAGATAGACAAACAGCTCAACCTCGACTTTGTCAAGAATGAGAAGGTACGCAGCACAAACACATGCATGTGCACTGTGTGTGTACACACCAAACATTATTTTGACACACTCTTTTCTTGTCCAGAGATTCAACGTGGCTGTGACTCGGGCTAAAGCCCTGCTGATTGTGGTGGGAAACTCCAGAGTGCTGAACACCGACGAGACCTGGGCCCAGTACGTATAACATGGACTCTTCTGATCTCTGCTGTCAGCATACATATATTAACATTTAAATTGTATTTTAAATTAAAGAGAGCAGTCCCTGTTAACTTTGTTGTTTTTCTCTCCCTTCCTGCAGGTTCATCCAGTACTGTAAAGATGAAGGAGGCTACACTGGTTTTACTGACAATGACAACATCGAGAAGATACTCTCTGTCCTCTCCATCAGCATTGAGGCTAAAGGTGACAAACCTGGATCCTGAGTGGAAGAGTGACCCGTGAGAGAGAGCCCAGACTTCCATCCCCGTAGGGATTCATTTTGCTTTAAGTCTGCTTCATGATATGCTTTAAAAAAAAAATATGAACTTGACCAAAGACCACAAGAGAAAAGGGAGCTGATTCATGTTTAGAGTAGTTTGTCTTCGACTGCCTCTGTGGACCAAAAATAATTTGGAGACTTGAATATTCAAACTTTAACTCATTTATATTAACTTTGCTCAATCGTCACAGCTCTTATAGTCATGCAGTTTCATGATAATTAGTTGCTTTATTGAACCAAAGGATGTATGTTAATGTATGAGGTCAACGCAGCTACAACTCAATACTGTCATAATTTAAGTTAGGTAACTCACTCATGTGAGGTGCTGTATGGCTCCTTCTGGCATGGTGATCTTATTATCCTAAGGTGTGTGGTGTGCCATTAGTTTCAAGTCATGTAGTGTGTGCAGGTTTGAGATTAGAGGGAGGAACGTCTGTGAAGATTCCCATAATGTGCACGATGCAACCCTGTTTCACAGTTGGTTAGGTATGGCCTGTGGCGTGAGCCCAGCTTAAGTTTTGATTGCTTTTTGGACTGTACTTAGCCCGACTTTGTTGTTAACCTTTTGGATTTTTTTGTATTTTTGTATTTTTTGTATTTGCACCATCAGCTTCATTAAAACTCACTTTTGCATTCATCATGCTGTCTTTGTATCTGCATTTTTGTTCTCACATTTTTTTTATATAGTTTTGTCTTTGGTCTATTTTGGCATTTTCTGAATTTAAAAAAAATCAAAGCTGAAATGAAATGGAGTGCAGTCAATGGCCAAACTACAAATGTCATCCAAGCCAGAGCTGAAAATGGTTTAGTTTGTTTGGCATTTGTTCATTTGGTTTGATTTCATTGGGCTTGGGGAGGAAATCGATGTAATGTAATTGCTTCCTGAGACACTGCAAAAACATAAATAAGGAGCACCAGTCCAAGGGCCTCAAACTCAGATTTTTGGTTATTTTGCAGTAAAATAGGAGCACCTGAATATACTGCTGTTCCAAAGTGTGGTAAGACAATCAGGGAGATGATTATATTTCCATATACACGTAGTTATTCTTAACACCAGTCACAGGGTCATATTCCCCACAAAATCATAACACTACTAAGGAATGTTGGTAACTTTAGTTTTCCCAACAAAATTACTATTACCAAGAAAACAAGTCTGTTAGCTGTGGGCTTACATGTAACCTTGTAGCAGTCCAATTGTTTGACTTGCTATTTTTCTTTGTTTGGGCTGATTTTCCTCATGACTGCTTTCAGGGGATTCAGGGCACCTGTGCACAGGTGGGGAGACTGACTCCTGATTGAGAAGTGGAAGCAGCTTGGGGCGTTTCCTTCACAGCCAATCAGGGTGTGATGACACCCAGTTTGAAAGGCTTAGATAGATAGGTTTCCCTCGGGATGAATAAATTATCTATCAATCTAAAAGAGGTGGGAAATGGCACACCAGCTGCTCTCACCCTCATACTGAATCTGCCCCTGACCCATTCTGAATTGCTCCCTGAATTCTGAGAACCTTATTCCTTCTGGTCTATTTAGGCCCCATTTTGTTTTCCTGGCTGGCCACATCTTTTGGAGGGAATTTTGTGTATTTGGGAACCCCTTTAAACCCAAGCCCCTTTACATATTCAGTTTACCATTTTATTCCTCTTGGGCTTGTAGGAGCACATTTGATTATTATATCTGGAAGAGGCATTTGTTTGTTGGTTTATTGCCCAAGTAGCGGACATTGGGCATTCCCCTAGGTTTACATGTTTTTATGTAGGTTGGGCTGGCCTGTAATCCTGTACTGCCACAACCTCAACACATGAATGATACTTTAACATTTCCTTTTTTTCACCATCGTTACATTTACTAATCTTACATAACTACAAATAAAAACATTGCTATGAATCCTTCAAGAAGCTGTGTTTAAAAAATAGCTCCCTGGGGCGGAGCCGAGCTACTTGACGAAGTATCCTTGAGCAAGATACTGAACCCCAAAATCGCTCCTGATGTGCAGAATGTACACTTGGCACCTTACGAGACGGCCTCTGCCATCAGTAAAGGGCCCTGCGATGAGCTGGCGACTCGTCTGGGGTGTACCCTGCCTTCGCCCTTAGATACCTGGGATTGGCTCCAGAAACCTCCCCGCAACCCCTTGAAAAAAAGCGGCTACCGCAACCATCAGCGGTTGACAATGAATGAATTATAGTACTATAAAGAATGCAACAAATGCATGTGCTAGCCAAATCAAGATTGTTACGAAAGAAGGTGTTGGCTCCATCTAGCTGCATTAACGCAGATGGTCTTTGCCTTAACAAGTCAGAAGTAAAATTGCTGGCCTGTAACATTTTTTTTTAACCTCCTGCTTCTCTTGTTTCCTCTGCCAAGGGCAGATGAAGTCAAAACAACGGAAAGACAAGAGTGAAAAACATGACAGCTCCACCCCACATGCCAACTGCCATCTGTGAAGATTTAACTCCACCCATATGATGTGGAGTTCCCCCAGGCTCCATTCTTGAGCCTCTTCTATTCAACATCTACATGCTCCCACTAGCTCAGATTAAGGAAAATGCATAGACTGGTGTACCATGAGTCGGAAGAAGTAACTTTTTATTGTAACATTCTAGGAATGTTTTTTAAAGGTTACAAAAAAATAACCTTCAGATAAATTTTAAGGAACAGTCTTTCAAGGGTACCTGTTAGTTGCATTCAGTTTGAATTTAAACATAAAATGGCTCCATACAACTCCTCTGATTCCAAGTCTCAGGAAAGCCAGAGATAGCAAATTGTTTTTAAAAGAGGTTATTTACACCATTTTCACAGCCCAAATATTCTCTGTAGCTGTTGAGCTAAAATAATTAGCACATACCCCATCTGAAGTGGGTGCAGGAGCTCGATCCTCTTTTCAAACCAATTTGGTTCCAGAGACACCTGACGAGCTGTACGGAGCCATTTAAAAAACAAAATTATGAGGTGATTTTTTATTTTTTTACATATCAAAACAAGTCCCTGTCTACTTCAATTGTTTAGGAGAATGCCACTGCCTTTTTATAAATGAGCTCCACAGCTTAATCTGATTAAAAGTAGTCTGTTAGTTTGGCAATCTGAGACCAAATAACAAAGAACAACTTGGGGAAAGTGTGAAACTGTGGCACAAAGTCACTGCTGTGAATCTTTATTATTGTTATTATCAATCCTACTTATTATTGTTGTTATTATTATAATCATCATTATCAGTAAGCAACAATAATGTAGCTGATATCACTGCATATGTGATGTTATCGGTTATAAGAATAATATAGCCTAGACTAAAAATAACTTGTCATGCAAAAGAAAATAGGCTATATTTATTGTTGCTGAGCTGGTCGCGGACTGACTCATCAGAATCACAAGGTTTGTTGTTATCTTGCAGTTTCGCTTTCCTCGCTCGTCTTCGGGCTACTACTGTTTCAACCCGTTAAGTTTCGTTTCTCCGGCCTGACACGCTGCGTGGGTGCGCCTGCTTTAAATATCCGAGCTCGACTTCTCTCAGTGCAGCGTAAGTATCCAGACGGACAGAGAGGCACCGCCCCTGTGGGTTGTCCGGGAGTAGAAAGGGAGCTTAAGTCACCGGGACGTCCGCTGAGATGCAAATGCGCTGTTGATGAGCGATATCCGTGTACAGCTGAATAACCCGAGGGTTTTCGTTTTTTTGAATAACTTCGATCATATCCATCTTTAATCATGGTTAATATGCCTTTAAGTGCACGCTGTAAGATTGGACTCGAGTTCTTTGAGTTTCTGAAGGAGACAAATCGAGAATGCATCACAGACAGACTTGAGCTGAGAGACATTTATAACACGGAGTTCAGGTTGAGGTGAGTTGGTTTTATATTATGCAGGAAATTGGTCCGTTGGTTTGACAGATTTTTAAAAAATATTATTTATTTCCTATTATTTTAATATTTTTTGTTATTAATTTATGTTTTTTGTGTTTATTTTAGGAATCCAGGAACCAAAGACCCAAACTTCGGCTCCGTCCTCTATGCCCTGAAGATGTCCAACAAAATAACAAGACGAAGAGACACTATTCGCTTCAACCCCACGGTATGCACTTCCACCGTATACTTCAGAACACCCGAGGCTATTCAGTCCAATGAATAACCGCATTTACAGCTTTTGTGACGCGATAATGCGTTTGTGTGCAAGCTTTGACTTTCATCAGCATCATTTGTCGAGATCAGTGTATATCAGTACAAGTTCAGTATGAAAGGGGATTATCAGGTGTGTTTTTTATTTTTTTTATAATTGTCCTTTAAAGATCCAGTTAAGGAGAGTTTATGGGGTTAAAGTCTATGACACATCTGACCACTATAAATAACTGGTAGATAGGTGTAGGTGTGGTCTGGAGCCTGTTGGACTGGTGATCACATGTCACTTGGCACTGTAGGTCAGTGCTCAAATCAATGTATGAACACAAATCTATAATTTTTTATCATTTTTGATATTGATTACATGTTTGACTATTAATTAAAGGGACATTATGTAACTTTTTAACCTTAAATTACACAAATCATGTTGATGGTACAGTGTAAATCACTTGTTTCTGCACTTTGTAGCTTTAGCAGGATCACAGCATTACATACATGTTAACATCAAGTTTTCATCACATAACATTGTTATGACATAGTGAGTTTTTTGTTTGTAGTTAGCTTCTGCATTATGTCTGACAGACTGTACCAGACCTGGGATTTATATTTATGACATTGGTGTCGCACTCAGAAAAGTTGGGACGGCTCCAAAATTGTACTAAAATGCCAATTTCTACATAATCTTGCTTTAATATTATGGAAAAATATTAAGTTTTGAAACCAAAATTTCAGGGATTTAAACACTTAATCAGATGTAATGTTTTGAAGCGGCAGCAGCCATGTGTCATTTTCAAAACACGCTTTTTGTCATAAACCCCAGTGACTTGCAGAAGTTGTGTTTGTGTTAGGACAGGGAAGTGTCACAAAACCACAGGTCTGGCCTGTCGCAGCTGTGGAGGAAGACATGATACATTTATTTTGGCGTTGTGGTGTTGTTGTGTCCTTCTGGCAGCAGGTGGCAGCCTGGCGAGCTGAACAAGCAATCCTTTGGCCATCATCCCCTCTTGATATTATTTGGGGGTTTTCAAGATGATTAAACTATGTTGTTCGACATCATTGTAGTACTTGAAAAAAATATATTTAGGTAATTGTCCCCCAAAAAAGCTGGTGTTGAGGTCCTTTATTTTAGTTATTAATGATTATTATTTTCAGGAAAAGCTTATTATGAAAGGCAGAGAGAAAGGTTTAAATATAAATGAACGGGAGACTTGGAGTTAAGATTACCTTATGATATTCATAAATTAATTTTATCTGATTTCTTTTCTTTGACGTTTTCCTGAAGATTTTTCTTGACCTGATCAGGTTCAAATGAGGTCGAAGTATCTTGATTTTGTGTATAAAAGGGAAATACTCAACATGTATGTATGTTTGTGTAATTAAAAATAAAGGATGTTTTTATATTTAGATGCATTTTTATATTTATATTTAAAACAGGGGAGGATATCATTATGTCCACTGCCAATAAAGTATCATAAAAGAGCAGAAATCAGCTACCTGATAGTGGAACAAAGACAAAATTGACATTTCTTCTGCACAGGTCAAAGCTCTTTATGTGGACCAGTGGCATTCACCCAGGGGCCGTCAGCCAGAGCCAGCCCAGAGTGGAGCTGCCAGTCCTGACGGAGCACAGGCCCTCACCTCCGGAGATGAAGCAGTGACTGGAGTTCGAGCCCGGAGGAAACTGGCTGGTCTTCTGATGCAAACACTGAAGAAAGACAGGTAACATAATCTTCTTCCTTTTCCGTTTGTTATTACCCCTCATGTTGTCACTACGAGGCAGTTTGTCTGCATTGTCAAACACCTTTAATCTTTTTTGTCGCCAACTCAATGAAAAAAAGAAAACTGGAATGTAGTTTTGCTTTGTGGACAAAAGGCTAAATTAATTCCAAGTCCAGGATCCCAACAACGAGCTTAATTTCCTCATGTGATGTTTAAAAAACTTTTATACAACAAATTTTTTGCACCTGCAGAACTCAGTTCATCTCTGACAAAAATGGAATCTGCATCGACTCCGACCAGCAGTTCGAGAACGGGAAACTTTCCTTGTTTGTGGAAGAGTGTGAGGTACTAATGTTACCCAGTATTCCCCGATTATCATCTGCTGAATCATATAAACCCAGTGATGCTCATGGCACAACTGTTTAGTTATGTTTTTCATTCTCTTTTTGAAACAGTGTGTCGTTAATCTGAAAGTGGAAAACACTGGAACAGAGCCTGTGTATTTCACCTACTACACTCCACTGCACTTCCTCAAGTACTTCACTCTGCACGATGAGTGCAAAGTGACCAAGAACAACCCCCTGTGTCTAAAACCAGGTGATATAAATGTCATGACGCCATGTTTGCTCCACTGAAAGAGAATTCATGGACACAACATTAATGGACGTCATTACCTGTTATGATCTTTTCTTAGGGGCAAGCTATGAAATCCAGGTTACCTTCAGCTGCAGTTTGGTTGGTTTCTATCCAGCTACACTGGCCTTTGAATTCAAACCAGACCTGCTGTCCTCCACTGCATTCCACATTGTGCGCTATATTGAGGCTCATTGTATAACTGCCTTAGGACGGGAGCTGGCACCTATCGCGCCCTACAAGCCTCGCGCCCTCCCTGCCTGGACCCCTGAAGTGGATTGCACGATTGTGGATGGACAGCGACCTGAAGGGTATCACTGTCCACTCAACGCACTGCCAAACACGCAGCATATGTTTAAAAATTTAAATCTGATTAATCCAACTTTTTTTTTTTATTTTGTCTTCTTTAACCAGGCTGTCAGTGCTGCACCTCCAAAATGTGGTGGAACTAAAACAGTATCGAATACCAGCATACATGAACAAGCTCATCGCCTCACTGAAGCAATCTCCTTTCTTCTGCGATCAAAGGTAAATTCAGTTCAGTTTGTGAAGTCCAGTTATGGGTCAGTGGTGTGGAAAGCCTAACCTCACTTATGGGTTTTGCATACATGTGAATGTGTTTTGTATATTACAGTAAAGCCAGTAACAAATACGTTTATATACAACTATTTGGCAACAGCAGACAGGTTTTGAGGAAAACGCAGTGCCAACCAGATTTTGTTTTCTATCAGCATAATGCAGAAATTTAGGTAATTATTGTATCTTTCGCAAGAAATATTAATTGACAACATATTACATTTCTTTTCTGCAAAAATATCGGATTTTGCGTGCAATATTCGCTTTTAGTGACTACTGCTGAATGAAACTTGTTATGATTGTCTTGGTTTAAAACAAAAATAATCAGCAGTGACTTGAATCATGAGATGGAATGTGATCATTTTAACCTGACACATGGTCTTTTCCCAGCCTCAACCAACGTGCTTTTGTTGCTTATAACTAACCACAGAGAAGACGTCAAAGTAAATTTAACGTTTCTATGGATGTCAGTTTTTAAAACTGACAAAGGCCAAAACACTGACCTTCTACAGACTAAGGAAAGACTTGTATTTAGCACAGCTGTTTGCTGGAAATGCCTTATTAGAATGGTGAGGCAGGCAAAGGTCAAGAATCAGGGGCAAGTGTCCTGGGAGCCGAGGAATTGAGCCGGGACTCCCCTGCGGACATGACAGCAATTGACAGGAGACCTCAGGCAGACGGCCTGTGGTCAGGAGCAGGTCTGCAGGGGGACGAGGAGGCAAGGCTGGAGGACGGAGCAGCTCTTGAGGATGGTTGGGAGGACAGAATAAGGCAAGCAAATCTGTGGAGGAGCAGGCAAGAATCAACAGCCCCAAAACAGGCAAGGTCAGGGAAAAACAAAGCAAAGCTCCAAGGTTCAGGGATAACTGTGAACAGATACACACACAAACTACGACCAAGCACATGATGCTGTCCAGGAGATCCTCGTTATGCCTCCCCCTGAGGCCTGGCAGAGATAACGATGGGAAAAGAACCCAGCATCTGTTCTGCAACATATACACTGCCATACAGTTTGTTTCTTTTCCTTGATCTTTTCAGAAGGGTCTTGCTGGAAAGTCCCTTGAGCTGGGAGAACTACTCCGAGAAGTTTCAGCTGCTGCTGTATCTGGAGGAGCAACAGATGGAGGTGGACATCAAGAGATACAACATCCCCAACAATGACAGGCAAGAGGCCACCATGACCAGAGACCGGTTCAACAAGAAACTTCTTGTTCTAGAGGTTAATATGTGTATATGCTCGAATTATCGGAAAGAAAAAAAAATGTGTTAATTATTAATTATTTTGATAAACAATGCAACATATTCACCTGCCAGGTCCCTGGTGTGTCTGAGAACCGCCCCTCTGTGCTGCGAGGGGATTCGTTGTTGGCGTATCCTGTCGGAGAAAAAAAAGTGAAATACCGTGGCTACGTCCACAGCGTGCAGCTCGACAGCGTCAAACTCGGCTTCAGCTCACAGTAAGATCAACCCATCACACTAAGATGCAGTAATTATGATACAAAACTATTTGTTTGACTAGTATTTTCCATGTTTGTTAATATATGAGATTCACACAGTTTTTGCTCTGAATTTATTTGCAGATTGCTGGATCGTTTTGTAGATGGCATGAAGTTTGGTGTTGAGTTCACTGTCAACCGCCTGACTGTGCGTGTTCAGCACAGAGCTGCAGAGATGGCAACTACTTGCGGGCTGGGAGAGGTGTTGTTCCCTGCTGCACTCCTCTCTTCTCAGCAAAATGAGCTTCCTCAGCTCAGGTCAGACATGCTCGTATATAGACTGTGTATATCTTTGTTTTAAGGGCAGTTCCTTTTTGTCATTTCTAATTACACCTACAAATACGGAGGGAAAATTATGATCCTAAAAGTGACAGCAGTGTATACTTTATGGTTCACTTTATGATTTATGTCAGAACTAAATGATGTAATTCCACTGCATTAAATAGCTTATAATGGAGGCATTTTAAGAGTTTTTTCATGAACTAATCACAAAATAAACAATGTTATTAGTATTTGCTTTGCTGTGCATGCAGACATGATTTCTCCACCTGTAACGCAGCACTAACGTCTCATCCTCTGTCCTCCATTTAATAGGCTGTTTGACTATAAGCTGGAGAGAAACCCAGAGCAGTATCGGGCTGTACAACACATTGTTGCTGGCTCGTCCAAACCTGCCCCCTACCTGGTGTTCGGCCCACCTGGAACAGGTAATGCAAGTACCAGCATATAACGTCGTCTTGAATCTTTAAGCAAAGTAAGTTGGGAGAGAATTATTCTAATGGTTCTGTTCAGGCAAAACTGTGACTGTGGTGGAGGCCATCAAGCAGATAGAGAAGACACAGGGCTCCTGCCATATCCTCGCCTGCGCTCCCTCCAACAGCGCTGCCGATCTGCTCTGCGAGAAGATTCTCGATCACGTAGACGAGCATAAAGTGTTTCGCATGTACGCCAGCAGCCGGGACCCACAATTAGTCCCTGAGAAAATAAAAGAGAAGGTATGTTTGAGATGTGAAGCTTTTCTTTGATGCACAAAGTAACTGATCCACCGCTGTACACTTGCTTTCTTGCTGCAACACTGCTGCACTTGATGTGTTTAATACTGTTGCACTAAGTTTTGTGTACATGGACACTGTGGTGCTTTCACAGAAATGCTCTAACCTGGTAGGGGAGTGTTACGAGTTTCCCGCAAAAGAGAAGCTGATGGAGTACAGGATCATGGTCACCACTCTGTTGACCGCAGGAAGGTAGTGAATGACTCTGAGACTACAGTTTGCTCACCTGCACGACACTATAAAAAAGCTGCTCTTTACCAGTCAATTTTACTCTCTGTCTGAGTAGGTTTGCTAACATGTTGGTACTCTTATCTCTGCAGGTTGGTCACAGGAGACATCCCTGAAGGTCATTTCACTCACATATTTGTGGACGAGGCGGGACACGCCGTGGAGACCGAATGTTTGGTCCCACTGGCAGGTAAAGAAAACAAACTGTGTTTTCTGTAATTACAGTGAACTTGTTTTATTTGTTGGTTTGATTTTTGTTATCTCTGGACCAAAGGGCTGCTCCGTGCAAAATCTGGTCAGGTGGTTCTGGCTGGAGATCCCAAGCAGCTCGGACCCATTCTCAGATCCCCATTTGCGATAAAATTCGGCATGGGTAAGCACAGACACGCTCACATATACACTGTCCTGTTTATGAAACTGTAGTTTGGATATCTGTACATACATAGTTCTGAAAACAAAGTCTTGCTCTGCTTGTGTGTGTATTTCTGCTGTCTGCAGGAGTGTCCCTCTTGGAGCGCATGATGAATGATTTCCCTCTCTACCAGAAGAATGAGGGCGAGTACAACAACTGCTTTGTCACCAAACTCCTGAACAACTACAGGTGTGGTAGCAGAGATGGATGTAGATCACTGCTTGACAGAAATTATGTGTCTGATTTTCCCCATCAAATCTGTTTTCATTTGTGTCTGTCCTTTTCAGGTCTCACCCCGCCATCCTGAAGGTTCCCAACGATCTCTTCTATGACGGAGAGCTGCAGGTCTGCGCAGACGAATATTTACGCAACTCCTACTGCAGCTGGGAATACCTCCCAAAGAAGGTAATGAAGGTAACTTGAGGGGACAGAGTAAAGTCCAGTTATCTGATAGCATGAGTGAGGTATCTCACTATGGGGTGCATACTCCTCAGAAGCCCAACATCATTCCTCGAGACCCATTGGCTGTGTCAGGAGGAGGGAAATCCTTCCTCTCTTAAAGCTGACATCAACATCAGCTTATTCAAAATAAGTGCACCTCTTCCACTCTTCAAGGAAGGAGGGTGGTCTCTTGAGATACGTCACTCATGTTATCAGAGAACCAGGGTTACCTGCCCTCAAGTTCTCTTTTAAAGTTTCACTCAATATCTCACAATGAGGATCTGTTGACTCCCATATTGTTGGACAAGTTTATCTTGAAAACTGACTGACAGTCATTAACCCCGGCCCTCAGAGGAGCCCACACTCAGCTCCCAAAGGGAGCACAGTGACATCCAGTGCATAGAATCTTGCAACAAAATGAGGTAAAGCTCAACTGGCTGCCAAGCATATATGTGATAGACCCGCCTCTAAACAGAACCCAGAAAGTCTCCATACCCTCAGTGGGGTGAGCGCATCGACCAGTCCAAGGAGAAAGTCATAGTGTGCGAAGACGTACTGCGATGCCCATGACACAAAAAGCTGATCTGTTTCCAAACCTTTTGTTTTGTAAACATAGATGCATAATGTCAGATTTGGGCAGAATGTAAGGGGGAGACACACTACAGTATGTTTCATATGAAGTCAGTGTGCACAGAAAAACAGGCCTTGGCAATGCCAACAAAAGAACAGTTTGAGATTTGTCTGACATAAACGCTTGGTCAAGAAGGCTTTGTCCTAATCCAGCAAGTCTTGCAAATAGCTGAAAATTCTAGGCACTGAGCACTAGAAGGGCGCTTTCTGTGACCTTGAACAGCGGTCCTCAAACGTACACTATCTGCAGACGTGTAGTGACCTGGAAGATGAGGCTCTAGCTTTCTGAATGGTTGGAATGCCATTCTATGGAAGTCCAAACCCATCCAGGTTTAGCCCTATGATTGTCTTTGTTTCGTCATTGTTGAGCCTTACAGCATCTGCTAGATTTTGAGATGTAAGACATCCTGCCAAGGCCAAATCTCACAATGTTGACAAAATAAAACAATATTTGTGTATTCAACACATGACTTGGATCCGCTCCAAAGTTTAGTGGGTCTAACTTGGCCCATGTTCAACCTCTCTAACAAGTTTCCTGAAAATCAGGTCTGTCGTTTTCCTGCAAACAAACAAAGAAACTGAACCAAAAACAGAAAATAAATTGTCAGGTATTTCGATAATTGTGGTGGAAATTCTTATTTACAAGTGAACAAATAATAGATGATTCACACAAGGTTGACTTTGTGTAATTTATTAAAGTGGTAAAAGAGCAAACAGAGTTAACCAATTTCAGCTGAACGGCCTCATCCACCAAGCAAACCCTGGCAGAGACTGACAAAGAGTCACAGACAAAGATTTTCCCAAAACAATATCCAGCCGGCCAGACAGCCTTGGATGTACCCACAACACCTGACATGCGTCCGGGGAGCACAGAGTGCTACTGTGCACAAACACTTCCACATAAATCAGTGGGGTCACTGTATCACAGTAAGTCAAACAGTTCATAGTTAGGCCAGGTCATAATTCACAGTGCAAGAAGGTGTCATAAACCATAAGGTTATAGGTCTAGATAGATAGATAGATAACTTTATCAATACCCGAAGTGAAATTAATCATCATTAATGGAATGATTTTACTGATGTATCTCTAAAAAAGTTTTATTAACAGTTTCTGACTATGAAATTCTGTGTTCATTGTTAATAACAAAGATAAGTATGATTGATTTCCGTTTCGTCTTTGAGGAAGTCAGTGTAGAAGCAAACTGATACATTTGATTAGTCAATTCTGCAGGAACAGGAAACAGACGGTTGACTGACTGTGCTATAAGTTTTCCCCACCTTAAGTTTCTCCCTCCTCACAGCAGCACAGCGTACACAAGACATTCTCTAAAATTTTATATATATATATATATATATATATTACAAAATCAAACATGTTCTTTAATAATTTTCACACTCTAAATAAAGTATAACATTTCTCTCAGAACTTCCCGGTGATCTTCCATGGTGTGACAGGTGTCGATGAGCGTGAGGCCAGCAGTCCGTCGTTCTTCAACGTAGCGGAGGTGGAGGTGCTGATGGACTATGTGAAGAAACTGCTGTCTACACAGGGCAAGAAGGGCCTGGCTACCATCTCACCCAGAGACATAGGCATCATCGCCCCCTACAGGAAACAGGTTGGAATTAACTCATCATTCATAGACTACAACTGCCTGCTGTTCTTGCAGATTGCTTTGATCAAAGAACACATGAACACCTGTTGAAGGGGAAACATGTAAGTAGATGTCGATTTAAAGCTGAAAATGTTTTTTTATGGGTGTCACACAGGTGCAGAAAATCCGTAGGGCCCTCGACAAAGTTGGGAAAAACCTTCCATTTAAGGACATGAGCGGCCTTAAGGTAACAAAATATATCACATGTAAGTATTGTGAACACACAGCAGGAGCAGTGTATTAAGTGTATGAATATGACTTTTTGTGTGTCAGGTTGGATCTGTGGAGGAGTTCCAGGGTCAGGAGAGGAGGGTGATCCTGGTGTCTACAGTTCGGAGCAGCCCCAACTACACAGAGATAGACAAACAGTTCAACCTCGGCTTTGTCAAGAATGAGAAGGTACGCAGCACAAACACATGCATGTGCACTGTGTGTGTACACACCAAACATTATTTTGACACACTCTTTTCTTGTCCAGAGATTCAACGTGGCTGTGACTCGGGCTAAAGCCCTGCTGATTGTGGTGGGAAACCCCAGAGTGCTGAACACCGACGAGACCTGGGCCCAGTACGTATAACATGGACTCTTCTGATCTCTGCTGTCAGCATCCCCTGAACTTTGTTGTTTTCTCTCCCTCCCTGCAGGTTCATCCAGTACTGTAAAGATGAAGGAGGCTACACTGGTTTTACTCCGGCAGAGGAGGACGAGGACATGGTGATGAGACTCTCTGCCCTCTACATCAGCATTGAGGCTAAAGGTGACAAACATATCTTCTTTTGTTTCATTAGTTCCCCCTCAAATGAACACTTTGAAAAGATGCTAAAATCAACCGCCTTGCTTCCTTTCAGTGGAGACTGCCGAGAGTGTCGTTCAGCAGCTCCTGGACCCCGAGTGGAGAAACGACATGTGAGGGGAAAAGAAGAGCACAAACTTCCGTCCCGAGCGCTTGGATTCATTCTGCTTCTAGTCTGGTTTATTTCTTCACCGGATGATTGGAACAAAAGGTTTATAGCAAGTCTGTTTTTCCCCACATTTTAATTATATTCTCCGAAAAGGGCTTAATGGCATGATTCCACGTTAAAGGTGCAATATGTTAGAATTGGCCACCTGTTGAATAAGTCCACAGGTGTTATTCACGAGACAAAAACAACATTGTAGTTTTTAAATGTTTGCCATATGAACTTGACCAAAGACAACGAACGATAGGGGACTGATTTGTGCGTAGAGCAGCTTGTCTTCAACTACCTCAGTGGACTGCACCAACACCACTTTCAAACGTTCCTTTAAGTTTTTCCAGTTTAAATCACAGCAAATGATTATCAATGTTGAAAATGAATTTTACCAACCAGAAATATGGTTCTCAGGTTTATTTAATTGACTGTGATTGATTTTGTTCGATCACCACTGCTCTTTAAGAACCATTTAGTTTTGTGACTCGTTGGTTCATTGAAGTATATAAATATTCTCTATACGGCAGGGATTTTTTTGCACGTATGTAGTGTCCAATCTATTTTTAAATCACCACGAGGTTGTTATTGATCAAGTAAAATGTTTATGGTCTATTTAAAACGGGTATTTTCTGAATTTAAAAATATATGCTTTTTTACAAAACATGAAGTGAATTTCCCAATTGAAATTATCATCCAAACCACGGCTGGAAATAGTTTGGATCATTTGGGTTTTGTTGGTTTGATGTCACTGAGCTTTGAGTTTTGTTATTAAATGGCAAAAACAATAGTTTTTCATCTCATATGGAAATCAATGCAATTCCTGTATGAAACACTGGAGACAAATATAAATTCAAGACACCATGGAAAGCTCTGGAAATAAGTAATAACATGTAGCTGTATAATTAATAGTAGTCCTTTTGCTGATGGGAAAGTTAGAAAAAAAACAGTCAGAATATGAATAAATGTATTTTAAAAAATAAAAGCCTTTGCAAGACTTTGTTTCACTTTTGTTTAAAAAAAAACACTATCCTCAGTTAGTAAAAGATAAACCAGTTAAGATGACGTAGTATTTCAAAAATACTTTATTAACATGTTTGTCTCATCAAGACATTCAACACATCCCACTCCTGTTTGTAAAGCGTCATCACAATCAACATTTTCTCTTGAACTAAGGTGTTTGACATTACAGACACAGAGGCACTGTCCAGGAATTAGCCCAAGCCTGTGACATTCTGATCTCTATGGATCTGAATGTTCTGGTTAAAAGAAAGATCTCTGTTGGGTTATGATGGTAGTCGGATCAATGTTGGGACCATTAAATTCACTTTTGTGACAGGATCTCTTATGTAATATGTTTGGCATCTCTCTGCTCTGCCTGGAGGACGATGACGTGGTGCAATGAATCTGTGATGAGAGCACATATCTGGAAATTGTTCCTGAAGTTTAAACTGTGGTTGCAGCCACTGATAAAGTTGGCTCTCTGGCTTTTCATCACAAATGTGTTGCAATTTATTAAAAAAGCATTTACCATTGTTACCAGACATACACACTTTTTATCAGTTAGCCCCATCTCAATGATCATTGAGGGCGACACTTCCAATCTCATCTCAACGAATGTCTCTCGTGTCTAATGTCAAATAAAAGGCCTGTTGCACACCAACACAGTCCCAACTCCCAACAGTCTAGCGAGCTGCCAATCAGGTGGCGTTCGTAATAACATCTGAGCTGTCAGTCAAGTTGTCAGTTGAAGATTTTATTTGATAAAACTTTCATACACAGAATGGATCTTTATGGATCTGTCTGAATATCGAGATGGCTGTATAAAGTGTGCATCCATTATCCAACCTGTATATTACAGTGTGCACTTCAGAAAAAACAGTGAGACGTAAAGACTGTGTACTGGATCTGAATCGACAGTACAGAGTTCAGACAGGAGGTTTGTTTGGGGAGGGAGGCGTTGGTGACGTCTTGGTAGAGACAAGTCCGTCAGAGCCAGTGTGAGCGTGACTGAGGGCATTGTGTCCGTGACAATAGACCACTGTCTCCAGTGCCAGTTTAAGCTATCGCCACGGAAGAGAGTAGAGAGGTGCAGTCCAAAACCTCTCAGCACAAATAGTCACTGCTGCTTCAGTATATGTAGGTTTCAGTGGATTAATGCAGTGAGAAGACACTCTAAATTTAGTCCTCCATGTCAGAAGAGAAAGCTGGGGGGGGGGCAGATCACTGCTGAATCAGCACTTGGTGAAATAGGACGGCAGGGGTGTAAAATTAATAGTGGTATGAGAAATAGATAGATTGTGTCTGAAGGAGTGGTTTATGCAAGAGAAGCAGGGGTTTACTGTCTGCAACCTGCAGCCGTGAGAGCGGCACAGTCAGTGGGCACGTGAACTGTAAGACCCTTCTCTGTAAACAATCATAACACAGAGGCAGATCCATGATATATTTGTAAAGTATATGCACATATAAATACAAACATACATTCATATAGGAGGAAGAGGAGCAGGTCCTTCACACAAACAAGCTGGCAGAGGAAAAAACAGCAAAACAGAAACAAAACTGACAGTGTGTAAGTAGCAGAGGTTTTTTTTTAAAAAAAAAGGCTGATTTGTTTTGCTTTTAAACAGGTGTGTCAGTCTTTCATATTCTTCTGTGGCGTATCTGCATCTGTGAAGTAAGTATAGTCCACGGAAGCCATTGATTTAAGGTTTCACTAAGTGTAGAAGGGTGGGGGGAGTCCTCCCTCTGGTGCTGATTGGCCAACAAACTCCCTTCACAGTAGCTGGCAGCCGCCCCTCTTCTTGCGTTTGCGGACCTGCAGCGCTGCTCGGGTGGCCATCTCGAACACCTCCCGCACGCCGTCCTTGGTCTTGGCGGAGCACTCCAGGTAGCCAAAGGCACTGATGCGGTTGGCCATGTCTCTGCCCTCCTCAGATTTAACTGGCTCCTGGAGGATTAAAGGAGACATATTATTCTCATTTTCAGGTTTATAATTTTATTCTAGGTTCCTACTAGAATAAGTTTACTTGCTTTAATGCTGTCTCTTTAAAGGCCCCCATCCCGAATACCCAGTCTGCTCTGATTGGCCAGCTAAAACACACCTGAGCCAGCACCGCTCACCATGTTATGGTCTGGCTCCGTCATGTTTTCAGCTTCCAGTTAGCCTTACTTCTACCATCAATATATGCATGAATTATGCAAATGTGTGACATGGTGATGTAGTGTGATGTCACAAAGTCACTGAATTTAAGGTGGGACAACTGACGAGGTGTTTCAGGAGCAGTGTTTTCTGTGGGAGAGAGGAGCTTCTGTTGGGGCTCCTGTTTTACCTTTTACATGCACAAGAACTAATATAACACACTAAAGGAAAGGAAAAACTTAAAAAGCATGATAGGTCCCCTTTAAGGGTTAAGACTCATCAGATATAAATGTGAAACAGGAAGGTTGGAGAGAAACACGCACCTGTTTCATTTTGGCCAGCTCCCTGCGTGTGTGTTCATCATTCCTCAGGTCCTTCTTGTTACCCACCAGAATGATCGGGACGTTGGGACAAAAATGTTTCACTTCAGGCGTCCATTTCTCAGGAATGTTCTCTACAAGAAGAGAAAAAAAAAGAGGGGGGAAAAATTATTAGAGTCACTGCACAGTCAATTCCAGATGTTTCTCCCTACAAGGACAGCTGAGAGAGGCCTCGTCCTTTCCCTTGTGACTGTGCAGACATAAACATCGAGAGGTTACCAACCCCTTCGTGATAAATGGGCGAGTCTGCTTGCCAAAATCGGCCCTGCCTGGAAGGAGATGCTGTGATAAGAGTATCTGTGGCATTGCCCATATCAAAACAGTGTGGGAGAAAGCCTAAGGGCCTCAGTCGGACTAAACAGGACTTTTTTTTCTCATTGCTTCGATTTGTTTTTTGAGGGGCCAAGAACATTCAGATCCTAGCCTGAAATACATGTGACAGATTCTGTGAATGCTTCCAGAAAATGTCTTCGGAAATTTGAGCCCCACACAAACACAGTAGCAGCAGCAGCAGCAGCTCGATTACAGTCTGAATTAAACTCAATTAAAACCCATAAGCGTCTCCATTAAGCATTGATCAGAGTCAATCTTGGAAGCTCTGCTGTTAAAACTTCTCAATGATTTATTCAGATTGCTGCATTGGGGAAACGGTCATGTGTGGAATTACTTAATTTACCGTCTTGAGTTACCAAACCAGAGAGCAGACTAACAGCAAACTGTAATAACTTAATCATACTCACGAAGAAACACCATCTGAATAAGCATTACACGTTCACAACGTGGATCATTAATTGCATGAGGTCTGCACACAAGCAGCAGACGGGAAATTTGTGTGAAAAACACATAAATAACCAGAAGGGAAAAACTATAAAGGAGGATCAGTACTTATTTTATTTACTGCACTGACAGATGAGCCCCGCTCGTGGTGGAAAATGTGGAGATTTAATGGAACATTAGCCAATATGCCCTTCTGCATGTGTGCGAAAAATAAATCATTATAGCTTTTCCAATGCACTCAGACTGAGCTCCCTACTAGGTGTTACTGGCCTGTTTTCAGTATCATGGCATGCAGGTGCTGTGTTTTCTTTGTCCCTTATTCTCTGTAGATTTCTTTTTTCTTTTTTTCTAACTTCTTCTCTTAAACTTTTCTTAAAGCGCCGCTATGTAACTTTCTGCTTTATTGTTATTAGTATTTTTATCAGGCGTACACACTTTTTGTGTCTCAGGGGTCACTTCAGTTCTGCTGTCAAGAAAACATTTTTCTTTACTGAGACACAACAATCTTCTAAAACAGCCTTTCTCAAATGTAATAATGGCACAGGCCAATTTGAAATTGAAAAAATCTTCTGGGGCTCACCCAAACTTTAAACCACTATTTTGATCAACAATTGAAACTCAGATAAAGTACTTACCCTTTTTTTTTAATACAAACAACAATCACATTTGAATGTTAGCCTGAGGCAGTGCAGTGCAAACTAATAATCCATCTACATACACGAAAGAATTCCAATTTCCCATTATTGACGGGATTAGTTAAATTCTGATGTTGTGACATCAACACAAGACTGGTCGAAAACAGGTCAGATAAATTAAGAACAACACTCAATATTACTTACTTGTTTCAGGTCTGATAACTTTTTCTTTAAATTAAAATATTTAAAATCGCACATATCACAAAACCACACAGTTTTATTGGTAATTTAAGACTCATGTATTTATTGTAAATGACCTTTCACAGACCACACTTCGGGAATTACTGCTCTGAAGTGGGTGGGCAGTTTGTATCCGGCCTTACCTAAACTGTCGGGGCTGTCTATGGAGAAGCACATGAGGATGACGTCTGTGTCGGGGTAGGAGAGAGGCCTCAGTCTGTCATAGTCCTCCTGACCTGCTGTATCCCACAACGCTAACTCCACCTAACACAGATTGAAAAAAACAAACAAACAAACAAAAAAAAAACATGCAGCATTATTAAAATTAGGTTGGATATTCTCACTTCACTGACAACAGGATGAAGATGAGGGAAATAAACAGAGACATAGAGAATACGGGCATCGAGACCAGAGGAGGAAGGAAAAAGATAAAAAAACAAACAAGTCACTCCTCTGATATCAGGCCTAAAAAGCAACTCCTCAGAGGTGGAGACGGCTCCCGCAGGTTTTACTGAGGCTGTTAATCAAACTGTTTACAATCCCAGAGGGCCCGACCTGATCTACATAAACAAATGCACAGCAAATTATCATCTGCTCGAGCTGGAGCGCACGTACTGTATGGGAATGTCTCATGCACGGTAGCCTGTAAGAGTCGTTGCATGCATACATCATGTAACTTTCGACCGTTACAAGTCTCCTAAACGGTTGTGGTCTTTTAGCTTTAGCTGTTAAATTGACCTAGTTTATCCTACAAACTGTTGGTATCATTTTACAGTGACCTCACCAGCGTAATTACAAACACAGCTGGGGAATTGGGTAAAAACAGTCATCATCAGACAACTACACAGCATTCTAGCAGCTCATCTGGACTTTTCTGACGTCTCCCTACAATCGTGTCTCGCCAAAGTCTTGCTTGTTGGCCGACAAACTACTTACCTTGGCAAGACTGCTTGGCCACACTGCCTTCTGACTTACAGTGTAGCATAGACGAGGCATTCTTAACAGTGTGTGAGACAAGTGGGCTGAGCTGCACCACATCTTCTGTCTGGGAAAGTCAGTTAACACCACACCATGACAAACCTGTGTCCATATCTATATTTAACTCATATATCTGTACCTTCCACTCCTTACGTTTTCAAAACAGGGTCATTACTTTAGTCTGAATGCATTTGAGGGGAATCGATTATTTTTATTTTGCATCACAGCACGCCGCCTTCCTAACATCACACGACTGATTTCAACCTATGAGTGCATGTTGGGCATGGCAGCTGTAGCAAGTTGAAAAGAAGTAACAAGACGGAAACAGACAGAGAGGGAAAATGGGGAGAAAAGGCTTGTTAGTGTCTTGTATCTGCAGAGACTCTGCAGCCCTCTGACTGGAATATTATTATTTTCTCAATTCTTTGCTCATCGGGACGGGAGTATCTGTACTTCTACTTAAGGATGTACATTTGCCACCTCTGATTACCACTAGGTGTCTGTCGTGAGCCTCACCTATGGTTTATTATAACAATGATGCCCTTTACAGGTTTCTTTTCTTGTGTTTTAACTCCACCTTTTAGTATCAGATCACTGTGTTTGGTACCTCAACAGAAGGGTGACAAACAACCAGAATGCTTGGTGGAAATGAGCCTTTAAATGTAATCAAGTGATAAGTCGGAGGCGGCTGAACACTCAGTGACACTGACTTGTTAAGTAATACTTTATTATACTAAATAGTTTTTTTAAGAATTTGTAAAACCAAAGTTAAAAGACTTGGAGCAAAGTCAACTTTGTTTTATGCAGCACAGGAAACAGGAAACAGGAAATGGGGCATTAGTCATGACGTATGCGGAATCGGAGGGGTTCCAACACCGGGCAGGAAGGTGGCACTGATCCATTTCCTGTTGTTGGCTGGAGGTCTGCTGCTTTATAACAATGAAAAGAACCCAAGGATCTGCTCACAATAAGCATTTATCCCCATCAGCCTTAATGGCACGTGGTTCTCAACAAGCTAATCAAGCAACAAAACAAGCAAAATAATCGATAATCCCCCTCAAATAAACACTTAACACACTTAAGTAACAAGCCTGTTTTGAAAATATAAGGAGCAGAAAGTGGAATATTTTTGTTAAATGTAGGGAGTGAAGGTAAGAGGTTGTCAGAAAAATAAATGCTCCTACCAGAAAAATATACGCGAGTACAGTGAAGCGTATTTGTATTTTGTTACTTCCCACCTCTGCCTTTATTCGAGTAAAAGAATCAATGCAAAATATTCAAAGTTTTCCTACATTCAAAATCCTGCTTCTGTAGAAGTACAGATGTATTATCACGAAAATGCACTTACAGCATCACTGGTAAACGTACTAATTCTGCATTAAAATGTCCCTGGGGCTCATACATTGTTATATGTGACATTATTAAATTGTTATCACTGATGTAAGACGCATTTTTCTGTTGTTTCTGGTCGAGATGCAGCTAGTTTTACCTACTTAAAATATCATGGCAACAAATCAATTTGTATTTTTTAGACTTTTATCTGTTTTTTTGTGAATACATTTGAATAACATGACAGATTT
Source organism: Lagodon rhomboides (assembly GCA_039737535.1). NCBI lineage: Eukaryota > Metazoa > Chordata > Actinopteri > Spariformes > Sparidae > Lagodon > Lagodon rhomboides. The sequence continues at coordinate 18,389,279 of CM077792.1, read as the reverse complement.
GGGCATCAAATTGTTATTTCAATGACACCGTTTGAGAAGTCTAGAGGGGAAACATCTCTTTGGTGGAACTTCTGTCAACTCACTGACGCCTGAAAAGGTGACAATGAGTCCCCTACAAGTAAAGACTAGCATAAAATGGATACACTTAATGTTCTATGCAGAATTGTTTGCTGGTTATGAAGCCGGCTAAATAAAATACTGATGTCTCTAAATGACGTAAGTAAACGAGAACATGAGTGTAAAGATTAGCTATTTCTGTTTAAATACGTTTTAATATTGAAAGCTCCTTGAAGTAAATAAGTACACATATACACCCAAGTACTGTGCTTGAGTAAACATACTTTCTACCATGGCTCATTAGTCATAATCGTATTACCAAAACAAATAAGAATTTAATCGAAAATATTACGTACCTGTTTGCCATCCACTTCAATGTCAGCGATGTAGTTCTCAAACACAGTTGGGACGTAGACCTCTGGGAACTGGTCCTTACTGAAGACGATGAGGAGGCAGGTCTTCCCACATGCACCATCTCCAACTATCACCAACTTCTTCCTGATGGCTGCCATCTACAAACAGGAGACACCGTGGTTAGTTTATACATTGAATCAGAAAACTGTGAGGAACAAGCCTGTTCAAACAGAAGAGGGGCGTGAAACAGTGAAACCAGAAATAGTAAGAGCGAGAACGAGATGGGGGGGGGGACATGATCGAAGTCTGTTTTCCACCTCACACACAGGAAAGGGAAGAGGGTGCGGCTCTGAAAGAGAGTCAAGCTAACCCAAGGCTAAAAGCAGTGGGAGGGAAAGGAAGAGGAGGAGAGCCACGGTGGTGGGAATACTGCAGCCTCGGAGCTCCACACACTGCTGCACACGCATGGCCTCTGACACACATTAACAATGATCATACTGTGTCACTCCTACATCCCTGTGTGATCTACAGCTCTTATTGGATTGTGGTGACACCTTCTGTATTGAACACAAATTCTCTCCCAGTCTCTTTTCTTGTATCCCTCGAAAGGTGTGTGTATGTGAATGAAACGATTCAGCCACACACACACACACACACACACACACGGATCAATAGCTATCTCCCACAAGCTGACAATAATAGAGAGAAGGCAGTAGGTGATGAGACGACCAACTGGCTGCCTGCCAGCAGCATCAGCTTTCACCGCTCTAGACTACCTGGACCAGAACAGATCTACACCTCTGCCGTCACCGACAGAGTCCTTACAGCAGATATAATCAATGGTTTTATATTACCAATGGCAGCGTTTCCCACACATAGACTTTACTTGGGCCGCTCAGGTTTATCAACAGATGTCAAACTGTGTTTCAGCTTTTTTTCTTTTGTTTTATTTTTTCACTGCCCTGAACCTGAATCGAACTCTTCATTTTTTCTGTTTTTTAAACTCGAACCCGACTCGAGGCTGTTGCAGTTCGTGTAAGCTTTAGTACGGACACTGTCAGACAGTTGTTACCATGGTTACAGCCGGCCTGTAACCCTGATTACAGACATGTACAGTGTAGATGCACTGGAAAGTAACAAATCTGCATTGCACTGAAAGCGTACCATAAATAACAAACCCCAGCAATTAACACAACATATACTGTCACCCCAACAAAGACAGTAGGCCAATCGCTTATTATCAGTAATCACTTATTTTCTTGTGGCCTTTTTTTTATATGGTTTTATTGACAGGACACATTGAGATATGACAGGAAACAGGATGAGAGAGGGGGAGTGACATGCAGCAAAGGGCCCCAGGCCGGGACTCAAACCCGGGACCGCTGCAGCGAGGACTAAGCCTCTGTACATGGGACGCCCACTCTACCAACTGAGCTAAACAGCGCCCCAACACGTATTCTTTTTAAATAGAATTTATTTATTTTTATATTATATTTCCCCCTGAACGATTTTGAGTGAACCCAACCTGAACCTGGACTTCATATCAAAATGTTTTACATGACTCAGCCCGGTGGGTCCCTTAGGGATTTAGGTCTCCATGCTCTAGTCCAAGAGAAGGACACAATTTCCCATTAATTAATAAGGCCCCAAAATAATAATGATTAAAAAAAGAAACTATTGTATAATCTCCCCTATATCTATCCCCGCCATACCTGTTTGTTCTGTTACTGTGAGAAGGGTGTAGTGACAATCGCATGTCCTTTGCAGGGAAACGTTTGCAGAGACGTTCTCTGATATTAGAGCGCCCTTCTGAAAATGGACTTATCGTCAGCCTATTCACGCCTTTATACTGTAAAAGCACCTGGTGGGTGTGGAAGTCACCTATTTGGTTTTAGTAGGCTACATCACACATACATACAAGAGAGTAACAGGAAGAGGCGGGATGAAGTAAGGCGGTCTGTGTACAGTAAAGACCAGAGATGTAGATGTGCGTTGGTGTGTTAGGGGGAAACTAATACAAATTATTCTATTATATTCAAAAGCGTTTAATAATGTTATTTACTCTTTTATTACTGACAAAGTTTTACTTCAGCCAGCAATCCATTATTAATGTCACCTCTTTCTGTCTTTAGACAAAACCACAACACAAAACTACAACACAAAACTACTATGGCAAAGGCCAAGTGTCTCTGGCTGTAAAGTATTCTCTAAATCAAGGTTAAGTGCCTGGAGTGGGATTTATGAGTGGAAATTACAAGTGATGAATGGCAGGATGCTTGTATTGAGGCCCAAACCCAATCAGCTAATACCAGAGACAAGCTGCGACAATATAACTGGTTAAATTTATGGGCTTTAACTGGAGTGACATAAGTACAATGTTATTCCAGTTAAAGTGCATACATTTTATAACAATTTGATAGCAATAATCCAGATACATGCCTCAAAAAACCCTAGAGACTGGGGAATGGGGATTTTGAATAATATGCTTGCTTAGGTGGATGAGACACGAGATGGAACGGTGGAAGAAGTTTAGTGATGTAGTGCAAAATCGTTCGGAATGAAACCTTGAATGGGTTGTTGTAAAATTAGGTGAAAATCGTTTGACGGACATCATGTATTTCTCTGTTACATTCAACTTACTTCCATTATTTCTACACAATAACGGATGGATGAATGTGGGGATGGAGTGCTGGGAAGGGAGGGAAGAAAAAAGCATTGAATATGTTTATACGGACATGTTATTATACTGCCTTGTGCGATGATTACTGTCATCACTCAGTGAAAGTCAATTTTAAAAAGTAGTTGTCATTCCTCCGCAGTTTCATAGTCGCATTTTTCGGCTCATTGTTTTGTTTTAACATCTTTACTCTCTTGATTGACTCTCATTGCTCTACCACCACCCTTTTAAGCCACAGCAGGCAGCTGTTTTATGAGAAAAAGTCTAAAAACTCACTGAACACGCCCCGCCCAGCACTAAACAGCAGACACTGTGAACAGTTAGCTGGTGAACATAGTGGAGAATTCAGCAGCTAAAGGGCCAGATATTTCCCTTAGGAGTTGGTATACAAAATGGAACTACAAGACAGATAACATTGGACTTTCACACTTAAACACGACTCCAAATGATGGATTAAAGTCTCTCCTGGATGTGTTAATAAAGACATGTTTGCCAACAAGTTTTCCATATCAATTCAAAAGGTGTTAATATGTGACAGTGCTTCGTTCACAGCTTGTTTCTCCGGCCAAGTGCTCAAAAAGACAAAAATCACAGGTTAAAGGAGCTTTTAACAGTTCTGTGCTATGGGGTGGTAAACTGTTTCGCTGCGCTCTTTGTATAAACAGTTGGTTCTTCTGAAATGGTCTGTGGGTGGACTGGAAGATCCTACATATTCACAGGAACTTAAGCCAGATAAATTTCCATAGGCAGCACTTTGGCTCATCAACGCAGAGTTACCAAAACAATATATTCCATGCACGATACATGATATTTTCTTCAAACAATGAGCCCTGAAATAACCAGAAAGACACAGGTGTCCGTGTACATCCAAGAATGAAATCTCCACATCCTTCCTTTGATTGCCTCAGCTTGAGTCAATTTCACCACCACCAACTGTAACAACAGCTCCCATCTTCACCGCAAGAATAAAAAGACGATTGTGTGGTTTTCTTTTCTCTCCCACACATTAAATCGGGCCAGTGTGTTGTCTGTTTTTCTCTGGAGAAAGCCACCTGTTCTCTGTGATAGCAGGCTGCTGCTACTATACATCATACTGTCACTGCCAGAGGGAAGACACACACTCACACATACACACACACGTGGCCGGTAGCTACCGTGCAGCCCTAGATAGCTTTAGAAAATGGGTCTAGTCCCGCAAATCTTGTGCTGTGACACATAATGCAGCTTATTGACAACGATAGCTCTCACAGCACGCTGCCTGCTGTGACAGTGGCAGCGCGAGGCTCTTAGAGGGAGATAATGGCTCCTTCACTTTGCATTAATGCACTGTGCCAGCACAAGGACAGGAACTCCAAGGACTTCTTCGCTAAGTAAGAGCTGATCATAAGGTGTGTCCGGCTTCACTTAAAATTGGGCAATATATGCTGACATAATATAACTATCAAATATCAACATTTTTTGTGAAAATAAAGTGACTGCACTTTTTTTAAGGCTTAGCAAAAAGTATTTCGTTACAGTGACCATTTTTCATTTACATCTGGACCAGTGTTTGTTCCTCAAATCATTGAGATGCCAGCCAGACGATCAGCCCGTTAAGAGTTATTTAAAGAAGACAAAAAGACCCATTAGAAAACAAGTCATATGAAGATGCTTTAGGAGGTTGCGATCGACACTGTCACTATTAATGGTAGGGGTAATATCTGCAGCCTCTTTGGATCACTACTTCAGCTGCTGCCTTAAGGGGAAAGGGAAACAGTCCCCTGTGAAAGAAAAACTGAAAAGGAAGGAAGAAATGAAAGGCGTTAATTGCGTATTTTTAGCCTCTTTACCCACGTTTAAAAATCTGCATACATATACCAATTTCGCTGTAAAAGTGGTATTAGTAACACTTCCTGCAGGTGGCTCACAGTAAAACTTTTCTGCAAAAAGGACGGAGGAAGACTTTTCTTATATAGATTTGAAGGAAGTCCTCAGATCACCTCAAGTTCCCCAGTTTACAAAAGGGGTCTACAGGTGCTTTATTTGTTTTAGTGGATTTTCCCAAGTGATTTCTCACTTCATTTGCCTTCCTCACTTCCCGTCTTCGTTTCCTTTCAGTGATTTCCTGGCAGCAACGACAGGCAAGACAACTGGAATTCAACCATTTTATCATTTTCTCTCGTTCTACCCCTCAGGTCTCTCAAGCAAAGCTTTATTAGCACAAGGAGGAGTCCAACACAACCAGCCCCTACTCTTGTTTTTCTTCAAGACACAGAGCTTGAGAGTCAGCCTGCTCTCCATGAATCCTCAGACATATACTGCTACTATCCCTAAGCAGACACCCACATCACAGAGCAGAGGATGAACGATTTTATGTGGATATTTTGGATATAAAAAGGTCTAATATGTAGGATTTAGGAGCAGAAATAGAGTATATTACTCATAATAATTATCTCATTATAGTATAATCACATGAAATGTATAATTATTGAGTTTTTATTATTATAGAATAAAACTTTTATGTCTACAGATGTAGAGTCTCTTGTACAGTAGCCCAGAATGGACAATCCAAACTTTGGCTTTGGACAGGGTCTTCCGTTTTTTGAGCAGCCACCCTTGGAGATGGTTGGACAACGTGGTTAAGTTGGTTACAATCTGCAACTACACAGCTAAATGCCACTAAATCCTGCACACCGGGCCTTTAACTGAAGCTTAAATATTATTAATTATATTACCAAAGCTACATTAACCTCATTAAAAGCAAATTAAATGCACCTCAGAGTAACATCTTTCAGTGCCTGCAGCTATTCCTTGTTTTGCCATTTGCATTTATATTACAAAGCTCTACTTTGGTGTGACGTTCAACAATCAATAATTAAGCGTGCCCTGGATTTTATGTTGTGGTAAGTAGGCCCGTTAGTGTTGGGGGAAAAATATTTTTTAGGAGGAAAAAAAAACCAGTCCAAATGTTCTCATAAATACTTAAATAAGGATAGATATCTGTGTGGTGTCTAAATTACTCATAGAAACAGCGATGAATGGAATAGACACGGGCTGTAGACGGAGCCAGTCACATGATAATTACAGCTGCTTTGGTTCATCATTACAAAGAACAACTGGAACCAAAAAAATGCACTGAAGAAACCTGCTGTACCTGCACACACATAGGTGATGTAACTGTGAAGGAGAAACCGTGTTCACACGTGTCTTAGGATGAATGATCCCTTCTTGCATAATGCTTGTCCCTGCGAGGGGTAGCTAAAGGACAAAGTTCTCATTCCTAGCACATGCAGCACAGACGCTGATTCCTCCCTTCCTGGTGGTAGTAACACATTAGCAAGTCTTGTTCATTAGCAGTAGTGGGGGAAAGAAAACCTTCTGGTGAGCTTTGGGAGAAGCAGTAAGATTGAAACTTTCTCTGCTGTACCAGATTCCAATCACATGGATCAGCAGACTCAAGGTATTTACACCAACCCTACACTTAGCGACCCATTTGATTAACAGTAAGTACAAGCTATAAAACCCCCATTATTAAATGCCAGTTCAACTCAAGCAGAATCATCAAAGTAAATTGCTTTGCATTTGTGTCTTTTACTTCAGTCACAAGCTGATAAAATAAAAATGCCCTTAGACATGAGCTCTAATAACAAAAGGCGGTTTAGATCTGATCTAATCAGATTGCTTTTAAGATCTAAATGCTGAAGGCACTCCAGAGTTCAAACGATGAAACCATCTATTGAAAGGCATCCACACATTTACTCTACTGATTACATTGTGAAGATGTTAAGCGTCCCGACGATTTAAAAAAGCACAACGCATTTCCAGTTTTTGTCTAGGTTTTTTTCCGGCCGTGCCAGCTGTTGAAAAATCCCCCGCTGTGCTCGGTTAAAACAATGGAACCGCACAGGCTGAACTATGTGTGATGAACAGCTGTTTCATTTGATGATATGTGCAGCAGCAAGCAGTGCGATCAGAGCTGCAGGTGAACCACACCTTTATAATGCTGCTGACTGTTGACATTTTGAACTTCTGAGTTTTGTTCTTGCGTGGGAGGCTGTTCAACAATGAGATACTTCTCTCTTCACAGGCAGCCGTAACACAGTGTTTCCCACATATTGACTAACTCATGACGGTGCGCCACAGAATCAACGCCGACCGCCACATATTACGTTTCGTTTTTTGTGTGTGTTTTAACGCTATTTAAAAACACATTTCCTTTCCCTGCTCACCCTCCGTCTCTCTGTCACTCTCATGTCTCACAAACACACAGACCCTCCCCTCCGTGCACACCACGTCGGCCTCCATGAAAACGAGATCATCCTTTGAAGTAAAAGCGAGGAAGTTTGATATTTGGTGCATAGAAGATGGCATGCAAAGAGTAAAAAATTTAATCACTGCAAGATTTGTTCTCTACTGTACTGATAAATGGTCTCTTGCCAGAAGTAACTGAACAAAGAATAAAGAATGACAAGAAGATAAACTAATGCCTCAGCAGACCTGCAAACGAGTAAACATGTCCTCCCTTCCTTACTTTTTCTTGGAAAGTGACATTAGCAGCCTGCTGCATGTAAAATAGGTCAACAAAACATTTGAGCCGTTCGGACAAATATTAACTGGAGTGTTGGCTGTTATTGACACACTGACTGGTCAAAGCAGCTAAATGCATTCCACATGATGATTAATAGCGGGTCACTGAGTGCTCACACACAACTCCGTCTGACTGTGTACAAATGTGGGAGGACATAAGCTATGAGGAATGTCTCACCCACTTTCAACGCCCCTCACCCTTTTTCTTCTAAACACACAACATCCGTGCCCCAACAGTGTCCCCCTCTCTTTCTGTGGGTTGAAATGTAGAGGATGGGATTTTTCATGGAGCTCAGTCTACAATAAAGATACAGTACATGTGAGTAAACACATTTGAGCTTGTATGCCGATTAAGCTTACTGTTTTTGAAGTGTTTGCTATTTTGTGAACCTGGTACAAACAAGCACAGTTGTTGCTCTAGTTCACACACTTCCAATTCAGACGTTGGCAGGTGTGAAAAAATGAGTGACAGACATGAGGAAAAAAGTGCAGCCGATTCATGACTGTTTCAAATGATTTTGGTGCGGCTGCAGGTGGACATCAAATAAGCCTGATGGAGGAGGATGTCACACTTATTTGCAGGATTACTAAGAAAAATGATGTGATTCAAATATTAGACATTAATTTTGCATTTGTTCCACTTCATGTGTTCAAGTCACCGATTGAGTCATCAAAGAAGTTGGTGTCATGAAACTGTGCATGTGCCTTGTAGATCTGTGGAAAATTGCTTTTCATATCCTATTTTGGGGCAAAGTCTTTATTTCCCAGCAACAACAGAAAGTTAAGTTTTGGCTCTCTCCCCATTCATTTTGATAGGGGCCTGGTCTTAACAGTCCAGAGCGTTGCCATGATGGCTGCCGAGTGGCAAGACTTGCCTGAAAGGACTTTGGTTGCGGTTAATAGACTTTGAAGCAAAATTATGTAGAAATTGGCATTTTGTGCAATTTAGCGCTACACTTTCTGAGAGCAACACCACAGCTGTAAATACAAATCCCAGGTCTGTAACAATTAAACCAACGTAATATAGGTACTAACTACAAACAAAACTCATTAAATCATAACAATGTTATGTGAAAACTTGCATCTTGAAGTAATCGTGTGTAATGCTATGATCCTACCCTCAGAGTGACACCATTCACCCTATTACAAGACACTGTACCATCAAAATGATTTCAAAGCTGTTATTTTAAGGTAAAAAAGTTACTTCATGATGCTTTAGTGTGTAAAATTGGTGGATTTCCCCTTTTATAAGGACGCTATTAAGTTGAAAAATGTATCAGGTTGCATTATCAATTTTAATATAGACTTACTTTAAGCTAAATGTCCTCTGTGGAGTTGTATAATGTTGTGTACAACTAATTACAATATCTACTCTCTCTCTCCTTGGAACTGTGGACACAAAAATGCCTGATGAGGACGTACCTAGAAAATACTGCTCAGAGGAATCCACTCCTTCACTCCTTACAGAACATAACAACCTTTTGTTTGAGGTTGGATTTCAGAGATTCTTAAAAAGAAGTTGAAGCCAAGTTCAAAATTTTCAAGGTTGAACCCCACTTGAGACCAGAAGTGGCTGCTCAGGATCCAGGCCAGGGAAGCGACTAAAGTCAGAGAACCTAACTGGAGCCCAAAATAGGACAGAGCCATTGAGACTCCCTCAGCCCAATTTATCACAGTGCACACAGCTCGGCTCAGAGCAGAGGACGAGGGAGAGAAAAATCACACAGAATTATCCTTTCATCCGCCCCTAGGCCTCCGCATGTGGTGCAAACAGGCTGAAAAGTCAGACGGATGGTGGAGAGGGAGGAAGGAGAGGCGTGTTGGTCTAAACTAGAACATGAACATGTTGTGTGGAGAAACTTCAACGTACCAGAGAGTACCAAGCGTTTGAATAATAAACCATGAATATGAAGAAGAAAAAAAACATGGATGAATTAGACATGGAGTGGATTGGGAACGACGCTAATCAGGATTTGGTTAGAAATAATGTAGCTCTGATTTCCAACTCTTTGGCTGGACGTCGTTTCTTCTTCACTCTGTATTTATTCCTTCAGCTCTATATTCTACCCATCCTCCTCCAGGCTCTTGTTCTCTCTCCATCCTCATCCCTTCACTTTCTCTCTCTCTATCTCGCTCCCTCTCTTCTCTCGCTCCCTCTCTCTCTCACTCTCTTCCTGTGTTGCAGTGTGATGTCACCATCAGAGAGCTAATGTGCCGTATCCTTAGGGTGCTGCATTCCTCCTTTCCGACTCACACAGCACAAATGAAAGCCAGAGCTGACACACATCATGTAGCTACGCAGCCTGGATGGAGTCGCCACCTCCCAACAACCTCGACAGTTTGTCTCATCTGTGCCTTACAGGCTGAAATAAGTGCAACTTGGGCAGTAACATGTCGATCGGATTAAAATGCTAACGATATGAATAAAAGTTTAAACTGAGGAGGAGACAAAAGGTTTGATCAAAGCTCCATTTGCACCGGAGTTTGATGGATCTCTGAACTGGATGAGAAACACAACTCAGAATAAAATGTTCTGTTTTCTAGGAAGTCCTTTTAGGGACTTCCTTAAAGTGCCAGATCCAAACAGGAAACTCTTGCAGAGATTACATGTTTTCCCCAGAGGATTTTCTCATCTGCCTGCTGTCTGTGTGCGATACACCCCACTGCATACGGACACGATTTTCCATGCAGACATGTTTGTCGGTCACTGTCAGATGACTAGGAAACAGAAACAGTGAGGAGCCTAAACTCAGCATTTTCCTGTGGTCTCCGTGTGTGCTTTCAGTACGACACTGGCCTACTTGGAAATCACTGTTGATGGAAAGTTGTCCAGACTAATCTAAGACAGGATACTGTGGAGCATTGTCTTTGAGCACATCGGCTGATAAGCACCTACAGCTTAACAATAGCGTGAGTGTGAGCTGCAATGATGGAAAAAATGGACATATGAGTTAAACTTTAGCCTGGGACAAACTACTGTAAGCAGGCTTTCGCCATCCCTGAAGCTCAGGCTGGCACATACAACTGGCGAAAAAGTAAAACACTCATTGTAGGTCAGTCGCAGGGGGCGTGCTGAGGGGAATAAAATGAGGCGCAGCACCAGGGTGAAGTGGCCTCTGGTGATCCTGGCATACAGTATATGGGGCTTTTGATCCATAATAGTTTTCCATGAAGGCTTTTGGGCGGACCTACTGAGCCATTCAGCTGTCCTCTGAGATGACCTCAATACAGGAAGAAGAAAAGAATGAGAGCTCATGTGCTCGAGACTGGAGATGCTTTATAATTATGTCAAAAAGACACACCAAGTCTTTAATATGAGCTTTGGGATATTTAGGATCAGGGTTTTTGTGTGATTGGGCAATACAGTCCAAAATTATACATATATTTACCTAATTAATCATATATGTACAGTATCTGACATTCTAATATAACAGCAGTAGCCTTCTGAAGTCAGCCCACCTCTTTTTCCACAAGATACTTGTTTCAAACACTGGGTCCTGATTCAAAACTATAGAGTTAATAAGCTTAGATTATTTATATGATACGGTCTGTTCTCGTACTCATTTGGTGGCTCAGCTTCACTATAAATCTGCAGGACACCACATGGCAAAGTATCTTTTTAATTTACAAACATCGTATGTGTGATTCATGACACAATTCAAAACAGGATCGACAAATTATTTGTCTCTCTCTGTTCACTACCATACAAAGTTTTTTCCTGAAATAAGGTTCCATGGAGCAAACCGGAAAAAGGCGTGACTTGGGCTCTCCATTACCACCGGTACTACTACCCTAATACAGCTCGTTCTGGATTACATCACTTATCAGACTGACAGTAAAAACCACCACTGGGGTGACAACCATCACTTCTGCGTTCACAGTAATGTAGTCCAGATTGGGGTTTCCACAAAAAACATTTCCTTCCACTGCACTGGCACTGATTTGTGTTGTGTGTGTGTGTGCCACTTCCTCTTCCGAACACTACCTGCAAACAGCTTGGTCAGCAATCAGCTGTTCGGCTATGATGACATCATACTGTCTGGTGTAGTAGCCTCACAAACAAACATTTTACAGGCAAACAAACAGGCTGGGGAAGCTGTAGGGAAATATTTAAAGCACTCGTCCTCCTCCTGTGTCTGCCTGCCTGCCCTTTAACATGGTGTGTGGAGTACAGACACAAGGGAGTAGTCCAGTGGATGCATGACAGAGTTCTGCAGGGTTTGCTTGGGTCCACGCCAGAAAACCGGTAGTTTTTGTTATGGGGAACAAGCCAAAGAGCAGGGGAAGGCAAGGGAACAAGCCTGCGAGAGAAATGAGGGTCTACGCTACAGTAGCCGAGCAGCACAACAAGGGTGTGGTGACTCCGAGAGGAATTTCCTCGGGACAGACTCATGTTTTAACACTTATCCATGACGGGCAGCAGAAATCTGCACCACATAACCAAACAAAATGAAAAAAATATCACTCGGGAGCCTACATAAGTTATTAGTTTGTATTTTATGCTTTCCAAGAAGAAAATCTAAGAAAAAAAACATTCGATACCACCAGTCCCCGTTCACTGGTCGAACAGGTTTCCAAAGAGAAAGAGGCAACAAAGTTTTTTTTTGTTTTTTTTTTTACAGCGAGTAAAGATCGACCCCGCCTGCCTCTGCAGCTGAAGTCCGTGTAATTAAATTACATAATGAAGAATATTACGGGGACAGACGAGGGCAGGGTTTTGTGTGCCAGGAATGCTGATATGATCCGTATCTCCGAGGGGAACAAAAAACAGGAGTGTCCTCGGTTTTCATACTTTTACTTTCACGTTCGTCGCCAAAACGTCGAAACCCTTTGATCCGCATCGCTGGAAAAACTTCCCAACAAGTTAACAGGTTTCAACTCGCCGAGCTGCTGCTGCTGCTGCTGCCATCAGGGCTCGTGAAAGCGTCCTCAGAGGAGCGGTGGTCGTGTTTTTTAACTACTTTTCCTTCAAACCTCAAAGTGGGTTTAATAAACTCGAGGAGCTCTGGAAATGAAATGGCAGGAAGAAAAAGCACAATTTGTTCTCTTACCTCTCCCACAGTGTTCCTTCAAATACCAGAGACCTCCGTGTTTCCCTCCTGCTGTGGCCCTTCCCTTGAAGCAGCTGTAACCAGAGTGAAGGGTCGAGGAAACGGCCGAGCTCATACTCACAAGACCCGCCCATAATGCTGCGTTCAACGTCCCCTCGGAAATGTAAATTGAAGCTCACGAGAAAATAGTGCTCAGGATGGAGGAAGAGTCCTCAATTCATCAATTTCTATTTTTCTTTTATTCAGTGTCAGGAAATAACAAAGGACGCCAAACATGATTCCGCGAACCCACCATGTTCAAATAGAGTGATGTAGCCATGACTTGTTTTTGTAGGCTAACCCGGAAGTTAGCATCGCACAGGTTCACTCAACAAAAAGCTTATTGGAATTCTTTTTATTTGATTTTGGAATATCGCCGAAAACAAGAGACAAGAGTTTGTGATACTACAAACATTTTATTCAGCATGATAATCTTCACAGATAAACATTGCTAAAAGGTTTCGAAGCCTAAATGAAATCACTAGCAGTAAAAAGGTTATAAATAGGCTACATGGCGGTCACGCGACTTCAACGTCACCGCCACCAATCGTCTTATGACACAATTACTATACAAATTTTCTGTAAACTGATCAATGTACAAGTTGTAAAGTAAGAGTTAGAATAGCTTTCAACTAAAGTCGGCCTGTAAAGTCGGACTGGTGAGTAGGTGACGTGAAGATGTTTAACGTATGCGGCAAATTCTGTAGTCTCGTTTAACCACTTGTAAGCAACCACCGTTTTTAAGACTCGTAATCGTGTTATAATTAAATTGTGGGACATATAATGATGTATTTTATGTCATAGAACAAAATATGTAAATATCTTAAGCCTGTGGTAACCACAGACCTTACTGTATTTCACGCATTTAACCGAAAACCAATAAAAAGAAAACTCAGACTTTGAGAGGAAGGAACGAGATGTGCAAAAATGCTAATCGAATTCCAGGTTTTAGGACTACAAACTACACAACTCTATACCTTTTATTTTTTTAATCCAACCAACAGCCCAGAGCCCAAAGATATTAAAGTTACTAAAATATATGATAAGATGACAAAAAAGTGTTTTCGCTAAATAAAAAACATTGTTTTAGTAGTAATAGTATAACTACTAATAGTATAGTAATAAAATAATAGAAAGAAACACATAAAGCCTATACTGAACATTTAGCATAGAGGGTCAGATGGATACACATCCTTGCGTCATAGCAGTATATCCCCGACTTCACTTGAACGCAGCACAGTGTTTGAGATTCCAGCGCCTGTACGCTATAGGCTGAGAGGATTCAACCGTTATAAGGTCCCCTCCCCTTTACGGTTAGAGAATAATGACATCATTTATATTAAGAGGTGCTCTGTCATTTAAATTATCAGCATGAGCTGCGTTTTCTATCATTTTAGAAGCAATAGATCAATGTTATTCAGTGTTTTTTAATATCTGAGCCGAAGACATCTTCTTATCATTACTATGCATATCTTTACAACCATTACTGTTCCTCCTCGTGTAAGGAAATGGACTTTGACCCAGAGTGCTTTTCTCCCACAGTGCAACAGGAAATCACACAACAGGGATTTGAGCTTTTTAACATGCCATTCTCTCTGTGAATAAGTTCATTCAACCTCGAGTGCAGTACACTGTAAAAACACATCAGCTCCAGGGCAAGAAGAATCTTTCACGACAACTACTAACAGAAGGCATCTTATTAACTCACAGTAGTCCATTATGCACACTCACATCTCTTATCAAGACTCTCTTCTTTGAATCAGGAAGTTTTATAGTGCCAAAAAAAAAACACCTCGCGGCAAACTTCTGTTGCCTTGTTTTCTCTTCTCACAGGGGGAAAAAGAGGTCAAAGCAGAGATTTAGTTGTTTGTTGGTAACCACATCTTCTGCCTCAAACTGGATATATTTCACTTCTCTGGCTTTCTGACAGTAAGTTGGACAGTTTGCTGCAGTTTCCATGGTAATACCCACATACTGTAGTTTCAGATAAAGCAGTGCAAAGTGGCACCTCCCAGTCCCATAGATTACTGATGCTATTTCTGTAAGCTGTCCGGGAGGCAGAGCTGCTGGCTGATGTGTCTTGACTGGAGGAAGATGAGTGTTTGAAGTGCTGCTTACAGTTCAGAGAGAACTTTAACCTTGTATATGAATTTATAACATGCCAGCAGTCTCGACCATTCTCCCACAGTCCCTCTATTAACTGCTATTTTGACACTGTGCTCTTGTGGTGCATCTAGATTCTGTAGATTTAGATGGGTGGACTGTTTGGAGACGTGGGAACTCCGATATTTACTTGAATCAGTCCACACAGAGTCAGCTCGGAGTCTAAATTAATCAAAGTTTGGAGCCTCTCTGGTTTGTTTTAATTGATCAATGATAATTCATTTTGACAGCGTGGAGCAACCTGGTCCAATACAAAGAGCAAGCTATCATATTGACTGTGTTGCATCGTCCAATTTGAAATATCCTGCTCTATTAAAGGCACAATATGTAATTTCGGCCACTAGGAGTTGATATGAACAAACAAATAGGGTTTTTTTTTTTCATCCTACCAACAGGCCATAACCCACAGATATTTATGTTAATGTCATTAATGACGAAGAGTACCCAGTCCTCACCTCTAAGATATCCAGGATGTGTTGTTGAATTATTAAACAATTATCATAATAGTTTGATTGATTAGTCAACTAGTCTACAACAGCAGAGCGCATACTTCCACCAAGGTCCAACAGCCTCCTTTTGTACTCACTCTTAGAAAGCAGCCAACTAAATATGCCTGATTTATTCCCCAGAGAAATTTAAGAAAATGTTCAAAATCGCAAAGTTAAAGAAGGTAAGAAAAAGTTCCTGCATTCGTGCCTTTATCCAGAACCGAACCAAAAGTTACTGGGCAAATACTGATCCTCCATCCAAGATTTGGTGGTGGAAATCTGTTCAACAGATTTTGTGACAAATTTGCAAAGTGTTGTGTCCATAGGTGGAGCATTCGGGTGCAGAGCCAGACCATCTGGAGGAATGAACACCCAGAGTCACATCAGGTTGTATTCTGACTCTGGAGGAGAGCTCAGAGAAAATTTATTCTGATATTTGGGATTAAAAAACTGATTTATTTTCACTCCTGCGGCAGCAATCCGTGGAGGTGACCTCCATTGTTGGGTGTTCATGCACTGTAATGTTGACTGCCAAACTGATCTGGCGGGGAAATGTGCTTTTGTTACAGAGAGGAGAGGTGCAAAAGAAAAGATAGTTTCATCATCCACTTGATCCCTCCAGATCAAGTGCTCATCAGCACCCAATGAGAACATATCAAACAGGGTTTAACTGTTACAGTTACGGGCTGAATGATAACAGAAATCTCTGTCTTTACACTGTTAAACCAAAACAAGTCTATGAACAATCCCCCTATCTGCCTTTCAAGGGTGCAATCGTTTCAAAATTCTGGGAAATCAGTTTAGATGTATAATGTCAAAATGAAAATGTAAAATGTCAAGTAGTAGATGTGTCACATTGTTAAAAAAAGAAATAATACTGAGGTGGAAATCCACACACAGACTGCCAGACAAGATTCTTAAACTGGGTAAATGGATTACAAGACAGTAAACACTATCTGGCGTTCTGTGGATTGTGCCTCGGGCAATGTGACATGTGCTTTTGTCGTATCAACCAAAACTGAATTACAGTGTTGCACAGTAGACTCTAGTCTCAACATGTCACCATTATGTGGTGTACTGTTGGGTTTAAAGGCTTTTTAAGGCAGTATTGCAGACTATACTGACATTTCTTCGTTGTGTGGCATGTGAAACTTTAGAACGGATAAGCTGTTGATCAACAAAGTTGCAAAATAAAAAAGAAATTCACATCCACATAACGACTACCTTTGATAAAGTTTCACAAAGGAGGTCTGAGGTCTTTTCTTGATTCATTTCTTTTAGTTTTATACCTGAAAATCTCAACTGCACCTTCCAATGTGAGATGAGATGCAAATTCAAGGACTTGCCAATAATCACTTCGACTGAACGTTTTGGGTGTTTTTAATTTAGATAGTGGCAGCAGGGGAGAGACAGGATAGAAGCAGGAGAGAAGGTGGATGAATCAAACGCAGGCTGCTACAGGACGGACTTTACAAGGTGAGCTACTGGGGCGGCCCACAGTGACCCGAACCTTTCATTGATTCATCAAAGCTTATGTAATTCAGCACTGTGGTTGTAGAGTACCTTCACCCCGAGGACACGACATCAAAACATCAATAACTTCTTTTATCTATCATCATATCTATCTATCAAACACATGCTGGGCATTTCTCATCTTTTTACTACACGAGTCATTATGGATCAGTGAACACAGAAAGCGAAAGAAGAAGTTTGAGGCGGCAGTGAACTACTGAGTCACACATCGTGCCCCAGAGGAAGTTTACTCATGAGAAAGGAGGTGGACTACATGTCCTCATTTCACCCTTTGAGTCTTCTAACACAGCTAAGATGTGAGGACACAGTGACACTTAGTGGCATTACACACATAGTGCAACCTGCACGCACGTCACTGTGCGTGTCAGGTAATCCTGTGAGGGATGGTGGTGACAAAGGAACAGAAAGAAATCCACGTCATCAACCGGTTTGCTTTCATTCTTTTGTCTGAAAATCATCAGACAGCCGTCTGAATGGTCCGGTTAAGAGACCGGAGATCGCATCTGGGCTCGTTTTCATTACAAGTACTTAGAAAGCAAAGGTCCCACAGAGGGTCAGCGATTAATTTCTTAGAGACACAATGTTTTGGATACGGATCATCATGCAACATATTTACAGTGTGAAGCAAAACATTACAGGCTGTAACAGCAAACTGAAATGTAGCGATAGAGCAAAGACTAACTGGGTTCAGCTCCTCAAATATGAATGTTGACTGGTTTCTTTGGTTCGGCACTATGGGCTCTGGCAACTTCAGATGAGCATCTTTCACAATCTGCTGACATTTTAAAGATGAAATGCTTCATGACCAGTTAATTAAGAATATAATTGATGAGTTAATCAGTTATGAAAACGATCCATAGTTGCAGATCAAGACTTCACAGTAACTGTACTGATGTGTCACATTGTGCGATGGTGATGATGCTTCCCCTACCTAATAGATAATTAATAAATGATTGATCACAAAAAAACTGTTTCTAAAAAAGGGACAGAGAAGGCCGATCAGACAGTAACAAGTCTGTGTCTCATATCCAAACTGGGAAAATCTTAATAACCCTGAATTCAAAGAAATCACGTTTTTTTAATTGCAGGTTATTAAAGAAATGTGGAGTAATATTCAACAAGATATCTGCCATCATATTCAAGTAAACAGAATGTGAGTCAAAATGTGGCCAGTGTTTTAATGCTCATATGAAAGAGAGATGTAAAAAACAGTGAAAACAGTTGTTTACGGAACTATAAATTAATCAGCTTAACAAAACAAAAAATAAAGATGAGGATGCTGCCAGTGCGATGACCCAACTTGAATGTGAAAATGTTAGGTAGGAGTATTGTGCTGTGACAACAAAGTAAAAGGAAACAAACCAAAACGTGAGGATGTGTCAGGCGGAGTGATCTGACCTGGCCTGGCTGAACTCTGGCTTTTACACATGGGTGGCACACCGGACCCGGGTTTGTCCGGGAACACTATCATAACAAAAACTTCCTTTTCTTTTTACATTCTACATTCCTTACTGCTCCATCAGCCTTTAACTCTTGGTAAGAGTCAAAGTGCATCCAGGCCTGACCACTAGAGGGCCCTCAAATCACACAAATGTTAACGTTCACTATTCCTGAATGCTTTTCTTTCTTTATGATTGCATAATAATTTCTTTTCTTTATATAAGGTGTGTAAAGTGACTAATTTTACCAACACTGACATCCCCTTGAACCAGTGCTGCCTACTGTTCACGCTCATTCACCCCTTCAGAAGATAAGTTTAGGAGTGTTAAACTAGGCCAAAACAGGATGAAAAAGAAACGTATCTCTCCACAAGATGACATTTATAACCGCCGACCTCGTCTGCCACCTCCTACTCACGCTCGGAGCTGATTTTTCTTCAAAATAGTGCTATTAGTGGCAGAGAATGTGGGCTCACTGGTTTTCTGCTCTCCAAAGTGTCTTTTATCTTGGCTCCCTCTGGTGTCTTTTTCCTCAGTAAGCTGGAGTCAGTTGAGTAAAAGACACTGCTGGGAACAGAGAAAGAGTGAGTGAAAATTCCCCCTGCTGCCTCTCACATAAAATGCTCCCAAATCGGAGCCAATGGTCTGCACGTATTGTTATTAATTACGTGTAGGTGATGTCGACAGGGGGAAAATGAGGAGTTCAGAGGAATGAAGCGAGGGGAAAGGGGGAAGCAGGTGGGAAAGGAAGGGTGATAGAGGCGCAAGACGGATGAATCAATGCAGTGTAGTCCCACTGGCAGCAAATACAAACGGACTGAATTGCTTTCAGTGGCCGTGCTTTGCACAGTGATGCCTCTATGGGGTTTTAGACACACATCTGTATGGATGGGATGTCGTCTGACGATCAGGCAATTTAAACCTGTAGGAATGTGAATCCAGGCGGGACAGACTTTTGTTTAGCAGACAATGTTCGCAAGGAGTTTAAAAACAATTGCCTCCCTCTTGTAAAGCTTTACAGGGATGAGCAGGCCCACGCAAACATAAAAACCAGGAATTGAGGAGACAGTAAAAGTATAATCCCAATTCACTTCTGCCAAATATCCAGCTGTGCTGCTCCAAAATGTAAAGCTAAAGGCGTGCACTTGTGCTTGTGTTTGTGTCAGACCCTCTAATCCAGCTTATGTACACGGAGCCACAGCAGGGATGCAGAGATGGGTTAAGGGCACAATATCTGCTAATACTTTTCAATGCATGTGGAAGAACAGTCTCTAAACCTTAAGAAGCTATATGCTCCCTGCCTCTCTCTCTCTCTCTCTCTGCTCTGTCTCTCTTAACTGTACGATAGTACAATATAAACCTGACAAATACATTTGCAGAAAACTTTTTCTCTTCAGCTCTCAAACAGAGCCTTTTTTTTTTTTATCGGATCCCATCCTGATAAGAACTAAAGCTGTTTACGAGATTTAGAGAAGGAAAGAGAGAGAGAAAGAAAGAGAGAGAGAAAGGTTGTCAGAGGGAAAGGCAGAAAAAATGAGAGTGAGAGAGGATTAAAAAAAGAAAGACAGAAGGAGCAACAGATATTCGTGTCCCTGAACCGGTGGTGTGGAACAACATAATCCGGGATTTTTATGGCCGTTGTTTTTCCTGAAAAGCTTTTGGATTATGAGTGGCTGTTGCATTATAACGCCTGTATCTCATTGTGTTCGGGAGATTACATCCCGCGGCCCCGCTGCTCAGATGAGTGGAGCTGAGAGGTCAAGACACAAGCAGAGGGAGAACAAAGAGAGCAGAGGTGAGTGCCAAGTCTTGAATCCTCTCTGTTTTTCTCGCACGTACACATACACACACATTTTTTTTCTACGTTACTCTCTATCGGCCCCCACACACTGTGAAAACCATTAAGACAAAACAGCTTTTATCTGCACCGTTCAAGCCAGAATGCCTCCTGAACCCGTGTCATCATCTTCACCACTGAATATTTTAAAAAGCCGTGGAAACCCGTCTCATGCACCCTCTCTCGTTGCACTGAGAGAGCGTTCCAGCTGGTGTGCATATCATCCTCCATGTATGGGATAACTGACTCCCATCACACACGGATATCTGAGAAGTTAAGGATCATCACTCCGGGTCCTCTTCTTGCTCCCGAGGGGCCCATGTGTGACAAAATAGGTGTCTCATGCATTCCTAAACTATACATAGGAGCGTTTTGTACTCTGTTTACTTCTATATCAGGCCGTTCTCACCAGAAAGAATGGCTGTATAGGTTGTGTGTGCAAGCAATTTAGCTCGACCCATACTTACGTTTATTGTTAGGTGGTGGCAGTAGTTATAATGAGGAGGACGAAGAAGTAAATTAAGTGATTTAATATTAGACTATTAAAGTCCATACATGGGAGACAATGGGGTTGGTGGTCGGGTCAAACAAGTACAGGAGTTACGCTCGGGAGGCTGCTGTTTGTGTCCTGTTGAAACCATAAGTCGTCTGTGCGAACCTACCCCAGTAGTTTTGGTGCCTGAACCGAACCAAGTTATTTTAGTGTTGAAACCTAACCTATTTCTTTTAACGCCTAAACCTAACCAAGTTCTTTTAGTCTTAAAACCTAAACAAGTCGTTTTTGGTGCCTGAACCCAATCAAATCGTGGTCGATTCACGTTAAAGGCACGATGACGAATGTCTGATTAGGTTCGCCTGTTGCTGGTACTCTCTAACGATTTGTCACAGTCTTTGTGTCATTGTGAGAACAGTTATATATGTTGTTTTGGGAGTCACAAGCAATCCAATACCTATTCAGTGGTTTAGGTATGAGGAACTGTTGTCTAGGGTTAATGTATGGGTACATTTAGCTAAATGAAATTGCCATCATGGTCAAAAGAAAACCAAGACTGAGAAGTGGAAAAAAAGTCAAATTCTTTGAATACATTAGATATGAAGAGGTTCGATTTTATTTGTTGTAACATAAAAAATGTATGTAAGAAAACAAAAACAAGAATAACCAATACAATTATCCGCAAACATACAGCAAACTTCCAATAAACTACATACAGTGAATAATTTATATGAAAGAAATAGGACAAGTGAATACTTATCAAGTCGCACACCCTCCTTTTCTACATTTTATCGATAACATTTGTGCAAAACATAAATATTCCAGCTCTCTCAGTGTTCACCATACACATCTTATTCAAATCAATGAAGTCTAAATAGTTAAACATTCAAAGATCACTCCAGTTTCAGGTTTGACTTCAGAAACAATGTGTAATTCCTACAGAGGCGTCCCTGCTGCACTCCTGCTGTGTCTACGTTAGTGGGCAGCCTGACAAAACATAAGAAAGTGACATTTTGAGAACAGAACATCAAACAGTGACACTCTTCATTTCCTCTATGTTGTGTTTGTCAAAGTCAAGTTGATATAAGGACACTGCTGCGTGTGTGTGTGTGTGTGAGCACTGGACCACTGAGCTTATATTTCAAAAGAGGATTTGTGGTGTTGTTGCCTCTTTGTCCTTTGACATCACTAATGTGGATAAGATAAAGAGTCATTACGCCATCACATCATCATAAGAATTGTATGCAGTAGTGATCCAGGATGTGTTTTTAAATCAAATAAATCTTCAAATTTCAGCATGTGATTTAATAAACAGTCTATTGTTCTGTCTTATTGCTTTTTTTCAATAATACAAATTAAGTACGCAAGGTGCAATTATACATATTGTTTGTATAATTGTTTCACAAAAAACCCACAAAACAATAGCAATAAACGCAACTTTACCTGCATTCTGCAACGGCAAAATGGCAAGCAGAGCATCATAGAAGTTCTTTTCTGAGGCAGCGTCCTCCAGCTGTCCCTGGAGGATTTCCAGGTGCTGCCATGCCAGCTGGGAAATGTTGTCAGTCACTCTGTCATGTTGATCTTAAGTGTTAGGTTCAACAACTGCCTACGGTCAAATCTACAGCATCTAGCATGTCTTTCTCAGGGGAAAAAGGCTCAGGTTGAAAAAGAATGATGCTCCTGTGGTTTGCCCAATCACAAGGAAAGGTGGGGATTCATGTAAATGCCTGCATTTAGGACGGGTGTGGAAAAGAGCTTGAGGTGATGATAACGTTCAAATATCTCAAATTTAATTCACATTAGTGATATATATATCATATATATATACATATTTTTCTTCCAAATTCTTTGTCATGATCAGAGAATATTTCTGGACACTGTGACGTTGTAAACAGGAGGCCGATTGTAAACGCTGTGGTTGGTTGCTTATGCTGCATTCATGTGCTCCTTGGATGGTCCAGTTTCCCGAGTTGCGAAGTCATTCTTCTGACTTCGGTGTGTTCATGTGTGTTCTGTCGGAATGTGTGAGCAACATGGACACCAAAAAAAGGAGTTTTTTTAGTTTTTTATCGCTCAGAGCGTCTAAACAAGACGTTTACAGCTGTTTCCAGTATTTGAGTGACAAGGAGGCACAATAGGAAATTATACAATGACTATACAATAACTTAGGTGAACGTTTTTTATCATCAATGCAATGTTGACTTTCGTCCGCCGTGTTTCAGCGTCATATGATGTCAACGCAGCAACTCATGTACAAACATTTTCTCTGACTTTTAGAGCTGTTGTTCCAACTTGAGAGGGTTTCCGATAATTCCGACAGCACATGAATCGGCCGTTACAGAAAATACTTTAAAGGATTTTCACTTTTCATTTTAAAGGACAAAATGAAGCAAGAAAATGTGACTGCTCTTTACACAATCCTCCTGGATAATGTTATTTTTATCAAAACGTTGTCAGCAGCCATTTTTGTCTCTTTTTATCTTTTTTGCCAGTGGGGCTACAAACACCGACTGGATTAAGTAGTGAACATGTGTGTCTGCATCAACATGTTCCGTCTAGTCGTAGTTTCTGAATATCTCCACCCTGTACGGAGTTTTCCAAAAAGCTCAGTTTTCAGTGACCTAAAACAGCGTTTACGTGTGTATGAGCAGAATGCATGGACAAAGCTCTGTTTTAAGAAAAACCTGAGTATGTGTAGACGGGGGCCTGATTGCGATGAGATCATTGAACTCACTTCCATGTACTGTAAGTGACATTTAAAGTGCAAGAATTAGACTGAGAGGAGATCAGTGTAAGGTATGTCTAGGATGTCTGTAATGTAATTTTAATGGAGCTAACTGTAATGTAGTTACCGCTAATGAGAGTCTCAAGCAAGGCTCATCTGGCTTTCATGCTGCGATGCAAGGCCATCAATTAGCAATGAGGGTGGGGACCAGTCTTTCATGCTCATCGCAGCTCTGAAGGAATTAGTCCGTTTGAACATTTACATCTTTGGGTGAGAGAAAGAGAGAAGCAGACAAGAGGAGAGCGTGGAGTCGGTATGTTGCACCCTGCTGCTATCTGAGATAAAGTGTTCTTTGCCGAGGGCAGCTCTGTCTTTCAACTCAACTTACAGCCTGCGATAAGTGATCTACTGTAACTTTTTTACTCTGTAACTTGCATTATTCTGAGTTCTAAGAAGCACTACTCTAGTAAAAAAAAAAAAAAAAAGGCTTCTTCAGCTGTTTCATTTTATTAATGAATGCAGAGATTTCTAGATTAGGGGAACGCTCAGGAAATAACTTTTAGGATTTCCTTGAAGTCAGCATAAGTTTGAATTTTTATCAAGAAAAGTCAGACAGAGTATATACACAACGCATGCGTACTCATGTGTCCACTCTGCGTACACACATGAACCGCATGTCTCCTACACTACCTGAGGGACGTGATTAGTCATGTATGAGTCCAAGGAGAGCAAAAGAAGGAGCGTGACTGACAGACAGAAGGAGACGCGCAGAAAGACAGGAGGGAGTGCGACAGCGAGCGTTCGTAAGGCGAGGGTTAGCGAGAACAGAGGAGCTGCCATCCAAATGGATAACACAACAGGCAACAAGCAACAACAACAGTGACAGCTACACCTTCCAGCTGCTGGCTTTCATATGCTAATGCTGGTATTTCTGCCTGCCAACTCAACGCAGAAGACAATGTGTGTGTGTTTGTTTGTGAGTGTTTATTCCAAATGAAGTGATGCACTCAGGACTCCGTGCCACATGGTACCGGGTAATAAGAATCATCTGGCAAGGCTTTGAAACACACGCACATGTGCACACATAATACTGTGTGTAAAGCTTTCATCTTCACTTTGATGTTTTTACATGAAAATGTACAGTACCAGGCATGTTTAGTGATGCCAGTGAGAATATTGTGACAGTTGGCAACAAATCCCATGAAAAGACCAAAACCAACAGTTAACTCAATCTACTAACATGTATTGCCTTTAGAATGGGAAACTGATATGTTCTATCTTGTTCGTTGACCTTAATTGTTATCCACAAAATGAAGAGAGGGCACTTCAACACGTTTTGTCCACTGGAAGGGCACCCTAGAGGGCACTTTATCATGTTTTATCTGCCATATGGGCATTTTCTTTTTTTTTTTAAACCTGGGAGAACCAGCGTACAATACCACAGATGATTTCCTACTTTATGTTTCTTTATATTCAATTTTTTTCTCTCACAAATACAAATTTCCTTTGTGCTTATGCTCTGTTCAGGTTTTGGCAAAAAAAACAAAAAACAAAAACACTTGTTTAGGGTAGAGAAAACATCATGGTTTTGCTTAAAATACTGGCTTTGGTCGTCACAAACATGGCTGGAAATATCCTGAGGTCTCCTTAAAAACACCTGGTTTTGATGGCAATGAACATGGCTGGAAATTATCCCAGATTTTCCTTGAAAATATCTAGTTGTGTGACACTTATGAATGTTGAAATGCCCTGTCAAAAATATCCTACTAGCTTCCCATTTACAAATGCCGAGAAGCAGACTTGAACTGTGATCGCCTGTTTGTCAGCCTTGTCGTCTGTAACTCATATACAACACCTTTTTAAGTTCATATGGTGAGTGTTAACAAAGGATTTGATGTTTCCAGATCAGCAGTTGCAGAGCAACATTACATTTTTTTTGTTTGCCAGTATGAGCCCATTAATCACTCTCTTTTAGTTCTGTTTTTGGTGTCTACCTCTAACAACTGGGAGAAATATCTGACTCTTTAGCTGCAACTATGCTCACCAGTGATCGACTAATTGTGTCTGTCTGCTTTTTGGTGCTGAGCAGGTAGTGTACAGTAGATTTCAGAGTTTATTTCACTGATTCTCTGAAGGTTCATGAGCAGTCTCATCCTTTTAAATGTAAGATAATATCTTTTTCTCTGAGGTTTGGCATGTGGCAGCTGCCCAGTTGTACATTGTCAGCAATAATTAACATCTTGGATTATCATGAGTATATGCAGGAACATGTGGTTGTGCGGATTATCTCACAGTCCAGTAGCGTTTGTCTCCATTTCATCTCTTCTGTTGAGCTGATTTACCATTCACTCCACTGACGGAAGGTTTTGTGTGTTTTTTTGATGCTTTGTACGTACCCTGTACAGATTGCGAAGCCCCTGAGGCAATGTGACTTGGGATTTTTGGGCTTAAAACTGACCTGAAATAATTTTGATTAGACTTTTTGGAGATGTACAGATTGGAGATCTGTAAATCCTGCAAGTGGATCCCTTGTGTCCTGGACAGTATGTGTAAATGCAACATTGTGCATTGGAAACAGTGGTCAGTAACACAGTCCTGTCTATGTTCCTCTTCACCTGCTTCACCTCGGACTTTGTAGAAGTGAATCTAGTTTGATTGGTGAGAAGGCAAATGTCGCCATCCATTCTTCTTATTTATTGCAGACGTCTTACTTATTATATTTATCTCAGCATTATTTATTATTTGAAATGTTGTGATATATGTTATATAAATATTCCTGTTTGACGCACATACTTTTACATGTTTCTTATTTTATCTTTATCAATTTGACCCATTTTTGTATTGTTATTATATATTGTAGTAAATGTGCACATATTTTCATCAACCCAATAACTAGAATAATTGTTGGCATTGAAACTTCACATTTCTTTATACTGCTACTTTAGCTTCAATTTAACTTAACCCTGGTTAGGGTTAGTAAAATATCATGTTTTGACTAAAAATAACCATTTTCTTGTCGCCACAAAACACAGCCGGACGTTGTACCTCCTGTATCTCCTTCAAAATATCCAATGATGCCATATACAAGTGTTGAAATGCAGCCTCTTGTCTGTGACTCTACCACCATCCCCTCTGCCTCCAGGTGTGAAAGTCAGGTTATATACACGTAATGTGAACGTGATATGGCACGTTTTGCAGAAATGTCACATGGAACGTAGCGTAGACACACAAATGTGAACGCATCAGTGGTTTGCAGAGAGTCGGTTGCCAGTCGGTTGATTTTCACTCACTTCTTATTCTTTTTAATGCTCTTATAATTCCTCTATGCTTGTATATATATTTCTATCCTAGAATGGGAGCAACTGTAACGAGACCAATTACCCCTGGGGATCAATAAAGTATTTCTGATTCTGATTCTATTAAAGCCTCCTTGTGTTCGTGTGTGTGCTAACATGTGCTGCTCCGTGTACACACAACACGTCTTTCCAAGGCTGCCATGCGGTCCGTAATGCTTCTCTCTATGGGAATTGATTACCTATTCTGTGGAAGAAATGCACCAGTGTCTTTGATTGGCACATGTTTAATCCCTCGCCGAGTCGTTGGGAGGCCACCAACTGCAGTGTGTGTGTGTGTGTGTGTGTGTGTGTGCGTGTGTGTGTGTGGGTGAGGATGTATGTGTCCAAATGCCACAGATCCCAAAAGAATTGGGTTGATTTTTGAGGGCTTCCAAGCAGCCCTGGGATCCTGCATGCATGTGTGTCTCTATTTGTTATCTTGTGGTCCACATGCTGAGTTTAACTCTGCTGCCAGAAAACCGTGCAGCAAACAAATCCCATGCCGAGGTTATCCATGATTCAACCCGCGTTACTGGAGAGAGAGAGCGATGGAGAGAAGGAGAATGATTTGGTGTATCAAGAAGATAATATGGGGGGATCGGAGAATGAGAAATAAAAACTACGAGTTTGGCGAAAAGGTGAAAAAAGAGAAGAAAAGGAGAGTGTTGAAGGCTCAAGAAGGAGGGCAGAAAAGAGAGGAGAGATCAGTAATCTGAACTCTTTGTCAGAGTAACAGATTAGCTCACCGGGTGAAATGATATATGACTGGCACCGGGCCTCCACACATGCACACGCGCACAATCACACCCCCACTATGGATCAATTACCCTGTCATCCATGTGTGCAACAATACATCATCACCTCGATTACATCTTTCACACACACGCACACACACACACAAAAACTCTGGCACTCACATGCTGACTCCTAAATATATATATAGTACACACACACACACACACACACACGCACACACACACACCAGAACTTCAGATGTACTTTGTTTCATTGACTCGGCTTTGTTTGTGTGTTCAGTGTTTTACGACCAAGTTTCTGTACTGCCTCACTTTCTGTGGCCTTAATACCTATTACTGTCTATCTGTTTCTCTTGCAGCCAGAGGAGAAAGTGCACACCCCACCCCCGCATGCACGCACGCACGCGCGCCGCTCACACACAAACATGCTCACTCACACACATGCACGCCACAGTCACACGCAGTTACCCCCTGGAGCCAGTGGGGCTGCTTCCTCAAATGAACTGCACTGGTCAGAGTGACTGAGTCTGGACAAAGTCATTTGTTGTGAGTAAACTTCTTTGGGCAGCTCAGGTCATTTCAGGCAGTGGTGGAAGAGACTGCGACGCGCACACACACACGCACACGCACACACACACACACACACACACACACACACACACACACACACACACACACACACGCACGCGGGTCAGTTTAGTCGAGCATGGTGTCGATCACCCCTCTGCTCCTGTTGTTTGGTGTAGTCCACTGGGAAATGGCCATAGCTCAGCTAAAGTGAGTTCAATTTAATTTGAACTTCACACAGCTGAGGGAGGAGAGAGAGAGAGAGAGAGAGAGAGAGAGAGAAGAGAGCCAATATTGTTTTGTCCTTCTTGAAGTGACACAAACATTTCAGACTTTGCTCATGTCCTGCATCCAACCCCCTGAGAGTTATTGCTGACGCATCTGGAGTTGTGTGCGTGTGTGTGTGTGCTGACACATTAGTGTCATTAGTCCATGCCTATTCCTGCGTGTCCGTCAGTCTGTGCCGACAACAGACGAATAATAATCTATAATGTATCCAACAGGTCTTGGCGCAGCCCATATGGCCTTCTTCACATTACTGTACAGAGTATCGTTTACGTTCATTGCATGCGCCTTTCTCCAGGCAGCGGTTCCGTCCTGAGTCCGCTAGGGAGCGCTGCTCCACTTCCCAGCAGACAGTCGGAGCAGCGCTCTCCATCTTCCAGGCGGACAGACAGGAGCGCACCAACAGTCTGCCTGACTCCCCGACCGCAGCGCACCTCTGTCCCGCCGCACTGGGCTACTTTCTCTTCGCTCCTTTTAAAGAGGACGAAAAGGGGATTCTGGGTGCAAAAAAAAAAAAAGAAAAAAAAGACACGTCTGACTGGGGAGGTGTAAGCTGGATGTTTCCTCCATGCTGGTATGTCTTAATAACTAAGTTTCCTGCCTCACCCGCCGAGCAAAAGAGGAGGAGAGGAGCGGAACTTTCAGGGGAGCCTTTCTCGCACCGGAGTAACGCTGCGCGCTGGTTTTAACCCAGGAGGTCACATCTGCCGCCGGCTCCCTTTCTCTCCAGCGGAGGTGGATGGTATGCTACAACTTTTCCGCTCCAGTCGAACCTGAGAGAGCAGCCGTTTTATGGTGCTGGAGAGGGGGATGCGAGCCTCTCCTCCGTGTCGGATAGCGGAGCGGCTATGAGGAGAGAGGTTCACCTGCTGGGCTAACAGAACAAGAGCACACTGCACCAACAGGTATGGATCACCTGCACAGAATCCCATGGCTCCCCTTTTCCCCCTAACTGTATGAAAGTGTGCGTGATAAAAAAAAAAAAAAAAGTAAATTAGTGTCACACCTGCCACGCATGAGTCAGACTGTAGAACAGTTATCTCGTCTCTGAAAACCATTTACGCACAGAATGGATTATCATCTGTTCCATTTTAGGGAAATGACAAGGATTTGGTTTTATGAAGGCACGAGAGCCGTGCAAAAAAAAAGAAAAGAAGAAAAAAAGATTGCTCATGGTGAAATCCCATCAGCCCGCTCTGCTGTGGCATCACTTTTATTATCACGCTTGTGATTTTGTAGCGAAGACAAATGATTGCGGTTGTTTCAGGTGTTGCACAGCCTGCACAGGCTTGGCTCTCACTCTCTCTCTTCCTCTGTTCCTCTCTCTCTCTCATTCTCTCACTCTCACGCTCTCTCTCTCTCAGACACACACACACACACCCACGCAAGCACGCACGCACACACTCAGGGGCGCGCAGGTCTTAGCTGTGCGTATACGGGCATATGGCGAAGGATTCAGTGCGCTATTTTGGGCTGGAGCTGGTGTTTAGCGGTCTTGCTGATTGGTTCTATGAGCTGTGATATGTCCCCATGAACATTGTCTTTACATGACAGGGGTGTAATGTGGATATACTGTTTGTGAGGAACGTGTTTGGAAACTCCGAAACCAGTGGTGGTGGGCGTCTTCTGCGCAGCACCATGGATCACCTGACGCACTGTAGATGGTGATGCATAAGATGACCTTTATTGGTGACAGTAGTCCATCAGTTTGGTTGCAGAGCATTTGCTAAAGGTTTTCTAGTAGCTCCTTTTGCGCTTGAAGTTCACATTTGTGCCTCTTCGTCGTGTTATTTCATGTCTGTTGCTCGCCTTTTCATAACCTTGACTCGTTTAGTAATCCTCCTGCCTGCCCACAAGCTGGTTTGAAGCAACCAAAGATGGTCATCCCAACTGTGTGTGA